>OV815272.1:42946082-45346082 GCA_929108145.2 Limnephilus rhombicus | reverse complement strand
GAAGGTGGGGAAGTCCCTGGCTATTCAGATCTGGTCACCAAACACGGCTAAAGCCATTTCAAACAACGTTTCAATTCTGAATGGTGGTTTCACACCAGGGCGATATCTTTCACTCTGGAACATGCCGCAAATGTATTATATATTATTTTAAATGAATAATTGTGAAATAACACAAGTTAATCAAATAAAATTTATTTGCCCACGCTGGGATTCGATCCCGCGACCTTCGGATTGCGAGTCAAAAGCCTTACCCCTGGACCACTCTGGTCGTCAGTCACCGTTTTAGTCCTGTTCTAGATATATTTCCAGTAAACCGTTCTGTTCTTTCTGGAAATCGTTCCCCTTAGTTCATCTCCCACTCAAACACTTAAAAATGTATATACATATTTGTCAATATTTTGTTTCGTAGGTTTTAATAGACTTCTGATGAAGGAATGGTTCTTCTGAAAGCGGTATTGTGAATAAAGTTAAAGTGGTCCATAACAAATTTATGTGCTTTATTGTAGACCAATCTTTCAGTTTCTATGCCTAGATATTACATTTACCCATTTAGCAGTGAGTGTTGCATGCTAACTTTCATTGAATATTAAAGCTATAAGCTCTCTGAATACTCTTGATTTACTCTTTTAGAGAATACAACATCAATCCTGAGGCCCAGGGTGCACGTCAGGGTTTTTGCCAAGCGGAATTGATGCTTCTCTGCATTTATGGTGCCAGATACTATATATTAAATGGGGCACTACGTACCGCACAGCATGCCCATACCACCCGTGTATTTAACCTGACGTGTGCACTAAGCCATTTGAATTTCGCAATACGTTGAAATTCCTATTATCTTTCATTCGAAAATCATACGATTAGTCACGAGATATTATTTTTTTCTTTACAGCTACGAACCAGAGTTGCATCCTGGCGTCACATATAAAATAACTGATCCAAAAGCCACATTAAAAATATTTTCTACGGGAAGTGTTACTGTTACAGGCAAGTACATTACATTTTTTTTATTATTATTACTAATTTTGCTTTTCGTCGCTGGTAGTGTAATACCTAAATGTGAAATTATAAAAATTATCATTTTTTATGTAGGAAATGAAGGAAGACTTGATTTATTTTTATTTATTGGGGACATTGAATATTTCCTGACCAAAATTGGTTTTTTCACTCCCCTGTAAAATGTTAATTTTTTCACATTGGAAATATGTACTACATGCCTGTTATCTTGTTAGATGCTTAATAAATGCTTTTGTTTGTTTCTCGTGTACTTATTATTATTGCAAAAATCTGGCCTCCAATACTATTTTGCAGTATGAACAAACATATTGCATTAATTTCACCGTTCCTGATGTGTCATTAGTTCATTTTATTAGACTTGGGGAGGGGGGGTATTTCACCACCCTCTTTATAGATTATCTGTCGCACATATGTTTTACGCATCTTTATATTTCGCCTAGAGTCATTGTAAAGTCAGTAAGTTGACTTTACCTGCGTGACTTGACAATGTGTTTTTTCTTTTCTAATTGGAGCATTCAACTCTGTTGATGAAAATATACTAAACTTTGTTACTAAAAATAGGTGACATTCCTGTTAATTATATATATATATTTTTGGTAAATATTCGGAACAAACGTCAATGGTTATGTAACGGGATTGTGTATGTTATCGTTACTTTAAAAAACAGCCAACGTTTTTTAATGGTTTGTTTGGCTACGCAGGGTTTGTGTAGCGGGCTTATGTATATTATCTTAATTTTAAAAGTTTTATCAAAAAAAGTGCGTTGACGTTTGTTCCGAACTGCAAACAGAGTGATTTGACAGTGTGAAAGCAAATTTTCAATTTACATAAATAAAATTAAAAATGTAACATTTTCAACCTCCCCCAATGCAAATAGTTGTCTTTTATGGTAATTAAGAAGAATCTAAAAGTTTTATCAAAAAAAAGTGTGTATTAACCGTTGACGTTTGTTCCGAACAATTATCATATATTTTTTTAAGCTACCCCTTTCCTAAATAATAATAACTAGATTGCATACAAATCAAACAACTTATTTTGTCTTTTGGTTTTTTATTTTTGGAGTGTTGTGCCGTGTTGCGCTACCTCCTTCTTTATCCAACATTTCAGACAGCTTTACAGGGCATATGTGTAATTGACAGTGATGAAGTCTGTGCTTATGTACGTAAATGAGATACCGTGTATTTCAGCTCCACTCCTCTACGAGCTGGTATTACATTTGTCGGTGATTATTGTTGTTGTCGTGTTATTATTTGACCATGAAAATCTAAAATCACATCTAACTTTTATTGTCACTTGTCATTGTTATATTCAATGGAGTTTGTAGTGAAAGTGTTATTTGCATACTTTAAATCTATTACAGTAATAACTAATTAGATCATTGAAAAATATTGATAACAATGAAAAAATTAAGACGATGACTCGATTCAGCACTACTCCATGGTCTGATGTTTAATTTTTGAGGAGCATTTTAGCACGTCTGTACAAAACGTTTTTTTTTTTTTTTTAAATTCTTATCCTCTATTTTGATGTTACAAAATGGCTAATTATAATGGAAAATGATAAATTTTCACAAAGTGAAAAAATCAGATTGTGGAATTCACACGCGGTAGAAGTGAAACCTTTAGGAAACTAAAGTAGACAAGAGTGAGGAGACTACGAAGCACCTCACAAAGAGGAGACCGATTATATTACCTCATTCTCTCGCAGGCTAAGATTTATGTGTTCAACTCTTATTTGTGTCGCTTTTTCGTTTCATCGAGTTTCAAATCACAACGGTGCTAAAGAGTTTTTAACTTCAAAAATGATTTATATAAAAGTGAAATAATTAGGTTGGTATATAATTTTAAAGATCCATAAAAATCATATTTCAATGTATCCGAGTATGCCCCCAGTTATTTATAAAAAAAAAAAAAACTTTATTTCTGATTCCCCACCACATTTTTTGCTTACGTATACAACATATTTGAAGATATATAAAAGGTTGGTACTATATTTTAAGGTGGAATTAGGTTTTTGAAGCTAAAGGAAACATTTTTGTCTTTATTAACCCGGCGAGTATAAGGTTGGGTGCGGTACACCCAGACCAAGATAAATCAATCGATATTTTAATAGCGAATTATTATTATGCTCTGCGCGCCTGAGTAGCTGCGCGGGAGGAGGTAAGGAAGCGACAAGAAACGAGGATTTAGTCATCCACTGGTCAGTGAGGCTGTTAGATGACGTCAAAGTCGTCGGCGGGTGAGTTTTACCCACCTGGTGCTCGGTGTTACTATTTTTCACAAGTACTAAGATTAGTTATAGAAGAAAAAAAAATCATAATTTGTGTTTATGATTAAAACCTTGGAAGATGTTAGTTTTTTAAATTATATTTAGTTGTATAAAAAATAGATAATTAAGTGCCATAAGTTGAATTCTCTAAGAAAAATGTTAATTCTAATAAAAATTCTTATACTAATTATAACACTTCTAGTTTCTAATAACAAGTACTTAAAAAACAGGTCGAATAAGTTTACTAATCGAATTAAAAATAGTAATAAGTCGAGAATAAAAAAAATATCTTTAAAAATTTGACTACATCTTTAGCGCTGTTGTGATTTGAAACTCAATGCAACGAAAAAGCGACACTAAAAAGAGACCTACCTACACATACATCATTTGTTTATTGTTATCAAGTTTAATTTATAGAATTACATTTTATTTTTTATTTCTTTTATATTATATTCAATAATACCATTATTCAATTTATTTATAAACAAGTTGTTTAAATTAAACTATTGAATATATAAAAATTTCAACTAAATTATTGAATATATAAAAGAAATATAGGATTTAGAACGATATAGAATAATCGGTCTCCTCTTTGTGCGGTGCTTTGTAGCCTACCCGATCTTGTCTATTTTAGTTTTCTGAAGGTCTTACTTCTACCATGTGTGAACTGCACACAATTTTTTTTAATTACGCATATACATATTTCGCTTTTGTCAGAATTTGCACTTTTCAATTTCTCTTTAAATAAAGAAGGCTTTTCACAAATGAATTGAGTTTTCTTATTATTCAACCATTTTTATCTAACAGTTAATTGAATTTGCATTTTAAGATTATCTTAAACTTTTGACCCCTAGTGATTATTCACTTAAAACAGTCTCATGAAAAAATAGTTTTTTTGTAGATTATTCTCTTTGTAAAAACGCTCTTCATTTGCTTATCGCATCCTAATACCCTTTGTCCGTAAAGCTATGCAATTATCCGATTCTCAATGATTCAAGCATCTTGTCAACTACCTCCGTACATCTACATGGAGGTTTATACCCAGGCACACATTGCTGACATTTTGTCAATTCTTCGGCTACGCCTGTCTCCTGTGACCAGTCTAGTGAGGTTTTCGTTATTTTAGAAATGGCATCACTTGTGTCAGACATTTTCTCACAATGCGTGTGCTTAATTCTGGTAAAAATTATTGGTGGCAATGCGGGTCTTGTGATTTCAGTAGGGACGTATACGTTTCTGAAAAGTTGTTTGCGACATGAGTACACAACGTGAGTATCGGATACCTGCTTAGCCTTGAGGACTAAGAGTTGTTTGCGACAAGAGTACACAACATGAGTATCAGATACTTGCTTAGCCTGTTGGACGAAGAGTTGTTTGCGACAAGAGTACACAACGTGAACGTCGGATACTTGATTAGCCTCTTTTTTTTTTTTTTTTTTAGGAGAAAATACAGATACAGACGTCAATTGACAAGAATATACAAAACAATTAATAGAGAATTCGCCTGCATCCAAACTATTTCTCACGAATTAACATTGAAGTTGTTGACAAAATGTTGTTAGCGACATGAGTACACAACATGAGTATCGGATGAGTAGCCTTTGAGGCGTATAGTTGTTTGCGACATGAGTACACATGAGTATTGGATTCCTGCTTAGCCTTGTGGACGAAAGATTGTTTGCGACCTAAGTAGGATACTTGCTTAGCTGTGTGGTCAAAGGACCTACGTATCAATTCATTATCATATACCCTTTGTACTGTGCATGAATTTAAAAATCAAAAGCTAAGAATTTTATCATAATATTGCATACATTTTACCAATGTACACTTTGAAAACTCATAACTTTTGGACATATTGAAAAACTAATGTTGTTATTACTCTTTAATTATAATACATTTTCAAAAACTAAAAAAATAGGAGATAACATAATTCAAGTCGGAAATGGAAAAATTAACAGTAATGATAGTATATAACCACAAGTAAAAGATGACCAGAGGTGATTTTTCACAAATGACACTATACAAAAAATGGCAACACAAATCTTCCAAATAATATTATCCGACGTTATTATTACTCAACATCTGTACGGTCAAAATTTAAGAAATTTTACCAGTTCAACTCTGACAATGCGCCTTACGCAAAACTGTTTTCATACGTGAAGTTTGTATACAAATAATGTACTTTTGTAATAGAACCGAATTAAACAAAGCCAAAAGATGGCGTCACTTACGTTAGCAGTTTGCGAGATTCAGGCGTATGTACTATGGATTTGTATTTTCGTGTATCTCTCAGGATATGGAGAGATTGACGATAATATGATTATTATATTGTAACTGGTCGTTGTAAATAATAATTTCATGCGGCTATATATTACATATGACGTCATTGCCTATCGCGGTTACTTTGTCCTGGTGACTAGCTGTCACTGGATCACTGTAGATCTGAGGAACAGGCTATTTTTGAACCAATTCCTATTGGATTTATAAAATGGTCACCAACACTCAAACTGGATGAAGCCGAACCAAAAGCCGCCCGCAGGGCCTAGCAGCAAAAACCTGCAGAGTAGGAGGAAATCTGCAGAGCAGGTTTTTAAGTGTATTATTGCAAGTGATTATGCAATTATAGTGATTTTATGTCAGGCATTGACATGATGTGTAAATGTAGTGACATAGCGCAACATCAAAATAGTGTGCTAAGTGACACTATATCTATATATAACATCTTAGAAATTAGTTAGTGGGATATTTTAGTGTTATTACTAAAGTCAATAAAAGACAAGATCAGTGTGTGAATGTGTTAAACGTATGCATTACTGAAATAATATAGATTGAAGATGTAAATTGCATCCAATTACAGTAGAATCCAGATATAACAACCCACAAGGGGCCGGCGAAACTTTGTCGTAGTAACCGGATGACTCACAAAATGTCCAGATAATATAAGGAGGTATTCTAGTCTAGAAGCATGAATTGTAGGTATTTTTTCAGGTGCAATAAAAAAACCATAATATTTTAACCATTATTTTACCAAATATTTATTAAACAGAATGCATAAAAAAAAAAACAAATGAAAAATGGGAAAAGTTACAGGATGTTGAAGTGGGGGTCTCAAAAAAATGGCGCACCCTGGTTGACACAATTGCAACCCTCCTAGTAATTTGAAAAAAATAAGCCAAATTAATTCTTAATCCAAACAAATGCTGTGATGGCTATGGCCCGAACTAAGTAAATGTAAAAATTTTTTTTTCGCAAAATGGCAGCTATATGAAATTGTACTTTTTTATATGTATCAATTTTTTCAAAATAAAACTATAATAAAAAAAAAACTATTTAAAAAAAATTGATACATTGTTATAGTAGCGCGATAGAGTAATGTATAGATTGTCAGTCTTACTCATCATCGCAAAATAAGATACAACCTCGGAGTAAGACCGGGTTAGGTGAAATTGTTACTCCACATGGTTGGTTAATCGCGCGCATGCGCGTGTTCTTACCGCGTCGCTGTACGGGAGATGTAGTAGCTGTCAGAATTTAAACCACCCGATCACCAGGGTTAACTCAGTACCCCGTGCGTTGTAACTGACGAAATGGCGAACTTTTATGAGAATCCGACGTTTTGAATGGAGCTTTGGCAAATATTGACCGTATTCGCGGCATTCGTGCATCACGACTACGGAAAAGGTTCAAAAAAAGGTACGATCCATTTGCGGCATTTACGGAAGGAGATTTTAGGTCTAAATATAGATTTACCAAAGTCAACATGAGACGTTTGATTGATTTGGTACGGCCGTATTTGGATGTGAATAATAAACGGGGTGGCAAAGTATCTACCGATCTCCAAGTTCTTTGTGCCATACGATACTGGGGTAGAAACGAGGTGAGATAGTGTTTATAATTGCGTTAGAAACGGTAAACAAACACAGATCAATCTTGCTAAAGCTCCTCGAATAATATGTTGTATTGACTGATGTTGACATATGAATAAACGTGAAGTTGGCAACACGCCGCAAAATGCTAAATTGACCGCGTTTTTCAGCTTTGGAGCAGTGTTGCTACCGTAAAAAAATCATAACAGCTGTCGAGAAACATTATGATGATGAGTAAAGATTTTTACCCTGAGCAGTGTAGGCTTACTCCACTCTGTAGCTACCGCGACGCTACAGAGCCGTGGTACGGTTTCATGATGAGTAAGGCTGTGTATGTATAGAAAATTGATTCAGTAGAACTTGAGATATCATGTCAACCGTCTCGAAAAAAGTAGTTTGGAGAAACATGCTTTTAAAGATTTGCTCCATTTAGATTCTAGTTAGTTTTCATCTAAACTGGTCGAACTAAAATGGCTATAACTTTTAAAATAATTCGATTTTTTAAAAATCCTTTTAAGGATATATTCTTGAATATCTAAACTATTGAAATATGAAGAAAAAATTTTTTTTTCTTGACTAGAATACCACATGAGACACGCCGAATTCCTTCACGAGGGTTGTATTTGATTCACCGGCTTCTAAACAGCGTAATATAGCACTTTTTTCTTCAATTGAAAAACACTTTCGCTTCACGGAACTCATTGTGTCGAGCTTTTAACTGTCCCAACAGATGATAAACACTGACTGTGATTTATGCTTGCTAATAAGGATAGGTGTTAAAACGTGGGGAGTAGGCTAGGTTTTGTTGCATAAACAACACCCTGCCCTCGTTCTAACCAGATGAATTATCATTAAAATAGGTCGCTTTAAGCAGGTGTTAAAAAAAAACGGAGTCGTACTAAAAGGATATGTTTTCCTAGTACCTAACTATGAAACCTAACTTGGGTTTACATTGTCTTCACTAAAAACTGTAAGTCGTTATAAGCAAAGTCATTATATCCGAATTCTATTGTACTATTGTTCAAACAAGCAAGTCTAGCGATCTGATTTAGGAATATTCCTTATATAATCTGCTATTGGACAGGCGCGGCTGGCACTAAAGTTCACCGGTGCGCCGAACCGCCAACAAAATTGAACATATTACAGCTGAACGTATTCCTACTTTATATATATTTTTTTAAATTGTGCACAATGTTAATAATAAAATATTATTACATATTTAAACTCATGAATTTTGCAAGAGGTAATAATTATTGCAGCCGGCTGGCGTTCTTTCCCGCGCGCTGAGAACCAGGGACCTATGAACCAGGGTCAAACGCCCCGTTTGGAAATTGTCATTTTGTATGGTGCCCATACAAAATGACAATTTGCCCATAAAAAACACAAAATGTAGCGAAAATATTCCTCTGGCCGTGCGCCGTCCGGCGCGTACAACATACGAAGCACATTGAAAAGGGCTTCAGCGAAATAACTACTATTCTTGCAGGTTTGAACAGGATAGTAATACATAATTTGCAAAATTCAACCATAAGTCAACGTGTTTTGTTATGCTTGGGATTTAGAGAACCTATTTGACAATGATATTAGTTTTTAAATTAAAAGTGACCTTTTATGTGTGTGCGCTACACCGAGTACTGGGAAGAAGCTTATTAAAAACATTAGGTGAATCATGTCTTTGCTCTTTTTTCTATTATATATTATATTTTTCTATTTTTTCTCTATACATAGGATAGCTACCTACCCCCAATTAAATTATATATTACGTGTTTGATTTATTATTCGGTGAACCACCAAAATTTTTATGCACGAGCCGCGCCTGCTATTGGATAGGACCATGCGATTGCAAATCCCGGCGTGCACAAGTGAATTTTATTTTATTAAATCGTGTTATTTCTTTCATATAAAATATTACTAGCTGAAGTCCCCGGCGATGCCCGGGTTTTACTCAAAGTTTTCAAAATCAAATGTAGACAGTGACCTTTCTTTGCATACAAATCAAATCCACACCGCCTGCTTGCCAGCCCGCTCGTCCACCACATACAGACATTCGCCTTTATATATTATATATTTCAACCAATTTACACAAAACCTTGACAAATTATATACCTAAACCTTCTTCATGAATCACTCTATCTATTGGTGAAAACCGCATGAAAATCTGTTCATTAGTTTTTTAGTTTATCGCGAACAGACAGACAGACGCGGCGGAGGTATATGTAGAGATATAGTGTACTTGCAGCACATTGCAGAGTGGTAAGAACTATCAGTATCACCATAGTGAAAGATCAGAATCAAAACATTGCTTGAAATAATTATTGTGATTTATTTTTGGAGTATTGGACAGGTGCATAATTGCACATCTGTCCCGATGATGGAGTCTGTAAAGCTGTCCGAAACGTTGGTTAAAGAAGTAGGTAGCGCCTGATGGCATAATACCTCAAAAATAAATCATGATAATGCTGTGTGGAGGGTCTTTTTAAGGAAAGAGAGGAGGGGAAGATATGGGCAGGAAAAGGGTATGATAGGTAGGTAGAAATCTGGGGGTCAGTTTGTCCAGGAGTGATGGACATATGAATCCATTCCTTCAACTGCGGTGGATCATGAGAGTCTAGCTGGAGAGGTCAAAAGGTCTCCCTCAACCAATCTCTCGATCCGGCCCGCTACGCTGTCGGTAGGCAGACTCATCCGCCACCAAGACCTAGACAAAACTCACTCCATGAACCTGAGCACATTTGCTAAGTCACCAAACATAGCAAACCTTTTGGGGTGACTTATGGCAGAGGTGTTGGTTATCTAATAAATGGTTCCCGAGGTGGCGGCATCTGTACCTACCTCCCAAAGTTCCTCCTCGTAACCCTCAGCCTCACAACATATCCCGATGCCCCCACACGGCATATACTCACTGGGTCTGGTTAGTATGGAGCAGTTGGGACTCTTGTGCGATAGTAATAATGGCTTGTTGTAATACGACAGATTGGAGAATCTGAAACTCAAAAGATACTTAAATAGAATTCCTCAGAATAGGAAAACTCGGAACGGAAGATAACAATTTGCTTTTTTATGCTGTATTCAATAGTATAATATACTTGTCTTTCAATCATAATAATATAAATAATTTGCAATACATATCTTTGTTTTTTAAATGATTAACAATATATTTTATTTAATATCTGGAAAGTTTTTACTATGAAGACCTTGAATTTGTAGAGACAATTGCTATTACATATTATGTACTAAATTATCAAGGATTTGACAGTACTACATTACTGCAACCTCCACAAAGCAAACCTTCCGAGTAGCTTAGTGAAATCAACAAAGTTCTAGCTAAGAAGACACAATCTCCTAAATTATTTACGGCTAATGTTGTTATCATCTGGTGAAAAGATAAAAGAATTTGCTTCAATAGTGAATGTTATGTAATTAGCTGAGACTGTCTCCCTTTAGCAAGTATTGAAGGAGTATTTAAATTTAGAGGGATGCCCTTTATGTTAAAGTGTGTTCTTGTGATTACAGCACGGAGCGTCAACGACGTGCAGACGGCCATAGAACGCATCTTCCCGCTGGTGTACGAGTTCAGGAAAGAGCGCAGCCCTGCGGACGAAGAGCTGTGGCAGGCCAAGCGTGCGCTGCGTAACGGCTCTGCCAGAGATTTGAACGCAATAGACAGCCATCTCGATGACCCCATGGAGTTGGTAACCCTGTCCGACGGAGAGGAAAAGAATAATTGTGAAAGTGACCAAAGTTGGGATTGACTGGCATACACAATATCTCATTATTTAGTTAGTACCAAAGACTTATTAAAAACAAAATAATGTAAATTATGGTTTTACACTCCTATACAACTGGTGTAAAACAATTCTCAAATATGTTTTGTTGATAAGTGATTTAATTTTACACCTATAGTGTGTTAAGTGAAATGGGAAATTTTAAATTAATTTATTGATTATTATGTACCGTGCGCGATGACCGATCAGTTGATCACTCATCAGTTTAATTTCACAAAGACTCTGCGTAGTGATTCCTTTCAAGTATTGTTTTAAAGTAAATCCACACTTGTGAGGATTATCATTATATCCACCGATATGCGTGTAATGTCTCATATTCCTGTGTTAAGTAAATATCAAATATTGTGTAAAATGGATAAATTATTTGTTATGTTTCGTTGTAGAATGTGTAGTATTTCCATGACAAGTGCGTAAATAAACAAAACACTGTTGGCAGCGAGCACACTATGTACTAAGCACTTTCTGTGCAACGAGCATGTTCATGGTGCCTTTCTGGTTCACTGTTCACTGTTCAGTCGAGTGACGCTGCGGAGAGGCAGAGGCCTGGTTACCCCCACCTCACCTCAACTCATCTCACCTTCATATCATCTGGGACTGTTTGGGACAGTCCATTTGTGTTCATTCTAAGGCTGGGATGCTATTGTGAAGTCCTCACCCAGAATACTGAAAGCATTTAATACCGTGCAAGTGAAATCTGTATTCATGTTTTCAATATAGCATCCCCAGTTAAGACAATAATGTCTCAAGTTATAGGCATATATATATATTTGATAAAATATTTTTTAAACCTTAAGACAGTGCAAGCATGCATGTCAAGTGTCACGCAGTGAAATGTCAGTCTCTGGTTTCTCAAGTCATATTATGTATTTATTTGTAGTGTAGTAACAACTGTAGTAGTGTGTCAACTAGCTGGACAGTGTTTCAATCAATTATAACATTGCGGCTGGAATCCACATTACTTGCGACTGTTCATTTTTTATATATTTTTAGTCAGTTATATCTCATATTTCAAAATGGCAATAATTTGCACAAGCGCCTTTAAACTATTGATATCCGTATAAATATTTGAAATTTGTAATCTACAACGTAAGTACATTACTTATACGAAGTACGCATCATGTCTATAATTCATATCCAAATCACACCTACGTTAAATAGCTTCAAAAGTCAATTCTATAACACATCCGATATGTGTCACGCTTCTGAATGAGCGGGAAGGTGTATAAGTAAGTTAGCTCCACATTGGGACAATAGTTGTTAGAAAGCTATTATTGTGTACAAACTTGAATATGGCCTTCATAATTGGCATGCCAGCCCTTTTAGTCAGCTTATAAAGACTAGTATACTGTATTTCACCTGTATCAAATAAATTAAAATGTGTATGTAAAATGTATGTGTATGATATTGAAAACGCCTTGTTACCCTCGTCTTCTTGTGTAATCAACTATTTAATTTAAGCGGGGCGCGATCCTGATTGATTATATGTTTTTTTGTTCTAATAAAAATAGAAATGTCATTATTTATTTATTTTCACAAGTGCGGTTAGGTAGTTGTCTGAAGAAAGCCTTTGGTTATCAGACGTCGGTCCTTTGTATTATAACACCCTTTGCGGATATATTTACTGAATTATTCATGGTGTCTATAGTTACATCTTGTATGTTTATGCTGTGCTCAATCTGGTTATGAACTTCTCGCAAATATTAGTAAACCTACCGCCAGTGAATCTAGCTTAACCCATTCACTGTCAACACTAAAATATCTCCTGCCATAATGCCTATAGAAACCTTTGACCAGTATGAACCACTTTACACTGGAACATATGCCCACCTACAAGCGGTATTGGCAGCGAATGTGTTAATGGGGAATGGATGAAATGTATAATAGTGAATGAACTTTGATCTGCTTAAAAACTTTTAGGTTTTTATATAAGAGAAAAGCAACCTCAATATTAATGGTTGAGTGTTGCGAAGTTCGACTCAAAGCGGTGAATGTGTAACTATTAATTTCAGATAAACTTTTTTAGGTTTTCAAATGTGAATATTTTTTTTAAATAAACCTTTTTTTTATAAAAATTAAATCATTGATGTATGAGTCATTTTTAAAATGTTTTTTTTGTGATTGGAAGTGCAATCGAACTGCTGATGTATTTTTGTGGTCAAATGATCCCAGTCCCCATTAATACTAGTACTTGTTATTGGTTGGATGAGAAGACAAATATTTGAAATAAAATTTTTAAAAACCATTAATGTGTTTACTTTATTGACTACTGTACTAAATTATACGTGCAGCTTTTACGGTTGTATCCACCAAACAATCTGCTATATTTTTGTAGGTTTTAAGGTCATATAGGTCTCGTAGAAATCGTTGTGTCTCCCTTACTATCATGGTTAGAAATGTGATCTAAACGGTGGTAGAAAGAGAAAACACCACGCTTTATATTTAAATCTAAAAGTTAACCGCAAAATAATTCAAATGTACACCATTATAAATCCAAAGTTTTTTTTTTTTTTAATGTGTATATTATCGAGGCTTCTGACTCACACAATGTTGTCATTTTTTGCCTCATCTGTTTTTAAATTATAATATTATCATAATCTTAGAGTCCTTTTATATTCATTTCGATACGATACGATTGTACCACCCCAGCCAGGAGCACTCCTGTCCCGGTGAGACTGGTGCACCAGGGGGCACTGATTTGTTAGGACTAATAGTTAGTTTAATCGACCGGTATACATGGCAACCTAATAAGCCAATATTGGACTTTAGGAAGGGCAGGAATAAAGGAATGAATTGAGCATTGTGATTTTTTTTTTTAAATCTTTCTTTTTGGGTTCTTTCTTCTTGCCTGTTTTCGGCTCTTCTTTAATCTTGTTATCTATTTCTGGCTTTTCTTTGCTGTTCTTGCCTCTTTTTGATGGCTAATATTGTCTCTTCTTGGATCTTCTCGGCTCTTCTTGACTCTTCGTGGCTTTTCTTGTCTCTGCTCTTCTTGCTTCTTCTCGTCTCTTCTGGGATTTTTCTTCTTTTTACTTCTTCTTGTCTCTTCTATGCTCTACTTGGATCTTCTTGCTAATTCTCGGCTCTTAAAGTCTCTTCTTGGCTCTTCATGCTTCTTCATAGATCTTCTCGTCTCTACGTCTCATCTTGGATTTTCCCAATCTTCTCTACTTTTCTCATCTCTTCTTGCCCCTTCTTGGATCTTCTTATCTCTTCAAGGCTCTTCGTGGCTTTTCTTGTCTCTTCTTGGCTCTTCTTGCTCCTTATTGGATTCTCTTGCTTCTTCTTGCATCTTCTCGCCTTTTCTTGCATCTTCTCGCCTTTTCTTGCATCTTTTATCTTCTCGCCCCTTCTTGGCTCGTTTTGTCTCTTCTTGAGTCTTCCAACTGCTTACCAACCCTTCTTGTTCATTCTTGTCTCTTCTAGTCTCTTCTGCTCCCTTCTTGGTTCGTCTCGTTGCGCACTTTCTTATCACTATTCAATTCCCAAATAATCCCACATCATTCGTTTGAATGTATACGAGAAGAGAACAAACTAATTTCTGAAATACACTAAAAGTACCGATATCAAACTGTTTTCAAACATTTAGATAAATCAAACGATCCTTTCTCAGACCCCCCCTTTGTAGTCATCCATCAAATACCTAAATAAAACCAAAACCCAACCAGGAAATCAACATATCTTATCCCTACATAAAATCTCTGTAAGAACAAAGGTCATTCATTTGAAATGCAATGAATAAAAACCGACTGAAATAAAAACAAGAAAACATAAACAATTCTGTAAGTGGAGTAACTCTCGACTCAATCCATAGATGTTTCTTGGTACATGTCAACAATTTATGTCCAAAAATTATAATCGATGATTTACTCTAAGATGCGCACCTTTCTCGGCAATAAATCGAGAGAACTCAAGTGTACTATAGAGAGGTCATATCATCTGTGAAACGAAACAAAATACTTCAAATCTGAAAGCAATAAATATTAATTTGTTAAAATTGTGTTATTTAAAAATGGAAAAAAAGACTTATCTTCTACTTTGAGAGCCACTCGGGAATCTCGGGATACACTTTTTGTTTAGCCGGTCACGATATATCAATTCACACTTGGAATATTATGAAGTTTTATGACACGGTTTAACCTAAACACGTGAAGCTTTCTACGATTTGTATAACTTCCAACTAATTTTGAATGCGTTTTGGAATATATTTAAAAAAAATCAAACATAACTTTAAAACGGAAAAAGGTAAAATTAATTCGCAAAGCAAAACAAATTGCACTGATTCTATCGCGTGTGTGTAACACTTTTCATGAAAATCGGTTCAAGAAAACTACGGATAATTTAGAAAGAAGCTAGGCCTGCAGAATATACGTGCTCCTTCGCCCCGTACACACGTATAAAAAATCACTTTCAAATATTTTCCAGTTTACATGATCTAATAAATTTCATTATTCTCGATATGGCATGAAACTCTGTTGAGGCTATTAAATTCTGAACTTCCGATGAGTTCGAGGTCGTAAGTATTGTAACTCTCTGTTGTTCATATTTAATGCACTTCGATAATGTGTGCTCAACATCTTCAATTTGTTCACATATCGAGCACATTGGAGAATCAGAGAGGCCTATCAAACACAATATTCTTCCCATTAATGCATGTCCGGATCTTAATCTAAAAATGATTCTCATTTCCGATCTTTTCAGATTAACCTCAGTGAACAATGGTCTTTTAAACGGTTCGTTTTGGAGCTTTCTGTACCATATTCCTTTATCGGTAGACAACGTTTCAAAATGATTATTCCACATATTATTACATATGGAATTTATTTTTTGGCAGTAATCTTCAGCGTCTGGCGTCCGGTCGTAGATGATTCCTTTCACACATGCTTCGTTTGCCAAAAAATCCGCCTCTTCATTCCCATGTATTCCTACATGAGATGGAATCCATTGTAAACATATGGACACATCTTTCTGCTGTAGCCACCTTATTTGTTCAACAATATTGTAGGCATTTCCTACAGGCAACTCCTTTCGGAATACTTTTAATATGTTGAAGTGCACTTTTAGAATCACTTAATATTACAATTTGTTTCCACTTATTTTTAATTGCATATTCCACCGCTTCTTTGATTGCTATCAATTCTGCATTCATAATAGCGCAATTTTTATTCAATTTTATTTGATGGGAAAAATTGTTTGGCATTGAGAGGAAAGCTGCTCCAACTTGGTCTGATTTTTTTGATCCATCAGTGAAGATCTGGTTGAATCCAGAATACTTTTTAATTAGCATATCGCTTTTTAATTAGCTATTCCGGGCAGCGCAAGACAGAGAGACATTCTCAAGAGTGATCGCCAACGTCGGGGGGACCTGATACGGCACACAAAGAAGAAGAAGCATATCGCTTACAAAATTACTAATTTCATTTGGTAAGAGTAGTCTTTTGGGGGAATTAAAATTGTCGATCTCAACTGAAATACATTCCAAATTAAGTGCTCCTACCCAGGTATCGGAGGAGTACATATCTAGACATTTATTTTCCAATCAATTGTTTCCGAACAAATTTTAATCAACATTGGTAATTTTTTATTGTTCCAGAATCTATTTTGTATCAAGGATTTAAGTTTGAGAACCTCTAAAACTAGTGGATTATTTTCAATGGTTTAAGTTCTTATATGCAAAGGAGGGGTACTCATTTCACTTTGTAAAACATGTACAGGAGTTGAGTTCACGAAACCTCCACATATTCTTAAAGCTCTCTAATTTTTCGAGATTGCTTTTGGCAGAGTTGTAAAAAAGTATATTGCCATAGTCTAATCGACTTCTTATAAGAGAAGTATACAATCTTCTCATATGAAGTAGATGAATTCCCCAGCTTTTTCCTGACAGCACTTTCAAAATATTCATTGACTGATTCATTTTTAAACAGGTGTTATTTATATGTTTATTCTAAGCGAGTCTGTAATCCAACCATACCCCGAGGAACTTATGTTCATCTACTCGTTCTATTAGTACATAATTTATTTTTGTATTCAGGATATTTCGTCTCTTTCGTTTTGCAAATATACATATTTTTGTCTTATTTTCGGATATTTCAAGACCTTTTATTTTAAGAGCATTCTGTAGTTCTAACAGAGCTTTTTGAATAATGTTTTCGCATGTTTTTACTTTTGAACTTGAATAATAAATACCAAAATTGTCAATGTACTGTACGCGTTTCACTTGGGGATAGTTTCCTATACCAGAAGTTCCAATATTGAATAAGAGGGCAGACATGGGATCTCCTTGCGGTAGTCCTCTCGTGCACATTTGTTCAGTGAATATGTTAGGTTCCTTAATAATAATCATTCTTTCTTTAAAATATTCCCAGATATATTTTATAACTTTCCCTTTGATACCTTTAGAGATAAGAACTTTAATGATCTCTTCGATCTTTATATTATTGTATGCATCTTTAATGTCTACAAAAGCAGCAAGGGTAACGGCGTTGGTTGTTTGGGCAACTTGGATCTCTGTAACCATTCTTCCCAGATTATCCATTGTTGACAGTTTTCTTCTAGATCCTATTGTAGACTTATCAAACATGAAATTATTTTCTAAATACCACTCGTAATCGCCTTGTAATTATAGTGTTGAAAGTTTTACAAAGACATGAAATTGGTCTTATGGAGGTCATGAGCTTTGGATCTCTTCCGGGTTTAATTATAGGAATAATTTTTACCTGTTTCCATTGTATTGGTATAGTGGAAGTTCGTAAAATTAAATTAAATATATCGACAATAATTAATTGGCAAGAAGTAGGTAAATTTTTTATCATCGAGTGGGATATCAGATCTATTCCTGGGGAGGTATCTTTGGATTTTAATACTGATTTTAATTCAGAAGCTGTTATCGGTTTGTGAATACCAGTAAGTCTCCGAGGTTTCTTCTTCGGTCCACACATGTTCGATTAAATTTTCGTTTGGAGCTAGATATTGTAGCGCCGATTCGCTGTTCTCAAAAATATTTGGACGAGATGTTCCTATTCCCTTATACCATTTCATTTTCTTCCACATATCAGAATAGGTTGTATTGGTATCGACAGAATCACAGAATTTTCGCCATCCTTCCCTTTTTGCTTTTCTTACTATTCGTCTGGTACTCGATTCCTTGCGCTTTAATTCTATATAATTGTCAATATTGATATTTTTCCATAAATGAGTCAGAGCTAATCTTCTTTCAGCTATAGCTTTAGAGACTTCTTGATTCCACCATGGTTTTGGTTTGAATGCTTTATTTTTAGATTCCTTAAAGAATGGAATACTTTCATCTGCAATTTTGTTCAGAACATCTTCTAATCTGTTATAATATTCTTGAATTGGCAGTTTTTCTTCAGGAAAATTTTGTATGAATTTATCTACAGTGGATTTGCATTTGTTCCAGTCTGCTTTTTTGTAATTTCTTTTCAATATTGGTTCGTAATTACAATCGGTTTTTTCTAAAGTGATAATAATTGGTAAATGATCACTACCCATCGTATCTGTGTCTATCCTCCAATTACAAGTTAGTACAAGCTCAGAAGATACCAGGGTAACATCCGGGCTCGAACTCCTTTGTCTGGGATGTCCTATTCTTGTTATGTCTCCGTTATTGACAATAATATATATAAAATTGTGAATAATCGTGTAGACAGTAACTTAGTCAACCAAATTAAGTTGTACGCCAGGCCCAAATCTACAAGAACCCTTAACATATTTTGGACTGAAATTTTTACGAATAATACTGGATACTTTAATCCTATATCTAGAATGTCTCGGTCATACAACGATCTTGTTAAAATACACAGTTCCATAGATATTTTTGCAAATAATATAACATATTTCAAGAAATATCTCCACAATTTGTGCACTTAAAAAAAAAATTGTTGTATTACTTTTCAGTAAATACTTTATAAATATTGTATACTTGTTATTATTATGTATTTCAATTTTGTATTTAAGTTTTCAAGTTATGTATAAATAATACTTGCATTGTTTTCCAAGAGTTTGCTTCTGTGAAAATGCATATGTGATTAATGCAGATACATTAATCTAGGGATACTTATATTTGTATTTTAATTTATTATATACTACCCACAAAAATGTTGTATAAATATCCTGTTTGTGTCTCAAATAAATAAATAAATAAAATAAGGTTTGAATCTTGGCAGGCTTCTGCAATAAGGTCTCCCCTCAAATCTCGTAAAGCTCTATCCCATAGTGGGTTATGGGCATTGAAATCACCGCCTAGTAGGGCTCCTGGTTCCATCTGGTCAAAAACTTTCCTCCATGTTTGAATTGTGATATTTATATTACTAGGACAATATATCACGAATGACAGATTTCAGATTTCCGGCATTTAATAGTTTAACACTGATAATTCTAATTCACAGGACCTGGTGATGTCTAGGGTTCGTTCAATTGATTGTAAACTTTTATGGATTAAGATTGCAACTCCTCCTTAGCCATCGGCTCTGTCTCGTCTATATGTTGTATAGTCTTTAAATCTTAAAATGTAAGGAAATTGAAGCCATGTTTCGGAAATAAGTGCAATTTTGATGTGTTGCCTTTGTAAATATATTTCTAAATCAGTTTTTTTAAAGTGCAAACTCCGAGCATTCCATTGTAATACATTAAGATTATTCTTATCCATGTTTACCGCAAAGATTGATTTCAGAATCTCATTTAAGCCGCCTTCCTTAATAATTCCCATTATGGTGTCTATAAGTCTATTAACTGCTAATTTAATAAGACTTTCCCAATTTTCACCATTCATAAATATTGTTAATATTTCTTGAGCAATGTTAACATTAATGTTGTCTTTAGGATTTATTTCAGTTTCTCCAGTGTTAGTCTTATTTCCTTTAAGTTTTTCAGCGTAACTGGTTTCTCCACTTGATTTCCACACATTCACATTATTTGAATTAATCTTCTTTCCTGTTTTTACATTTTCTTTTTCTTTGTTGGGTTTTTTCTTATCTACAAGTATTTTTGCTTGTTTGTATGTAACATTTTTTTTTGCCATTTTTTGGGTTATCTCTTTCTCGTTCTTCCACTTTGGACAATTGATGTCGTTAGCCGGATGTTCTCCTCCGCAGTTGACACACTTAGCTGCCTTGTCACAGGTCTCGTATTGTTCATCACATTTGGGGCACAATTTTTTTTTCTTTTTTACCACAGTTCTGAGCAATATGCCCATATCTCCAACAACAATAGCATTGCATAACTCTAAATATGTAGGGTTTTACTCCAAATTTGACCCCATATATAGAGACGTAGGATGGGATCTCTTTTCCAACGAATTTTAGACTCACAGTTGTCGTAAGCGTGAGTTGTCCTTCTTTTCCTTTTTTGGAGAGCCGCTTTATGCTAACCACATTATTATCACTTTTTATCACTTCCATGATCTCCTCATTAGTGATATCAAGATCTAATCGTCTGATGACACCAAAAGAATAATCAATGTTCTTTTTTATTGTCACTTCCCATTTCTTTAGAATAAACCTTTTCAGCTTCCAAATTATTTGGGAACGTAATTTCAAATTTAGTTCCGGATATTACTTTAATTTTTTCAATTTTCATTCCGGATTTAAAAAGAATTTTGGCCGAACCCAATTTACCAGGTAAGTTTTCTCCTTGAATTATGACAATTCCTTTCTTATCTTTAATTTCTTCATTCTTTGTTTCACTTGTTTCTGAGTTCATCCTCGATCTTTTAACGGATCGTGTAACGGTTTGCTACACCCCAGCAGACTCATCATTTTGAGTACTTGCTATTTCCATTTCATCATTTATCACTATGTTGGGCGATAGTGGGTACGCCATTATAATAATGGAACCAGCGCCGTCTGGTCCTGTTCTCTCCTTTACTTTACAATATTTAACACGTATAAACATATAAACACAAAAAAAAACACAAATAAACTGTAAATTAGATGGGAGCAAATCTCGAAAACGTGCTGTCAAAACTGTTGTTATTGTTACACTGTGAAAAAAAAAAAATCCAAAGTTTCCAACCGCATTTTGAAAAAATATTATGAAACTTTGTGAATTTTTTATTAATTATTTTTGTGGGCATACATTAATTACGTGAGCAGTTTTCTTCCAATTTAGACCCCTCCCCCCCTTGGTGAGATAAATTTGGGCCACTTCGTATATTCTTTTCAAGTAACGTGAGATTTTGCTGAATCCCCCCCCCCCTTCTGAGCTCACGTAATTAATGTACGCCCCCTTTACATGAAACAACACAAAGTGAGTTGACGATAACGTTTATAATACCTACGTTTACCTAATCAAAAATGAGTGATTTATTTTTTTCATTATAAGTAATTTTGGTTAGAAAAAACGTAAGATGAGCCATTTTTTATGTTTGCATTTGAAATTTTAATATTTAAAAAATTATATTTATTTTTAACTTTATGAGTGAAACCTCAAATTATAATATTTAATTAAATGATGACAATATTAGCGAAACTCAATTGAAAATCTGGAAACAGAAAATCAGAAAAAGATATTGGCACTTCTGGGATTCGAACCCAGTTAACACATTCAGATGGTTGCATTCAGAAATATTCCATTTATTTTAATTTTATTGCAAAGTGGAAATATTTTGACTTTACTACAAAATAGGCCCAGAGTCATGCCTTTTCACCTAAATTTTCACCGTAACAAGTGTGAGTAAAGGTGGTATTAGTTCATTTATGGTATATTGTAGGATCGCACACATCTTGATACAATATTTCATTATTTGGAAACACTACAAAATTTTCTTGATTAGCTTATAAATATGAATACATAATATAAAGGTTTGTGAGTGGTTTGGTTTATTTATAGTATGTATATCGTATCAAACATTCCTGAAGAATTTGAAGAATTTTTGTTTTCATTTGTGTTTGAATTGCAAAACATGTTCACTTTGTTAGATTTCATGTGCATTTAATCGTTAACCGCTTCTATGTCATTGTCGCCAGTCATCAAGTTCAACAATAATTATTATCAAAAATAAACTTCTGTCATTCATACCTACTCGGTAACAGAAAAGCTGGGTACCACAAAATTAGTCTTAAGATTTCCCCATCTTTTTTCCCATTATTTGGTAGTATTTGATTAAATAAACAGTTTCATTTGGCTTTTGCAACAGGACTCCAGATACTAATATCTACAGCCTGTATGTCGGACGAATATCTACAGCTCATATATGTTGAACTAATATCTACGAACTTCAGAGTGTTGACTAATATTTACAGAGCTAAGGTCGGACGAATATCTATGACGGTCCCAGTGTTGACTAATATCTACAGAGCGTAGGTTGAACTAATATCTACAGAGCGTAGGTTGGACTAATCAGCTAATTGTGTCCAATAGTCCGATATTAGGGATTTTTACATACATACTTACATGAATTAAGTTTTTTAAACTGCATATTACGTTATTCCGATATGCTATACATAATTGCAAATCCAACCTCTGCCAGTGCTGTAGATATTCGTCAACACTTTGGTTCTCATAGATATTAGTTCGATTTTTTCAGATTTTGGAATTCCTGTAGATATTAGTAGACGCCTCCTTGCAACAGTACAGCGGTTTATCTTTTTAAGCCTGCATACCCCTTGACTCTTACTATAAATTTGTTGTACCCCGTACCCTCTATCTAACTTATGTACATGTGTAATGGAAGACATTTTTAATTTTTGAATCCTCATTATTACAAGAATTTAACAATCAAGTCTCACAAATACAATCAGTGGCGTAGCGAGGGGGGGGCGGCCCGCCGGTAAGGGGTGACACCACACCCGACGGGGGGTGACTGGAAAAAAATTACAAAGCATATTGTCACAAAAGTCTGTTATTTATATTTTCGTAGCTCTATGGCTCTGTGGAGTGCCCCGAAACGGGAGAATTTTGTTTCTGACGGGACGGACCAATTTTGTATACATTTGACTAGATTTTAATGTTTTTGATGAAGTCGAAATTGGGGAGGGAGGGGGGATGACACCACGTTATCCGCCCCGGGTGCCACCCATGCTATCCACGCCACTGAATACAATATTAATGCCATTTTATACAGAGTGTAACGTGACTTTGGGCCAGTGATTCTACAGTTGATTAAAACCAGTTCCACGTCTTTATTTCGACAAAATTTGAAAACGTTGAGCTGAGTTTTAAAACCTACATTCATGCCACAATATTTCGTACTCCCAATTTTTGTTTCGCGTACCCCTTGGGGTACGCGTACCACAGGTTGAAAACCGCTGCAATAATACAACCAAAATGCATGTACAGAATTGTTACATATATAACATATACAGAACTATTAAGTGTGGTTCCTCACTGCTTGCACTACATATTACGAAACAGGTAACAACATTACTCGCAAGAGTGTTTTAACTTCTATAAGATTACCTATCAATCACTGCTTAGGAATCACTGGTTGAAGTTTGTATGTCTTGTTACAACCTGCACATTTATAACTGCTAATAATTATTTTGTATAACTACTATAAACTACAAACACTGGGTAGGATATGGGTACCGCCGCCCATAACGGGAACCATTTATTGGATAACCAACACTTCCACCTAATAACCTGTTATGTGCATGTAAATAGATGTTTTGGTAAATAATCCACTAGCCGCCGTATGCCGCTACACTTTTAATAGGCATGGATTTTGAAAAGTAAACTACTTTAATTAGTTTTTAAATTTAATTTAATTTTTAATTACCACAAGAACCATCGGTATCAGTCAGAATACGTAGATGGAAATATATATGTATTTAAATTTCACTACGTTTGGTGACTTAGTAGGGGTGCCCGGGTTCATCGGGTGAGGTGTATTCAGATTTTAGCGGCAGATGTGTCAGCCCACCAGCTGCATGGTGTGCTGAAACGGAAGAGGCCGGTTTGCGGAAAACTTATGACCTCTGCAGTTGGTCTTGCACCGCAGCGGAAGGAATGGATTTGTACATCTGTCACTCCTGAACACACTGAATCCTAGATTCTTACCCACCCCTCATACCTTTTTCTTTCCCAGAACATCAACTTTCCTAATGAAGACCCTCCACACAACATCCCCAAAGATGACATAAGCCCTGAGAGACATTATTTTCCACAGGGCCTCCTGTGTGGGGTTTGTAAAAAAAAATAGTCTGTTGCAACTTTAAATATTGCAGAAATGTAATAAAAAAATACATAGTTATTTAGTTCTTTTTGGCAGCCTGCGCAGATAATATCATTCTATATGTAATCAAGGGGATTAAAATATTTTCTTCAAGTCTAACGATTTGTTTGGTTTATCAATCTAATTTAAAAAGAGAGGTCCTCCTATAAGTAGAGAACTTTTAAAGTCCACATTCCACGACTTAATATATAAAAATGTCTGTTTCTTTGTCCCTCGTGCGTTCCCACACCATTCACCTGATTGCTTTGAAACTTTGGTGATTTATTGCGTGCATGCCTGCATGAGTTGCTGTGTGCATACCTGGGAAGATTTGTGTATATAATGGTGAGCTCTGACATTATGAAATTTGCATAAAAAATTACATTAGTTGGCATGCAAGTTTTAAAAAAATGTGTGTATTCACATAGTTTAATGGCAGGGAGGGGAAGGGAATCCGAGAGAGCTCTCCCCCTTCTTTAAATCGGAACAAAAAAGAGGGGGGAAGCGGGAGGGGAACTTGCAAATTTTGTATACTTGACTTGAATTCAGCTAGTTATCAATAAGTTTGATATGGTGACCGGACTACTCAACAAAATGGCATTTCATCATTTCTTTAAAAAGTCATTAAGGTATGAAAAAAAACTAGGTTAGGCTAAGGGCTATTTTTTTTCTCATCACTTTTCAAAGGGGTGTTGAATTACGTTTTGAGGAGTTGTCATGGAACTGTTTGATAATATCAATACTTATTGCACCCGACGCAATAAACAATAATATCGATTACATAATTTCGACCATCTCCACCCATCTCTATCTAAGACCATGTTGCCAATAGATGTATTCAAAATTATCTATGGAACTTTATCAAATAAATTGTCGCGGCGTCCATTTTCGGTGTTTCGAGGATAAGAAAATAGCGTCGAAATAATATTCCAATACGTTGGTTTATTTTGACAAGTTTTTTGAACAATGGGTTATACACATATTTATGTTTTGTTTTGAATCATTTATGTTTCGTGTTCAGTAGTGACTTTCGAAACAATTGAAACCTTAGAAACTGGCAGTGCTAAAGAAGTCAATTTTGTAATAAAACATTTCAAATTGAATCATGAGGCGTAAAAGTGATAGAAATAAAGCGAAATCACCTGAAAAAGTCGAAAAACCTAAACGTGGCAGACCTCCCCGAAGACGCAAGAAGTCCTCATCTTCTTCTCCGGAGAGAGTTTCTGTCATTGAAGAAGTGGTGCCGGAAAGCCAAGATGCGGAAATGTCTGAAGTGCCAATGACTTCTACTTCTGTCTTGCCTAATCCGATTGTTGTAGCCTCGGATGATGAAGATACAGATCAGGTTTGGCATGTTAAAGCGTCTGAAAGCTCTGGGGATGCTGGAGAAAAAATTCAAAAACTTAAAATTTGTCTTTCTCGTCCATCATCGACCCCGGAGAGACCAGATCGATCTCCCCGTGGAAGGAAAAAGTTAAACCGTACTTCTCAACTTGAGTTCTCCTCAGAATCTTCGGAAGAAAAACGGAAGTCAAGGCACCGGTCCAGGAGAGGATCAACGAGAGACTCAAATACGGAGGAAAATATATCCAGTGACAATGCTGAAAAGGATGTACCGTGCAAAGAAATTTCTCCAGAAAAAAACGATAATTCCGATTCTCCAACTAAGGGAGAATATCTGGCAACTCCTCTAGATGATGATAAAGTTATTAAAAATGAGGATAAATTGAAAACTTCCAAATCCACAGATGGTGATTCTAAAATATTTGTCGAAGAAGAAAATATTCCCCAAAAAGATTTGCAATCAACCTCATCATTGCTTGGAAATAATTCAGAAAATGCATCATCTTCACATGAAGATGATGCAAGTTCTGAAAATAAAAATAAGCAAAAAATTCCATCCCCAGAAAAATCCATAAATGTTGAGTCAAGTCCAGAAATTGTCCAAGAGTCTTCGCCTGTTGTGTCAAAATGTACGAAGGTCTCTAGTGAAGAAGCAATGAAAACCACTACACCAGAGACTATTTCAATTGATTCAACAACTAAGTTGGAATTATCGAACGTTGAAAACACCACTAATGAGGCTTCACATGCGACTATTTCAGCTGAAGGGTCGTTTAACGTAAAAAGCACAATTAAAAATGTCACAACTATTAGTAACCCTTTAAGTGCTGAGTCCCCTGATAATCAATCTTCATGCGAGCCTTCATCCAAAAAGGAGGAACCTGTCATAGAAAAGGTAGTCAGTGAACCACCAGAAGTTAAGAAGGCTGACGCAAAACTCACTACAGCTAATTCACCGCCTGGTGAGGACTTTGAAATGACCTGTAAATCTCCTCAAGTAGAGGAGGTAATAGAATCACTTGAACAAAGCGCTGTTTCCAATGATAAAAAAGTACATAAATCCCTAATTCAAACAGAAAAGTCTCCAATTCAAATAGTAAAGTCTCCGATTCAAGTAGAAAAGTCTCCTAATCTAATAGATAATTCTCCAATTCAAGAAGAAACGTCTCCAATTAAAATTGAAAATTCCCCAATTCAAGTAGAAAAGTCTCCAATTAAATTAGAGAAGCCTCCAATTCAAGTACAAAAGTCTTCTACCCAAGCCGAAAAGTCTCCAAAGCAAATAGAAAATTCTCCAGAGCAAGTACAAAAATCAATAGTGCACACGGAAGATTCATCTGTCGAGTCTATCAAAAAATCTCCTGTCGATGTTCCAGTAGTTAAAATGCTGAATGATGATGTTAATAGTAATTTACCCGAGGAAAGAGCAGAAAAAAATATGGCTTCTAATACTCTGGCAGAAGTTGTATCTACTGGTAGCATACGGAAGAGGAAATGGGGTTCCAGATCATCAAAAATTACAAAGGCATCCATAGTAAATATTTCTACAGATTCTCTGAAGAATCTCATTTCGCATGTAGAACCCGTCAGTGTGGAGGAGGTATTAATGGATATAAAGCTAAAAGAAAAAAATAAATCTGATAAAGTGAGGCCTGTTGAAAATCAAAGAAAATCCAACGGAAAGTATGGAGCCAACGAGAAGAAAAAAGAAACGAAAGATATTTTAGGAAATTTGTCCCATAGGAAAATTTCTATTGTAAGTGAGGAAATACCCAAAGAACAAAGACCACCAAGCCCACCGAGATTTAAATCGTCTCCTATTTTATATATAACTAATTTAGTAAGACCATTCACCTTACCACAGTTGAAGAATCTTTTACAGAGGACTGGGAAACTAGCTGAAAATGGCTTTTGGATTGATAAGATTAAATCAAGGTGCTTTGTGCAATACCAAACGGAAGAGTAAGTTGTCAGATTGTTTCTTTAATTCTTTTTTTTTCTTTCAATGTTTCATTTGAATCTATCTAGGAGAGGGGGAAAGCTTACGACAGCCGCAGAATTACTTGCAGCATGCAAATAATGTTAAATAATATCACTTGCCAAAGCTTAAATAGATTTAGAAATTTGGTACATCATAAATGTTTATACAATTTTCTTTCTAGGTTGCCTTGAAAGTTTCTTGTTATTTTAGGAACTTGTCTATATTAATTTGTTCAATTTTAATAAATTAATATACGAGGCATATCCAGAAAGTAAGTGTACTGAATTTTTGTAGTTTACATGGTTAAAAATTACATGGTTACCGTAGTACATATGTAAGCTATTTTTCGACATAGTCGCCATTCCTCTCAATGCAGGTGGTGAAGCAGGGTATCAACTTTTTGATGCCTTCCTCGAAGTAGTTTCCCGCCAACCCCTTCGTCCACTTCTCCACCTCCTCGTCGGTTGAAAACCTTTTTCAACCCATGTGCAGCTTCAGGGAGGTAAAGAGATAATAATCTGAAGGTGCTAGGTCAGGGAAATGCGGGGGGTGGTTCAGGACATCCCATTTAAACGAGGCAAGCAGTTCCTTCGTGGCGTTGGCCGTGTGTGGTCTGGCATTGTCGTGCAGCAGGCTGACTCCCTTTGTCAGCATGCCTCTCCTCTTGTTTTGAATCGCCTTCGGCAATTTTTTTAGGGTCTCACAGTATCTTGCAGAGTTGATGGTCTCCCCTTGAGGCAGATATTCAATCAAAATTATGCCTTGACAGGCCCAAAACAACGGATGCCATGATTTTCTTGGCTGAAATTGTGGTTTTGAACTTTTTGGCGGAGGGTGAAGAGGTGTGACACCACTGTTGAGACTGCCTTTTGGTTTCAGGCGTGTAGTGTGCAACCCAAGTTTCATCTCCAGTAACGATGGAGCGGAGAAATTCATCTCCATGGAGTTTTCAGCGCCTCAAAAACTCTTGTCCGGCTTCCATTCGATTCAACTTGTGTTGGTCTGTCAGATGGTTTGGGACCCACCTCGCGGACAGTTTCCGATATCCGAGGGTTTCTGTGATGGTTTCGTGTAGTAGAGATCTGGAGATTTGCGGAAACATCGCAGAAAGTTCATCCACAGTCAATCTGCGATCGTCACGGAGCGTTTTTTTGATTTTTTCCACAATTTCGTCAGTCACAATTGAAGGTCTTCCGCTCCTCTGATCATCATGCACAAACGTACAACCGTTTTTAAACTCGCGATACCACTTGTACACACTCGTACGATTCATAGCTTTATCACTATATGCAGTTTTCACTTCATTATAAACCTCAACCGGAGGTTTTCCCTTCCAAACGAGATAACGGATGACGCCGCATATTTCGCACTTGGCAGGAGATTGGATTAACATTTTTCACGAAACGTGTTGTCGCGTCGACACTTCTCAACATACTGACCTTGAACCGGTCTCGTTGCGGAGGGGAAGAGTCAGGCTACACGTAAGTGTAGCCAACATGTCGAAAATAAAATTCATTCGGTCGTGAGAGCCTCCACTTTCTGGATACGCCTCGTATATACAATTTGAGATTTTCACAGCCAAAAGTATTATCGTGATTTAATTTGATGTGTAATTATGATGATGGACTCTGTAATGCTGTCCGAAAAGTTGGCTAAAGAAGGAGGTAGCACAACACAGCATAATACCCCATAAATAAATCACGATAAAATAATACATATTTTTTCAAAGGCGATGTCACTCTCTCTTCTATTTCATAACATATTTTAACATTATAATACATAAACCAAATTTAATGATAATATTATTACCACTCGAGCGATAGCTACTCAAATTTAGGTAGGCGATTTTTATGAATTAAAATGAATTATGAATTTAACCATTTTTTTTATTAAGCTTAAAAATAAGGGATAAAAGGTGAAATCTATGCGGTTTCATTGTTTTAAACCATGGTAAACTGTTCGTAATATGTTTCCATATTAATTAAATGAACGGCTGAATCGAAAACTGAAATCGTAAATCTAATAGTTTGAGTGGGTCTTTTATAAATGTTGAATTTATTGAAAATAAATTGAATTGTTCCGAAAACAGGAATATCGCCGACAATTGAAAAAATATTTATTTTTTCCTAACTTACCATAATTCTGTTTTAGTAGGTATTTATATAACCATGATGAAGGTTCAGGTTGAACCAAAACCAATTGGCTTATATATTCAATAAAGTGTTCAATCATAAATATTTGAAGTTATAATAAATGATTGCTTTTAGACAAGCGATTGAGACCAGACACGCTCTGCATGGTGTCACTTGGCCGACCTCCAACCCTAAAACTCTGAACGTGGACTTTGGATTGGCTTCGGACATGAGGGAAGCTTTCGCTAGTGGTGAAGATGAGATGCCAAGTCATGAAACATGGCCAAAGGAACAGTATGTCAGAGATAGTAAAATAAGTGGCAAGGTATACATACTTTTTTTATTTGTTTAATCCTTTATGACTACCGTCCTGCTGTCCTCCATTGTATCCTCTCTTTCTGTTTTATGCTTCATTTACAAGGAAGGGGGGAGCTATCAATGGAGTTATAAACAGTATGGCCTTTTCTCAACACTAATAATGAAAGTATTGTTTATGATTTCAGGAAAACAATGAAAAGATGTTTGAAAAGAGGACCGTAGTCCGCGAGTGGGATGTTGGTAAAGGAGACGGGGCAGAGCAGCGGGTTGAGAGACCTCCGCGCGGAGTGACCATGGGCGCGCACCATTCCCTCGACCCCCTAGAAAGAGAGAGAGGAAGAAAGAGGAGGACCAAGAGCCCTTCTCCAGGTACGGGTACGCATCATGCTTTCAATACTAGCATCGTCATTCTCAAGTGTCTTGCAAAACTGTACTGAAATTTTTGACTAATTTGAATTTCAAAATTCAAGCATCGTCATTCTCAATTGTCTTGCAAATTTTTGCACTGATTCATGCACTGAAATTTTTGACTTATTTGAATTTCAAAATTCAATCTTTTTGGAAAAATTATCAAATTGTTTTTCTTTTATGTCACAGCTCGCAAATTTAAAAAGAAAGAGGAAGAAGCCCCATCCAAACTATTAGATGACTTGTTTAAAAAGACAAAAGCTACGCCCTGTATTTATTGGCTGCCGCTAAATGCTGATACTGTAAGTATAATTTGATGAAACTGTCCACCATATATCTATGTAAAAATGAATCCCTTTTTCCCTTGGTTACGCCATAACTCTTTTTTTTTTAAGTTTTCTAATAATTTGTTGAAGGTTCTTATGGAAAGAAAATTGCACAGAAAATTGGATAATTTCAGAAAACTTAACAACTATTTTAACTTTGCACATTTGACAGTTCGCGTCAGTAATACTTTGAATCGAATTGAGAATTATAGATATTATAAATAGGTACCTATGTTAGGTATCAAATTTGATTTATTGTTCCTATAAAATACAAAAATGATTATTTATAAAATATGAAAAATGGTGGCAGGCGAGCTGTTTGAAAACTGAAAGTACTGGGACTGAATATATGGAACACTGGAGGGAGAACACGGGACGGGGGAGCGGGAGAAAGAAGGCGGGGAAGGTGGAAGGGGAACTCGGGAGGGGAAGGGGACGTGGGAGGGGAACGGGAAAGCCGAATTGTTTGGTGATATGCCAACACCAATGTGACCTAAAAATGGTTCGATACTTTATTTTCAGAGCGCTCAATTATTTGTTCTTGTTAATTGTAATGGCATCATTAGCACTCTTCTCCTGCAAGGAAATTCTTCACTCTCACTCTTACCCTCACTTTCACCATCCAATTCTGACAAATAATCACTAGAATACGGAGATAAATTATCTGCAAATATTTCATCATCACTTGACTCTCGTTATTTTCGGAATCTATTGTTTTTAGTTTGAAAAAGTAAACAATTTGCATAAAAAATAATTAAATTCCCTTGTAAACATGTATTGCACTCTAACTGCTTATACTTGCATTGTCTCAACGCACTAGACATCGGTCGCCCGCTCCCTCCCTCATACAGTATTATTAGGTGCCAGAAAGAGAGAGGAATTTTTATCAACTTACTGATGTCTTTTAATACAAATTAATGTTTATCTATTCCTAAATTTGTAAAACTTGCATACTTTTGTCTTCTTATTGAGTTCAATTCATAGTTCTTTTATTGAAATGTCGGTGGACACAATTAAATCAGATAGCAATACCTAAAGTTCTACAAAGGGCTCGTATATCAGTCTTTGCTATGGACAACATTCCTTGCTCAACTTAAAACGACTAAATCGGCCCCTTAAGCCGCAGAATAGTTCCTTTGCTAGACGCTGTGGTGCTATTGGCGGTAACACATCTGTCAGATTGGACAATGGTTCGATTTCTTTCGATATTTATCTGCTACGTACGTAAATTACATTTTAGGAATAAATTTACCATAAGCTGGAGCCCGAGCTTTCTTCGAGCGATGAGGATTTAGATATCGTTAATTTCATAGGACATTTAAACAGACCATGCAAAGTGCGAATATGTAGAAATAGGGCTGACTATTTCCTGTCGTGGGCACAACAGATTTCGCCTCTCCAAAAGGGTCGTAAATTGCTTGTTAGATTTGATAAGGGACGACATCAAATCTAAAATGAACTGGTAAGGGGATGGCATCAAATCTAATTCTCAAGTCAGCTCATCAGAAAATAATAAAAAGCGTTGATGTTTGACGTTTGATAATAACCATAGATACTAATATAAACAGATTGGTTTCGCATAGAATTGCCTAAAATCCTCGATTAATGTCATAGACTTAAACGTTAAAAATTGTTCAACTCTAGGTGTACGACCAATATACGGATTGTGTGCTAAGCCACGCTGAGCTCCACATTCCGTCAAAGCCGAGCTTTAGACCAACTGATATACAGGCCCAATGTCAAAGAAGAATAGGTACAAAAGGTAGAACTACCCTTCCTGCTGTTGAGCACCAGTATAGAATGGATAGAACTACCTTTCCCGCATAAAATGTGTTAAGTGGGTCTTTGAATTGCAAAAAAATTTCAATTTGTATTGTACCTGATATGTTTAAATTAATTTGGACTCCTGAACTTTTAGAAAGTCTCTGCAGCATAATGTCGATATATTTTAGTTCATGTTGCCTTTCATTATTTGTACAGTGCCACATTTTAAACTGGCACACCTACTATCGTTAAATATATGTAGCACTGTATTTCCATTTAGAACATGACTAGTTAGTCCAATGAAAGCCCAATACTTTAAATGAACGTACGGGCCTAGAATAATAAAGAGTAAGGTTATGAATTCTTCCAGATTCTAGTAAAGGAAGAGCAGAGGCGTAAGCATATGGCGGAACATGAGAGACGAATGGAAGAACTGCGGAGGGCAGCGGAGCAGGACCAGAGAGGGCCTCGCAATCCTCCGCACCATTCTTCAGCCCACAGACACCGCTAATGGATGAACTGCTCCTCGTTTCTTCTCCCCTTGATGGGGGATACACTTGGGCGACCTTTCATAGGCGAGTTTTGCTCACTATGGTCGGTTTCTTAAGTTCCTTTCACATTTTTAACGTTTACAGACATCCCTTATTTTTCCTTTAACCTAGCATCAGTCCATTATCAATTTTGACATTCCAAGCTATTTTGGATAACCGACAATCAACCTAAGAAATTTGTGTCCTTCCCTAGAACCATTCTCAGAACATAAAGATAACCAAAACTTCACTAATATAACATGTTAATCTGTCTTACTAACATTTGATATCTTGGAAGAACTCCTAATAATGCAATAATCCTCCCCAACTACAGACTCACTGAGATATAACACTCATTTCATACACTATCTTAGGGTAGGTAGTACTCATGCTCCTTTGGATACTATCGGCGTTTTCCCATCATCAGCTCCTGACATCTTCCCGCTATATTTGTTTTCAGGAATCCTCCATTTACATTATAATGGTTCTTATAGTTGCTATGCTAGTTGTAAGTTTTGAATTTTCAATTCAGTTTAGATATTTGATAGATTTCAGATTGAATCCTTTCTGCTTGGATTTTTATTCCTTTCATGTTTTGAAATGACAGACTAATGAAACATTTTGTTATTTATTTTCTTAAATAATGAATGACTATATTCCATCAGGCCTTGGTTGGCCTAGGAGAGAAAGTGCAGCCATGTTGGTAAAGGGGTGTGCGGCGGGAAGAGCCACCCGTGTTTCTTCAGGTGACGCTGGCTGCTCTCTTATTACATATACCCAACCCTGAAACTACGAGGAGAGCCATTCGTGTTTTGGCTAAAATGTTATCTGAATCATTACAAACAAATCTACACTAATTTCATCCTGCATCACGGAACATGCCATGAACTCGTTGAAGAGAGACGGAAGATATAACTCTGAAATACCAGATTATGGACAAAGATTCACAATGAACGAATACAGAGAGCGAAAGAGAAATCATGAGCCCACCATCGGCCAAGGACATCAGAATAGAAACTTCAAGGATTACACCAAAGCAGTCTCAATGCTGGCCTTTTCAACGCAGTCTATCCCACCACCTACGTGTTTTAATAGAACTTCATGGATTACATATGAGACATCTGCATATGGGGATAGCCACCGATGGATCACATATGCAACAGCCGCGTAGATAAGGTTAATAATTTATACATTTACAACATAATGCGTTGCGGAGAAAGTTGAATTTATCTAATAAAACGAATTTGAGTTTAAATATAAGAAGTGTTTTTATTTATTCTTTTCATATACATGATCAACAACTGGATTAGAATGTGATGTTCTTATGTGCCGCTTCAAGTCATATGCCCTGGTGTATGTCTTGGGGCATATGTGACACTGAGTTTCTCCATTGTGAGACTTCCTATGGTGAGTTAAGGAGTTTGGATGCGTGAATACTTTATCACAAATGTTGCAACTTAATACCTTTATTAAATTTTCAGAATTCAGATTAACAATTTTTGTATCAAATTGAAATGTCCGCATTTCTTTGATTGGGCTTATTCCTGTACTAAGTGTAACGAGATTTAAATTTCCCGCTACATCATTTTGTGTAGAAAGTAGTCCATTCCAGTCCAGTAAACCTAGATAAAGAAGTAAACACATTAACCGATTATTTAAACAGGCACGCAGTTTTGTTGAGTCAAATGGTCAGCAACAAAAAAATGGGTTGGAATAAATAATTCTTGCTTATTCTCCTGCTACCTTTTACAAAACGAGTTCATCTTTTACTTGCTTGCTGACCACCAAACTGATTTAAAGCCTGGAACAATGACAACAATTTTTTTTAAACTCCTTTCTATATGTTAGCATTTTGGGTCTTTAAGGCCAACACTGAATTTTTCTCCATCCAAATTGTAACCTCTGTACCTACTTCCAGTTGCCAAAAATAAAAATGGTTTCAATAATGTGTAAAAATATGTATTAATACTTATTTGAATAGAAGGCACTTAAATCACAAGAGTAATGCATTGTTAGTACTAGACAAACTGGTCTGTTAGTAGTAGCTATTGTAGTAAGGTATTGTTCCCCAGAGATGGCTTGGCTATTTTGGGTGGAATGTCGGGGGCGGTCTGATCCTGATGTATTTTCATAAGGTGACTGCGCATATCATAAGAGCGAGAGAAAGACCGGCGGCAAACTGGACATTGAGTTTTCCCCGTGTGCGAGTCCTTGTGAAGAGTTAGTGAAGTAGGGTGCTTGAAGTCTTTGCAGCAAACTTGGCAACGGAATTTTACCAGAGCTCCATCTGTAAATCAGGAATGGAGGTTCAGCCCTTTCATTATCTGGGACGCCTTCTGGATTGACTTTGGATTAGAGTGGAAGAAAGGAAACATCGGATGCTGATATTTATTAAGAAGTATTTATTCCGTGAACAAGATGTTGGTGAACCTTCAGGTCGTGCACCCTGCTCAGAACCTTGGAGCATAGATTGCACCTTGTGAAACCCATATGAGTTTTTAAATGTTGCCTCAAGCTGAGCGGGTGCTTAAACGATTTGGTACATTTGTCGCAAGTGTGTGGTTTTAAATCTTCTAAATCCTGGTTGCAAGAATTATCAACTTTAATTTCGGTTATCGTAATGACGTCCGCACCTGCGAGTTAAACAAATTGTAAAATACAATAAACAATAGTAGTGCACTAGAAACAATCTTTATTACAAAGGTCATTAAAAAACAGGCAAAAATGTATCTGATTTCTTGATTTGGACACACATTTACAAATCAATAATATAGTTTAACGATCCGTTAAATGCTGATCAAAATTGGTTTTCAATTTCTTTCCACGCCGTCTAGATGCCGATTTTGATATTTATTATACCATTATAAAAGCCCTACGGTGCCATTTACCACTATTCAGTAAATCATCTGATTACAGATTGCCATCATTATAATTTGAACGGAATCATTGAAGTTTTCGTATAAAATATATGTACATTAGGGAACGTACCCATACTACGTGACCAATTTTTTTGCAATTTTTAACCCCCCCCCCCCCCCCGGTGACCAAAAACCTAAGCAACCCGCCGCTCATTTGTATGGAGCGTGACATTTTGAAGACCCCCCCCCCCCCCTAAACGTGTCACGTAGTATGGGTACGTTCCCTTATAGAAAATTCCTACAACCCACGGAAAGGTATTAGGTAGAATTGCCTGATGCGTGTTTTACTACCTAGTTTATAATATTTAAATGTGTCTTGTTTCTATTATTCATCTAAACATGTCGTTTATTTACAGAAATTGTACATTGTCCTAAACGCTAGGAGTTCACCTGTGCTGTAGAGTTTCTTATAAGTGGCATTGTCTATTTAAGTCTCCGATACCTGACGCACTCAGTAGTTAGTTCATAACGAGTAACTTTCAGTAGTTCAATAGAGTAATTGTTAAAAACATAAATTTTATCGTAAAACAATAGTTACCCTGAGTTGTGTCCTTTAATGCTGAATCTACCCCGATATCTTGTGGATTATCTGAAATAAAGCAAACTCATTTTTAAATCCAATAACAATTAATAACATAAATAGATAGCACCATGTTGATTACATATTGATTGATTACAAATACATTATCTTTTATTATAACATAATAAAGATTAGTGTCCGACCGAAACAGGATTTCCTACCGAAACTGAATCTTCGGTATCTGTATCCTGAAACTTTTTTAGACATGTTAAAAATCTGTTTACTGAAATTTGGCTTATTTTCTACACTTCTACAGGCAGTTAACACGTGTCACATGAAATAAAATACCATAATTGAAGGATGTAGAAAAATGTATGCAGAAAAAAAATAAAAATTTTTAACAATTATTATAAGCAATAATTGTCAGCCTGAAACACTAATTTACATTGAAAAATCTTCCGAGAAAAGATACTTGCCGCCAACGGGACTTGAACCCGTGTCCTTCTGATTGCCGGTCGGATGCTCTGACCACTGAGCTATGGCGGCTTATCTAATACCCACCAAATAATTCAATATATACTGGTGTTTCATTCAACAATTACTGATTATTATATTTTTCCACCTGAAAACAACCAACTTTTATTTTTGTGAGGGAGGTATTGTAAGTACTAAATCTCTCGCTAGATGGCGTCGAGACAAATTATGTCTACATTTTTTGGTGCAATACTTTGTTGTTAAATATTAATTATTATTTTTAATTTATAAACTAATGTTTAAGACAAGATTTTTATGCATAGCACAAAGGGTAACAATTATTATAAGCAATAATTGTCAGAGAAAAGATACTTGCCGCCAACGCCTCCCGTTGGCGGCAAGTATCTTTTCTCGGAAGATTTTTCAATGTATTGTTATACATTAATTGTTACCCTTTGTGCTATGCATAAAAATCTTGTCTTAAACATTAGTTTATAAATTAAAAATAATAATTAATATATTTTTTAATATTACTGCTGTAAAACAAACAAAAATTAACAAAACATGAACTACTTCTTGGAACAAAAATTTATCAATAATCATCACTAACATTATAAAGGAAGGACCTTATTGAGTGTTTTAATTTTAAGTGTGTAAACAAACACAACATTCTTATTACACATGTTAAATGAAATAAACAATAATTGAAGTATGTGAAAAAAAATTTTTTTTTGTACTGCTATAAAACAAAGAAAAATTAACAAACATGTAACTACTTCTTGGAACAAAACTGTGTCAATATTCAACACTTATATTTTATATTATAAAGAAAGGACCCCATTAATGAGTATTTTAATTACAGTTACACACACATACGAGCCACAAACTCACCCGAAGTCAGCCGAATGACAGGTGATAATTCATGAATGCAGAGTTTCGATGCGGCCGAAGGTTCGGCAGATTTTCTGCCGTAACCGAAATTGATGCCGAAACTGAACCTTCGGTCGGTAACTAATAAAGATTTGTTTTATATAATTCTGTTGTCAATTCTGTTAATTTCTTGGTTCAAGTTATTTCTTGTAGCAAGTAGAAAATTATTTCAAGAATTCAGGCTTCATTTTTAGAAACCAGTGAGACCTCTGTCAATTCAATATAAGAGTAGGTATGGTACACGCCAAACTTTAATGCCGCCCTGAACTTGATACGATCCATTCTCCCGTAGGTATACAATGACCGTAAGCGAGAGAGAAAGATGCGTAAACAAGAGGAATGCTGCTTTTCTGGTCTTAAACTCGCCTATTACAACGATTTCTGTATCCACGTCAGGTCAGTATTAATGTTTGGCACGTACTATACCTTTAATCAGGGCCGTATTATCCATAAGGCAGTGTAGGCAACTGCCTAAGGGCCCCGCATGGTCTAGGGTAAAGGGGCCGTGCATTGCCTTGGGACCTTGTTTAATCAGGCCCTCCCTTCAACGACAAACAAGGAGTAGGTGGCTTCTAACAAACATAAGTAACTTACCAATATTTGTAGGGTTGCAGTCTGGAGCTTTGAGGTCATTTAAGAGGTTAGTAGTTTGAAAAACTTCTGAATCACATATTTCGATTTCTTCAGGAAACGAAACAACTGAATTCCTTGGAATGTTACTCTCAATTAGTTGGATATTAGGTTCTTCCAGATTTTCAACTGTTTCTAATTTGAAGTTCTCTGAATTAACAGCGTCTATTGAAACTATGCCTATGTCGGAATTGTGCTCTAAAGTATTAACATCCAGATCAGGATGTCTTTTCAGAGAAAGCTTTCGTTTCTTCGCTTGAAATACTGTATTTGATATGGCATTTTCAGTTGAATCATTCTGTCCTCTTATTTCCAACTCATTAATACCTTCATTGTTTTTAACATCAGTGCCGTCTGTCAATCCTTGAACTTCTAATAATTCTGCGGTAGTTAGAAATGAAGCCAACTGTTCTTGGACAATGTTTACTTCACCATGATACATGAAATTTATAATAGCCCAAAGATCTTCATATCGGACATTTCTAAATATGATCACTGGATGTTGGCATGGATTTTCTTTAAATATATCCTTGAAGTATGTACTGCACGCAGAAAGCAGCATTTTGTGGGCTCTAATTTTCTTCCCTTCACAACATAAAGTCACGTCTACTAAATCTTCTTGGCATCGCAAGGCATCAAATGCATTTGTCACATGTCTTAAATAATTATTCCATCTCAAAGAGAACTGTTGTCTCGACATGATTTTAACTTTTACAAATATAATAAGAAAATAAACACAAAGCAATCAAAGTTCAAGCGGACCATCAATTTTGTAAGATTGTAAATTGTAACATCTGATAAAACATAAAACTCCATGACATTTGTTCCTTGGTTTCTTCTTCTCTTTTTTTAATGGCTTCGCACTCCGACAACAACGAACTGTCAAAATAAACATAATTATTTTCATCTATGGTTGGGTATGAACAGCGATCGGAAATTGGCGGCCCGCGAGCCAGATATCGCTTGCGAAGTGACCCGCAGGGCCAGAAGGGAGAGTCTCTGAACGGACGATTATTCCTTTCCATCATACTTGGAGCACCATCGGTCTCAATCATATATATTTTTCAATCTATATTTTGTAAAGAAAACATAAATGTAAGTTTTTAGTACGAGCAACGTCCGAGTGGGATTCAACAACTATACACAACGCTACTACCTGGTTGGTCGTGACATTTCAAAACATGTAATGACCACTTAAAAATATTTTCGACTGCGGCGCTTTTTCGTATTTGCTATCATATATATATATATAAAATATGTTTGTTTCTGGGTTTGTATGAACGTATATAAGTATGTTCGCTATGCATTGCTAAACCATTCCCGCCCGCAATGGTTTCTGTATACAATAGTGAGCTCTGGCATAATGAAATGAAATTATGCATTGCTAAACCGTTCAACCGATTGCGATTAAAATTTGGGGATTTGAGGAGTGGAGAGGGGGAGCGGGTGGGTGGGAGGAGTTGGTGGAGGAGGAAGGGTGGTGGGGGTAGGGGTGGAGGAAGGGGGGGGGTGGTGGTAGGAGTAGAGGAAGGGGGAAGGGGAAAAGGGGAACTCGGAAGGGTGCAGAGGGGAGGGGGAAAAGGGGAACTGGAAGGGTGCGGAGGGGAGGGGGAGGAGGGGAACTCGGGAGCGGGGAGGGGAACTAATAGCCACCCGCAGGGCCTAGCAGCAAAAATCTGCGGAGCGGGTTTTTTACTGCTAGTAGTTATATGAATCTTCATACAAATAATCATAACAAATAAATCCATAGTTACATACACAAATAATCTCAGAATGTTGAAAATCCATCCACTCCCATCATTATATGTGAAAAATTTGGCTTCTGCAATGATGGAGGACTAACTAAAAGGTGATCGAACCAGCAACGCCCGAGTGAGAACAAATAACTACCACACTACCAACCGGTCGGTCGTGATATTTCAAAACATATAATTTTTATTATTTTTAATTGTTAAACTAACGTTTAAGACAAGATTTTCATGCATAGCACAAAGGGTAACAATTATTATAAGCAATAATTATCAGCCTGAAACACTCATCCACATTGAAAAATCTTCCGAGAAAAGATACATGACGCCAACGGGACTTGAACCCGTGCCCTTCTGATTGCCGGTCAGCTGCTCTCCCAATTGAGCTATGGCGGCTTTTCTTATACCCGCCAAATGATTCAATATATACTAGTGTTTAATTCAACAATTACTGCTTATTATATTTTTCCACCTGAAAACAACCAACTTTATTTTTGCGAGAGAGACACTGTTAGTGTTAAATCTGTCGCTAGGTGGCGTCGAGACAAATTATGTCTTCATTTATTGGGGAAATACTTAAACTTGTCAAATATTAATTATTATTTTACAGTACAACATAAATTTTTAAGGCATATAAATTACAAATTAAAAATTCCAATAGAAAATTTAAATTATAATTATTTAATGCAATTGCTTAAATAAGGAACTCCAGTGAAAAATATTATGGCTTTAAAAAAATATGTTCATATAGACCAAGAAACGCTGATTCTGAATATATAAGTTTTATTTTATAATATTAAACGCAGAGTTTTTAAAAAAATATTAAAAAGTGCATTTTTAAACCTCTTTCAAAACACAGCGTTAAGTTGGCATTAACCTGTCACCTGGTGATAGTGTGTTGACATTTGAAATGACTTGAAGTGCACACGTACCTATGCAATTCAACATTTCGTGTGTTTGGTTTATTTTCATACTGTTTATAGAGATTTAGATAAATAATAGTTATTGTGTTTATTGAAACATAATTTAGGCCCTCAACAATTAACGAAAAGGGCTATATTTGCGGACAATCTGCAATAAATTTTGTCTATTTGAGGTTAAAGTCGTCCTATTTTGACATTTTGTTATGTATTTTCAAATTGTTTTTAGTATAGGGCTTTTTATACAAGTTGTTACACACTCGTCATGATCAGTGTATTATAAATACCAGTGTTTCTGTATGTATTATACATAAAACAATGTATCTACAAAGTAACGCCTGACACAAAACACGATGTCACATGTATTTGCAATGAAAGAGATGATTTATTGTTTTTATATTGCACTTTGATTAAATACAATAACAGTAGCGGTGAAATGTGGACATTTTACCAATGTTTTTCTATATTAAAAGCAGTTAATCTTAAATAAAAACGCCTCAATTTCTCACACAAAAGTCATTGAGTCATCCTATATTAATTTTATTCCGCCATTTTCTTAAATTCAAAATCAGGGATGCTCAGCCCAAGAAAATTATTTCCCTAGATTTCGAAGTGAAATTTCACATTTACGCAATTACCTACGTAGCCACCCGATTGTGTAACACTAATCCTGTTATATGTTAATTAATATGATAATTAATTGGAAAGATATCGGAACTTGGTAAATATACTAATAATACCGTGATTTTCCAAATAAAACACTTTTTGCTACGTGAAGTAATAATTTAAAAGTACGAATACACTCACCACTGAATTAGAAACTGAATTCCAAATTAAAAAAAAAACACTTTGCAAAATAAAAATCATAAGCAACCCGCCGCTCATTTGTACCAAGCGTGGTATTTTGAAGACGGTACGTTCCATAATATCATTTTGAGTTGTCAGTGTTAAAAATAACATTGCATGTAAGTACATGAACAATAATTAAGATTCATAGGAATTCCAAAAAATATATATACGTATATATATATATATATATATAAATATTACCAGTAATATTGTCATATGTAATAAAATTTTTGCCAGAGTTCGAAATTTCCCTAGATTTTGTCCTGATTTCCCTTATCCCTAAAAAATATTTTTCTCCCCTAGATCTAGGGAAATTTCCCTCGACATGACATCACTGATTCAAAATGACAACTTAAAAAGTAAAAAACTATGGGTGGGTGAAGACCACCATAGATACGGTGCGTTTCTGGGAGTCTTTAAAAATTAAAACTTTGACAATTATTTTAACTATTATAACTAACTATAAAAATAAAAATAAAAATGCAGTTATTTAAGTTTGAAGGTCTTTATTCATTAAAAAAAATAAAAAAAATTGGACTGGAGTTCTCTATTACCCGAATTGTCACAGCGAAGAAAAATCTGTGATGTTTTATTGTTATTTAAAATTATCAACGGATATTTGGATAGCCCTGAACTTGTGAACATGATAAATTATCAAGTACCTAACAATTACAACACCAGACTCCATGCTCCATTTAACGTAGTTGCTTCTCGCACTAATTTTATGTTTATCTCTTGTCTTCAGAGATTGCATCGTGTGGGGAATGAAACTTGCTCTGTCGATATATTTTTTTATAAAAACATCGCTTCCTTCAAAAAGCGTATATGTATGCTGATGCAAAAATCCTTAAATGATACAGATAAGTAACAAATTTAATAACCATTGCTCTGTAACTACTTTCATAGTACCTAATTACTTCTTTATACATATATGTAATTGCTGTGTACCTTTTATTTTATTTTTTTCCTGATAATAACAAACTAACGTAAAAAACCTTAAATGTATCACATTGTTAACAGTAACAAACTTAATACCCACTGCTCTGTAACTACATTCATGATAACTACATTCATTGTACCTACTTACTTATTTATATATGTAATTACTGTATACCTTTTATTTTTTTTTATTTTTCATAATAATAACAAAAATAAAAAAAAAACTATTTCGGATTTTTTGTATTTTGTACCTACATACTGTGTGGTTCAAAATTCAATACATTATATTTTTACTTTGTATTTATTTTTGTGCAAGTGTTTTAAACAGTAGTTTCCTGCACTACTTACTAGTATAATTTCGTTAATATTGTTATATATATGTATGTAAAAGCCTAAATAGGCGTAAATAAATAAACATACGTACCTACATTTATGATAGCAAAAAAAAAATAATTAAAAAAAAATAAACAAAAAAAAACCTACTTTTATATTAATCGTTAAAAATGTTTTACACCACTGCAATACTGGTATGCTTCGAGTATATTTGGAATCACATTTTGTGTGATATTGTGACAATAATTATTGAATCTAATGTAGCGTGAGCCCAAATAAATAATTACTCGAATACTGATACCTACTTATGTTAGGCCTACTTATATCTTTCTAGCTCTGTTTATCATTTTATGTAGGTACTATATACTTATGATACTGCATACTTGTTATAATGCTCCTGTACAATTTATTTTATATGTAAAAGCCATCGAGGCGTAAACAAACAAATAAATAAATAAATATAAAGGGGGTGGGATAGACCCTGTCCATGCACATTGCCAGGCGAACACACACTGGAGCGGTCTTCCCGCGATCCGCCCGCGCCTCCCCCATCGACATGCGTTGGTCTGAGGCGTAACCGTGCGGTCTCGATGTCCTTCCGCCCCCCCTCCGGTAACCCGCTCCGGTGACGCTCATCTTTCCTCAAGGTCTTCAAAAACTTCCCCTTCTCTCCCAAGTACATTTCTTCGAGGCAAAATCGGGGAACCGGCTAAAGGACGCGGACTTCGAGCATCGTCTGCGGTTGGGCCGATAGCTATATGCATTCTCATTGGGACTGCCCGGTGGTCTATGGAATACTTTCTTTATTTCGTTATTTTTATTTTTCTTTTTCTTTTACTAACACTATTATCTCTTTTTGATGTTACCTATTTCAGAAGAATTATTCCGCGGGCTGCTACTTCTATTTATCTTTTGTATAATGTTATTGTAAGTACTTGCGTACTGCTTACTAACCCCATATGCATGGACATTGGAGGGTCTAAATTCGTTCAAATAAACGTAGCTTCGTTAAAAAAAAGTAGAGTCTTGACGTGTGCGGTGAAGGAGGAAACCACATGTTTCCTTATAACGCCGTTGGGAAAGTGGTGGGTCCCCTCCAATGGTGTATTTTTGCACTTTGGTTTTTATTTTAACAGTTGTGTTGAAATACTGACATTTTACCTAGTGTTCTTCAACATTAAAAGTGGATTAAGAGTAAAAAAGTCTTGACTCTTGACACTCGGCATACCAAAAACAATGCCTAAGAGAGTCATATATCTATGCATGTCGTATATCTATGCATACAACAAACAACCATGAAACAACCATAGAACAGTGTTGGGTGGTTTGGTTTATTTATGCATAGAACCAATTTTTGACATCTGACAGTTCTGACTTCTGACAGACAAAAGCAATTCTTCAAAGATCTTCGTAAAAAATAAGTATTTCTAATTCTTTGTAAAGAATTTGCTACTGTTTTATTTGGCAATCAGACATTTAAATACAGCAGGTTGTTTCAAATGTATGCAACATTCAAACCTTTCAATCGATATATTGAGGGCTTATCATATTAACAGCTGGTATTACTAATTTTCCTTTGTTTTTTCTTTTCATTTTGTTGGGTTTGAGCCTATTGAAGCCTTACTCCTTATCCTATAAAACAGACGTTATTAATTTATGGATAAGCCGCCGCATTTTTATGCACAGATTACGGAAATTATACTTCATTTCAACAATTATTACAAGAAACAACTATTTACGAACACAAAAAAGGTTATTAGGTTCTTAATTTATGTAAATTAAGTAATTCATGCGTTTTTAGTTTGAAACGAAACTTCGCAAATGTCAAATCCATGCAAAAAAACATGGCCGTAATGGAGATGGTGATTTTTAAACTTTTTGAAAATCGAATTTCAATGCATATTTTTCCGCCTATCCCGACTGAAACCGATGGTTCTTGTGGTAATTACGTTTAAAAGTAGTTTGCTTTTCAAATTTTATGCCTATTTAAAGTGTAGCAGCATGCAGCGGCTTGTCCATAATTTACCAAGACGTTTTTCCACAATATCAGACAACAGTGTTATATGTGAAGTGTAAGATTTTCCTTTGCATTATTTCATATTGTAAAAACAACATAAAATTACGATTTCCTATGAAAACATATATTTTCACAATAACAAAATAATTATTTGATTTTTTTGTTCTTACTGTACTAATATTGAGAATACCATTTTTTTAATTTATGCTCAAAGGATTCAAGCAATAGTGGGAGGACATAAAAATCAACAATCATTGGAAATATAGCAAGATGAGGCAAGGGGATGGAAGGTACTTTTGGTAGATTCTTTGTAGTTGTCGATGTGTAGCAGCCGCTATCAGTAGTTTTAGCTGTTGACTTTTGTTTTGTAAATCCAATGTCTAGAACTTGCTGTCAGTAGTTCGGTATATTATATAGCTTAACAAAATGAATATACTCGTAATATCATGGTGAAGAAATTTGACTCTGTTTTATAATTTTGTTTCTAGTAAGATGAATGAAGAAATAGATGATGCCGGGTCATTCTTGCAAGATTTCACAGCTGTGTCTGACTGGGAAATATTGATCTTGAGGATTGAGGAGTTAATAGTCGAATGGAAATTAACCAACACAGTGAAGGAAGCCCCTCTCCGTAATAATGATTTCCGGAATTCTACATGGGATATTTCCCAAGAAACTATTGAGTTTGGAAGCTACACGATTATTGTCAAAAGATACAAGATGATAAAGAATGAAAAATCAATAGATGTTTTAGAAGATTCAAGCAAGTATTGTCAAGCAATGTCTGACCTTGTCACATTTGAAAATGACTTTGATAAGCTAAGAAATGCAAATAACCACGTACCGCAAGTCAGCACTTGGTACGGTTTGAGAGATTTTGTTGTGATAACTTGTGACCCTCGCCGTAATATAAAGGAGTGTGAGATCAAGCTTCTGCTCAGTTCAGTGCATATTGCCATCAACAACACTGGCTGTGAAGTGCCCATTTTCATTCAGTGTCTGGAATTGTGGCAACAGTTCTTCCTCGGTGTTTGCGAATCTAAGGATTTATGCGTTACTTTTAACTCCATTCATCTGCAAAAATTACCTGGTCATTGCCACTACTTGATCGGGCTTTTGGATCTTTTTAAAGGAAAGATCGCCTCCACTGTTGCGTTAGAAACTGTGAACATATCTGCAATGTTTACGTATGCGCTGTCTGATTTTGCTACCTCCGCTTGGATGCAGGAACCGCCAGATTTTGATTTTCTGCAAGGAAAGACTGTAGGAATGGATGATTATTCCTCTCTGCCGTTTGGAGCAATCTTGGACCCGATTAAGAACTTATATCTGAACGTATCTTGGCTTAAATTGCTGGAGGATTCTGTTGTGGATTCCCAAAGTTATTCAGATTTTGATCCTCTGTCAGCACCATTTTGGTCCCTAAGTATCGAGTTAGTAGATGAACTACCCGCCCTTCTTTACAAGTATTATGATCACTTTATTCGTCTGAATAAAAATAAATTAACATTGAAGAGGTTCTTGGATGATGCTTCGGCAGTAGAATCAGTAATCGGAAATTCTAAGTTCCCCATCATTAAATCATCGGGAAACAATGATAAAACTACCGGAGAACCTTGCCTGAAGGACAGTAGATATTACAATTCTATTCCTTACGAGACGATGAAAAGTATTTTGAAATATTTATTTTTGGAAGAGAAACAAGAAGCTGACTTAATTTCGGTAAGTAAAAAAATATGTTTTGATTAGTACCTATGTTAAGTTCACAGAAACTAGAAGCTCCTAAGAAATATCCAAATTACTGTATTTACCTTCCATACGTTATCCTTGTTCTTTTATTTCATCTTATCTTTCTCCATTTAAAAAAAATTTATTTTAATTTATGTGATAAAACTTGGTATTATCTTATTTATTTTGTAAATCTTCCGTTAACCTCAAAGTAAATATTATGTATTACTGTATTCAACCTTAGTGTACCTATTATTTTTGTAAATTCTGTAACTCTCTCGACACAGGAATTTCCCGGTGAGACGGGCATGGAATAATCAATTATTTTATTTTTTATGTTTTTTCATGAATAAAAAAAAATAAAAAAGTAATATTTAATGATTGTGTTTGCAGGCGGACAAAGCGAACCCATTTGTTCTAGGCGGAGATGTCCTGAAGGCGAGCCGCAGCCGTGACCTGCTGTGGCGCGTGGCCGTGTTGAGTGCGCACGTGTCGCAGGTGATGGGGGATGCCAACGCCGTGGCGCACATTTGGTACGAGTTCAGCCAGGAGATGCGCTGCAGATGGGATCAATCCATGAATATTGAAGGGTATGTTATTTTTTACACAGATATTATGACTTATCTGCACTCAAAGATTCACACCTTTCCCCATCATCTGAGAATAGCTTATTAAACTTAAATGAAAGCAAATCACTTTGTAAAACACCACTTATTTTATCTAGAAGTAGCAGAGGACGTGGGCATGACGTACGGAACGGCAATCAATACTTTACCTGTTAAGCGTGAGAAAGGTTTCGGTCCGATGGGTGCCGCATTTGCTCATGGTGGACAACAAGCGGATAAACAGCGCATTCATCCATTGCCAAATTGCATGAATTGGGCTACGAATTGCTGCCGCACCCATCGTACTCGCCCGACCTGGCTCCCTGCGACTTCTTTCTGTTCCCCAACATGAAAAATGGACTGGGGGAAAAAATTCAGCTAAAATGATGAGGTTACCGCCGAAACCGAAACACATTTAGAAAGGTTTAAAAAACTGTATTTTTAGGAGGGGTTAAAGAAATGGCAGAAACATTGAGAAAAGTGTATCGACCTAAAAGATTTTTTTTTGTGAAAAACTTGCATCTTCATTCCTAATATGGGTACTTATTGATCCATCCTCGAAGGTGGTGTTTTACCAAGTGATTTGTTTTCATTTAATTTAAATGACACCACAAAGTGAATTTGCGAAAATTGAAGAAGTTTCTATTACGCTATTTAATATTTGCATTAGAATGCGATCATTTCCAAAGTGGTTGGGTGGAGATACTGAATATATATTACAAATGAATATTTAGTGAAGAACAGCTATATGGTTTCGGAACAAAAATCGTACTTCGATTTACGAAACTGGGAAGGTACATACCAAAAATGCGTCAAAGTAATAATTGTGTTCATTTTTTTTCAATACATGTAGAACTTATTTGACCTTAGCGGTGGAAAATGGGATGTAGGGTTATCTTTATATATTTCTATCCTTTATTTGATCTATGCATATTTTATCGTAAATTAGATAAGAACGAATTCTGTACTTACATACTGGCATAATGTAAAATAAAATTATGGTCTTATTTATAAAAAATATTACATAAAAGTTTTACTGCAACTTATCACAGGTACAACTCATTTAATAAGTGTTGAATTTTTTGGTTTATCTCACTCTTTTAGAGAAGTAGTTACTAATACAAGCTATACAAGAATCCGGGGGTAAAGTGCACGAGTGGTGATTTATTTATTTATTAACCTTTCCCTTACTGTGCTAAAAAAAAACGCGCGCTCCGGTGCTGTGTAATCAATTCACGTGTCAAAATTAGCGATTTTATCTCGGAAATATATCAACATTCATAGCTAATCGCTTTTGTTTATCATAATTTGTGTTAAAAGTAATAATAATTGTAGTTTAATTGCTGAAAACATGAAAAAACCATCGTCCGTTGCTCAAAAAACGGGCGAGGAGACCATCTCAAACGATTGCCCGCGAACGACTGAGGCGCTAGAAGCTAGAATAGTGCTAGACTGCTACCCAATACATACAGATATGCATGTGGTCGAAACACAACTGCGCACGGCGGCGGTCTCTGTTTCTCGTGTTCCCGTATAGCGAAGTAGAGCGAGACGTCACATAGCGTGTCATCTCCCCCCGCACACTCTTCGCGTATCACGGTCCACACTGGCACACGGTTGATTGTATTTGTGGTTTATTCCCGATATTTAACAAAATATCTCTGATTTTGAATTAAATTTGCTAATTATTTAAAATATTAAATTTTAATTCAGTGCGTAAATGTATAACAGAGGAATACCTAAAATCTGAACCCAGAATTCATTATATTTATAGAGATATAAAAGTTATTAGGAGCAATGTGTAGTTTTTACACTTTACAGACCAGGAAAGGTTAAAACATACATCCTACTAATATTATAAAGGTGAAAGTTTGTATGGATGTATGTTTGTTACTCTTTCACGCAAAAACTACTGAATAGATTTAAAAAATTCTTTCACTAATAGAAAACTACATTATTTGCGAGATCTATAGGCTATATATATTGGTAAGCTCTGGCGTTATGAATAATCTCTGGAAATTATTTATCATACGTTTTCTGTCGTAACAAAATCGATTTATTGCAAACGCCAATTGTCGCCTTGGAAACGATGTTTTTTTTTTTTTTAATTAGGTTACTATGGACATCCCTTTGATGTTAAAATTCAAATATGTATAAAATACTAATTCCTACTTTACAGAATGGATTTTAATGAAACTTTACAATAATATGAACATATAGGCAGCTCAGAGCTCTGGCATTACGAAATTTGTATGAAAAAATTGCAATAGGTGGCACGATTAGTAAGATATCTATAATTCTTTAATCGATTCAAATTATTAGGGAAGTAGGTACTTCAAATAAATTCGCTTAAATATTTTCTAAAATAGAATTTTTATTTAAGAATCTTTGTTTTGCAAAATGTCATTCTCAAATTTTGACATAATGTCACACAATAATTATTGTTTTAATTGGATAGACAGGTATCGCATTTTTTAAGTATAAAACTGCCGTACTGGATTTTTTGGTAGAATATAAAAAGAAGAATAATAATTCCTACTTAATAACTATATATAAAAATGAATCACCAAAATGTATGAATGCGCATAAACCCGAACGACTGAACCAAATTGGATAATTCTTTTTTTTGTTCATTTTTTTTTTATAAAACTACCGTTGAGTTCTGGCATTATGAATTTTGTATAAGAAATTATAACAGGTGGCATGCGAGCAGTTTGAAAACTGAATGTATCGGGAATGAATGTGTGGAATGCGAGAGGTGAGTGGGGGGAGTGGGGAGGGGGGAAGGGGAGGGGGAGGAGGGTGGGGGGGAAGGGGGTTAGGGGAGGGAGAGGGGGAGGGAGAGGGGGGAGGGAAGGAAGGGGAAAGGGGAAGGATGGAGGAGGTTGTGGGGAGGGGTAAGGGGTGGGGGGAAGGAGGTTGATGGGAGGGAGTGGAGTGGGGGGAGGGGAGGGGGATTGATGGGGGGAGTGGAGTAGGGAGAGGGAATGTGGAGGAGGCTGAGTGGAAATCCTCTAATGCCATGCGAGCGAAGCCGCAGGAAAAAGCTAGTTCATAATAATAGTACAAGTAAAAAGATCAATAACTTTTTTAGAAATTCCAACATTTTAGGGTAGTTTTAGGGAAAAAAAGTTGAATTGTTTTTATGGAAAAATAATATTCTTCTATGGAAAAATATTTTTGTGTGGGAAAAAAAAAGGAATTTCTAAAAAAGTTATTTATGTTTTTTACTTCTACCATCATTAGAATCACCTCCCGAAGTTTTTGCACTTCACCCCGGGACACCCTAGTTATATAAAAAGAAAACATGATAACACAAATTGTCTTCAAAATGATATTAAAAGTAAAACTATACATACAATTCAGTTTATTTTTTTTTTTTAATTTCAAATATAAAATTACACAAAATTTAAATTTAATTAAAAATAATATGTACATTTTCTTCTTCTTCTTCCTGTTATTGGAGCCCTTTGGAGGCTAATGATTGAATTGTTCCCTTAACTGCGTTCATTCCCTTTTAGCAATAAATTTCTCCCCTTTGAAGGATTTAGTTGCAGGGTTTGGTCAGTTTGGTGGGGCAGGTAATATGTAAACAATACATTTTATTATCGTTACAAAAACTTAAATAGGTATATAAATTGTTTTTCTATGAACACGTTTTGCATTCCGCATCTTTTAATTAAACTAATCATTGTTTTATAACACAGTTCTTGAGCACTATTTCCTCCCACAGGTACTGTTGTAACAGCACCAATATTATGTTTTTAAATCTAGGTATCATAAAATTGTCTTTACTATGAATAATATTTGTCATGTAAAAAATTTATAAAATCACTCAGCAGTTCTTCCCTTGTGGGAATTGAACCAATTATTTACATATTCCTCGCTTTACCTCAATATCTTTACAAGTTAGTCCATTCTGTGACTACATTCACTCATAGTACAAATTAATATTGTATGGCTACCCATATACAGTATTTTCTCCGACAGCACATCAGGCATCATGTACGGACAGAGCTGGTTCTATAATAGCTGTCGTCCTCCTTGAGTATACATGTCCTTGATATCGTTATATGCCTATTAGTCTGGCACCAGTTCTCACTGGGTGGTGAGATTTTAGTTTCAGTTCAGTTTCAATGCCAGCAACCCGGGCGTTTATTTATTTTTCATTTATTTATTTATTTTTCAGTTTGTATTAATGTATGGTCTTAACTGTGACGAAGTGGGTTCTACATGTATCTATAATGACACCAGTCTTCTCCGATTGATGAGATTATGAACTATAAATGTAGATGTCCATTTAGTGGTCTGTTCAACTTCGTATTGCAGCCGACAATATCCATAGACAAATTGGATTCTGTACCAATCTTCTCTAGGTAGTAAGATTGTGGGTTACATCTACAGACCCATTAAATATTGCATGGCATCCAGCAATATCCATAGACATAGCGGATTCTAAACTTTAAGCAGTTTTCTCTTTGTGGTCTATTTAGATATCCTTAATTTGGTCCGTTAGTTTTAGTGACGACCGGCCTTATCCGTGGACGGAGCGGGTTCTATAATGGCACCAGTCCTCCCCTGGTGGTGGGATTGCGGGCCATATAGATGTCCATATCGTGGTCCGTCCAATTGTCTGATGTATCCCCGCAGTAGTTGTTGAGTGTGTGAGTGGATCCGGCAGTGCTGTATCTGTGACAGTCCAACAAGTTACACTGATTATTACATTAAATTATGGCGCTAAATTGGGTTGCCACCGGAGAACAAGAATTCGTTTTAAGTGCTGACTTCTAAAAATTTTCAAATAATATCGTTCTCTTGTATTCAACAATAAACCGTGCAAGTTTAAAAATATAATATTCATGATAATTATTTGCCAATTGTTCTTTCTATCACATCAGTTCAAACTAATATAAAACATGATTCATAAAATACTAAAATCTTTTTTTTTTACTGAATTTATAAATATGTATTAAGAATAGAAGTATTTGAATGAAAAGGTTTTTACAGAAATTCATACATCTTTTGTATTACTTAGCAGATACCCATTTATGAGATCGGAGTGCATTTAAAGTACTCCGCATTGAACTCTGCTAACACGAGTTACTCAATGCTTAGGATGGATGATTGAATTTTTGTTTTTGTTTTATTGAAATTCCAAATTCACTTTACCATTTCTGTGATATTATAAATTAGTGTTATCAATCTACTTGTCCGGTTTAGTGGGAATAAAACAGTAGGGTTTGATTCTTCAATCGGTTCTCTTGAACATTGGGTTAACTCGATTTTAAAACAACTGATTAATCAGGTACTAAATATAAACGGTGACCAGCAAACCAACTAATAATACAAAATTTAAGCAGGGGGAGTGATTTTTAATTGGGAATGATTGTTGTACAAATTAACTTGGGTTTTAATTTAGTTAGGTTGGAGTTACGGATTACACAGCATGAGGGAAATATGGAATGATGATTATTTGATTTATTTATTGTGGTGGGTGGATTGGTGTGGTGGCAACCCTGTTAGTTAGCTGGGTGTAGGGATTGAGGTGATACCTGCTGGCAGGGCGGTGGTCCCGGGATCGGGAGCGGGGGCGGGTACGCGTGTGGCGCGAGGAAGAGGCCACGGAGGGTGCGTGCGGCCCCGCGTGCATGTGTCCCACAGGGAAGGACATGCGTGACATGCGGTCCGAGGCGCCGGCTAGCGACTGACGAGATTGCCTGAGATCTGGAAATCAAACGTTATTATGTATTTAAGATTATAATTTAACAAAATTGTTTTTAGTGCACATGCATATACGGGTGTACGCAAACTGTATTATAGTGCACTCAAAGTATGACTAACAATAAAGTAAAGGCTTGGGCCTGTGGTTTGTAGTCACATTAGAAAATGGGCTGTTCATTCCAGTTTAAATTTTTAACTAACGACTTGATTGATGCTGATGGTAGAGAGCGGGAGATGCCTAAAAGCTTTTTTGTATTTACGTATTATTGGTAGACAGCGGGAAACGCCAAAAGGTGTTGTTATTCTGTGAAGTAAAAATTAGATGCCAGCTCTCATGAGACTATACTCTCGTGAGTGTACTAGGTACTCGGCAATTCCTACAATTATTTCCGGGTGGCAGACTCTTAAAACATGTATTTGAAATACTATAACATAGCTTTTTTATCTTTAAATTGCTTCAGTGTTGCAGCGATGTTCTTCAAAAAATATTCCTAATATCATTCAAAATAACTATAATGTATTTTTTATTTATTTATCTATATAAATTATGTTTACAATTGGTTTTTCGATGCCTGTCTCACTGATATATACTTGTGTCGAGACGTGCATATTGTATATTCGTAATCGATCATTATTTGTTGTGTTTGAAAAGTTATTTGTTAAATATTGTTATATTTATTTATTTAAAATTGACGGCACAAAGTGCCATTTACAAACATTTGTTATTTAATATATTTAAAACAGTCATAGTACAGTGAAGAAAGATTGTTTTTTTTTTTTTTAATTTCTCATAATAAGAGAAAAAGAGAAAAAAATTCTAACAACTAATGAAAACTTTAAAAGGATACAATGAAATAAAAAGAAAAACTTGTTATGAAGTAACCTCGTTACAATAAGTAAGGCTGAAATGTTTGATAAGTAGAGCCTTGTATTTTAATAAGGAAATATTAAAAATATCAGCAACATTGGCATAAAAATTACCAATGGTGAGTATTCTATTTATAACAGAATTATATCCTGCGACAGACGTATAATTGTCACAATAATACATACTAGGGAACCTTGATCTATTGGTAGGTACATGAAAGTGAATCAACTTTAATATATCAGGGCTATCCAACTGATGATTTACAATTTTGTATAAAAATATGAGATCAAAAATTTTTCTTCTGTCACTTATCTTCAACAATTTCAATGAGTGTAATAAAAAGTCATAATTTATTGATTCTAAAGGGATTCTAAGTCGAAAATTAATACACCTCAAAAACTTGCGTTGAACTTTTTCAATGATATTAATGTGATTATTAAGGACAGGTGACCAAATTGTAGATTTATATTCTAAAATGCTTCTAACGAGAGAAGTGAACAGAATTTTTAATGTGTGAATATTTTTAAAATCTTTGGAAATCCTTAAAATAAAACTTAACATTTTCATAGCCCTGATGGCTATAGAAGTTACATGAGATACAAAGCAGAGTTTCTGGTCAAAAATGATGCCTAGGTCAAGAATTTCGACTACAGAGATTAAGTCTACATTACAGAGTGCATAATTAAATAATTTTGTAGAACCTCATAACTTGGCATTTGTTAATATTTAGCTGAAGTTTATTACCTGAACACCATTTGAAAAAGTTATTGAGATTCTCTTGCAAGATTATGCAATCGTGCACATCATTAATGACTTTAAACAGTTTCATATCATCGGCAAAGAGTAAAACTTCGACATCATGGAAAATGCTAGTAACGTCATTGATGAATAGGATAAATAATAAAGGTCCCAGGTGAGAACCTTGCGGCACACCGAGGGTAGCAATAAATTCGTGGGATAAACAGACATTCATCTTTACAAAGAGTAACCTCTCAGATAAGTAGCTGATCAACCAAGCCAAAAAATTACCACCTATCCCTAATTTTTTTAGTTTATTTATTAATATTTTGTGGCAGACCTTATTGAAAGCCTTGGAAAAATCAGTATAGATGGAATCTACCTGTTGCCTGTTAGTCAATGCTGTGTTTATATAGTTTTCATATACTGTAAGGTTTGTGAGAGTAGATCTAGAAGAGACAAACCCATGTTGGTAATAACATGTTAAATATTAGAGGATATTTTGCTAAGAATGATTTTTTCAAAGAGCTTTGGAATGCTAGACAGAATACAAATAGGTCTGTAATTGCAAACATCGTTTTTTGAACCCTTCTTGAACACGAGGGTGAGATAGCAGGATTTCCAGCTATTGGGGAATTGGCCTGTTTTAAGAGATTTGTTAAAGATTATGTACAATGGATAAGAAAGAGAATTTATACAATTTTTTAAGAATATGGATGGGACATTATCAGGACCAGAACTTGTTTTTGGTCCCAAGAGTTTAATCGAGGCAATAATATCGTTACCTTCAATTACTAATTCAGATAATTGCAAGTTAGTATCTGTAACAAATTCGGGAATACTATCAACAGGTACATCATCCTCATAGTTTTCCTAATAAAGGGATAAAAATTTTGTAACACAACATAATAAGGATTTTATTTGGCGTAAGATACAGATTTTTTTATTTAAATATGATCAGTAAATAGTTTAGAAGTTATAGCTATTTTATGTAAAATGTAATTTCACATGCGAATCTAAAAAAATAGCCCGCTTTATGGAGGGGATTGATAAAAAAACCACCCACAAACATTGTGTTAATATACAGTGCTTCTCGGCCCGTCAGATTTTGGTCAAATTTATCAACTTATTATTTGACTTAGCAGTTCGATTCCTCAGTGCAAAGTATATTGACATTTTTCTGCTGCGTATTCAAGAATGGCTTTACAGTCTATATACAGTCTGGAGGGATGTAGGTAAGTAAGTTGGACCAAAGCAGTCTATCTTACCTGATCTAGAGCTCACTAGGTTGCTGGGGAAAGCGCTGGTGGAGAGGTATCTCCCGGAGTGGTTGGAGAAGCTGTGTTGAGATTGGCCGTCGGCTATGGACCTGGTCTTTCCAACTTTACTTCCTCCAGTGTTGCTGAAGTGAGAGACGTGAGACCGCAGATCGTCTGCAAGTAATGCTGCTCCATTGTCCACAGGGTACATTCGAGGTCTTGGAATAGATCTTCCACTATAGGCTGATACTTGGTCCCAGTCCTAAAAGAAATGATTTAGAAGTTTTTATTTTACATAATTAAAAAAAAAAATGCGAAATTTTGTAACGCCCTTTTCATTGCGTATTAATTTTACAAATCACATCAATGATCAGTTGCAATAATATAACCAACTAGATAAAAATAGTTTTTTTGCCGCTAGGCCCTGAAGGCGGCTTTTTGATGTAGTTCACCCAAATTAGCCAAATGATTTTTTTAAAGACTTGAAAGACTTTCATCTTTTTGATATCATGTGAAATTTGGAAATTTTATGTTCGTAACTTTTTATTTTTTTGATTAAAAATCTTCTGGAAAAAATGAGAATTCGGAAAATTTCTGGCCGGAAAATGGGTAGGGAAATTTTGTAAGAATATTTATTTTTTGATTTTGTTATGTGAAGTTTGGGAATTTTTCAGAAAAAAATTTTCTGGGAAAATTGAAAATTGGGAAAAAAATTGCTGGAAGAACGGTTGGAAAATGACTTGGAAAATTGTATTAAATTTTTCATAACTTGGAGATTCAAAGTATTCTTAATTTTTCTTTTCGACATTTTCTCATCAGGGATGCTGTACTATTTCGAAAACCGGTTATATTTTTAAAATAACAGGGCGCTAGTACCGTTTACAATAATCCAAACTTTACAGTTATCAAGATAATAACACTATCAGATTCTTTTTTTATTATTTTATTTATTTTTAAAGCAAGACAAACATTTACAGTTTACGAATAATCTGAATAGTATTTGAAAATCTCCTACCACCACCACAGTAAGCGGAAAATGTTGTTTGTGTCGTGATGGAGGACTTAGCCTGCTGAGGAATCGAACACACGACGCCTGGGTGGGACCCAAAAGCGACGCCAACTCAAGCCACTGACCGGTCTTTTGTGTGATGTTGATTAGAAAATAGATTCTCAGTTGTATATCCTACCTGATGTTTATTGAAGGCACTGAGAGTAGCCAAAGAAGACAGTGGCCCCCCAGGACTGGGAGTAGTGCCCATTCCAGTGCAGCAATTCACCGGCAGACCGCCGATAGGCAGGCCTGACTTTCCATTCAACTGCTGCTGGTGCAGATTGTGCATCTTCCTCGACCGTCTTCTGCTGGCGGCCACAAACACGATGACTGCTATGACTATCGTGCCACATATCGCTGCACTCGCTGCTATTGTAATTTTGTCCATGTTGGATGTTGCCGATGACACTGTGCGGACTTCCCTGCATTGAGAGTAGGGCACAGTATCTGGACTGACGTTTATTTCCTCCAAGGAAATCACGCACACAACTATGCATTCCTGGAAAATACACATTTCATTATTATCTAAACATAATCTACTTAAAAAAATAAATCAGGTTACATTTTTTGAACATACCTGAGCTGGCACATTTTTTATTTTAAATTCTCGTTCGCTCGCTTCTAGGGGTGGTCCTTGCTTGAAGCTTTTATCTCCAAACAGTCGATAAACTACTCTAAATCCTAAAATATTCGCCGTGTCAGAGTCCCATTGGATTATGACCGAATTATCTTGCCGGTGGGCATTTTTAACTACGACTTCGTTTGAGTCGTCCGCCTTTGGCCTCTGAGGCGGGAAGCCTAGAATAAGTGGAGGTCTTTGGTGTTGGCTGTTTGCGTTTGCGTTTGGATTTGCGTTTAGGTTGGCGTTTGCGTTTTGTCGCCACGGGGCTAGTGTTGACCTGGCCAGAGGAATATTTCCGCTTGGATTTACTTTCGAGGTTGTTTCTTTTTTAACTGTCGTGCTGCTGGGTGGTGCTGCGGTTGTTGTGACTTTGGTAGTCGAGCTGGGAGCTTCAGTAGTAGTCGTGGTAGTTGTAGTGGTCGATGTTGTCGAAGTGGTAGATGTTTTAGCTGGCGGCTCTGGTTTATTTTTGTTCACTATTTCAATATCTTCATTTATAACGGTGGCTACGCCGATGACCTTGTTTTCATCGGTACACGTTAATTCTTCCGGCTGGATACTGTAAAATCCGCGGTCACGGAATCGGGGCGGACTACCGCAGAACTGCGGGTTTCGCTCTCTCGATGTTACTTGCAAATCTCCATTTCGAATCCACTCGGTGACCCAGCGAAGCTTACAGTCGCAATGTAAAAATCTGCCCCCTAAACTCAACCCTCGTAATGTAGTATTTAGATGCGCTAAAGCCTTTTGCGGTACGGTGTTCAATGGATTGCCGTCAAGTGCCAGCAAGGTTATGGAAGGATTCTTTATAAAAGAGTCTTCTGGGAGGTTGGTGAGTAGATTAAAACCGATGTCCAATACACGTAATTCTGATAAAGTGTTTATAGCGCCAGTTGGAAATTCTGGCAACAGATTATTCAACAGACTCAAGGAACTTATTGTTTTCCATACTCCAACGAAAGCTGTGCTTCCAAGGTTCTGAATGAGATTTCTCTCCAGGTTTAGAGCTGTCAAGGAATCGAGCCCTTCGAAGGTTTTTGTGTTCGCCGGTCCCGGTAATTCCCTCAAGCTATTTTGCGATAGATCGAGAAAAGCCAATGTCTTCAGGCCTCTGATACACTCGGGGACCCTTTTTTGTTTAGTTCCTTTCAAGTTGAGATTTTTCAAAGATCCTTCCAAGCCTCGCAAGGCTCCCGAGGACAGCGTAATGTTGTTGTCAGACAGTTTTAAGGTTGTCAGCCGTTTTAATGAAGAAAACGAATTGTCCACAATTTTAGTGATCCTATTCTTCGACAAATCTAATAACGCCAGCATGGCCAGTCCGCGCAAACTGTCTGCGGGGACTTCTGGCAATTCATTGTCTTGAAGGTTTAGGTTTTTCAGTGTACCTTCTTGTCCCTTGAAAGCATCGGGAGCTACGTAATTTATTTTACACCCAGAAAGCTGTACGTTATGTATTCGCAGATTGGAAAAGATGTTATCTTGCAAACTTCCTACTGTAGAATTATTGACATAGAGCAGATCCAATGCGGTGTTTTTGGCGAAGCTATCTAATGCTTTTAGAAGTACGGGCCATTCCACCTGAAAGCATAAAAGAGGTTTATGAATTTGAAAACAAGTAGTGCGCGGGATTTTAAATCAACTGATAAAATTGATTCTTTTTTTACCTGGTCACACTGAACGGAAAGTTCCCTGGCCAGATTCTGCGCGCACAAGCACGCGGGTTGAAGCGCGGGCACGGCGCGCTGCCACGGGCATTGCGACCGCGCCACGCCCGCCAGGCATGCCAGCACGACCCACACAACCTGGAATATGGAAAAGACAGTATAAATTAAAGTTTCCAAACAGCTTTGAACCGAGAATCTTAACAAAAAGGCCTGATAAAAAATGATCTCTGACATGGCCAGCTCCACCTCGCAAACATTTATTAAAAGTGATTTCACTAGCCAATTATTCAGCATTCTTCGTGACTAACGAAACTCACATGATCCGTGTCTATTAATCTTCCCACACATTAACCTTTATGCATACGTGCTCGGTGAGAAAACCCTTTGTTCAAACTGATGTAGGTTTTAGCTGAAACGTTGAAAAGATTAAATTAAGGCAATGTTCTGCTTTTACTTGCATGATGTTTAACCTTCCGTCAAATCAGAGTCTATTATCTTCCACGTCGTATTCTTTTTACTTTGAACACACATTTTTCTACATTTTATTATATAATCATATACCAAATCAAGGATCATTCTAATTAAAGCGCAATGTTTACGATTGTAATCTCCGCTGACAATCTCTACGGCTTTGTTGTATCCATCATTCACAATTGAAGCAACCTTCATCGTTTCCGAAAGAGTTAATTTATGTAAACAATATAAAACTAAAGATCGTCTTTAATGGAAATACAGCTGATGGATTTAAAATGACTAGTAATTGTTTCTATTGTGTAGCTAGAAGCGAGAAGGCGCTGTTATTAACCTCATCCCTGTTAAATTTTATTCCTAGAATCTTGATCGCATATCAGATAAAAAGGAGATTACTTCATTATTAGACAAACCATCGCAGTTTTAGCTGTTATTATACGTTTTCTATTCTCTATCCGTAGGGTGCATGAATTAACATTATTACAGTATGAGTCAAAAACCACTCAGCTTCTTTTTAGTCAACCACAGCTCTGAGCACAGTAGAAAAATCCACAATATTAATACTCAAGTATTTTCGTCGAATTAAAACAATCCTGCTATAAACGGAATATACGATTCCGATAATTCCCACACATTGCGAGTTAAAAAGCTCCTGGATTCTTTTCTGACCACTCACAGCGCGCAGGAGAGATTAAAACTAATCAGCCAAATCACCAGGTTGCAATTCCGGCGTGAACATAGAAAATTAGGATGATAATAACTGCATCACACTTAAAGCACCCCGTTTGCATTGCAGTGCCAATTGCATAAATTTACCTCTTCATCTAAAAGTTCCCGTAGATGTTTAAACCAGCCGAAGTACAATGTAACATTGCTAATTTGTCTGACGACATGTAGATAGCAGGAATCGTAAAGGTCTAGTTACGTGATGGAGGTCGTATAAAGCTTTATAGTAGTGCCACACAATTGTAAAGATTTTGTATCTAATGATGCACACAAGTGCATATTGCATATTGTTTAGGAAGGCTAACATCCGGAGGTAGGAAGACTCACAGAGAGCTTTAACAGATTCTGTTGAGCTTTTGCTAATCGGGCGTGCGTAGGTAAGGTCGTTTATCTCGATCAATCATATTCCCCGTGTGGAAATATAATATTAGACTGTATTATTATTTGTACTGTATTATCTACTGGGTTGTCCGAGGCATTGTGCGTGAGCTGCCACTCCTACACGGTTGATTTCGAAATAGTTTCTTGAATTTAGGATCTGTACCTAGCTAAGTTTCTTGAAACGTGTTTTAAGAATTAAAAAAACATTGCGAAATACGAAAGTTCAATTATCATGACCATTGTGATGCAATCATCGCGCGTCCTATGTTTATCAAATAATACCTATACTAATATCTAATTGACCGAGACTCGAACTCCCCCTTCATCGTTAGCTCGTTAATCCTAGCCTCCAGATTAGAGAATGGATAATTGCTATCTGGTAATGAACGCGATTGTCTTGCCGTGGCTACATTAGTACATTTATTTTATCTTTATTTACGGTCAGCATTTAATTCACGATTAGAACAAGGACGTAAGGTATCCTTTTATTACATCCTGCATTTTTTTCATATGTTGTTATAGTAGTATTGTTTCCACAATGAAAGCTTCCAATCTTGAACCTTTGGACTTATTCAAGTTGACATAACTGCGTCTAAAATTTGAAATACAATCTTGTCATAAAGTTTTTGGCCTAACCTTCCGAGTTGAGTTTCTTTTATTTATTTACGGACAAATTGTTTATTATTTACAATAAAACAATAACACGAATAAGATACAGAGATGACAGTGAATGGATAGTACACATAAATGAAGAGCATTGACAAATATAATATATAAAAGAACATATAAGTGTACATAGAGAGTACATAATACATATAAAAGTTAACTACATATCAAAGCTTGAACATGGATTTAAAAGGCTTTAAAAAGTACACATTGCGTATCGACGGCCGAAAGTCGTTTAGGCTTACACCAAAAAATGCAATGCTTTGACTTGCGTTGACAAAACTCGACATTCTGGTTAAAGGAGAATGATATCCATAATTAGTAGAATGTTGATTGAGGAATAGCAATTCATTATTTCGGAGTCCGCGGGAAGGGATGTTGAACTGGATGAGTTGTGACAAAGCAGGTGTGACAGTAATACTGTTGATAATTTTGAATATTATGCAAATTCTTGTACGTAGTAAATTCATTTATGTAGTACATTCTGATATAAATAAATAGATGTTTATTCCGGTATGTGGGGAGAATATTGGAATCCCACACATTCCATAAGGGTGGCGCAAATTTGCGCATCGATAAATTCTACGTGGTTGGAACTTTAATAATCGAAAAACAATAGGAGAGTATTCTATCTAGGGAATGAATAATTTGCGCAAGTGTTAAATATTTCACCAAAACCTACGTACCTACATAGAATTAGTCACTTTGTGCCTACTACTCGGTGCATTATTTATTACAAAAGTTTCATCAATAATTGTTATGTGGGTCGTTACCATCTTTTGCGTAATTGATGCTGCTTGTCTCGCATAATTACCGTTTATCTCAGGATCTCTAAAAGTTTTGAGGCTAGGTTTCGGAAGTTACTGTTAAACGTTCTTTTAGATACAGGTTTTTTGCATTTTTTTTGATATTGAACTTCACGTCCTTAACTTACATTGAATTTTCTGAATTATTTTGATGAACATATCTTTCACGTGCCTATAATAGGTGTCGCCCATGAAACGTCTATTACAAGAGTGTACTATTTGTTTTGTTATGTGGGTTTGGTATGTGTACCCATTATGATTATCTTGAAGTGACTAAGTAATAATATGTAGGTACTTGTAAGTTAAATGTCAAACGAAAGTTTCAAATCGTTTCGTCATTAATATTTGGAATTTTGAGAATTTCTCCTCTGTAAACATCATTTGTTGCATGATGTTCACTTTTAGAAAGTACGCTACTTAGTAAATCACATTGTTGATTTAATTTATTGTGTCATTCTTACTACTTAATCTTTGTTCCCATGACTTATCCAACTTTTCGTCGTAAAGAGTTTCTAGTTTTGTTCCAGTCATAACTACTGTGTATGGTAAATGCCCCTGCGTGTTCTTCATAGTATTACGGAGTGATCTATGCAAACGAATAACAAGTTAGATTTACCTGCACATGAATAATAATATTGTTAGTGTATTTTCTGTATTGCCTTTCCAATCCCTTATTGGGATGACCTCTACTTTACACTCGTAATGAGGCTACGCGTTTTGGTGAAGGTAGGCACTCGCGTATCCTTTCAGATTCGAGTGGTAAAGAGTACGACGACATTGATTTGTGGAGAACCTGCAATGGGCCGAGGAAACCGAAGTAGCAACAGATAGTGATGCTTGTTGGCTCCTTGTAGATGAAATTGGTCCCAAATTGGAAATAGGGTGAAACTGATAAGGCTGATCATATTTGGCGCTTGACCACTGAAACTGGTAGAATACATTGCTATTCATTTTAGTATGAATGTAGTGATGACCAACAATGGCGTAGCTCTCCCAAAAAATAACTATCCAATCCACTTACCTTGTTTTTTTTTAACACCAACACTGACAGAATAATAACTTTACCAACAACCAATAGGTAAATTCCCTTCACGAGTTTACGTCAATCACAATGTACGAAAGAAATGAGAATGACACAGGTGACAAGCGAGGAATATTTCAGTGGAATCCCCAACCGAGCAATAGTGAGAGCTAGGAACGAAAATATAAATAACAGACCGTGTTTATGTGTAAAATATTTGTGACAATATTCCTCGTAATTTTTTTTCCACGGCCGGGTGTCACCTCTCATCAGATATTTTCGGCTTTACAAATCGTACAATTATAATATCCCGTAATTTTTCACAGGTCTGCGCTAGTAATAATATAATGATGTATGCTTTACTAGTTAGTAAAATATTTTCTCTGTAGTTATAATTTATTAAACAATAATGCAAGCAGACAGATTTGACATAAAACTTTTACGTAATTAATAGCGTATGAAAGTTTTAATGATTTATTAAAGCAAATTTGTTGAATCACTTCAATTATACAAAAAAATGAAAGCGTTGAAGTGATTGGCGATTTTCAACATTGTAATATTGTTTATCTACATTTTTGTCAAGGATAGCGCTATGTCCACTCAAATACCTTTCCCGTGGCATTAGTAAATGTCATTACACTCATTAGATTAAGTTTGATTTGTTTTTTTTATTTTTTTTTTTATTAGAAAATAGTTTTTTTTCTTGTTTACATTGCACCTGCAAAGCTACTGCAAGTAGCTTGTCGGCAGGAAAATAGTGTGGACAACAACATGATACAATATACAATGTTTTACAATAGAAGAAAAAAATATTGCAATTTAATAAAAAACATAATAAAAATATAAATAAGTATAAAGAAAAAAAAATAAAATAAAATAAATAAAATAAAATATTAATAATTAAAAATTAAAAATGCACGAGGAGTCAAGTCAATACATAAAATCTGATTCCAATAGCCATGTTCTAAACAATAGTGCAAATTTAGGTGTCGAGCAACATTTTTTCAAATCATATGGCAGCATATTAAAAATAAGTGGTACAATGTGTTCAAGAGTTCGCTGGCCATGTTTATTAGAAAATCTAGGTACTATCATCCCTTCATTTTGTGTAAGCCTAGTATTGTACATGTGATCCACCATTGTTTTGTATGGGCTATCTAAGATATGTTGCATACAGATTTTATACCAAAAAAGAGCTCTAATAGGTAACACATTTATGGATTTATACATAATTGTGATATTTTGCCGCTGGTCATAAACTGCTTTGCTGACGAGTAATTTGACCATAGCGTTTTGAATTGACTGTACATGTTGGATGTTTGTTTTACATGAGTGCCCCCAAGACGTTATACCATATCTCACATTAGATTCAGCCAGGGACAAATAGATTAGTTTCATGGTTTTGATGGGTACATAATATTTAAGTTTATAAAGTTTGCCTACAATCGCTCGAAGGCGCTTACATAGCTTAACAATATGGATATCCCATTTCATATTACAATCCACCGTCACCCCTAAGTAGACATATTCTTTGACTAGGTCAATACTTCCACAGGCGCAGGGCTGTATACAGTTATTGTGTATGCAGTCAAAGTTATGGGATACTAATGATGGTGCTATTGCATATCTGGCATGAGGCGATCTTATGTGCATTAGTTTTGTTTTTTGTGCATTTATAACTAAGCCAGAGTCGTGAGACCATTTTAGTAATGCTATGAAGTCCTGCTGTAGCATATTCATGGCCGTGAGCAGATCCCTATGTGAGATGACAAGTGCTGTGTCATCCGCATATACATAGTGCTTGATAAAAGAAAATACTTTATTCATAAGAGAGACAAATACTATGTATAATGTTGGACCTAGGATAGAACCCTGCGGTACACCAGTAGACAATGATCCCACTTTACTCAATTTTCCATTTATTTTGACCTGAATTTTACGATCACTAAGGTAGTTCTTCAAAAGTTTAAGAAAACGTCCTCGCACCCCTATCGCCTCCAGAACTTTAAGTAATTTTGTTGGATCTATAGTATCAAAAGCTTTCGAATTGTCTATAAACAAAACTAATAATTGTTTTTTATCGTTTAGTTCATTATTTATGTAATTTGAAAAATCTTGAAGTAACAGTTCAGAGCTCTTCTTTTTTTGAAAGCCATATTGGTGTGGATCTATTATTGAGAAAGACTCGAGGTATTTATTCAATTTTATGGAGATGTATTTTTCAAGTATCTTTTCTATTGCAGGCAAGATACTGATCGGTCTGTAATTTCCTATGTCAATATGTCTGCCACTTTTGTATATAGGTCTTATAATGCTACATTTAAGCTCATCTGGTATTACGGCTTGCATTAATATTATGTTAATTAAATGTGTCAAAATCGGTCCTAAAATATCTATGTGTTTTTTAATATCAAACATTCTGATGTTATCTATTCCGGGTGATTTTGAATTTTTTAGAATTTTTACAATATTCTGAATATCTAAAAGTGTGGCACGTGGTATATAAAGACTATGTGGTAGCTGTGTTGGTTCAACATTTGATGCTCTAAGATCACATTTATGTACTAGTGAGTTTATACTGTCCGAAAAGTAGTTGACAAAGTCGTCCGACACTGTTTCTGCAGATTTATCTTTTAGTAAGTACCTTGAGATTACTTCATCGCAATTACTCTTAGATCTACGTCCTAATATTTTATTTATCTCATCCCATGTATTCTTTGTGTTTCCATAATAATTTTTGAATTTTTCATTAAAAAAGGTAGATTTACATTTAAATATTAATTTAGTTACAATATTCCGAAAAGATTTATATTGTTTTTCATAAATCTTATTTTTTGGTGAATTTTTCCAAATTTTATATAAATTATCTCTCTTTTTAACGCTATCCAATACTTCATTTGTCATCCACTGTTTTATAGGCCATGGTCTTTTTCTTGGCTGAAAATGTATGTATATCTTACTTTTTTCATAAATATCGTTAAATTTACATTTTATTTGTTTATAAAGCTTAATGCAATCTTTTTCACAGAGTAATTCATTCCAATTGAAATTCCTTATGCTTGTATCGATCCTTTTTTGAGATAAAATTGAAACTTTAGTTGTTGTTAATTTCTTATTACTTTTAAAAAATGGAATATTTATCGCCGTAACAAAATGATCGGCTAAATTAATCTCGCACACACACGATGAAAGCGTATCAGTGATTTTGTTTCCACTCTTGAATCTTACAAAAATATGATCAATGCACGAACGTGTTATTTTTCCTGCACTAACCGCTTCTCGCGTGACGTCATCGATACATTTAGTAAAATAGTTCATCGATAATAAGTTTTCATATTGAATGGTTAGCGGGTCAAGACAGTTTAACAAATCAATATTTACATCCCCAAAGATTAGTACATTTTCACAGTGATTTGGGGAAAGATTATTGAGTATTGTTGAAAGTTCATTAATGAAAGCTAATTTACTTAAATTTGGTGGGCGATATATTGCTAGTAAGGTAAGTTCATTATTATTTGGAAGTGTGATTATACCGAAAATATTTTCAAATACCTGAGTTTCCAATTTCTTTTGTGTGAAAACAAATGTATCTCTGATGTATACAGTAATACCCCCACCAGACCTGTGTTCGCGAATATAGCTTACACTATTGTAACCTGGAATCTCATATAAACTGGCATGTTCACTTTTAATAGAGGTTTCACAAAGCATAAGTACATCTATTTTTTTCCAACAATCGTGAAGGTACATATGTAATACATCCCAGTATTTAGAAATTGAACGAATATTAACTTGTACACATATAAAACTTCCCACTTCACTATTTTTTTCTACCATTTCTTCGGTCCACTGATCTAACCTATTAGTTCACTGATCTAACCTATTAGTTAGTTGTGTAATCCGGTTTTTACAAATTGCGGACAAACATAAACGGTTTGTAAAATGCTAATGCTCTTAGGTATTGGTAATTATAATTAAATTTGTTATAGCACTCTTGGAAAACAATGGAGAATGTGATATATGTCATTATTCATACTCAGATGTTTTGCTATTGATTGAGTGTGTATAAACTATCGTCGTTTCTATTGCAAAATTTTACATATTATATCTGCTAAATACGCGTGTATTGCTAAACCAATCGTCTCGTATCGCCACTACGTACCTACATGCTAAATATTACAACCGAAAGATATAAAATAAATGGTGACCGGGCAACTCAACAATGTGCAACTTCGTCACCTCCTTTGAAAAGTCATTAAAATTGATGGTAATAATTGGTTAAAAAGGTTATATTAGATTAGGTTATGGACTATAATTTTTTTTTTCCATAACTTTTATGACATTTTTAAGCCCGCTCACTGTAAGGAAGGGTATAAGAAGGAATTTGAGCGGAGACGGAAGGTGTCGGTGTTGAGGTTCTAGCGACCGAGGTTGGAGAGGGAGGGATTTGGGTTTGATTCTAATTTTTAGTAAAATGTTATGGCTAAATCTATTATATATTTTCGGAATGGCGGAATTTTTGAGCCTATATTAATTATGCTATTCCTGACGAACCAGGACTTTCGATGTTTTAATTTTTTTTTACATTAGTTCCACACAGGAGGCCCTGAGGAAAAAATTTCCCCCAGGGCCTATATCATCTTTGGAAATGCTGTGTGGAAGGTCTTTTTAGGAAAGGATGGAGAGGAAGTTCTGGGAAGGAAAAGGGTATTAGGGGTGGGTAGGAATCTGGGGTCAGTATGTCCAGGAGTGAAGGAATCATTAATCCATCCCTCCCACCGCGGTGCAAAGCGATGTTCCGAGAGGGTACAGTTGGAAAAGTCAAAGGGACTCCCTCAACCATTCTCTCCCGATTCCGCCTGTCGCTGGTAGGCAGACGCATCCGCCGCCAAGACCCGGACGCACCTCACCCCATGAACCCGGGCACCCCTGCTAAGTCACCAAACGTAGCGAACCACTTGGGGTGACCTATGGCAGAGGTGTTGGTTATCCAATAAATGGTACCCGGGCGGAGGTACCCATACCCGCCTCCCAAATTGAGTGTAATATAAATACAACTGAATAATAATTATTTCTCTGTGTCATAGAATAAATAATACGCTCTGTAATTCTAAATTTAAAAAAAATCACAAATCGGTTTTTGTTCAAATCTAATTTGAATACATATAATTGGGGCTGATAGAAGTGCCTAAAATTTGTAAATCGCCCAGGAATGAAGTTTGTTTATCGATTTTTTGACATAAAAAAGTTAAAACAATATTATATTATATTTTGACTCCTACATTAGATAGGTCAGTATTTCATCAAACTAGAGCACAAGCACCTAGTATTCAATGCATTGAAAAAAGGTGCATTAGTAGGTACTTTCTGGTACTTAAATCAAATTATTAACCCCCAGATATTATATAACGTGCTATTCAAAAAGTTTGTCGCAAAAAAGTATAACTGCTATATAGTAGTTATTATCAAGTGTTTACATAGGTTATAATTATAAAAGTAACTGCAAAAATGAATGTTATTTGTACATAAAACTATTTTTATGTTCTTCTAAATTTGCAGATATATAATTTAAAATTATATTATACAAAAACGGATTTGCAAAGTTCTTCATAATATAATTTATTTTTAATAAAATGAAGACAATATTAGCGAAACTCAATCGAAAATCTGAAAACAGAAAAATCAGAAAAAGATTAGAGAAAAAAATGATTTTACTGCAATATTTCAACCTTTTTTTTTTGTTTAACGAATACATTGTAATTAAAGATGGCGAATAGATTGTGCCTAATCACTCACAATAAAAAGAAAATGCATTTACAAGAAAGTGAATGAAAAATAATTGATTGGTATTTTTTAGAGTCTGCGTGTTCAGCGTAATACAAACTGCCAATCAATGCAATCACTACATCGAAGTGTAGCGTGTAGAATAAGTGTTTTCGATAAAGTAATTGATAAAAAAGATATCTTAATATCTGACTGGTAAAGGTTGATTGAAATACCTGTTTTTGGTGATGTTGTTATGATGCAATAAAGCTTGTTTATTGACCAATAAATTACTATTATGCTTTGTGCGTTTATACCAATGACTAAACAAAATACCTAAGAGAACTTGGCATACCGATCCAAATACATGCCTAACATTCTGTTAAAACGGTTGTACAAAATGGCGGCGGTTTCCATGGTTATTATTCAGTTTATATGATAGGTAAATTACTCATGCAAATTGACTTTAATCAACTCTGTGAATGGTCACATGATGCAGGACTATTAATAAATGCTAAAAAAACCAAAGTAATGCATATAAGATCACCTAATGCCAAATTTCAATTCAATCCTAATATTATATCATATGCATTATATATTATATCAATTGCATTCAACTAATTGTAAATGTGAAAGCTTAGAATTAGTTTCGGAATACGTGTATCTTGGTGTTACTGTAGATTGTTTTTTTAAATGGGACAAACATATAAAAAAAAACCTGTAAAAGACTCAGATCGATTGCTGGCAGAATGTACACATTAAATTTTTTCCTATCAATTGAAACACTTAAAATAATTTATACGTCACTAGCAGAATCTATTATAAGATATGCATTAACAATATGGGGAAATACTTCTATAACCAATCTGAAACAAGTGCAAGTTGTACAAAACGCAATTGTAAAATTATTGGTCGTCCCTAATATTTTCAAACAGAGACAAAATAAACCGTTGCTCTTTCAGAGTGCCAAAATTTTACCTGTTAAGGCAATACTAAAAAAAAACAAGAACACTATAAATACATTCCATATAGATTTGAATGGAAACTAATGTCGCCACTGATTTAGTAGGTACCTTTTGGTTAACTAGCTGATACACGTTACCGTTTGAGGCATAACGGACGCTGCACTACTGAATCCAGTGATTAATTCCATGTGTGATGGGTCTCGGTCAAACGGTTCGTGTAGGGAGCGGATCGTCCAGTTACCGGGTAACCGCCGGTTACTGGTAACTAGTAACTGGTAACTGGCCGTGTCTTCCGTTACTCGCACTTGACTTTCTACGCTACTATCATTTTACCAAGAAATGGAGCAGAGTCAACAGTCAACCTGTTCGTTCCATTGATCGTCCAACGTTCAACGCTGTCAGCTTGCCCTACTGATCCCTACAACTTGCTCACCCTAGAATCAACTCGAGTCACTGACACAAATATGTACTCAAGTATTACATTCCTAAACGTTTGCTATTTCAGGCGGATGTTTTAACTCGACCGTTTCGCATTTCTGTAATTCATTTTTATTTTTACATTAACTCCACACAAGACGTCGCCCCAGTTCTTGTATGTTCAATAGACCATTTTAGTGTTTGTTCAATCTCCACTTTAAAATGAAAAATAAAGTATAAAAAATGATAGTTAATCACTTAACTAAGAATTATTTAAACTTATGAGACCTTTACCTTTACGGAAGTAGTTTTATCTTAAACACCTTTCATAATGTTTTATCGAAATAACGAAAGAAAACCATCTCCTCCCGTAAAATTTTCTAATGGTCTATTGAACATACAAGAACTAAGGCGACGAAGAGGCCCTGGGGTTAAAAAATCCCTCAGGACCTAAGTCATCTTTGGGGATGCTGTGGAGAGGGTCTTTTTAGGGAAAGGAATGAGAGCAACTTTTGGGATGAGGGGTGGGTGGGGATCTAGAGGCCAATGTGTTCAGAAGTGACGGACGCCCGAATCCATCCCTCCTACTACGGTTCAAGGCAATGGATCGAGATAGTTCGGCTGGGAGTAGGTTAGGTTTACGTACGTTCCGGTTCAAGATGGTGACCATCGTAATGGTTCTATAAAGATTTATTTTTCAAATGTGAAATCGTCGTGTTTATTTATTCGCATTTAAAAAAAATATGTTACGGTACCTACCTGCCTAAAGAATGTTTGAAAAAAAACAGTCTGTCATTGAGATAATGACGTTTCTTTGAACAGATTGTATAATTCCCTTTCAAATTAAAATACGAAAGTATACCGTTTATAATTAAGTCGATATATATTTAAGTACCTACTTACAAATCTTATGATTTCAGAGGAAATTTTGGTTTTGATATATTAAAGAAAGATAACATTAGAAACATACTATTTTCGACGCGAGGCTTACAGATCTACTAGTAATTTTCAAGCAAAAACCCCTCAGGCCTCGACCATATTTGTCAGATGGTGAAAATATTTCTGCTTTAAAATAAAATCCAAAAAAATTTAATATTTCTGAACATATCCGAAAAATAAAAACTGTTCTTGAAAGGTGATAAAATACGCTTTCAAATTAAGTCTAAATAAACGTGTAATTTAAAAGTTTTGCTTGCAAACATATATATTTTTTTAAAATGGCACACCTTACGTTTTTCCTAACTAAAATTACTGAAAAAAAAAACTTGTATATTTTATTGGACAAATGTATTGTATAAACATTATTGTCATCTCAGTTTTTTGTCGTTTCATGTAAAAATAATTAATAAAAAAAACGAGTGTGCTTTAGACCACACGGCTGAAGTAAAACTTCACTAACTTATATCTCCCTCTCAACTTCCGTTCGCCTCGCCCGATCACACTTTTCATAACGCTCTCGTCACGCATTCACCAGCTTACTCCCCAAGTCAAGCGTGCGTAAAGGCCCGACCGTTTGCCTCGCCCGATCACACTTTTCGTAACGATCTCGTCACGCGTTCACCAGCTTACTCCCCAAGTCAAGCGTGCGTAAAGGCCCGACCGTTTGCCTCGCCCGATCACACTTTTCGTAACGATCTCGTCACGCGTTCACCAGCTTACTCCCCAAGTCAAGCGTGCGTAAAGGCCCGACCGTTTGCCTCGCCCGATCACACTTTTCGTAACGATCTCGTCACGCGTTCACCAGCTTGCTCCCCAAGTCATGCGTGTGTAAAGAAGTTTTACTTCCAAAAATTCCAAAAGTTTCATAGTTTTTTTTTCAAATTGCGATCCGAAACTTTGGTTTCATAAAGGTGTACATTTTACTCCTTTTTGTGATTAACTTTTAGATTTATATATAAAGCGTGTTGTTTTCTCTTTCTAACACCGTTTAGGTCATATTTCTAACCATTATAGTAAGGGAGACAACGATTTCTATGCGACCTGTATGATTTGTTTCGAAAACCTAACAAATAGACACTGGTTAAACTACAATAAGAATTACTACAGTTAGGTAGATACTTAAATTGATGTAACGATATATTCTTCATTCTATGGTGTCAACCAAAAAACTTGCAAATTTCCATTGTGTGGTTAATTGAGAGCCTCTACGGAAGAAAGCTCCCGACTTATAAAATGTTTTTTTGAAGCCTCATCTTGCTACCGTATAAGGAACACTTTAGTAGCGATGATTCAATGTGAACGAACCGTCAAAGCATTGTTCTTATTGATTCAATTATGGCCTCTATAATGTATAATGGATTTATCTTGTATTGTTGTATTAAATTAACATGTTGCTCATGCGCCGATGGAATTCTAGGCGCTGCGCTGCAAATAAAATGGAATCATCTGAAAAATGCACGCTATTAGGTATTATTTGAAAAAAAAATATTAAAATGTTTTAAAAATTATTTTTCATATTAATTTTAGATTTTGAAATATTAATTCGAATTAGAAACTCACCTCTTCTCATTTTGTTACTACGGTTTCCTCTCTAATTGTGAAAAAGTGATTTCGGAAGCAGCAAAAACTTTCGAAGCGTGAGCTCTGGCTTCATGAAATTTGCACAGCTTTTACTGTCTGTAATTTCTGGGTCAACGCAACTATTTACTGCTCCCAGTGTCATGTGCATAACGGGCTATATTGGTTGAAGTGTGTGACATGTGAATTTAACAACTGTCAAGGAAAAATCAGAGTGTGCAATTCACACGCGGTAGAAGTGAAACTTTCAGAAAACTAAAGCATACAAGAGTGGGGAGGCTACGAAGAACCGCACAAAGAGGTAACCGATTAGTCCATCTCATTCTCTCGCAGGCTATAGATGTGTTTTTCTCTTTTTAGTGTCCTGTTTTCACAATAAAAACACATAAATTTGTTATAGACCATTTTTATTTTTCACACTCTATCGGTTTCGGAAGCACTCTTCCTTCGTCAGGAGAATATTAGAACCCTGTTTTTATTGTCAATTATGGCGAGCCACAAAGTTAATGCTTTTTACAAATATCGCTATTTTTCGTATATCGAATTTCAAATCACAACGGTGCTAAAGAAGTTTTCACTTCAAAAGTTGAATCGAAGTGTTGCTTCAATAATTCAGGCTTAGGTATTTAGAAGTAAGCGGAGTAATTATTTTCAATTTGGGAGGCGGGTATCGGTACCGCCGCCCCGGGAACCATTTATTGGATTACCAACACCTCTGCCATAGGTCACCCCAAGTTTTTCGCTACATTTGGTGACTTAGCAGGGGTGCCCGGGTTCATGGGGTGAGGTTTGTTCGGATCTTAGCGGCGGATGGGTCTGCCAACCAACTGCGTGACAGACCGGATCAGGAGAGACTGGTTCAGTCCTCTGTAGACCTCTCCGGCAGGACTTTCGGAACATCGCCTTACCCGCAGTGGGAGGATCGATATGGACACACTGACCCCCAGATTCCTACCCATCCCTCATACCTTTTTCTTTCCCATGACTTCCTCTCCCTCCTTTCCCTAAAAAGACTCTCCACACAGCATCCCCAAAGATAACATAGGCTCTGAGGGGAATTATTTTTCTCAGGGCCTCCTGTGTGGAGCTAATGTAAAAAAAGGAAACTTTACCCTGACCATCTGTACAGTAGGTATACTTGGCATGGAACATTCTTTCGATTCCAACAAAGATATTCAAATACAGAAGAGATATGCTATGGTGTCCGCGCAACTGTCGCCGGACTACGCGCTAATTAGCGTAGTTTTCATACAAAAAGAATTTGTTCATTTCGTTGATTTTTTGAAAATGTGCATTAATATTGGTTAACAATATATTTTGAATAAGGAAAGAATTCGTTCATTTAGTTTAACGTTCGTTTGGTTTACTCGTTAATTATTTGTTCTTTTAGTTTATTTGTTAATTGGTAAACAATATCGGCGACACCCGGAAGCGCAGACCCACATAGTAAAAACAGCAGATAGCACATCTACTTATATTTCAATATCTTTGGATTCCAACTTGATCGAAGATTCCAATGGATATTTTTTCTTATTGATGGACAGTTGCGTTGGACCTTTCAGTCCATTACGATTGCGCAATGCTCATAATAACGGCGACTTTATTGCGCACTGCCATCTTGGTACAACAAACTGCGCATGCTCCATAGTACCTACAACATACCGCGCACGTTAACTGCTCGCCGCTCGCTATCCTCTACTTCTGGACTAGGTGGTCTGACACACTTTCTTTCCAAGAGTATATCGTCTAACGGTACCATTAGGTTTCTTATTGTTTCAATGGTATGCGATTTTGACTACTGTTATCTATTAATTAATATATTATTATTCTATATTCGGTTTGGAAGCTCTTCTTCGTGAACTCTACTAGGGTTTAGGCTCGGCTAATGCTCTGATTATGTCCATCTTATAATGTATGCATAACGTTACCTCGATTTACCGGTTCTCTTCATACGATATGGCATTCCCTGTATTCACACCATCACGTAGATATATAGCGTTATTAATTTTTCGTTGAAGGTTAATATAATTTAATGGCACATCTGATTTCTTATTAAGGCCGGGTAGTAAGCGTTTAAAAAGAACAAGAAGGGGACATATACAGGGTGTTAAGGGACGTACTTGACTTACTTTAACCAGTGATTCCTGACATTATTTGGAGTAAAAAATGTAAATGAAATTTTGGTCTCCGGTGACATTTTTGATGTTTTTTTTTTTTTTTTTTTCAACAAAAACATAAAAAAATGGTAGTTGTTGAACAGTTGGAGGCAGGGTAAGGGGTTCTTCAGACACCCGGCTGAGTGACCAGTGACGACGTGCGGAAGAAATTTTTTTTGTTTGATTTTGAAGAAAAAAATTTTGAAAAAAAAAAGTCGTCAAAAAAAGTCACCGGAGACCAAAATTTCATTTACATTTTTTACTTCAAATAATGTCAGGAATCACTGGTTAAAGTAAGTCAAGTACGTCCCTTAACACCCTGTATACATATGAATGTTAGAGGGATTGCGCACATATTAAAAACGATAATAATTAAATGAAAATATTTAGTAAAACACGACTCATTTAAAATAGAGCAAATATCTCGTGGGAAATATCTTAGTATAATAAAGAAACACACATGTAACTTATAAAATAACAGAAAAACGTGTTGATAATAATTTTCGGAGCATACTTTTTTCTATCGAGGGAATTTCACATAATTACCTTTTCGGCATAACATATATTATCTTCAAAAATAACACTTATATATTTTTTTAATAGCTTAAAAACTTAGTATTCAAGGAAAGTATGTTATAAATTGGTAGAAATTCGGGATGCCGAGTTTTAAGCACAAATAACGCTCAAATGGTGAGGACTGGCGTCATGAAATTAGCACAACATTTTTGTTTGAAATTTTGTGGTCAACCAACTATTTTAAAATCAAAATGCAATTTTTGTCTTGAGTTTTGAAAAACTGTTTTGCTTTTATACTCTTGACATAAAAAATGTTTTAAACATCGAATTCGTTACATTAAAAATGTCGATATCATTGGTATGTTCGTTTGCTAAACTATTACTACTATATTTTTTTATTTTTAATTTTTAACTTTATGAGTAAAACCTCAAATTGTAATATTTAAATAAATGAAGACAATATAAGCGAAACTCAATCGAAAATCTGGAAACAGAAAAATCAGAAAAAACATATTGACACCTCTGGGACACGAACCCAGGACCTCTTGCTTTCCGGGCAAACGCGCTAACCACTGCGCCACGGTGTCGATATGAAATTCGGTCATGTTTAACTGTACCATACTTCGACTAAGAACCACCTACATTATCTTCATTTTCTTTAACGCATATATTATTGGCAACTATCTTTATGTATGATTGCAAGATTCAAACCCGAACTAAATGCTCTGATAGTGTCTGGATAAATCTTTATCCATTTTATTTAATATGCGACATCTATCGACTTTTCTGCAAGTCTAGGATGAATATTTTTTTATTTTTAATTTTTAACTTTATGAGTAAAACCTCAAATTGTAATATTTAAATAAATGAAGACAATATAAGCGAAACTCAATCGAAAATCAAGGGCCTCAGCAAGAGGTCCTGGGTTCGTGTCCCAGAGGTGTCAATATGTTTTTCTGATTTTTCTGTTTCCAGATTTTCGATTGAGTTTCGCTTATATTGTCTTCATTTATTTAAATATTACTACTATAAGTGAGGAATTGGCGAGTTTGGTGCATACTTTGTTTGTGAATGGTGACTTTGAAGTATGTCCAGTGTATATATATGTACTTGTATACTAGAAGATTAAATCAACCAATTCATTTGTATTATTGTCAATCCAGCACTTCTTTGTAAAGTAAATATAATAATAAAAAAAGTATCATAATTAATTCACAGAATAATAATTAAAACTGCACCACTCATATTGCTATCGAGGATTCGTGGGTTGATAGGAATTTAAATTAAAATCAATACAAAACTGGTTATGAAATGATAACATCAGAAAAACAAAATAAAAATTGATTGTTGTTATGCAGTGGGATTAATAAAATTGAAATTAGAACCAACAAAGGGTAATAAATTTATTCTTGTTTTTGTGGTTTGACAATTTATTAAACTCAGCAGGTTTTATAAGCACCTTTTTTAAATGTAATAACATGATGATAGGGGCCTCAATAGGCGCTTTGCCTATGCTGAGCCCCCATTTTACAATTTAATAAAATTAGATGCAGTATGAAGTAATAAAATTTTAATAAAATAAAATAAAACTAAAAAATTTTAATAAAATAAAATAAAACTAAGTTGAAATTAAATAAAATACAAATGTCACCGGAGGAACAAATTTAAATTATTTTAAATAATGTCAGGAATCACTGGTTAAATAAAGTAAGTCAAGTACGTCCTTTAACATTCTGTATACTTTTAAAGTAATAATAATATTTTTTTATAAAATTTCATTTTGTTATTTTTAGTTCATAAACTAATTTTTAAGACAAGATTTTTATGCATAGCACAAAGGGTAACAATTATTATAAGTAATAATTATTAGCCTGAAACACTCATCTACATTGAAAAAAATCTCCCGAGAAAACCTGTTCAGATTATAAATAAGCCGTCAGTATTAATATACCCATATAATAAATTATAACACGGTTCAACTTTACCATTGCAATATGTTATTTGTAAATCTCTAACCTGAAGTCATGGTTGTAAATATGGATGTCATTAAGTCACTAGTTTTAAGTCAGCTGTTATAGGTAAGTCTTAATCATAAGTCAGTAGCTACAGTCTTACTAGATGTAAGTCACTAGCTATAAGTCTTAGATGTATCTAAGTCACTGGCTATAAGTCTTAGTTGTAAGTCACTAGTTATAATTACAAATCTTATTGTAAGCAAATTGTATTCATTTTATTATATATTTATTTGTACAGCGCCCTTGAGGTGATTTTTCACGAAAACGGCGCTATATAAATCAGCCAAATATTATTATTTTTATTAACCGGTATAGTACACAACTTACGGCACTCAAAGAAAAACTATTTCGTTAGGAATGTGGCGAGTTACCAAGTAACTAAATTCGCACGGATTAAAAAAATGACACACATAAAATAAAACTACTTTTACAAAAAATTCGTTTGAACTTTACCGTTTCATAACGTTTACTCAAACACGTTGTATAACGAATGCTTTACCTAAAAATACTGACTTAACAGGTAACGTAATATAAATACTTCTAATATAAATGATAATTAAGTATTACAGCTTTGAATAATATTACCAATACATAACTAGGAACTCAGTAGCAGTTGGTTGCTTGAGCTAAATTGATTAACTTTTAAATTTAAAATCCTAATTACAAATTTTAGCCCGTTTTCGCGTAATCGTCTGCCATTATTACCTACGCCATATATAATTATGCTGTGTTTGCTCAACTCTAAGATGATTTTTTGTACGAAAAGTTGTTGTATTATGTTTTTGCTATATTTTTGCGATGAAATGCGCCGAAATGTCTTTGCGGCACCTATTTTTGACGATTTTATCGATGTTTTTCTTAATTTTAAAAGAGAAAATATAATTGAATATTGTCTCGTAGAAATCGTGGTGTATCCCTTACTATCATAGTGAGAAATAATCTAAACGGTGTTAGAAAGAGAAAACATCACGCTTTATAGTCAAATCAAAAAGTAAACAACAGAAGAATTAAAATACACATCCCCAAAAGTTTCCGACTGCAATAATTTTTTTTTCTTTGAAACCTTGTGAATTTTTATTGCTTATGAATTAATGAAACATTGAAATTAATGAAACCTCAAAAAGTGAGGTGATAATAACATAATACATTTATTTAATAAAACGTTTAATGAAATTGGCTAAAGAAGCGCAACACGGCATAACACCCCAAAAACAAATAAACGAAAATAAAAAGACCGTGAAAATCTAAAAACGTATCTATATAAATACTTAATTAAACTTTATCCGATTAATTAGTAGGAGAGACTTGGAAAGTATTTTTGTGAGCCTGATAATTTTTTTTCAGACTTGCAAAAAGAATTATAAAAAAAATATTCGATTATTTCGAAGGCCAAGGTGTGTTCTACTCGCAGTATTTAAGTGATACATCTGTAATAATTCTGAGCGATCAAATTTTCAAACCAAAAACACATGATTTTGCTTTAATTCGCATGTCTTCATCCTAACATCATGTGAATTCCGTTTTTTCCGTCTTTGTCCGTTTTTTTCTACGAAAAGCACTGTCTTTTATAATGCGATAAAGTTACCGTAGGTACCTACCATCGTATATCGTATGCACCAAATTCAGTCTTAATTATTATTTTTTATTTATTTATTTTATGATTTTTTTTTAATGTAGCTATTACTTTGTGGTTATCCATTATAGAAAAATAAAACAATTCAACTTTGTATAAACCACTTATATAATGCGTAAATCCGACCGGTTTCGTAACAAACGTTCCTTCTTCAGGGAAAGCTTATACTAATTTGACAGTTTCGAACAATGTTTTATTATGGTAGGGGTGGAGCCATTGCTAGTTATTAATGTAGATTGGGTGGGTAGTTATTAATGTAGAGTGGGTGGGTAGGGGAACAAATCCATGATTGGGCTATAAGACAATATTTTTTGTTTGTTGATAATAGATTCTTAATTCTTCAATCTTAATTCTTTACGAATGCTTACACCTATATAATACACATACAGTCAACATACACCTTCTCTCGGTTGTTCAAAACTGTTATTTTGTAAGAATATGTAGTTAATATTTTAATTGGCATTTTATTCGGATAAGGGGTAATCTACATTGTTTGTAATATTATTTCCTCCCATCTTAAAGGACGGCTATAAAGTGGCGTTATGGACAATTAATTTGCAAGTTGATGTTAAGACGGACGGATTTTCTCGATGTTATCTGCTTTGTTTCCTCCGTCCGATGATGTTGCGGTCGTTAGAAAACGTTTTTCTAATCCCGCCGGCTCTTAACCAGTGTTTCGAGGGATATGAGTTTTCCGCGAACTTGACAAGTGTTCCGCGGCAGGGTCCGCTATTTCAGTTGCTCTTTATCCTCGCTAAGTCCGAGAATTCCCGATCGAATTTAAGCGGGCTACGCGGGGTAAACCGGCTGCTTGAGCCCCCGCATTCCGCATTTCTATCGATTTATAACATATTTCTCTTGAACACTTTCAGTTTTTAAGTTTCTTAAAAAAATATGTGCTATTTTTTAAGATAATGTTTGTACATTTATTTGTAGAGCAGAAAAGGTAATTATATGAAATTCCCTCGATAGGAAAAAAATCACAAATTATTCTCAGAAAATTATTAAAAACACAATTTTTTCTGTTATTTAACATGTTATAGCTGTGAAAAAAATCACAGTGTATCTTTACATGCAACTTAAGCATTCGACTAGAGATTTTTGGTCTATTTTTAATGAGTCGTGTTTTATTAAATATTTTCTCTATTTTCGCTTAATTATAATCGTTTTTTTAATATTAGCATGCTCCCTTTTTAAGGTAAATTTGTAAATACATTCGTATTTACATATCTCCCTTTTTTTTTCTTCGTAAGCAGTAAAGTAGCTCCATTTATAGACGCCGAGGCGTTAGAAGTGACAAACACGTCAAATTTAACGTTTACGTAAATAATTGAATGCTTTTGTCTCACCGACATTTACTAAAATTTAAATTACCTCGTTTTATCGATAAGGCTTTCGATGATTTGTCGAGCGATGAGAAATGTACATGATATTAATCCATAAAGTAACAGATCAGACTCAATCTAAAACAGTCTGGTAAGTATAGGTCCAATTTTAAAAGTTTCAATATGACAACAGTTTGTTTTAAACGGTAGGCTAGTCATAATTTCACAAATAGTCCAGCAAAACTAGGACTACACAATGTACTATTAACAATAGAGAACTCCAGTCCATTTTTAAAATTTTTTTTTAATGATTAATGACCTTCTAACTTCAATAACTGCATTTTTATTTTTAGAGTTAGTTTTAATAGTTAAAATAATTGTCAAAGTTTTAATTTTTCAAGATCCCTTAAGACCACCGTATGTACGGTGAATCGTGTGACGTCATCACTCCTGAAAAATTACTATAGGATTGGGCAATCAGCTGATCAAGTGCCGCCATTTTGAATAGCGTTATTCGAAGCATTCTCCCTAGAATTAGCATTACTATTTTTTTGTGCTGTAGTTTTTCAATATTTTAAATAATAGAGATAAACTAATAGAGATACCTCTATTTTTGATACTGAATTATTTAGGCTTAAATATTGTTTCAATAAACACAACAACTAAATCTCTATAAACAGTATGAAATAACGAATAACATGAAATGTTGTTAATACTGATGGCTTATGTCATACCTACATAATCAAAGATTTCAATACAATGACTGGTGACGCGTGACGTCAGCACTAACCATTCAGTAATACCAACTTTACAGTGTGTTTTGACGAGAGGTTAAAAAATGCACTTTTTTATAATTTTTTAAGAACTCTACGTTTAATATTATAAAAGAAAACTTATATATTCAGAATCAGCGTTTATTGGTCTATAGTCTATATGAACATATTGTTTTAAAGCCATAACATTTTTCACTGGAGTTCCTTATTAGTGTCCTCGCAAAGCATCTTGCTGGTTGAAGAGGGGAACATTTTGAAAAAATCAAATCGCAAATTAAACCTGCGAAAAAATTAACTACTGTTGTTGACATTTTGAAACATCTCGATGACAGTATTAAAATAAAAGGCAAAACGTGTAATATTGGTGATTACCACCTTTACACGGATTATGTGCTTTACCACGTTAAGCTCGACATAACAACCAAGCCGAGCTTAAAATCAACTGATATACCGGGCTCATGAAAGTTGCGTACTGGTTAGAAACCATACTTGAACGAACTTGATGAAGAACAATAAATCGGTTACCTCAACATATCACCTTGTCAACATATTATCGTAATAAAGTTCGAGACGTGTTTTTAAACTAAAACACGCACGAAAGACAGACTACTATAAATCTACTATATAAAATATAAAATAAAAAATAAATCTACTATAATATAATCTACTATAATATATAAATAAATCTACTATATAAATCTACTATCTGAATCTACTATAAATGAATAATAAATACTTACTATGAAATATTATTATAATATAAAATATTATTTTTACCGATTTTAGAAACGTGTGTACATAATTTCTATGGATATTTTCTGTCTTTACTGTTTTTTAGATGAAGGAAGTGTTCGTGAATATTTTGGTTGTTGCTGTATAAACTTAATAATTATGGTGTTCCGCAACTTTTTCTTATAATCAGAAGTTGTAATGTATCATAATTAGTCTACGATTAGTTCTCACATTGCTTTAGTTGTCTATATACGGGCTCTTCGGGTTACATAATCTCGTTTACGAGATGTGTCGAAGGTAACCGAAGGTAGGTGTGCACTATTATAATCCTAGAGCTTCGCAGACAAACCTAGCTTCCAGTACAAAGTTAGTACAGTACAGTTAGTCCTCAGAACTATATTTACAAATTAAGATAGTCAATAAACAGTCTCTGTGATTCAAAGAACCTAAGTCTTTTAATAAGCATGTTTTAGCACTGACTTTGAAAGAAAAGTTTAAGCACCACTGTCCTAGTTCCTGCTTTATTACTTATCTGCAAGTTATATTTGACCGCTGTGCCTTCGCATACCCGTATCCGTTACTCGCGCCACATTTTCACTTTCGGGTTTTGGCACTAAACTTGCTGCAGGTAAATTGCTTGCACTCGGAGATAACTTGTTTGCGAGCCATCAAACCGAACCCCGTTGAGTTACTTACGGAAAAGGAATGCACAATAGGATAGATCGTCGGCGTTTAGGCGTTTTTCTCCGAAAATGGATACGTCAGAGGTCTCAAAAGTTGTAAAATAACATACCGATAATAGTGATAACGCCAAAATACACTTTTGGCCTTTTCCAGATGCCAAAGTTTTCAAAATATTTGTTTCTTTATGCGATTACCCCAAGTTCAGTTTTTATTTAAGGACAGTACATTAATGTCATTTACCTATAACGTCCTCTACAGTAGCACACGGCACCTTCAACGTAAAGCTTTAACATTTTAGTTTATTAGACTTAGGGGTCGTCCATTAATCACGTGATGTTTTTTTAGCAAATTTTTAACCCCCCCCCCCCTGGTGATATGTGGTGAGGTTTTAGACTAACCCCCCCCCCACCCCTGAAATCACGTGTATTTTTTTTAGTATAATGTATTTTGAAATTTTCAGAATATTGTCACGAAAAATAAATACACGTGATATCTCATTATACCCCCCCCCCCCCCCTCGTGATATTTCGTGATTTTTTCGGAACCCCACCCCCCCCCTTTCGAGCCTCACGTTGATTAATGGACGACCCCTTACGAAATTTAATAATTTTTGCATGAAAGCGCGATGAAACAACGTAATAGTTTTTTTAGTCTTTTTAGTATATTAGAAAGATTTTTTATGTGTGTGTCTGTTGATAGTAGTCGGTGATTAGAAATTTTAAGTAGAAACGCCGTGTGTATAATCTACATTTTATTGTTTATCACACTCGAGTCTTCTTTAAAAAAAAAGAAACACGTTAGCGTTATTCTTAACCGGACAATATCTTAATTCCTCTAATTTGTGTAGAAATTCGTTCGATTTGGGAGGCGGGTATGGGTACCGCCACCCCGAGAACCATTTGGCAGGAGTGTTGGTTGTTAATAACAATAAAACTCCTGCCAGGTCACCCCAAGTGGTTCGTAACGTTTCGCGACCAAGCAGGGGGACCCGGGTTCATGGGGCAAGGTTTGTCTGTATCTTGGAGGCGGATGCATCTGCCCACCAACTGCATCGTAGGACGGATCGGGAGAAACTCGTTGAGGGAGACCTTTTGATCTCTCCAGCCGGACTCTCTCGGGGCATCGCCTTACTGCAGTGTGGTCAGTGTGTCCGTCACCCCGGACATACTGACCCCCAGATTTCTACCCACCCTTCATTCTTTTTCTTCCCAGATCTTCCTCTCGTTCCTTTCCTAAAAAGACTCTCCATACACCATCTTTAAAGATGACAGAAGATGAGATGGCTCTGAGGGGATTTTTTTTCCCTAGGAACTTCTCTACGTGGAGATAATGCAAAAAAAACCTGTCGAAACGTGAATATTACATACCATTTTCAAGTCTCGCAATGGAGTTCAAAATACTATTGATCTGAAAACTAAAAACGAGGTTATAATCTAATTAGTCATGCGCAACTTTTGGTCACCCGAGAGATCTCAAAATTTAAACGCTTTGACTGGCGCTCAGCCTAAAGCACAGACTCGATTTTAAGTCCGCCCCCAATTGGACCACACGTAAAATATTTGCTTCGGAATTTCACTTAATAAGTGCGGTGTGCACTCAGCACTGTGCAGGGAGCTGCGATACTGCGGTCACCAAGCGGATTAATTATGGATATTTGGATCACGAATTTGCGTTTCTCACGGTGTCGCTTTTGTATAGGTATACGATTTAAAGGTGACTAACGAAACCTCAAAACCACGATTATTATTGATTCACCGTTACGTGCGTTATATCGGCCACTACTATTTTTACCAATAATCGATACCATTTTTGAAGTGAAACTTCTATAGCCCCGCTCTGATTTGGATTTCGGATGAAACTGAAATGACGATTACTGCACCTGCGATGGATGAACTGCGCTCATTGGCCGCGTTGAATATGATGCCACTTTTAAAAGGCCGAAAAAGCTGCCATGCAACAAGCAATGATGTTTAACTTACCTCCCCAGTTTATGGAATGTTGTCTATTTGGGAATACTTGTAATATTTTAATCGATTTATTGGATAACCACAACCACTTTCATAGCTCACCCCAAGTGGTTCGCTACGTTTGTTGACTTAGCAGGGGTGCCTGGATTCACGGGGTGAGGTTTGTATAGGTCTTGGTGGCGGATGCGTCTGCCAATTTTCTGTGTGGCGGGCCGGATCGAAAGAGATTGGTCGAGGGAGGCCTTTTGACCTCTCCAGCTGGATTCTCCCGACCCATTCCCTTCCACCGCATTTGGAGGGATGGATTCGTACGTCCGTCACTGAGCACACTGCCCCCCAGATTTCTACTCGCCCCCTTTTACTTCCCAGAACGTCCTCTCCTCCCTTTCCTTAAAAAGACCTTCCACACGGCATCTCCTTAGATGACATAGGCCCTGAGGGAAATTATTTTTCTTAGGGCCTCCTGGTGGAGCTAGTGTCAAAAAAAGTGGAAAGGGGAAAGAGATGGAAAAAGGGGTACGTCGGGAAGTATCTTGCTATTCGGATCTGACCACTAAACAGTCTAAACCCCATTAAAGTCATTTCAGGCAACGTCGTCCAAAAATAAGGAATCAGCAACATAATTTAGCGTTCCTCAAACATATCACAAAACCCATATCGGTCACGGAAATTCGAAATGGTGTAAAGGACATTTTGTTAATTGTTCAGGAGAGCGAAAGTTTTTATTTTTTCAAAATATTGTATCTCCTGTTTTTGTAGACTATAATTATGAATTTTTATTATCAAATAACATTGAATAGATCTTTCAAAATACTCATTTTTTTCTAAATTTCTTTAATAACAGCACCTATTTAATTTTTCAGAAAAAATAATCCTTTTAAAATAATTTAAAATGCACGTCGTAAAGTAAAAGACGCAGTATTATCAAGACAACTATAAACGTGATCGCAAATTACCTAACCGTCTTCTCACTTCACAAATTTGCAAATAACTTTGACTTAATTTAATAATTGCATTATTATTTGTTGTTCTCGATTTCCCAAAAAAGAGCTAAATCTGTATTACAAAATTACTGTCATCCCAAACAATTATTTATTTTTCGCAGTTGCCGCAAAATTAATCAAGCGTAAAATTATTTATTGTAATTTAATTGATTGAAAATGCGAACTATATCTTAACGGCTTCGTAATTTAATAATATAAAGTCATGCTGGGTGATTTTTTATTTTGATTTTCAATACAATAATAATAATAATAGACCAATTACGATTAGGCAATTGTTGATGCAAATCTGCATCGCTCCAGTGCTGTGAAAGCTTGTTATTATTTTTATTAATATTCAGTCACATAACCAAGCAAGAATAAGGTTGACAGAAAATAATGTCCCTTTAGAAAGATTGTTAGAAAATAATGTCCCTGTAGATTAGAAAGATAGTGAGAAAATAATGTCCCTAAAAAGATTGTCAGAAAATAATGTACCCTTTAGAAAGATTGTCAGAAAATAATGTCCCTTTAGAACAGGGTTTCCCAACCAGTGGTCCGCAAGAGGTCCGCGATGGTCCGCCCGTCAATAAGCGAGCCAGTGCGCGGTCTCTGGTAGAGAAGTCTGAATAAAAAAAAATCGGGACAATATTCAGTTTATCATTATTGTACCTTGTGGTCAGTGGCCATTATGGTATTCCGTTTCGCCCCAACCCATCCTACCCCGTTCTACCCCCTGGAATACCCTATTACAATACGCCCTTCCCGTTGTGCATACGCCTACGCCACTGACCACAACGATTGCTGGCTAAGGCTAGCATGGGTGGCACCTGGGATGGATACCCCACATTGAAGTTGACAAACACAAATTTGGTCCCTGTCGAAAAAATAAACGTACAAGTGGTCCCGGGTCAGAACCGCTGCTTTAGAAAGATTGTCAGAAGGTACTCGTAAGGTACCTTTTTTTAAAAAAGCTGCTCGGACAATAATTAAGTCGGAAAATGATGTTTCAAGTCTCTCATTTTCCTGTTGAATAGTTGAAAAGTGTGGAAAAATGTATTATTATGGCGTCCGGATTTATTATTTTACTGTTCAATATTTCCAAGCTACACAGCTCTCGATATAAATGATATTTCGAGGAGAAAATCATTGCATTGACTTAGAAATTTCCGATGGAAGAGGCTGTGCAGAATTTCAGTTCAATTGAAAAATGTGGAATAATCACTATGGCGTCTTGCCTTATTTTTTAAGGTGAAATATTTCAATGCTCCAGAATTTATGACGGGAATGAAGTTGCTAAAATAAATGAGCTGTATGAAGTGCAAATTGCACGATGCCAGTATTTAGTGTTCGCGAGTTGTTTCTGATTTTCTGCTTCATAATTAAGATATTCGCTCATGTGTTTAGTGTTTATGTAAATTCATATTGGGGTTCTGTTTTTAAATCTTTTCTCGAATAGGTGGTGTAAACATTCGTGATCACATGATTTTAATGCCATTTTAAGAGTTGGTGTTTGAACATTTCTTAACAGTAGGTATTAAATATCATCACAGGTAAATAAATCTATTGTTAACAGTAAAAAGATAATAAAACAGCATAAGGTAATGTTTATTTACGAACCTATGGACAACACATTTCATGTCCATCTAAACTTATAATGAAATAAAGGTCAATGCAAATTATAAATAACTAATAACTAGTCATTATTGACCTTCATCAATACAAAGATTGCAAAAGCCTTTCAAATCACCAACTGATACCTATGCTTAAGTCTTTCAGAGATTATTTAATTATTAGGTGGGAAGGCGATCTATGATAAATGTCTACCAACTCAATCCCACATGAACGTTATACGTTTAGGTGAAGTTGGTTTTATTAGCAAGCATCCAGAGCTTGGATTAAAAATTCCAACCGGATCATTTGACTAAAATTGATGTAAAATTTTAGGTAGGCACTCGAAATAAGTATGTACTTGCTGTACTTGCATGAAACCGCGCACACAAAAATGTCGCCAAACTTTTCACCCATTCTATTGCAAATCGTGTCTACGCACAGCGGTGCCCCCTTTATTTCTTCCTTCATACCAAACGCGTAATTTATTTTTTTATTTTGATTCAGCATTTTACACTTCATAGTACTTCATTTTACACTCCAATAATGTTGGCCTCACTGGGTGGCTTTTATTAATACAAGGCCCCCATTTATTAATACATTTTTTTTATAAAATGAATTTCATAATACATTTTGAAAAAAGTTGGTAAGTAATTAAAAAAAAAGAAAAGAAATATTTAAATTAAAAAAATTAAAGCAACATTTAAAAAAATTAAATGAAATAAAAAAAGTAAATTAATTTATAAAATAAAATAAAAATTAATTGGCCGTTGCATTGATAGATAATATATAGTCTGCAGATTGGTCATTGCTCGGCGACAGTCATACCTAACCTTGCTTCCATGCCATGCCTCCCTTTGTTTTTATAATCAATTTATTCTCCTCCAGTCTATAATTAGTAATTTTATACAGTTATTGTTTTTAGATTCCAGATTATTTTTGAAGGAATGAGGTAACTTTTACCATCAAATATTTAAGGTATTAGTGTTTTTTGTTTAAATATATATTTCACGAAAATGTACTAGAGGGCCGATGCTCTGTTTAAATCCGTGTAGGTACTGAATAGTGATGTAGATCCCCAGTACCTATCTACTTAATCCCATCAATGTAGGTAACAAACGAGCCCAACTAAAAACCTCGCGTTAAATTGAGTCACCAATTAAACTTTTGTGTTATGGGAACTTGAACTCGCTACGTGGGATTCGTGAGCTAATCTAATTAGTAATGTTTACCGGATTATGAAGAACGCGGAACATCTTTGTTGTTTACATTGTTAATAATAAAATTAATAAGTTTTGTCGTTCTTGTTATTTCGGCTGCGTGAAATTGAACGTGTCCTTGGCAACAAGGAAATTATTAAAGAAATAATTCTTACATTTATAAATAAATCAGGACATAGTTACTTTTAATATTCTGTCTTTCATAAGTTTTAATTACCGTGTACCGGTAATTTATGTAAATTCCTAGTTGCTTCTGGGTGATTTTCATGTTGCCATATTCATAGTAATTATGTTTTCATATCATTAAAACTTCTGCATTAAATTCCAGATGTTTCCGTATTGTTTTCAAGAAAATCGGAAATTAATTAGTTCCACCAAGAAATGATTATATTATTAGTTTTAATGAATTATTTCCTGTGCCCTGCGGTTTTCTCAAATTATTTTTGTACGTTTATATTTAAAATTATTCAAATTTGTAGTATTCGACTAAAAGTATTAAAATAATCAAACAATATTAATAGACGAATTAACAGGCTGTACGGTTGAAATTTAAGAATCCGACTAAGAATGCAACTCTGATGCCGCGCCTTACGCAAAACTGTTTTCGTAAATGGAGTTTGTATACAAAGTACTTTTGTAATAGAACTGAATTAAAGCAATGCTAAAATATGGCGCAACTTACGTTAACAGTTTGCGTGATTAGCATCGCCTGGCAGGCGTATGTACTACGGATTTGTAATTTTGAATATCTCTCCGGATATGTAGAGATTGACGGTAATATGATTAGTATTATTATAATAGTACCATGCGGCTATATATTACACATGAATATTGCCTGTCGCGGTTACTTTGTCCCGGTGACTTTGTCCCGGTGACTTTGTCCCGGTCCACTGAATCCCAGTGGATCCGAGGAACCGGCTATTTTTGGAACCAGTTCCTATCGGATTTATAAAATGGTCACCAAGCTCAAACTGGGCGAAGCTGAACCAAAAGCCGCCCGCAATGTATAGCAGCAAAAACCTGCGCATCGGGTTTTTAACTGTTTACTTCGGTTTAATGTGTTTAAGGCGATGCAATAGTCCAGGAAAAAATCGAAATCGGAATTCACGCCCCTTTAAGGGATAAATAGGAGAGTTTAGAATTGAAAGTGATTTTTATGGACCTTATACTTTATTTTTTTAAAGGCTTATTAAAAGACTTACCTATACTATATAAAAATGACCGATATTTTTAAGGGCCAAGGTATGTTCTACAAGCAGTATTTAATTGAAGCATCTATAATACTTCTAAGCGATCAAATTTTCAAAACAAAAACATAAGATTTTGCATTATTTAGTATGGCTTCATCTTAATATCTTATATTATGTCTATTTAATGTATAAATTATAACGATTCCAGTCTTCATTCAATTATAAATGTTTTACTTTTTGAGTTGGTTATAAATTTTATCAAGCGTGTGTTTAAATAAAGTGCTAAATATTTTCCCGATAAAATCACCGCCGTCGCTAATTACGTAATTAGATGTAATATGTCAAAATGAAAACGCCAAGGGCCTTACAGAATGTTAAAAATATTCGGCCATTTTCTTGGAAAATTTTGAGAAAAAGGATGGTAATTTTACTTTTGTTGTGAGTAACTCTAAAATGGTTGGGTTCGATTACTACATACTTGTTATCTGCATAATTGTATTTAACGTTTCATTTAGTTAAAACTTTCAATGTATAAATATTTTCTTGTGAACAATATTTTTTTAGGTTATGTTTATTTTTAAGCATTTATCCAACAAAATATTACAAAAAAAAATTTAACCTAAAAGAATAAAAGATACATACGTAATACACAAAACCATTGTAATACATCCTTCACTCTATTCAACCGTACTAATTATTGAATTTTACTAAATTGTAAAATTTGGGCCCCAACACGGGTAAAGCACCCAGTGAGGCCCACATTATCAAATATTGTAAATTTATTGAATTTTTTTTTAAATAGGCGAATAACTGAAATATTAAAAGTGAATTCAGTTTTTCGCAAGAGCGAAATTTATGATTTGAAAACAATTATCGGAATGTTTTTGTAAAAAAACAAAGTTGTTTCGACGTGAATAAAACGTGTTAGTCAGTTTAGTTGAATAATGGAAAAATAACACCTATCTCGTCATCGATCGTTTGTTCGAGATGCTCTGATTGGCGTCGCAAATGTACGGCGAGAAAACACTGAACGAAGAAGCACGGTGCACGATCATTATGTGTAGACTAGTTTAAATAGCAGCGTATGCCGTGATCATCTTGAAAGCTGATAGTGATGACCGAACATGGTTCAATTAAGTTTCCAATCGCTCCGTTGAGCAGTTTTGGAAATCGCCGAGCGCCGAGGTATCGGTATCAACTTTAGCTTCGACCACATTTCATGCGGGCTTTTTGTTTTACATACGAGGAAGTCAGTGCTTATTGCTTATTGCTTATTGCTTACTGCTTACCACCTTATTACTCCTGCCTTCGCTCTTATGTGAATTTCCTGTGTATTGACACGGCATGTTTTGCATTCCACTGTTGTTACTCTACTCACTCGCAAACCATTTTGCATTCAAAACAAATACCTAATATGACAAACTGTCTCTTTGCGAGCTTTGTTTTCAAACGTTGAATCATTTTGTTATTTCAAATTGTACATTTCTTGTGCATGTTTGCAGAAGTCATGCAGAAAGACAGATATTTATCTAAATATCTGTATTTTGCACGCACGAAACTTTCGTTTTTTTTCTCCAAAATGCGATCAATTTTGTGCCCCCATCGTTAATAATTGGTTGCTGAGCTTTTAGCATTCCAGCGTGCAAATTTTCACTTATTTTTTGTTAATTCCAGTTTTGTCAATGTTAAGTTTTAATGACATACTTTTCTATGACTGCGTTCATATTAAAACCCGTAATTAAAATGATATTTTTGATTGCTTCATTTATCTACGTAATTCTTTGCCTTATCCTTGACTCTTATTACTGTTTTTATGCTTGCTGACAATGTTGTTGAGATACTCATTATAAAAAGTTGGATGCTTTGGGCATTTCTGTCCATGTTTGATTACCGGGACCGGTTTCGGATCTGCCTTGCCCGCGCTCTGAGCCCATTGCCATCCGTCTGAAGTTGAGATGGTTCGGCCGCCGAACAAAATGGCACACAGCCTTACCCGTTTGAATGGAACGAGCCATATTACCGTTACACCTGGCGGATTCTCGTTCCTAGCTGTTTATCTTTGCTTAGTCTCTCCACCAGCAATCGCAATGGCGATGCCGTCGCCTTTTAGCGCTATAGCATGTAGCCAGTAGTGGCACATTCACACGTACTCGCATTGTGTACTGTTAGCTTTTACGTTTTTTTTCTACTTAATTTATTTTCACGTCTGTCGGCCATTTCTCACACATGGATACGCTGCTGAATTCTAAATGAAATTAAACTGTATTTTATTTGGAATGTCATTAGCGTTGCCTGACCTAATTCGACCAAACAGGATTTTAATAGGTCGCCAAGGTGGATGAGCAGGTTTATTTACTTTATAGCTAGGGCTTGATATCTTTATTTCGATTTCACTTCAAGTTTCAGATGAGTATCTTTAGGAATTTATATTAGTCAGTGGGTTTTCTTGAATCCTTGATGGTGATGTCATGTGTGTGTTGAATTATTATTCATTACCAAATATGCTTGTGGGTAGTTTTTTATAAATTCTCCTTGTTCACACGGATCTAATATTAGTTACCTAACACGTAAAACTAACTTATTAAGTATTTATCTAGATGACTCAATGTTGATAATGTAAGAAATCTCTAAAAAATTAACGCTTTTTATAATACCGGCTATCTTATTGAAAATAATACATGTGGCTGATTTATTGTTAAAAATGATCATCGTTGCATTTTGCAAGTGCACACAACGCGTACGACCCATCATATGACATACATTGACTAAAGTTTCTAATTGTCGCTGGTGAACTTTTCAATACGAGTAATTATATTCAGCGAGTGAAACATGTTTACGTTTATTTATGATTATTTAACTGTCGTAGAAAATCTTACGAATCTTTTTCTTCTTCATTCTTCCTATAGGAACAATAAATTATAAATTAAATTAAAAGCACGTTACTAATTAAAAAATTATATTTGAACTTACTCTTAAATCCATTGTGTTGTGTTGCATTATTGCAGTCAATTGCTGTTTTTTGTGATGTGACCACCACTAAGCTAACTTAGGAACGCATTCCCGACACACTTATCATTTATCTCGTTGTCATCACTACACTGAATATTCTTTCAATCACTTCTGCACCCTTTTAAAAGGGATGTTTTTGTTTTGGATGTTTTCACACTAAACAATATATTTTTTTTATTTGCTTTTTTTCACATTTTGTTTGACCGGTGAAGTTTGTTTTCGATTCGGATTTGTTCGTGGTAATTTATTGTCGGAGGTTGTATGTCGATTTGTTGGTTGGTTGGTGCGTCTACCGCCGCGGCTTGTCTGCGACTGAGTGCGGGTCATTGCCGTCATTAGTCGCCCCGCGAAGACTTCCCACGTGGACCGGGCCCCACTTCTCGCCCCCGCCCGCTCCACCAAAGCCTTCTGTGTTTGTTTTTGCATTGCTGCATACCTCACCTCCGGAGGTTACGGCCGAAGGTTGGCACGCTCGGGGATAAGGGATATACCGATTTAAGACGTTCGTATAGAACGTTTTGCAATAGGGAATGTTATCGAGCATTTAAAACCTAAATAAAATGAGTGGCTAATTTACCGCGTATTTCAGCAATGAATGATTTCGGACTGAAAAAATTGTAAAGTCTGCTCAAAATACGAATAAATATGCGTTGACAAGTTCGCAGTTGTACTCGTATGTTTAGTTCGCCCAAAAAGTATCCCAAAAAGCCAAAAAAGAGTCTTCACACTGGATGACTGCCTTAAGCTAGGTTTAGTGACAGGTTTCGCCACATCCTTTCCTCCTTTATCTCAATCTTCCGACGTTCACTAAGGAGGGGATGCCACAGTCCTATTGACTCCAGATAGTTCATCAATAAGTAAAATTTTCAAAAATTTAAGTAACCCCCGACCCAAAAAAGAACTGATGACCTTGAAAGATTGGAAGCCTGAACAGATTTGATGAAATCAGAAAGAGCAGATGAATTGTAGCTAAGAACCATCTCGATCACGTCAGCTTTCAAACAAAAAAACGCATCATAATTGGTCCATTCGTTTAGGAGCTACGATGCCTCAGACAGACACACATACAAGTCAAACTTATAACACCTCTATTTTTGGAAGAAAAGTCGAAGGAAACATGTCGTCGGCATTTTGTGACTAAACATTATTATGGAAATGTCATACGAAAACGTTTTTGGGTTCGGGGAATGGAACATTGAACAACTATGTCCTATATCTTATTCCAGTGGTGCTCCACGCAGTGTTCCCACGTCTTCTTTGCCATAGAGATCTGCGATGGGAACTATTATTTTCGTTGCTTCTCATAGTCTGATTAAAAGCTTGGAAGCTGATCTAATTGGTTCTACAGCTGGTGCGAGATTAATAAAATATCTGAATGAAATCCCACGAAGATTTCTTGACCACAATTGATTCGATTAATCTAACCTTCCCCGCTTTCCAAGCGCACTATTAGTTACCGGAAGGTTCGCCAAAATGTGCATTTTGCATACTAGATGTTTTACCCAAACTTTCATGTTTTTTAAGCGCGTTATTAGTTACTGAAGGTTCGCCATAATATTCATTTTGTATACCATATGTTCGGTGGATTTGTTTGATCCAAACTGCCCTGTTTTCCAAGTGCAGGTGTGAGTTAAATATTTTGTGTACTTTACATACCAATCTTCTACGTTTTCTAAGAACTCTATTAGTTGTCGAAGGTTTGCCATAATATGCATTTTGCATATTACAGATATTTGATTGATTCATTTGCCCCAACGGTTACCCCTTTTCAAGTATGTTTATAGTTTTTTTATTGATTCATTTTACCCAACATTCGACGTTTTCTGAGCGCTCTATTAATTGTGGAAGGTTTGCCATAATATGCATTTTGCATATTACAGATATTTGATTGATTCATTTGCCCCAACGGTTACCCCTTTTCAAGTATGTTTATAGTATTTTTATTGATTAATTTTACCCAACATTCGACGTTTTCTGAGCGCTCTATTAATTGTCGAAGGTTTGCCATAATATGCATTTTGCATATTACAGATATTTGGTTGATTCACATGCTCTAGCATTTTGCATATTACAGATATTTGATTGATTCACATGCTCGAATCATTACCCCTTTTCAAGTGTGCTTTTAGTATTTTTATTAACGTTTTACCTAACCTTCTACGTTTTCTAAGGGCTCTATTAATTGTTGAAGGTTTGCCATAATATGCATTTTGCATACCAGATATTTGATTGATTCATTTGGCCGAACCATTATCCCCTATAAGTGTGGTTTTATTTTATTTTGCTTCATTTTACCCAATCTTCTACGTTTTTTAAGTGCTTTATTAATTGTCAAAGGTTTGCCATAATATGCATTTGATTGATTCATTTGCCCCGACCATTATCCCCTATCAAGTGTGCTTTTAGTATTTTTTTGCTTCTTTTTTACCCTGCTTTCTTTATTTTCTAAGCGCGCTATTAGATACATGAAGATTTGCCATAATTTTGCTTAATATTTGATATTTTATTGTTTGTTTTTATAAAACAGCGTTTTCCAAGCGCGTTATTAAATTCTTGAAAGTTTGCCATAATGTGCATTTTACATATTTGTTTTATTGTTTCGCTTTACTCAACCATATCCTTTTGCCAAGCGCGCTATTAGATACTCGAAGACTTGTCGTAGGTACTTGTCGTAGGTATTTTGCCTACCCGATATTCTATTCCTATTGGTTCTTTTGCTCGACCTTTCCTGTTTTCCAGACGGTTTGCCTCAATGTGCATTCTGCATACCAGATGCTGCGTCATCTCACCGGCCAGAGGTAGAAATCTTTGAAGGACACGGCTCAGGACAACGATGAACTCGTTAATAATTTATTCAAAACATGTCGGTTTTTGTGCGAACTTGTTAAACAACTTTTGTTCCTGATAAAATCGCATGGGTGTTTTTGTATGTCTCTCACGATGTGTTTTACAAATGGTTTTACCTGACTTAAAATTCTTTACACTTTAAAGTATTAGTATGGCCAACCTCTGCGCTGAATTGTAGAGCACACACGATTGAACCATAATGAACTTTGGAGCAATAATACAAAAACGCAAACGCCATATTGTTTGGTCCATAATTTTCATTTCTAATGTCGACCGAAACCGGGATTTTTGTAGTTGTTTTGAAGTAAAAACTTCTTTAGCACCATTGTGATTTGAAACTCGATGAAAAGAAAAATAGCGACACTAAAAATAAACAAACACATACATATATAAGACTTAGCCTGCGAGAGAATGAGATAGTATAATCGGTATCTTCTTTGTGCGGTGCTTCTTAGCCTCCTCACTCTCGTTTACTTTGGTTTTCTGAAGGTGAATTCTTCCGCGTGTGAATTGCATACACTTTTTTTTATTGTGTGGTGGTTGAGACGAGGGTCCCAACTGCTCCCGTCTGGAGCCAGTAAGACCATGGCATCCCCTATATTGGGGTATTGGAGGGGACCCCATCACTTTCCCAACGGCGTTATAAGGAAACACATGGTTTACTCCTTCACCGCACACGTCAAGACTCTACCTTTTTTTTTGAACGAAGCTACATTTATTTGAACGACTCTAGACCCTCCAATGTCCATGCATACGGGGTTAGTAAGCAGTATGCAAGTACTTACATTAACATTATACAAAATATAAATAGAAGTAGCAGCCCGGGGAATAATTCTTCTGAAATAGGTAACATAAAAAAGAGATAATAGTGTTAGTAAAAGAAAAAGAAAAATAAAAATAACGGCTATGACCAGTCGAAGAAACCTTCTGTAAATAAAATAAGTAATTGGAGGGGACCCACCACTTTCCCAACGGCGTTATAAGGAAACATATGGTTTCCTCCTTCACCGCACACGTCAAGACTCTACTTTTTTTGAACGAAGCTACATTTATTTGAACGACTCTAGACCCTCCAATGTCCATGCATACGGGGTTAGTAAGCAGTATGCAAGTACTTACATTAACATTATACAAAAGATAAATAGAAGTAGCAGCCCGTGGAATAATTCTTCTGAAATAGGTAACATCAAAAAGAGATAATAGTGTTAGTAAAAGAAAAAGAAAAATAAAAATAACGGCTATGACCAGTCGAAGAAACCTTCTGTGAATAAAATAAGTAATGAGGAAAAAACAGTTATATGATTATGTCATAATGTAAGTAATTACTATAATACGATGCTCGAAGTCCGCGCCCTTTAGCCGGTTCCTATTGGGGCATGTTGTGAGGCTGAAGGTAAGTGGAGAGGGGGAGGAAGATTGGGAAGTGCCTGGCTATTCAGATATATTTACCAAACACGGCTAAAGCCATTTCAAGAAACTTTTCAATTATGAATGGTGGGTCTTACACCAGTGCCACAAATATATTAAATTGTGTAAACACAAATCAATCAAATAAAATTTATCTGCGCGCGCCGGGATTTGAACCCGTGACCTTCGGAGGGCGAGGGTTTGCATGTGCATTTTTACAAAGAGGTAGTTAAAATACTTGGTCTATTTTGACATATACCTAATGTCGGTAGCTTAACCCATAACTTGTCCTACTTGTAATAATAAAATTTAAAAATATATATATTGAATAAACGGTTTCACATTCATATTTCACTTAGATATGGATATTACTTCTCCAGATTGAGAGATCTTTCTTTAATTTTTTTTTAGTGGCCCAAAAAGTTTAGCCATCAAAAATAATATTTTAACACCAAATTGGGTAGCAATTTTTAGTTTATCGATTCCGAAAAAAATATATAGTGTTCATCAACCAATTTTAAGATATTGCCCCCAGAAATCACATTCTACCCTCAAAATATGATAGCAGTGACATATGTACATACATAGGTCACAAACGAAATTACAAAGGCGTGCAATTCACTACCAAAATTACACTGCCAAAATTACGTACAGACCGGACAACTCAACAATCTATAACTTTATCACCCCTTCATCCCACCCCATCACACAAAAATTATTAAAAGTGATGATTTTTTATTTGGTTAAATAGGTTACGGTAGGCTACTTATGTGCTATACGTTATGGGCTATTTAAAAAAAAGTCATCGCTTTTAATGACTTTCCAGAGGGGTGTTGAAATGCCACTTTGTTGAGTTGAAACTTCGAAATTATGGCGACCGGAAAACTTAGAATGAATTCAGCACAACACCTCATTTGTTGTTATGAAGAAAATAGGTTAAATAGGTTACGTTGTTAGGTTATAATGGGCTATTTTACAATTTATTTTTTCACTGGGTTTACGTGTGCAATTCACACGATGCAGAATTGAAACCTGGGGAGGCTACGAAGCACACTCGAATTTCAGTGCACCTTTTCCTATACATTTGGTCATCTTATTAGTATTTGTGTTTTCTTCTTCGGAGTCGCTAGATGTCGCTTTCTTTTGTGTTTTCTTTTGCCTGTTAATTTTGGAGTGGTTTGAAGAGAGGATATTGGTTTTACAAAAATAAAAAAATATTTTTTTTTTGGATATCGTAGGATCCGGTCCTTGGTAGCTAAATTGTCTGACTGCTGAGATTCGTCAGGCGCTTTATACCACTACACCAATGCAGACTTGCGTTGAACTGTGGATTTATCGTATTATATTGGAACCGAGTACCCGCGAATTAAATAAATATCTTATTGCTATCTCATTCTCTCGCAGACTAAATCTTATAGATGTTATTGTTTGTCTCTTTTAGTGACGCTTGTTTCGGTTTCATCAAGTTTCAAATATCAACGGTGCTAAAGAAGTTTTCATTTAAAAAATGTATAGTTATTTGCAAATAATATCATCAATTTCTCTATGTTTGGTGACTTAGCAGGAGTGATCGGGTTCATGGGGTGAGGTTTGTTCAGTTCTTGGCGGCCGATGCGTCTGCCCACCTGTTGTGTGGTGGCCAGGATCGAGGGAGACTGATTGAGGAAGGCCTGGTGAAGGATCAGAGTCTTTCGATTCACCGCCTTGCACCGTAGTTGAAGGGATGGATTCATACGTCCGTCCCTCCTGGACACACTGCTCCCAGATTCCTACCCACCCCTCATACCTTTTTCCTTCCCAGAACTTCCTATCCTTCCCTTCCTTAAAAAGACCCTCCACACAGCATCCCCTAAAATGACATAGGCCCTGAGAGTAATTATTTTCCTCAAGGCCTCCTGTGTGGAGCTAAAGTAAAAAAATAAATCTGGTCAACTTAAAATATCGCTGAATTTTGATGATCAAAACTTACCCCGATGCTCGTTTACTTAGTACCTAAATAGTTTCCATTATTTAATATTTTGTGTTGATGATGTCGCTTCTAGTGCCTTAAGTGGTGTCAGTCTATGGAACGCTGATTTTCATAATATTGCGCATTTAATTTAGGCAATTGCCACTTAGGCCTCTTTTACCTACTGTCTGCATAATGGCATGTAATGTAAGTAAACATTTGAAGCACGTTACTAAGCGAGTTATGCACATACGTACATGTATGTGTACTTACGTTTTGCACGAATAAATTTAACGTGGTAAAAGGTATTCACGTGAAAATGATAATTAAATAAAAAATATGTTTCACTGTAGAGTTAATTTTTTTTTCTTTTTTAATTTTGAAAAACGTAATCTTATCAGTTTTTTTCACGTTGAAATTGATATTTCAAAGCTTCATAGATCACAATTGAAATTATGTTTCTAGCTGAAAAAAATAGGATTGAGAGAGAAACTACGGACAAAACAGCTGTGAAAATTTCACGACGCCGAAGTTCACCGCTTTGTAGTTAAATAACCCAAATTGGTGTTACCTACTCGTCCTGGTGAAAGATAACTGCTCAGATGAGCGATTCTATATCTTTTGTGGGATCGTTAATAGATAACGTACGTGATCTCCTCTCAGATTTGTGTGATTTTTATGGCTGTTGTTTGCTTTTTCTATGTACATTAAATGAATAAATAATCATACGTACTTGCTGGAATTCGTATTAATTCTAAATTAAAAAATGTTACAGTAAATATGTAAAAATCACACAAATCTGACAGGAGATAACGTCCGTTATCTAATAACGGAAAAGATATAGAATCGCTCGGCTGAATCGAAGTGTTGTCGAAAAGTTCTGAATAGCCAGGTGACTACTTCCCAACCTTCGTTGTCCACTTCTCCCTACCCTACCCAATCCCTTAGGCTCACAACGGTTCCATGCCTCAGAATGAAAATGCATTGAAATGAAAATGTTCCATGCCTCCAACTCAGAATGAAACCAACTCAGAAACACCTCAGAAAGGTCATTAAAAGCTTTTAAAAAATAATTTTAAAATATCTGGTAACCCTAACCTAACTTAACCTATTTAACCAATTTTTAATATTTTTTTATCATCCCTCTTAATGACCTTTCTGAGGTGCTTCTGAGTTGGTTTTATTCTGAGTTGTCTGGTCACCTTCACAACATAGCCTTAGGCTCGCAACATACCCTTAGACTCACAACATACCCCAATTGGAGAAGTGTGCGGTGTTCACATAAAAAACAGTCTTTTACAATATTCTCAATTAGATTTGTATTTGACACCAGAGGAAAGACTGCAGTTTGCCTTATGTGGTTCGTTTGTATTTTTTCTCTAAGAATATTCATAAGCAAAAATTCATATAAAACTGTTCCAAATATGAAAGTTCTGAAGCAAAACAATTTATTGTTTAAAAGTAATTCTACATCTCGAGAGATCATCTTAAGCAATAACCGTATCTATCCATAGAGCTTTGGCCACAGTCCCTAGCAGTAATGTATCAAAATATAACTAGACGTTGGAAATAACAGTTAGTTGTCGTCAACGCCCAAATTTGAATATTGACGAAAATATGCGTCAAGTACTGTATCAACATATAACTAGACGTTGGAAATAACAGTTAGAGGTTTTAAACATTGACGAAAATGTGCTTCAAGGACCTACTGTATCAAAATATAACTAGACGTTGGAAATAACAGTTAGCTGTCGTCAACGCACACATTTGAAATTTGGTGAAAATGTTCGTCAAGTACTATATCACAATATAAATAGACATTGGAAATAACAGTTAGATGTCGTCAACGCATACATTTGAATTTTGATGAAAATGTGCGTCAAGTACTAGGTATATCACAATATAACTGGACGTTGGAAATAACAGTCAGATGTCGTCAACGCCCATATTTGCATATTGATGAAAATGTGCGTCAAGTACTGTAACAAAATGTAACTAGACGTTGGAAATAACAGCTAGATGTCGTCAACGCCCAAATTCGGATATTGAAATTTGGATGTACATAATTGTTAATATCAGTAACTACATAGAAAACAATTCAACACAACGCAGACTTTGTATTGTTTTAGCAGTCTTGACGTCAAATAAATAAAATAAAATCTTTATTACAGTTTCGATTCAGATTCGTGAAAATACTAATTTTAAGTAATTATTTCGAACTAATCAGCAACAACCCGTGAACAACCTTTCGAACAACCCGTGAAAAATCACAGGGTGCTATAATTGTACGATTTGTGAAGCCGAAAGTATTTGCCTAAGGATGCCAAAATAAATTTAATAAATTTTCTTTTAAGATGATAATGTTTTTTGGTTAGACGACCAGACTTTCCTTTTGAATAAACACCGTTAGTAGACTTTAAAAATCATTAGTGATTCAGATTTAAATCTGTCATTTATTGACATAATTTAAAAAAAAAATAAAAGAAATACATATTTCAAATAAATAATAGTTAATTAATAAAATATTTCTTTTACCAACTTTATCACGTGTTTGATATAACTTATGCTTATCAGTTCGTAGCAGTTGGTACTGCCCAAAGATGGGCAATATTCAATATCTTTGGGACTGCCTGACTTTGGGATTACCTGATATTTTTCCGATTGCTTTTTGTTGTATAACGGTTATATTCAACAGTTGTCAATCGTCAACGATAGCGGCGTTGGCGTTTTTCTGACTGTCGACAACGTCCAGTACTTTCTGGTCCGCAGTCACCTAGCCCTTAACCCTAAATAAGTGGCGTCGCATCGCGTCATGGGTCACCTGGACCGAGGACCAATAATAAAATTGAGGTTTTTTATTCCCCATTTTTCTCCTCCAAAACTGAACCGATTTTGAAGATATTTTTACTAACTGTATTAGAAGAACATTCTCTGATGTCTGTACGTTTTGCTTTAAAAAAATACATTTTCTGGTTTGTATACCCACCGAACGTCTGTTGATGGGCGTTCAAACCAGGCAATTTTAACGATTTTTGGAGGGTCCTGTAAAAAGTATTAACTTATCAAAAAAAAAATAAGAGTGTGCAAATCACACTAGGTAGAAGTGAAACTAGAAAGTCGCTAGATGTCGTTTTCTTTTCTTTTGCTTTTTTTATTTTTGTAGGATTCGAACCTCCGTTCGCTGGATGTCTCTCTGGCCGGTGAGATTTGTCAGGCGCTGTACACCGCTGGGCTATCGGAGGCTTGCGCGTAGCCGTGAATTTACCGCATTCTATTAGAACCGAGGACCCGTCAAATAATAAATTTTAGTGACGCACTTCCGTTTCATCCGAATTTCAAATCACAATTCAAATTCAAAGGGGTAAAGAAGTTTTACTTTAAAAAGGAAAACGTACCGACACGCTAGTGGTCGATATCTATATTACATAAACAAATATTAAAAGTACTGTCAAAATCTAGAGAGGAAATTGGGGAATAAGTTTGTATAGACAAAACACCGCTCGGTTTTCTCTTAAGGGTTAATGTGTGGCCGGCCTAGGCGTCTTGCCAACTGGACCGGGACCCGCGGATTTCCTCTGAGAAGTTACTGCGACAAATAATACGAGTATAATAGTCGTGCCCAACGAAAGCAATATCCACAATAATACTAGGCTGACCCGGAAAACGAAAGTCTCCACAAAGTAAACACAATAAAGCAACGTTAAGGGGGCACTTATCGGAGGACACAGCGTGACGAATTTTTATTCTTTCCTGTGACTATATCTTTACCAGCCAGTTTTGCATACTAACTTCTACTGCATAAATTATTTGTGACGATATTATACCATCATATTTATTAATAATGGCTAAATAAAATATGACGGAGTACATTTTTTTTATTTATTGGAGCCCATAAAAATAAAGAAAAAAAACTTTTCATTTTCAAAGAAATCAATATTAATTCCAAAATTCTTTAGTGCACTAAAACTAAAATATTATGTACAAAGAGTTTCGCTTTATAAGTTTGTCTGATTTCTTACAGCTACCCTGGAGAAATGCAGAATAAAGTTATAAAATCACACACATTTAATAATTTAAAAAAAGGGACACTCATAAAGTTGTACTTAAGCCCCGGCATTCCGAAATTCTATCATTTTATAACACATTTCTCTCGATCATTTTAAGTTTTAAAAAAAAGTATGTTATTTTTTTTAAATATCAATACATTTTTTTAGCCGAAACGGTAATTATACGAAATTCCCTCGATAGAAAAAAATCGCAAAGCAAGCTTCGAAAATTATTAAAAACACATTTTGTTCTGTTATTTAACATGTTATGGGTATGAAAATATTCACAGTGTATCATTAAATGCAACATAAGCATTTGTCGAGAGATTTTTGCTCTATTTTATACGATTCTTTTTTGTTAAAAATTTTCACAATTTTCGATTAATTATTATCTTTAATATTAGCGCGCTCCCTCTAACATTCGTATTTACGCAGCTCCCCTTCTACTTCTTTTTGAAAGCTTACTACCGGGCCTTAATGTTATGAAAGTACATGATAAGATTGTTAAGTGCCGTAAGTAATTGTTTTATGAAAAGTTCCCTCGTAAGGTGCAAAGTATCCCCGGTTTACGAATATTATTATTTTTTTATTAAGCATCTTTTAATTTATATGAAATAAATTACGTACGTTATTTTTTAGTTGTTTAATGTATAATTTGATTTACGTAGATAAACCTCATATTTCTCGAAACAAAATCAAATTGTCTTCCAATGGCTGCTTTTATAATTCCCATGGCAACGGCACGGCGATGGCAACAGCGTGTGGCATCTCATTTCTTTGATGTGAGTGAGGGTGACGCAAGAAAATGATAACTTTTTCCTTTGGAGGAAGCAGACATACGTGCATTATTTGTCCGATCGTTTTTCTCACTTATTATTTAGTTATAAGAAAGAGCAGCAGCGTTATTGTGACAAGAAACGTAATTTTATAGCCTTTTTTGTGCCGTCGCCGTGCCTTTAACCATGGCAATTATAAAAGCACTGAGGTAGTGGGGAAAGGAAGGAGATGGGAAAGAGGAAGGTAGGGAAATACCTGGCTATTCAGATCTGGTCACCAAACACGGCTAAAGCCATTTCAAGCAACGTTTCAATTCTGAATGGTGGTCTTACACCAGGGCGATACTAAGAGTATCTTCCACTCTGGAACGTGCGGCAAATATACTATATATTATCCCGCGACCTTCGGATTGCGAGTGAAAAGCCTTACCGCTGGACCACGCCCGGCCGTCTTAGGCACTTAGGCACGTTTATTAAATTAAGTAGGTTAACTGGCGCCCCATGATACAAAGCTGATCTAATTCCATTAGCAAATGAATTATGCTAAGAGCTAAACCCTTTGCACACAATACTTTTGAGTGCACATTAGGTAGGTATTTTTATTTTTAATTGGCATTTATGTTTTCACGGAAATACTTTCTTCATAATATATTAATTTTGCTATCGGATCTACTGTGGATAATAATTTATGCATGTGTGTACAATGAGCGTTACGTAAACAAATACGTTTAATTCACTAGCACCACTGATTTTTTTTGTCATTTTTTATTTATTTCAGTTTCTGATCGATGCATTTGTTAAGAATGCTCTCACTAAATAAATGTTTTAAAGAAATTCGTAAAATTGACGGAGATACCTACAGCATTTTATGTGAAACCGTTTCGTCTGTTGAATTATCCTTCAGCATAACTTTGAACGCATTTTTCTCGACACTCCTTTTTTCAACCTGTTTGATAACGTATTAAAAAACTATACATCCGATTTGCTTGCACCAAGTAATAAACTGTTGGAAAATCCCGCCTCTATGTCACCACTTAGTGATTTTTTTATAAAGGCCCCTTCTATTTTTTTTTGTATATTTTTTTTTGGATATCGAAATTCCCCTACAAATATTATATTCCCCTATAAACCTGTACCTATGTCTAGTTTTTAAATATATCTATATATTTTATTTTTCTGAGGAACCGTATGGCTTAATCGTTGTCAACCACCGAGCAGCAATTTCGTCGGAGTGTCCTGTTCAAAGCGGCGTACACCATACTTTAGATTCGTGTACAAAAATTTGTGTACAGTCCTATACGTAGATATTTATCGACGGCAAGTTTTAATAAAAAAATTGATGCATCGTTTGTTTGGAAATAATCGAGAAAAATTCACCCTTTTACCGTCCATTCACCGTGGGCTGCCTCCTTAAAACACTAGTATCGTGGTGGCTTTCAGTTCGTAGACCAGTTTTGCTAAAAATTCGCCCAAGAAATTTCTCTGCTCGTTGCACTCTCTACAGCAGGCCCCGCGAGCCCTGGGCCGGTGGACCCCGCCTTGCTCTAGCACGCCCCCGGTGCAAGGCTGACCTGTTGTACTACTTGTCTATACCACACTTGTTGCTCGTGATCTATGATTTTCCATGGTCCTGCTACTGAGAGCTCCGTGGTACTCTCTCTTTCTTGTGATATTTATGAAAAATAGTTTCAATGGAGTTTTCAGCGGAATGTCTCAAAAACAAAGTTTCCTAAACTTATTTCAATATGCTCACTGCCTCTTTTTAAATGTAGGAGTCTTGAGTTCTCCCTCTACCCCCCATGAAAATATATACGCCTTATTTTACTGCTAATCTATTTAAAATGTTGCATAAAACTTGGATCAAAGAATTTTTGAAGTGATAACTTCTTAGCACCGTTGTGATTTGAAACTCGATGAAACGGAAACGAGCGACACTAAAAAGAGACAATGCCACATCAGTGGCGGTCCGTGAGTTTTCAGTGAGCTAGAATACTAAGATTGAAAAATACGACATTACTGATGTTGTTGTAGCTGAAAATGAATTTTATTTTTGATCGAAATTTTAACTTTTCGTATGAAGATCTTCCAGTATGTGGATGCGGCGCATCCCTTGACTCAAAGAATCCTGAAGATCTTCATACAAAAAGTTAAAATTTTGAAAAAAAAAAATCATTTTCAGCTACAACAACGTCAATAATGTCATATTTTTCAATCTTAGCGCTCTAGCTCACTGAAAACTCACGGACCGCCACTGAAACACATACCTCTATAGGATTCAGCCTGCGAGATAACGAAATAGCAATAAAATATTTAATCTTGATATGTAGCAAACACTTTGTCGGAATACATAATTATAATAAACACAATTAAATAACTTTGTTTCAATTCCACTTTATTATTTTTTTTAATCCAACCGGTTTCGGTTCGTACTGAACCTTCCTCAGGGGTGAATAAAAATATATTGAACATAATACAGAAAAACATGGTATTTATAAGTAAAATTAAAAGAGGGAGACAGAATATCAACTTAGGTGGGGGCGATGAGGGAGGTGTCTAAGAGGGAGGGGTGAACGTGGGTGGGGGTAATGGAAATATTTTAAAAATCGGGGTGTTAGACAAATCTAATTGTTTATTAACCCGTTTAATCACAGGAGACCATATTTGTCCCAACGCACATAGGTCTCATATAAAACGCTGTAACTCCCTTACTATCATAGTTGGAAATATGTTCTAATCGGTGTTATAAAGGAAAAACATCATGCTTTATATTCCAATCTAAAAAATAGCCACCAAAAAAGTATAATGTACACTTTTATGTACACAAAGTTTTGAGTCGCAAATTGAAAAAAGAATATGAAACTTCGGGAATTTTTTATAAATTATTTTTCATAGAGCGACAAAAAAGTGAGGTTACAATATGTGTTTGTTATACATTTGTCTAATAAAATATGTATGTGTTTTAATTTTTTTTTATTATCAGTAACTTTACTTAGAAAAAACATAAGGTGAGCCATTTTGAAAACTTTTTTATGTTTGTATGCAAAAATTTTATAATTTAAAAAAAAAAAAATTTCGAATTCTATAATTTGAAAGCATATTTCATCACCTTTCTAAAACAGTTTTTGGTTTTTGAATGTGTTCAGAAATATTCTAAATATTTGCATTTTATTGTAAAGCGAAAATATTTTGACCATCCGAAAAAAATGCCAATTTTTTGAAGGGTTAAGTAAATTGGTTTTATTTATTTTTAATGACTTTTTTATTTCAAGGGCTTCAAGATTATTAAGGCGTAGACCTATCCCATTTCTATGCAATACATCTATCCCGGAAGCTTTATTAAATGAGTGATTTTTATCTATTAGGTGGGAGGCGAATTCTGAAAAACCTACACTGTTTAGACATCTCAAGTGTTCGACCACTCTTGTTTGAATGTTTCTAGCCGTTTTACCGATGTAAAAGGCCGAACAGTCATTACATTTAAGTTTATATATGCCAGAATGGCTTAAGTTATTTTCTTTATCTTTAGAGTTTATTAAAAGTTTACCTAGGTTGTTATTAGTATAAAACGCAGCTTTAAAAAGCTCTCTCCCTCTTTTAATTTTACTTATAAATACCATGTTTTTCTGTATCATGTTCAATATATTTTTATTCACCCCTGAGGAAGGTTCAGTACGAACCGAAACCGGTTGGATTAAAAAAAATAATAAAGTGGAATTGAAACAAAGTTATTTAATTGTGTTTATTATAATAAAATATTTATTCAATTCACGGGCGCTCGGCTCCAATATAATACGATAAATCCAGAGTCCCATGCAAGTCTTCTTTGGTGTAGTGTGTAGTGGTTTAAAGCGCCTGACGAATCTCAGTGGCCAGACATTTAGCGGACCAATGATCGAATCCTACGGAATCTAAAAAAACAGATATTTTTATTTTTGTACTAACAATATTCAATATTCAAACCACTTCAAAATGAACAGGCAAAAGAAAACATAAAAGAAAGCGACATCTAGCGAAGAAGAAAACACAATTACGATTACCAAGTGTATAGGAAAAGGTGCACAGAAATTCGACGACCAAAATATGGAAAAAATCATCCTTCACATTGATAAAACTCCCCACCCTTGTCTACTTTAGTTTTATGAAGGTTTATGCTTTAGGAATAGCACACTAATTTTTAAAATTAAAATGACCAAATTTATCAAGAGTATATTTTTGTGAGTCCTGCTCTCAAATCATCGAAAATCCAGGCTTCAGATTATGATGTACATTTTGTAATAAAGCATAAGATACCACTGCCCCTGGAGTTAGGGCGATATCACCCACTATGGGAATCACTGGTCTACGAACCAAGGGGTACTTTCGTCTCTCTGAGGTATTATTACATCCAACTGTGGTATTTTGCGATCGGTTGTTAGCAGAATTCTCTTATTATCCAATTAAGATTGTAATAATAAAGTTAATATTATACGAATCAATTATTTATAATGTTGCGGATTGAAGGCTTTGTTTGTACGCAATTAACTTGAACATTTAACATAATTTCAACCAGGAAGAATTCCTGAAGTGTTCATAATATTATTTATTTATTCTTTATTAATATTTAACGCTTTCACAACCTTATCCGTGTTTTTGTTTGTTTTAACAACCTTGAGTTTTCAGAATCATAATAATATTAACTACCTATGTTTAAAAGATATATAAATTAAAAATCTTTTTTTTTATTTTTAATTTTTAACTTTATGAGTAAAACCTCAAATTGTAATATTTAAATAAATGAAGATAATATAAGCGAAACTCAATCGAAAATCTGGAAACAGAAAAATCAACACAAACACAGAAAAATCGACACCGTGGCGCAGTGGTTAGCGCGTTTGCCCGGAAAACAAGAGGTCCTGGGTTCGAGTCCCAGAGGTGTCAATATGTTTTTCTGATTTTTCTGTTTCCAGATTTTCGATTGAGTTTCGCTTATATTATCTTCATTTATTTAAAAATCTTTTTATGCTATACCGCACATGAAGTTCATCTATCCGGATTTAGTGCACTAAGGCATACCCATTGTTTTGGGGAATGTTGTGAGACCGAAGAAAGTTTATTAAAATTAATCGGAATAACTTTTGAAGGTTATTACATTTTTACACATCAATGTTAAATTTAATCATCGAAGACGAAGATAATATTAATAAATCTAAACGAAACACGAAACAGAACAAGACACAGAAATTAATAAAAGGTAACGGTCGCAAGTGGGGATCAAACCCCGGACCTGGATAATACTCTGACTACCGAAATATCGAGATCTTCGATATCATATTTCAATTTATCAATATCATCCTCAACTATATCAGATTTAAAGATCTCAGTTGATTTGTTTATTTTTTGTGAAATCGCTCATTTAATTAAAACAATTCTTATTTTTTCTCTTTGTAAACCCACGATTCCTGGGTCCAGAACCAAAAAGTTTTCCGTTCTGCCATGGTGGTATTTATAATGAAAATGAAAATTATTGAAAGTATGCAGGATGTTAAGGAGCGTGTTTGACTTACTTTAACGAATGATTCTTGAGATTATTTGAAGTAAAAAATGTAAATGAAATTTTTGTCTTCGGTGACATTTTTGTTCAATTTAAAACATAAAAAATAAGTAGGTATTGGACAGGTCGGGGTGAGGGGTTGGTCGGTTACTCGGATGAGTGAACAGTGATTACATGTGAAAGTTTTTTTTAAATTTTGCATTTGAGGAAAAAAGAAAAAAAATATCGTCCAAAAAGTCAGCAGAGACCAAAATTTAATTTACATTTTTTATTCCAAATAATGTCAGGAATCACCGGTAAAAGTAAGTCAAATACGTTCTTTATCACCCTGTTTATCTATTGTTATTCTACGTTAGTTTATGCTTTGTTAAGAGATCAAATAAACATTATCCAACTCTGTTCACCACTTTGAGGAAGCGTTAGAAAATTCCAATCTTGACTGTTTTAAATACCATTTTACTGTAGAAAAAGACAAGCTGCTTAGGCGATGACCTTAATGCATCTCGGCAGTGATAATGACCATCGCAACCAGCCCGGGCGTATTCTACTGAGAAATGTATTCAGCCTTTAGTATACGGTGTCCGGAAATTGAGCAGACTTGTTTTTTGAATTCAATTTTTGAAATCAATTGTTCGAATTTCAGTTTTTCGAAAGACTAATTTTTCGAACAGCAATTGGCCTGAAGACATATTTTTCGAATTTGTTAATCAAATTTTAAAATATATATTTCACTTGCTTATGACTAACGAGATACTGTTAGGTTAGGTTAGTTGATATTGGTTATAATAAAATACTTTTGCACGTACTGTATAAATATTTATGTCGATTCGAAAAACTAGTGTTTCGGTCTATAATATGTTTTCGATAAATTGATTTTGAAAAATTGCAAAACTACAACCGGGAAGCAGGTGAAGGTACAGCGATTTAATCTAATCCAAAGTTGCAATTTTTTAGGTTAAATTTGAAAAAAAATCAGTCGCTGGGGGATTAATATCAGCAGTTTCAGACTCGGCATCCCGAATTTCTACCAATTTATAACACACTTTCCTTGAATCCTGTAGGTTTTTAAATTCTTAAAAATATATGTTATTTTGAAGGTAATATCTATACATAAATGAAACAATTTAACTTTGTTTGAACCACTTTTATATTTGAGTAAATTCGACCGGTTTCAGAACGACCGTTCCTTCTTCAGGGCAAATGTATACTGATTTGGCAGTTTTGAAATGTGGATGGGAACAATGTATTATTATGGTAGGGGTGGAGCCGTTGCTAGTTATTAATGAAGAGTGGAACATATCCATGATTGGGCTATAAGTCAATATTTTTTGTTTGTTGATAATAGATTCATTATTTTTAAGCGATTTTATTTTATTTTCAAGGCTTCTAAGTTATCTTAACGTTTTCCTTTATGATTAATACGAAGAATATTTATCCCCGTATTTTTTTCAAAACTATGGTTATTTTCAATGATGTGGTTAGCGAACTCAGAAAAATTATTATTCTTAAGACACCTTAAATGTGTCTTATATTATTTTAACCCCTTAGTTGCCGAAAAAGAAAAAAAAATAACAAAAATAGGATTGCTAAGATCGAAAAGCAATTTTTTTTTGGTCTCTGTGTGATGTAGATTCACCTGTTTGTACTACGAAATTCCGGACACCGTGTACACCGTAGCTGACAAATGCTACTATTCAAGATCCCATACCCCATCGCTTTGAAAACATCACAGTATTGTTGAAACAAAATTGACATCAATTAACGACAGTTAATTAAGCTTAACTCTTATAAATGTGCCGTAACTTTATTGCTGTGTTATTTATGCATTATTAACGAAAATTGTTAATTATAGCACTTTTTTCAAACAGTTTGTAGTATCCGGCAACACAGATATTATGACAACTACTTGTTATATCGAAAAATTCAGTGCCATGTGGTGAAATAAACAAGAATAATATGCAAAAATTTGAACATTTTCACACTTATTTAAACTAGGATGAGAGGTGTCTGGTTATAAGACGCTGAATAACTTAATAAAAAGTTGACTAGCTTTCCTTAGGTTAAGTGCAATATTTTATATTACAGGGGTCGGCAAATGTTAGGTCAAAATATGTTTCTATTGTTGATACTGACAATTTGTGGTGGAATTCCTTTAAAACAACGTAATAAAACAGATGCAAAACTTATTTCCATTTAATTTATTATTTTACCGTAAGCGGTTTCAGCTTGTGAAAGCCGTCTTCAGACTGGTTCAAATTATTCTTCCATTCCTACTCCAATAAACATGTACCCCTTCAAAAAGTAACTTTGTAGGGATAAAGCAATTAGATTCATTTGATAAGTCCCCGCTTTTGTGGCCAGTGCAATTTTCATAATAATTTCGATATTAAAATATGTAATTAGTTTAGACCATTCCCACTCCAATGTAAACATGTATCCCTTCAAAAAGCAATAAAAAATACCATACTTCATAAATATAATAATTTGACAATAAAATTAGGTCATTAGTAACTCATATTACTTGTAAGGTTTTTCCCTAATCATCATTGAAGTGAGCTACAAACCCAAGGTAATTAGCTCACTGAAATTACCAAAATATTTAGAAATTCAACAGTTTAAAACGACTTAGCAACAAATATAATTATTATAATTGATTAAAATCCTTGTAGACCACCCCACTCCCCCTCCCCAATATGTTGTGTATATAAACCGTAGACTAAGAATTGTTTGTACCAGTCTGACAATGGCTCTAAGGAGTTGAAATCGGTTGCGGTCAAATAAAATTAAGTGGAATAAAGTTTTATATTCGTTTTATTGTAATATATTATTCATAATCTATAGTTTATGTAGATAACATAAGGGAGAGAGGTAGTTTACAAGGATTTAAACGAAGGAAAGAACCATATAAATTGAATAAAAATATTGTAAACTACCCCCTTATCCCTTACCCCCTACTATGTCGTATGAGGCGTATCTGACCTGTCAAGTGGAAATAAGTTTTATTATATTTTTGTCAAAATATGTGTAGAATAATAGAGGTTAACCACCCTATAAAATTATTTGGTCGAAGTTTTGTATCTCTGCATTCTGATATTTTGGATATTTTTCCTGTGCTCCACACAGGAGGCCCTGAAAAAAAACCCTCAGGGCCTGTCTCATCTTTGGGTGCTGTGCGCAGGACCATTTGGAGGAAAGGAAGGAGAGGAAGTTTTGGGAAGGAAAAGAGTATGAGAGGTGGGTAGAAATCTGTAGTTCAATTTATCCAGGAGTGACGGACGTACGAATCCATCCCTCCAACTGCGGTGTAAGGGAATGGGTCGAGAGAGTCCGGCTGGAGAGGTCTCTCTCAACCAGTCTCCCCTTCCGCAGTAAGTGGGCGAACGCATTCCCTACCAAGACCTAGACAAACCTTAACACACTCCATGAACCCGGGCACCCGTGCCAAGTCACCAAACGTGGCGAACCACTTGGGGTAACCTATGGCAGGAGTGTTGCTTATCCAATAAATGTTTCCCGGTTTGGTGATACCCACCTCCCAAACAAGGGAAATGTAGTGCTTGTGCTAGTCCTACCGAAAATGAGAGGTTTTCTGAAAATTTATTTTGTGGCTAGGTGTATTGGGCTTCACATTTAAAAAATAATGAACCTTTTGTTGCTCTTCTTAAAATCCGTAAAAAGTAGGTTCCTGACATAGGTTTCTTTCTTTCTTCTTGTTCTTCTACGTGCTTATTGATAGGGTGCCCCGGAATTGGCCGCTACGCCTCTGTGAGTTCAACACCATTTTTTATGGTTATTTTGGTAATACCATGTTGTATGGTGGGCAATACAGTACTTTGATGTTCATTATAATTGCGAGCTTTAAACGGTATTTTTTTACTGTTTCGGTTTTTACGTGTTGATTGGAACATAGGTTCAGATACCACGCTGACGTGAGAATAAACCCAAATTTTGTATGGAAAATCTGGAATTTGGTTTGGTTTATTGAACAGATTATTTTATCATCTTGAAATCTTCGTAATCACGCACGTTGATTGTTGAATTAACAGCCGTTGGTGGCTGTGTGAACGGGTATTTATCTCGACCTACATTGTGTTACTCGACAGAGCGCTGTGATCATTAGGTCATAATGATTATTGTTCAATAATTCTTATTTCTTATGTAATTCATTGTTGGTGAACAGATGTTCGTGAAGAGTGTAGTTTTGTAATTTTTGGTGTTAGAAGGAAAAAACGGGGAATACAAAATAACACATTTTTATTTGGTTAAGATTTTGAACTGCCTATATCCAGTGAGCGTACGGCTTCCTCAAATAGGGGACTGTTGTGAGACTGTTGTTATTATGTTGTGATGTAAAAAGGAGAGAAGTTAAATGGTGAAGATTTTCGTCTATTGATATATGGTACCTGGGGTCCTAGCATGGTCGGTCGATATAGGTTTTATCGAAAATGTCGGTAACTTGACATCGCTCCCGAGCACGACTGCAGACCGCTAACGAACAAACAGCAGTTCACAATGACTAAGGATTCCTAATTTATTTGACGTAAACTGTTATTTCTTCGTTAGCGGCCTGCAGTCGTGCTCGGGAGCGATTTCAAGTTACCGACATTTTCGATAAAACTTATATCGATCGACCATGCTAGGGGGTCAGGTAGCTCGTGTTCCAAAGCAGAAGACGGCCGGCGTAGTCCAACGGTAAGCGGTAGCTTTCCGAAGGCCGCGGGATCGAATCCCGGCATGGCAAATACATTTTATTTGATTAATTTGTGTTATTTCACAATTTATTCATTTAAAAAAATAAAATAATATATAGCATATTTGCGGCACGTTCCAGAATGGAAGATACTCTCAGTATCGCCCTGGTGTAAGACCACCATTCAGAATTGAAACGATACTCGAAATGGCATTAGCCGTGTTTGGTGACCAGATCTGAATAGCCAGGTAGGTACTTCCCTTTCTCCTTACCCTTCCCACTACTTTCAGCCTCACAACATACCCGGGGATGCCATAGCCTCACTGGCTCCAGACGGGAGTAGCTGAGACTCTTGTGAGGTATCACTATTAAAAAAGAGAAGATATTCGTAGTGTGGGTATGGCGAGAGCCCACCCCCCCATAATTTAGAACCATAACATTGCGTTGTCTGAAATGTCCTAAGCTATATGTATTTAATGACCAGACATGAATAGCCTCCGCCATAGGTCACCCCGAGTATTTCGCTACTTTTGGTAACTTAGCAGGGGTGCCCGGGTTCTTGGGGGTGAGATTTGTTTAGGTTTTGGCGGTGGATGATCTGGACACACTATACCCCAGATTTCTACCCACCCCTCGTACCTTTTCCTTCCCAGAACATCCTCTCCTTCCTTTACTTAAAAAGGACCTCCACACAGCATATACAAAGATGACATAGGCTCTGAGGGTAATTATTTTCCTCAGGGCCTCCTTTATGGAACTAATGTAAAAAAACGTCCTAACCTTCTTCTTCAATTTCTGCTTCTCGTCATCCCTTTGCTTTCCACTTACATTCCCAAAAAATTTGGAATTTTACATCTGCTTCAAAGTTTCTACTTCAACACGAATGTTTTCACTTTTTGTATGGTTTGTGTGAATCGGCGAATGAGCATCTTACAAACGAACACACGTTGTACCTCAACGCATTAGTTCCCTTACATTGCATTTTCCAGATGCACTTTCTTTTTTTACATTGAGTTCATGCAGACAGGTGAATTACTCTTTGATTTTCTCGAAATGCCCGAAGCGCGACACCTGTGGGTGATTTTCAATTCGAGGCAAATACGATGATTTAATGTAATGTATCGACAGCTATAAAGATTTATGGTGTAACACGGACATCTTATTTTTTTAATTGTATACATTTAGTTCATATCCCGGGGTTATTTTATGCCGTATGTACTACTTAATATCTTATAAGTAGCAAATGAAAAGTAAAAGAATATAGGTGAGTTGATTATGTATGTGATGCTCTTCAGTTTATTTTAATCGCTTCCCCCTAAACGCAGAACGAGTAGAACATCGATCGGAAGTGATTTATCATGGACAAATTGCTAAGATTTTCTTACTTTCTGTGAGTATAATGGCGTTTCCGTTGTAGTAAAAGTATATATTTTATTTTATCATTTATTAAGAGAAAAAGCTGTTAATAGGATGCCAATATACATTCTTGTTATTGAAGTGAAAGGTGGGCAGCAAGAAAGCATTTCGACGTCTTTCCGCTCTGCCCTTTCATGTTGAAACATGGACATCTATAGATTTTCCACTCATTTTAGATTAGTAAATGATGTTAATCATTTTTAAATTATGTTATTTGTCCACAGGATCATGGAAGGCTTCCCGAACTCTCGAACATCCCTGTTGCACCAAAAGCTGCAAATGCTAAACGTGTGCATTGACCGAAGGAAGGCCCGAGATGCCGCTAGTCTACAACCCCTCGCCGGAGTGGCGGAAACCTCGAGCGATTCAGAAGACGAGTTCTACGAATGCAGTGACGATGAAAACACCAGCGATTCCGCTTCGGAAAATAAGAAGGAAAAAACTTCCTTGTGGAATCGCCCGGTGGGAAGACTCGCAAAGTTTGGTAGCGAAAAATTACTGGAATCCGGAGACCAAATGTATATTCCGGTCACCCAGGAACCAGTTCCCAAGACAGAAGACCAACTGGAGCAAGATGCCGAGGTCATGCTCACCTTGGAGACGGGTCCAGATCGCTCCCAGACTATTGCCAGAATCATGAGCGCTTCTTTATTATCTGATATGGATTCATTCAAAGCCGCTAATCCCGCTTCAATATTTGAAGATTTCATTCGTTGGTACTCCCCTCGAGATTGGATCGAAGAAGAAAATGCCGAAGAGGAAGGAGATAAGAAGGGAAAGAAGAAAGGACACCTCAGCACTCGCATGCTCATCCCCAACAACATGTGGATAGACGTGTGGGGCTCCGCTAGACCAGTCCCGGCGAAGAGGCAGAGAAGACTCTTCGACGATACGAAGGAAGCCGAAAAAATTCTACACTTCTTCGAGTCCAGGAGCGTTTCCCAAATAGTCGACCTGCTATTACCGTCCTTGACTCAGGCCGTCATAGAGAAACTGGGGCAAGAATGCGAGAACAAGACGGAACTGCCGCAGTTGGAGGCTCTGTTCGAGCGACTCAAGGTGTGCGCCATGAAGGTCACGCGGGAGAGAGCGGAAGCCGACAAATACAACACGCTAGCCGACCAAATATACGCGATGGAAGTGATGATATCGCGCCTAATGTCCATGCAGATGAAACTAGGATACCACAAGGAAAGAGTCGAAGATGTCGAAGTGAAAAAGTTCTTTACTGATCTGATAATGATTATGGAGGCTCAGGTGCCCGGGGCAGGGAGGAGCCAACTAGGCGGTAGGGTGGCTCAGCTGTTCCGCGAAGAGCGTGCCTCACCCTCTCCTTCTGGGCTGGGTTCGTTCCCCCCTGCGGCCCCCTCGGGCTCCCGCAGCAAGCCCGGCTTCCCCCCGCCTGCTGAGAAGGAGTTCGTGCTCCGCGTGATGGCGCAGCGCCCCGCCGCGTGCTCCGCCCCCGCGCCCCAACTGATGAGGGCTATCCTGAAGCCCAACTCTTACCGGATTCTCGGGGCTTTTACAGAAGATTGTATATTTAGTTAAACTGCTTGCTAAAAGTTTATCGAACCTGGTGCCTACCTTGTTTTTCTGAAACTGAAGTACAATCAGGTACGAGCGTGAAATGGGTTGTAAAGACAGTATCTAAACTCAAACTCAATGACCATTTGGTTCCAGTAGAAAACGTATATGTAGGCGTGTGTTGAAACGGTCAATGGCTACAAATAATACCGACTTCAGAACGCCTCTTTGTCTTCGGAACCTTTAATTTATGACGATACATTTTCATTCAAAATCGAATTGGAAAAATATACAGAAAATAAAATGGGGCTTGGTGCGACCGGCATTCGGTTTTATTGCCGTTCAATTAATGTAATAGTTTAAAACAGAATATTTCCATCGGTATCAAACAAATCTTTCATTACATCTATTATGTTCTTCGTGCGCTGACAACAACAAAACCAATGTTGTCAAAATCGTACATTACGATATTTCCCGTTAAGAATTCAAATTCCACTATCATTGTGAAGGATTTAGATAAGCAAACATAATTTTATTATATTTTGTTCGGTCGAATAATTTTAAAACAAATACCCTAAAAAAACACGATTTTATCACAATAATAATAATCACCATAGATTTCTACAAGAGTGCAAAACTGTATTGTTTAAATTAAAAAAAATTATAATTTATACACAGAAGAGTATCTGTCCAATCAAGCCCATCGTTCTTTCAAAATAATGAACTGTTTTAAGTTGTTTAATTTAAAAAAAGTTGATGTTCGATATGGAAAAATATTGTAATGGATGATGACCGATCGTTCCGGAGGATTTGTGTGGGCTTCTTAAGGGAGCAATATTCACCTTCAAACGGTTTAACTAATAAAAAAAATAATAAAATTAAAATAATAAATTTCGTAATTTTAAACTGTTTCGCATCTAATCGATGGACATCTACCAAAAATGCTTATAGTGTGGAATATTAACGAGACATATTATATGATAATATTTTCTAAAATGTGATAGATTAATTCCTAGGTTTATAGAATTTTATATTTAGCATTTACGTAGTAAATATGCTTGTAGTATGGAGTATAAAGGCCTATTCACATATGGTCGATGTTCGCTGCCAATATGGGTAGCGAAAACCAAGTATATGGTATTCTCACTAACAGATGACCCGACATTTGATCCGCCGACAATTGGCCCCCCGAAATGATATTTATTATAAAATTATAATTTTTTGTGCATTATTTACGAATTTCAAACGTAAAATCGATTTAAAAAATACCCTTAATAATAACTTCGTATGAATATCAAAGGAATTTATACACAGAGTCGATTTTTTGTCCTTATGCGCTGTAGACGTGGGCAAAATGATTCCCAGGAGTGAATAGATCCAGTCTGATTCTCCCGGCCTTTTGAATTGATTCCTTCTATTCATTCCTTTAATTCAATTAATTCCAAAAAAAAAACTGAATGGGGAGACTACGAAACACCGCAGCACCGCACAAAGAGGGGACTGATAGGCTACCAAGCACCGCACGAAGAGGAAACCGATTATTCTATCTCACTAACTCGCAGGCTAAAACCTTTAGATTAATGTGTTTGTCTCTTTTGAGTGTCGCTTTTTCGTTTCATTTCAAATCACTTTTCTTTTTCATTTCAAATCATATGTGTTTGTCTTTTTTTTAGTATCGTTATTTTTCGTATGTAAAATGTATTTATAGCTAGCAATTAAATCTTTAAATTAAACAGTTTTTTGTTTCAACCCTAAAGTTTACTTATTTTATTTATTAAACTTAAAAGTATTTTATGACAGCTGACAACAGCTGATTGGCCTTATAAAATATGCAAATTTACATACTACATCTACCCAAGATCCACGTCTAAAAGTAGGTAGGTACTTGTATTCCAATATCTTTCATACGTGCCAAAAAAACTATTACAAGTGCACTATTTTTGCTTCTCACTTTTCTAGCCGATGCCGCGATGTTCGGATTCAATGTCGAAAGTTTTCGGCTAACTATGTAATGAAATTGAAGGCTTGGCCCGCCGAGGAATTGGTGAACCGCTGCGCTCGGACGGATTAAGGGCCGGCATTGAGCAATGAATTAGTAACTTTTGATTAGTGTCTTACCCCGCAGAAACTTGATCAACTCGCGAGCTGCGTTTCGGATACACCCGAGCTGAGATTGACGTGAAACGATGGCGATGTAAGACGATGACATCTGACGTCATTTCTAGGTCTGAGATTAACTAGAGACAACAACGTCACAAGTGAAAAAGACTTTAGTTTTAATTCCTGAATAAAGCGCTTCGGACAATTTCCGATAGCGACAGACTAGCTACGAGTAGGTACGCGGACGGGACGGGACGCGCGGGGACCTTAGGACAATCTCAGGACTATTGACTACGACAAATGATTAATTCCTTGCGTGAAAGGGACGCTCGGACAATTCGGCTGAATCGCGGCTGCGTTTTGATCTACGGGTTTTTAGAACGGCGGCCGGCGGTAGCGGGATACGAGTCGTTCACAATACCGTCGACAACTTCTCGGCGCGCCGCCCATTGAACAATATTTAAATACCTATGAAACATTATAATATTTAAATCATTTACGGAACACATTATTCATTGAAATAATTAAACAGTAAAATAAATGGAAATTAAACATTAATGTTGCCGTTAAAAATCGTACGATACAAGGCCAAAAGTAAGGAATGAAGAATCAATTCCTTTTGAAATTGAGAATCAGATCAAGTGTGTCACAAGATTGAATTTATTCATTTAATTCGGTTATTCAATTTTGCCCACGTCTAATGCGCTGGTGTACACAGTATATAGAGCAGCAGATTTTTCCTTGGTGCATCTGAATGAAAATATGTTTTATACTTTTGTTATTCGGCGGTACATCTTCTGCACATCTCTTCGGAGTCACTTAATTATATTTTGCGTAATTAGGTATACCGTATTTTCCCTAAACCGACGGCACATTGAATGTAAGTATGCCGGGGGGGCAATTGTCGGCGGATCAACCGTCATGGAACCCCAAACCTCTTCGGGTTTCGCTTCTGTTGTGGGAAGCGAAACGTTGTTGATTTTCGCCTGTCTAGTCAGTCACGTTACTCTGTGATCGTGCGTGACCAGTCAATAAAAGAATCTTAATATTAAAATGGATAGCGATTGTGCATGCTTCGCAAAACAAGCGAATAGATACTGCCAGTATGGCGGAAATAGCGGGGTTCTAAGTTCTAATTTCGCGCTAGCCGCGGAAGCTCATACAAATACCCGTCGGAATTGCGCTTGATGTGTTTCGCTACCCACAGCTGTTGCGAACATCGCTTATATCTGAATAGGCCTTTATTTTATTTTCGGTGCCAATATCATTGTTTGATGCAAACATTATTATTTGGTGCCAACGTCATTATTTGATCAATATTTGCTGCAAACATCAATATTTGCTGCAAACATCAATATGTTTGCACCAAATATTGATTAACTATGTTGCTAATTTATGATGTATTTTAAGGAACGTTTTCCAATATTAAGTCAACTCTACACCATTATATGTATAATGCCTTGTTAGAATCAGCAACAACCGTGTCTTCTTCAGAGTAGTATAACAACAAACTAAAATAATTAACATAAACAAATTGTATCTAAGTACGTGTTCTAAATATTTGATGTTTGTAATTTGGAATCGTTAATAATATTATATTCTAATTATTAAGTACCAACTAGATACGAGTATACTTAACCTCACCATACGTTTTGTTTTGAACGGGACCGTCCAGTTTTTTCGGTACTCTATCCCGTTGTCCCCGAATTTTTGGAGGTTAAAATTTCCCGTTTTCAGAAATGCGTCTTCAAATTATATAGTGTGAAATTTTTCCAACACTTCAGGAATAATGAACTCGATTATGGGAACTGTCGTATTGTGTAGGAAAATACCTATATAAAATATCTATATTTAAGTCTGCCGGTTAAGAGATTGCACCTGCATGGCTAGGGTGAATTATCAAAAAAAAAATGTGCCAAGAATTTAACTCGTACATAAAATCATCACCTGATTGATATATGGAAGAAGAAAATTAATTTGGTCTTTAAACAAAAAAAAACATACAAACAAAGCAACGTCTCGACACGTATTACACGTTATCTGAATAACATTTGGACAAAATGTATGGGATTAGGGTTGCCAGGTCTTTTCCAAATACACACCGAACAAAAAAAAAAACCCGGGGGGGGGGGGGTAACATGGTAGAAACTAAGTAGGGATGCTACGCAACGTCGATTGCCGATTGCGTCAAATCTGACAGTTGAATCGTTTATTGGGGAGAAAAATTAATGAGAAAAAAATACCGAAACGCCCATACTTCGGTATTTTTGTCATACCGAACACCGAATACGGTGCTAAAATACCGAACCCCTGGCAACACTGGTTGGGATACGAGGTTTGTTAAAAAAAGTAAGGGAATTTCGTCTGCATTAGTGTTGTCGCCTTCAAAGGAGTCCCCATTAGACATTTATGCACTTGTGCCAGCGCTTCTTTTCCAATCCTCGAAACACTTCTCAAACGCGATCTTTGGGATAGCCTTTAGTTCATTAAGCGATGCGTGCCTTTTCGGTCTTGGCGCTCCAGAATGCCTCCACTGGGACGATTGACGCTTAGTTTCCACGTCATATCCGTAAACCCATGTTTACGGATATGACGTATATTTCTGCATCGTCGTTGACTTCATTTAGTGGCTCCTGAGCAACTTCCATTCGCCGCTGGTTTTGATCGAAATTCAACAATTTTGGAACAAATTTTGCTGCCACGCGTTTCATACCCACAACATCCGAAAAAATTTCATGGCATGAGCCAATCGATATGCCAACATCATCAGTGACTTCTCTGATTGTGATTTGGCGGTCGTTCATCATAACCATTTCTTTCACTTTTTCATCGGTTGTTGATGTGCTGGGGCGTCCGGGGAATTCATCATCTTCAACGTCTTCACGGCCATCTTGTTAACGCTTATACCACTCGTAAACCCTCGCTTTACTCATAGCAGACTCACCATAGGCCTTTGTTGACATTTCACACAGTTTATTTCATTTTTTACGCAAAATTTGATACAAAGTCTTTAATCCATTTAAAAAAAAAATCGCCGAGTTCATAAAAACAAGAAGAATTATTCCACGGGCTGCTACTTATATTTATCTTTTTTTATAATGTTAATATAAGTACTCGCATACTGCTTACTAACCCCGTATGCATGGACATTGGAGGGTCTAATAAATGTAGCTTCGTTAAAAAAATGTAGAGTCTTGACTTGTGCATTGAAGGACGAAACCATATGTTTCATTATAAGTGTTGGAAAGTGGTGGGGTCCCCTCCAATGTAAAAGCTCATAAAAACACGTCTAACCTTAGCGGCTGCCACGACACACTAAACAATGAATGCAGCTGACAATAAGGAACTCCAGTGAAAAATATTATGCCTTTAAAAAAAATGTTCATATAGACCAATAAACGCTGATTCTGAATATATAAGTTTTATTTAAGAAAATTAAACGTAGAGTTTTTAAAAAAAATTTAAAAAGTCCATTTTTAATCGGGTCGTAAAAACACACCGTCAAGTTGGCATTATTAAAATGTTTAGTGGTGACGTCACTGTTCGTCGTGTCTTGACATCACCGTAAAGTCATTGTATGGGAATGTAGGTATGACACAAGCCATCCTATTAATTTATTCGTTTATTTACATACTGTTTATAGAGATTTAGTTGTTGTATTTATTGAAAAATAAAGGATTTTTTTTTACATGAGCTCCACACAGGAGGCCCTGAGGAAAATAATTTCCCTCAGGGCCTATGTCATCTTTGGGGATGCTGTGTGGAGGGTTTTTTTTAAGGAAAGGAAGGAGAGGAGAGTTCTGGGAAGGAAGAGGGTTTAAGGGGTGGGTAGGAATCTGGGGTTCAGTATGTCCTGGTCATCCGCCTCCAAGACCTAGACAAACCTCACCCCATGAACCCGGGCACCCCTGCTAAATCACCAAACGTAGCGAACCACTTGGGGTGACCTATGGCAGAGGTGTTGGTTATCCAATAAAGGTTCCCGGGGCGGCGGTACCCATTCCCGCCTCCCAAATTTTATCTCTATAGGTATCTCTATTATTGAAAATATTCAAAAACTACTGCACAAAAATAGTAATGCTACTTCTAGGGAGAATACTTCGAACAACGAAATTCAAAATGGCGGAGTTGATCAGCTGATTGCCCGATCCTACAGTAACTTTTCAGGAGTGATGACGACACACGATTCACCATATACATACGGTGGTTTTCGGGGGATCTTGAAAAATTAAAACTTTGACAATTATTTTAACTCGTAAAACTAACTTAAAAAAATATATATAAAAATGCAGTTATTTGAGTTAGAAGGTTATTATTCATTAAAAAAAAAATATTGGACTGGAGTTCTCTATTTTATCATACTTCAGGGGCATGTATACCAACAAAGAAAAAAAATCGGACTTGACAATTGACTCTCCAAACTTGTGAAGTTTAAAAATTCCCGTTAAAAAATAAAATATTCATTATGTTTCACCACCAAGTTACTAATTTGCTAGATATTTTATATCTGAAGACAAATTATTTGTGATCTTAGGTTAGGATTTGAACCCCCGTCACATTATTTTATTGACGATTAGCACCATTTTAATTGAAGTGAGCGGTCCCCGCCGTCGATTCTCACCCCGTTTTAGCATTTAATGTTGATCAGTCGTCAACCGTGATAGATTATATTGATCAATCTCTTAAATGGGTCCAGAATCGGCGGTTATCGGGGACCGTTCCAATCTTAAATATTCAAAATGCCACTAATCGTCAATCGAATAATGTGAGGGGGGTTCAAACTTAACCATAATTTTATTATTAACATAAATTATGATTGGCTCTTTAAGACAAGATAACGAAATAACACACATATTTATATCTATATTATATTAATTTATTTAAGATAATTTGTTTTAAATTTGCATTTATCTGTAGCTGCAATAAGCAAATACATATATCACTTTCAATACATAAGGTTGGGGCGTTCTAAATTCGTCTCATTATTAAATTTTATGACCAAACCAAATCAACCTGTTTGATTTTTTTGCCATTTAAATGGTCCGCCTTAAACGTCTATATTTTCGACCCGTTTTAGCTTTAATCAAAATGTGACATAGGTATTATTGTTAAAATTAGCGGTCATTGTTAATATGTCTGTCAACTGATTGTCAACACATTTCGATCAAATTCTAAAACGGGCCGAGATGACTGTTGAAATGTTAAGAATTCAAAATGGCGCTGATCGTCGATTTTTTTAACACTAGTTTCACATGTTTTTCTCCCCAATTTGGGAGGTGGGAATGAATACCTCCGCCCGGGAATCATTTATTTAACCAACTTAGAAGGGGTGTCCGATTTCATGGGGTGAAGTTTGTCTAGGTCTTGGCGGCAGAAGACCTGGACGCACTGAACCCAACATTCCTATTCACCCTCGTACCTTTTCCTACCAAGAACTTCATCTCTGTCCTTTCCTTAAAAAGATCCACTACACAGCATCTATAAAGATGACATAGGCCCCAAGGGATATTCTTTTCCTCAGGGCCTCCTGTGAGGGCTAATGTAAAAAAACGTAGGAGGCCCAGATAAAAATAATTTCACTCAAGGCCTGTCATATTTGGGGATGGTGTGTGGAGAGTCTTTTAAAAGAAAGGAAGAGAGGAAATTCTGGGAAGGAAAAAGATATGTGGGGTGGATGAGAATCTGGGGGTCAGTGGGTCCAATAGTGACGGACGTATAAATCCATCCCTCCCACTGCGGTGCAAGGCGATGGGTCTAGAGAGTGCTGCTGGAGAGGCCAAATGATCTCACTCAACCAGTCTCTCCCAATTCGGCCTCCCAATCCCACGCAGTAATTGGACAGCCGTATCCGCTGCCAGCAACTGACAAACCTTACCCCATGAACCTTGACACAACTGTTAAGCAACCAAACGTAGCAAACTGGGTGACCTATGACAGAGATATTGACTATCCAATAAATGGTTCCCTGGGCGGTGGTAACCATACCCGCCTCCCAAATAAAAAAAATTAATATTATTTTGAAGGTCATCAAAAATTTGTACGGGTTTGAAATACGCCAACCTAAGTGAATTTCATAATGGGTGAAGTGGCTTGTACTAGAAGACGGTATATGCTGAACCTAACTAGGGTAGTAGGTAGTAGGCAGTATTAATGGCTGGTAGAGTACTGGTCCCCTGAGTGCACTCGACGTCAGGCGGAGACCTATTGGATGTAACATCACTTAGCTCTCAAGTACCCTAGTAATTAGTCTCCCATGATACTTATATAACCGTGTAATAGATTATGTGAATTAATAAATGCATGTGTAATAAGCATTGTGTCATTTACATTGTTATTTTTAACTAACTAACTAACCATCACACCGTTTCCTCGCAGGAGTAGGCAGAGAGGACGGACAACTCGGTATTGGCACACTCCTTGCCTCGTTCACATTCATACATCGTCCCATACATGCTCTTTTATTATTCTGATTCTTGAGAAATTACTCAAGTAACTGATTCACTTGGTCGTGCTATGTATTCCTCAGACGTCTTTCACCGTTCACATTTTTTTTTACATGAGCTCCACACAGGAGGCCCTGGAAAATAATTTCCCTCAGGGCTTATGTCATCTTTGAGAATGCTGTGTGGAGGGTTTTTTAAGGAAAGGAAGGAGAGGAGAGTTCTGGGAAGGAAAAGGGTTTAAGGGGTGGGTAGGAATCTGGGGTTCAGTATGTCCTGGTCATCCGCCTCCAAGACCTAGACAAACCTCACCCCATGAACCCGAGCACCCGTGCTAAATCACCAAACGTAGCGAACCACTTGGGGTGACCTATGGCAGAGGTGTTGGTTATCCAATAAAGGTTCCCGGGGCGGCGGTACCCATTCCCGCCTCCCAAATTTGCGTCATATATTCTCCTTATACTCCTTTCATCGTTCATTCTACATGCCCAAATCATCTGAGCGTCCCTTTCTAATCTTATTCATTACGCTTACATTAGCCTTGCATTATTTGCAGATCTCCACATTTCTCAAACGATCGTACATGGTTTTACACACATACACCTTAGGGATCTCATTTCATTGTATTTGTAATGTAATTATACCTACTAGTTTTAGTGGTATAATTCAGTGAACTGTAGACGTTTAACATGTCTAAAAAAAGTTTCGGTTTCGGTTTCGGCCGAATCTGAGTCAGCTACCGAAGATTCGGTTTCGGTAGAAAATCCTGTTTCGGTCGGACACTATTGAATACAATGCGGGTACACGATACAATACACTCCGACTTAAGTCCCTTTTAAAGAATTATCCAATAAACCGCTGTTTTATATATATTTTCAAAGAATATTTTCCAACTTTCGCGTCCAAAAAAGCATGTTTCTAATTGTCTCTTATCGACTAGAGCGAAAGCGCAATTTAAAACGTTTTTTCTCTGATTGCTAGAGATTTTTTGGTAATCATTTTGAATATTATCCGCCCACATAAAAAAAAATCATACCTACGAATTTTAGCATGGAGACATACAAACTGATTATAGTTCTATATAGCCAATGAATTCACCTATCTTTTGTCGATTATCACATATTTGTAGGATTTATAAAAAAAATATTATAAAATCGTAAACTTCTACTTAATTATTTACAAATAAGGGAAAAATTGCCTAAATTAGCAGCAAAGCAATCCGAGGTATTTTAAAAAGTGCCATTTTGTGGCAAAAAGCGCTTCAGTGGTTATTTAATAAATTAAAACCGAAATTTCCTTTGAAATCGTAAGATTTGTAAGTAGGTACTTATATAACTACCTGCTTTATAAACCATACAGATTTTAAGTAACAATTAAAAAATATCAAATAAAGATTTCTTTTATATTAGCTCCACATAGGAGGCCCTGCAGAAAATATTTCCCCTCAGGGCCTTGCTCAGATATGCTCAAACACTTTCAAAAAATCTGCCGAAACCGAAATTTTTTTAGACATGTTATTCGCTTCTTTATTAAGACAGTTAACACATGTTAAATAAAAAAAAAACATTAATTGAATATGTGAAAAAATAGTAAAAATATTACTTCTATTGTGAAAATATTACTTCTATAAAACAAACAAAATTTATAAAAAATAACAAAACATGTTAACTACTTCTTGGAACATGTCACGTATGTCACCCGCCATCATCAGCAAAATACTCAATTAATGACGTCCTTCCTTTAAGTGTTGATTATTGACAAATGTTTGTTCCAAGAAGTAGTTAACATGTTTGTGAATTTTGATCGGTTTTATAGGTAATATAAAAAAAATGTTTTTTTTTACATAATTATTGTTTTTTTTTTATTTCATTTAACACGGATAAAAAGAGTTTTGTGATTGTAAACGCTATAAAAATGAAAATACTCAATTAATGAGGTCCTTTATAATGTAAGTGTTGATTACTGACAAAATTTTGTTCCAAGAAGTAGTTAACATGTATTGTTTTTTTTTATAAATTTTCTTTGTTTTATAGAAGTAATATAAATTTTATTTTTTATTTTTTCACGTACTTCAATTATTATTGTTTTTATTTTTTATTTACTTAATTTAACAGGTGGTAGCTGTCTGAATATGAGTAAAAAATAAGCCAAATAACACTAAACACTTGATTTTTAACATGTGTAAAAAAGTTTCGGTTTCGGCCGAAACTGAGACAGACACCGAAGATTCGGTTTCGGTGGAATGTTCTGTTTCGGTTGAACACTAATTTTTACGCGATGCCGTTGTCATTATTTCCAAAATTCTTCTACTTTCTTTATAAATTGTGTTTAAATATGGGCCGATAATAATTAAAACGCTTCTTCCTTGCGCTGTCCCAACTCATTGCCTAGGTGGGCTGTTGGGGTCGGCTCTTCTCGTTCTCAGGTTCTAATATCTTCTGTTCTGGGTATCGCCTTCATCCAGGCCGTTTCTCTGAAGAATTTTGGAACATTGAGTCATCCAGGAGTTCTTCGGTCTTCCTCTGGATGACTGTCGGTGAAGCTCCATAGACATCCTCCATAGACGACCTCCGTAGTCCAGTGAGTAAGACTCTTGACTTACAGTCCGGAGGTCGCGGGTTCGAACCCGGCATGCGCAACTAAATTTTAGTTGATTAATTTGTGTTATTTCACAATTAATTAATTTAAAATAATATATAGTATATTTGCGGCATGTTCCAGAGTGGAAGATACTATCAGTATCGCCCTGGTGTAAGACCACCATTCAGAATTGAAACGTTGCTTGAAAATGGCTTTAGCCGTGTTTAGTGACCAGATCTGAATAGCCAGGTACTTCCCAACCTTCCTCTTCCCCACCTCCTTCCCCTCCCCACTACCTTCAGCCTCACAACATACCCCGATTGGGGATGCCATAGTCTCACTGGCTCCAGACGGGAGCAGTTGAGATTCTTGTGCGGTATTCACTGTAAAAAAAAAAAAAATTGCCTGCCTCACTGTGTGGTCTGATGGTCTCCGTCTTATGTGTCCATACCATCTCAACTGTCGTTCTTCCAGCTTACTATTTATGTCTGTGACACCCAGGCTACCACGAATGCGTGAACTTTTGATCTTATCTTTTAGTGATACTCCTGCCGACCATCTAAGCATTCGCATTTCTGCTGTTTCAAGTTGCCTAGTGTAGGAGTTGTACACAGTCCAGCATTCGGAGCCATACATTATTGCGGGTCTTACAATAGTCTGGTATATCTTTCCTTTCAGTTTTATAGGCATTTTGGAGTCACACAATATTCCTGTTACGGATCTAAATTTAATCCATCCCACACCTATTCTATGGATGACATCCGCTGCACATCCTCCGTCTCTGTGGATTAGGGAGCCCAGATACTTAAATGAATCACAGTTTGCTAATGTTACTCCATCCAGTTTCATCGAAGGAGTTACAACATTTGTGTCTTCAAATGGTAATATAGGTATAATTAAAATATAATAATTAAAACGCGTTTTTTTAAATATATATTAAAACACTTAAATAGAAAATAACAATTGTAGCAAGTTATTACAAGATCGTGCTACCATGTGGAAGAGAGGAAGATACTCTCAGTATCGCCCTGGTGTAAGACCACCATTCAGAATTGAAACGTTGCTTGAAATGGCGTTAGCCGTGTTTGGTGACCATATCTGAATAGCCAGGTACTTCCTCACCTCCCTCTTCCCCATCTCCTTCCCTTCCCCATTACCTTCAGCCTCACAACATACCCCAATTGGGGATGCCGTAGTCCTACTGGCCCCAGACGGGAGCAGTTGGGACTCTTGTGCGGTATTCATGTAAAAAAAAACGTGTAAAAAAATTAAATCTCATCAGCCTACTATGTTTTTCTTGATTTACTCGAAAGTAGGGTTTTGGAACTCAACGATTCATTTAACCAATTTTATAAATATATTTTTTCATAATTTTAACGACTTTTCCAAGGAGATGTTGAGTTAAGAATGACCATCAAAAATGTCACATCTTCTTTAAATTGTATCTTCGTAAGATTAATAGAATTTTTTTTTTCTTGAATCGGTTCATGTCAGGTCACTCCAGTGGGTAAACGAGGGGTGACGGTTGCTATATACATGGCAGACAGAGGCAACAGAGGGACGGAGGGTCTGGGTCACCCCAGGGCTGGATATGTTACCCTGTGAGATCCTGAGATGTTTTATCCAATCCTTGGCAGACAGAGGTACGAGAAACACTAGGAATTAGAACTAGGTGACAGGGTCATGCGACGGAGGTGGCGGTCAGTGAGGCAGTGAGGCAGTGAGGCAGTGAGGCAGTGAGGCAGTGAGGCAGTGAGGCAGTGAGGCAGCGAGTAGGAATGGCAGTAAGAAGTGAGCGAGGAGCGAGTCGGTGAGAGAGCGCGCGGCGGTGGCTGGCTGCAGTGTTGTTTGTGGCACATCTCGGGTCGCCATGGCGACGCCGGACGGCGCCAGGTCGATGTTCCCGGGCGTCGCGCGCCTGCGCCCGCTACAGGGGTGTAGCATAGGCACCGAACAGCGACCACTATATTTTTCTGAAAAATACTGAAATGTTTTTAAATTGCAACTTCCCTACGTGATTTATTTCATGCTCAATCACTATCAGAATGCACAATAATGTTTTTACGAACAAAATTATCGTTATAAATTTTTACAAATTTGCCGAAACCAATATACATAATTATTTACCGCCACAACTTTTTAGGAAGTATATTTTGAAATGTACACTATAAGTAATGTGTATTACGGTAAATAATGTAACGCCTTGTATTTTTCCTATTTTTTCTGTTATATTCGTAATATTATGTAATTATATGGTATAATTTTATGGTGGTGATATTTTAGGTTTTTTTATACCTGTATGCCATGCTAATATTATCAATAATACTTATTGGTGTGCATGGAATGTATAGGGAGCGTGTTGATGAAAAAGTTGTCAATAAAAAAAAGTGTATTTTAATCTATTCCATTTGAATTTATGATATTTAAATCGTATTCCTTTTTTGATCCACAATGAAAAATTGATTTATAAACTTTAAGAAAAATAAATATGACCACTTTTATAGCTTTTTGCTGGGTATACATGTATTACCAGATAGCAATAAGGTTGATAAAGGAGAAGTGTCTAAGCCGCCGGGGTTCAGCTGCTCGCCTGCCACACTTGCCGCACTTGCGCCGCACGGGGCACGGAGCGGGTGCCGCACGGGGCTAGGGGCCCGGGGCCGGGGCGGCAGCGGAGGGCGGGGGCGGGGGCGGGCGGCGGGCGGCGGCAGGCGGCAGTCCAGTGTCGCGCGTCTCGCGGCCAGCGTCGGCCCAACCCGCACAGGCAAGTGACGCGAGGGTGACGGCACCGGTACGGTACGGCGCACGGTACAGCCCGCGCCAGGTGAAAGCGCGAACGAAGTGATAGACGGTCGACTTACTAAACCAAATCTTGTGTGAAAATGTGTCATCTGAACGCCGACGCCGATTTGGATACACTCTTATTCAGGATTATTCGCGAGAAAATATTCATCCACGATTATCGGAGGTGAGTTTTCCGTACAGAATTACCCGCTTTTCCGTTGAGATTTTCGAAAACAATACAGATTTTGAATGTCAAATAGAGGAATTCGCATTTTGCTGAATGAAACGACGTTCCGGGCTGAAACTGGAGAAAGGCGGGATTTATTACGTTTATCGATAACCTCTCTATTTCTGGTTCTGAGTGCTCGCATCTTCGTTGGAATTTGAATTTATTGGGAACATCTGTCCCCATCTTAGAAAGATTAATACGGAGGAATTGCGCGCTGCCAAATCTGGAATTATCTTTTCATTTCGACGAAAATCGTTACAGCGGGTAGAAAAAATATATTTAAATATATTTTTACAATATTATAGAAAATATTTTACATAATATTTAATTCATAAAAAACGCATAAGAATTCCATTACTTCAGTGATGTAAGATTGTAATAAAGTATGTCAATAAATGAACAAGTTATGACAGAACTCATTCAAGCTCGTGTATAATTGTAAGACGATTGTCAATCGTGACACAATTAAACATAAACAATACTCAGTATCTCTATTGTTGTCCCGCAGATGTGTGTCAGCTTGTATTAGTTACGATACCGATTAGTTACTTAGTAAAACTTAAGTATGTGGACTATTGGCTCTATGAAGCGCCACAACACCTTCTGTGGCAAATTGCCCGCTTCTTCTCCTCGCACTGACCCCGCATACTAACTACCAACCATTCAGGATCTGACAATCACTGACACATATAGCAATGGGTCACGCATTACAATATTTGGTATCTTGGATTACCATCTATGGTGGGAACATTTGTTTTTTTGGTAGCTTCAATCCATCACTCAATCAATAGGACGAGATAATTAACCATATGAATTCTTAACACGTTAACGCCGTACAGGTATACGCACCTTTCACATGCCTTAATTAAAATAAATGATTTCTATTATACATTAAAAATTAATGAAGGTCTTTGCATATTCATACGTATATAACGCTTATGGCAAATGGTAGTAGTAATTACTGACAAAAATACAGAAGTTAATAGTACCTGTAAGAAAAAAACTAGACCACCTGCCAATGAAGAGTCAATTAATTTTCATTTGAATCAAATAATGTTTGTCCGCTGAATGCTAATTCTGAAGGTTTCGTCTTTCATCCCTTTGCACAGAATAGGAATAATATCCATAAATTATGTACGTCCTTGTATACAACCTTCTGCCGACAATAGAGCGGGGAGAAGTTAATAATTGGTCTATTCATATAAATATTTCATGTAATATTATGCGTTGACCCGATTGCGGGCTTTCAGGAATTTCTATCTCAGGACGATCTTATTATCATAACCTACCTTTCAGTTAAGTTATTTCATACCTGAATAAATTTAATGTAAAATTTCCCATTTTTGAGAAAGTTTGATTACTATTAAAATGGTAAAAGAGTTCATATTCATTTACATGTACAGTTTTTCATTTCCAGGAGCACTTTATGAGTTAATAATAAATGAAATTACCAAATATCATAATTCAGTAAGATATTGTTTTAATTTTTAACATTCCTACTTCGTCAACTGTTTATCAGGCTTCACCCGAGCTTCAACTCCTTTTTTTCAAAATCTTGATATGGCTTCTGGAATATAGTTTTATATTTTAAAGAACCATACCTCGTGGCGTTGACCCCGACATTCTAGACAGAAAATGCTGTGTAAATTTAAATACGCCAGAGGTCACCGTTCGAATTTTTTTTCACATAGGTATATTCGTTTTGTCTTGCTTGATAGTTAATCTATTATTGATCATCTGATGCACATTTCTTTTGAAAAGTCAACAATCAGTAGTGTGAATTATAGTACTGATTCTCGCGTAGACCGGTAAAATATCACCGGATAATCTGGATTTTTCACACATCGGTTCCAAATGAAAATTAAATTAAAATAAAATAAAATAATGATAATTAAACTAAATTAAATGAAAATAATTTGTGTAGGAGATATGGGTACCACCGCCCGGGAACCAATAATTGGGTAACCAAAACCCTCGCCGTAAGTCACCCTAAGTGATGCGCTAACGTTGGTGATTTTGCAGTGGTGACCGGGTTCATGGGTTGAGGTTTGTCTAGTTCTTGGCGGTGGATGCATTTGCCTACCTACTGCGTGGCAGGCCGGATCGGGAGAGACCGGTTGTGTGAGACCTTTTGACCTTTCCAACCGGAATATCATCGCCTTGCACCACAGTGGGAAGAATGGATTCATACTATCGTTAGATTCCTATCACTACTACTTCCTTCCCAGAACTTCTTCTCTTTCCTTTCGCTAAAAAGACCCTCCATACAACATCCCCAATGATGACATAGGCCCCCATGATGACATAGGCCCAATGATGACATATTTTTACATACGCTCCATCAGGGCCTTCTGTGTGGAGCGAATGTAAAAAATATATATATGTATTACAAATATGTACTTTATAGTTTGTCTTCTTAATTGTTGACACAATCAGTTCCAATTTTGAAAATGACACTTAAATTCACAACATATCCAAGTTCATTGAACCAGAATTACATACAAACTGACAGAACAACCCACATCTGTAATTAGTATTTTGTATGATTAATTCTTATTATATATTGTTGGTAAATTATTTTTAATAAATCACAATAATCAGTATAAAAAGATTTTCTTATAAATGTTAATACGTACGAGATGAAGTTTTAAAAACAATCTGAATGTTCGGTGGCCAAATATACCTCCCCTGGCTTTGCAATATTAGCAACTGATTGCCTTTTAGATTGATTGATTTTCAAACTGTTAATCTTTGAGATCCTCCTTCTGGAGCCAACTTTTCCATCGGCCTTACACTGTCCATCGTAGGGCCAAATGAGAAATCTGGCACCGCCTCAATGGAGTATACCGCAGAGCTGTCCAAAATGTTGGCACAAGACAGGGAGGTGTCCGTATAATGTGCCCCAATCCTCAAACCTAAACCTCAATAATCAACAAGCTTCACAAATACCTACTACCGGCAATGAGAATCTTAGGTAACTATAGTACACGCCAAACTTTAATACCGACCTGATGTATCGAAATCCTCGCAACAGGCGACTTTAGGCCACGGCATTCGGAATTTCTAACGCTTTATAACATATTTCTCAATAATTCAGGAACCTGAGCTTCATACGTCATACGTATGTCTAGTAATGTTACATTGTCGTGTAAACATATGGGTCCAAGTGGTAAAACACTTTAAGTTTTAAGTTTCTTAAAAAAAATATGTTATTTTTGAAATTATATTTGTACATTTACCACGCCGAAACGGTAATTATATGAAATTCCCCCGATAGAAAAAAAAAATTCGCAAGGCATTTTTTTTTTAATGAATATCGCACAAGAATCTCAACTGCTCCCGTCTGGAGCCAGTGAGACTATGGCATCCCCAATTGGGGTATGTTGTGAGGCTGAATGTAGTGGGGAGGGGAAGGAGGTGGGGAAGAGGAAGGTTGGAATGTACCTGGCTATTCAGATCTGGTCACCAAACACGGCTAAAGCCATTTTCAAGCAACGTTTCAATTCCGAATGGTGGTCTTACACCAGGGCGATACTGATAGTATCTTCCACTCTGGAACATGCCGCAAATATACTATATATTATTTTAAATTAATTAATCGTGAAATAACACAAATTAATCAAATAAAATTTATTTGCGCATGCCGGGTTCGAACCCGCGACCTCCGGATTGTGAGTCAAGAGTCTTACCCACTGGACTACGGAGGTCGTCAAACGGACGCATGGCATACGGAGGCATGCTTCGAAAATTACGACAAATACATTTTTTTCTGTTATTTTTCAATTTTCTTTAATTTTTATATTTCATGTATGAAATAATTCCTGCTTCTTTACATACCTACTATTGAAGACATTTCCCACGAGAAATTTGCTCTATTTTAAACGAGTCGTGTTTTATTGAACATTTTTACAATTTTCGCTTAAATATTATCGTTTTTAATATTAGCGCGCTCCCTCTAACATTCATATTTACTTATCTCCCCTTCTTCTTCTTTTTGAACGCTTACTACCAGACCTTAAGGTCCGAAAATCGCAATGCCTCCCCGCCCACGCCTTTCTTTGTCGCACATATGTTTTACGCATCTTTCTCTTTCGCTTAGGGTCATTGTAAAGTCAGTAAAGTGACCTGCTCGAATGCTCAAGTTCAGGTCGGCATTTAAGTTTGACGCGTACTGTACTGCTTTAAAAATAGCTAACAAAAATAGTTAACAGCTTACAAAGCACCAATACAAAACACTTTACACCCAATTAAAGTATGACATATTTACGAAGCAATCAACTACTCCAAAAAGAACGATCATTTGCATAGTTAAAGAAAACATTGTATCTACCGGTTTATAGATGGCCGTGATAGGCTGAAATCGGTAACGGTATAAAAGGGGATACATGTTTTAAACTAACTAACTCATCACGCCGTTTCCCCGCAGGGGTAGGCAGAGAGGACGGCCAACCAAACAACTCGGTCTTGGCACACACTCTTTGCCTCACTCACATTCATACATCGTCTCATACATACTCTTCTATTATTCTGACTTTTGACATGGCCCGACGGGCGTCCCCGACTTCTCCTACCATTCACATTTGCGTCATATATTATTCTTACACTACTTTCTTCGTCTATTCGCTCTACATGCCCAAACCATCTGAGGGTCCCTTTCTAAATCTTATTCATTATGCTTGCGTCAGCCTTACCTTCTTTGCGGATATCCACGTTTCTCACACGATCATACATGGTTTTACCACACATCCGCCTCAGGGATCTCATTTCAACAGCATTCAGTTGACTTTCATCCTTTCTCTGCCAGTTCCATGCCTCACTGCCATACATCAGGGTGGGTACCAGGACTCCACTGTGGACTGCCTAGCTTCGCTTCTTTTGTCAATTTTTTATTATCGCCAACGGCATTCAGTCCTCCGTTAATGGAGTTACCGGCATTTAACCTTCTTTCAATATCCCTATCAGCCTTCCCATCTCTCGTAAACATACTACCCATATTCGCAAACTCATCCACCTGCTCCAAGTATTCATCATTCATAACTATATTACATACTGTTTTCGTACTCTCTCTTTCAAACACCATGACCTTAAACTTACTTTATGTTGTAAACGATTTTAATACATCGTTATTTTCGAATTGTCTTTAATTATCACTTCTTACATTGCTCAAAAAACCTAAAATGGTTATATAAAAATTTCAATACAATGTTCACAAAAAAGACATACATCCTCAAGTTACTGGCAATCTCCTCTTAATCACTAATTTCATAAAATCTAAAGATATTTTTCCCATATCTTACCCTATTTATGTTTTATTTACATAAATAAAGATTTATTATTTCTTTTTCATACTATTAATGTTTTATTGCGTAAATTTATATATTTATTAAGATCTTTTTTTTGTTGATATTTTAAAAGTTTGATTTAAATGCTGGCATTTCTATGTGTATCTAACGTATTTTGAAACATTGTTTTATTGAAATAATGTATTTATCATGTTTTTTTGTATTTTTTTAACGTTTTAACAAATTTTAATTATTTAAAAAATATATATATGTGTACATAACTATTTTCTAAGGAGATATTTTTTATATTGTTTATTTTTTACTCATGATTCACACAATTTGTATTTTCATGTTTATTTTGTGTAAATTTTGTATACTCCTTTTTTTAACAATATTTTACGTTGTTGTATTATTACCAGTCTCAGAACAGACGTCGTCTAGTGAGGCAGGTAACTTACTTGCAATATCAAAATTTTATCTCATAAACTCCCGGGTTGCCGGCAATTAAATTAAATTATAATTAAACTAGCAGACACGTTGCTGTGGCTAACGAAACACAACGCCATTACCCAACCTTTATAAAATCCACACCACCAGCTGCCCGCTGCCCGCTGCCTGAATTGAATATTTGAATCACTCTATCTATTGGTGAAAACCGCATAAAAACCGTTACGTAGTTTAAAAGATCTATGCGCACATACATTTTGAGCGACTTCTATTTATACTATGTATTACAAATGGAAAGAAAAGTTGATCTCTATAAACGCCCATTACAAATTCAAATTCTTTGTAAGGTTTTGCTTACTACGCGTGTTTTCGCCAGATAAAAACAAATATTTTAGTTAGTAAATACACAAACGTAAGTAGGTACCTATCTATACAAGTGCGTGATATGTAGTTACTGTAATTGTCGGTAATCTGCTCCGTTATTAAACAGTCAAGACCTGCGTAAAGATTATTCATTACATTCACTTCTCTTTAAGCTTTTTTTGAAATATGAACTTAATATTCATTTTGAAAATATTAATTATTTATTATAAGCAATAATTATCAGCCTGAAACAACCGCCAGGCGGTAAGTATCTTTTCTCGGAAGATTTTTTCAATGTAGTAGTGTTTCAGGCTGATAATTATTGCTTATAATAATTGTTACCCTTTGTGCTATGCATAAAAATCTTGTCTTAAACGTTAGTTTATCAATTAAAAAATAATAATTAATTATTTGATAATAACTCGATCGAGTGTAAGTTTGAAATTTGCCTACGCAGAAAGATAAGTTCCATTAGTCATAATCATCCAAATAACGAGAATGATTTAAAAACATTTAAATGGGTAAAAGTTCAATTTTCTATACCAATGATTTATTTATTATTTTCAACAATACCTACATAATGTATATGACTCCAGTGAAAAATATTATGGATTAAAAAATATACTCGTATGTGTACTTGGTTCCCACCCAGGCGTCGGGACTTCAATTCCTCGTCCGCCATCACGACACAAGCAAAGTTTTCCGCATAATGTGATGGTAGCTGGAGTTTTTCAAATAATCTCAGGATATTCGTAACCCAAGAATGTAATAAAAAAATATGCAGGGTTTTAAGGGTCGCACTTGACTTACTTTAACCAGTGATTTCTGACATTATTTGGGAATAAAAATGTAAATGTTATTATTCTCTGGTGACTTTTTTGATGTTTTTTTCCAAGGTTTTTTCTTCAAAATCAAAGAAGAAAATATGTTCCTCATGTCGTCAACGGAACCGTAATATCGGTTCTTTAAAATAACTGATATTACGGTTCCATTACAACTCAGAAACTTGCAATTTCAACAACCCATTGAAAAGTCATTAAAAGCTAAGGATTTTTTTTAAATTTCTCATAACCTAACCTAACGTAACCGATTTTAACATTTTTTTCTTCACATTTAATGACTTTTCGAGGAGGTGTTGAAGTTGCATGATTCTCAGTTATCCGGTCACCGACATTACAGTACAGTATTTATTAAACGATAAAATTCATTCACCTTGACGTCACCCCCGACACGCCATGGATTTGGCGGGTTTCGAAAAGTTAAAACTTTGAAATTGTTAACCACGAAGAAAAAAAATGTATTTAAGTTAGAAGGTCAATATTGATTAGAAAAAATTATCTGAAGACATTCTTATTGTTCCAAAACAACCCTTTTGCATTCCTTGCCAACGAATGCTTTAATTAATGAAATATTGTCTTCAACTTAACTTTTTAAAAATTATTAACTTCTACTTTAAATTTGTCTGTAATACGCCAAATACGATAATTATTTCGTGACTTTTCGAATAGAATTTTCAGATTCGACTCGCAAAATAATATAGATATTGACATACTATCAATATGGTTCTGCCAAGTATCGCTATCGAATTTAATGTTCGATGGAAAATGCAACAAATTTTCTTAATAAGGAGAATTTAAAACGATTTTGAATGACCTCTACAAGAACTCTCGACTCATTTGAATATCTACCAATTTCAAACATTATCCATTTTGTTGTGGAAACAATGTTAGAATTTGCCCCACGGGTAGTTTTATTATTATAATTCCTAACGAGTTTCCGGCATGCGTTACAATACCACTTAAATAAATAAATAGTTTTTCCCTGCATGTCCTTTCCCATTCGTTCCCGTTCCTTTCCTGACATGAAATACACTCATTTTTTCAAACAACGCGGTGCGCCACCGAATGCAATATTTTTATACAAATATTATGAAGCCAGAGCTAATTTTTATAAATAGAAACATTCGCGGGTATGCGCATAACAACTCACCAAAGTCTCGGATGAACGGAATAGGATATAATTTCACAACGGCATGCGTATTACAATACACCAAATTACATTCATTCATACATACATGTAGAAACTAGCTGGGGTACCCGGCTTCGTTCAGGGAGTTGATATTAGGTTGAACTGACTTTCGAACCCACAACGGATTTTGCTTTATATACCCCTACAAATTGGTAGCCTCATCCATACAAAAACGGCTTCGAATGGTCCACAATGTTCCAGAACATTCCACAACATTCGAGAATGTTCTGGAAAGTTCCAGAATGATCTGTGATCCAGAACATTCCAGACTATTACCAAATATTCCAGAATGTTCCGGGATGTTCTCGAATACTCTCGAATGTTCTGGACTGTTCTAGAAATTTCTAGAGGGCGAAATATCCAGCCCTTATATCTTCAAAAGCACGCCCTTCAGGTAAAAACGGGAATCTTCTACATGGATGGGAGATAGAGGGAAAGCACACCGTATATCTTCCTTTATAATACCGGGACTCGTTTCTGAGTTTTGCCTCACGCACATTCACTTTCTTTTATAATATTATATTTATTAGGTTTGCTTATTAACACAATATAAAATAAAGTCCGCGAACGATCCAGTAGCCCTGGCTGTACAACTGACTCACTATCACATTTAAATTTATATTATTATATCATTTCTCAAGCAATGCAATCCGAGGTAAACAGTTTCTTTTAACTTCAGATTATTAGTTATGCATTCTATACCAGACCAAGGTAATGCCAGTAATTATATAGCCCCTAGATAAAATCGCTCGGCGCCGCTCGCCGTACCTTCATTCAGTTTTGTACTATTTTCTACGGTGCATCTAATGGTGGATTGTTAGCGAAATGCAAATTATGGTAATTCGTAAAGCGATTTCCCTTGCCCCGCTTGAAAGAATGCCCGACAAACTGACACACGAAAAGGAAAATTGTTTTAAACAAGTTTCTAAAAGCTTTAAGTAAACCATAGTTCCAACAAGTATATCGGCGGTCCCGAAGAACAATGTCGGATGTGTTCAAAATTGAAAATTGTTTTGTTGGCTTATTTTGTTGATCTAAAAGTCTACATTACTGGAAAAATTAAATGAAATGGTTTCAAAAACAATAAAAATGCAGAAACAAAACTTTAAACTGCTCTTCTGCAAAACTATAAACTCGCACATCTGACATTGTTCTTCGGGACCGTCGATGTACAGACATACTTTATAGAGTCAAAACTAATAGAGATGAACTCATAGATAAAATAAATTATGATCTTTGCGTGAATCACAGTAATAACCTGCGTCATACGATCATTCCAATCAATACAATGGAAGATCAGCCTGTATTTGTAATGATAAATTTATTTTTGATTTTTCTTCTGCGGATCAATATTTTAACCTTTCAAAATTCGGACTAGACGTATTTTGTCAGTATTTAAAAATACTTCCGCTTTGCAAATCCAAAATAAAAGGAATATTTGTAAACGCATCCGAAAACTAACAACTGTTTTCGAAAAGTGATAAAATGTACTTAAAAATTTAAATTTAAAAATATAAACATTTTGAATGCAAGCAAAAGTTTTAAAAATGGCTTACCTAACGTTTTTAGTAACTAAAATTACAAATAAATTATAAACGTTATCATTGTCTCAGTTTTTTGTCGTTTCATGTAAAAATAATTCTTTAAAAATTCACAAAATTTCATAATTTTTTGTCAAATTGCGGTCGGAAATTTTGGTTTCATAAAGCTTAATATTTTAATTGATTTGTGGTTAAATTTTAGGTTTTAATATAAAGCTTGTTTTTTTCTCTTTCCAATACCGTTTAGTTAATACTTCTCACTATGATAGTAAGGGAGACACAACGATGTCTATGAGACCTATGTGAGCTGGGATAAATATGGTCTACCGTGATTAAAAGGGTTTAGAAGTTGTCACTAGGTACCTACTTACCAACAAAAAAAATAGTAATAGGACTGATAAGTTTTAAGATTTTCACGGCCAAAAGCATTTTCGTTATTTGTTTTTGGGGTGTTATGCCGTGTTGCGCTACCTCCTTCTTTAGCCAACGTTTCGGACATCGTTGCAGTGTCCATCATCAGGGCAGATCCGGCAGATCCGGTAGATGTGATACATCACACATCTACCGGATCTGCACTGCAACGATGTCCGAAACGTTGGCTAAAGAAGGAGGTAGCGCAACACGGCATAACACCCCAAAAACAAATAACGAAAAAGTAATAGGACTATTTAAATCGCTTTTAAAAGAAATTGTCACTCAGTTTTCCTCTTAAATTCTCCTACCAGAAAGCTACTTGGCGCTAGGCACACAGCTATATTCTTTCATAACACTTTTTTTTCAAGATTTTCTGTAAAGTATCCGAAACAACCATACTAATTAATATACAGGCACGGTAGGCACCTACCATGTATTCAAAGAGGATGACGAAAAAGTTTTTAGATGTTATACTTATTTTATTTTGTTAGATTTAATTAGGTAAGTAAAAAGATAGGAAAGAGGATGGCGAAACAGTTTTTAGATGTTATACTTATTTTATTTTGTTAGATTTAATTAGGTAAGTAAAAAGATAGGAAAGAGGATGGCGAAACAGTTTTTAGATGTTATACTTATTTTATTTTGTTAGATTTAATTAGGTAAGTAAAAAGATAGGAAAGAGGATGGCGAAACAGTTTTTAGATGTTATACTTATTTTATTTTGTTAGATTTAATTAGGTAAGTAAAAAGATAGGAAAGAGGATGGCGAAACAGTTTTTAGATGTTATACTTATTTTATTTTGTTAGATTTAATTAGGTAAGTAAAAAGATAGGAAAGAGGATGGCGAAACAGTTTTTAGATGTTATACTTATTTTATTTTGTTAGATTTAATTAGGTAAGTAAAAAGATAGGAAAGAGGATGGCGAAACAGTTTTTAGATGTTATACTTATTTTATTTTGTTAGATTTAATTAGGTAAGTAAAAAGATAGGAAAGAGGATGGCGAAACAGTTTTTAGATGTTATACTTATTTTATTTTGTTAGATTTAATTAGGTAAGTAAAAAGATTAGAAATAACTTTATATTCTTTACTCTTATTGTGAAATATTATTATAATTCCTTTAAAAGATTATAAATTTTCTTGGCTTCCATCGAATAGATGTGCATTATGCATGTAAACGTATGAATGATATGTTATTATGTAAATATTAATCTAGGTATTAACGTATATCGTTTCTTCTAGTAATATGAAAGTCGGGCATAAGTCTAGGTCTAACCTATTCAATAAGATTTTCCAATAATAATCTAATCACTATAATTTCCGCATCGTTAAAATCCGTTGAAGCATTGTTTATAGCTCCAATGCTATTTATGTGCCGGAATACGTCAACACACACGGCCTGAGAACAACTTCATTGCAGTTCCGAATATGTACCGGGTACCAAGTGCAAGCTACCAATGCAACAATATGGAATTCCAGTTGGTAGATGGTACGTAGGAGTACCTACATATTCGTGGTTTGTGGCCTTTGTCACTTCCCAGCGCCAGCGGCAAGTTCCAACCGAAATAGCTACCATCAAGTAACGGAAATTTATTTTTGTGTTATTGTTTCTTTTATACCTAGTAGGTTCTTACTTAAATGAATCGTAAGTTTGAACGTTGAACGTCATTGTGCATTTGAAATGCGTTTCGGCGGTATTGATGTTTGAAAAAAGTGGCCTTCAAAAGCATGAAAAATTGTTCACTTAATTGGGAAATTTTTGTGTTATTGTTTCTTTTAGATTAGTTAGTGTAGGCTTTAAAACCAAAATTAATGATTGTCCGGACGTTGAACAACATCATTGTGCATAATTTAGGCTCCATAGTGCAAAGACAGCTGAATCTTTATGATTAATGTTAAAAAGGTGGAATTCTTTTTATTATTTCTGGAAAGTATTCCAACATCATGTGAGTTGTTTGAAGCTTTAAAAGCTTCGTTGTTTTCCATTGAATATGTTCCCAATATATGACTTCAAGACGTCACAGAAATGAATAAAAGGTTTAAGATTTCTGTTCAAACTGAACATTCAGGTACTTTTTTGCATCATCATCATCATTATCATTACATAGTATTTTTTTTTTTTTTTTTTACAGTGAATACCGCACAAGAATCTCAACTGCTCCCGTCTGGATCCAGTGAGACTATGGCATCCCCAATTGGGGTATGTTGTGAGGCTGAAGGTAGTGGGGAGGGGAAGGAGGTGGGGAAGAGGAAGGTTGGGAAGTACCTGGCTATTCAGATCTGGTCACCAAACACGGCTAAAGCCATTTTCAAGCAACGTTTCAATTCTGAATGGTGGTCTTACACCAGGGCGATACTGATAGTATCTTCCACTCTGGAACATGCCGCAAATATACTATATATTATTTTAAATGAATTAAATGTGAAATAACACAAATTAATCAAATAAAATTTATTTGCGCATGCCGGGTTCGAACGCGCGACCTCCGGATTGTGAGTCAAGAGTCTTACCCACTGGACTACGGAGGTCGTCCAAATGAAGTCGCTTAAAATGTATGTGCGCATAGATCTTTTAAACTACGCAACGGATTTTCATACAGTTTTCACCAATAGATAGAGTGATTCAAGAGGAAGGTTTATATGTATAATACATGCTTATTTTAGTAGAGAAAAGCCGATAAATTCAAATATTCAATTCAGGCAGCGGGCAGCTGGCAAGCGGTTGGTGTGGATACTGTGGAGCTGTTGATAACGAACGCTGAAGAACGAGTCGTAGAAACGATTTTTTCTCATGTGACAAAAATGTCAACCGTGTACAAATATTGGGCGTGTGTTTTGCGTGTTTCCCGACTAGCGCCGGTGTCGAGGGCATCGTGACGCTAGTTCCTAGGAGCATCTTCCATTAAAATATCTGTAGAACAAGGACAGCATTCCCATCCGACGCCTGTTTTTTAGAGGTAGGAGAATCTATCAGACGGACCGCCCGTTTCTGCACAGTCTTTTTAGGTATTGGGGTCCCAAACCAGAGATGGCTGCAAAATTCAACCGTGGGGCACACTTGGAATTTGTGAAGGTATAGCAGTTGTGTGCTTTTAAAGCTCTGTACACGTACTTATACAGTATTTTAAAGTTGATATAGGTATTCCATTATATGTATGCAAGTAGTGGGAAGTAAAGAAGACAGTAGTAGAAAGAATATGCATTTTTGATAAATATATTTAAATAAGAAGAGTTAAGAAGTTATGTGTCCGTCGACCTCAATTTTAGTATGCCTCTACCATTTTATTTTCCTTCGTCGTTTTAAGATCTCACCCTCTTACAAGATGCAAAACGGAATATATTTTTTTTATTATCGTGCTATAAACAGAGTAATTCAATAACGTACCACTTTGGAAGGTGCCTGAAACTTGGAGTTTTTCAGCCCCAAGGCTTTGGATATTACGAGTTTGGGCTGCGTATATTTATAAAAGTGTATTGATAATCAGGACTTTATACACAATTTAATAACGTTTTAAGTGAAAGTGTTTTTTATAAGCTTTCATCCATTTTCAAGCAACAAAAACGGTTCTGAATTATTTCCTATTTAAAAATATGTTAGTGGCGTTAAATTAGGATTATTAAAGATTTTTATTGTTCCTAAAGAAACTGACAACACCTCCGTTGAAAAATGTTGTACATACAATCAAGCGGACGGTAGAAAACGTAAAAACTTATTTTAATCTGTTCAAAAAATAATTATTAATTTACTAGGATTACCCGGCATGCGTTGCAATGCCATATAAAGAAATAAATTGTTTCTACCTGCGTGTACTTTCCCATGCGTTCCCGTTTCTGCTCCCGTTTACCTCCCGCGTCCTCTTTTCCTCCCGCTTTCCCTTTCTACCTTCCCCGTCTTACACCATTCGCGTCCCCTCATTCCGCGAACCCCTCTCCTCCCCGCGATTCTCTTCTGTGTTCCTCTTCCACCCTCCCTGCCTTCCCCCCTTCATCGTCTCCCGCGCCGCGAACCCCCCTCCTTCGTTCGCCTCCCCTCTATTGGATTTACCTCTCCCTCCATCCCTCCTCCCTGCTGCTAAACTGTATGAAATACTATTGTAAAATTTTGATGCAAATTTCAAAACGCCAGAGCTCACCATTACAAATAAAGAAACCTTCGCGGACGTGCGCTCAAAAACTCACCAAAGTTTCACCCCAAATTGACGAATGGTATAGGAAATAATTTTTAACGCCAGAGCTCACCGTTATAAATAGAAACCTTCGGGAAAAAGAAGCATAAATTTTTGTGTGTTAAGATTATGTCCTTTTTTGGCCGCCTTATATCCTTCGCATTCCAATTTCGACTAAGTTTAGTTATTGACTATTGCTTTAATCTATCTTCTAGAATCTAGAATTTAAAGGTAGAATGACACTACCCATAATCCTGACTATTATTATTATTAAGGGCCCGCAACCGGGCTCAAAAAGAAGAAGATGGAGAGATATGAAATTACGAATGTTAGAGGAGAGCGCTAACATTTAAAGCGTCAAAATCGATGCGAAAATTGCGAAATTTAGACTCGTTTAAAATAGAGCAAAAATCTCGTGGGGAGCATCTTAACTATCATTTAAAGAAACATAGCGAATTTTTTCACAAATATAATTTATAAGATAATAGAAATAGACTTGTTTATAATAATTTTTGGCGCATACTTTGCGTTTTTTTTTTATTGAGGGAATTTCATATAATTTGCGTTTCGGCGTGGGCAGCATCTAGACATTATCTTAAAAAATAACATATATTTTTTTTAGAGCTTAAAAACTTCAAATATTTAAGGGAGATATGTAAGAAATCGGTATAAATCTCTTCCGTTTCAAAGTATTATTGAAATGTATTGTTTCTTATCTTGTGTCTGGTTGCCAACGCTAAATTATTTTATGTGAACCACATTCACGTGTATTTTCTGTATCCTTGTTTATGTTTCCTCAGACAAAGAGCACTGGAATGTAAATACGAAATAAAATAGATTCTATAAATAATTGCTGCTGAGCAATCGAATGTGAAACTGTTGTTCGTATTTAGGATTGTTTCTTGGAATGCATATTTCTTGAATGATTCAATGAATCAAGTATCAAACTGCACGCGAATTTCACGTTAGAGTAATGCTGTATTCGGACACATTTCAGGGCGGCAAGTACCAACCCACTCATAGAATTCTGAATATCCGAAGTACTTTCTTTACGTTATTGAAATGAAAGTGGAAATTAGTCAGTAACGTCCGGAAGTACTGTCTTGTTTGTAAAACGTTTACAGTGGAATTCGAATAAAATCAGAAGAAAAAAAAACTTGTTTAGGAAGTATTCATGACATTGTGAATTGTTGTATTTTATTTATTTAATATTAATATGTTTTTTTTATATGAATACCGCACAAGAGTCACCACCGCTCCCGTCTGGAGCCAGTGAGACTGTGGCATCCCCAAGTGGGGTATGTTGTGAGGCTGAAGGTAGTGGGGAGGGGAAGGAGATGGGAAGAGAAAGGCTGGGAAGTACCTGGCTATTCAGATCTGGTCACGAAACATGGCTAAAGCCATTTGAAGCAACGTTTCAATCCTGAATCCTTCCTTACATTTGAGTGTGGTGTGGCAATCATTGTGCTTTGGGAAGAACATATTTGGGCATTTGAGCAGGGTTGGGCCGAGATTTCGGCTTAGCAGTTGACGATTAGGATTGGACACAACGGCTAAAAGAATATTTCTAATTCTTATAAATATATTTCATCAATATGTATTGTCTGCAGTTCGCCCCACTGAAAAGAAAATCTCAGGAAGTGTGCTCAATAGTTATGTGAAAGGAAACTGGCGTAATTTACAGAAGTCCTTCCACTCACCCGCAAAGTTCTTCTATCAGTTTACACTTCACTTGACCACCCTGATATTAGGATGCGAACCCTGGCACCTCAAATATGCGGCGATTTATAATAAATATATCCAAGAATTTGAAATATGTCACATAGAGGAATGGGAATCGGTACAATAATATATGCTTCGATAAAATGGATTTCCTTCGCATATTCCATCCATATTGTCAATTTGGAGCCGACCAACTGCACCGCAGAGCCGATAACATCCGCCTTGAACTCAAGACTGCCTTCTTTGTATTCCCGCGCATTTCCTGTAATATAGGCATCCTTCACAGATTCCTGAATGACAATTGGCCAATTGTGCTGCCTTCAACGAGAAAGTGATCAGATTTTCAAACTGTACCCTTTTCCAGATTGACTTGTATTTTTATTACAGAAAAGCTGGGTTAGTTATGTGATTTTCTTTCAAAAAAAATATTCTCCGGACATATTTTTTCCAGACATAAAACATAATATACTTCAATTAAAAGTTATGGCTCTGTAAAACTGCGAAAAAAATAATAAGATAATTTAATAACGATATCACGAAAGTTGTTACTTTACAAACATATTTATTTTATATATAAAAATTTAGGTTCCGTATGTTTGCGTTCCCAAATCTCGGAAAGTAATCGATGGATTGACTTAAAATTTTTACAGAACATTGGATTTTAGCAGAAGAATGTTTCTATATATAATGGTAAGCTCTGGCGTTATGAAATTTGTATAAAAAAATACTGCAAGTGGTGCGCGAGCGGTTTGAAAATATGTGAATTTCATATATTTTAGCGTCAGTGAGGGAAGGCAGGAGGGGGAGGGTAACGAACGAGGTGGGGTTGGCGGGAATAGTGACGATCGAGGGGGATAGCGGGGAAGGTGGAAGGGGAACGCAGGAGGGGTAGGGGACGCGGGAAGAGAACGGGAACGCATGAGAATGGACATGCAGGGAGAAACAATTTATATCTTTGTATGGAATAGCAACGCGTGCCGGGAACCAGCTAGTTTATTTTATAAATCTTTGAGCTTTTTGTTTGTTTTGGTATTCACACAACAACGTCTGCGCCTTTGGAAAATAATGAGTAGAAAGATTTATAAGATTGATATCCCTCCGAAAAAAATCTGGATGAGTGCCAAATACGTCTGGGAATCGGATTGAAAAGGTGCGATAAACCCTTCGGGCGGGCTTAGGGGCCAGTGATTTGGGGAGGGGTCCCTATTTGCCACCCGCCTCGGTCGGCGTCAGGTGGCGGGGAGCGGGAAGGCCTATTTCTTGACCCTGCTCTGGAAGCCTCTAGGTGTTATTAAATAATAGCAACCTTTCATTTCAAGCTAAATATTACAGTGTTTATTCAACTCTGTTTCATAAATTAAAAATTATTCAATCCAATATAGACATGCTAAAAATTTGGTGATCACAAAACAATCTATATTTAAATGTAGAAAAATGCAAAACTTTGACCTTTTCCAGAAAAAAAACAGCACTGTTTTTCGACTAATCAATAAATAAAATAAATTTAGAAAGAGTATCAGAAAAGCGGAATCTTGGCATAATAATGGATGAGAAACTAGACTTCACGGTTCACATTCAACAAACTTCAAATAAGGGTATGAAAACATTAGTATTTGTATTAAGAACAATTAAAAACTTTGAATCGTTACAAATCATTAAACTACTATACACATCCCTTGTTAGAAGCCTAATAGAATATAACTCCATAGTCTGGTCGCCCTTCTACAAAATTCATATTCATACTATTGAAAGAATTCCAAGAAAATTTCTACGTTTTGTAAATTTTAAACTTAACATCCCTTTAGAGCACATAAATTACCCGTCGTTAATGAATACTTTAAATATTCCAATATTAGAAAACAGACGAAAAATAACCGACCGAACCTTTTTATTAAAATTATTAAACTCTAAATTCGACAGTTGTGAACTCCTGCAATTAATAAATCTACATGTACCTACACGAACAACTAGACAAACATTGACATTTTATATACGTACATCTCATTCGAACTATGAATTATATTCTCCAATACAACGTTTGCATAGTCTTGCTAACAAATACTTAAACAATCTGGATGTATTTGACAATAATTTGAACTTAGCAAACTTCAAACGCCATATATAACGCCATAACTATTTATTTCTACCTATCCCATAAACTAATGAGAACAACAATTTTAAACATTACCTACTTTATGTCAACTCCTATATGTTATGGACTATATTTTGTTTCTTATATTTTATGTTACCTGTATTTTGTTAACGCTTATATTTTATGTAACCTAATTTTTTTTTAACCCTTATATTTTATGTAACCTTTATTTTGTTTTTAACAAATATTATGTTACTTGTATTGTGTATTGTATTTTGTAAACCCATTCTTTTCACTGTAATTTAAAAAAAATGTACTGCATTCTATGTAAAAGCCCTATGAGCGTTTAAATAAATAAATAAATAAAATAAATAAATAAATAATACAATAATAAAGAGGAATCCTTTATTGTAAGGTTAGTAAAACTTAATAATCAGCATCACAGGTTGCGACTTCCTCCCAAATCAATTGGGTAGACTATTACGTTAGGAAAGTTGCTAGCTCAGGATTATTCAATATAGAAGAAAGTATTATTACTACCTACGTGTTAGAACAAGAAGACGTAACGAATGTACGCAGGAAAATGAACATGGATTACATTTATTTACGCACAGGAGACAAGTACTAAACAGATTGGGCATTCATAACTTCACGACAACTTTAATGTTATGAAAATTGTATTTGTTTGTAATTTTGCATAGAAATCAATTATTTTCAAAATAAAAATACATTCCAATTAACTTTGTTCGGTTTTGGTAGATATTTGTAATTTTGCTGGGTATATCAATGCGTTGTCTGGAATGCAGGATTTTCTCGCTTCGGCGTTGTTAGTGTATGTAAAAATGTATTTCATTCGTACACGGAAATATCTTCAAGCGACTCGAGTTTCATGTGCGTAGCATACGCGCCACTCGTGAGTACCCGCTATACTAATTTGATAGTGTTCGTACACGATGCTACACGCCGGCATTGCCGGTAGCGCGCTGTTCGAACTACATTCGTGTCTGCTATTACTCGTTTGACGTTTGACAGAAATGGCGACCGAAATTGAATATAATGTTTCATTTGTTCTAGAAGTGGAAAAAATGCGTGTTTATTTAACTATACCTTACCAGAATACATAAGAAAGGATTTAGTGGTGAAGGCATGGATTGATGTTGAAAAAAACGTGCATTTTTCTTAGGAATACTATGAGTTAACAACTGCACGAAATTGAAATAAAAATCCTTTGAAATTCTGTAGAAAGAATGAAACTTGTTGTCATCATTCTCATGCGATTCGCTGACGGCAACGAACGCCCTACAGTTGATATTTCTTTCGACGTATGGGTGAACCCAAATCTTCTATTAGATTGTTTTTTATTCTTATAACAAAGATAAACGAGAGCATTGTCTTCATCGCTAGAGTCACTTGACATCGTATTAACTCCACGACCGCACTTGAAGAAATTATCAAGTTCAGTATACTTCGGGTAACGCTGTGTACTGAAACCATCATTAAAGATTAACATATTGGTAGGTTACTTGTGGTTGCGTCATAGTCACGTAGTTTGAAAGTATCTCCACGAACGAAGGGCCTTAGAGGTCGATGTTGCGGATTCGATACCCGCGTATATTTATCACTAAATATATGGGCCTTGAAACGTCTGGGGTTTGTGATGTTATGTAGCAAAGTGTAGACATATTGCTAGTTGTTTAGTTTGTTATTTAAACGAGTGACCTTATCTTTGCCATTATTGCCTATAAAATTGACAAGACAATCCTCTAAAAATTATTACGTATTTTAATCATATTGACATTTATTATTTTGTAATATCAATCATTCTTTTATGCGTCAAAGCACATGGCCAAATAGTGGTGGCTCCTTGGCAGTGGCGTAACTACCATCTGAGGCCCGTGGCAAATTCATGTCCCCCCCAGTAAAAATCGTCACGTTGTAATTGAATTTTAATAAATCACCTAAGAAGTTACCCAACAGTATTACTAATATTATGTGCATTTTTGTTAAATATCTAATACATTTTAATTTAAAAAGCATTGGTATAACAATTTTATAATGAAATATTTTAATTGCAAGTTCAATAAAACAAAAACTACGAAAAATCAAAGATACACATGAACAATTGTCATAACTAAAGACCGGATTATATGCAACAAAAATAGCCCAAAATATGCACAAAAATGTGATAAAAATAGCTAAAATATGCACGAAAATCCATAAAGGGCCAAAATATGCAATATGAAAGAATACAGGAAGTTGTATTTTTAAATATTTTTTATTTAAGTAAGCTATTAGTTCTCAAGGATAACAATCGTATTTTCGAAAATATCAATTGAAATGTATTTATTAATGAAATTTACAATTTACCTTTAAAAACGTACATGCTTAAGTACCCACTGTTCTAAATGTTCTGTAGACAAATTGTGTACGACCGCTTTATATATTTTTGTAAGCGGAAAAGAAATGTTCTAAGTCTACCTACTGATGTGACTGAACAAAATTTAAATTTTTGGGTGTGATTTTTGAACTTATTGTGCTGGTCAAGATTTCACCTGACCCGTTGATGAAGCTATCAATTTGGCACAAGGGTTCAAACACTGGGTTCAGTAAGTTTTCAAACTTTTCATTCAGTTTACTCGGGAATAACTTTGGCAACGGGGAATTCATTAGGCCAATTTTATTCATAACCTGAATAGATTAATACAACGCCAATCCATGAGTTTAAAGCGTTTTTATACTTGCAGGTATGCATGCGAAATGAGGGCTAATCAAAGCTAGTTTTTTTTTTTTTTTTTTAAATATTAGCATCGTCAAACGCTTCTTTGCACTGGAAAACTGCCAAAACCTCTGCACTATCGAAGTCATTGATAACACCCTTGATGGCCTCAAAATGTTCATGGTAAAACGATCCATGTACCCCACCGTGTATCGAGATCGAGGGTAAATATGCAAGATCTCAAATTTTTTGCTACTATAAAATATGCAACTACCGCTGAAAAGGGTCTAAATATGCAAATGCATATGATGTAATCCTGTCTTTAGTAATAACAATCAAACGAAGAATGCGTAATAGAACCCCTTCTTACTTGAAAAAAAAATAGATATCCAGGATTTCCCTATCACCAATATTCACCATGCGTCGCTAGTCCGCCAGCGCCACGAAAAAGTACTTTCTTGGTTAACAAAATACGGGAATACCCCGAGCGTCACTAGCTCGCCCACGCCACCAAAGTACCGGGAGAAAAATTAAGCAGCCAATGGATGCGTTCTAAAATTGATCGGCATCCTTTTCTTATGAATGCGTTTAAATTTGAATTATTTATATAATGAAAACAAATAACTTAGTATGCTCCACTTTTATTAACATGTTTTCTTCGTCAGGAAAAGAATGATAATAAATAATAATTTATTTGAATTTGTATATGATCTTTATGTACCTACTATTATAAAATTCATAGTTTTTTCTAAATTTTGTTAAAAATGTCAGGTTACTTCTGAGCTCACGGCCTCTCGGGCCGGGGCCCGTGGTATTTTGCCAGTCCTGCCACCCTATAGTTTCGCCACTGCTCCTTGGGTAATAGTACGTACCATACTAACGCAATTCAACTATTAGACTTATCCAGCCTCATATAAACTATTTGAATTCATTTTCCACGCTATTATGAACGGTATTTATCAATAACTCTTGGCCACGAAAATGCTTTGAAGAAGTGACATTTGAACTGCGGTTTCTAGATAGCAGCATTACTAAACGAGGGAAAACCTGCTTTGTGCACTGATGTTAGAATGGGTGTAAGGTCGAAATTACACAGCCATGAATTTCACCTACCAGAATTATACACATACGGAATTACTCTCAACGAAGCTACACATTTGGAGAACTACACATACTTGAGTTACACATGTCCAAGAAATCTGTTTTAATATTTTTATTTTTTATGGTGTTGTGCTATATAAAGTGTTAAATTAGGTTAGGTTGGGCTTTTTGCCACGTGCAATTTAATTAGGTATAATTCCGTATAATATAAACATTAAGCAAAACTTTTGTCCATGAACAAACTCAATTATTTCAAGAATTGCATATACATGAGTATAGGATTGCTTCAATTATACTATATTATATTTATATACCTTTCATGAAATAATTGAGTTTGTATACGGATAAAAATATTTATTTGTATTTGCATAGAGCATGTACGGGCGCAAATAAATAATTCAACTATTTTAAAGAATAACTGGCCAATCTTGCAAAAAGTAATTTTTCCTTAAATAATTAAATCACGCCATCTAAGAACGAGGAATTTATGAATAATTTTAATTAATTGAAGACAATTCGAAAATAATAGAAAAACAGAAAAAGATAGGTCACATCTAGACTCGAATCGAAGTGGAGCTCTATCAACTGAGCTAACGTGTCCCTATCCGATTCGGTCACGAACTCATGAACCGCCACTGATAAACATACATATACATACCTATATATGCAGTACATGCACCTACGTACATAAATACATCCATGTACACATACATATACGTACATACACACACATATACAAAACATAAACATACACATATACATAAATATATACATATAACTACACATACATATTTAAACCTGTATAACCACATCCTCGCGCATATAAAAAATATAAACACATATATCTGAGAACGAGAAACAGGCTAATAACACTATCACATTCACTCATCAAAAAGTCCCCGAGCACCTTCCTGAAACTGTCGTATTTGGCTATTGACTTTATTTCAATTCTTAAATTATTAAAGATTGATTATTTTGTTTCAGTGAAAGGCGATGAGGTGACCCAAGTCGAGCATGAGGAGCGAGAGGCTGCTGCTAGTGGCAGTCTTCGGCTTGTTGTGCGCGCGGGGGGGCTTGGGGCAGGGCGGCGAGGGGGAGGGCGGGGGCGAGGAGGGCACCCCGCCGCCCCCGCCCCCGCCCTCGTCCGAGGCCCCGGCCATAGCGGGCCCCGACCTCCCGGCGACCGAGCCCTGCGAGCCCAGGGCGCTGCGCAACGCTCCGAAACCCCCACCGGTGAGTGCACACATTAATAAGTAAAATATAAAAAAATTTAAGTAACACCCGACACAAAAAAGAGCTGATGACCTTGAAGCGCCTGAACAGATTTTCATGAATTGTAGCTAAGAACCATCTCGATCACGTCAGCTTTCAAACAAAAAAACGCATCATAATCGGTCAATTCGTTTAGGAGCTACGATGCCACAGGCAGACACACAGACACACACCACGTCAAACTTACCCCCTCCTTTTGCGTCAGGGGTTAAAAATACTGTTTGGTGCACGGGTAAGATGATGAGCGAATAGAAAAATTCCAGGGTAATGCGTAATATTATTCAAGTTCATTGAACTGAAAATTCAAAATTGGAACTACTTATCATATATGAAAATCGACTACCACAACACAGGCATGTTGCCTAGTACGGTGGTCGAAAAATCCCCAATTCATGTAACGAACAATTCAAAGAATAAAGATACTTAAAAAAAAAAATATATATATATATATATATATTATCAGACAAGCGATACTGTAAGACAAGGTAAACAAAATTATTTTATTAATAACTAGCCGACCCGGCGAACTTCGTACCGCCTTAGAATCAATAACTGTTAACTTATTAGCTGAATTAAATTCAGTTTTTTATTGAGTTCCTTCCCAGAACTTCCTCTCCTTCCTAATAAGACTCTCCACACAGCATCTCCAATGATGACATAGACTCTAAGGGGAATTGTTTTCCTCAGGGCCTCCTATGTGGATCTAATGTAAAAAAACAGTGAACATTTTTCCTTTGGAGGGGTACAGACATACGTTCACCGTTTTTTCTCTATTCGACTGTTGGAAATTGGTGTATAAGAAAGAGGGGCAGCATCAAAGATATTGTTGTTTGTATTCAATATCTTTGGACAGACATATGTGAAGAAAAGCAAAACAATCAGCGCATTGACATTTGACGTTTTCGAATTTTTGGAATTCACTCACTATTCAATATTCTATGCTTATCACAACATTGCTGCCGCGTTTTAAAAATATGAGAACTCGTTCCATACAAATTGCATGAGGAAAAGAATTTTCTTCATAACTTTTTTTTTTCGTGAATTTTTCTGATGTTTTAATAGCTATTCTGCTATTCGGGGTGGAGACAAAATCCAACAAATCAAAGATCATAAAAATCGGTTCAGCCGTTCTTGAGTTATAAATGGTGTAACTAACCCGACATTGTTTTATATTTTAAGATTCTTTATTCGAAATGCGAATCCTTTGAAATGAGATTAGCAGAATGAATAGAATGAAGATACGTTACTGAGACAATGCGCATGGTTTCGTTGAACTAGGTCCAGTGGACATATATGCTTAGTAGGGTATAACTAGACACAACCGGAATATGTTATTTTTATATCAAGTACTAGACGTAAGGACTACAAAACTTTTTCCACAAAAAAATAAATTGGTTTCGAAAGATTGTTATTTTATCTAGTTAAGTTATGTTTTAAATTTTGAAAATTATGTTTATTTTTATTATAATAAGGACATACCGTTGGTCGTTGGCAAATTTGTTAAATTTTCAATCAAAATGTTGTATTATACAACACATATTTCAAATCATATAATCATAATTATCTGGGGAAAGCTACTTTTCAGAAATTTATTAATAGTTCAAATAAAATCATAAAAAAATTCCGCGCACGTGTTATGTGACGAAAATACTTCAGTTTGTCTATTTATTTACGGTCTTACAAAACTAATATATTTTTTTTTCTCGCTTATTTTGCTCAGACATATTTGAAAAAATATCAAAAAAATAATTACAAATGGTACATAATTTTATCATGAACCCTTTTATTGCCCTTGAATGTAGGTATACATTAAAAGCAAATTTTGAATGTAATTAAACCGGTAATTATTTGGAAATGCTGGTATGGAAAATAATCAATCTTTCTCATGGGAACCGCCCTGTAAGGGTACGATCGCGAGATCATCTTTCGACGAAATTTGATTTCTCGACCGCTGGTTATGGGCCTTGCGGCACTTACATATTCTTTAAATGGCAATCTTTTTCATAAACTGTGCTCCATTTTTTGTTAAATGAGTATAAATATTAGGTTTCTTGTATTTTTATAATGTCATTCAATAGAATATGTTGTAATTTTTCAAGTTTACTAACATTCGAAAAGTTTTTTAAAATTTAATTTAATCTTTTGAAATGCAATGATCCTGAGATATTGAGTGATTCTGAGATAAATATTTTTTTTATAAATACGTTCGGCTTCAAAAATCCTACAATTATATTCGTTAGTCCAATATACCAGCTTGATCAAAAAGTTTTAGATCCGGTCACCGTGTGACGCTGTCAGACACCCAAGTGGATTTTTTGTTGTTGTTAGGTTACTACATCTGTCATTGACACTTCCCTTCAAATTTCAGCGTTGTAGCTTGACGTTTGTAAAAGTTATTCTGTACTGAGTACTTCTACCTTTGTGCGTGTTTTCGAATTTTTATAAGCCTGAAAATGGCATCAATTTTGCACCACAATAACGCACCGTCGCATAATGTGATCCTAACCGTGAGTTTTTGAAAACGGCTCTGATGGACATACTGAAAATTGAGTACCTGATTTTGATGAATAAACTTGTATATTCGATTTTATGAATAAAGTCCTAAAGCTTTTTGATCAATATTCATTCTACACAGCCTTCACCTCTACCACAACCGTCGACAGATTCGGAAACACTAATTTATTTCGTTAACAATATTTTAATGTTCTGATTCCACCACAGCTTATTCATTGGTGTTTTATTTTTTTAATTTTAATTAAATTTTTAAATTAATGGAATACTGGATAGGGGTTCAATCTGCCCAGTGGGGGACTATAGCACCCCCATTTGGGAATGTTACGAGACGGAAAGAAATGGGAAAGGAAAGGAGACGAGGAAGATGAGGGTTGGGTAGCACCTGGCTGTTCAAATCTGGTCAACAAACTCCGTTAAAGTTATTTCAAGCAGTGTTTCGGTCACTCACCGGGGCGATATGAATAAATTATTTATTTAAACCTAATCAACTTGGCAAATCGTGATTCTATTAACAAGAATTTAAAAAAATATATATTTGCCAAAAATACATAGTTACACACAGATACATTTTTTGGTATAAAGCGCCTGTTCCGAGGTGGCAGAAATTTAATTGAATTTTCATACTTATAACGTAATTAGAAGAAAAAAGAATTCGAAAGAGATGAAAAGAAATGAATTATTATTTTTTAATTGATAAACTAACGTTCTAGACAAGATTTTTATGCATAGCACAAGGGGTAACAATTATTGTTATAAGCAATAATTATCAGCCCGAAACACACATCTACATTGAAAAAATCTTCCGAGAAAAGACACACCGAAAAGATAGGTGAGAGCACCTGAGCGGCAATCAGAAGCATACGGGTTCAAGTCCCGTTGGCGGCAAGTATCTTTTCTCGGAAGATTTTTTCAATGTAGATGAGTGTTTCAGGCTGATAATTATTGCTTATAATAATTTTTAAAAGAAATGAAAGTACATGAGAGAAATAGACAATAAATTAATGAAATATGACGAAAGACACAAATAAAAAGATATGAGAAAAAAGATAAAAATAATGATCGTCTGAAACGTATTGAAATAAATTTAATTTATGTAAGTGTATTGAAGCCAATTTTTAAAATGTATTTCCAAGGTCGTTGAAATCAAGGATACTTTGATATTTTGTATATATATAAAAATCTTGTGTCTATTTCTAACAGAACGAAATTATTTATATTGTTGAATAACAGATGGCGCCAAGTCCGCCTCATCGAACTTTAATCCAGAGTCGCGTCATTTTGATATTTCATTCGGCATCATGTTCTCGCGTGGGCAAACCATCGAGCTTATTTGTGTTGGCTAAAGACGGACTGACAAAAATATCGTACACTGAATTGCTCTTCGAAATTCATATTGATTTTCTTTATTTCATTTTCCTACTTTAGTTGGTGTTTTTTGCTTTTATCGGCGGTCATCCTCTACAGCGCTCTATTCCTCTACCTGTCGAAGATCCCATCCCCACACACTTAATACATTCGTTATTTTTTATTTAACAACCAAAATACTCACTAGAAATAATTTATATGGCAGAACAACGTTTGTCGGGTCAGCTAGTTATTTTATTATTTTTAATACCATAGAATCGTAATAATCATATTATTATATACGATTTATAAATTAAGATTTGTTAAGCTATCGACAGATCAACACTACTATGTTTGGTTACACATGCGTTTTTAAAATATGAGCTAAATAAATAAATACAAAATACATAATTTATTTTTAAAACAATTGATGTTTTCTGTTTCTGTTTTACTTCTACCTAATCTGTCACTGATAAGTATTATAAATTTTATTATTTTCTTTAACTTATCTAAGAAATTCATACTCAACAGCCTTTTATTTCGGCCGTTTGGTTTTCTTGGGTTCCAGTCCGTCATCTTCACTTTTTGTATTACCGCCGCCTCCCCCCCCCGATGGAATATGATTGGTTAAAGATTTTTTTTTTTTTTAAATTTGGGGAAAACAAACACACACAGAATATCCATTCAAAGCACAAGTTAAGACGTTACCTACATCAGAATGCCGGGTTGCATAGCAAATCATGTTAAAGATTTAAAAAGCCTGCCACGCTTCTAAAGGACCTATAAATATTGCCTCGGTACTTCGTGAATGCGCCCAGAGTGCATTTTCCGTACTTTGCCTATTTACGGAACGTTTTGCAAACGGCGATAAGGCCTAACCTGCTACATGCCCCACTGTTACACCCTTCCCGACCCCACCCCCACGACCACCTCGCCACAACCTTCCCCCTTGATAGATCGTTTCCCTGGGCGCTGTTCCAGCCAGATAGCCCCATCTGGGGGATTATATGCTAAGGGGTGGTTTAACACTACTAGTCATTTCAATTTCATTCTATTTTAGATGCATTATATAATAACATATTCGTAGGAAGTTAGTGCAATGATTGAGTTGAATTGAGTAAGGAGATGTATTTGGGGTAATGCGCATTTTCACGGACAAAACATCATTCAACAAAATATCTACTAAAACCTAACCTAACCTAACTTAACCTTATTTTACATTTGACTATTTTTAAACAATAATTTATTTGGTAGTTATTTTGCATTGGCCGGTTTCAATTAAATGCTCGGCGATTGCCGATTTGTCAGGGTGGCCAAGTTTACCGGCCATTACTTTGGATTTGTTCCTGAAGTCCTGGGAAGACCCAAAACTTATAGAGCACGCCTAATTACAGAGGCAATTGAAATTCATAAAAATCCAATTAACATTAATAGAGACGACGCGACGGAGCTAAGCTCAGTACTTCTTGGTATCCGGTAATTGACGGCTAGACCTAAGCTAAATTCAGAAAACCGTCTTTAAGTATACTGTAATGCCAGCTCACAGTGGAGTGGAGCTGGCAACACGGTATTGCTTCGAAGTACTTAAGCACACATTTCACCACTAACATTTACAGATCAGATCAGAAGAGATCGAGGTTGACTGCCGCCTGCGACAGTCGCTTTTCGAGACGAGTGCTCTTTCGCCCCCAAGTCGCTTTTGTCTGGCTTGTGTTTACACGGCCAGACACCTGCTATTTTGTTAGCCGGCCGGACGCCGACCGGCTCACTACCTAGGCCACCGCGCCGCCAACTGCCTTTTTGAAGGCAAGGAAGAAGGACCTGGCCCCACCAAGACGCCACAAAACAATAATCCCCATCCAGAAGAGGAAATACCGAATACCTGCCGTGCGGATGTTGTCCGCGCGGATGGAACTAGCTGACCCGGCGGATTCGCCAATCGAGATCCCCCAGGGCGCCCGCCAATATCGACGGCAAACCAAGACGGGGACAATACTCATTACAATCCCTGCCTCCCAGCCCCAGCAGACATCGCAGAATCACCCCGCTGACCCGAGGACCAAGCCGGAATCCATCCCCCTGCCGCCCCCCGAGATGACTGAGGCCGCATCCGCCCCTGGGCCTAGCCGCCCCCCAGTAGGCCCAGCTTCGGCCTACGTCCCGCCCCCCAGACCCCAGCCACCCGCCCAGGATATGGAGACGACCCGCCAGGAGGAAGGTTGGACGAGGCCCTCCAACACCATCAAGAGGCCCCTTTCACCACAGGAACCCCGAGCGGTTGTTATCGGCAACCGCTTTAGCAGTTTAAATGAAGTATCCGAAGGCGGCGGCGGCGGCGGAGCGTCGCAGGCGAAGCGCCCAAATACTAACTTTAATTCAAATTCTTTTGCAGGTACCAGCGGCCAGTCTGCACGGAAGGACCGTGTTCCCCCGGTTGTGATGACCCTGGGGACCCTCTCACACGGGCAGGTCACCACAGCGGTGCAGGGCCACATCGGGCACTCGCATTTCAGAGTGCAGTACAGATCGGGCGGCAAAGTGAACATCATCGTTCACAGCATGACGGACCACCGTGCCCTTACCAACGGGCTGCGTGCGGAGGCGCGTGGCTTCCACACCTACACAGCGGAGGCGGACAAGATGAAAAAGGCGGTCATCAAGGGCCTGCCTAACATCGACACGGAGGACATCGCTGCGAGCCTCTCGGAACAAGGATTCCCTCCCGCGAAGGTCATAAGAATGACGACCGCCTCGGCCGAGTATCCCATGTACTTGGCCCACTTCGACAAAGAGGTCAACATGGGTCAACTAAGGGCAGCAGTTAAATACCTGTGCCACTGCAAGATACGCCTGCAGAAGCACCGCAGCAACCATCTGCAGCACGGGACGCAGTGCTACCGCTGCCAAAACTTCGGGCATGGGTCCCGAAACTGCGCCCACACCGCGAGGTGTGTGAAGTGCTTGGTGGAGCATGCCTCGGCCGAGTGCCCCAAAACCACAAGGGACGAGCCCGCCGCGTGCTGTAACTGCGGAGGCCCCCATCCCGCCAACTACAGGGGCTGCCCGAAGAGGGTAGCCTACGTCGCTTCGCTGCAGCAGCACCAGCGACAGAACCGGCGCCAAGCACCAGGAACCAGCGGGCCACATGCCCAGCAGACCTCGAGGACCGACGGACGCAGTTGGGCCAACGTGCCAAGGCCTCCCAACAGCGCGAGGAGCAGCGTGAGGAGCAGCACGAGGAGCAGCCCCGCTCGCAGCCCCATACGCAGTCCCGCACGCAGATGCCCGCAGGAGAGGCATACACCGGCGCAGGAGATGCACAACTGATGATGGCCCTGCTCCAGGGATTGAGACGGGTGCAACCGCAGTTGGCCGCCGCTGGCTCCAACGAGTTGGAGAGGGCATGGATCCTGATGGATCTCATCACGTCCACCATCAATGTCTAATCCCCAGATGGTGAACGTCCTCCTGTGGAACGCCAACAGCATCCGATTCGAGACTGATGAACTGCTCGCTCTGGCAAATAACACTAATACTGACATTATTCTCATTTCAGAAACACATCTAAAACACGACACACCGTTGAGAGTGCCCGGCTTTGAAGTTCACCGAGACGACCGATTGGAAGGAAGAGGTGGAGGTACCGCCATATTCGTTCGACAATCAATCACTTCTACAAGAATCCCTACTCCGAAGCTAAAAAATACTGAGGCCACGATTATCGAAGTCATCATAGAGGATAGAGCGCACACCTTCATCGCCGCCTACTGCAATGAAGCCAACCGTCTGGTGAGAGAAGACCTGGATAAACTACTTAATTTGCGCCCAATTGTTGTTTTAGGAGGAGACCTGAACGCAAAACACAACTATTGGAATAACTACATAGGCAACGCGAATGGGAAAACGCTCTTCACGCATATGCAGACACATAACTACTCGATAATGGCACCGGACAAACCGACATTCCACTCAATACGCGCAAAGTACCCTATTACTCTGGACATCGTACTCGAGAAAAACGCTAAATCGATCTCGCCACTGCGCACGCTGGATGAACTTTCGTCGGACCACCTGCCCGTGAGCTTCAGTATCGGAGGGACAACTTCAAGGAGCCCTAGAAAACAGCGAAATTACAAAGACGCCGACTGGGAAGGATTCAAGAAACAGATAAACGAACAAATACACCTCACATCGGGGACTCTGCGCTCGAAGGAAGAAATCGACGAGGCCGCAAGCACTCTCACGGAAATCATACAACATGCACAAGACACATTCATACCTCTCAAAGAAGCACACACATACACGATCAAGCTTCCCGAGCACGTATTATCGCTCATCAAGGAGAAGAATCGCCTGCGACGCATCTATCATAGTACGCGCGACGGCTACTTCAAAACGGCTTACAACACGCTACAGCGGGAAATCAAGCAAGAAATCACCGACCTCAGACGCGAACTTTGGACGAAGAAAGTTACATCACTCACGCCAAAGGACAACAGCCTATGGAAAATGGCAAAAGCGCTGAGACGCGAAGATCACACGATCCCCCCGCTAGAGAAGCTAGACGGATCAGGGCTGGCACTTTCGCTTGAAGAAAAGGCAAACGCGCTCGCCGACGGATTCGAGAGAGCCTACGCAGCCACGAACGGCCTATCCGACCCGGAAACGGATCGACTTGTAGAAGAGTCTCTACGAAATCTCGAGCAAGCCGAGCAGACGAACGCCGCCGATATCCACTTCAGCACGCCAAGCGAAGTAGCCGTCATCATCAGACGATTGAAGACAAATAAAGCGCCGGGAAGCGATCAAATACACAACATTCTACTCAAACATCTACCGCAGAAAGCCATCATTTACATCACAAAGCTGTTCAATGCCTGCCTCATCATCGGACATTTCCCCCAGATCTGGAAAACGGCGACCGTGCTGCCCTTTTCCAAGCCAAACAAGGACAAGAAGCAGCCGACAAACTATCGGCCGATCAGTCTACTTTCCACGCTGAGCAAGGTATTTTAACAGGTTATACTCAACAGGCTGCTTCCACACCACGAAGAAAACAACACTTTGCCAGACGAGCAGTTTGGATTCAGAAAGAGGCACTCCACTACCCATCAACTTACCAGAGTAGCGGAATTCATCGCCCGAAGATTTAACGAACATCGCTACATCGCCGCTGCACTGCTAGACTTGGAGAAGGCATTTGACACCGTTTGGATCAAAGGGCTACTGCACAAATTGCACAAAACAAACACGCCCATATACCTAACGAGAGTGATTCAAGAATACCTAAAGGACAGATCCTTCCGAGTTTTCATCAGGAACGCGCTGTCATCGATACGTGAGATTCCAAAGGGCGTGCCGCAAGGAAGTCTACTCGGACCTCATCTATTCAATATATTCACACACGACATCCCCCGTGACGAGAGATGCAAGCTATCTATTTACGCAGACGACGTCAAACTTTACGTTTCCTCGCTGAAATCAGACATGGCGGCCATTTACCTACAGAGAGCGCTCGACGCACTCGTAGAGTACTACAAGCAATGGCGACTCAAACTAAACGAGGCGAAGACCGAAGTCATCATGTACACGAGGAAACGAAAAAGAAGATCACCAGATGTCAACATCGAAATGGGAGGACACGTCCTAGAATGGAAAGATGAAGTCGTATACCTGGGCCTGACAATGGACTCACGTCTCAACTGGAAATCTCACATAGCCAAGATGCACGCAAGAGCCAGAAAGGCAGTCGGCGCGATGAAGCCCATCTTCAACAGAAGAAGTCCGCTACTTCCCAGAACCAAGCTCCTGATCTACTACTCGCTCATTCGACCGGTACTGACATACGCTATTCCCGTGTGGAGTAGTATTTCTCACTCCGACCACTCGAAACTACAGACGCTACAAAATCTCTGCATTAAAATCGCATACAACACTAGAATCAGAACGAATTTGAAAAGACTACATGCAAGAGAAGACATTCCAACATTATTCGAATACACACACCGACTGACAGACCGATTTTACAAATCTCTGAGACACAGTAAAAATAGACTTATAAAGGAAATCGGTCAATACAATGCACCTAGTGACTTTACTTTCAGATATACACACAGACTACCTAAACATATTCTGATGGACCTGAACCACATCTGGTATGAACCAGATTCAGACGCGGACGAGTGAGCGAGCAGTAGGTATTCCTAACTACCAGACGCCCCCCCTGTAACTTATGTTTACATATCTATTTATATATCTAGATAATATTGTATAATATGTATGTTTATGTATGTTTATTCTAAAAATTTCCCATAAAGTATATATTTCACATAAAAACAGACACATACACCCCACACCACAAAATGCAGGATTTCATATACTGAAATCACTGAAGGCCGACAAGTTTCATGTTGACTGTCGGCCGACTCTTCCCGGATGAGGTTTTTCATGGTTTCCTCATTCCCAAAGGCAAATGCGGAAGAGCTCCAAATTTAAAAGGACATGACCGCCTCCTTCCCACTCCCAACATAACACAAACAGACACGTATGTATATATGGCATTCGACCGCCGCTGCTCTGATGATGAAGATTGATGTTGAGTCTGGACGAAACATGCAATTTTAGTAGGGTTTTTAGATAACAATTTTTCCCTACCGATGAAACACGAGACCTTTAAGACTATAATAGCCAGGTAACATTTTTAAATACCCACATGAGGTAAAAATTGCAAGGCGCAAATGACGCCGTTCTATTTATAAAGAACATTAACTTTAAATTCAGTAAATTTAAATGATTCATCTCTTCAAGAAATATAAGAATCTAGTAAATGAAAAAAAAAAAAACTAACATTTACACATCTGCCCTGATGATGGACACTGTTACGCTGTCCGAAACGTTGGCTAAAGGAGGAGGTAGCGCAACACGGCATAACACCCCAAAACAAATAATAAAAATACTTCTGGCCGTGAAAATCTAAAATCATATCCAATAATTTATTGTCTTTACAGAATGTCGGATGTTTTGTCGGATATATTTTTTCGCGGGATGAAAAGTCGCGGAACTGTGTTTGCTCTAGTAGGAGCACAAATACAAGAAATATATATTTTTGAAAACGATCACTACATTAAAAAGGAAACAATATTTGTTGAATAATTCACCTCAAAAGTGTTTCGAAAATAGTAATAACATACTGGTGACGCCGGCCCTACATCCCATCTTCCGCAGCTGTAAGGGGGGGGGGGATGATTTTTTTTTCCTTTATTTTTTCCCATTATACATTTCAAAGGTAATTTTCACACATTTTCTAAATATATATATAACATAACACAAGATAAATATAATGTAAAAAAGTATAAAATATATATTTATATACCTAAGACAAAAGTAGATAATGGGAACCCACTAAGGCACTGCCTGTGCGTGGGTAATATTAACCGAAGTCCTAAATTACACCAATAAGTTGGCGGTACAAGTAAAAAATGTAAATTTCAAAGTGAAAGTTTAAAAATATAGGTAATGTATCTTTGAAAATATTGTAGTAACAAAGTGATACATACAAGTTAATTGATTTTTTGTTACGCTTTCAAGACTTTTGAAGTTACAGTAGAATTGTAAAAGTGAAGCATGAAGGTTTACTTAGAGTTTATAAAAAAAAGTGATTCAACATCTGCTTCATTTAGCCATAATTTTAATTCTTTTATGTAAAGTGATATTTTATCTGTCATTTGAATATGTTTTGGTAGAATATTAAATACACGGGAACCAATAAAACTGCCATGTGTTTGCATCAATTTGGTTTTGATTTGGGGAACTTGAAACACATTATTAGTAGGTACTTTCGCTAATTCTATTTTTGTTTTTTACGAAACAATTTTTGTTTTTAAATACAATTATTTCAATTGTTTCGCCGATTTCAGTTACGTACCTGCGTCCTCAAATATTTTACGAAAAGTATCAATATGTGTATGGTTAGATACTCATTCTTGAAGTGAAAACCTCTTTAGCACCGTTGTGATTTGAAACTCGATGAAACGAAAAATATTGACACTATAAGAGACAAACACATACATCTATAAGATTTAGCTTGCGAGAGAATGAGATAGACTAATCGGTCTCCTCTTTGTGCGGTGCTTCGTAGCCTTCTTACTCTTGTCTACTTTAGTTTTAGTTTCTTGTCTACTTAAGGTTTCACTTCTACCGCGTGTGAATTGCACTTTTTTTATGATTTATAAATATCATTTATCTTCTGATTCATGGCTGAAATATCACTTTATTTATCTTTATTTATGGGTACCGCCACCCCGGGAAACATTTATTGCATAACCAACACCTCTGCCCTAGGTCAACCCAAGTGGCATGCTACGTTTGGTTAGACGTAGCAGGGGTGCCAGACGCCAGAGTTCATAGGGTGAGGTTTCTCTGGATCTTGGCTCAACTGCTTGGTAGGCCGAATCGGGAGATATTGGTTGAGGGAGACCTTTTGATCTCTCCAGCGGAACATCGCCTTACCGCAGTGGGAGGGATAGATTCATATGTCCGTCACTCCTGGACATACTGACCCCCAGATTCCTACCCATCCCTAAAACAGTTTTCCCTATCCTCTCCTTTCTTTCCTTTCATTCTTTTAAAAGACCCTCCACACAGCATCCCCAAAGATGGCTTAGGCCCTGAGGGGTTTTTTTTCCTTTAGGGCCTCTTGTGTGGAGTTAATGTAAAAAAGATAATTAATAGTGCATTAAAATGCTTCTTAGAGTTAGGAATAAGATTTGGCTTAATTTAATAAAACTATATGGGTAATTTAGACATCCCAGATATGTAATTAATGAAATATTGGATTTTCACGAAGTAAATCGTAAAATCAAACCCTTGATAAGTTGACAAATTTACGTGATTGTTCCCACTTTCTGTTATTTGAAAATAGATATTATGTTAAATGAAACAATGTTACTTTGTTTGAACCACTTGTATATTTGTTTAAAGCCGACCGGTTTGGAACGACCGTTCTTCCTCAGGACAAACGTATACTGATTTGACAGTTACAAAATAGGGGATGGGAACAATGCATTATTTTTAAAACCGGTCGGCTTTAAACAAATATACAAGTGGTTCAAATAAAGTAACATTGTTACATTTATCTATAATGGACAACCACAAAGTTATAGCTACATTAAAAAGTATAGATATTATGTATTCTCACCACTAACCATAATATTCTTTTCTTCATGGATTCATAATGGGCCGTAAAAGGGTGATAAATTTGTTTTTTAGTTATGGAGGCAATAATTTCGCTCGAAATGTCGTATTTTATTTTTGGCTTTGAATTATTCTATCTTTAAGCAAAAACACGCTTGTTTCATGTAACTGCCAAAAATGGTTGAATTGCTATACCAAAATTCTTTTTGAAGTGAAAACTTCTTTAGAACCGTTGTGATTTGAAACTCAATGAAACGGAAACGAGAGACACTAAAAAAACAAACACAAACATCTGTAGGATTTTAGCCTGCGAGAGAATGAGATGGCAATAAAATATTTATTTATTTCACGGGTACTCGGTTGCAATATAATACGATAAATCCACAGTCCCACGCAAGTCTCCTATGGTGTAGTGTTATAATCGAACCTATGCAGACATTTAGCGGATCAAGGTTCGAATTCTAACAAAATTCTCTAAAGTTCGAAAATTTTTTTTAATTAACTAAATATTTAACCTTCAAACCACTCCAAAATGATCAGGCAAAAGAAAACACAAAAAGCGACATCTAGCGACTCCGAAGAAGAAAACGCAAATACTAATAAGATGACCAAATGTATAGGAAAAGGTGCACTAGAATTCATCCTTCAAATTGATTAAAAAAAGTGCTTCGTAATCTCCCCACTCTTGTTTACTTTAGTTTTCTGAAGGTTTCACTTCTACCGCGTGTGAATTTCACAGTCTTGATCGATTTTTTGTTGTTGATCTAACACTATCTGAACAGTTTATAAAAAAAAAATTATGCCACCTTTTTACCCGTCTGACATCTACAAAGCGCCAAAAGACACCGTAGACGTAACAATTCGCAGTTTATATAATTGCAAACTCGGGAAAACTCGAAAAGCAAATAAAAATGCGAGTCATTTTCCATAATCCACTTAGATTCGAGAGAAATAAAAGAAAATGCAATAAGATATTTAGATTAATTCCACCGGTAACCAAAAGATTTCTTCCTTGGGCTAGTAGACAGTGTTTCAGTGGACAAATTCGCTAGCTCATATTATAAAAAATGTCTTATAAGAAATTAAGAATCATCTGTGTACCGAAAATACCGAAGCCGCTTTGAACCGGTATTTTATAACCACACCATGTTCTTTCTTTTGCCGCCTCGCGTGTTTAGACTAATGAAATAATTCACATTATGAAATATCTTCGCCATCCATCTAATATCAGAAAGATCAGAGGGCGCTCTACAAAATATTCTTTTCAGAGATACCTGTAAGAAAATTAGGGAAACATGATAACTGTAAGAAATTTAACAATTTTTTTTATAAGTTAGTTACCCAATTTTCGACTGTTATTATTGTGCGTGGAGAAAATGAGGCCTCTTTAAAGTGTAATCTTTCAGTGAAATAATTAGGGGAAAAAGTTCAATACGAGGGTTGTTCAAGAATTAAAAACATTTTCGGCGATGCGGACATTATTTCTCAAAATATTGCGGCACTAGCGTGTAGCTCAGACTTTTCCCTAAAAATCGAGTGTGGATCCGGCTTTGTAGCTGCTTCAGTGCGATCTTTGCGTCCGTTTTATTGACGCTCCGTTGTCGAATCCCACCGCGCGCGCCTGCGAGGTGTGCTCAATTATTTGCTTTCTCAACTGAGAGGGAGGTGTTGAAGTTCGTATGCTCGCAATTTTGATCCCAGACGTCAGTAAGTCTACCACATAAACGATTTTGAGGGGAAAATGGCGTATGCAAATTGTGTGCTCGTTGGGTTCCCAAAATGCTGAAGAGCAAAATTGAAAAAACCCGAAAAGCGCTCGGGTGTCTTCGAACCGTTTTTCCAACCTATGCGAGGGTTTTTTGGGTTGAAACATGGGTTCACCACCTAACCTCGGAATAAAAAAGGCAATCAATGACATGATTTGCATCTTTTCTTCACCTGAAGCAACGTTTGGCCGAAAAACCTTTCGAGACCGACCAGGACGCGGAGGGAGATGTGATAGTATTTTTAGCGGCGGAGTTCTACGATAAGGGAATCAAAGACCTAGCGATACTGCTCACCAAATTCATCGACCGTAACGGGGACTATGTCGAAAAATAGTGGGGATAACTACCTAAAATGTCATATGATTTTTTGTAATTTTTTCCTAATTTTTTAAATTAGAACTATCTTTAATTCTTGTACAACCTTCATATTTAGTCAGTTGTAAGATAGTAGTCGCATTTTTAAATGTATAATCTACCTAATTTTTTGAGAGTGATAATTCATGGTGTTATTTATAATTGGTGTTATGATAATTCATGGATTATGATGGTGTTATGATAATTCATGGATTGTTATTTACCAACCTTTATTTTTTGTTAATAATTAAATGCTACTTACCAGATGCATTCATACAACACTATGAATGCATCTGGTAAGCCACAACTAACAGGTTCCTAGTATTTTTTAGTTTACAGTATAATGTTATTATTGCCAACGATGAGCATACTGCCCAGCTATAATTATTAATAATCCATGTCTGTAGGTTTATAATTATATTTTTATTAAGTTTATATGTATGTTTTAAAAAAAAAATTCATTGTAAAACTGCATATCTCGATACAGGAATGCCCTAGTGAGATATGCAGCTTATGTTTTTTATGTAATTCTTATTTTTCAATAAATAAATAAATTCCATTATAATATATTATAATAAAACGAATATAAAACTTTATTCCACTTAATTTTATTAATTCGTTTTATTATAATATATTATAATGGAATTCCACCATGAATTATCACTCTCAAAAAATAGAAAAAAAAAAGTATAATCTACCATATCTAGGACCTTGTAAATAATAATTAATTCTATTCTATAATTCTAGAAAATCGTAGAACATCTTTTCCATGATTTATTCAAACGAGTATTAACTGTCGAAGCTCATAGATATCTTACTATAGTTTTATTTATTTAATTTTTGGTTATTAGTTTCTACTAATCAAAATTTGTACATAATTAGAAATTATGTTACTTAAATGTTAATTACAGTAAGTTATTATTATAAGCAATAATTATCAGCCTGAAACACTCATCAATATTGAAAAATCTTCCGAGAAAAGATACTTGCCGCCAACGGGACTTGAACCCGTGTCCTTCTGATTGCCGGTCAGCTGCTCTTGACCACTGAGCTATGGGGGCTTATCAAATACCCGCCAAATAATTCAATATATACTAGTGTTTCATTCAACAATTACTGCTTATTATATTTTTTCCACCTGAAAACAACCAACTTTATTTTTGCGAGAGAGACATTGTAAGTGTTAAATCCCTCGCTAGGTGGCGTCGAGACAAATTATGACTACATTTATTGGGGAAATACTTAAACTTGTCAAATATTAATTATTATTTATTATTGAATATATAGTGGTCAAGAGCAGCTGACCGGCAATCAGAAGGACACGGGTTCAAGTCCCGTTGGCGGCAAGTATCTTTTCTCGGAAGATTTTTCAATATTGATGAGTGTTTCAGGCTGATAATTATTGCTTATAATAATTGTTACCCTTTGTACTATGCATAAAAATCTTGTCTAAACGTTAGTTTATAAATTAAAAATAATAAACAGTAAGTTATGTATTTAAAGTATAAGGAATATACTTGTATTAAAAGGAATATCTGAACCGTTGTTATTCAATTCTATGAATTCTATATTTTACCTCTCTTTTTGTTGCTGGGTTGTTTATGAGAAAGAGGGAGAAGTTACACTTAAGCTATAAGAGGTATACTTGTACACCTCTCCAATGGTGCTAGAGTAGGCGGCGTAACTGGGTTGAATAGGGGATAGAAGAGGGAGAGGAAAGTCCCGGGAGACTCAAATGGTGCAAACGGTAGTTAAAAGTTCTCATATTAATTAGCTAATGGACTCGTATACGGAAATATCAAAATCTACAAAAATTATATACGCAATAGCGACCCTTACAATCCAATGGAATGTATTCAAATTTTACCTCTGTTCGTTTTTCAATTACAACCGAAGGATGCTCTATCGAAATGGAATATAAGGCCCCGCAAGCGAGCACAAAAAGAAGATGGAGAGATACGAAATTACGAATGGTAGAAGAGCGCGCTAGTATTTGAAGCGACAAATCGATGCGAAAATTGTGAAAATGTTTAATAAAACACGACTCGTTTAAAATAGAGCAAAAATCTCGCGGGGGTTGTCTTAAACAGCATTTAAAGAAATACTGTAAATTTTTTCTTACATATAACTCGTAAAAATAACTGAAACAAACGTGTTTATAATAATTTTTGGAGGATACTTTGCGATTTTTTTTCTATCGAGGGAATTTTATATAATTTGCGTTTTGGCGCGACAAATCTCTAGATATTATCTTAAAAAATAACATATATTTTTTTAAGAGCTTAAAAACTTTAAATGTTCAAAGGAGATATGTAAGAAATCGGTAGAAATGCGGGTAGCGGCGCCTTAAGCCCCACCCCAATAAATGTTACATCAAAAGTGTGTGGATAATATTCACGGAAACATATGAGGGGGCATACATTAATTACGTGAGCTCAGAAGGGGGGGGGGGGGGGGGGGTTCCATCAAAATCTGACGTTACTTGAAAAGAATATACGAAGTGGCCCAAATTTATCTCGCCAAGGGGGGGGGGGGTCTAGATTGGAAGAAAAACTGCTCACGTAATTAATGTTTGCCCCCTTGCGTACCCGTCTATCGGAATGCAGGTATATGACATATACTATATGTATGTTGGATACAGGGGGAAATGCAAAAGCTCTAAATATATCCATATTTTCTTCTCATCGTGTTTCAACTAGATGTGAATGGCAGGGTGTTGCATTAAAATTAATCGCGTACACCACCGCATTGATTTGTGTCCAACCCCTCAGGCTAATTTGTGCGCTTTGCGGAACAACTCATAGGTCTCATGGAAATCATTGTGTCTCCCTTACTATCATGGTTAATATAATCTAAACGGTGTTAGAAAGAAAAAAAACACCACGCTTTATATTTAAATCTAAAAGTGAACAACAAAATAATAAAAATGTACACCTTCATGAAACCAAAGTGTCCGACCGCACTTTGAAAAAAATTATGAAACTTTGGGAATTTTTGAAATTTTTTTTTACAAGAATCCACAAAAAGTGCGAGAACGCTAACGTTTATAATAAATTTGCCTAATGAACTATGTATGTGTTTTATTTATTTTTTCGTTTTTAGTAACAACATAACATAAGGTGATCCATTTTTAAAACTTTTTAAGGTATGCTTTAAAAATTATATGTTTATTTCGAATTATAAAATTTGAAAGCGTATTTTATCACTTTTAAAAAACAGTTTTTCATACATTCCGAAATGCTCCATTTATTTACTTATTTACTATCGACCAATTTGAGGAAACTCATCTATTTCTTTAAAAATGTTAGGGATATATTAAAAAGAAAACAATTGAAACAAGTTTACTGTGCTCTTATACAATCATGACTTGAATATGGTATTATCAGCTGGGGAAGGGCCACAAATACTTGCCTGGAGCCTTTAGCAAAGATTCAAAAATTAATCCTAATCTTAAAATCCCGAAGATGTTGAGGACGAGCACTGATTTTGTTTTTAAGACACGAAATGTTCCTAACTTGTAAAAATTTTATTAAAAAAATATCCCGCTTCATCAATTTAAAAATACACATATGTTTGAAGAACGAATAAGCACTAGAGCCTTAAGAGAGTCACATGTAAATTCTTTTAACATCCCCAGTTTGTCAAACCTCTTATGGGCAAAAACGTTTTAAATATAATAATGCTACAAAGCTATTCAATTCTCTACCCACTGACGTTAGAAACACGCAAACCAAAAGTTCATTTAAAAGGAAAATATTTTATTAAAATAACATATTTACATTTATGCCTACTGTGTATAATATATATGCGTACTATGTACTGCATATATGTACATTTGACAAAGTTTCACTTGCCTTTGTTCTTGTCATTTATCATATGCCTTTTTGCCAAATTGAAATTTAATTGCTTTAAAATTATTTTGTTTTAATCTTCTACATTCATACTTGAATTGCATAATTTAAAAAAATACTGAATTTATTTTTAACTAAGCACACAAAAGTTCATCAAAATTGGTCCAGCCGTTTCGGAGGAGTATGATAACAAACACCGTGACATGAGAATTTTATATATTAGATGAAATAAAAACATAGATAACAACCACTCTGTAAATTGCCATCTCAACACAGGCGTTTTACACCCAGCGAGATGAGCAATACGTCGTTAGTCATTACTGTAATCAATTGTAATATTAAAAAAATGAAATAATTATAATAAATTTGGATTTTCACAGCAGAAATATTTTGATCTTCCGAAAAAATAGGCCCAAAGCCTGAGAGTTAACAATAGGCCACTTGCATCACATTTTAATTTTTTTTTTCCGGTTTTAACAAATATTCTAAGACATTCTGTATTTTTTTTAAATCGTATTTTTGAAACCCTGGGGATTTTTTGAAAATTTCAATCCGGAAAATCAGACCATTTTTTATAAACCGGAAAACGGGACATAATTTTATAGGTGCGAAAAAACGATAATTACATAGCCGAAAATCATTTAAAAAAAAAAACGTTTTCCACACGAATGGCACAGGAGAATAACGCGGCATACCAAAAATATTACATCTCATAAATATTCATTTCCTTGATCCATCTTATTGATCATAAATCATTATAATGTACAACGTATATATTACTAAATCCAATGTAATATACTTGTACTTGTAAATTATAATAATAATAAGAATATTATAAAATTTGATTTTGTTAAAATCAGCACCATAACCATTATACCTCTAAAACACGTACCGACTTCTAAAATGTACGGGGTTCTCTTCAGAACATCTGTCAAAAAGTCAAACCAAATGATAAGTTCGCAGAGAACAAACAATAAATCTAGTGAACGAATTAAAAAATTCGCCTGAAATCAAAGTGATGCCGTATAAAAAAAATAAATCAGTGTGGAATTTTACAAAATTAACAGGAACATTTTCGGAGACGGGACATGTAGTGACGTCACGAGCCCAAATAATGTATTTATTTATTTAAAAATAAGAAAACTGTACATTTCTAAAAATTTTTACTAACATTTTCGTAATCTTAGTAAAAAAATCTATCCACTCGATTTTTTCCAAGTCGTTATGACTTCAATTCAAGTGGCCTATTGTTAAAACGTGTAACTCTCTCAATTGGGAATTTGAAAAAAAACCCTCCGTTTTTCAACTAGGAAAGAAAGGCTGGGTGCACCATCATGTTAAATTTAAAACCTCCACAGACGTAATTTCACATGTAAATAATATTCATGGAAATAAGGACAAAATATGTATAACAACCGTCTAAATGTATTTATGTATAATCTGTCGGGAGGGAAGAATGGAAATCTCTAGACGCGAGTGTCACAACACCTTAAAACAACATTTCCTTCCACTTCTTTGTTTCAGTTAAAAGTTGGAGGTTTACTGTCCATTTAATATAACGCTGTTGACGTAGACTTGCAAGTAGGATCTTTTTTTTTTTACTGACTTTTTCTTTTTAACGTAGATTACGTAACTACAGAGGTATCTACTACCTTCACCCACTACCTTCAGCCTCACAACATACCCCAAATGGGGATGCCATAGTCTCACTGGCTCCAGACGGGAGCAGTTGAGATTCTTGTGCGGTATACATTGTAAAAAAAAAAATCTACATTATATTTTACGAGGAAATCAAATACCGATTCGCCGAACATTAAGATATACAATTTGGGGGGCGGGAATGGGTACCTCCGCCCCGGAAGCGTATTTACAATCACTACCGCGTTTCAGTCGCTTTAAATTTTCAATATGAAAATTTAAAGATTTAGAAATAAAATTATTTATTTCTAATATACACATTGGAAAGATTATTTTATCTAGATTTTAGAACAATTTTTGTTTTTGCAAAGTGATAAAAAATTATCAATATAGAGGTGTATTTACAATATATGGGAATAATATTAAAATTTAAATATTTAGAAATGAATTCATTAATTTCTAATATACACATCAGAAAGATTATTTTATCTAGATTTTAGAACAATTTTTGTTTTTGCAATGTGTTAAAAAAAACCACTATAGAGGTATATTTAAAATGTAAATTGTCGTTACCGCGACTGAATCGGTATAGGTTTTGTAAATACGCGCCCCGGAACCATTTATTGGATAATCCACAACTCTGCCATAGGTCACCCCAAGTGGTTCGCTAATTATGGTGACTTAGAAGGGGTGCCCGGGTTCAGGGTAAGGTTTATCTGGATCTGGCGGCGGATGACCTGGTCACACTGAATCCTAGATTTCTACCCACCCCTCTTACCTTTTCCTTCCCAGAACTTCCTCTCCTGCCTTTCCTTAAACATACCCTCCACACAGCATCGCCAAAGATGAAATAGGCCCTATTATTATTATTATTATTATTTTTCTCAGGGTCTCCTCTGTGGAGCTAATGTAAAAAAAAATATGTATGGAACATGATATATATATATATATATATATATATATATATATACATCCCGCTACAGATTTGGCGTCCTTTCACTTCGCATCCTTTTGGCTACCACTGCTTACGGTAGGTTTTTAAATAAAATTGCGGTGAATGTTCACATGTTTTTAGGTTGACAAAAGAGTGACAGTAAAAGAATTATCCAGAAATTGTGTTTTGAGGGTATTCAAATTTTTGATAGGTACGTATACTTTAGAGTCTTTTGGGCGTCCTTTCATATTGCCGCCGTTTTGGCAACCGCGTATATCGTACGTATATCACACTTCATTCCATATTTAGGGCGTCCGTTCATTACGAACATTTGACGACCTCCGTATATTCCTGTATGCAGTACGTTTAAATTACGATGCTTTCAGAATCCTTTTAATTCGTTCTCGATTTGCCAACGGTCTATCTATCGTAGGTACATAATGATTGGTTACATAAATATTATTTTGAAGGAAACCAAAACAGAATCCCAAGAAGTCAAAACGGTAGACTGTTATTATATCATTTTATATTTGGGAGGAAAAACAACAATCAAATTAAAAATTTGGGAGGCAGGTGTGGGTACCGCCGCCCCGGGAACCATTTACAAGATAACTAACAGCCCTGCCATAGGTCACACCAAGTGGTTAGATATGTTTGGTGTCTTAGCGGGGGTGCCCGGGTTCACGGGGTGAGCTGTGTCTAGGTCTTGGCAACCTATGCATTTGCCCACCTACTACATGGCGGGCCGGATCAGGAGAGACTGGTTGAGGGAGACCTTTTCATCTCTCCAACCGGACTCTCGATCCACGCCTTATATCACAGTGGGAGGGATGGATTCATATGTCTGTCACTCCTGGACACATTGACCCCCAGATTCCTAACTACCATTCATACTTTTTTCTTTCCCAAAACTTCCTCTCCTTCCTTTCCCCAAAAATACCCTCCACACAACATCCCCAAAGATGACATAGGCCTTGAGGGAAATTGTTTTCCTCAGGGCCTGCAGTGTGGAGCTAATGAAAAAAAAATATATAGAGTGAACAGGAACTAGGTTATTTTAGTTACCAATAATTATTTGGGATGCATAAAATTGGCTCCTTATTGCGATAGGTAGCAATTGACAAGTGCAATAAAGGCACAATTTTTTTTTAAGAAAGACAATCATTATTGGGTTACAAATAATCAGTCACTAATTTAAAATCTCGTACTTTTTTTTTCTTTTTTTTACATGAGCTCCACACAGAAGATCCTGAGGGAAATTATTCATCTTAGGGTATGTTGTGCGGAGAGCTTTTGAAGGAAAGGAAGGAGAGGAAAATTATTTTAAGGAAAGGGGTTTAAAGGGTGGGTAGGAATCTGGGGTTCAGTGTGTCCCGGTCATCCGCCTCCAAGACCTAGACAAACCTCACCCCCATTCTGAAAACGACCTTCGTTCGTCGTTTCCACAAAACTTTAACGTATTGACCAAATCCAAGAAGAAAATTGATAAAGAAATAACAAAAAAAAATACAGGGCGCAGTTCACACGCCGTAGAAATGAAACCTTCAGAAAACGAAAGTAGACAAGAGTGGATAGGCTACGAAGCACCGCACAAAGAGAAGCCCGATTATTATCTTATTCTCTTGTAGTCCTATAGATGTATGTTTTAGCCTCTTTTTAGTGTCGCTATTTTTAGTTTCATCGAGTTTCAAATCACAACGGTGCTACAAAAGTTTTCACTTCAAAAAAGGTCGAATGCCGGATTTTTGTTTTTATTTCGAAAAGGACTCGAGGCATATTTTCAGAAACCACGAGATAGAATGTGAAATTCAAAATATCCTGACAATAATGAATGGCAAGGAAAGAAAAGGTCTTCTGCTAAATTGCATAAAACGGGAGATTATGTACAAAATTATCAGGAATACAAAAAACCCATTACAAGAAAATACCATTCCTCATTTAATGATTATTTGCCATGCCCCAAATGCTTGGGATTTTTTTCGATTAAACAATATGAAAACATAGAAAACTATGCTTAGATATTTAATTTAAATGTACCTAGACAGATAATTTAATATGTATGAAGAATGAGTTAATGATGAATGTAAGTAAGTCTAAAATCGTGGTGTTTGATACAAAAACAATGTGAAACTTAGTTGTGAATGATGAATACTTGGAGCAGGTGGATAAGTTTTTGAAGTATGTATTGTGAAGTATATTTGGGAAGTGTGTTTACGGTAGATGGGAAGGCTGATAGAGATATGTGAAACAAGGTTAAATGTAGGTAACTCCATTAACGGAGGATAGAACGCTAGTGGCGCCAACAAAAAAACTGTCCAAAGAAGCGAAGCCAGCTATCCATAATAGAGTGCTGGAACCGACCCCCATGTATGGCTGTGAGGCATGGAACTGGTAGAGGAAGGAAGAGGAAGGAAGCAAAGGAAGGAAAGTAGGCTGAATGCTGTAGAATTGCGATTCCTGAGGCGTGAGTATGGTAAAACCATGTACGATCTTGGGAGAAACGTTGAGATCCGCGAAGAATGCAAGGCCAATGTAAACGTAATGAGTAAAATTACGAAAGGAACGCTCGGATGGATTGTAGAGCGAATGAACGAGAAGACGTGTGGCATTTCAATTTGGGAGGCGGGTATGAGTACCGCCGCCCCGGGAACCATTTATTGGATAACCAACACCTCTGCCATAGGTCACCCCCAAGTGGTTCACTACGTTTGGTACTTAGCAGGGGTGCCCGAACTCATTGGGTGAGGTCTTGGCAGCGGATGCGCCTGCCCACCTACTGCATGGCGGAGAGAGACTGGTTGAGGGAGGCCTTTCGACCTTTTCAGCAGGACTCTCTCGACCCATCGCTTTGCACAGCTATTGGAGGGATGGACTCATACGTCCGTCACTCCTGGATATACTAAACCTCTGATTCCTACCAGGCGCGGCCGGTGCCTCAAGTTATAGGTGGTTCACCAAGCCATTCATAAAAAACGAAAGGTTGATATTATATTTAAAAAAAAATCTAGACATCATGCATAATTTTACATTACTTGCTAAGTATCTAAAAATATCATGTAACTGTAATAGTAAAAATATCGTGCGATGTAAAAACATGCTGATGTCTAGAGTTTAATACTATAGTCAATTGACCTGCCAGGTAAGTAGGTATGTTTTATGTATCTGTTTGTAAATTCAAATAATAAAAATACATATAGCCTAGGAACTCATAATAAATTGTACAACGCAACATAACTAAAACGGCGCTCTAGTAATTATCCAATTATTATAGAATTATTCTGGTATCAATATTTTTAGAAGCATTTTACACTCCATTACTATTGATATTACATCTATTGGAAGATTAGTGGAAAGGGTGGGTGTGATATCCATTTAAAAATACTCAACCTTCCAAAGATAATAATAATAACGCAATAATCCAATAATAATAATTAACACACAAGAAACACTCTGCGGCGTGGATCGCCAATATCGCCATTTACTGTCGTGACAACTTCGATCAATGGGTGACAAACAAATAATAATGTCAAAAAGGTACATCCCAAGGGCTCGAACAAGATAATGTCACACGAGACGCATAGCTGACCCTTTGACTAATGGTTACATTTTAGAAGAGAAATGTTATTACTTAATATTATCTTGTTCAAACCTTACTACCGCTGGAACCAAAGCTTCGGAATATTTCCGAAGAATGCCGAAGCTCTTCGGGTCGGCCATGCGGCACGCGATCAGCCGATTTTTAGTGACATGCATGTTTCTGACGTTTTGGGATTTTTTACTACGAGCATCATTCAAATTACGGGGCGCTTAGCTCTGGCGCGCGGTTTGGCATTGTACCTACCTCGGTTCTCGCTCCTAGCGGGTACCCGCCGTAACTGGCGGGTGGGAACAATGCGTTTATTTGGCCGTAATACATTGTTAATTGTTAGATTGATAATTAATTATAATTTAATTTAAAGATTGTGCTCAATTTTATCAATTTAATAAATAAACACATTACGTAGAAATACGATGAGTTGTAAAATGATGTTGAAAGACCCTCCTCACTGCATCCCCTAAGATGACATAGGGCCTGAGGGAAATTATTTTTCTCATGGCCTTCTGAGTGGAGCTAATATAAAAAATGGCAAGACCAAGTGAATCAGATACTTGATTCGGGCTGCATCAAGAGTCAAAATAATAGAAGAGGATGTGTGAGACGATGTATGAATGTGAACGAGGCAAGGAGTGTGTGCCAAGACCGAGTTGTTTGGCGGCCCGTCCTCTCTGCCTACCCCTGCGGAGAAACGGTGTTATGGTTAGTTAGTTAGTGAAGGATGATTTTATATATATTTTTGACGTCGAATTCTGGTGCAACTTTTGCTATACATTGGGTCATCATATTAATAATTATGGTTTCTTCTTGGTGCAGACCACCGAACATGTGGTCAACGAATGCCCGCTCCATTCATTCCCCGGCGGGATTGATGAGGTCCACAGGGCAACGCCTGAGGCCCTAGACTGGCTCGCAGACCTAGATGTCCCCCTCTGACCCCCCACCATACGAAAGAAAAGGTGTGGTTCATTTTCATTTTGTGTGGTTTGAAGATTGAATATTAATTTTGCAAAAATTAAAACGTTTTTTATTTTATTTTATAAGACTCGAACCCACGCGGTCTGAATTGTCTGGCCACTAAATTCGTGAGGCGCTTTACGCCGCTGGACTATGGGAGCGTTGAGTGAGAGCGAGGATTTACCGTACCTATTATATTAGAACTAATTAACTATTATATTAAAATAATAATAAATTTTCGTGACGCATTTCTGTTTCATTTGAATTTCAAGTCGCTAGTAAGTAAGTATCTAAAACTTAAAATAATTAACAAAATTTATTATTACACTATGAATGAAAAAATAAAAAAATGAAAAAAAGTACTTATTTACTTATCACTTCTGAGTGATAAGTATAAGAGATTAGATAGACTAATCGGTCTCCTCATTGTGCGGTGATTCGTAGCTATTCGATCTCCCCTTCGTGCGGTGCTTCGTAGCTTCTTCGCTCTTGTCTACTTTAGTTTTCTGAGGTTTCACTTCTACCGCGTGTGAACTGCACACTTGTACTTTGAAGTGTAAACTTCTAGCACCTGCAAATCGCCTAGTACCGTTGTGATTTGAAACTCGATGAAACTAAAAATAGCGACACTAAAAAGAGGCAAAAGCATACATCTACAGGACTGCGAGAGAATGAGATAATAATCGGGCTTCTCTTTGTGCGGTGCTTCGTAGCCAACCCACTCTTGCCTACTTTAGTTTTTTGAAGGTTTCATTTCTACGGCATGTGAACTACGCACTGTATTTATTTTTCGTTATTTCTATATTAAAGACGTGGTAATATCGTGATAAATTTTTATGTTTTCACCTACCGATATTTGTTTATTCATACTTTAAATCAGTAAAAACAATACAAAAAACATAAAAATCGTTTTAGAAATTTTATTCTCTACAAAACTGTACTGAAAAAGAGGTACGTACAGAAAACCAAACCAAGTCGTGCAATTTACTTGTTTTTATAAACTTATACACATTTTTACGGCTGTGTATCTCAATACTTATTAGAGGTAGAAGACATTTTTTTTAATAAAAATTGTAGATAATTTTATGTTCTACAAAACTTGTGAAGTTACCTTAGCCAAAATTTTCATTGAGAACGAAATATTTGAGAAAAACTAGATTTTGGCGCGATTTCGGCAGGTTTTTTCAAAACGGCGGCGAAAGCTCAAGTGACCGAAGGTCGAAAACTCAGATTTTTCATCAGGAGATGAGTGTATAAAACATATAAAAAAATTGGGGCTACCGAAATAATTCCGATCGCGACCCCCTTTTTTGCACTAATTGCACTGTCCTATAAGTCAGGCGAGATCAAAATGCTACAAAGAACAAATAATTTTTTTGCGGATAGGCCACTTGCATCGCATTTAAAAAAAAAATCCGGTTTAGGTAAATATTCTAAGACATTCGGCATTTTTTTTAAATCGTATTTTTGAAACCCTGGCGATTTTTTGAAAATTTCAATCCGAAAAATCAGACCATTTTTTATAAACCGGAAAGACGGGACATAATTTTATGGGTGCGAAAAAACGATAATTACATAGCAGAAAATCATTTAAAAAAAAGATCATGTTCCACAAGAAAGGGCACAGGAGAATAGCGAGGCATTCCAAAAATATTATATCTCATAAATATTTTTTTTCCTTGATCCATCTTATTGATCATAAATCATTATAATGTTCAACGTCTATATTACTAAATCCAATGAAATATACTTGTACTTGTAAATTATAATAATAAGAAGAATATTATAAAATTTGATTTTGTTAAGATCAGCACCACTACCATTATACCTCTAAACACGTGCAGACATCGTAAAATGAACGGGATTCTCTTCATAACATATGTCAAAAAGAAACCAAATGATAAGTTCGCAGAGAACAAACAATAATTCTACTGAACGTTAAATGTCAAATTCAAAAATTCGCCTGAAATCAAAGTGCTGCCATATAAAAAAATAAATCAGTGTGGAATTTTATAAAATTAATAGGAACATTTTCGGCAATTATTATAAGCAATAATTATCAGCCTGAAACACTCATCAACATTGAAAAATCTTCCGAGAAAAGATACTTGCCGCCAACGGCGTTGGCGGCAAGTATCTTTTCTCGGAAGATTTTTCAATGTTGATGAGTGTTTAAGGCTGATAATTATTGCTTATAATAATTGTTACCCTTTGTGCTATGCATAAAAATCTTGTCTAAACGTTAGTTTATAAATTAAAAATAATAATTAACATTTTCGGCGATGGGACATTTTCATGTAGTGACGTCACGGGCCTAAATAATGGATTTATTTATTTAAAAATAAATTTAAAAAAACTGTACATTTCTAAAAATTTTTACTAACATTTTCGTAATCTTGGTAAAAATATCTATCCACACGATTTTTTCAAAGTCGTTATGAAATCCATGCAAGTGGCCTATTGCTTGGGTAGGTAGTAGGCAAATCAATAAAGAGTTTGAGGTACGCAAAAATTCCTCCGTCGATGAAACCTTTGCAGTCACGTGGAGTATCATTTAGGGATGACGAATGACAAAAGATCCAACAAAATATTTAACGGGAAGTTACCTAGTTATTTTTAGCAAAAACTGAAAAAAAAATTATAACTCCCGCTAGAAAAGTATTTCTTTCGAAAACTCTTCACATCTTGTTAGTATTAGGTAATTAATATCCACCTGATTAAATAGAAATTCAACAATATTATTGTTGGGAAAGTGTGTTTTTAAAAAGAGATTTGTTTTTTTATTTCTATTCTTGCCGGGAAAATTCCTCCCTCCAATTTTTGATCACGAAGTGTCTTTATATTGGTGTTATCTTTATTTAATCAAAAGATCCAACATTTTTTTTCTTTTGGTACATGCTTTTTTGATATCAGTCAAAAATATCGCTCCGGAAAAATCCTCCGTCCAATTTTTTTAAGTCAAATTGATAGGATAGCTATGTTAAAATAATTTCTGCAAAGATCCAACTAAATTTTCAACGACAACCTATTTTTTTAAATTGATTTCGATTGCACGCAGATTCCACGTGACTTTTGTATGAACAGGAGTCCGCGGGGTAAGGGAAGCGGTGGGGCTAGTCGCACGGGGGGCAAGCAAGCCGATCGGCGCGGGATAACAGCTGTGTGGGTGAGGTGAAGGGAATCTTGATAGGGAATTCGGCCGGCAACAGCTAAGTTTGTGTGCGCTTATTGTTTTGAATTTCGTTAGTGTGCGTGAGCTTGGTTTCAATGCGATAAAGTAGATATAATGAAATAACGCTGATGCGCAGGTTAAGCGAAACCGGTCGGTATAAAAAAGGTTAATGGATGAATCGTGGTTACAAACTAAGTGATTGTTTTATTTCAATTAATATCTTTGTCAAACCACAAAGTGACTGCTTTCTACCAAAGTAAAAAAAGGATTTAATTATCACTTATAATGAATGTTCATCTTCTTATGTACATGAAAAGATATAAAACGTTTAAAAAGAATTAAAAAAATATAATAAAAGGTAGCTAAATAGGTATCCGAAACAATTTTAAAAATCCGAGTACGCAATTAAAAGTGAAACCTTCAGAAAATAAATTAGAATACAGTGGGAGGAGTGGCTACGAAGCACCGCACAAAGAGGAGACCGATTATACTCTTATTCTCTCGTTGGCTAAATTCCATAGATGTACGAGCATTTTTTTATTATGTATATCATACTAATTTTACAAATTTAAATATTTAGAGATGATGTAGGTACATAGATTAAACTCGAGTACGTGTAAACTTCTTTAGCACCGTTGTGATTTGAAATTCGATAAAACGAAAAATAGCAACATTAAAAAGAGATAAAGACATACATCCATAGGATTAAGCCTGCAAGAGAATGCGATAGACTAATCGGTCTCTTCTTTGTACGGTGCTTCGTAGCTATTCAGTCTCCTCTTCGCGCGGTGCTTCGTTGTCGTCTCCCCACCCTTGTCTAGAGTTTTCTGAGGTTTCACTTCTACTGCATGTGAACTGCACATTTGTATTTTGAAGTGAAAACTTCTTTAGCACCGTTTTGGATTTGAAACTCGATGAAACGAAAAATAGCGACAATAAAAGGAGTCAAACACATACACCTATAGAATTTAGCCTGCAAGAGAATGAGATAGTATAATCGGTCTCCTCTTTGTGCACTTCTTCGTAGCCTTCCCGCTCTTGTCTACTTTAGTTTTTCTGGAGGTTTCACTTCTACCGCGTGTGAATTGCACACTCTGAAATTTTTTACTGTAGAATGTTTACTCGCGACTGTCTGATAAGTATTTAAGAAACTTTTAAATGGTTGTGATGCATTTGATGTGGTGGGTTCTGGTTCATTTCAATATTTTCACCCACGACTTAGTCATCTAATGATTCATGGGGTGTGGTTTGTTCGGGTCTTGGTGGCGAATGCGTCTGCCAACCAGCAGCATGACAGGTCGGATCGGGTGAGAGTGGTTAAGGAAGTCCCTTTAACTTCTCCAGCCGCACTCTCTCGGAACATTGCCTTGCACCGCAGTGGGAGGGATGGATTCATACGTCCGTCACTCCTTGACAAACTGAACCCTAGATTCTTACCCACCCCTAAAATCCTTTTCCTTCCCATAGCTTCCTCCCCTTCCTTTCCTATACGCAGCGTCCACAAAGATGACATAGGCCCTGAGGTAATTATTTTCTTCAGGGCCTCCTGTGTGAAACTAAAGTAAAAAACAAAAACATTTATATTAAATTTAGTCGCATTGTTTTCGATGTTGTTTCCTCGAATACAATGTTTCTGAAAACACGCCTCGAACAATTAAAATTATAATTAACGGGTTGTTAAAAAAAATGACAGATTCTTCAAATATTTGAAGTTAATTTTCACAATCTGTGCAAGTTGTATTCAAGTTCATTGTTATAACAACAGAACTTGAATAGAACTTACACAGAACGTGAAAATTAACTTAAAATTTTTAATTTTTGATGACTCCTACAAATTTTTAAAACCACCTGTCCTAAGTCCTTTTCGAAATAAAAACAAAAATCTGGCAGTACTATTTTGAAGTAAAAACATCTTTAACACCGTTGTGATTTGACACTCGATGAAACGAAAATTAGCGACACTAAAAAGAGGCAAACACATACATCTATAGGATTTAGACTGCGAGAGAATAAGGGGGCATACATTAATAACGTGAGCAGTTAATTTTCCAATTTAACCCCCCCCCCCCTTTGGTGAGATTTGGTGCCCCCCCCCCCCTCTCCCCTCACGAGACATCAGTTGTGTATCTGGGGTCCCACCCTATCCCGTCCCGCCCAATGCTATCCAGTTACGCCCCCCCCCCCCCGTTGTGGTAAATATGATCGCGACAATATGCTGAAAAACTGTTCAAGATTTGGTGAGATTTTACTGGACCCCCACCCCCCATTTTGAGCTCAATTAATGTATGCCCCTAAGATAGAATAATCGGTCTCCTCTTTGTGTGGCGCTTCGTAGCCTACCCACTCTTGCCTACTTTAGTTTTCTGAAGGTTTCATTTCTACGGCATGTGATCTGCGCACTGAATTTATTTTTCGTTATTTCTATATCAATTTTCTTCTTCGATTTGGTCAACACGTTGAAGTTTTGTGGAAACAATGTTCGTGGGTCGTTTTGATTAGATGAATCATCCATGCAATATTTTTATTTTTTCGATTAAAATTAATTGGTGAGCTCGCCTTTTGTTTCACACATGGGATTTGGGTCGTATCCCACCATCACCGTCAGAGTAAGTGATCTCCTGTAAAATAAGAATCGGGAATTTTAAAGAAGTAAATTTGACCGTATAAATGACCGAAAAGAAGAATTATTAATTGAAGGCAAGTACCTCAGATTATCCGAATTCTATGTCATAGGTAGGTATGACTCCAAAGAATCATCTTGATATTGCATTTCTGTTATTCTTGCAATTATTTTGTTCCGTTTCATTGAGTCAACCGTAATCAATAATGTATTGTAATTAAGACACTAAAATGGTCGATCGCCAAATACCTACACTCCAAATCACATGTACGTTGATGCTCGGTATACGATAATACGATTGATCACGATAAAATTTTAAAAGGCAAAACATTCGAGGCAACCGAGGCTAAATAAGCGCGGCGGCAACGTCGCAAAACACGCCACCGCCACGTGCACCTCAACTCTTGTACGGGAGTTGGAATTAACCGGCAACGTTGTTTCCCAACACATTTGCCAACGCCTCGGTGGCGGGTAAATGCTAGGAATGAAAGGCGGCATGTTATGTCACACCGGTCGCCTAAATGTCGGTAGGATGAATGGTAGTATACATGGCCGTGTATATCACCTAGCGCCTAGCTGCGTAGCGACAGATGGCGGAACTTTAATATTCGAAATCATCCACTTCACGCCCAATTTGGCTACCAGGACAATTTTTGCCAAAATGCTTGTGACGACATGTACTATGAACTGTGTAAAAATTTCGAAAAATAAAGTGGCGACCGTATATCGGTCGCCAAATGTCGGTGGTCGCCACTTTAGATGCATATTTGCCCATGCTGGTCGCCAAATAGACGGTGTTATGTATATATATATATATATATATATATATATATATATATATATATATATATATATATATATATATATATATATTTTTTTTATTTTTTATTTTTTTACAACAGCACCATACAGGAAGCCCCGATGAAAAAATCCCTAAGGGCCTATGTCATCTTTGGAAATGTTGCGTGGAGGGTCTTTTTAGGGAAAGCAAGAAGAAGATGTTCTGGGAAGGAAGAAGGTATGAGGGGTGGGTAGGAATCCAGGGTCAATATGTTCAGGAGTGACGGAGGTATGAATACATCGTTCCCACTGCGGTGCAAGGCGATGGATCGAGAGAGTCCGGCAGGAGAGTTCAAAGGATCTCTCTCAACCAATCTCTCCCGATCCGGCCTGTCATGCAGTAGCTAGGCAAACGCATCCGACGAAGACCTAGACAAACCTCATTCCTTGAACCAGGGCAACCCTGCTAGGTCACCAAACGGGTATGGGAACCGCGCCGCCACGGTAAACATTTAATGGATAACCAACACCTCCGCCATAGGTCACCCCAAGTGGTATGCTACGTTTGGTGATTTAGCAGGGGTGCCCGGGTTCATGGGGTGAGGTTTTTCCCGGTCTTGGCGGCGGACGCGTCTGCCCACCGCAGGCCGGATCGGGAGAGAATGGTTAATGGAGTCCATTTGACTTCACCATACTCTCTCGGAACAAGACTTTTACTGTTTAAAAACGAACATGTTTGGTAAGCAATGCTTACTTCATCGTGGCTTACTTAAAACCAACGTATATTATTACAAAAAAATATATTACTAACCATGCAATCAAAACACACAACTGCAAAGTGGCTCGAACTAATCGATTTAATTACATTCATTACTTGCGCTGTTTGCGTTGTCTGAATATTGTCCCCCAACAGGTTCCTGGAAAATCTATTAAAGCACGTAACTTAATAAAACCGTTATTTTTGCATCGCTGCGAGTTTTCAGCACAACGCTAAAACGTGCTTTAGTAAGGGTAGAAACACGTGTAGCATATCTAAATACTTAGCTATGGTCGAACAATAGAGATATATAAATTAAATTCTTTTGGGTTATTTTTGCGCATGTTTACAGAGTCCAACTAAAATATACCTGTGTAGGTATTAATTTTTGTCCTATATGGCGGGCCGGATCGGGAGGGGGTGGTTTGGGGAGATCTTTGATCTCTCCTCTCTCCTTCTTTTCTTAAAAAGACGCTCTACATAGCATCTTCAAAGATGCCATAGACCATGAGAGAAATTATTTTACTCGGGGCCTCCTGGGTGGGGTTAATGTAAAAAAAAAAACATTTTCCTGGTCAGTATACCAAGCTCCGCGCTGGAGAAGTCGTCCTTTCGGCTTATGTGAATTATTGGGTGACAGTTGTGTTGTGTGCAAGTTGTTTTTGTGATGGCTGATTTTCGTGACCAGTGCGCGACTGTGAAATTTAGAAACTGGTAAGGAAGCACTTGAAAAACGAAGTACACATTTATGTAATTTATGTGAATTTATCATTTAAGAAAAAGAAAATTAATGACGTTTTTATCGGGTTTCTTGGATTTTTTTCTTCCCAGTAAGCCATTTGGTATTTTTTGCCTTCAGATGAGATTTCGCAGTTTCTTACCTCAGGGGAGAGTAACACCTCATTTGAAAAGTGATTAAAAGTGATGAAAAAAAATCATTAAACATGGTGAAATGGGTTACATTAGGTTAGGTAATGAGCTATTTTTAAATATATTTTTTTCATAGCTTTTAATGACTTTTCAAAGAAGTGTTGAGTTGACTTGATTTTGAGTTGGTCTCTCTCTCTGGTTTCAATCCTGGGATTGGTTTGCAGCAATTTCATCTATTCGTTTTTTCCACTCTTCCCTGTCTTGTGCGGCTCTTTTGAATTCTGCATATGATAAGCAGCGCACGTCCACCAGCAGGTCCTCCAGGTACTCTCGGCGTGGGCGTCCCCTAGCGTTTGTCCCCTCGGTCATACCCTCCATTATGGCATGCAAGAGGCCTTCTTGTCTTATTGCATGGCCGATCCATCTTGCGCGCCTTTCGGACAAGGTCCTGAGCAGGTGCCTTCCTCCTTCGATTTTTTGGAGAACCTCCTCATTTGTGATGTGGTCTCTCCAGGAAATTCCTAGTAGTCTTCTATAGGACCACATCTCAAAAGCCTCTAGTCTCCGTTTATCTCTTTCGGATAAGCACCATGTTTCGCAGCCGTACATCAAGATACTCCATACATAGGTCTTGATGAGGAGTATTCTCAGTTTCAGGTCTATATTATTCGATTCTATTATTTTCGACCTTTTATTGAATGCAAGAGAGTTTTTATTGAGTTGGTATGGAACCATATTTTTGGTCAAAGTTAGGTGTGTTTTTGGTACAATGTGGTAGCATAGGTAGAGAGGTCTTTCGACCTCTCGAGTAGGTTTCTCTCGACCATCGCCTTATACCGTAGTAGGAGGTATGGGTTCCTACGTCCGTCACTCCTGAACACACTGACCCCAGATTCCTACCCACCCTCATACCTTTTTCCTTCCCAGAACTTCTGGTCCTTCCTTTCCTTAAAAAGACCCTCCACGTAGCATCCCCTTAGGTTAGGGAATATACCCATACTACGTGACCTGTTCAGAGGGGGGGGGGTCTTCAAAATTGCAAAATTTTGGTCACGTAGTATGGGTACGTTCCCTTATATAGGCCCTGATGGAAATTATTATCCTCAGGGCCTCCTGTGTAGAGCTAATGTAAAAAAAAACTCACTGGGATTGTCAAACCATTTCTGCTACGGTTCCTAGTTTGATACCTATAATTGTGCGATTTTATTTTTGTGTACATCTGTAATTAGGTATGTTTTTCGGTATAATCATTGTTTAAAGATTCCTTTGTGACTTGATCCAACACAAACTCAAAAGTCACTAACGAATTTTAATTTTAATTATTATTAAAATGTGTCTATGTGGCCTAATCCAACACCATCAGAAAAATCATTAATGAATTAGTATGTTCCTTAGAGCGCCGCCTCGGACCACGAGATCGCGTCGAGTCTGGCGCGCGAGCTGGCGCGGCTCGTGGCCCGGCGTGCGGCCAGTCCGGAGCGCGCGGCGGCCCTGGCACGCACCGCCCTGGCCCCGCGACCCGACCTCGTGGCCATCGCGCTCGGCGTGCCGCAGATCAACCTCGGTCTGCTGCACTTCAGGAACCATGCGGTGAGTAGCCTCTTATTACCCTTGATCTTCCTTTATCCATCTTCTGGAACTTTTATGTGGCTCCTGCCACTTTTTCCAAAGTCTGATTGTTCTTTTTTGAATACCCACTCTTCTTCTTGAACAATATGTGAATAACCTGGAAGAATTTAATGTTTCAAAAACCCCATCATGTAAGGAATCGTAATAAATAAATAAAATAAAATAAATAAATGTTTATTCCGGTATGTGGGGAGAATAGTGCAATCCCACACATTCCATATTCCAAAAGGGTTATAATACATAATATACAAAATATTTTAAGAGAAAAAATAAATAAGAAAAGCAGGTAAATATGATTATAATTGCATGAAACAAAGGTGATAAGATGTAAGATATAAGAAAATAAGAAGATAGTAACAATTATTGTCTTTTAGAATTCTCTGACCACATAAGAAGCCAGTATTTTTCTCCAGTGTGCATCAATGCTGGATGATGGACTGAGGCGGGCTTCCATGACTAGTATATTACCAGAGCTGCATATCCTTTCCCTCATTCCTGCCACCTTGGATCTAATAAGGGCTGCATAGCCGGGAACTCGCCCCTCCGTGAACATCTGGGAAGCGCTGCAATATCTAGGGAGACCAAACATTATGCGGAAGGCGTTGTTGTACTGAACTCGGAGTCTTTCTACTCTTCTTGTAGTTTGCTCAGAGTTCGCACGTATACAGCGTTGCTCAGAAGGAAATGAAGAGCGTCCTTTTTACAGCGGTACTGCAAAGGCGGAATCTTCTGCTGATCATGTTTGCTTTTACGCTGAGAGCTCTTCTTTGCCTATCGATGTCATCATCGTCCATCAGATTGTTGGTGATTATGTGTCCAAGGTGATGACAATTTGGTCTCTTTTAATGACAGCATTCTCTACATACCCTCCATTGATTTGCTTGGTGAAACTCCAAAGTGACTTGCTCAAGCTTGAGGGCTCCATCGAAGCCAAAGTCAAATTACCCTCGTACTATACAGGGCCCGCAGATACTCGAATATTACACTGCTGACCCTGCACAAGTCAGAAGTGCGCCTTACTGTTGAATTAGATAGTCATCTCTGGTCTGGAGCCTTAAAAATCTTTTAAAAATCATGTTTGATAGATTCCCCTGTCTTATCAAACGGATTGCAATCTTTAGAGAACAAGCGTTTGTTGGAAATGCAGTTATTGGTATGAAGTATTAGTATATACTGGTAATGCTGGTATTTTAAAGGAAGATGCTCTGAGAAACAAGCGTCGTTGATCTCTTCAGCACCGGTGCACAGTCGGGAAACACGCCAAACATTTGCACACAGTTGACATTTTGTCGCCTCAGATCTTAATTGTCCAAACGACCATTTTAGTTTTTGCTCAATCTCCGCTTTAAAACTAAAAATAAAGTATAAAAAATGATAGTTAATCACTTAAATAAGAATTATTTAAATTAATGAGACCTTTGCTTTTACGCGAACAGTTTTATCTTAAGCACCTACCATAATGTTTCATTGAAATAATGAAAGAAAACCTTCTCCTCCTGCAAAATTTTCAAATGGTCGTTTGGAGAATTAAGAACTAAGGCGACGAATTTTGTCACATGAGAACGAGTCGTTTATACTCGTTCTTGAGTTAAAAATGGCAGGATTTACTCTTGAAGGAGTTCCGAGTTCATCTACATTGGGTGTTTCTACACTAGCAATGTTTTTTTACCTAATTTAAAAGGGTTTTTTATTATTTTAAATCTTTCGTCAATTTTTACTAACAGAAGTAAGGTTTAAACCTCACGATGAATGTTTTGAAAAGCGGCTTTGTCGACATTGCGAACAACCCAAATGATGAAAATGCCTCTGGCATCAGAAAAAACGGTCACTATCCACAATTCGGTGATAAACGGTGTTATTATTCGGCCACGTTTTGGGCGTGGAAATGAATTCGCCGCCCCAAATATGATTATTCACGCGAATGTAAACTCGCCGGAATTCCCTCTATTGAAATACATTTAAATTGCTTATTATTTTTCAATAAACTTTTAATGGCCGACTCGGGCGTTGGTTACCAAAATACTTTAATCGGAAATAAGTCGTCAAAGTCAGCAGTTAAGTCTGCGTTGGTCACATAAGCAATAATAATATTGAATAAATGTTAGTCGTTTCGGTAAGCACAGGCCACAAGCAAGTGCCAACCGATCTCAAGAGTAGACAAAAAGCTCTAGGGTCTGATACTCGTGTCTTGTGTCATGTCACGACTGTTTTTTTAGGCGTCATGAAAATAGCTTTTCAAAGAATCCTATCAACATTGCCGCCTTGAACCCAGACCCAGGCCCGGATCCCATGGCGCCTGGAGTAGCTTCAATTTTGCGCCTTTATAATCTAAATATTGTAGATTGTAGGTTGTACCTATATTGCATTACTATTTTCCTTGCCTTTTCTTTCAATTTGGGAGGCAGGTATGGTTGAGGCCGCCCTGAGAACCATTTATTGGATAACCTTATTGGATAATCTCTGCCGTAGGTCATCCCAAGTGGTTCACTATGTTTGGTGATTTAGCAGGGGTATCCGGATCCATCAGGTGAGGTGTGTTCAGGTCTTGGCGGCGAATGCGTGGGTAGCCAGATCGAGAGAGACTAGTTTGAGGAGACCATTTGACCTCTCCAACTGATCTGTCTACCCATCGCCTTACACCGCAGGAGGGATAGATTCAAACGTCCGTCACTCCTCGACCCACTGACCCCTCAGTACCTACCTCATCCACTTTTTCTTTCCCTGAAATTTATCTTCCTCTCCTTCGTTTACTTAAAAAGACACAGCATAGACACAGTATCCCCACAGATGACATAGGCCTTGAGGGAAATTATTTTCCTTAGGGCCTCCTGTGTGAGGTTAATGTAAAAAAAAAACAAAATATAAGTTGTTGAGTTTAGCTTGATATTTATCAGAGGTACTGTTTTGCGATCTTTTGACCCCTTCGAAGGTCCGATTGGATAAAATTCAAACAAGTTTTTTTTAAAAATATTGTAAAGTACTTTGCGGTGTTTTCCTGCAATATATATATATATATAAATCTACTTCTGTCTGAATCTGGGAATCTGGGGATTTGCTACAAAAAAAATGATTTCAGAAGTCCAAGTCGTCCAAAATAGAGCCCTGCGAAATATATTCAGTCTACCTTGGGATACACACGTCAAAGACATTTACAGAAACACTCGTTTCTCACCCGGCATGCCGCTTAAAGTCTCGAAAACCCTTCTGGACGGAAGGAGAAAGACTCCTTCGAACACCTCTAACCCCAGAAGATAGGTGGAAGCTTGAGTGGCAATCAGCCAACGTCAAAAACGCCCATCTCGTGCAAGACCCCACTGAGAGACAGCCTGGGTTCTCATTGCCTCGCAAACTCTGGACTGCCATCAATAGGATAAGGTGCTCCCATAGCCGTTGTGCTCATATGATGCATAGATGGGGCCTTAAAGAGTCGGCGACGTGTGAATGCGGTGCGGTGCAGACCACCGAACATGTGGTCAACGAATGCCCGCTCCATTCATTCCCCGGCGGGATTGATGAGGTCCACAGGGCAACGCCTGAGGCCCTAGACTGGCTCGCAGACCTAGATGTCCCCCTCTGACCCCCCACCATACGAAAGAAAAAAAAAACAGAAACACCCAAATACTTCCTTTTAACACCATTCCCACTTTTGAAATAACAAAAACTATATTACAAGTAATTCAACACTCGGCACATTCCAACACTAAACTCAATTACAATTGCGACGTACACCAACACAACACAAGAAATCACAACAAACTTCATATACCAAAAATCAAATCAACAAAATATGGACTAAGATCCCTAGAATACATAGCTTACACAAAATATAATCAACTACCCAACGAGATCAAATGTGCAAGTCAATGTAAAAAGACCCAAACTAACATGCTCAAACTTCATTTTATGAATGACTATCTGAAATAATAATGTTGTGTATGTCCTATGATATGTCCACTTAATACATACAGCTATATGTTTCATGTAATGCGTATCATTCCCGCAATGAGTTTATTAACTCTTGGGAGTACAATGCTTTATATAATATACTATATTCTGTATTGTATTTTAATAAATAAATAAAAAAAAAAAAAAAAAAACTTTTAAAAGATATTATTTAATCTTTGAAGCCAATATAATGAAAAATGGTTAACTGAAAGGCAGAAAAAAGATTCGGTCGCATCTGGGAGTTGTACCCAGGACCTCTGCCTTGCCAGGGTAGTGTTCTGACCTAATTCTAACCTAATTGGACCAAATCAAGTTTAACTGTATCATAAATACATGATAAATAAATGTTAACATTATCGTAAGTAATTAAATATTACAATTTGAGGTTTTACTCAATAAGTTTCCACCATAATAATAATATTTGGTATTATTTAGGTTTTTATGCTTTGGCAGATTTTCAGTAAACATTTGTCATCTTTGAGTATGCTGTTTATTTATTTATTTTATTTAAAATACATTCAGTATAAGGAAGCTTTGACTGTCCAAGTAGGAAGGTCTCCCGTTCTAGGACAGTCAAATTGACATATTCATATTAGGTTGGTAGGTACATTATCATTCATAAAGTATTAAAAGTAAAGTTAAGCTTCACAATTTGCTGTGATGAGAGTTTTTTCGTGAAAGGAAAGAGAAGAAGTTCTAGAATGGAAAAGTTACGAAGGGTGGATAGGAATCTGGAGATCGGTTTGTCCAGAAGTGGGGGACCTATAAATAAATCTCTCCCACTGCGGTGCAAGGCGGTTTTCTGAGAGAGTCTTGCTGGAGAGGTCAAAAGTTCTCTATCAACTAGCCCCTCCCGATCCGGCCCGTCACGCATTTTTTACGTTAGCTCCACACAGGAAGCCCCGATGAAAAAAACCCCTTAGGACCCATGTCATCTTTGAGGATGCTGTGTGGATAGTTTTTTAGTGAAAGGAAGGAGTGGAAGTTCTGGGATGGAAAAAGTTACGAGGGGTGGGTAGGAATCTGGAGGTCGGTCTGTGCAGAAGTGACGGGCCTATAATTAAATCCCTCCCACTGCGGTGCAAGGCGGTGTTCTGAGACAGTCCTGCTGGAGAAGTCAAAAGTTCTCTCTTAACCAGTCCCTCCCGGTCTGGCCCGTCACGCATTAGATGGGCAGACGCATCCGCCGCAAACACTTAGACAAACCTCACTCCATAAACCCTGACACCCCTGCTTAGTCACCAAAAGTAGCGAACCCCGTCGGGTGGCAAAGGTGTTGGTTATCCAATAAATGGTTCCCGGTTCGGCGGTACCCATACCCGTCTTTCAAATTAAACGGTTAGTACTTTCTACCAAGAGTTATTATGTCGATGTAGATTTGCTAATATTTAATCCTTTATTTGCAGATAATCTTCCAAAGGAACAACACAAGCGCGTTGACACTGTACTGGCGAGCACTGGCTGGCTCCTGGAACCGAACTGACGGGAGCTGGTCGGTACCCTGGAAGGACTGCACGAGGAACGGCTCTCCAATGTGGCTGCATGGCTTCTCCATATCGGTTACCGTTGATGACAACAGGTATGATCACTATCAGACGTCAGTTACACGCACTAAAAATGCCATAAAAAGCATACGCTCGTAAGACGAATCACACTGCCGCCAATTACCCCGGTTGACAGAATTTGCTTCAATAGACACTAAGAAAAAATAATTTATTTTTATTTATTTGTTAAAAAAAACATTTCAAATTATAACAAAATTATACAATGTTTTTCCTAATTATTCTACTACTGTGTAAGTTGAGCTCCATCAGCTCGTGGTTACGGGAGGAGTATTTACATACACACAAAAATAATGCTTCAAAGGCAATATGCAAACAATAATCACAACGAATTTGAAAAGATTGATGAAATAATCACAATTAGTACAAACGTAATTTAACACACAAAATAACGTAATTCAACGTTAGAAATAAGTACAAACGTAATTCAACGTAGAAATATAATACCAAAGGTTTTTTTTAAATGCTAGATAGTATATTAAGGTTACACTTTCCACAGAGTGGAAGATACTCTCAGTATCGCCCTGGTGTAAGACCACCATTCAGAATTAAAACGTTGCTTGAAATGGCTTTAGCCGTGTTTGGTGTCCAGAATAGCCAGGTACTTCCCCACCTTCCTCTTCCTTATCTCCTTCCCCTTCCCACTACCTTCAGCCTCACATCATACCCGAATTGGGGATGCCATAGTCCCACTGGCTCCAGATAGGAGCAGTTGGTATTCATGTAAAAAAAAAATACTAGGTATGTCATTATCCAATTTCAGGAATTTAATGAACTTTTTGACTCGTTCGTATTTCAAAGTTCGGTTACATCAATTTTGTTTTTGGACAATAATATAATGTACCAATGCACCTGAACACAAATAGTGGTGCTGGGCTGTGGTCGTTAAGGCATTTATATGAATAACTTCCGAAAAGGTACATAATTGCACCGTGTAGCGGTAGAATATTGTTATAATAATAATTTAATGAGAGAAATTAATAATTATACGTTTATGAAATATTGTTTCATATCACTATGACTACATACATCAAATATTACCGAAATATTATTTAAAACAAAAATATCAAAACTCTCTTCGAAAGGCTTAAAGATCAACCCAAAATCAACGTGAGAATTACGCCTTGATGACATTGTTTTATGTCCTAGTGTTTACTAGCGTTGGCTTACCAGTTTTTTCAGAATAAAAGAGGGAGTTAGTATTACGAGCGCCCGTGTACGTATTCATAGGTATATATACATATTCAAACAAATCAGCTACCTCTTTGTTGCGTCCCTGTATATTAATAGAGTTCATAAAGCTCGCCTGTATACATCATCCAGTTTGCAGAATAGAACATGATAGTTAATTTTATTCAATTTTGTTTGTGGTATCATCTAGTGGTATCATCTGGTGGTAGGAAAATAAAAATACTAGAATATGCATAAATGGCTGAAATGGGTGCATTTTATATGAATTTGCATATCATGCAAACGCGTAAGTTTTCACAATTATTTTGGTAAACTCCCTTTTGTTTAAGCTGGTTCAGTTGAACCATTTATTTGCATTACATGTGACAATGTGACAAAGAATAAAAATCCTCTTCTCATGATGACTTAATATAAGCACTTGATTATTTCTCAATGGTTAATCCAGTTTTAACTTTACCACTGTGTCATGAAAATGTTTTGTTTGTGATGAATGTTTCAAAGTCTTTCTTAAGAATCAAAATGTTTCTAAAAATAATATTAGCTCTTGAAAAAAATGATTCTCAATTTCTCTTGTTGTTAATTTTTTTAACCTATTTTGTCACTTCTGCGATTGAAACTCCTAACTCAGGGTCAGTAGTTTCCCAGAATTTGAACATTTCTTCAAATATCAAAGTTGATTTTCTAGTTCCGTGAAAGTTCTATTCAAGGTCTGTTATTATATTTCATTACTAGCTTTTTACTGCGGCTTCGCTCGCATGGTATTGGGGGATTCCCACTCCGCCTCCTCCACCTTCCCTCTCCCCCCATCAACACCACACCCCCTTCCCCCTCAGGATGGGCCAGTCGTTTCACAGAACCGAAATAATAACTGAACTTGAATAAAACGTTCATAGGACTTGAAAATTAACAGTTGAAATTTGAACAATTCATCGAATTTCAAAGTTAAAATTTTAGTTCTCTGAAAGCTCTATTGAAGTTCAATTAATATTTCATTATGGACCGGCTGTTTCACAGAGCTTTGGAAGAAACAGAACTTATATAGGACTTTCACAGAACATGAAATTTGATGCATTCTACAAAATTCTTTAAAACAATCCATCCTGTATTTTTATGTTGTCTGAGCTTTTGTAGCACAATCGATGTTTGAATTTTCTTTAGCGTTAGTATTTTCCAGACGTTATGTCAAAGTGTCGACTGAATAAAATCAATTTAAAGATATTATTACTTGTTTAGTGGTGTTTTGCATCGTAGGACTACTTTGGCGTAAGAGGGAACCTCAACGGGTTTCAAAACTATTTTTAACCAATTTGTACCATCATCGGTATGAACAAATACATTAAAACGAACACTCTTACTTATTTTCTTCCCCAGATATTAAAGATGTTTTTTTGTTTGTTTTTATTTTGAATAATTGAAAATATTGTGGTCCTGTCTAACTGTGATAGATATTTATATATTTCAAAGCTCCATAGCTCATTTCTGAAATTTCAGATTTAAAATTTTCACAAATATATTTTCCTTTCTCCGATCTTTCCTTTTAATAATATTTTAGTAAATTAGTTATGAATGTCGCAACGTATGTTTATTTTCTCCATCAGCGCGGTAATTGAATTTTTTTAAAAGTTGTGTATTTTTGCATGCAGTTTAATTCTCATTTCAGACTTGTTTCGTAAATCTAAAAGAAAGCTTCTCATTCCGACATACAATGTATAGTGTAAATGGAGAAATAACTGACAACGATACGTCCACAACAACTGGAATAGACTGTTTTCGTGCAGCTATCGGATGCAATATCGGAAAAAGCTCCAATTCCATTAAGGTTTTATAATACGTAAATCGGCGCTCCTCCAATAAATTCAATGGAAACTTTTCCGGAAAACATATTATTGATACTCCTACGGGAATGTTTGACAGCAGATTGTTAAGAAACACTTACGAATATTAAATTCCTTTCTTCGTTTCTTGTCAACAAAACGTGTCACGTTTTTACAATTTGAAAATATTTGAGTTTATTTATGGGAATGAAATTTCGTTAATGGAGACGATTTCGAAAATTATTGTAAAAGGAAGTCAATATCAGCCTGATAGTGGTTCACACATATGCGTTCTGATATAAACCTTGATGTATTGATGTGAGGCGTGAAAGGACGGAAGTTGGCTAATGCAGTAGTAATGAGATCCCTTAGGTGTAAATGTGGTAAAACCACGAACAGCGCAATGAATAATATATATAGCACTGATGCACGCTTTATTATAAAGATAAAAAAGAACGAACGCTGAAGAACGAACGAAGACTGAACGCTGTAGAAATGAGATCCCTGAGGCGTATGTGTGGTAAAACCATGTATGATCGTGTGAGAAATGTGGAAATCCGCAAAGAATGCAAGGCTGATGTAAGTGTAATGAGTAAGATCAAGAAAGGAATGCTCCGATGGTTTGGGCATGTAGAGCGAATGAACGAGGAAAGGAGTGTAAGGAGAATATATGACGCAAATGTAAATGGTAGAAGAAGTCGAGGACGCCCAAGAAAGACATCGCACGCCAAGTGAATCAGATACTTGAGTCGGGCCATGTCAAGAGTCAGAATAATAGGAGAGAATGTATGAGACGTTGTATGAATGTAAACGAGGCAAGGAATGTGTGCCAAGACCGGGATGTTTGGCGGACGGTCCTCTCTGCCCACCCCTGCGGGGAAACGGCGTGATTGTTAGTTAGTTAGTTAAAAAAGAATGCTATACTGATAAATATATACGTCTAATCGTTAATTAATCGAAATAGGTAGTAAAAAACTAAAAAATACATTAGGTATATATAAAAAATAAAATACTATAGGTACTAAATAATGCGTTTAAATTCTTAGATGTAAGGGCCTTATCAATAAACATCTTCTAAATTTTACCCAAATGATATACAACAATTAATGGTAAATGGTTGTTTATCAGTTGTGTGAAATTTGACACACGTTTGTTAGTAAGCTTGTAAGGGTATGTATATATCTATGTGTATTGGAAAATAATTTAGTAATTAACTAACCCTACACAAATCGCAAGTGCGCCCCACAGTTGAATTTGGCAGCCACCTCTGGTTTGGAGCTCCAAAATACCAGAAAAAACCCTTGACCCTGTGCAGAAACGGGTGGTCCGTTTGATAGATTCTCCAAACTTAACAAACGGATTGCAATCTTTAGAGCACAGGTGTCGGGTGGGAATGCTATCCTTGTTCTACAGGTATTTCATTTGAAGGTGTTCCCTCGGCACTGGTGCGTAGTCGGGAAACGCGCCAAAGGCGCGCTGTACACGTTTGACATTTATTTGTCCCCTGAGGGAAATTATTTTCCTCAGGGCCTCCTGTGTGGAGTTTAATTTAACGTTGACAAATTTAGCCTTGTGTAAATGTGTTAATGTGTTGATGTGTTGATATTGTTAAAATTGCTTTAATAGTTTTATCTGTTTTATTTTTTTTTAATTCTTCCACTGGAAATAATCAATTAACCCTTGAAAATGTATTGATATTTTTGCATTGAAATTGTTAAAATTGCTTTTATATTATCAATTTAAAATTTATTATTTTTGTGTAATTATTTTTAAATCTTCTACTGAATCAATTTACCCTTGACAAATATCTTTATCTCTTACGTTTAGTGAAATTTCACCATCTCCCTCATGAATTATCCATACGATAACGTACATTTTCGATTTATTAAACACCATTTATTTATTTAAATAATCTGAGTTTACTATTCTGTACTTGAACTTGTTTTTTTTTACCTCTTGCAAGTATTTATTTATTAATTTTAGTTATCGCGTGGAGGATGGTGAATCATACCCCTAGTATGTTATTCATTACAACATAGGTGAACTCTTAGCACGAATTATTTATGGAAAAACAATAAGTTTCCATGAATAATGAATAATACATTTATATATAAATGCTTGTCGATTTAGGATTTTGACTGTAGGTACTAAGACAGAGTTGTGTTGCGGTTAATCCTCTCTGTCTTCCCATTAGGAAAACTTTCATGATAGTTGGTTAGTTAGAGTTAGAGCTTGTGAATGATAAATGGACAATATGCATTAATAAACGAGTGATGTAAAGTTCGCAGTCTGGATATGTAGGTACTTAGTTCCGTGAGCTAACAAATTAGTTCATTTTGCTCCAATAAAAAGTTGGATTTCTGTTGTATAAGAAAACCAGCCAGGGAAACTACAATTGTAATTTGTGTTTTAAAATTTATTGCATGCAATGGGACAGAAGAAAGAATGACTTTATTGCATTCGTGGAGACTCTTTAGAAAAGGGAGGGTATTTTAACAAAGAAACCTATTTTGTGAGCGTATTCCATATGTTTGAAATAAATCTATGTTACCTTTCTAAATAAAGACACTTTGTTTCACTAAAGTCACAATATTACGCGCGGTAACGCTTTTGTACACTGGTGTCACTTCTTTAGTAAAAACGGGTTTTAAAAAAACTACACTACGCTACATAAGTAGGTGCCTAGGTACTTCAGTTACCAAACATTAAGTAAACTTCTATGAACATGTTTATAAATATTTATTCATAAAAATGAATGTTTCTTTATTTGTCCCTTATATGCTCCTAAACCATTCATCCGATTGCGTTGAAACTTTGGTGATTTAATGTGCACATGCCCGCGATGGTTTCTATATTTATTTATTTATTTATTTACTATAGATAGATACAAAAGAAAGTACAAATTACATATTACGAAGCTTTGCCTGTCCAACTAGGAAAGTTTCCCGTTCCAGGACAGACAAGTTGACAGGTTTAGTTCATTTTATACATTACATAATTACATAACAAAAAAAATAGAAAAAGAACCCGGTAGCATATATTATATTCGGCTTTGCCGAATTAACCTGGTAACATATAATATATTCAGATTTACAGTGTATGAGATAAGTAGGTAAGTTAGTAGTATTGAAAAGTGTAAACCAGGTACCTGATAACAAGTTGGAGGAATTACAATAACATTTATAATATAATGAGATGAAGTTATGTGTTAGGTTATGTGTTGAGAAGTGTGAACTTATAATACATAGTACACTTAGAAGAGAAACTACATTAAAATTTACAATATTAGATATAATTTATGTATGAAATAATACACATGTTGTTTTTTTTATTTATTATTATTTACGCGCTGTAACTACAATGTGTAACCAATTATGTACAAACATGATTATTTTCACTGATTTTAAAACATGTTTTCAGTATAGATTATATTATACGACAATACGAATATACACCGCGCTCATTCATACGAATGCAATGAAACTTTGGTGAGTTATTGTGTGCACTTCGGTGAAGGTTTCTATATGCACAGGACAGCTCTGTCGTTATATAATTTGTGTGAAACTTTTGCAATAGGTGGCGCCCGAGTTGTTTGAAAATGTGTGAATTTCATGTAGTTTAGCGGCAGGAAGGGTAGGCGTGAGGGGGTGGGGAATCTGGGAGGGGCAAAGGGGTATGAAAGGGATGGGGGAGGGATTCGCGGAACGGGTGGAAGCGGAAAAGGGGAGAGGGAAAGGCGAGGATGGTGGAGGGGGAACGCGGGAGGGGAACAGGAGGCGAAAGGGGAACGGGGACGAATGGAAAAAGGACCCGCAGGGAGAAACAATATATTTATGTCAGTGGCCGTGCAACGCATGCCGGGAACCCGCTTGAATGCAATAAACAATAATTATTGATAACAGGAATTAATAATTTTACCACAATTCATCCTAATTTTGCAAAGCAAAGGACGAACAGGGTAATTTCTACAAATATTAAATTAAAAAAATATATACATAAATTTTGGTTTCTGGAACTCGCAAGATTTCTGTACTGAAATTTCTAATGGGAGGTCATTTCTAGAATTTTAGTCGTCATAATTTAATCTGCAAAATAATTCAGAAATTCACTCTTCGGCACTGTCTACGAGTAAAACATCGAGAAATTAACGCTAACTCCTGACTTAAAAGTTTTTCCCGTCTCTTCTGTTATCTGAGAATATTTGTATAGGCATCCGAAAGTTTGTCACGATAATTCACTTGGCATGTTTCTAGTCCGAGGAACTTTTGGAAAGGACTTAAAGTCTTCTTCTTCTAAAGATAGTATCCACAAAAGGTTTTCTTTATTACTTTGTATCTTTGCAATGATCAAATTTTGCCGGGAAAAATTATAATTGTGACATTTATTTATTTATTTAAGAATACATGTATTTTAAATGTTTTTCTCTTTCATACTAGAATGATGTTAGGTGATCTCAACTTAAAAGTATTTACCTCGAATAAAACACTAATCATAATCTTACTTTGTTACGTTTTGTGTGATATTGATAAAAAGATTATCAAGTTCAGCGGTTTTCAACCTGTTGTACGCGTACTCCTTGGGGTACGCTAAGCAAAAATTGGGGTACGCAATATCGTGGCACGTATGTACATAGGTTTTAAAACTCAACTTTTTTGAGGTTAAAAAATTCACCATCTCAAAACACTTTGTGAGTTTGGAGTTGTGTTTGGAGAACATATTATTTTTTGTTGAAATAAAAAGACGCGGAACAAAGTTTGTTCAATTTTGGATGAAGGATCACTCTGTACAAAATTGCATTAATTGTATTTGTGTGACTTGATTGATAATCTCATATAATAATGAGAGTATTAAAAATTACAATTGAAACATGTCTTTCATTACACGTGCATACAAGATGATGAAAAAAGGTTGACAACCGCTGGTCCAGTTCATGAAACGTAAGAGAATTAAGTTATCACTGAAATATTTATGTTTTCTGTCCTGCTTTATCCTGTAATCTCATATAATTAGGATATTAGATTAAGGGATAAAGTTGACATCTTTAACAGCAGCCTTAAAAAATTCAAGAGGCATTTAAGTGCCACTCATTACCCACTATAATATGTATGTATGTTTTTTTTTTTTTTTTTTTTTTTAAATTTTTTTTTTTTGTACATACAATAATGACATTACATTTTTCAGATAAATTTTTTATATAACGTGATTCACCTTTTTTTAGAGCATGCTCGTGTAAAAAAGGTGGAGCAGCGTGTGTGAAAAACTATTAAACATATTTTTTTAGAATTATAATATATATTTTTATATATTTTTATATATATATATATACATATATGTACATATATATATATATATACATATATATAATACATATACATATTCAAAACAAGATATATGAAATAGAATAGAAAAAAAGAAAACAGTATAAAAAAGAAGAAGAAGAGAAAGAGGAAGAGAGAAAAGAGAAAAGAATATAAAAGTAAATGGATTTCCAAAATCAATTGTCGAGAGACATTCTATTGTATTATTAAATTGAATTATTGTAATATGCTAATGATTTAGTGTTTTTATAGAACTTTTTATAGAACTTCTAGTATCTCATGTTACTATTTGACGTTTCTTTTATTTAACCATAAAGGTGTAGTTTGTGTCACATGTGTATTGTAAATGGACACAGGGTCTGTAATACATATACAACTTTAAAAAAGAAAGTGGTCTATCTAGCACAGTGAAATCGATAACTTTACGGTATCGGATCGATAGTCGTCACTACCGACGATTTGATAACATTTTCACAAGCACGACTGCAGTGTTGATAGCATACCGATATTGACGGCGATGCACGCGGCAACACCGGTCGATCTTTCTATGGATTTACATTCCTCGTCGTTTTAACGTTTTTTAACGTCAAACCGATACGTAAAAATTCAAAATACTGTTAAATAGACGATTTCGAATTGAAATACTAACTTTAATATACATTGGCACTTCACGTGTACTATTTGAGACAGAACGGTAGTTAATTAGTTAAAGAGGTCTTTAATCATATTTGAACAACTTGTTTCTCTAAGATTGAACGGAATAAATTGATCGCGTCTTAGATGAATTAATTAAATTTATACATTACGTATACGATTTCTTTCAATTCTAAAAGCTTCGTGAAATAACTAACGACATTTTTCATAATGATTTGTAACTGACACTCAGATAAATTTTATCAACCGTCGTTTGGAATATTTCATCAATTATTGATCATAGATGACGTATTTAGTCAATATCGCATTGACATAGTGTTTTATATGATAAAAATCGTGACTTTTGGTTTTGTCCTTGTATTTTTTACTTGTTCTTGCAAAATTCGTTTTCGGGGAAAGTCTCCAACTATGCGAGATTAATGTCCCAGTACCATCCATCGGCCATTTTGTGTAAGACTGTATTTTTTTAAAAATATAAAATAATAGCATAAACATAGGTTTATTGGCATCTCACTGCGTGGCAGTGGCCGTAATCCCAGTCGACCATTTAAAATTTTGATATCATCTGATGAAAATTATAACTATAAATTTTTTTGAAATTTAAATTCAACAATGTTATTTTTAAGTTCTACTAGTATTTTAGTTTTATAATATTGTTACAGCTGTTTCGGGTTACAAGGTCATTTTCAAGCTGTGGTTAGACCACTTTGAGATGACTCTTTTATGATTCTAAATTTCAACTAGAATCATAAAAAGGTACCTAAATTGATTTATTACCGATATGATTTTAGATTTTCACGATCTAAAGTACTTTCCTCATTTATTTTTGGGGTGTTATGCCGTGTTACGGTTTTGTAAACGTACTGAAAAGTGGTGAATAATTTTCTCTAATTTATTAATTAGTGTTATATTAGTGTCATTAGTTTATTTATTGATTTGTATTTGTTCAAGTAAATTTAATCTAAGACTCTGTCCTTCTGTTTGTAATGGTTTAGGCTTTTTATTATTAAGTGGAACGTGATTATTCACTAAGGGATGTTCTGCGAATTGGCTTTGTAAGCCGAAACAGATCTCACAATGATTCAAAAGTAAAATACTTGCAGAACTTAATAATAACGTTATTTAGTTTAATTTATGTTAAATTTAATAAAAAATAAAATGAAATTCTACGAATTAAACACAAAAAACAATGAATATATTTTAACGTTTTTTCCAGGGCCGCAGCGGCAGTTTTTATGCCCCTTCACTTGGACCAGTGCGACTCTGCCCTATCGGAACTATTCGGGGGACCCCACAACTGTGATCCTGATACCACCAAGGTAAGAACATATTGGAAAATAAGATACATAGGTCCTACGCTGTGTTGTAAAGAAGTATCGCAATCTCTATGATTGCTTTTTTAAATTCAGTCATGGCTGTTATTTCTCGAATCCCCTGAAAGTGGCACTCGATATGAATGACCTTCGTTGTTCATTTTATATCAGATCTTTGCTTCATGAAAGCGATAGTCAAGGTCAACTCAACCGTTGACAATGTTTTTTAACTAATTAGAAGCCGTTTGGTGCTTGCTTGAACGTTTCAACTATTATAACCGCTATTAGTAATTACCTGTTTTACACTGGATATTCCTCGACTGGGTTTCAGTACGCTATATCATGCTGTTTCCCGTTGACTCAGATCAGACATTCAGATTTAGATGCATGACCAAGTGAACCTCTTTATAGAACCAGTTATCAGAAGTATATAATATATGTTTTATTATATCCAATTCGAATGTGCCGGTTTATTAAGCACATTTACGATCTTGCTGGAGAATTGTATAAAAAACTTTTATATGAACTCCATACAGAAAGCCCTGAGGTATATAATCTCCCTCAGGGTCTATGTAATCATTGGAGATGCTGTGTGGAGGGTCTTTTTGAGGAGAGAAAAGAGTGAACATACTGAACAGGGAGCTAGAAGAGACCCATGTGTAGGAGGGAGAAAACACAGAGGCCAGCAAATCATTCCACAGCCGAGCTGTTGAACGCAGAAGCGACCAGTTCTATGTGACAAATGTCAACCGTGTACATATGTTGGGCGCGCGTTTGGCGTGTTCCGCATCTTCCATTGTAACCGGGAGATCAAGGAATGCCTTTTTTTAAAGCTATTTTATTGAAACTTGCACCTGTAAACGTTAATTTTCATTCTAATAATAATAATAATTGGATAATTTGTAGAGCGCCGTTTTTGCGAAAAATCACCTCAAGGGCGCTTAATGAGATCAGGAATGTAAGATTTTGGTAAGTATACAATATACAGGTATATACTAGTGAGACGGACATAAAAAAAACCCGATGTACATATACTTTTTTATATATGGGGTGTTTTAGATTGTTTTTCGTTTTTGATACTTACTTAAAAATTAAACACCAGAATTCTTTCAAAGTTGTTATAATTACTGTCAAATTAAAGAGCAGGTTTTAAAATTTTATTTATGAAAAATAACCGTTTGTAAGTGCACACCGTCCACTTCTTCGCACTCATTTAGCCTGGCACTAAATTTTTGAATATCTTGCTGTAGCATCACTCTTGGAATAGCGTTAATTTCGTCTGTGATTCTTTACTTTAAAACATTCAGGTTGGGTGGCAATGGTTTGTAAACTTTACTTTTTAAGTTGCCCCGTAGGAAAAAATCAGCAGGCTTTAAATCTAGGCTCCTCGGTGGCCAGTAGAGGTCTCCTCGGCGATTTATTAATCTTTCAGGGAATAATTCGAGAAGAGCAGCTAGGGAGTCATTTGTAACATGACAAGTGGCTCCATCTTGTTGGAAAAATGTGTTGCAGTTGTAGTCGATCTGATTTTGCTTTTCTATAGCCAGAAAAGTCCTGATCATATGGCAATATCGATCAGAATTAACTGCCCGAGCGCAACCACGGTCGTCTTCAAAAAAGTAAGGGCCCATGATTCCTTGCCTTGCGAACGCGGTCGGCATTCGTGCTCGTCCTCGATGTCCTTTTGCGCCCAGTTGATTTATCCGGCATTGTGTTCCCAGTCTGTTCAAACTTTCGCAGCCAACGCTTGATTAAATTCGCACTTGCCACATTTCTCAGTGGTTAAATGAAAATGTGTCCTATAGAGACGTCGAACAATAGTGTACGAATCGTTGTTTTTATAAAACGCTCGCACGCAAAATGCGCGCTGCGGTCCCGTGAAGCGATCCATTACTACTAAACTAAACAAGCCCGCCAAGCGTTTGAGACCACTCCCCTCACCCCGCTAACTGTGTTTGGCGCGTAATGGTCATACAAAAAACCAAAAACAATATGAGACACCCTATATAATTAAATAAATAATACATGTATTGTGTGGCCTAATTTTACATTCAGTACATATCTGTCTGAAACTTAAAATCACAATCTTTTGCAAAAATTAACAATAATTTTCAAAATACCCTTATTCCTGTATGAGTTAATTTACGTACTGTACGTAGACTTTTGGCAACTTTGATATTCGCTACCGTTACAATGGGTTTCTAACAAAAAGCTTTCCAATTCTTACTAGCGTTACATAAAGCATTTTCAGGCACGTAAAAACATAATATTAGCTAAAAGTTTTAGAAGTGAAACTTTTTTAGCGCCGTTAGTGACTTGAAATTCGGGTGAAACGGAAATGCGTCACAACTCAGTTCTACACAAATATTCGGTTCTAATATGATGCTGTAAATTCGCACCTCAGCGCGTGCCTTCCATAGCGCAGTCGGCAAGGTGCCTGACAGGTCTCAGCGGCCAGAGAGATAGATATTAAGCGAACGGGGCGGGGGTTCGAATCCTACGAAATCCAAAAAAAAAAAAATATTTTGTGAAATCAATAATATACAATCTTCAAACGACTTTCTAGTTTCACTTTTACCGCGTGTGAATTACACACTTTGATTATTTTTCTTTATGAATCTTAAAGTATAAAACAAAATTATCTAAATATCTTTGATAACCTGCTCAGTACCATTCTCATCATGTTCAACTTATCATAAATTTTACTATTGTTATTAGGACTGTCCAGAAATGGCTACTGCGAAAGTTGTTTCAGGAGTAATAAATGCATTATAGGTTCAGAACCTATTTCGACCTAAGAACACCCTAATACAGCGCCCTTGGGGTGATTTTTAAGAAAAACGGCGCTATATAAATATTCTTATTATTTTATTCTTTCATTTTTACCTACACCTTATTAACAAATCTCACTACCAATTATTCAAAATCATTTCCAGAAAATTGTATCGCTTAAAATTTGCTAAATGCACTGCTTTTCGAAATTTGATGGATAATGAGGCGTAGAAATTTATTCAATTTATTCAATGGTAGGTACTAATTTTTTTATTAGTTTGGCAACACGAATCTACTTACCTACTCCTGTATTTTTAATTTATTCCTCAAATTCAAATATCTTCACATTTCAGTCCGACAGTTCGTTTTAAAACAAGTAAATCTATATTATACATATGTTATATTTCATTATTATCATAGAATAATATAATGGTAATATTACATTGATGTATGTAATATTAGATTGATGGGAATAATCTTCAAAAGTTATAAAAATAGAGTTGTTTTTATTAAAAAATTGAAAATTCATTTAGACTTTTATAAAAACTCGTACGTTCTATATAAATAAAATCGGATATATTTATCCTCGACGCTATCTAGGTTACAAACCAGTTCTAAGAATGATTGTTTCCAATGAAAAAAAGGTAGTTGGCCATGATATAATTATATATTTGGGCTTTTCCGTCAATGTTTAAGTATTTATTAACCTGCTAGTTAGGGGCCCGTCTGGAGGCAACTAATACTACCAGAACATCGTATTGGGCATAAACTATGTAACTAACTTCTAGACATTTTGTTGTGAAAATTTTTATTTTCTGTGTACATTTGTTACTTAATATTTCAAGTGACAAATGTACATAGAAAATAAAACTATAAAAAACAAAACAAAAAATCATTTCACCATTGTACTTTTTAAAACTGACATTAATTTTTTTATGAGCTGTCTTAGTGTTGCCATTTAAAACTTTTGTCTGGTGTGAAATGTCAATATCATGAATCATGACGATCACGGAAATTTGAAATGCTGTAAAGGACAAAATGTTAGTTAGTTGTTCAGGAGAGCGAAAAGAAAGTTTATTATTTTTTCAAAAAATGATATCTCCTGTTTTTGTAGACCTAAAATAATGTTTTTTTTTGTTTTGTATTTTTTTTTTAATAACAATTATTATTAATTTATTTTTAATTTTTAGAAAAAATCCCCAAAAAATGCACATTGTAAAAGACGCACTTATTTTCCTAGAAATATTTATACTAGACGACTCAGATCGAAAGAGTAAAAAAATTAACATGTTTAACACATTTTTGGATTTATTCCCCTTTACAGCATTTCAAATTTCCGTCGTCGATGTACTTCCAATGCTCTTTGAACACACCTCAGATTTTTTCCTCGGTCCAATACGCGTCTCAAAATTAAAATTTTATTAAATGCATGAGTATCGAAACTCGTGTTCGACGGAGAGTGAAATTGACGTATAAAGATTTTTGGCTAAATATCGTTAAACCTCTTGTCAGGTGACAAATTGCTACGGTAGAAGCTCCCTGGCAGATCAAAAGATTAATAATAAAAATAATAATTATATCACGTACAAAAATATACATTTTTTATCGTCTTAGCCTAGTCTGTATTCCGATAACCCAGTTTTGTGATAAATTGAGATCATTTACATTTTTACTTCAAAGCAAAGTGTTAAATTACACCCGAATTTAATCTGTCCAATATTTCACGTGATTAAATTTGGCATCTTTATTGTATGTTGAATGTTGAAGCATAAGTTTGGGTGTAATGTGGGTTATGCATGAACGTAGATTTGAAAAATAAGATATTTATAAAAATTATTTTGTATAAAATTACGTTTTTTTATTTTTTTAAATTTGATATGGATATAAAACAATGTAGATAGACCATTTAGAAGGAATTCAGAAGTTTTGGGTTCGATTTCAATGAAAATGTGTAAAATACTTATCAAGACTTAAAAGCCCAAATCGAGCGGTGAGCTCTAGAATCATGTAATTTTTACGGTTCCACGACAACTCGACGAAGTTGCATTTCAACACCCCAGTAATTTTAGTTTAACGTAAGGAGAGTCATTTTTTAAACTTTTTTATGTTTGTTTTTCAAAATTTTAATATATCAAAAATTATAAGTTTATTTCTAATAACAATTGAAAACTTATTTTATCACCTTCCAAAAACAGTTTTTGGTTTTCGGATATGTTCAGAAATATTCCAGTAATTAATGCAGAGGGGAAATATTTTGAGCCTCTGGCAAAATATGGTCGAGAACTGTGGAGTTAAGGGAATTGTGATAATTGAAGTTTGTTGACAATGCAACCAACAGCTTTTGTCTAAAACAATAACAAATTAACATAGGTTTTTAAAAATATAGTTGTGAATGATGAAAACTTGGAGGAGGTGGATGAGTTTGTGTATCTGGGTAGTATGTTTATGAGAGATGGGAAGGCTGATGGAGATATTGAAAGAAGGGTTAATGTAAATGCAGGTAACTCCATTAATGGAGGACTGAATGCCGTTGGCGCTAAAAAACTGTCAAAAGAAGCGAAGCTAGCAGTCCACAATGTAGTGCTGGTACCTACCCTGATGTATGGCAGTGAGCCATGAAACTGGCAGAAGAAGGATGAAAGTAAACTTAAATGCTGTTGAAATGAGATCCCTGAGACGGATGTATGAAATCCATGTATGAGTATGTGAGAAATGTGGAGATCCGCAAAGAATGCAAGGCTGATGTAAGAGTAATGTAAAGGGAACCTCAGATGATTTGGGTATGTAGAGCGAATTAAGAAAGAAGTAATGTAAGAAGAATATATGACGCAAATGTGAATGGTACAAGAAGTGGGGGACGCCTGAGGAAGACATTCCACGATAAAGTGAATCAGATTCTTGAGTCGGGCCATGCCATGAATTAATGTGAATAAGGCAAAGAGTGTGTGCCAAGACCGAGTTGTTTGGCGGTCCGTCCTCTCTGCCTACCCCTGCGGAGAAACGGCGTGATGGTTAGTTAGTTAGTTATTTAAAAAAAAAAAACGATAAGTTGGTCCAGAGCATTCAATTGAGCCATGGTATCGAGCGATTCTAAAGCATCTCCCGCGGACTTATTATCCTACCAAATATTTATATCCCCAATCTACTGTTTGCCCTTCCATCAGGGAAATTCACGGCGGCCATATTTGCCCTAAACCCTAAACGGCGGCTCAGGCCGGCTAGCGAGTAACTGGTATTCTGGTATAGCCGGCAGTAATCATTTTTGCCTTTCGTCGGTCCTGTCAAACCCTATTCAATAATCAACTGTTTTCGATTAACCTCGACAGGCGGTCTTCGTAGCCTGGTGGTCAACGTATCCGAATTTTAGTCGCGTGATTTTTTAAAAACTTATGTTTGTGATTCTGTACTCCTTACTCGAGAGGTCTAAAACCATTTTTGAAGACATCGCAGCGCTAATATATTTAGAAATATTGTTTATCCATGCAAATACGTTATTGCTAGTATTATTTTTAAAAATATTACCCACAACCCCCTGATTATGCAAACCTACTATTACTACCCGGTTTCGCCCACGTTTCGACCCCGTTTTAATGAAATCTTCACTTGTTTTATTTTGGCAGATTTGAAGCATGAGCTTGGTTGATGAGTATGAAATAATGTACGATAATATGTGTACTCTTAATATACAATATTTGTGGGATTTTTTTTGTTACTTGACTTAGAAACCGAAGACAGAAATGCTTTGCAAATTTCATAACACCAAAGCTCACCTTTCGAGAGTGTTTTGACGGCCGGCGTGGTCTAGGGGTAAGGCTTTTGACTCGCAATCCGAAGGTCGCGGGATCGAATCTCGGCGTGGGCAAATAAATTTTATACGACTAATTAGTGTTTTTTCACGATTAATTCAGTTAAAATAATATATGGTATATTTGTGGCACGTTCCAGAGTAGTAGATAATCTTAGTGTCGTCCTGGTGTAAGACCACCATTCAAAAGTGAAGCGCTGCTTGAAATGGCTTTAGCTGTGTTTGGTGACCAGTTCTGAATAGCCAAGTACTTCCCTACCTTCCTCTTCCCCTTCTGGTGATGCAATAGACCGACTGGCTCCAGACGGGAGCAGCTGGGACTCTTGTAAGGTATTCATATAAAAAACGAGTGTGCTATAGGCCATACGACTGAAATAAAACTTCACTAACTTATATCTCCCTCTCAACTTCCGTTCGCCTCGCCCGACCGTTCGCCTCGCCCGATCACATTTTTCATAACGCTCTCGTCACGCATTCACCAGCTTAATCCCCAAGTCAAGCGTGCGTAAAGGCCCAACCGTTCGCCTTGCCCGATCACACTTTTCATCACGCATTCACCAGCTTACTCCCCAAGTCAAGCGTGCGTAAAGAAGTTTTACTTTAAAAATATATCAAAAACAATTAAACAAAGAAACAGATTTTCTGCTTCAAAGGATAGATATTTCAGTTACAGAAAGGACTGGCTTTTCAGTATACTAAGCAATGTTGTACTAGGTTTGGGTTGTCAGGATTGTGACCAGATAGCGAATTGACGAACATAAATACGTCTAAAGCCGAGCTTGAAAAGTTTATGTAGTACGGGCCTTAATCTAGATAAATTATATAATAATGAAATCCACAAAAGCTGAATTATTCCGAAACCGATGAAAATGATTTCCCGCGATGACAATATTTGGTTTAGTTTATTTGAGATATAAAATAAAATCATAATATAATTGTGCAATTGTATGCCGTTTTCCACTTATCACCTCTGCGCCACAGCCATTTTGCGTTTTTGTTCAATAATCATACAGTGGCCATCACGCATAATCAAATCTGTCTGCCAAAATATGTGTATCTTTCAACCAAAATAATATTGTAACATTCAAAAGCTTGAATGACAATAATTATTTAATGCTCACTTAAAAATATCTCATAAACATTAAAACTCTTACGGCCGTTGTTCCCAATCTTGCTGATAAACTGTTGAGCCGAAATTTTGCTCAACACTCCTCAAACGCACAAATGCGGCATAACGCAAATCTCCGACTAACAGTAGAATCTAAACAAATCACTTCTTCGAAGACTAAGATTAATCGACCAAAAAGTTGTAAATAACGGCCGTAAGATTTAGAATAAATGAATTATTTTTTATCGTCATATTCTGATTTTGAGACGCACACTTAACGGTATCGATATTTAATTTGTTTTTATCGGAAATTTGAACATCCTACAACTCCACCTTTCACTACACAATGATATTATGACCTCTTCTTTATATCAAACTTGAATATTTGGTGTGGTCACGTTGGTGCCTCAAAATGATCGATGGTGATTCTGTTCCATTAACGTTAACTTATTGTATAACCAGATTCTTTTCAACAAACTTTTGATATGTGAACCATTTTAATATGGTGAATATTAATGATAAAATATTAAGCCAATTGACACTGAAATATCGATGAAGCAGTTTATTAGGTAGATAGACCTGTGATAGTTGTTACCCCACTAGCTCCTTTAGTGACATTCCGTTAGCTGACATTGTTTCAAGTAGATCAACTCGGAAGAAGTGATATTACTGTAGTTTCAATGCGAAGCTAGTAAATAATTAAATTATATGCCTATTATTTACGATTGACTTCGGTGTTCTCTCGCCATTAGTTTGGGTATTTTCAAAACCATTTTTATATCGAGCTGCTCTTCTCCTCTTCTCACCACAAAGCTATTGACGTCATTCGCCAACCCTTGAATTTAAATCGAGGTCATTAAATGCGGGGGAAATATTAATTTGACCAATTATGGTTAGGTAAGTATTTGTTTTTAAGAGGTGACAATTTAAAATGAGAAAACCAACGGAGAATGGAAACTACTCGTAGAATTAAACACCTTTAACGTGAATTGTATGATTGCATACCGTAAATGGTTTTAAATTCATTTTAAATGGTGGGTGGTTTTAGAATCTAAAATCTTACTAAAATCAATGTAGCATTGAGCGTAGATATATTCTAAAGTTTGAATCCAAAATACATCACAGTATCACACTACAGACGTTGTATTAACTGAAGCCTCGAACGAAGGGTTCTTAGTAAATACGACCAAGAGAAAAGTGGCATGAACTCAACTTGGAAGTGAATCAACGGAATGAGAATAATTCTGAAATGTTTGAAATCGCGTTCCCTCGTGTTAGCATAATATTTATTCATCACTACTTGACCGGAGTACGAAATAGGCAACATACTCCGAGTAGCAGAGGGATTGGGGCGAACCTTTACGGTGTGTGTATTAACTAACGGGGTGTGTGTGTCTTCTGTACATAATACATAGGAATTCGTGTTTATTTGGTCACAGGCGCTATTTACGCGGCGTCCATAATGGGTGTGAAGTGTGCCAACATTTATGAATTTCGCACACCTTTTTCAGAAAGGTATGCGGTTTGGTTTAACGCTACTTGTTAGCAGACTTTAATCACCGCTTTAATATTACAGCGCCCAAATAATCATTACGTTTTACTGCTTATTGTAAGGCATTTGTATCAATGATGCACGGTCTCTGTACCTACTACCATTGGATTTGCTACCGGCACACTCATAACTGCTTTTTGATATATCTGTAAACTGAATTAGTGATGTTTTCGATTAATCTTGCATCGTTCAACAGTAAAGAGATCGAGAGATGAATACCTGGTCTTCTTTAACCCGTTTAAAGCATCGGGAGCGTCATCTTGTCACTCGTGTAAAACTCACAGCCGCAGCATTGCGATGTTAATGGTTACTGCCGTATCCGCCACCATGCTCGTGTTGCTACAACGGTTCTGTGTGGAAATTCTATTAGTCTTTGATAGAGTATCGATTGGTTTTGTAAAAAATGATATTTACGTAGGAAATACGGAATTTCTAAAAGCGTGAGATTTGAATATTAATGGACTTGAAATGTTGAAGTGCTGATGGATTGTCATCAACATCCTCGGCAATAAGGGATTCTGGATTTAATCGATGAAAAGTCATGTCTATATATTGGCTCAATAAGGTCAACTAGTTGGTCGAGCCGAGCGATCCATAGCGCCGAGTTTTCACAATGGCGTTGCAGGTTCAATCCTTTATATTATTTTATTTGGAAAACCAACGGTTTACAATTTTTTTATAGGGTATTGTATATATATGTATGTAAAAACTGAACCAATAACCAATAATAGGTTTTCACTTAAGTGTCTTAATTATTACTGATTATATGATATGATTATTTTTTTAATTTTATTTATTTATTTTATTTTAGTAATTTGTACATTTAAGTTTACAAATTTCTAATTAATTATAATGGAGATTTATTTATTTGTTTATTAAGACATACACAGTACATTATAATACAGATTATAAGGTATGTTAAATTAAATTATTACATGGTTATGTACCTATTACGTAAGTCCATAGAATGTCATTTGGTAATTACGCCTGAAATATGAACCGGTCTTAAAACTTAATTATTGAATGAATGGGTAATAATAATAAAAAGGAAGAAAAAGGGGGGGGGGGGGGGGGTGGGGGTTGGGAGATAAGGAGAAATTTTAAAATCAAGAATTATATGCTCACTAATTGTAATTGACTGATTAAAGTTTAATGAAAAGTTAAGTGTAAGTAATTTAAAAAAAATTATATCACGCCAAGAAATTTAATAAATTAGTTTTGTATGTTTGCAAGGAATCATGAAAAATGTCTAAGTGTAGTAATTTTTCATAGTGGGTATAAGCTATGATTGCGCGAGTAATTGGTGAGTAATATTTCATATTGCAAACTAAATTTTATGTAGTTTTATGTAGCTCCTACAATATGTCTTGAACTTTCCAATTGGTGTGGACTTTAAAGTTTCTGGTAGCGTGTATAACTTCAACCCTTTGTACAGTAAAATGTTCTGCGAATTCGCCTTTCCTTTTTGTGAAGCCTGATTACTTATAGTGAGGTCAAGGAAGGGGATGGAGACTAATACATTATGAATTTCGTTGATTGTTATTATAATTGATTTTAGGTTGCTAGCTAAGTCCTTCATAATTATACAAACAACATGTTCTGCTTATGATATTTGTAGTAGGATATTTTCAAAAATTGTGAGCTGTTCGTGGCCTGAGTATGTTTACCTAAATTATTTTTTACAAAGTAGTTGGTAATCATTCAAGTTGAGTTGTAATTTAAGTAATGATTCTCTTATAATTCTATTACCAGACTTCGCCAGTGTTTCAACACTCTTCTTTCGCTTTGATCAATTGATCACATCGATATATTTTTGATAAACATGGATCAAACAACGGTCTTATCTTATTTTTTTATAAATCAATTGAAGTTTCAAAGCTCATGTTTTAAATGACATTGCGAGCTAAAACCAGTTACTCTGACCTAGATAATCAAGAAAGAATATGCTGTGCAATTTTATGACGCCGGATCTCTCCATTCAAGAATTTTTGCTGCTTGTGGCTTCGGACGTCAAAACAATTTTTCCGCATGTTGCATAGGAAATTAGAGTGACCCGATAATCGATCCGACGACAATTGGCCCGCCGACAGTTGGTTTGCTGACAGTTGATCCCCCTGATAGTTGATCCGCCGGACAGTGGATCCCCCGGACAGTTGATCCCTCTGCCAATAGATCCTTGGGAAAGTTGATCCCCTAAAAGATTATACGTTGATATATTTTCTCTGCATACCCATTTGGGGACACCTAATTATATTCTATGTAAATAGATATATTGTATTTTCTAAAGAGACTGCACATATAAGTATATCGTATTTTGTTATTCGCCTGTATAGCCTCACCGCATGCTCCTTCGGGGACTCGGAATTAGTGTTAGTAAAAATATTTATATAGCAAATTTCCATTGTTCCATTTGTACATCGACGCCGACGCCTCCAGATATAAATATATCGACTTTTGTTGTACAGCCGTATATCCTCTTTGCATTCTTACTTGAAGAAATAATCTTTTAGGGGATCAACTGTCTGAGGGATCAATTGGCAGAGGGATAAACTGTATTGGGGTTCAAACTGTCTGGCGGATCAACTGCTCGGGGATCATCTGTCGGCGGGCCAACTATCGGCGGGCCAATTGTCGTCGGATCAATTGTCATGGAACCGAAAAGTTTTCAGAGTGTCTCAGAGACAGTCATGCATTCCGGTATCGAGCAGTATGCTGGCTGCAGGTGTAGGAATGGATGACAAACCGGAAATCATCAAATCGGAACAGGATTGACGTGACGAGTGAGGAGTGACGAGCCAAGTAAATCATGGCCACCTATAATAGGAAGTCGCCTAGTTTACCTGCTAATGAAAGTAGGCACCTGTGCCGACATTTCTACCGCATTGGCGCTCAAACTTTCAAAAATAGTTGTTCATTGTTGTATTCGTATTATACACATCGTAATGACAAATCAATAATTTTGGCTGACGTAGAATACAAGAAAGTTAAACGCGGGTCGTTGAACTAACACAAATTATTTGCTTTTTAGCACCCTCGTCATTTATCATGTAACTAAGTTTCATCGCTTATTTAAACCTTATCATTTTCTAGCACACCGACTCATGGACTATGCTTTGAAATAAAGTCATTATTACAAAAAAAAACAGAGTATGCAATTCACACGCGATTGGAGTGAAACCTTCAGAAACGTAAAGTAGACAAGAGTGGGGAGACTACGAAGCACCGCACAAAGAGGAGACCGATTGTACTATATCATTCTCTCGCAGGCTCAATCATACAGATGTATGTGTATTTTTTATGTCTCTTTTTAGTGTAGCTATTTTTCGTTTCATCATGTTTCAAATCACAACGGTGCTGAAGAAGTTTTCAGTTAAAAAAAAAATCTTTTTTTAATTTTACATACTTGTTACAATTTTTGTAGGGCATTTTTCGAGCAGATTTATTTTACTTATTGTTATATAAAAAAAATATGAGTTTCACTTATACATATATATTTTACAAAATATTATATTAAAGGCCGTTTTTGGTCATGTATACCTTATCAGAAAAGAGGAGCTCTTGTGCCTGATTCTGACTTAGGATGTAAGTTATAATATGTTTTGTATAAAATATTTACTTTTTACAGTAAGTTTTTTTTGAAAAATTGTTTAATTTTATTTATTTGTTCTGATTGGTTTGTGATACAGCGTAAGGTATTCGTAATTAATAATTTAATTTAGATGTCCTAACAAGTTTTCCTCTACAGTGTTTTATGTACATATATAGGTATTTAATATGGTAACCCGACAGTTCATCTCATGATAGTTGGCCTCTCGAAATTATAATTTTTTAAAAATTATAATGTATTGTTTACCAATGTCAAACCTTAAATTGACTTCAAAAATACATTTAACATTAAGGATATCAACAGATGTACAGGGTGTCCCAAAAGAAAGTTGATATTTGTTTTGCTTTCTGTGTGAACGCAACTATTCCGAGGGGCGCGGGGGGTATGTCAATCAGTAGTCTGGCTCTTTGGAATTTAGTCGCTATGAAGCATTTCTCGGGAGCGACCGCGCGTTGTGCATGCGTGAGTTTTACAAAAATGGTGATTCGGCGACTGTAGAACGTAGAAGATTTTGCAATATTTGAGGTTTTCGTCAATTCAATGATGCGCCAAGCATTCCTCTCATTCGAAAATGGGTCAAAAAGTTTGAAGAGATCGGTACAACGCTGGCAAAACCAAAATCCGAGCGACCAAAGTCATCGAGAACGGTAGAAAACGTAGAGAGTGTTTATCAGTCTTTTCGTGACGACTCAAACTTTTCGATTCGGAAGCGCGCAAGTGATTTAAATGTGCGTAGATCATCGTTACACAGCATTTTGCACAAACACCTAATGCTGCACCCCTACAAACTGCCAAACACCTCTGCCATAGGTCACCCCAAGTGGTTCACTACGTTTGGTGATTTAGCAGGGGTGCCCGGGTTCATCGGGTGAGGTTTGTCTAGGTCTTGGAGGCGGATGACCAGGACATACTGAACCCCAGATTCCTACCCACCCCTTAAACCCTTTTCCTTCCCAGAACTCTCCTCTCCTTCCTTTCCTTAAAAAAAACCCTCCACACAGCATTCTCAAAGATGACATAGGCCCTGAGGGAAATTATTTTCCTCAGGGCCTCCTGTGTGGAGCTCATGTAAAAAAAAAAAAAAAAAAAAAAAAAAAAAAAAAAAAAAAAAAAAAAAAAAAAAAAAAAAAAAAAAAAAACTTACTGGCTATAACCAAAGAACATGGTTCGTGAAATTTTCCTTGGCAAATTTATCTCCAGGAGAGGTGACATAAATTGGCTTACTCGTGGTCCTGACCTAACCCCTATGGACTTTTTCCTGTGGGGTTTTCTCAAATCTAAAGTGTACGCCAAAAATCCGACTTCCCTGATGCAATTAAAAGAAAATATCCGTCTCGAAATGGCAGCCATCACTAAGCCTGGCGCCTACCTGGCGAGCCGTCATAAGAAATTTTACTCTTCGATTAAATGAATGCCGCGAACGTGAGGGTTTACATTTGGACGATATTATTTTTCAGAAATAAATTCCCAAATTGTGTGTTTTAGTATTTAATAAACATTTTTCGATAGAACCCTTACTTTTTAAAAATCGATCCACTAAATATCAACTTTCTTTTGGAACACCCTGTATTTACTGTCAATTTTTTGTACATACGCTGTTATGTATAATATACAGGCAAGTAGTTTTATCCTTGGTGTATTTGAATTATGTTTTATAATTTTGTTATTCGGCGTTTTATCCTTTCAGCACACCCTTTCGGGACGCTTAGTTATATTTTGTGTAAAGAGGTATACCGTTTGTTTTTCCTAAACCGATTGCATATTGTAATAAGTATGCCGGGACAACTGTCGGGTGATCAACTGTCATGGAATCATTCATAACCCGTTGGTCTTTTACGATGACATTCAGGAAAGAAAAAGGCGTGTTGTATTAAAATAAAATAACAAATAACTTCAAACAGCCAAAAATAACTAAGAAAATTTGAATATCTACGCGTACCAAGATTAAAATAAGTCATATTTCTAGGGTTGGTAATATTGCAGCTAGTTCTTAGGTATTGCAGATGAACGAATACGAGTGAATTTGAAATGTTTGTTGTTTTATATCGGGTTGGATAGATAAAAAAATACATATAAAATTTAGACCAAAGTAGGTATCTTACAAATATCGATTTCGTTTAGGTACTTCTTTCCTATAAAAAAATGTAAGCGAGTTATGTGAGAGTGTGCGATGTGCATTTTACACAATTCTCAGTTTCTCGTATGGACATTTCTTTGCTATTTCACTCTCTCGTTCCTATATGGTCAACACTCGTTGTGGGCGGATGCTCATATTACCGCTTTTCCTTCGCGATCTGTACGTTTTTTCTGCATTCTGCAGTACGTCAAAAACATTTATTCGTGTCAGAGGCATCTTGGTAAAAAAAATTTTTGTAATCTTTGACAATATTATTGAAAAGAGTGTTTAATTTTGTTAACTTCAAGCAGGAGGTCCCTCGGTTGTTCTCTGGACTGGAGCACTGTCTTCTTTGAGAATGCTACCTGGGGAATCTCTTTAGGGAAAAAAAGAGCCTTATGAGACCCATGTGGTAGGACTAAAGATACTAAAGATAAGTGAATCCGAAGAAACTGCAGAAGTCTGTTGACAGTGCTAGTAGGCATAGGAACATTATCATTTAACAATAGTGAAGATAGTGACTCGGCCTGTAATTCATAAACAAACGTCATTCATTTAAATCAACATGTTTCATTCAGGATCAAAAAAGTATTTTTTTGTCATATTGTGACCCTTTTGCATCACATGCCGTGGAAAAATATGTTTAGTCTAGCTAGATTGGAATTTGGGACCACTGTGCTGACACTGTGTGTGACACATGTCAAAATTTATAATTGCATCTCACCGAAATTAAAATAGTATGAACTGTTATGTTCATGAAGCGATGAGGAATATCGATGATATTAATGATCCACCTAAAATAGTCTGGTAAGGCATTATGGGAGGGATTTTAACAATGTGAAGACAGTTTGTTTTTCAGCGGCTAGTTCGTCATACTTTCAAATAGTGCACTGACTCCAGCAACACAAATTCTATCAAAATAATTAGTATTTTCGCATATGGCACCATGCTGATTGAAGTGGGGAAATTTATCAAAAATGGTCTCGTAAATTAAAGCCGCGTAAAAATAAACCGGTCGTTGACAAGTGTGCAATTTACACGCGGTAGAAGTGAAACTTCAGAAAACTAAAGTAGACAAGAGTGAAGAGGCTACGAAGCACTTTTTTTTGTCAATGTGAAGGACGATTTTTTCCACATTTTTGTCGTCGAATTCCAGTGCAGCTTTTCCTATACATTTGTTCATCTTATTAATATTTGTATTTTCTTTGTTTCTTTCAAACTGTATTTATTATTATGACGATATTTCGACAAGCCGAGCTTAAGAGCAACTGATATACCAGTCCATTATGATTATTATATTGATTTGTATGTTTTATCCAACAGTGTGAATCGGAGGATGGATGGGGGCTCCGGCGCGGGGGCTACCGCTGCAGCTGCCGGGACGGGCACTACTCCCCCGGCTCTCCGCCCTCCTGGGCCGGATTCCCCGGGGAGCTTGCCGATAGGGAGACCCTTAAGTGAGTACCCTTTCATTTTATCTTTCTGAAGAGTTGTACAAATTTAATATAGTATTCCCATTTAATCCTGATATTGAGAGGTTCCTTGTAACCTGGTTTATGAAAAAGAGTGAGAGGATTTGGAGTAGGTACTATAAACGACATACCTATACTGATGATTGTTTATTTTTGGTCATGCCGCTGAGAGCTGTCAGTTGTATGCCTATACCAAATATTAAATTGGCCTGTGTACCTACACTTTAGACCTTCGACCAAGTATATCTACACAAGGCGTGTGGGCCTTAAAAATGACACCAGAACCAAAAATATTGGTTTACGAAAACATTTATCAAAAAGAAAGTGCATTAACTCACAGTCAAAAGATCGCAAGAAATATTGTTTTTTACCTTTTGTTGGTCTGCGTGGAGCTAATTTATTTTCCAGCAAGTTCGCGGCAACGGAATCACCAGCATTGTGAAGATCATTTTTAAAACAAAAAATTAAGGCAGTTAGAAATATTTTAGGTATGGGCTATAGTGGACCTTATTATATATTTTTTTTATCAGATATATGAATAATTAAAAACAATATATAAGTTAAATACAGATTCGAGACAGCGTATTGAGAAAAGTAACATTTGATAAAAATCCATTAGTCCTGGAGAAATTCGACAACGGAATCCACGCCTCTTTTTGGGAGGGATTTAAAAATACTTGATAAAAAGTTTTTGGAAAGGTTGGAGAAGGCGTTTGGGAGTTGTTTTTCATAGGTTGATTTCGTAAAGGCCTGTAAAAAACATTAAGTCCTGTTTTAAACAATGTTTATTATAATAACAAGGAATTTAAAAATCGTTTGCACGGAACCAAGCGACGTGGAGTCTAAAGACGTCCACACACCTCCACACACCTGGGAGGTGGGAGGAGATTAAATGCGACTAAACGATGCGCTATCAGCCCTTCTGCAGATGGCATAAGGTTGAAATTCGCAGTTGGGTAACGCCTCTATTAATCCATTGGAAAAAAATATCGCCAAAATTCATGTTTTATTTTATTTTGTGAAGTTCGGGCATAAATATTAATTTATTTGTGATAATTATTAAAAAAAACTGAATTTGCCGAATTATACAATAAGACTACTTCCGAAAAGGGGTTTATAAGCAGGAAAGTTTGAAGTTGAAAGTGTTTTTTTATAGACCTAATACTTTTTTTTTCTAGGCTTAATAAAAAAATCCATATTTTGAAAGGCTAAGATGTGTTGCTACTAACAATATTTAATTGAAGCATCTATATTACTTCTAAGCGATCAAATTTTCAAAACAAAAACCCATGATTTTGAATTATTTCGCATGGCTCATCAGTGGCGGACTAAGCCCGTCAGAGGCCCGGGGCGGGAAAGCTGAATGAGCCCCCCCCCCCCCCCCCCTAGTTTAAAAAGTTGATGTAATTTTGCAAGATTTTTATTGGTGGTCCTCTGGTCCTGGGGGACCTCCAAGCGCCTCCGTGTTCCCTTGATCAAATCCTAAACAAGGCTTTAAAGGCACCAGGGCACTGTAAAAAAAATTGTCATTTTTTTTTTTCATTTTCTAAAAGATGAATTTGTTAATAATGCTATCACCTAAAGCTTTAAGCAAATTCTAAGAAAATTTAAAGAAAGTTTTAAACAGTTTGTATGTTGAATTATCCTTCAGCAAAACTTTGAACGTGTTTTTCTCAAAACTAGGTTTTTTAACCTAGTTGACAACATATTGGAAAAACTATACATCTTATTTGCATGTACCATGCACCAAGTCTTAAACTGTTCGATAATCCAGTCACTATAGCCGTCACAGTATTATCCATAAGACGTGTAGGCAACTGCCTAGGGGGCCCGCATTGGGTGGGGGCCTCTAGGGTAAAGGGCCCCGAGACGTGCATTGCCTAGGGGCCCCGACATGTTTAAGCCGGCCCTGGCAGGCTACTTTTGTCCAGAAGGCAGTGTAGGCCACTGGCTAATGGACCCGCATCGGGTTGGGGCCCTCAGACTAAAGGGGCCCCGACATGTTTAAGCCAGCCCTCGAAGGGCCGTATTGTCCATAAGGCAGTGTAGGCCACCGCCTTCGAAAATCCAGTCACTATAGCCAGGGCCGTAATATCCATAAGAAGTGTACGCATCTCCCTAGTAGCCCCGCATCGGGTAGGGGCCCCTAGGATAAAGGGGCCCCGAGATGTGCATTGCCCAGGGGCCCCGATATGTTTAAGCCAGCCCTGGCAGGGCCGTATTGTCCACAAGGCAGTGTAGGCCACTGCCTAGGGGCCACGCATCGGGTAGGGGCCCCTAGAGTACAGACGTGCATTGCCTAGTCCATAGTCCATAAGGCAGTATAGGCCACCGCCTTCTAAAATCCAGTCACGGTAGCCAGGGCCGTAATATCCGTAAGAAGTGTAGGCAACTCCCTAGTAGCCTCGCATCGGGTAAAAGGGCCCCGAGACGTCCATTACCCGGGGGCCCCGACATGTTTAAGCCAGCCCTGGCAGGGCCGTATTGTCCCCAAGGCAGCGTAGGCCACTGCCTAGGAGCCACGCATTGGCTAGGGGCCCCTATGGAAAAGGGGCCCCGAGACGTGCATTGAGTAGGGGCCCCGACATGTTTAATCCGGCCATGACTATGATACCAGACGAGGAAAATTTACCATAAAAAATAGAAAATAAAATTCATTAAAAAATAAAACGCATTCAAAATTTGCTGAAGGATAATTCAACATACAAACTGTTCCAAGCGGTTTCACGTAAAATGCTATATATCCGTCAATTTTTGGAATTTCCTTAAAAAAATTGGCGAGAGGGTTTTTAACAGGTGCATCCATCAAAAAATTAAATAAAAATTAAATTTTTTTTACAGTGGTGTCTTAAAGCCTTGTTTAGGGTTTGATCAAGTGAACATGTAGGCCTTTGGGGGCCCCCCAAGAATGGGGGCTCGGGGCGGACCGCCCCCCCCCCGCCCCCCCTTTAGTCCGCCACTGTGGCTCATAGACATATGAATGCATGGCTTCATCATAATATCTTCCTAGCAAAACAACTAGGTGGCGCAAGAGATGCAACGGAATTCGATGGTTAGTTTTATTGTGAAATTATTCATAGGTGGTCTTACTTTTGGATTGAAATTAGGTATGGGAGGGGTAATCTATAGATATTATATCGACGCTTTAAAATGAAAAAGTTTGGCCAGCACAAAATAAATTCGAGGTTTCACTCATAAAGTAAAAAAATACATAAACATAAACATTTACCCATCTCGCAAAATATATGCCTCCGATACTAAATCCGTCGAATATGGCTAATATATTTACGAAAATACGAGCTTAGCCTAAACATCTATCCAATATTTATGAGTTCAATTAAATCATTCTACTAGAAAATCATTTATAATCACAATTTATTGTTGAACACTTGGTTGTCTGTAGGTTTAACAGTAATTAATCTACGTTGTCAAATTACTTAGTTAAATGCCAACATTTTCCATTCCATCTCATTTTATCGTAGGTAACTACTTCGGATGACATTTCAAATAATATGGCAATTGTCAAACTGTTAGTATTATTATCGTAAATAAACCAAATTGATAATATTTTGATCCATCGGACGCTATTTTCTTTTGTTTTATAAGAGAAAGAAACAAACATTCCCAGTTTATTAATAACCTAAAAACGTTTGAAAATATTCGACTACCACCACGCTAAGCAGAATTTTTTTTTTTTAAATAGGCAATTCTAATGAGAGTGCTTTGTGGCAGAAAATGTTGATTCTACCTATAACGATTTAACTATAGTACCGTCACGAATGCATTTTTGACATCAGTCGTAACAATACTGTTGTTGAGTGAGGACGTCTGCTTTGTGATACTCCACTGCTTAACCATTCTTAGTATTCACAACAATAATTTTGTACCTACTATATTACATTCCATTTACCAGTGATCATAAAGTGTGTTGTAGGGTGACCACCACTCATTTATAAGTGTGAGTCATTATTTATTTAAGTAAATCGTTTACAATGCCCAACAATCAGAATCTAGTGCAAACTAGGTCTAAGGCATCGGATTCTCCAGCAGTAAACGAGGATCATTTTGGAAAAATTGTAAAATACATGGATAAAAAAATGGAAGAATTTAAGCTACAAGTTTTTGCAAAAATTAAACTTGAATCGTCAACATTGAAAAAAAATCTCGAATCTGAGATATCCGACATGAGAAAAAGCATTGAATTTATTGGTCAGCAATATGATGAAGTAACTTAAAATATCGGAAACATGATGCAATTAAAAAAAATGTGGATAACTTGGAAAGCGCAAATTCTATCAAAGATCTAAAAATAAAATATTTAGAAATTCGTCTAGCTGATATAGAACAACAAAATGTAAGCTATAATTGTGCTGAATTGTCTAGCCTAGAAACCTTGATGAATGAAAATTCTGTGGAAACCGTGGAAACATTCATAAAAAAAATTTGACATTCGGATTGAACCAGGTAGAATAAATAAAGTTACTCAATATCCTGATAAAACTATTAATAAACTAGGAGCTCAGAGGATGATCATCTATTTCAAAGATGAAAAGTCCCAATCTGAATTTCTCAACGCACGCAAAAGTATAAAGCAATTGAAGGACAGGAACATCTTCATTGGAGAAGTTCTATCATAATATTCCAAAACCCTTCTTTGGAAAACTAAACAAAAAGCTAAAGAAGCTAAATTTCAATTTGTGTGGTTTCTGAACAATAAAATTTGCGTGAAAAAGAACCCAGAACTATCTTCAAGAGTTATTATCATCAAATACGAAGATGATTTGAATAAATTGTCGTAATCCCCCCCCCCAAGTCTGACACTTTTATTGAACAAAAAAAAAGGATGATTTTGAAAACATAAATAATATAACCGACAATACTGAACCTAACATAACTTTTGAAGATTCATTATCTTGCAAAATTTTTTTGAAAGATTCAAAATTTTCTTTACTATGCATGAATATTAGAAGTATAAGCAAGAATTTTGATGAAACTGTTTCTATGCTGGATTGCATTAATCATCGTCCGGAAGTACTAGTCTTTACAGAGGCTTGGCTGAGCAGTGTAATTAATATGCCTAGCATTCCAGAGTACGTAGTCTACAAAACTATGATGAAAAATTTACATAGATACTGGAGTAGTTATCTATGTAAGGCAAAACATTCAGGCAACTGTTGAGGAAATTGCTCTTCCCAGTGCAAACTGCTTAACTGCTTGAAAATGCAATTATCCAATACCTTATATTTATTAGCTGTATATCGATCTCCATCCCAGACTAAAATAGACAACTTTCTCGACTCATTGAATGAATTCCTTGCATCTGAATCCTTGCAAAATAAGGAGATTATCTTATGTGGGGACTTAAATATTGATACCCTAGATTTGAAGAACATAAAAACACAAAAATACCTATCACTTCTGGCGTTTCATGGTTTGAAGCCCATATCACCAACAAGAGAAACTCCTAACAAATCTAGCTGCATTGATCATATTATGGCAAAATCAAAATTTAAACCACAAGGAGCAGCATTTACTACTGGCATAACAGACCATTATGCAATTTTAATGAAGTTTATGAGCTTAAATCTACATAATATTTCAAATAATAATGTAAAACCTAAATTTGTTGTTGACAACAACCTCTTGAAGACCAAATTAAAGGAGGAATCCTGGGATATAGATCTATCAACAAATGACGTCAATCTGGCAACTGATAATTTCATAAAATGTTTGAAAACCCATGTGCAAAGTTGTACGTCAGTACAAAAAGAGAAACATATTATGAAACATCTAAAACCATGGATAAACGCTGGATTAATCAAATGCCTCAGAACACGTGATAAATTGCACAACAGATGTAGAAAAGAAAGCTTTAACTTGGAACTGCTTGAATATTATAAGCGATATCGAAACTGGTGTTCTAGGATAATACGAACAACAAAACAAGCATATTTCAGAAGAAAATTAGATGACGTCAATGGTAACATTAAACAACAGTGGAAAATTATAAAGGAGGCCATAAACCTTAAAAAGGAACAAACTACCATAAAAAAGTTGAAAATTAATAATATTATTACTTCAATGGAAGAGAGTCCAAATATAATTACTAATCACATTAATGACTTCTTCAGTGATATTGGTCCAAGTTTCGCTAACAATTTGTGCAGTGATAATAAAACCAGTGAGACGTATCTTGTGAATGATTTTAAATCTGAACTTCACATTACCGGGGACAATTTTGACTTTAAGCCAACTAACATTTCTGAAGTGACAAATGTGATAAATGATTTAAAAATTTCTTTCTCATGCGGTATTGATTCTATAAGTGTTATGATATATAAACTCCATGTATCCGAATTAGCTGGTCCCATATCTCATATTATTAATATTAGCTTCAAGAGTGGAATGTTCCCTTCTCATTGTAAGAAAGCTAAAGTGATTCCTCTTTTTAAAGGTGGATATCAACTAGATGTCAAAAATTATAGACCTATATCCCTACTCAACACGCTTTCAAAAGTAATAGAGAGATTGGCTAAGTCGAGATTGGTATCATTCTTAGAAACAAATAAACTATTCTCTAGCAATCAGTTTGGTTTCAGAGAAAATAAAGGAACGAGTGATGCAGTATTGAGGGTATTGTCGAAAGTCACTAGTGCCCTGGATTATGGAAACAAAGCCTTAGCTGTGTTCTTAGATCTATCAAAGGCATTTGACACGGTTTCCCATGGATTACTCCTCAAAAAATTATCTTCTCTTGGCATTTCACATTCCAGTACAGCATTAAGTTGGTTCAAATCCTATCTTAGCGATAGAACACAACAAGTAGAGATAAATAATAATTTAAGCATTAGCAAACAAATCTCTTTTGGGGTTCCACAAGGTAGTGTACTTGGACCAATATTGTTTTTAATCTACATTAATGATTTGTGTAATTAAGATATTCCTGGTAATATTATAATACATATAATAATAATATTTCGCAGACAACACTGCTTTAATATTTGAGGGTAAAACCTGGAAAGATGCTTTTGACAAATGTGATTCAGGATTAAGAATAGTAAAGAGTTGGCTAAATAATAACATCTTAACTTTGAACACATCAAAAACAAAATATGTAACTTTTAGCATATCGTCAAAAAGTCAGCCTTCCGACACTCATATTCTAATTATACACAATTGTCTGCAAAATTGTAATTGCCACCCTTTAGAAAGAGTAGACTGTATTAGGTACCTAGGTGTAAATATTGATAAATTTTTGAGATGGAACGACCATATTGATATTTATGTTAACAAAAAATATCAGGAGACTTACCTATATTTTTAAAGAACTTCGTCATATACTGGATAAAGATAAATTAAAATCTGTCTATTATGCCTTAGTACAATCTCAACTTTCTTACAATATTGTATGCTGGGAATCCTGTCTAAAGTCCAATGTAGAGCCACTAAATATTGCTCACAAATTAATTCTTAAAGTCATGTACAAGAAAAAATTTCGTTATCTATCGAAACTTCTTTACAAGGAATCTGACGTTATAAGTATAAAACAGCTGTACATCTCTAAAATAATTTGTAAATTTTTTATCAATACTTATTCTGCAGAAAGAACCCAACAAATCCATACCACTAGAATTGGCTCAAGAATGAACTTTGTCGCAATAAGTACTAAAACATCTTTTGGCCAAAGAAACTTTTTATATCAGGCTCCACTTCTGTTTAATATTCTGCCAGATTACATAAAGTCTTCCAATTCATTAGCTAAATTTAAAAAAAATGTTAAGATTTTTGTGTTGTCAGAGGAATGGCATACTATTTTTTCGTCCTTGGCCTTTTTTTAAATAATAATAAAATAAAAAAATATTTGAAATAATAATAAGATTTTTTTTAATAATATTTGTTTTTTAAATAAAAATGTATATATATATTTTTAAATAACTAGATTTTATTTGAGTTCCATTTGTCAAAATCGGAGTGTCACCCTAGTTGTTTTGAATTACCTTTGTTTCTTGGTGGGTATAGTAATTAAGGATTTGTTTTATGGTCTATATTGTTACAAATTACCCATCTGGTCACCAATATAATATTGTTATTTCTTACTTTCCGCATATAATATTTTAGTGTTTTGGATGTAGTGTTTTGTATTTTAGTGATTTTTTTGTATTTTAGTGATTTTTTTGTATTTTAGTGATTTGTGTGTAAATGCATCACTCAAATTTATGAATTTAACCTCAATTCAGGCTGATAGTCCTAGTGAGGTTAATATTTTTGTATGTAAAAAAAAAAAGAACAACATTTTGACATTATTGAAAATATGTAAAATAAAAATTTATTTATTTATAATTTCTCAGAAAGGTGAGAAATTATAAATAAATAAATAAATAAATTTTTATTTTACATATTTTCAATAATGTCAAAATGTTGTTTTCACTTTTCTTTATTAGGAAAAGAGGGAGATGTTACCGAAAAAAACTAATTTATGCTATCATGATTTATTTTTAGGGTATTATACCGTGTTGTGCTACCTCCTTCTTTAGCCAACGTTTCGGACAGCGGAACAGTGTCCATCTGCCCACATCCCTGGATGACACTGTAAAACTGTCGAAACTTTTGCTAAAAAAGGGGGTAGTGTAGCACGGAATAATACCCCAAAAATAAATCACGATAACACCTTCGGCCATTAAAATCTAAAATCGTATCTAATTTATGTAGTGTAAGTACTTATTAATTACTGTCGACATGAATGGTCTAATAAATAACTAAGGTCGTTCTCTTTTATAATACACAAAAAAAACATTGATAATATTGATTTTGACGGCTTTCGTGGTCGAGGGGTAAGACTCTCGACTCGCAATCAGAAAATCGCGGGTTCGAACCCGGCGTGCGTAAAAAATTTTTTTTTGATTAATTTGTCTAATTTCACAATTAATTCATTTAAATTAATATGTTCCAGAGTGGAAGATACTCTCAGTATCGCTCTGGTGTAAGGCCACCGTTCTGAATTGAAAAGTTGGCTTTAGCCGTGTTTGGTCACAAGATCTGAATAGCCAGGTACTTCCCTACCTTCTTCTTTTCCATATCCTCCCCCTCCTTACTACAATCAGCCTAACAACATATCCCAATTGGGGATGCCATAGTTTCACTGGGTGCACACGGGAGGGCCTCTTGTGCGGTATTCACATTAAAAAAAAACTCTCGTTTCATAGAATTTGAACAATTCACCAAATTGGCTGTGAATAGGGAGCATCGCAAGATGCTCTCCCTAACATCGTATGATTCAATTGATAAAATTGAATCACATTGTTAAAAAGCTTCTAATGAATGCAATAAAATGTTTTTTGATTGTTTTCAGCGATCAAACGTTTTTCGTAAAAGCAGGGATCTTAAAACATTATTTTGACAAACGGTGGAAGAAATTGTATTTAATTTTAAGCTTTATTACATGGGGAATGGTTGAGAAAGTGTATGAACCCTCAAATTTCCTAGTTTTTTTTACATCTTCTTGGAACATCCTTAAGTTTGGTATACCTACCCTTCCCTGATCCCAAGCCTGAATGATTCCACAATTTATTAAAGTTTTGCCCCTTACGTCCGCGGTGCGTGATACGAAATACTGATTCGATATTGCGGATTCGATTTTTAAAAATATAAGCAAGAAAAACATGTGCCCAGTAAGTCATAAAATATTTGGAAAATTCGTAGAATTTTTCATCATTTTTCGATTGATTTTTACGAACTTTAATTACGAAGTGGAAATATGATTTGGTTTGAAGATGCAAAAAATTTGAAACGGTGATCTCTGGCGCCATTAAATTTGAACAAAAATTTGCGCCTAGAAATTCTTAGTTAATGCAACTATTTTTTATCAATTTTCCATCTTGCGCCGTGAAGCGTTTAAATATTAACTTCAAATAGAAAACACCTAGTTCCATATTCTTAATATATTAATATACAAAACAAAGTCGCATTAATAACACCATTTATAACTCAAGAACGGCTAGACCGATTTTTTGTTGGATTGTCCTTGCCCCGAATAGCAGAATAGCTATTAAAACATCGGAAAAATTCACAAAAAAAAGTTACGAAGAAAATACTTTTCCTCATACAATTTGTGTGGAATGAATTCTCATCTTTTGAAAGAGCTGCAGGAATATTGTGATAAGTATAATATTGAATAGTGAGTGAATTCCAAAAATTCAAAAACGTCAAATGTCAATGCGCTGATTGTTTTGCTTTTGTTCTTAAAAATATAATGCTGTCCCTCTTTCTTACACACTAAATATCAACAGTCGAAAATGGAACAAACGGTGAACGTATGTCTGTACCCCCCCCACAGGAAAAATACAATGATTGAAATAAATCTACCTCACACGTATAAAGAAAATAAAACGCAATTCCCGTAAGTAAGTGGAGTAGTAAGAAAATCACAAAAAATATAAATCCGTATACAACGCCATCTCTGATACTGACAAAAACAAAACATGGACTGGACAGTTGTGCATCGGTAAAGGCTTCATTGTGTAATTTTAAATTTAATTTAAATTTAATTTTAAAAAGAAAGATAAACATTCCCGGGTTACGAATAACCCAACAATGTTTGAAAATCTCCTACTACCACCACAGAAAGCCGAAAATGTTGCTTGTGTTGCGATGGAGGATTTAGCCAGCCGAGGAATCGAACACGCGGCGCTCGGTTGGGACCCAAGCGCTATGTCCACTCAACCACTGACCAGTCAAAATAACTAAATTTAACTTAATAACTAAATTTAATTTAGGTGTAAGTTAACACAACAGTTATTGATTCACAGGCGGTACGAAGTTTCTTTTACTTTACTCAATTTGGGAGGCGGGAATGGGTACCGCTGCCCCGGGAACCTTTATTGGATAACCAACACCTCTGCCATAGGTCACCCCAAGTGGTTCGTCCCTTTTGTTGATTTAGCAGGGGTGCCCGGGTTCATGGGGTGAGATTTGTCTAGGTCTTGGAGGCGGATGACCAGGACATACTGAACCCCAGATTCCTACCCACCCCTTAAACCCTTTTCCTTCCCAGAATTCTCCTCTCCTTCCTTTCCTTAAAAAAACCCTCCACACGCATCCCCAAAGATGACACAGGCCCTGAGGGAAATTATTTTCCTCAAGGCCTCCTGTGTGGAGCTCATGTAAACAAAAAAAAAAAGTTCGGTGGGTCCGCTAGTTGTTGATAAAGAAAAAAAATTGTATTTTGAAAGTAGATGGCAGTTATTTAATAAGACAGATATTTATTCAGTTCAAATGAAAGTTTACGATAAGGATTTGCATAATTTGCAACATTTGTAAGAAAAATCGTAACGCAAACCGTAAGGCATATTATATTTACTTACTTCTTCGTAGACCATGAAACAATATTCATTAATTTTCTTTAGCTGGGCATTAAATTACACTTTATTCTTTTACTTATTTACTTTGTTTATTTATTTTATTTAAAAAAAAATTATTTCTTATTTATTGATTTATTTTTAAAATTAATTATAATAATGTTATTATTAAGTTCTGTAGGTATTTTAGTTTTAAGTAAGGAAAATGATTTATTCCCCACTCCTTAGTATGTTTCAAAACCTAAACAATATAACGAACTTAAATAAGTCATTTAGTGCTGAGAACACAGCTTTCGGAGTACCCTACATAATAGAGTATCTACTGCTGCAATTATTTTCTCAGCAAATTGGTTTAACCGGTAATAAATCAATTTAGACACCTTCAAAAATTGAAATTTAGAATCATTTAAATAAGTCGTTTCAAAGTGAAAATAATTTGAAAAAATTCTAAATAATTTGGTTTATAGTCCGGTATTGCTTGAATTGATAAGCTTCCGGATTCCACTACGTAATACCAGAAGTCAGGATTTATTTCAGTGCAGAAATTCTGGAACTAACTACCATATGTATTCCTCTTTGCCCAGAATACTAATGGAGGGAAATAATTACACCAAGTCAGTGGACATCTTCAATTTATCTTTAAACAAATACAAAATACTGTTAGGGAACGTACCCATACTACGTGACCAACTTTTTGCAATTTTTAACCCCCCCCCATCCCGGTGACGAAAAACCTAAGCTCGCCGCAGCTCATTTGTACCAAGCGTGACATTTTGAAGACCCCCCCCCCTAAACATGTCACGTAGTATGGGTACGTTCCCTTACTGAGGCAGTTCAGTTATGTACAATAAATACTATATATTTCTTTGTTAAAGAAATATATAGTATTTATATATTATTTAATCATAGTGTAATTTGTAAATTTCATACTTATGTAAAAGCCCTGTAAAAGGTCGTAAATAAATAAATAAAATGGCCTTATAAGTCGAAACAGCTGCTACAAAAATAAAAACTAAAATAAATGAAGACAATATAAGCGAAACTCAATCGAAAATCTGGAAACAGAAAAATCAGAAAAACATATAGACACCTCTGGGACTCGAACCCAGGACCTCTTGCTTTCCGGGCAAACGCGCTAACCACTGCGCCACGGTGTCGATATGAAATTCGGTCATGTTTAACTGTACCATACTTCGACTAAGAACCACCTACATTATCTTCATTTTCTTTAACGCATATATTATTGGCAGCTATCTTTATGTAAGATTCAAACCCGAACTAAATGCTCTCTAGATAGTGTCTGGATAAATCTTTATCCATTTTATTTTATATGCGACATCTATTGACTTTTCTGCAAGTCTAGGATGAATATTTTATTTTTTATTTTAACTTTATGAGTAAAACCTCAAGTTGTAATATTTAAATAAATGAAGACAATATAAGCGAAACTCAATCGAAAATCAAGCAAGAGGTCCTGGGTTCGAGTCCCAGAGGTGTCTATATGTTTTTCTGATTTTTCTGTTTCCAGATTTTCGATTGAGTTTCGTTTATATTGTCTTCATTTATTTAAATATTACAATTTGAGGTTTTACTCATAAAGTTAAAATAAAAAATAAAAAAACTAAAATGTTTGCTGAACTTAATAATAACACTATTAAATTTAATTTGAATTGAATTTTTAAAAAATGAATGGATTTCTACGAATTGCCAAAAAAGAATAAATTAAATTAGAACTTCCTCGGACGTTGCTAGTTTTTAGCAGTGTCATTTGAAATTAAACAGTTACTTCGCGTTTTAAGGAATTCTGAAAAACGGTTCTCAAAGTACACGCGGAACCACGGGCATCCAATCCCATTCTTGACCCCTCAGATGTTATTATTCTCATTTTTCAATTAAATTTCTTCCTTTGTAACCTTTTCTCGAGAGATTCTCGGTTGGTTCGCTTTGACATTTCATAAAATTCGTTCATTTATACAAGAGATCTTCAAAAGTTACGAATCAAATTTTGTACCGTAGGAGGCACTTACCTCAAGTACGTAGTCATCCATATACAGTTTACGTTTTCCTCAGAGATGGTTTAGTTGAAAAACAAAAGTTTTCTAACCCTTCAATAACTCAAAGTTATTATAGAGCTCTGTCCGAGTTTATAAATAATAATATTTTCATTGAAGAAGAAGTTATTCCAAATTCCTGTAATATTCAAAAAACTGTTTCTGAAAAAATTAGAAAATACACAGATTTAGGAAATGAGATTAAAAGAATTTGGCATTCTCGGAATATAAAAATATTACCATTTGTTATTTCGGCTACTGGCATTATACCTAGGTCTCTGATTCAAAATTTAGGCGTATTAGATTTGTCAAAGAATTTATACATAAAAATGCAAAAATCGGTAATTTTAAATACATGTAGGATTACAAAAGATTTTTTAAATATTTATATTGAGGGATCAGTAGGATTTATAGGTTCAATTAGGAATTCCACAGAGCCGAACCCTCTGATATGAAAATATCTGGAGTCGGTGAATTATTTTCCCATCTGGTCTCTGGTAGGTTGACATGTTGTTCTTGTATTGTTTTGTAATTATAATACATATAGTGCAATTGCATAACGTGGATTGACCAGATGATCATTTGGGAAGTGTGTGAAAGGGTTTAGTTTTTCCTGTGGGGAAAATTAAACCCGGACATTTAAATCTGGTGCGTAAAATAATCTTAATGAAAATATGAAAGAGACACAAAAAATAGAAAAAGACAATGGTCGCAACTGGGACTCGAACCCAGACCTTCCGTCTAACCGGGATGTGCGCGTTAACCAATTTCGCTATTGCCATGTAAAACCGTCATATTGTCAATCTTATATTTCAAATTTTAGAATTACAGTATTATCTTCAACTAATTCTTTTTTCCGTATCATTTATTTATTTTCGGGAAATCGACAGTTTACATTTTTCCACTTTGCACGTGTTTGTATAGCCAAAATAAAATCAAATATGGATTTCCTCCTTGTGACTTTACCTCTGATTAAACAGCATAATAAAAAAATAGAAATAATGAAATATATAATGAAGGAGTATGAGACCAAAAATTTTATAAAACAAAAGATTAAGTATACAGGGTGTTAAGGGACATACTTTACTTAAATTAACAAGTGATTCCTGACATTATTTGGAGTAAAAAATGTAAATGAAATTTTGGTGACTTTTTCGATGACTTTTTTTTTCTTTTTTCAAATTTTTTTTCTTCGAAATCAAACAAAAAAAAATTCTTCCGCATTTCGTCACTGTTCACTCAGCCAAGTAATCGACCAACCCGTAACCCTGCCTCCAACTGTCCAACATCTACCATTTTTTATGTTTTTGTAGAAAAAAAAAAAAAAAATCGAAAATGTCACCGGAGACCAAAATTTGATTTAAATTTTTTACTCCAAATAATGTCAGGAATCGCTGGTTAAAGTAAGTCAAGTACGTCCCTAAACCCCGTATAAAACTAAAATTTACATAAAAAATATCAATACTGTAAGAAGCCAGGTTGTACATATAAATCAAATCATAACAGAATTAAAAGTATAAACGATAGAAACATAAGAAACATAGACACATAAATGATATGTGACATAACATATTCATGAAACATATTCATATGGACAATAACCTTTTTATTGAAAACAATCATTCTAAGAATTGGTTTTTAACCTGAATTGCGTCTCGTTACAAACAAACACCAATTTCGCTGTTGCAACCTTCTGTCAAACCGTCATATTTGTAAATCTTATATTTAAAATTTTAGAATTAAACCAATTCTTAGGTTATTGCCCATAATATATAAAAAAAATAGTTGAAGATAATATTGTTAATTTTAAATATGAGATTTACAAAAATGACGGTTTGACAGAAGGTGGCTACAGCGAAATTGGTTAACGCGCACGTCCCGGTTAGAAGAGAGGTCTAGGTTCTAGAGTCCCAGTTGCGACCATTGTCTTTTTATATTTTTCTGAATCTTGTTCTCTTTTCTATTTTAGTTTAGATTATTATTGTTGTTTTCTTCTTCAATGATATATTACATTGATGGGAATAACCTTCAAAAGTTATAAAAACGAGAGTTTTTCTTATAAACAATTGAATAATATTTTCCACTCTATATTATTAAGGGTCGGGTTTGGAAAACATCGCTCCGCATTAGCAGTAGCATCCGCGTCTCGTAGCAGCAATACTAGAAAATTATATACAGGTAGTTAGAAAAATGTGTAAAGTTACTAGTGATTAAATTTTTTTTACTGTAATCTTACAAATTCTATAAGTTATACATACTGCAACTTTAGTTAAAACGTTGAAAAAGGCCTTCGCGATTATCTCTCCTGAACCTGTTGTAAACATTTTTACCAAAAATCCTTCCGTAATCTCAGAGTAAACAATGTGTTAAATCAAGCTATTAAATTAAAAGCTCTTCAGTGTATCTAGATTTTTATTGTAATTCGCCTAAACTTTCTGAATTTTTCAACTATTCTCCGCCATACAAAAATGTATGGCAAAATATTACGCCGCGCGATGTCTTATATAACGGTTGAATTTCACAGAATTCATTCAGTTGTGAGATAGCCGTCAAGGCGACAGCACGCATATTTTTTTCGCAGCAATTTTGTTCGCTGTTTATTCGATTTTTGAAGGAATCATTGAGGAGATAGGTGTTACAGTAACCGGGTAAGTAGAAATAAAATATATTTATTATTATCTAATAAATTATTTTTAACTTGATTTACAGTTTTACATATTTTATTATTATTTTTTTTTAAACTTCAGGTACCTTCAAAATGGGTAAAAATAAAGGAATTCTTGCTTACCGTGCCATAAAAAATAGACCCTCCCACTGGAAGAATAGGAGAATAAGGTAATAAAGTCAAAATTTAATTTTTTTACTGATTTCTATCAAGGGTAGTTTGAAGGTAGACTGAAGTCATTTTGCTTTTTGACATCTAAAAATTTCGGCATCCATCTTGAATTTATCTGTAGTTATCTACCGATTTGGTTCAATATCAGAATTCGGGCGTTTAGAAGTGCACTGAACTCGGATCTAATGTCAAAATGCAAAATTTCGGCATCCATCTTGAATTTCTCGTGTTCTCTACCGATCTGGTTCAAAATCAGTATTAGGGAGTATTGGCGAGCACTGAACTCGGATCTAATGTCCAAATGCAACATTTCGGCATCCATCTTGAATTTCTCTAGTTATCTACCTTTTTGATTCAAAATCAGGATTAGGGCGTTTGGACGTGCACTGAACTCGGATCTAATGTCAAAATGCAAAATTTCGGCATCCATCTTGAATATCTTAAGTACTTTGACGATTTGGTTCAAAATCAGGTTAAAGGAGTTTGGGGTTCAACGAACTTAATAACAAAATTTAATTTAACAAAATTTAATTTCAAAATGCATAATTTCGACGACCATTTTGAGTTCTCTACCGATTCCGTTCAAATTGTCACTAAGTTTTATTGAAAACAACGACTGTCAGATCCATTGATAAATCGAATGAATTTCGATGTTGGGTAAATTCTGGGTCGTATTATTACAAATAAATTTATTTTATATGTTTTTTTAGAAAAGCAGCAGAAGCAATATAAATGACGTCGTTATAACAGAAACTATCAGTTAACATGTAAGTTTTTTAAATAAACATAAGCGGCCTGAGTAATGGCCTTCCATATAAACTTTTTGCTATAATGAATGATCTACCACACTTTTTGTGAATGTTTAGAATTAATAAATAATATTTGGATGATTTATATAGCGCCGTTTTTGTGAAAAATCAGCTCAAGGGCGCTGTATGAATTATCGATAATAGACCGGGAGAAATGATGATGTCATTACAAAATGACAGTCTTGTGAATAAATGAGGGGCTAACACTTATCACTCTGTATTGTTTTGTATTTTTTTATTAATAAGTTTACATTACAAATGTATAGTCTAATGTCCTCCACGCTAGGAATTCACCTGTGTTGTGGAGGACATTTTTCAATTGTAAAATTATGTAATAGTAACTTTGTTATTTTTGGATAATGCTGTGAAATAACTATAATAATTGTGGGTAATAATTAATTTATTTTGAACTTACATATAACATTTGTAATTTTACCTGTAACACGCACAACACGAGTTACAGCGTGTTTTATACAAAGAAAAAAAAACTTGTCAATAGCCTTCTATAAAAAAACAGAGTGGAAGATACTTTATGTATCGCCCTGGTGTAAGACCACTATTCAGAATTGAAAAGCTGCTTGAAATGGCTTTAGCCGTGTGTGGTGACCAAATCTGAATAGCCAGGTACTTCCCCTATATTATTCCCCTCCCACCTTATTCAGCCTCACAACATACCCCAATCACTGGCCCCAGGCGATTGATAACAGTTGGGACTTTGTAAGTTACATAAAAATAAAAATAAAACATTTAGTTGTTTTATAAAAATTTGTCTGAACTTCTTTATATTTTTTACTGTCTTTTTTCTAAATGTGCTTCGTTCTACTTTATGTATATCAAAGATAAATTGTAAAATATATTCTTTCTTACTACGTATTAAAAAAAAACTGTATGCATATAAATAAACTTTCAAAAACAAAACTACCTGTTTTTTAATTTCTAAGGCACAGAGTAAAAACTGGTTGTCGTAACTTATTCACACCCATTATTTTCTGGTAAAATTATAAAAAAATTAATAACATTATACAAACCATATATGAACCAGAAATTTTTTCCACATCAAAACACCATTAGATTCTATGTCACATTGAGTCAAAAACTAAGACGTCTGTAAAGGTCCAGGGACTAAAAAAAGTCTATGTATCCTTGCCCTTGCATAATATGATTTATAGTCTGTCAAGCTGTATCAATTATGTTAGAAATAAATTAAAATTATACAAAGCAAGTGTATTTTTATTTCGTATTTTATCAAAATGCTGAGCAGCCGTGCCTGAATCTAACCGAAATACACAGTAGATCGCGGCGGCCGAGCTTGTTTGCAACTACCAAAAATACCTAACTGCAGTGAATGGGCAGTTTGACCCAGGCGCAAATGTCTCTATGAGCTATCCACGCTATTCCACCATATGATTCTTAGTATGTTAAGCTGTATCCATTATTATAGTAGGAACTAAATTTTATAAGGCAAGTGTATTTTTATTTCCTAAGTCCGTAGTGTCTAGTATACCCACATCTCCTCTAGTCAAACGCAGGCGGCCGGCTGCGGCCGTGTTTGTCTACAAGTACAAGAAATACCTAACTGCAGTGTCAGCGCGGTTTGATACCCGACCCTTAAGTGTTTCTACAAAGTGAAACTCAGAATACAAACGATTTAAAATGCATTTACACGAGTGTACAGTGACATGCACGTAGGTGCACCCTTTATATAATGTAAATGCATTACCGTTAACGGTTCAGTGAATGTTTCATAGTCACAGTCTCGGAACTGCTGACATCCGTGACATGCTTCATATCCGAATCCTGTATACCCCACAGTCTACACAATGTATGCTGATGCAGGGTGGTGAAGACACCCCCTCTCCCTTTGTTCCCGGCCCATTCACGTCACATAACAAGTAACGATATTTCATCCAGACTTACAACACCGTGATATAATAAAATGCGCTTTAAACCAACAAATAAACTAGAAATAATGACTTTCCAAGGTTTTGAAGAGTTTTACTTCACATGTACATTTGTTTCTAAATTTTTATTTATCTATTTGTAAGCACACATATAAATAAAATTAATTCACAAATGCACATGTGAAATAAAACTCTTTAAAACATTTTTTTTACGTCAGCTTCACGCAGTAGGTCCTGAGAAAAATGATGCCAGGGGCATCCGCCCTTGTTGACGTATGCATGGAACCATCCCGTCGTGACGGGTTTGAGCGCACTGTTTAAACGCGCTACTCTCTTAACTAGTCAGTTTGCGACATGTGATGGAAAAAATGTTTTAAATGTTTTTAATAGAAAAAAATGTCGTCAGACAGCAAAATGGCAGCAATTTTTTTTAACTCCAAATATGCCCAGGAATCGCTGGTTAAAATCCCTTGGGTACGTGATGTTACACCCTTGATAATATAAAGATTGTGCTGACGTTTCTTAACTGCTACGTTTCCTGGAAACACTTTCCTAGAAAATCTCCCGAGAAAACTTCAGATTGAAGCATTAAGTATTTACGTTTAAGGCAGAATTTACTTAATTTATAGGTAGTACGAGCTCTGACTTGTCTGCAGGAACTAGATTCTTCTCGCCAAAATTAGGGCCACATTCATTTTAATCTGAGAGATGATTCGGCTCTGCGTAGGACGTTCATTTTATACCTATATGCTAGTATTATCACTGTATTTATTATCATTATTTTCCTTTGGCCTCCCAGGCCTCAGACCTATTTTGTCGGACATCAAAATATTTCCGCTTTACAATAAAATCCAAATGAATGGAATATTTAAAAACGCATCCGAAAACTAAAAACGGTTTTTAAAAGGTTGTGAAATGAGCTTTCAAATTTTATAATTCGAAATAAACATATAATTTTCGAAATATATATTTTTTTAATACCAACATAAGAAAGTTTTAAACATTGCTCTCCTTACAATTTTTCTATCTAAAATTAATGATAATGAACAAAAAAACAACCTATTTTATTAGGCAAATGTAATATAAACGTTATCGTCAACTTACTTTTTTGTCGTTTCATGTAAAAAAAATTCCCTAAGTTAAAAGTTTTTCGTTTCGTAAAAGCGTATATTTTAAGTGATGAAATGTTGGCAAACACTGGGGTAGCTACGGGATCGATATCGGGACCTACGTGTTATATTATGCAAGTAAACAGTTTACCAAACGTAATAAAACGTTGTAAATGCTACATGTTTGCAGACGATACTTGCATTATATGTGCTGACAAAAATCCACAAAAAATTCAGGAAATTTTACAAACTGACCTAAATAATATTATTAAATGGTCCCACGACAATGGCATTATTATCAACGCAAAAAAAAACCAAATATATGCTTATACATTCACCATATGCAAATTGTCAGGATAAGGAATTGCACATTAAAAGTCATTTATATGATTGCTTGCACACAAAAAACCAATCCCTGCAGTGTAATTGCCCAAATATAGAAAAAGTGTACCAGTATACATACCTTGGTCTTACAGTAGATGTCAATTTTAACTGGTGAATTCATATTGAAAATGTATGTAATAGATTAAGATCCATATTAGGGAAATTTTATCACCTAAAAAACTTTGTTAATAAAAATATATTATACTGTATATATAACGCATTAGCAGAATCAATTATAGGATACGGAATAAATAGTTACGGATTAACGTACAAAACGTACTTAAATAAAATAGAACAACTACAAATCCGTTTCCTAAAATTGATATCAGGCAAAAAAAAAGTTCAATTATGTGATGGCGATTATAAAAAAATGTTCTCCTTGTGTAATGTGCTCTCTATACATAGTAGGGTAGATTACCAATTAACTCTAGATGAATTCTGGAATACAGAATTCAAAAAACCTGTAAACCATAACTACCCCACTAGGCATAGAGAAGCAGAAATGTTTATTATTAATAAATCTCAAAATGTATACGGTGATAGAACAAAAAGGCATAAGATTCCGGAAATATTTAATGCATTACCTGAAAATATTAAAAACGAGACATCATATTCAAAAATCAAAACTAAAGTTAGATCATTCTACTTCAATAGAACATGAAAACTAAAATATTGTATAAAAATACCTAAATCTATGAAAAACAAATAATATTGTGAACGAATAGGTACCTAGATCTTTTAACCACTGTTCAAAATAAAATTTATGTTATAATAAGCATTATAATAATTAGTTAAGTATTTTAATATTAAGTATTATATTATTAAATAATTACTAGATATGTATTAAGCACCAAAATATCAAACATTTTATATGTTGTAAGTAAATAAATAGGAAAAATGAGAGATTTTTTACAATCAAACTGATTGATCAGTTTTGTAAGATTTAAGTAAGAGAAATTATTGTACAATTAATAACTAAATAAACATATTTAAAAAAAAAAAAGTATTAGCGTGGTGTTTTCTCTTTCTAACACCGTTTAGATCATATTTCTAACCATGTTAGTAAGGGGGACACAACGATTTCTATGAGACCTATGTGGGTTGTTCCGAAAAGCGAACAAATTAGCCTGTGGGGTTAATAATACTAAGATTCCAACTTCATTGTATGGGTGCTATACGCTATCCAATGTCACAAATAAAAGCAAACATTTAAAATACAAATAGCTACAATTTTAACTTGTTACATCAATACAAGTCTTGAAGTATAAAACTTTGTAAAACTAACACAAATTAAAATATAAAATAACATTTGTAAAAATACGTTTACTTTTTAAATTGAAGTGCAATGAAATCGCAGAATACATATTTCTTTAGTCGGAAATTTAATGTTGAAATTATTTCACACAAAAGAACAAAACGATTATGCGGGAAAACCTTTACGGCTCGAGCAGACTGTTCCGCACACAAAGACCGTCGAATAACAAATTTCCCGGTTTTATCCTGTTCGGTCACATTGTTATAACATCCCCCGAAGTTGTTTTCATATTTTCAATATTATCGCAAGCGGCTCGGCATGGCGGTGTTGCCTTTGGAATTTTTAATTTCCTGGATACGTGTCGCCTGGGCTGGGCGGTACCGGGAACCTACCTGCTACCGAAGGTATTGCCTGTCCGTGTTCAAACGTTCCCCGTACGGCTGTCAATGCGCTTTCTTATGGAAATACACCTTTCAATTTGTGAAAAGTTCAATTTAACTCGCGTTTCTTGAATTGGAATTGAATTTTCATGTTGAAATGCAATGATTGTTTTTCGTGGAATTTGATCGTTTTTCAGCTGTCATCGCAATAGAACATGGTAGGAAGGGTGTTCGAAATTAAAATATTATATAAGGTACTGAAAAAATTCTTACTGCAGATATAATATAACTGCCCAATTTGGGAGGCGGGAATGGGTACCGCTGCCCCGGGAACCTTTTTGGATAACCAACACCTCTGCCATAGGTCACCCCAAGTGGTTCGCTACGTTTGGTGATTTAGCAGGGGTGCCCGGGTTCATGGGGCGAGGTTTGTCTAGGTCTTGGAAGCGGATGACCAGGACACACTGAACCCCAGATTCCTACCCACCCCTTAAACCCTTTTCCTTCCCAGAACTCTCCTCTCCTTCCTTTCCTTAAAAAACCCTCCACACAGCATCCCAAAATATGACATAAGCCCTGAGGGAATTTTTTTTCCTCAGGGCGTCCTGTGTGGAGCACATGTAAAAAAAAAAAAAACGAATACTTCACAAACTTAAAACTTACATTACCGTTTTATTGAGCGCTTTTAATGTTACCGTGATGATCCACGCTTACGGTACCTTGACGGTACAGAAAAGGCAATAAACATACGTTCCTTATCACAATAATGCTGCAGCTCTTTCAAAAGATGAGATACACAATGTACGTAGGTTTCAATTATTACAAGCAATAATTGTCAGCCTGAAACACTCATTTACATTGAAAAATCTTCCGAGAAAAGATACTTGCCGCCAACGGGACTTGAACCCGTGTCCTTCCGATTGCCGGTCGAATGCTCTGACCACTGAGCTATGGCGGCTTATCAAATACCCGCCAAATAATTCAATATATACTAGTGTTTCATTCAACAATTACTGCTTGTTATATTTTTTCCACCTGAAAACAACCAACTTTATTTTTGCGAGGAAGACATTGTTAGTGTTAAATCCCTCGCTAGGTGGCGTCGAGACAAATTATGTCTGCATTTATTGGGGAAATACTTAAACTTGTTAAATATTAATTATTATTTTTTAATTTATAAACTAACGTTTAGACAAGATTTTTATGCATAGCACAAAGGGTAACAATTATTACAAGCAATAATTGTCAGCCTGAAACACTCATTTACATTGAAAAATCTTCCGAGAAAAGATACTTGCCGCCAACGGGACATGAACCCGTGTCCTTCCGATTGCCGGTCGAATGCTCTTCTTTTCTCGGAAGATTTTTCAATGTAAATGAGTGTTTCAGGCTGACAATTATTGCTTGTAATAATTGTTACCCTTTGTGCTATGCATAAAAATCTTGTCTAAACGTTAGTTTATAAATTAAAAAATAATAATTAGTACGTAGGTCTGTTTCCTCCAAAAGAAAAAAGTTATTATTTTCTTGAATCACTCTTACAAACCTCACCGTGACGTCTCCGTAGACACCTACAATACTACGAGCTGTGACGATAATTTTGAAAGTATGGAATATAGTAACAAGGATAATATAGAAGTGTGAGTGAAATCAAAAAATTCAAAAATGTCAAGCGTCAATTGTTCTTAAACATATAATGCTGCAACTCTTTCTTACACACCATACAACACAGTTGAAAATGAGACAATCGGTGGACGTATGTCCGCAACGCCCAAAGGAAACGTACAATCATTATCGTTCATCTCCCACACAGGTATTAAAAAAATAAAACGCAGTTCCCGTCGCCGTAGCTGAGCCGTAGTAAGATATATCTGTTTCCTCCAATGAAAAAAAGTAGTTCTTAGTACACGTATAGTGTATGTCTCGTCTTTTGTCCCACCATTATATATGTGCTTGTTTTAACAATATTTTATTTATAATGAGATATATTTATTTTACTATGCCTGTAATTTTTAATGCTTATTTTTTAAAATTAGTTGTCAGGAAAGTCCTGCATTGGACATCCAAGGGACACAAAGTCCTTTGGATGAAGTATACATACAGTTGTGATGTATCGTTTTTTATATCTTATTTAACTCTCCTGGTCATCGGCAAGACAGTTGTGATGTTCTTTTTTTTTTTTATTCGTATATTTGTCTTTTCTACTGGCTCTGATCGATATTTAAATTCTTAAGGCTTTGCATATGTGTGGTAGGGATGGAAAATTCCTCCCCTACGTCACACAAGCCTTTATAAATTTGGACCCTTATTTCCTCTGATAACTACAGAAAGCTACTTAAAGCTCCCTTGTACTACATACCTTTAGCGATATATGTACTTAACTAATAAATACGTTATTTACGACTTTGAACGTAAATATTTTCGTATTTAGGTTGTAATTAAACTCCATCAAACGTTGTGTAATTTTTTGATTTATGATATAGGACTTTAATTACTTTAAATTTTGTGGTAACCCTCTTGATTCTAAACAGAGTGTTGAATTTCAAACTGTATTGGTCTCTCTCTTGCAAATTTAACCTTAAGTAATTTCTCTAAATGAACTAACTTCCCTTTGACGTTTATTATGATTCCCTACATCCTAATGAATTCATGAATAAGCAATACTAATCGAAACTACACATGACTAATTGAACAGATAATTAAATATAACTCAAATGGTTAAATGTTAGTAAATTTGATTATGTTTGTATCTTGTATCTGCTGGGCGCCCCTCCGTTTTGATTCAGCTGCTATAAGGTACATATAAAGATGGATTTAGTAGGTTAGTGTAATTAGTTAATTGCATATTTGACGAACTCAGAATAACCCTTTTTCTGGCAAAATTTGGCTCCTGCCTCCATCAAGTAAGCAGGGTGATCAGGAGTCAACCCAAAATTCGCACAGTCTTTTGGCACGGTTCAATTGATTGATACCTAAGTTATCGCGTCCCAAATGAACCTTCCTTCGCCATCATGCGCTGCCTCCAGGTCTTCCCCCGAGCCCAGATACCTCCAAATTCCTACTCCTCCAAAGTTTACTATTTACTTAGGGCGAACCGGTTTCGTCCTATATGCAATCATATACTCACGGGTTTGTGTGGAGTTACGGGTCGTGAATCCTCCCTCCACGTTCAAGAAATGAGACGAGAGTGACCCGACAGGCCTAAAGCACTAATTGTAAGTGAGTTCGTTTCATTCAATGAACAGTACATAAAAAGATATATATGTAAACATACGTTTTGGGAAGGTTTATAACTCGCAATACGAAACTACTTGCATCGCATCCCGAGCTCGGATCTCGCCCATCAAATTCTGCGAAATTCTCAGATTGATACCGAATACATACGTAAGAATAGTGGGTGATATAAATACATATTAGTACATTAAGATCTTATCTGGCGATGTGTTCTGGAGATTCGCCATAACTCCAAGCTTTTGTTTGGTTTTGTTGACGGTTTTGTTTGAGAGATCCGCCATCTCTATGGTTTGATTAATGGTCCTTGTTATAGAAGCGACCACTGCCTTCTGTTGGTTGAACTGTATTTTTTTTTCTTTCCCTCCCCTCCAATGTTCAACTTTTGATAAATTCTTGCTATCCCGTGATTCTCAATTGAATCATGTAAATCTGAGGATCTGATCTGAATCATGTAAATCATTACCCCTTATTAAGCTATCCCGTGATTTAAACTGTTTCATGTAATTCTTCAATACACCCTTTCGAACTATCCCGTGATTTGTCAACTGTTTCATGTAAATGTTCAATACACCTTTTTGAACTATCCCGTGATTTATCAACTGTTTCATGTAAATCTTCAATACACCCTTTTGAACTGCTATAATAAATCTGTTAATTTTCAATTGCTTAGGTCTGTAGATACCTCTTTACGTTCAAATTAAAGATAGTGTTTAATTCCCCTTTTTTTTTTTTTTTTTACTAATTGCGCAATATAATAATTTTATCCCGTTCCTAGAAGTTAATACCTAAGTACGATATCCACTAATCAAGGTCATTTTTTTTTTCTTTTTTCTGTATTCGAACTAGTGTCCCAGTGACCGACTTATTTTGTAAACAATTTGAGCTTTGTAAACATTCTCGACGGCCTCGTGACCTAGATTCAAGCGTATGAGGTGTGTTTAATTTAGACATTCCGGAGACGTGTGAGATGACTCTAAAATTTTCTTTGTTTGATAATGATGTACTTAGCGCAATTGTCTAGTCTGATACCCGATTACGTATACATATTTATTCATTTATATATACTTTGTCTCAATAAATAATTTATAATATTGATATGTATAATTATATTATGATTGAACTAATTTCTAATATCATAACTTATTTCAAATGCTCTGGATTTTCTGAAATTATATTAATACATACATAAAATTAAATATAAAATATTGATTTGTAAATTTATCACACATAACTACTTTTAATAGTTATTGATGAATTCAGAGGTAGGAATCGATACCCTTTTCCTCTTTTTATATAAGTGTTTTTCTTTTTGATTAAAATTTTTCTTGGGAACAAAAATTACATATATATATGTTTATATACATACATATATAAATATATAAAATATACTTATTATACTTATAATATTTTAATATAGTTACATATCCACATATTAAGAGAGTAATATCTTGGTCAAATAATTAATCCAAATACCAATGTTTGCTGCATTCCGCTTTCTCCTTGGAATCTGTAAAATTTTATAACGGAAAAGACTTACCCCTACCAAGGTTTTTCCGACCGGGAAATACACGGTAACCTTGCTGCAATTTTCCTAAATTAATTTTTATTTTCCTAAATTTAATTAAATCTTTTTGACTTCAATTTTTTTTTTTCCATTTAATCTAATTAATTAAAATGATGCATGAACTCTATCGTTCTAAACTGTATTTTATCTCAAAACTCGTTGGTTAGATAACACTTTAAATGATAGTTACTTCACGATTAATTTAGAGATGGTAAATTGTTGTTAAATTAAATTTTTATCCCCCCGAACTTTTATGTATTAATAAACTATTATTTTGTTTTATTATTATTATTTAAGATAATTAGTTTAAATATTTATTATTTGTTAGAACACTTTCACTTAGATTGAACACACGTATTTAATTATAACTTCCTCACGCTAAATTATCACATCACTTCAGTTATTTATTGCACTAATATTAAACGCGAAATTTCTAAGTTTAAAAATACGATATTAAGTGATTATAAAATCCGAATTTTCCACTAAAACAAATTGTATTTATCACGAGCACTTTTATTTTTCACAAGTAATTAATGCGTTGGCTTTATCTTTATTTTTCACTGACTCTAACTGCAAAGTATTTTTTTTTTTTTTTGTAGATCACTGACTAGAATGTGAAATTTTTCTAAGTATCAAAAATAATTATCACTTAGAATTTTTCAACTTTAAATCACCCACCGTTTCGTCACGTTCCGCGAACTTACAATTTTTTCGACCACCACCGTAGACTGTCCTCAACTGCCATTTGTCTAGACTTTTATACCCCTCTCAGGTCCAAAAGATCGTATCTGAATCTCCTGTAATAAACCAATCTAATTACTATCAACTCGTAATTTCTTGAAACCTCTCCATTATTGTCGAATGCGGTCCCTTAGTACCTTCCGCGTTTGATACATTAAATTCTGTCTCGTACTTCCATACTTACAAGATCCGGATTTAGTAAGATCCATGTTTAATGGCCCAACTTCCTTTGTCCTGGTGTTCATACAAAATTAGCTTGAATTTAATAATTTTAAAGTTCTATTTTCATCTATTTCGTAACATGTCCGTGCGTACGGCATCTACCATATGTTCCAAATCTGTCCCCAAATTCGCCTATCAGAGATATCTTCATGTCGAAGCCTTTCTCGCAAATTGTTCATTTTTATTTTATTATTTTTCCTCGAGTTTTTCTGTATTCTATATGAACCTTTCCATTTAAAACCGAATTTTCTCTATTTACGTCGTATATTTGAATTTTCCATTTTTTCTCGAATTTTCTTTTATTCACGACACTCTTTCCATGAATTTCCTTATTTATTCTTACGTTATTGTTCATATCTCTATAGATTTTTATATTTCAAGCCGTATTTATTTTATTCACTGTTAATCTAAGATTTCCTTTGTTTTTCTCTGTCGTATCTTCTCTCCCCTCGCTTCCCTGTACTTCCCTGATATAACCATATCGTTTTTTGATGTTTGCTGCCTCTTGGAAAATTTCATTTTCTATTTGTTATTAATAAATATATCATTTTTAACATCTTTATAGGAGATACCCCCACTTCGGCCCTTAAATTCCTGTCATTTTTATTGCTTCATAGAGATCGCCCCCCAAATTTTGTCTCATTCTTACGCAAAATCCCATAAACCATATGCCTTGACAGTTGTATACATTAATTCCTGTACCCACCTGGCAATAAATCCTTTTTTATTTCAGTGTCGTTAACTTTTATGAGAATTCTTTAATGTAAATATTTCATAAGACCCATGATAATTTTTATTACCTTTTTAACGACTAATCGTCCTTATCTAAACAATTTTCATGTTCGAATATTCCTTGTTTATCACAACAAAATACATCTGAAATCGACAACCATTGTAATGCCTCATTTTTATCTGCAATCGCGTACTATGTTACTCTATAAACTCCATTTTAATTACGTAAAATGACTCCTTTTCCTGAGTTTTTCTATCGCAATGTTTTCAGCATTTTCCACTCCCCTCCGTACTGCACTCTATTTTCTTCTCTAACACTTGTTACTGCTCTAGACCTCTGAAATGTACCCTCGCCTATCCTTTAAAACTCTCATTTTTTTTGACGTTTCCTCCCTAAATCTTTCATCGTAATATTCTAGCTCCGTCTAGAATTGATAACAATAATTTTCCATTGTTTTTTCAACATTTCCATTTCCTTTAGCACGTTTTCCCTCGAATCGATCATCTCCGGTCGTCACAAACAATCGTATTATAGATGAAAATCTCCCTAACATCTTACAACACGTTTTCGTCACTTGCTATGCAATTTTTCACTTAAACTTTTCCATCGTTGTTTACGTGTATCCCTTTTTTCCGCACCTGATATGCTTTAATGCGTTCGAGAACTAGGGTTTCTGATCCCTGGAATGTACCGGTTAATCATAACATTTCTTGGGGTCACCGTACTTTTGTCCCTGAACAGATTATTTCTTCCCATGGAGTTTATTCACCTCTCGGTTTGGTGGGAACGTCAAACTCATTAATTACATTCCTAATTGCTAAGTCCAAAGGTCGTTCCTTTGTTCTAAAAATGGGCTCGGCCCTCTTCCCGTTGATAGGCTGAATTGGTTTTTAATCGCTTTTGCTGCAATTCAATTGGCTGTCAATATATCACGGCCTAAAGTATATTGGGGAGTCCCTGTCTCTGATTATTTGTTGATACCATCTGTGATTTTTTTATCAATACTCGTCTCACTTTGTCTAATTATAGATCCCTACCGTAAATATGAATTCACTTTACTCTAATCCGATAGATGTCGTAGACGTGTCCGTTTTATAAGTAATTGATATTTTCTTTTTAAATTAAAGTGGGAAGCTACGATATTTCCTAATTTTCACTGTTGATCAATGCAATTCATCACAGTTCCCTCCTCTGAACTCAATTTGCTGTGGCTAACGTTGTATTTTATTTTAATGTTTTTTTTTATTTTTTTTTTTATTTTTTTTTTATTTTATTTTTTTTTTTTTTCGTTAGACACCGAAATTGTGTTCAAATTTAGACTAGCTATCTTCCCCTCCTCATTTGGTTATTCCCTATCTCTTTTCCGTGTCATATTACTACCTATCTCCCCCTCCTCATTTTGTTATCCCCTATCTCTTTTCCGTATCCTATTACTTCCTATCTCCCCCTCCTCATTTTGTTATCCCCTATCTTTTTTCCGTATCCTATTACTTCCTATCTCCCCCTCCTCTTTTTGTTATCCCCTATCTCTTCTCCGCATCCTATTACTTCCTATCTCCCTCTTCTCTTTTGCTCGGATTGTTAACAATCTTGAATTTGAATCTCATTGTATTCTTTATTTTCTTTTCGCGTAGATTTTACTTTATGAAATTTTCTTTAATTTTGATAGATTCAAAATTAATTTCTTTTTGCTGGAACACGCCCCTCGACTCGCGTGTTTTGGTGGTCCCCAACCAAATTGGACTAAGACCTCCCTTACAATGATTTAAGTAAAGATTGTTTACAATCTCGCGGCCTTTCGAACAACTGAAAAGCGGGTGGTCTCTTGGTGTGCAATTAATTGTTTTTTGTTTTGTAAGTATGAATATTTTTTTGTGAAATGTGTGTTTTCGCACGACCTCACCCAATCCGACAATCAGTGGTATACATGTTTCATATAAATTTTCCAGCATTTTTTTTTTCTTTATTTATTTAAACTTTATTTTATAATTCTTAATTTCTAATTGTAATTTCTTAATTCATCCAAAGTTGTTCTAGCCTAAGTGTTGCCCACTCTAATATTTAAATTTTTATAAATGTTCTTTATTATCCTCAAATTGGTTCAGCGTTCCTTTTTTCCCCTTTTTTTTTTTTTTTCGAAATCTAAAATATTTATACCTTAATTCAAATGTTACCTTTTTATCTCTATACTTAATGTCTACCCTATATCTATAGATAAACTTTCTTATTTCAATATTTCAAAAAAAAATTCCTAAGCATTGTTTATTTTTCAAAATGTCCCTTTTGTGTGCCATATAATATCTCTAATTCTCTCCTTTTGAGTGTTCTTACTTATCTAACTTTTTTTTTTCTCACTAACACATAAAAAAAAGTCAATTTTTTTTTTCAACTAGAAAATCAAAATTAACGAATTTATTTGCCTTACTCTATTTCAATAATTGAATATGATTGTCGCTTATTAAGAAGTTGTCCACTCACCCTCAAAGACTTGACGACGATCCGCCCCTCGCAAGCAATCTGATAATCTAATATTTTAGTAATTTTCTTTCTTCCCCCTCCCCAATTATAATGTACCCTAACATAATTTTATTTGTATTTCTCAATCGTTTATTTATTTATTAACATTTACAAATATTTGTAAACTTCGCACTCTATCCGTTGATTTCCACTAACTGTAAACCTGATTTTTGTTTCTTATTACTTGTGTAATATCTCGCTAAATGTAAAGCGCTATAATCTCCTTTTATCTCCCGAGTTACCGGATCAATTAGGGTATATGTGTTACTGTAAACTACTGAACCGATGACGTACGGTCCTTCGTAAATTAAACCGAATTTCTTGATTTGTTTGCGCAAAAAACTTGATTGTGTAATCTTTTTCAACTTGACCATGGTTCCGATTTCATAGGTAACTAGTCTTTTATTGAGATTATAATATTTTTGTCGATTTGTAGCGCTTTTCTCCAAATTCTTTTGAGCTGTTAACCTAATTTCATCTATTGTTTTCGTAGGTTTTCCACACCCTTGAGTATACTTGTCTAAACTATAAGTTGGCGATTTCCCGAAAGCTATTTCATTTGGTGAAAATCCTGTTGAACAATGTATTGAGTTATTGTAGGTCTGCTCTATTTCTTTAAGAAAAGCTGCCCATTTTGTATGTTTCTCGTGACAGTAAATACGAAAAATTCTTCCTAGTTCTTTATTTACGCGTTCAGTTATATTCGGTCCAGGATTTCGCACTGAAGTATGTACGATTCTTATGCCCATCCTATTCATGTGGCTTTCCCATTTTTTTGATGTAAATTGAGATCCGTTGTCAGTTAACAAAGCATCTATTTGTATGGTTTTATTAAAATCCTCTACACAATTTAACACGGTCTTAGTACTTGCTATCCTTAATTTATATAATTTTACAAATCTGCTGAAAGAATCTTGGATCACAAATATGTATTTCACGCCTCCCACTCCTCTCGGTAATGGTCCGTATAGATCTGCCATAGCCAATTGTCCTACTTCTTTGGTCATAATTGATTTACTCGGCCCTACAGTTGGTCGAATTTCGCGCTTCGCCAGCTGACAAAGGTGACATTCTCTTACTATGCGCTTTATATCTTGATTCATACCCGGCCAGTAATACCTGTCTCCCATAGCTGATCCTGTTTTAAAAATTCCCCCATGCCCAATTTCTAAATGTATCATTTTTATTAGCTCTTCAGTCAACTCCTGGGGTACTGCTAACACCGTTTTGTTTAGTCCTGTGGTGTAATACAAAGTCTTACCTATTTTTTTGTAATTTTTTAAATACTTATTTACTCTTTTTGTTGGTGGTCCGAATTTTCCCTTGCGCAAATACCCGAAAATTTCTCCCAAAAATGTGTCCTGCTTCTGTAGCTCCGTTATATTTTCTAAGTGTTTTCGAATTTGTTGTCTACCTTTAACCGCAAAAGCTGCTATTTCTGGACATGTGTTTTTCTCCTCCTGAACGTTTTCCGCATCACAAGAGTAACGAGATAAAATGTCAGGTCCTATATTTTCTTTTCCTTTAACGTACTCTACAGTGAAGTTAAATTGATTTAAATACAAAATCCACCGAGTCAGGCGACCACTGTACATCTTCCAGCTCTTCAAAAACGTCAGTGCTTGATGATCTGTTCTAATTATCAAATGTACCCCTCTTAAATATGTCTCAAACTTATGTAAAGCATATATTATCGCCCACAACTCTTGTTCCGATGTGGTCCATTTCAACTCCGGTCCCCTTAAAGCTTTGCTAATAAATCCAATAACGTGGTGATTTCCTTCGGCATCTAGCTGGTATAGCTCCCCCCCTATTGCGAATCCCGAACTGTCTGTCTGTAGGTAGTATGTACTATTTGGATCATGATGGTGTAAAATAACTGTCTCTAAAAATAATGTTTTCACCTTCTCGAATGCACGCTGTTCTGAGTCACCCCACCTCCAAGTTCTATTTTTCTGAAGTAAATCACATAAAACTCGTGTTGATTCCCCATATTTATTCGCGAATCTACGGTAATAATTGCAAAGTCCAAGGAAAGCTCTAACTTGTTTGATTTTCTTGGGTACCGGAAAATTTTTAATCGCGTCTATTTTTTCCGGATCCATCTGAACTCCCAAAGGCGTTATAATGTGTCCTAACATACGCACTTCGGTGAATAAAAATTGACATTTTTCGAGTTTACAAGTCATGTTTGCTGCCTCTAACCTCTCAAGTACCGCGCCTACATGTTCAAAATGATCTTCTTGGCTCCCACACGTATATATTATTAAATCATCCAAGTAATTAGCGCAGAATTCTCTCAGTCCTGGTCCTAGGATTTTGTCAATTCCCCTTGAAAAACTCCCAACTGATGTCTTTAACCCCTGCGGTAATACCTTGTATACATATGATTTTCCATTGTATACAAACCCTGTATATTTGCGACTTTCTGGACTGATAGGTAACTGAAAATAAGCTGAATTGAGATCTATCGTGGTGATGAATTTTACGCCATGAAAACGCTGTATTATCTCAGAAGTTAAAGGTGGTTTCTCTACTTCGGCAATCATTCTAGTATTTAAAAACCTAGCATCCAAAAGTATCCTGACTGTTCCGTCCTTTTTTAAAGTAAATGTTAGAGGACTAGAAAATTGTGTGGCCTCTCTACTGATGATTCCGAGTAACTCCAATTCTCTAATTTTTTCGTCAACTTTATCTCTATAAGCAAAAGGTACAGGATAAGATCGCTTAACGAAGGGCGTCTCGTCCGTCATCTTTATTTCGTGAGTGTATAAAGTTGTGAGACCCGGTCTGTCTCTAAATACATTTTTATGTTTGGTTAAAATCTTTTCCAACCCTTCTTTTCCTTTTAAATCTAAATCTAGCCCGGACACAAATGTCGTTATTCTACGCTCGAGACACGCCGTATTATTTTTTTCGGGGTTTACTTCAATGCTAATTAATTTTCCACTTGCGCAATTTTGACCGCTAATCTCACCTTTAGATTTCCTATAAGTTATCGATGAATTTACCAACTCTATATCCTTTTTACCTTTTTCTGTTTTTATTTTTAACTTTCTATTTTCGCCACACTTAAATTCAGCTATATATTCGTCTAACCAATTGATTCCTAATATAATGGGCCTGATCAACTTGGGTATTATTAAACATGGCGTATTTATCGTAACATTTTCAAATCGCAGTGGTACTAAAACCAATCTAGATATCCTCTGACTTTTGTGTCCTACGGCTACCCTGATCTGAATAGCTGTTACAGGCATAATCGGATAAAGTGTTTGATCATTTAAATAATTTTCGTAGAATTCCTGTGCTACACACGTGATCTGACTTCCGGTGTCTATTAAACAATGAACTTCCGTGTTATCTATATGTGCTTTGGCTTCCGGTAATGACGGTAAAGTGCTACCCTTTTCTACTTCCTCATAATCTCGGTCCTCAAAAATGTTGTTAAACCCCCTAACTTCCCTACCCACTTTTTCTTCAATCATTTCCAATTTATTCCATTCATCAGTTATTTGTTGTAGTAAATTGACGCATCCTTCCACACGCATTTCCTCCTCCTTTCTCGTTTCTTCCGCTCCATCCTTTCGTCTTCTTACATTCCGTTCAGCTTTTACTGGGGCAGTCATCCCTTGTTCACTTTTCCCCAATCCTTTCGTTGGATTCCATCCCCACTTCAGCATAATCTTCAATGCAGTGCTGTGTCTTGGTGCCGGCGTCCCTCTTCCTGTGTGAGTCGTATCCATCAGGACTAATGAATCAACCCCCGTCCGTTTCCCGAGTTGTCTGCGACCACTAGCTCCTTCCCGGTTGTAGTTATTGTAGAATTTTCTTTTGGTGAACTGTTAACTTCGGTGCACTTGCTGCAACTAGCGTTTTCGCCCACACTTTCAATTGCGTGTATCCTCCTTTTTATGGCGCGGTAACGGTCACGGTATTTGTCCTTCTTGCTGGATTCCTCCCCACTCCTCTTCTTCATGTTCCGTTCTTCTGGTGTACATACCATTGTATCTAGTTTTCGTAGAAACTCAGCGGCGACAATCTCATCTCCTGATTGCCCCGAAAACCATAGCGATTGAATTTCCTTCGGATAATGTCTCATAATTTCGTCAACTATGCCCAACGGTGTGTCAGTAATCTTTAAAGCCTTCGCTAGCTCCCAATAGTTTGCGAAATGAGTGAGCATGGATATATTTTTCTTGGCATCATATACCCCTTCTGCAAGACGACGGCGAACTTCATTTTTCTTTATGTCTCCCCAATAGGTAGCTAAAAAATCTCGTTCGAAATCTAACATAGTCTCCCATCGTTTATTGTACAATTTTGCCCACGATTTAGCTTCCCCTTTCAAATTTTCCCGTACGACGACTAAAGGATCCGTTCGTTTCACTTTTCTAGTGTATTCTTTTAAATCTTCCAGGAAACTAATGGGATTTTGATTTCCTCCGGAGAATGATGGTCGTTCCTGCTGTGGTAACATTTCCACTACTTGGAGAACGCTTTTCGGCGCACTATCCTCTCCTATCACCGCCACTGTTGCTGGGCTTTCCAATTGTTTCTCGAGTTCTTGCATCTTATTGACGAGCGGTGCCAAAGCTGCCTGAATTATTGTAGTTATATCTCCTATGTTTATTGTTGAAGTCTCCGCTGTGACATTTTCCCCGATTGCTGTCACTAAAGCCTGGGCTCGCCTACTTGTTCCACGTTTCCCAACCATTTTCTTTATTTTCCGAGTGTCGCCTGGTTAATGTTTATATTTTATCTTATTAAGCGACAACCTTATAATCTCTATTTTAATTTTCTAAATTACCTTATGTAAATTATGTTGCCTTCCTTATTCTATTTATGTATTTATTTTATTTTATTTTATTTATTTTTTTCCAATTTTCTCGTTTTCTATATTTTTATTTTATTTTTTATTTTTCCTTTTACTTCGTTAACTTTTCTTGTTACTTTTCCTCCGGTTTTTCCTGTAACATACCATGTGTGAGTCTCTCTTCACACTCTCGCTTATTTTCGCCCTGTTCCTCCGATTTTGTGTCGGTCTCCCCCTCTGGCTGAACGACTTCTATCATATCCTCGACTCGTAACTTAGACCTCTTTGAACGTCTAAATATCTCCCGTAATTCATCTCCCGACGGTATTTCTTTAGCTTCTAATTCCGTCGCATCCACTTTCCTTTTTTCCGCCATTTTTTGTTTAAAATTTTTAATGAATTTAACTCAATACCAACTATTTATTATAAATATACCTATATATATTTATAATTTATTTTATTTTATTTTTTATTTTTTTTTTTTTTTGGAACCTGTCCCCCTATAAAACACAATATTTTTAATTATTTATATTTGTTTGCATGATGATTGTAACCCAAATTAGATCAACTCTACCATCACTCTTCATTTCAAATAAATGTAGGTAATTGCAAAAAAAAAACGGAATGAATATTGTTACTCTAATGTTAATGAATATCCCGTGATTTTCGTTCAACCAATAATTACTTATTGTTTAGAATGCCAACCATTCCTTCAAGTTCCGCAATACCTACGATATTTTCGCAAAATCTGTTTAGAGTTCGCAATACCTATCTTGATGTTATTTCGTCAAATCCCCTCCTTTTTTTGGTCCGAATGATCAAATGTTCCCTTAAATAGGTATATACCTATAAAACATTCGTCTGTGATATTAAAGTTCTCAACTCGACACTATCCCCAATCAAATATTTTATGTTATTTTTATTTTATGTTCCTTATCTTTTATGTTATGACTTTTTATGTGATAATCCTCACATACAAACCCACAACATTAACTATAAACAAAGGGTCACTTTATGTAGGTAAGTTCCCCCGTTTTTATCTGTAAAGTCTGTTTATTTTTTCCGTAACCGAGTGTTGATATCATTTTCGAGTTTGTTTATTCTACAATCTCTTATAGCGATACGCGTTACCCCCGATGTCGCCTACTTCAAAATTTTCGATGTTTTGTTATCACTTTCGATGCTTAGGTTATCAATCTTTCGATGCTTACAAACACCGCGGTATCTCGTATCAGATTGTTTACATTACGATCATTAACATTCTGGATTCAGGAATGTCAATACCATTATTCTGTCAATTTATGGCCTGCCTTGACTAAACTGTTTACGCTTGTATCTGACCTACATTCTTTGTTACGATATTTATAATCTCATAAGCAATCAACAAATTCATGGTCACTTGATTTAAACTTTATATCGACACTTTTAAAAATTATTTAAAAACATGTAGAGTTTATTCGTTACCACTTTTTTTTTTTATATTTAAATGTATTGTTTATTTATTTATTTATATATTTTTTTCGTGTTTATTTAACGGCGCACTGTTCTGATTTTTATTTTATTTTTATTATCACTTCATTTAACATAACGTCCTACTTATTATTATTATTATTTTTTTTTCACTTTTTTTTTTTTTTTTTGCAATAGATTGACCAATAAAAGTTTTTTTTTTTTTTTTTAAAACAACTTGTAAAACTCTGATCTCCTGTCACGGCTGTGCAGTTGTGATGTATCGTTTTTTATATCTTATTTAACTCTCCTGGTCATCGGCAAGACAGTTGTGATGTTCTTTTTTTTTTTATTCGTATATTTGTCTTTTCTACTGGCTCTGATCGATATTTAAATTCTTAAGGCTTTGCATATGTGTGGTAGGGATGGAAAATTCCTCCCCTACGTCACACAAGCCTTTATAAATTTGGACCCTTATTTCCTCTGATAACTACAGAAAGCTACTTAAAGCTCCCTTGTACTACATACCTTTAGCGATATATGTACTTAACTAATAAATACGTTATTTACGACTTTGAACGTAAATATTTTCGTATTTAGGTTGTAATTAAACTCCATCAAACGTTGTGTAATTTTTTGATTTATGATATAGGACTTTAATTACTTTAAATTTTGTGGTAACCCTCTTGATTCTAAACAGAGTGTTGAATTTCAAACTGTATTGGTCTCTCTCTTGCAAATTTAACCTTAAGTAATTTCTCTAAATGAACTAACTTCCCTTTGACGTTTATTATGATTCCCTACATCCTAATGAATTCATGAATAAGCAATACTAATCGAAACTACACATGACTAATTGAACAGATAATTAAATATAACTCAAATGGTTAAATGTTAGTAAAATTGATTATGTTTGTATCTTGTATCTGCTGGGCGCCCCTCCGTTTTGATTCAGCTGCTATAAGGTACATATAAAGATGGATTTAGTAGGTTAGTGTAATTAGTTAATTGCATATTTGACGAACTCAGAATAACCCTTTTTCTGGCAAAATTTGGCTCCTGCCTCCATCAAGTAAGCAGGGTGATCAGGAGTCAACCCAAAATTCGCACAGTCTTTTGGCACGGTTCAATTGATTGATACCTAAGTTATCGCGTCCCAAATGAACCTTCCTTCGCCATCATGCGCTGCCTCCAGGTCTTCCCCCGAGCCCAGATACCTCCAAATTCCTACTCCTCCAAAGTTTACTATTTACTTAGGGCGAACCGGTTTCGTCCTATATGCAATCATATACTCACGGGTTTGTGTGGAGTTACGGGTCGTGAATCCTCCCTCCACGTTCAAGAAATGAGACGAGAGTGACCCGACAGGCCTAAAGCACTAATTGTAAGTGAGTTCGTTTCATTCAATGAACAGTACATAAAAAGATATATATGTAAACATACGTTTTGGGAAGGTTTATAACTCGCAATACGAAACTACTTGCATCGCATCCCGAGCTCGGATCTCGCCCATCAAATTCTGCGAAATTCTCAGATTGATACCGAATACATACGTAAGAATAGTGGGTGATATAAATACATATTAGTACATTAAGATCTTATCTGGCGATGTGTTCTGGAGATTCGCCATAACTCCAAGCTTTTGTTTGGTTTTGTTGACGGTTTTGTTTGAGAGATCCGCCATCTCTATGGTTTGATAAATGGTCCTTGTTATAGAAGCGACCACTGCCTTCTGTTGGTTGAACTGTATTTTTTTTTCTTTCCCTCCCCTCCAATGTTCAACTTTTGATAAATTCTTGCTATCCCGTGATTCTCAATTGAATCATGTAAATCCTCATTACCCCTTATTAAGCTATCCCGTGATTTATCAACTGTTTCATGTAATTCTTCAATACACCCTTTTGAACTATCCCGTGATTTGTCAACTGTTTCATGTAAATGTTCAATACACCTTTTTGAACTATCCCGTGATTTATCAACTGTTTCATGTAAATCTTCAATACACCCTTTTGAACTGCTATAATAAATCTGTTAATTTTCAATTGCTTAGGTCTGTAGATACCTCTTTACGTTCAAATTAAAGATAGTGTTTAATTCCCCTTTTTTTTTTTTTTTTTTTTACTAATTGCGCAATATAATAATTTTATCCCGTTCCTAGAAGTTAATACCTAAGTACGATATCCACTAATCAAGGTCATTTTTTTTTTTCTTTTTTCTGTATTCGAACTAGTGTCCCAGTGACCGACTTATTTTGTAAACAATTTGAGCTTTGTAAACATTCTCGACGGCCTCGTGACCTAGATTCAAGCGTATGAGGTGTGTTTAATTTAGACATTCCGGAGACGTGTGAGATGACTCTAAAATTTTCTTTGTTTGATAATGATGTACTTAGCGCAATTGTCTAGTCTGATACCCGATTACGTATACATATTTATTCATTTATATATACTTTGTCTCAATAAATAATTTATAATATTGATATGTATAATTATATTATGATTGAACTAATTTCTAATATCATAACTTATTTCAAATGCTCTGAATTTTCTGAAATTATATTAATACATACATAAAATTAAATATAAAATATTGATTTGTAAATTTATCACACATAACTACTTTTAATAGTTATTGATGAATTCAGAGGTAGGAATCGATACCCTTTTCCTCTTTTTATATAAGTGTTTTTCTTTTTGATTAAAATTTTTCTTGGGAACAAAAATTACATATATATATGTTTATATACATACATATATAAATATATAAAATATACTTATTATACTTATAATATTTTAATATAGTTACATATCCACATATTAAGAGAGTAATATCTTGGTCAAATAATTGATCCAAATACCAATGTTTGCTGCATTCCGCTTTCTCCTTGGAATCTGTAAAATTTTATAACGGAAAAGACTTACCCCTACCAAGGTTTTTCCGACCGGGAAATACACGGTAACCTTGCTGCAATTTTCCTAAATTAATTTTTATTTTCCTAAATTTAATTAAATCTTTTTGACTTCAATTTTTTTTTTTCCATTTAATCTAATTAATTAAAATGATGCATGAACTCTATCGTTCTAAACTGTATTTTATCTCAAAACTCGTTGGTTAGATAACACTTTAAATGATAGTTACTTCACGATTAATTTAGAGATGGTAAATTGTTGTTAAATTAAATTTTTATCCCCCCGAACTTTTATGTATTAATAAACTATTATTTTGTTTTATAATTATTATTTAAGATAATTAGTTTAAATATTTATTATTTGTTAGAACACTTTCACTTAGATTGAACACACGTATTTAATTATAACTTCCTCACGCTAAATTATCACATCACTTCAGTTATTTATTGCACTAATATTAAACGCGAAATTTCTAAGTTTAAAAATACGATATTAAGTGATTATAAAATCCGAATTTTCCACTAAAACAAATTGTATTTATCACGAGCACTTTTATTTTTCACAAGTAATTAATGCGTTGGCTTTATCTTTATTTTTCACTGACTCTAACTGCAAAGTATTTTTTTTTTTTTTTGTAGATCACTGACTAGAATGTGAAATTTTTCTAAGTATCAAAAATAATTATCACTTAGAATTTTTCAACTTTAAATCACCCACCGTTTCGTCACGTTCCGCGAACTTACAATTTTTTCGACCACCACCGTAGACTGTCCTCAACTGCCATTTGTCTAGACTTTTATACCCCTCTCAGGTCCAAAAGATCGTATCTGAATCTCCTGTAATAAACCAATCTAATTACTATCAACTCGTAATTTCTTGAAACCTCTCCATTATTGTCGAATGCGGTCCCTTAGTACCTTCCGCGTTTGATACATTAAATTCTGTCTCGTACTTCCATACTTACAAGATCCGGATTTAGTAAGATCCATGTTTAATGGCCCAACTTCCTTTGTCCTGGTGTTCATACAAAATTAGCTTGAATTTAATAATTTTAAAGTTCTATTTTCATCTATTTCGTAACATGTCCGTGCGTACGGCATCTACCATATGTTCCAAATCTGTCCCCAAATTCGCCTATCAGAGATATCTTCATGTCGAAGCCTTTCTCGCAAATTGTTCATTTTTATTTTATTATTTTTCCTCGAGTTTTTCTGTATTCTATATGAACCTTTCCATTTAAAACCGAATTTTCTCTATTTACGTCGTATATTTAAATTTTCCATTTTTTCTCGAATTTTCTTTTATTCACGACACTCTTTCCATGAATTTCCTTATTTATTCTTACGTTATTGTTCATATCTCTATAGATTTTTATATTTCAAGCCGTATTTATTTTATTCACTGTTAATCTAAGATTTCCTTTGTTTTTCTCTGTCGTATCTTCTCTCCCCTCGCTTCCCTGTACTTCCCTGATATAACCATATCGTTTTTTGGTGTTTGCTGCCTCTTGGAAAATTTCATTTTCTATTTGTTATTAATAAATATATCATTTTTAACATCTTTATAGGAGATACCCCCACTTCGGCCCTTAAATTCCTGTCATTTTTATTGCTTCATAGAGATCGCCCCCCAAATTTTGTCTCATTCTTACGCAAAATCCCATAAACCATATGCCTTGACAGTTGTATACATTAATTCCTGTACCCACCTGGCAATAAATCCTTTTTTATTTCAGTGTCGTTAACTTTTATGAGAATTCTTTAATGTAAATATTTCATAAGACCCATGATAATTTTTATTACCTTTTTAACGACTAATCGTCCTTATCTAAACAATTTTCATGTTCGAATATTCCTTGTTTATCACAACAAAATACATCTGAAATCGACAACCATTGTAATGCCTCATTTTTATCTGCAATCGCGTACTATGTTACTCTATAAACTCCATTTTAATTACGTAAAATGACTCCTTTTCCTGAGTTTTTCTATCGCAATGTTTTCAGCATTTTCCACTCCCCTCCGTACTGCACTCTATTTTCTTCTCTAACACTTGTTACTGCTCTAGACCTCTGAAATGTACCCTCGCCTATCCTTTAAAACTCTCATTTTTTTTGACGTTTCCTCCCTAAATCTTTCATCGTAATTCTAGCTCCGTCTAGAATTGATAACAATAATTTTCCATTGTTTTTTCAACATTTCCATTTCCTTTAGCACGTTTTCCCTCGAATCGATCATCTCCGGTCGTCACAAACAATCGTATTATAGATGAAAATCTCCCTAACATCTTACAACACGTTTTCGTCACTTGCTATGCAATTTTTCACTTAAACTTTTCCATCGTTGTTTACGTGTATCCCTTTTTTTCCGCACCTGATATGCTTTAATGCGTTCGAGAACTAGGGTTTCTGATACCTGGAATGTACCGGTTAATCATAACATTTCTTGGGGTCACCGTACTTTTGTCCCTGAACAGATTATTTCTTCCCATGGAGTTTATTCACCTCTCGGTTTGGTGGGAACGTCAAACTCATTAATTACATTCCTAATTGCTAAGTCCAAAGGTCGTTCCTTTGTTCTAAAAATGGGCTCGGCCCTCTTCCCGTTGATAGGCTGAATTGGTTTTTAATCGCTTTTGCTGCAATTCAATTGGCTGTCAATATATCACGGCCTAAAGTATATTGGGGAGTCCCTGTCTCTGATTATTTGTTGATACCATCTGTGATTTTTTTATCAATACTCGTCTCACTTTGTCTAATTATAGATCCCTACCGTAAATATGAATTCACTTTACTCTAATCCGATAGATGTCGTAGACGTGTCCGTTTTATAAGTAATTGATATTTTCTTTTCAAATTAAAGTGGGAAGCTACGATATTTCCTAATTTTCACTGTTGATCAATGCAATTCATCACACAGTTAAACCCTCTGCACGGCGTTAATGATAACACTTACACGTTATTAAAACTAACCATAATGTATTTATAAAATAGTAAAATTTCCATGTTTCTGCCGTTTTGCCTTTAAATGAATAAGTTATCAATATCAAAACCGAAGAAACTAGAATATAGGTGGTCCTTATTACACTTATACATTATTACGTCCTTATTACACTTATATATTATTTGTAACGTTCCCCTATCCCTGATAGTTCAACCAGTATCGTCGGTAGTAAATATTTAAAATAAAGATTATATAACTCGGATTTTAATGCAACAGCTGCGCTACAAAGGTTTTTCCAACGTAAGGAATAGAGTATTGTTTTTTTTATTCATCGTGCCGCAAACTCACCTTGTTTTTTTTTTATAAAATACAACATAATTTCGTGTAGAATGTTAAAAATAAAACAAGGTAATACAAGGTAATCAAAAACCTACTTCGCTATAGATCCAGAACATTCACAAAAAAATTAGACATTAAATTAGACAAAACTATTAACTTTAGGAAAACTATATGAATACAATATTGTCACAAAATAAATAATAAACTCATACATACGAACACAGAATTCATTAAAACTTCCCAAGTACACAACACGATAACATACATTTAAATACATACACGCTAACTATGGTAAGCAATTCATTGGATACGAGGGGGGAAAGTTATATAATTACCTTCCAAAAAATGAAAAAAATTAAAAATTAAAAAGCTGTAAAGGGCAAATTTAAAACATATATTAATTTTTATTCTTAATAAACAAAATAACGAAGTAGAAAAAACACTGTATTGTAATATAATGTAAACTTATTTAGTTTAGTTTAATGTATTTAGATATTTCTAGTTTAATAAGTGAAAATGTAATTTTGTTTTTTCTGGAATAAAAAAATAAAATAAAAATCCCTCAGAGTTGTCATAATATTATAATGGATTTACGAAATACCCCTGTATAGAATCCAATATATTGCCAATTTTGTAATCACACTTAGATTTATCGTGGAAACCAATGGGTTTGCCTCCTGATTATTTTTTATTTTAATGAAAAATATTATTTGTAGAGAGTTAATAACGACAGTAAAAATAGTTGATTGATATCTCAAAACATGACGAAGCGAAGAAAAAATTATGAGCTTTCAAAGTGAACTGGGGTAAAACGTATGTAATGTTATCTCGTGACGTAACACGAGACAATATTCAGTACAATTTTTAATTCCAATGGGAAACGCAGTACCGCCGCGCATGTACCGCGATGTCACACGCTTTTCGGCATGCCGCAAATTTTAACATTTTTACGACTTATATCTTCAGGACACTCGGTATTTTCCAAAAATTCATAATTAATAAGATATCTATCTACCTTAGTAAAAAATACGAATTTTGCAATATAATAAACCAATATGCCTTTCGTTTGGGTGTAGTGAATTTTCTAAAGTCGTGCATACAGAAATAAGTAACTTAATGGGTAACTTTTGAAAGAAAGCAACGTAGGTAAAATGCATCTGAAGTTGTGTTCGTTCGAAACACACTTTCCACCGAAACCGAATCTTCGGTGTCTGTCTCAGTTTCGGCCGAAACCGAAACCGAAACTTTTTTAGACATGTTAAAAATCGATTGTTTACTGTTATTTGACTTATTGCATGCCATACTGATATACTTTTCAAAAAGTGATGTAAGAAATGGAATTTGATAACACAAACCGCTTTTCTGTAAGTTGTACCGTTCTTTATTTATAGCCCCCCCTCAAACTTGTCAGTCGGCTCCATCCTACCCTCCATCCTGTACTATGAGCAAAGACGAATTGAAATAAAAGAAATGTGAATTTAGATGTTTACTCTGACACAAAAGTAACGTTAGGTTAGGTTATGGGCTATTTTTCAATTTTTTTCATATATTTTAATGACTTTTCAAAGAGGGGTTGAATTGGGTTGATTCTGAGTTGCCACGGAGCTGTTTATTCATTAACAATTATTAAATTAAGGGAATTATTCAACATGCCTAAGAAAATCAATTTTTAGCTAGTTTTGACTTTTTGCAATCAATTTTCTTAGAGTGAATGTAGTTCGTGAATTCATCATGAGATTCAAACAATTGTTTGGCAAATGGAAGAGAACTATTCATAAACACACATTGAATTTGCTACGAACTACTTACTAAACGCAAATGAAGAAACGAGAACAAAGAATGAATTTAAATTCGATTCAAATAATATGCAAAGGAAACTATGATAATAAGCTACATAATTTACGCTGCAGATTATCTGCCGAAACCGAAACCGAAACCGAACCTTCGGTCGGTCACTAATCTGAAGTATTAATATTGTTTGGGGTTTTTAATATTTAAGCAGGATATCAGGTATTTTATGTGTAGTTTAATAATAGAGATAATAGAAATAAGGGTCATCAACCATTCTTTGTGTGAAACGACGCTTAAAAAAGTGTCGCAAACACAACAAACGTAAAACTTTCTTTGGTGCCACCACTTCCGACCCGTTGATGGTTCATGCAGTATGGTCATAGCACGGTTTCCATGCCAAATTGTTTATTTCATTGCCAAATCCACTTGTTTCTATTACCTCTGAGTGCATATTATACTCAAACAGGTACTTTGTAATAAAATTTATTTTATTTTAATTTTTCCCATTGAGGTATCATCAATAAATTATTCTGAATAGAATTTTATTAGATTAACGACGTGAATTTATTTTTTCAAACATCGCACTTTAATTTTTAATGTAACGGCTTACGTAATTATTAAACTATAACAAATTACAAATTTTGGGTAAATATGTTTTTAATGATAATATAATTCAATTCAAAGAAGTAACCCACAGCAATAAACCTTATTCTTCCGTGCGCCACAGATTGGAACGCAGATAATGTATAAACTTTATTATATGACATATTTCTTCGTCTCATCACTTCATTATCCACCCCGAAAGCCTTAAAAATCTAATTAATTTTTCAATACTTTGCGTTCGCGTAAAAATTCCAGACTCTCTTCTTTTAAATTCCGATGAATAATTCACAGTGGCGGCACTGCGTGTCGTTACTTTATTTTGATTTGTAAATGTTCAATTTATAGTTTTTTGTTAATGGTTTTTCTCGTTTACTCGATTGTGTGCATATATTGTGAACAAAATCTGTGACGGGAATGTCTTTTTCAGTTTTAGACCATCTTTCAGTGAAAATCTAAATTAAGCGGATTATAATATACGTTATCTGAAGTAGCAAATACTCCTTTGACGGCGGGTACCGCCACTTCGGGAACCATTTATTGGATAATCAACATCCCTGCCCCAATAGGGCTCCCCAAGTGATTCGCTAGGTTTGGTGACTTAGTGTCCGGATTCGTGCTGTGAGGTTTTGTCTAGGTCTTGGCGGCCGATGCGTTTGTCCTCGTGCTGCATAGTGGGCCGGATAGGGAGACCTGTCACTCATCTGGACGCATTGACCCACAGATTCCTACCTACCCCTAATACCCATTAATACTAACCCATTTTTTTGCATTTTGTTTTTCCTGTTAAGCACTTGCATACTGCTTACTAACAACGTATGCAAGGACACTGGAGGTCTAGATTCGTTCAAAATAAATAAATGTAGCTTCGTTTAACAAAACAATTAGAATCTTGCGAGAGCCTTGAAAGAGTAACCATCTGTTACTTATACCAGGGCGGGTAAGAGGTGGATAACCTCCACTACCCCTAATACCTTTTTTCTTCCCAGAAGTTCTTCTCCTTCCTTTACCTAAAAAGACCCTCCACACAGCATCCCTAAAGATGACATGGGCTCTGAGGGATTTTGAATGTAAAAAAATAATATATATACTTGTATATACGATAAAATACTCATTAGTTAACAATTATTACAAGCAATAATTGTCAGCCTGAAACACTCATTTACATTGAAAAATCTTCCGAGAAAAGATACTTGCCGCCAACGGGACTTGAACCCGTGTCCTTCCGATTGCCGGTCGAATGCTCTGACCACTGAGCTATGGCGGCTTATCAAATACCCGCCAAATAATTCAATATATACTAGTGCTTCATTCAACAATTACTGCTTGTTATATATATATATATATATATATATTTATTTTATTTTATTTTATTGTAATTTTTTTTTTCTTTTTTTTTTTTTTTTTGACAATTATTGCTTGTAATAATTGTTACCCTTTGTGCTATGCATAAAAATCTTGTCTAAACGTTAGTTTATAAATTAAAAAAAAAAAAATAATACTCATTAGTTTACTACTACTGATTAGTTTAGACAAGGTTAGGTAAGATAAGGTTTGATTAGGATAGGTTAGATTTTTTTTCTAATGTTTTCTTCAAAGTTATGTTTTGTCACCATTTTTGTCATGAAAACCCATTGACGATATCGTAAAATCTGCCACTTAAAACACAATTTAATTTACAAGCATTGCGATTTGAAAAGAATTTTTGCAATTTCTGTTGTTTTTTCTAAACTTTTTTGGAATTTCTGTTAGAATTTGGAAACTCCATGTTCCTCCATGCTCCTCCGTTCATATGTTTCATTAATTTCATACTTACATTTGTGTAAGTTTAGTAACTAGGAACTATAAGCATTGGTATGGAGACCGCCTTGCGCCACCCAGTTATTAATCACAGCGAGAAGTCTACGCCAACTTAATTAATTGCAAAGTGGTCTTGTGCTGGTTAGCAGATGCTGATAAATGAAAACAATTATTTTCTAAGCGCGCCGCTATACCCACATTTCTTATCTTGTTTCGTTTAAGCGGAATCTTTAAAAATGACATTTTTTTACATACCTACAATAAAAATCCTTATTAAAGCCTCGATGACATTGAGCGAGTTTACAAGCTACTAGCTGTTGATTTCACTATCTGGTAGTAAACTGGCCCAGTGTAGTCGTATTACTAGCTAACTAGTAGATTGTGCAACAACCTACGAAGAAAGTTGAAAGGGGGTCAAGTTTGCGGATGGCAAGATGGCGTCCTTCGAACAACTGATTTCGTAACTGTCAAACTACTGCTTGATCTGTTAGTTAACCGGAAAATAGCTACTAGCGGTGAGCTAACTGCGAATATCTCAGTTTTCTACAAAATGTCGACAGAATTAGTTCGCGCAAGAGTCATTATTTTAGCTCAGCTTTTCGCTAGCTAGTTCGCTACTGAGCTAGTGAAACGTTTTATGTGTCATCATCACAATCGCACTCGCCGATTTTTAAAACTTTCCGCTTTTAAACATGCCGCTTGTAAACTCGCTCAATGTAATCGAGGCTTTAGGTACTGGGTTTATTACTCGGCTTTCAGTACCCTTACGCGCTTCGTTGCTCTATCTGTTTCTGTGAGGGTGACGACCGTAATTATAGAGAGGTTACCAGAGAGGATGGACAGCGTTTTTTTAGTTACAAATTTTTTTTAGATTAAAATTTATTTTAAGTAAAAAAACGCGTGTTTCTTTTTTGACTGAGGGTGACGACCGTAATTATAGAAGGGTAAGCAGAGAGGATGGACCGCGTTTTTTTTTCACTTAAAATTTATTTTTTTACATAGAAAATTTATATTTTAAGTAAAAAAAACGCGCGTTTTTCTTTACTTAAAATATGAATTTTTTATGTAAAAAAAATAAATTTTAACTAAAAACTTACTCGGTCCATTCTCTCTGCTTACCCTTCTATAATTACGGTCGTCACCCCCAGTTAAAAAAGAAACCCGCGTAATTTTTTTACTTAAAATATAAATTTTCTATGTAAAAAAAAAATGTAAAAAAAACGGGGTCCATCCTCTCTGCCTACTCTTCTATAATTACGGTCGTCACCCTCAGTCAAAAAAGCACGCGTTTTTTTTACTTAAAATAAATTTTCAATGTAAAAAAAAATTGTAACTAAAAAAACGCTGTCCATCCTCTCTGCTAACCTCTCTATAATTACGGTCGTCACCTTCACAGAAACGCGGTAGGGATTGTAAATACGCTCCCCGGCGCTGCTTGGCCTCCACGCAGAGTTTTTCGAAATCAGATTTAATTTTCCTTTTATTTTCAACGTCAAGTGTGCAAAATTTCATCAGAGTATCAAAATACAGCTTTCAAGTGGGTGAGAGAAAGGGATGTGGGTGTGTTATCGAAATCTCATATAGACAGTGACATTCCTCTTGTTTTGAAAATGAAGTGTGCAACATTTTCGTTATTTGTTTTTGGGGTGTTATGCCGTGTTGCGCTACCTCCTTCTTTAGCCAACGTTTCGGACATCGTTGCAGTGTCCATCATCAGGGCAGATCCGGCAGATCCGGTAGATGTGTAATTTTTAGTCGTGAAGTGTGTGCTTATTTACTTCGAAGCGATACCGTGCCGCCAGCACCACTAACTTTCACCAGTACAAAATAATCGTGACAAGCAGTGGCGTCATCGCCGCGGAACGGAATAGAAAGTTCATTAAAACGTGGTATTTAAGCTGGCCAGGGGCAAGTCCGTTTGCGAGACGCCGACGGAAGTGGCTCCATCTCTTAATGAAATCTAAAATTAGAAATTACAATGGTAAGAATTTAAGAAAAAATAAAATAAAATAAATAAAAATTACAATGGTTAACTTTCACCCGTTCCGTTCCGTTCCGTTTTAATAAGCACACACTTCACGACTAAAAATTACACATCTACCGGATCTGCCGGATCTGCCCTGATGATGGACACTGCAACGATGTCCGAAACGTTGGCTAAAGAAGGAGGTAGCGCAACACGGCATAACACCCCAAAAACAAATAACGAAAATGCTTTTGGCCGTGAAAATCTTAAAACTTATGTGCAACATTTCATCAACGTCGAAATAAAACTGTAGATTTGTATACAAATCAAATCTACACCGACCACCACAAATCCACTAACAGACACTCTGCTTTATACATTAGATTACTTATTATACCATTATACGATATATAAATTAAAAATTTTATCTTATTTTTTTCTTACAAGACTAAATTCCCGTCACCTCGGAAAAGGCTCAGCCTAGTGAGGTGGTATTTACCAAAAAACAAAAAAATACGTATTGTACTTCAAACTGTAAAAAAAGCAAAAACAACAAATGTGTTTTGTGCTTATCTTAGTTAATAAATAATAAATAAAAAAAATACGAGGACTGTCTGTAAAATAAGGTCTCCATGATGCTGGAAAAGATTTAAATTTAGATAAACTCACACCTGGCGGATGCGGCGAGTGAAAGCTCCATCGCGAACAGCTGCCACGCCGAGACTAAGCGTCAGAGAGGGTGCATAGTGGTGGGGATTTTACAAGAGGCAACCAGGATACACGCCAGTGTTGCCGGATCTCGCGTAAAATTGTTCCTCGCGTCCGCCGCACTTCGGAGACCTTATTTTACGGACAGCCCTCGTATAATATGTTCAAATGTAATTGCTCTTCTCGGAAGGACGGATCCGTCTTTACATCTCCTTTATTATTTTAAAAAATTGTCAGGACTAAGAACTACGCGCGCGTACAAAGTTCATGCAATCATGTTTGAGTGACGGAAAGTAAATGATTGTTCTTCAATTAAACCCACCAAAAGCTCAACCCTTGGCTCCGCAATAGTAATAAAAATGTTAACTTTATATTCATCGTTAGAATTACCAAGTCTATTGTAGTTCAAAATTTTATTTATCTTTCTTGAAGCATTAAAAATAACGTTTCGACCTATCCTCTTAATATTAGAGTAATACATCGGAGCATACCTACATATGGTGATATCGATAACGTTACGATATCGGAACGACAGGCGTAACGTCCGATTTTATATCGGATGTTACTAGCATGATTTCACTATTGACAGCCGAGCGACTTCTTTCATTTCTAAGAGCTTTGTTAGTTCAATCCGTTCATTATATAAGCCATTAATTTTGCATAACATTTATTATATTGATGGTTAACCGAAACTTGTCTGATACTATGGAGGCCGCGGTAAAATTTATCAATTTATCAATGTCGGTCGGAATATGTGTTAACAATCGTAGAACGTTCTCTCAAATATTGATAACTGACAATAGATGAAGGATTTGATTAGTATCATATTGTATAGGGTTTTATCAATCGACCATTCTAGTACTCCTGAACCTCTTAAAATGCGATTTTTAAGTCACCCTGTAATGGTGGAATTTTAATATTTACGGTCCTTTTAATTCTTTTGTTTGCTGTCTTTAATCTCGAACAAAAATTCACATATTTAATTTTGATAAGGTTTCCACAATGTATTTAAACCTTTTTCCTTCTTATTGTCGTAATTTATAATGTATTCTTACGCGTTTCATCGAGCTTTTAGTAATAGTCACTTAGCTCGATGAAATGAAAAATAGCGATACTTTACATCTATAGAATTTAGCCTGCGAGAGAATAAGATAGTATAATCGATCTCCTCTTTGTGTGGTGCTTCGAAGCCTATCGGTCTCCTATTTGTGCGGCGCTTCGTAGCTTCCTCACTTTTGTCTACTTTAGTTTTATGAAGCTTTCATCTCTACCGCGTGTGAATTGCACACTCTGTTTTTATTTTGGTTTTATTTTAAGAACCGATTTTCCTAACTTATCCAAAGATTCAAATATTTCCCCGGGGACATTGACTGTTGAAATGATTTCTAAGGGGCACGCTTTTGCGTGGGGTACAGATTCATTAGGTGGGTCTACTTCAATGATCGCCAATCCGCGCGAGAGGAATATCTAATCTAAGAAGGTTGCGAGGGGGTGTTAGGGAGGTGGCGGAAGACAGGGGATGATATTTTGGGAGCGGTCGATTCGAGGCAGATTTACATCGTAACATCTGAAATATTCGTAAAATGGTTGAGGTGGGTTTTACGAATTCATGATGCAGGAGTGTCTCTGATTTCTTTAATGATAGGCATCTATTTTATTTAATACTTTTCGGTGAGGGGAATTAGAATTTTATGCATGATTCCAAAAAAATAATTAATTTAAAAAATTTAAATCATTTATCAGCACCATGTCGTACAGTACAGAGCATCGTTTAAAGTTTAAAACATAATAAAAACCTTATTAGTAGAGTGAACATTAAGTTACCCGTGGGACAACTGTAAGATAAACACATTAAATTGGGAGGCGGGTATGGTTACCGCCGCCCCAGGTACCATCTATTTGATAACCAACACCCCTAGTTAGGGACTGGTTGAGGGAGACCTGTTGACCTCTCCAGCCGGACTCTCTCCACCCACCGCCTAGCACCACAGTTTAAGGGATGGATTTGTGCATTCGTCACTCCTGAATACATTAACTCCCAGATTCCTACCCTCATACCCTTTTCCGTCCTAGAACTTCCTCTCCTTCCTTTCCCTAAAAAGACCCTCTACATAGCATCCCCAAAGATGACGTAGCCTTTGAAGATTTTTTCCTCAGCTCCTCTTGTGTGGAGATAAAGTAAAAAAAAACACACACACGCTTCAACATTATGAAAATTATCAAGTTCTATGAATAAATTAAAATGTATTTTAGATAATGTGCCTGAAGAATTATAAGCATGTTTGTACAATCCTTGCTTTTGGGATGGCTTAAGAATTCCTTGCTCAATAAATATACCTCGGTACTAACTAACTTAACATTTGTTGGACAGTTATTTAACAATACTCAATAAATAAATCTCGGTACTAAGTAATTTAACATTTGTTGGACGAAGTAAAGTGACAATAGTCAATAAATATATCTCGGTACCAAGTAATTTAACATTTGTTGGAAAGTTAAGGGGCATACATTAATTACGTGAGCAGTTTTTCTTCCAATCTAGACCCCTCCCCCTTTGGTGAAATAAATTTGGGCCACTTCGTATATTCTTTTCAAGTAACGTGAGATTTTGCTGGACGCCCCTCCCCTTTGAGCTCACGAAATTAATGCATGCCCCCTCTTTAACAACACCCAATAAATATACCTCGGTACTAACCAACTTATCATTTTTTTATTCAATGAAAATACCTTGGTACTAAGTAATATAACATTATTTGTTTTACAGTTATTTAACAGATAATTTATGAGCGATAATATATTATGTTCATATTTAGGGGAGATCACGTCTAAAGTGGCCAGAGCATTCTCCGGTGTCATTTTTTTTACGTTTAGAACTTCAGAACATAATCTGTGATCAAAGCTTCCCTTTTTAGTTTCAGTCAGAAAATATTTTTTGGCACGAGCAGAAAGATTAAAGTTCCAGTTCGTAGGTATGTTACAATATCTGAAGATATTATTTTCACAAAGATGTTATCAGATTCGAGTCAGTAAAATGCTTTTAAAATTCTATTCACGATATATTTAATCTTCATATCTTTAGAGTTGTACTGCATTCCAGATGACGGCGAAACTGTATTTATGGCAGCAAACAATGTGATAGTCTATATTCCTACGGATATACATCTCTGACCTGTTTGTGGGCTTCAAATACTTCGGGAAAATACTCAACTGCCCACAGGAGCATCTTCTTGGCCCGATTTAGTTTTCTTCGGCCAGATTCACAGCGCTCAGTATCATTGAGGTGCATTGTAAAAATGGAAACTTCTTGAAAGTATATATTTGAGGTAAACCTGTGAATGAAAGGGTTCTTCTCATAATGGGTGGGGATTACTGAAACGAATTTTTTCATATCTATTTGAAGACTAAATGTGAAAGGAAAAAAAATATGGTCAAGCGTTAATAAAATGACACAAAATCGATGGTTCTTAAAAGTGCAATTATATATGCATACAGCCTATGTCCTATTCGCTAGAAATTAACATGTATTATAATTTTTTAAGACAATGTACAATGAAATACCGGTTAGTAGTTGAGTGGACAAATGCGTCGGTTTTCCACCGAGGCGTCGCGCGTCGCCGTCGTGGGGTTAATTCGTCTACTAAGGACGGGTTCTTTAACAGAATTTGAATAATTCATCAAATTTTAAACCTAATTTTCATGTTCTGTGAAAGTTCTATTCAAGTTCTATTATTATTTCAAGTATGTGAAATAACTGACCAATACTGATATAATAACAGAACTTGAATAGAATCTTTACAGAACTTGAAAATTAACTTTTAAATTTGAATTATTCTAATTCTGTGAAACATCCCGCCCATAATCTTCACCATTGCACAAACAACATTTTCATTTTTAATGATGGATATAAGTGAAATTTAAATATTTTTAGGTAATTGACTGACCACAGGAAAGTCCTGTTATAACTCGACTATTTGGAATTTCTGAATTTTTTTTGTGTTACGTTTCCGTTCCTATTCAAGATGGTGGCCTTGTTGATACTACCTTTTTATGCCGACAGACCCCGCATGATCGTGAAACCTACTATGAGCTGTCAAATCGGAATAATCAATTTTATGGTAGGTATGAAGTAGGTACCTACCAGCCAGAAGAAAGTATGAAAAATTATTGTCATTGAGATGGTGAAATTTCTTTCGATTCATTGTAAAATTTCTTATTAGAAATAACAAAAAAATGTTACGCAAAATTATTTAAGTTTTATAATCAAGTAGGTACGTAGGCGTATAAGTACCTACTTAGGTACAAATCATAGATTTCAGATGAAATTTTGATTTATTATAAGTGAAAATTGGATGAAATTGGTGAAAATGTCCTCAAAACGACTATTACGTACCTCGGTAATGTAGAATATATATATATATATATATATATATATATATATATATATATATATATATATATATATATATATATATATATATATATATATATATATCTCTTAAAAAATGGTTTATTTATCATTTTTTTGTCTGCTATTATCATTATTTTATTCTGAACACTTATTGAAATTCAATGAATTTATTTCTGTAGACTTGTCATCAGTAGTAGGTCAATAGTAGTAATAATGTGTCTCTCAAACTGAACGGTGGCAATAAAAGTTTCCAAAACGGTTTTATTGCTGTCTAAAATTAGACTTAATTATTTAAAGCCTACCGAGCCATTATTTATATCGAAAATAACATCGTGAATATTACAGGTTGATGTTTCGGACTGGATTATAAAAAAATACCATCGATTTGTTACACTCGACTTTCTAATAATAATAATTCTTAAATCCGTGGTATACGCGTTGTTTAATACCTATTAAAATAATACCACATTCGTTCCAAGATATCGTGTTTATTCATTTATTTTTTATTTCGATAGTTATTATAACTATTATTTTACGCTTTCTCCGATGAAATCGATGCACATAAGTGATCATAAAGTTTAGTGTAGATATAATACTTCTGTACGTAAATACACGTAAAAACACAGTTTTCGGAATCTAGTGTGGTATCTAATAGCGGGAATATGGCAAATCTACATGCTACCAATCTGTATAACCCTATAACGAGAGTTTTTGAAGTGAAAACTTATTTACCACCGTTGTGATTTGAAACTCGATGAAGACACTAAAAAGAGACAAACAAATCCATCTATAGGATTTAGCCAGCGAGAAAATGAGATAGTATGATCGGTTTCCTCTTTGTGCGGTGCTTCGTAGCCTATCGGTGTCCTCTTTCTGCGGAGCTCCGTAGCCTTCCTTGTATACTTAAGTTTTCTGAAGTTTTCTCTGCTACCGCGTGTGAACTGTACACTCTGATATTTTTGAAGTGAAAACATCTTTAAAGGCCCTTAACCAGCCAGCGGCCGAGAATCCAAATTTCGTCGAAAGATGTTCTTACTATCGTACAGGGCGGATCCAACGAGGAAGATTAATTATTCTCAGTACCAGCTTTTTAAATTATAACTCAATATCGATTTTATTTCATTAAAAATTTGCTTTAATTTATACCTACATTCAAAAATGCTGAAAGGCGTGATGATAAAACTATTAAAATTATATACTTTTTGTTATTATTTTTTGATCATAAGTATTTATAATTTTTCAATAATGTCTAAGCAAAATAAGAATGTAAAAAAATCTTAAATGTATTAGTTTGTAAGACCGTAAATAAATAGGCAGACTGAAGTATTTTCGTCATAAATGTATTCGGATATTTTTTTTAACGATTTTATTTCAACTAAAATTAAAATTTTGAAACATAACTTTCCCAGTACAGATAATTTATTGATTTATTTTACTGCATAATTATATGATTTGAAATGTGTGTTGTATAATACAAATTTTTGTTTGAAAATTTAACAAATGCCTGCCATTATAATTTAACAAATAACTGCCAACAACCTATGGTATAACCTTGTTTTGCTAAAAACAAACACATTTTCTTATAATTCAAATATATAACTTTACCAGATAAAAGAAAAATCTTTCGAAATCAATTTATATTTTTTTTTGTGGAAAAGAGTCTATACGGCTAAAATTTTATTTAAAAATGACACATTTCCTGTTTTGTGTGGTTATTCCCTCTTAACACCGTTGTGATTTTAAATTCGATGAAACGAAAAATAGCGACACTAAAAAGAGACAAAAACATACATATACAGGATTTAGCCTGTGAGAAAATGAGATAGTGAAATCTGTCTCCTCTTCGTCCGGTGGTTCGTAGCCTTCCCACTCTTGTTTACTTTAGTTTTCTGAAGGTTTAACTTCTACCGCGTGTGAATTACACACTCTGATTTTTTTCATTCGTGAAAAATTAAATTTTTTTATTTTAACCAACAGCTAACGAAACTAATGAAAAATGTGTTAATGAAACCACCAGCTACTTCAAAGTCATTATTATAACTTACAACTAAACACTGTGTACATACTTTAATGTCTTCTTACTACGAAAATATTTGATAGAAAACGGAAACATTACTATTGTAAACATTTTTTTTAAAAACATTACTGTAAAATCCCTAGTGGCCCCTAAACCCATCTTCTTTTCTGTGGGGTTTTTTTATATTTCACAGTAAGAATGTAAATTATATTAATTAAATAATTAACTTAATAAAATTTATCTACAAAAAAAGATTATCTTTGCGCCCTTGAGGTGATTTTCCACGAAAATGGCGCTATATAAATTAGCCAATTATTATTATTATTATTATCTTTGGTTTTAAGACAATAAATAGAGAAGTCATTACCGTTATAGTATATAATGATAAAATGAGTAATGTATTTATTTATTTTAATTTTTACTTTATTCGTAAAACCTCAAATTGTAATATTTAATCACTGAAGACAATATTAGCGACTCTCTTTTGGAAATTTGAAACAGAAAAATCAAAGAATCGTATCTAGGAATTGAAGCCAGGACCTTAGCCTTGCCGCGCACTGGTCTACCACTGAGCTAATGGAGCTCTATTCTATTTTTTCGGTCGTATTTAACTGTATCATACTTCGACTAAGAACTACCAACAGTATTTTAATTTTCTTAACGCATATTTTTGAAGTGAAACTTCTATAGCCCCGCTGTGGTTTGGATTTCGGATGAAACGGAAATGACGATTACTGCACCTGCGACGCATCAACTGCGCTCATTGGCCGCTTTGATTATGATGTAACTTTTAAAGCCCCGCATTGGTTGAGATATGAAACGGGAATGCTTGTCTGGTCTGCGCTCGTTGGTCGCTTTGATTATGACCTCTCTTTTCAAGTATTGGTTGAGTTTGTTTTTGTAAAGTTTCGCTTCTACCTTGTGTAAACTGCACTCGATTTTTTAAAATTCTTTATGTATGATTGCAAGATTCTTCTCGAACTAAATGATAACTAGATAGTGTCTTGGATAAATTTATCCATGAGACAACTGTGGACTTTTCTGCAAGTCTAGGATTAATATTTATTTTTATAGGTACGTATCATAATTGGTTTTATTTTGGATATATAATACTTATGTACCAACTGAAATTAATATAAAATGTTGATTTCCCGAAAATTAGTAAATATACATTTTATTGAATTTTTTGAAGATTGAAGAACGGGGAGGTTTTGAAAAAAAGAATGTTAGGAGCAAAACGCAATAGAAAATTAGGAGTATAAGGGTATCAAGGAGACCAAAATTCTTCAAAAGATGTATGATCATCATATATCGTGTCACGGGGAACATGGGCGTGTGTAAAAACACACAATACCACACCGGATCAACAATACCTAAACAAATTGCGTGACGTAGCATACTTTATAGGTTGGCTGTAGGGCTATTCGACCCTTATATCCTTTTACTTATTTGCTGACATAAATGTATGTATCAGGTATTGTAATGTCCAGTGTGGGGGATGACGTGACATTTTTTAAACTTTTGTTTGATTGTTCTAGAAAAGTTCTATTTGTTATTTCATTTGATATAAGGAAAAACAATACTATTACCTTTTTGAAGAGTCAGCTTTTGTGGCTAAAGAAAACATTTTTGCTGTGGTAATTGAGAAAGAAAAAGAACATTGATTTAAAAAAAAAACTCTTACCACCGGCCCTCACAGACGTAGTACAGATTTTGAGGGAATGAAGTGTTGTTTTGAAGAATAGTGTAAATGTTACCACTCATCCTGAACTCCAAGTATGTGTCTCAAAAACTCAAAAAGATACGAGACTGTGAATTTGAACATTTTTAAAATGTCGCCATGTACTTATATGCGGGAAAAGTACAACCTGAATTACAAAAATCAGAAACGATAGCGTACATCACAAATTTCCAAACAGAATATTATCGAAAACCCCTGGCCCATGTCCATGCTAATAGACCTAGTGTTACGAGCATCTTCAGAAATTCTTTAAGAGAGAAAATCGGAAATGTGTCATTTTTAAATCACATTTTAGACGTATTGACTCTTTTCCACAAAAAATTATAAATTGATTTCGAAAGATTGTTATTTTATCTAGTAAAAGTAGGGATGCAAGGTTTTTAAAAATATCGATATATCGATATCTATATATATCGAATTAAGTCGATATTGATATATCGATATATATTTTTTTAAAAGCTTATAGAAATCCAATGTAGTTTAAGTTATATCAAACGTTTATCGATTATGTATGTATATATTTTTATACTTACCTATGTGAATAATCAAAACATTTGGATTGGTATATAAATTTTTTTTTTTTTATAAATTTATTAAAAAAAAATTAATTCCAGTATTAATAATTTGAACAATATTTTGTACCAGCTATCGAACTTAAAAATAGTAACTTTGATAGTCTGCTTCCTTGTAGCCGGTTTCTGCTTTGAGTTACAGTGGTTCCTGTCTTTGAAAGAAGACGTTCAGAAGGAACACTTGTTGCCACAATTGGTAGATGACTCATTGCCATATAAGATTGGGGTATACACCTTGCATCTCTTGCCATGTTTCAAGAATGTTTACTTTTAGAGTATTTACAGGAGCAAAAAGATATATAACGTAAGCTCGTCGTCACCGTCAGTTTTTTTCTTTTTATTTGCGTGTGAACCAAAGATTTATGATACGGTTTTTTCGATATTTCGATACGATATATTGAGTTTTTCGATATTGATATATAGATATCGGTGTATGCTCGGGTTCGTAGGGTGAGGTGGGTCCGGGTCGCGTATTTACAAAACCTATACCGATTCAGTCGCGGTAACGACAATTTACATTTTAAATAAACCTCTATATTGGTTATTTTTTATCACATTGCAAAACCAAAAATTGTTCAAAAATCTAGATAAAATAATCTTTCTGATGTGTATATTAGAAATTAATAATTTTATTTCTAATTATTTAAATTTTAATATTATTTCCATATATTGTAAATACACCTCTATATTGATAATTTTTTATCACTTTGCAAAAACAAAAATTGTTCTAAAATCTAGATAAAATAATCTTTCCAATGTGTATATTAGAAATTAAAAATATTATTTATAAATATTTAAATTTTGATATTGAAAATTTAAAGCGACTGAAACGCGGTAGGGATTGTAAATACGCGTCCGGGTCTTGGCGAAGGATTTGTCTGCCCACCAACTGAGTGGAGGCCAATACTCTAATCTCTAATCTAACTCGCTAATACAGGCCAAGACTCTCTAGGAACATCGTCTTGCACCGTATGAGAGGGATGGATTCATATGTCCGACACTCCTGGACGCATTGACTCCCAAATTCTTAACCACCCCTCACACGATTTTCCTTCCCAGAACTTCCTCCACTACCTTTCTTACAAAACCCTCCACACAGCATCGTTAAAGGTGAATTAGGCCCTAAGGGAAAATTATTTTCTTCAGGGCCTCCTGTGTGGAGCTAATGTTTAAAAAAAAGAGACGGATTTAAAAAAAAAAGTTGAATCCTCGGACGTGACTTTATCGCCCCTGTATATAATAGGTCATGATGACTGTGTGGGCGCCGAGGGAAGAAGCGGCGGGGGTAGGGGGGTGGGGGGGGTAAGGGCGGGGAAGATTGCGCACAGTGTTCTGATCAATACACCCCCACGTACTTCCAACCTGTCAACTTGTCCGCTGACCTCCACTCCTTCTCCTTCTCCTTGGGCCTGTCTAGAGTTTTTACTTACTCGCTGTTGTTTGAGACACCTTCCCTAAACAAAACTTTATTTGATTTCTTCTTGGTCACGGCTTCACAACGTTACTTTACATCGACACCTTTGTATTGCTATTCTTAACTATAAGCAGAAAATCCAAATCATTGAAGTTAAACTTCTTTGGCACTGTTGTGATTTGAAACTCGATGATACGGAAACGAGTGATGCTAAAAAGAGGCAAACACATATATCTATAGAATTTAGCCTGCGAGAGAACGAGATAGAATGAAACCTTATCTACGAAGCGTTGCGCGCATTGGCCGCTTTGATTATGAGCTCACTTTTCAAGGCTCCTATTGGTTGATATTGTGTGAGTGAAGGTTTCACTATTACCGCGTGTGAACTGCACTCGATTTAAAAAAAAATAATAATTTTACATTCCGGCTTGTTTAATTTCTGTGATAAACAATGGAGCTTTGAAATATCCATTCAACTGGCAGAACTTAAGCGAAAAGCAGAAAATCTAAGAGTTTGAATTAGCACTCAAATTTACACAACATTCGCTGTCTTTAATCAATCTACGTTAACACATTTTTTTCGGCTTGTAACATCATGTACCTTCTTTTTTAATTTACTAATTTTCTTCTGTTAATAATAAGGTCATTATGTTTATTCTGGGCAATAAAACAATTTTTTTAATATCAATTTGGGAGGCGGGTATGGGTACCGCCGCCCCGGGAACCATTTATTGAATTACCAACACCTCTGCCATAGGTCCCCCGAGTGGTTTGCTACGTTTAGTTACTTAGCAGGGGTGCTCGGGTTCATACGGTGAAGTTTGTCCGGGTTTTGGCGACTTCTCCAGCCGTACTCTCTCGCAACAATGCATCGCAGTGGGAGGGATGGATTCATACGTCCGTCACTTCTGGACAAACTGAGCCCCAGATTCCTACGCACCCCTAATACTCTTTTCCTTCCCAGAAATTCCTCTCCATCTTTTCATAAAAAGACCTCCCACACAGCATCCCCTAAGAAGGCACAGGCCCTGAGGGTAGTAATTTGTGGAGCTAATGTAAAAAAATCCTACTATTAACTAGTATTATAACGATGTTAACAGAAGACTTCAAAATTTTATTTATTTATTTTATTCAGGTTCTCCATAGAACAGTTATACACTAAAAAATTATGGAGAAGATTACATGGGGGGTAGTTTAACTACATATGTATGTATATACATCTTATTATGATAAACATGTATTCTGTTGGTCTATAATAAGTCGTACACATATATTATTCAAATTGCATGCTTGAAACCAGAGCAAAGTGCATCGAAAGAAACACGAACATGGGGTCTATTGTTTTTAGTTAGCAATTGCAAAATTTTGATTTTGAACTATGCTTTTTGTTGTTCAACACAATATCGTTAATAGGTTTTCAATCACCATGAATTAACTTAAAAAAACTTCAATCGATCATTTTGTGCTTTATTGTTATTATTCCAGGAAAAAAGCTTTTATCTTCAGAGTGATATTTAAAACGTATCTGTAGATATCGACATTGGTTGAATGGTTATTAATTAGCAACGTGTTGAAAGGCAAAAACCGGCGAAATGTAGAAGTATTGAAAGTATAAGCCCAACACCTAACACTCTAAACACTATGGTATGGTGCCAAACAGTAAAAACGATGGCCGCCCCTTTCGTGTTTTTTGTGAATGAAATTGCTTTAGTTTCTAATCGTAAAGGCTGATCATACAAGAACGAGGCATATTGTATGACATGTTACAATATTAGTTTTTCTACCCATTGTGATTTGCATCCTTGAAAATATCCATTAAAAATCGCTGAAAAAAGTTATGGTCGTAAGCAAGATCGAAATAAATAAAGGCATCGCGATTTTCACTTTAATATTTCCACACCGCATTTTTCTGAGTAAACATATAGGAAACAAACAATATTTATGATTCAAAGTTAAACTGTCACATTTCACATTTGAGTTTTGCTGTAAAACCTCAAAAGCTTTCGGTTGGAGAGTTTCACATAAATTCAATTGTTAAATTCAAATCATCATCATATCAGCGTTAATTTGTTTTTACATTTCAAAGGTTTCGTTAAACTCCGATTGTTACACGTGTTTAAGGTTTCTATCAAATTCGAATAAGTCGGACCTAGAACCGGCGTAACGGGGACCTTTCTTTCTCTTTAAAACGAAATGGCCCTGATTGACCATTTGATGGCAATGTTACATTTGAATTTATCTTAAATACACGAATCTAAAAGATTACGGAATGCATCTTATACATTAATTTGGTACATCATTTGTATTACGTGTACCTACGTTTAGTAAAGGATGTACTCGCCCGTCGATTCGAGGATCCGGAGCTATTCGTCCTGCCCCCTTCCTTTCCCGTTGACGAATGCCCCCATCAATTTCCCAGCATGTCGGCGCGCGTTCTTCCTTAATGTTTACTGATTTGTCTATTGAATAAATATACCCCAGCCTCGAGTCGGATGTTCCACATAAAACTGAAGTATAAGTCCACCCTTATTGCTGAATCGGTATATAAACAGCGTTTGAATCAAATTGACTTGCGCGATGAAGTGGTTCTGGCGGTTGAAACGCTTCACTGTGTATCTTGTGGGAGCTGGTTCTATTCTGGTCAAATAGTGATAATATTGAGAGCCTAGTGTTAGCAGAACACCGTTATTTGTGTCCCATTAAAATCTCTTGAACCGTGAGCTCACTTACGATGTCACTAAATAATTTCAGAAATCATTGATAATAATATATGGTAGAGAGGCGGTTATTCAAATACTTGAATAGAGCAGAATTCTATTATTAGCAGCAGAAACTACGAACGGTGAATTCTGGCGCAATGAAGTTTTACGCAGACTTTATAGATGGGATTCGTATGTAAATTTCTTTTATTTTCGGCTTGCAATGCCAATTCCAAACATGAGCTATGGAGCTTAAATAAACTGTTTAGATTTAAACCCAGGACTCAAACCAATTATGGAGTTGAGTTACCATCAAAGGTTGGATTGCGATCCAAGAGTTGTCTGATTTGTTCGTTAGATGTCGATAGAATCATTTTATTTTTGTCCCTTTCTCACACAACAAACAAGGTAAAATATAGATGTACGAAACCTTTATAAAAAGGCTTGCATCGGTAAAATTAACTTACTTCTTTACGAAAACTTGCACTAAGAATTTAAAATACTACTGAACCCTTGTCCGTTGGGTGGAGAAAGTTATTGTCGTCAGTTTGTAAATATTCAAATCATAACAATAAAAAATCAAGAACTTAAAGTTAAAACCAAAAAGTGCTTCATTTATAAAAAAACAGTCTACCCAAAGAAATTCTCCTGAGTGAAGACCTCCAATTTTTACATACACGTATTAAAAAAATTATATGTGCTAAACATATTTATTAGGTTTCTAAAATTTAGGCAGTGTTTGAAAGTTTATTTTACACCAGACAAATGGATTTCTGAGTTTCAATAAAAAACCTTTATGTATCACTGATTTCCATACCTAGATTAAAGAGCTATTTTAAGAATGTAATTTGCAATCGAGCATGTTCGTTACATTGAAAATTCTGGCTATTTATTGAGATTCAGTAAAGTACCACCTCCTCGATGAACAGAATCACATTTATGGCGAAGTTCCTTTTCTTTTCACCGTGGCTTCTTTTGTCTCTAAAACATTTTTCTTCCGTTGTCTACCCAGTTTCCTGCATTTCTCCACGCTAACGACGATACACGACCGCTGCATTAGGTGTGCACTAAACGCTAGTCACTAGTGCTCAGTAGACACGTATCCCGACACTAGTTTTTCTCGATAGTTTCGCTTCCTAAGGTGATTTACTGATTTACTTTTATTCTTGTTTGTAACAAAAACAGCTTCCAGTTATACGTTTTGTCCCGGCCACACACCGGTTTGCAAAATAATTGCTATTTTCCATTGATGTATTTTCTTTTCTTGTGAAATTTAACCCTTTAAAGGAACCAGTCCAACAAATGAATACTGGGTTCTAAAAAAATACTTTCACTACCTGTTATTGACGATACGTAGATGGCCTGCATAACTCGCAAGCACGCTATGGGCCCATTAAGCCATCTCTTATGTTTGACCTCATTTCTTTGACATTATAGTCCTGTAGCCTTTAAAGTTTACAAGGGTTTTTAGCGGACACTTCGCTTCTTGTTCTTAGGGAGGGAGGCATCTGAGTCTTCGTCCCATAAATGTGCGACATTTGCATCGTCGATAATTCGGCGTTTCTTCGTCCCTCTTATCCCTTTCTCCAGTAATCGGTGTTTGCCATGTGTATCCGGAGGTTATAATGTCCTGTTAATGTCCCACTGGTTTCCTTGAGTTTCCACCAGAGTTTCGGTCCATATAGAGAAGTTGACTGGATCATTTTAACTGTCTATGAGCGCTGTTTGTTTGTTGCAGATACTTTCGCTTTCTTTCCAGTACTAGTTTTGATCCACTTTTAGTTTTGTATTTTAAATAAAAATGATGAAGAATTTCATTATTTGAAAGCGTAGGATTTTAATTGATAGTTATCATTACGATGACTCCTACCAAAAAATCCAAATAGCTACATCAATTATTAAGGTACGCTTTTCATAGAAAATCATTCACACTCGAGTCCATTTAACGCACGAAATAATCCGGGTTTTATTTTTTGGCATCGCGGCGTGGTTGTATCGACTACACGGGGATTTTTTGTTTCCAATTGTGGCGGAGCAGAGCTGAAAATTAATTGAACCATGTATCACATATTTGCGAAATGAATTTCTGTGACACTCGTACGTGGAATACATATACCCGAGGAGAATACCACAAGTGAACAAATATTGGGAGGGTCTCAGGTGAGGGGAAGTGTTTGACATCGTTTTTTGGTATTGGGATACTCTAAAATTAATGTTTAGATCGAAGTTATGGTCTTATACATGGGAAAAAAAGTTATTTTTCTTTTAAAAGCTTCTTTGGTGGTTTGCATTATATACCGATCTGTGATCAATCTGTTATACAGGTGACCATAAAGATCCCAGTGACATAAACATCTTGCAATGCAAATGATAAACACATAATTACTAAATAAGTAAGTAACCATTACACCACATCGCTGAAGTCGTAAGCAAAGATAATGGAATTCCACATACCTTTGTTTTGGGACACACTTGTTAATTCACTTTCCTGCATCGTGTCATAAACACCCTCTTTATGTGATCCAACTATGCGCCAATAACTGGATCGTTGTATGTCCACAACTTCTGTTTTCGTATAATTTATTTTCCCTCTCCAGCTATCCACTTTATGTAGAGTGATATTTTAAGCACCTTTCCTAACGTTATTTATTACGCTTGTATCGGTCTTGCAAACGTTTCAGGGATTTCAATAATGCATTCAGTCTATTTTATCTTCGTCTGTCAGTAGTACCATGCTTCACAACTAAACAGCTGCATTAGTATTAGAACTCCACTTGGACTGCTGCTAGCATTGTTTTCTTTGATATCTTTCGAACATGTTACCTACTTTTTTGTTATTTATTTTTGGGGTGTTATGCCATGTTGCGCTACCTCCTCCTTTAGCCAACGTTTCGGACAGCGTTACAGTGTCCATCATCAGGGCAGATGTGTTATTACATCTATATCTGCCCTGATGATGTACCCTGTAACGCTGTCTGAAACGTTGGCCAATGGAGGAGGTAGCGCAACACGGCATAACACCCCAAAAATAAATAACCGTGAAAATCTGAAATCATATGTTACCTACTATTAAATAATTTTCCTAAAAAAAAACCTAATCTTTCAAAATCATAACATTTTTCACATTAGCAGGTTAATTAATTTATCACACATTCGCATCAGGCGTTTAATTTCATCAGCTTTTAGTCTATTTCTCTCCTTTCGCTGCCGGTTTCATGCCTCACAAACATCTCGTACTTTACAATAATAATAACTTTATGCCATTTTAGATTTGTTTGATGTGTTGACTTCATTACGCGCGAATTGGAAAGCATTCTATTAGTCGTAATACTTAACTTAATTACATTAGAAGTGTGTACTGAGGTTGGTTGGAATGGGAGGGGGTGGGGGGTGGCCGCACCCTTGCCAGGTCTAGGGGGGAGGGGGGAGTGTCGAGGGTGTTTTCGTTTCTCATTACAAGTTTAGTACGATTAAAAATACATCCACGCCCTTAGAGATTAATACCTACTCATTAATAATGAGCTTGGCGTGTGAGGCGATTAGGCAAATTATGGCTATATAAGAATCTTATATCACTTTGTTCTGAGTGCGTGATTAAAAATCGATGGATCTTAGTTGAAAAACTGGTATGTCTTCAATCTAATAACTCAAAATTTGCACACCGTTCCTGTATGGAGCTAATACTTATACTTTGAAATCCTTCGAACTGATTCTCGTCTTCTTCTCCAATTAAGTAAGGAGTTCTTTGGAGACATGGGAGGAAGATAGTCCATGAAGCAACGATCTGTTTTCTGAAGTAGCAAAATTCTAGAATAATAATAATAACGTAATATTTGTATAGCGCAATTTTGTGTTATTTAAATTCAAATGCTGTTAACTATAATAAACTTAAAAGTAATCATGTAATGTTCCTTACGAGTCCTTACAAAAGATTGTTCAAATAATATGAAACAAAGAATATATAGTAGATACAAAGCAATGCTAAGAGAACGAAATTAACAATATCAGTGCTATTTTGGAGGACAAAAGCTTTAATGATAAACAACAACATTAAAACCAAAATATAATATAAAACAGGAGGCAGTTTACGTTTAGAAATAAGAAAAATTCTGAGTGCACATTAAATATAAAAGTACTGTAAGGAGAAAAACCGAAACCAGACAATTACCGGAAACTTGGCTTATTAGAGTACACATATTAAAAAGGAGTTAAGATTCATGAATGGTATGATTTTTTAAATAAGTTTGTTTTTAAAGCCCGTTTAAATTCAGTTCTGGATATTAGTAAGAGCTGAGGGAAGTTTATTCCAAATGAGCGGGCCAGTTACACGAAAAGAGCGGTCATGGTAAACGGGATGAGCTTTGCTGTTTTTAAATTTGGTCTTCTTTTCCGTCTAATATTTTAGGCTCTAAATTTAATTTAACTGACTAAAATTATTGCACGAATCCAGGAAATTCTACTAAAATTATTGATTTTTTAATGAAAAGCGAGCTTTTTCCTTTACCATCGCCTGAAACTGTCCATGCAGTAGTAATTCAGAGGAATTAACATTATTGTGCGCTGTATTTTCATTGTTTCGAAAAACAGTTTTCCCCTGACAACGGAAAGTAAAACCCATGAAACGTATCAATTGGCCACATGTCTGTTTTTTGTTTGCTACATCTGGTATTGGTGGATTTATTTCGGCTAGCCAGGTTTACAGGCGCCAAAATTCAGCTTTTCCAACACGAATAGATGGTTTCTACCCCTATGTAGGTTAGTTCCTACCCGGACTATGCATAGTTCTCACCCAATCTACCCGCACATCCCCCTCGTTCCAGGGACGGAAATGGCTTTATTGTTGATACGCTCCTGTTTGTTTCCGATTCGTTTTTTTGCACTGGCGTTATTCAAAGCATTTTCAGGGAAATATTGTATACAGGGAGCTTTAGAACGATGGAAATTATTTTGGGCGACGAGGTATTCATATCTTCTTTATTTATTTCTTTACTATATAATGCAGAATAATAATAACTTTACTTAATTACGGAATGTCTGCCAACATGTCTACGATAACGCATCGCAGATTGCACGTTTTTTTGTACATATTTTTGAAATCTAGGCAAAGCTACTGCAACTTCAAGCCAGTAAAGTTATATAATACAACATTTACTTAAGTTTGGAACTGTTAAATATTAAGCAGGACACTATATTTTTGATGAATTATTTGTTATTCTGCTTCGTCCGAGAATAGGCCGTTTGCATCACATTTTTTTCCGGTTTAGGCAAATATTCTAAGACATTATGTATTTTTTAAATCGTAATTTTGAAACCCTGGCGATTTTTTCAAAAATTTCAATCCGAAAAATCAGACCATTTTTTATAAACCGGAAAGACGGGACATAATTTTATAGGTGCAAAAAAACGATGATTACATAGCCGAAAATCATTTTTAAAAAAAAGAACGTTTTCCACACGAATGACACAGGAGAATAACGAGGCATACCAAAAATATTAAATCTCGCAAATTTTTCCTTGATCCATCTTATTGATCATAAATCATTATAATGTTCAACGTCTATATTACTAAATCAAATGTAATATACTGGTACTTGTAAATTATAATAATAATAAGAATATTATAAAATTCGATTTTGTTAAAATCCGCACCATTATCATTATACCTCTTAAACACGTACGGACAACGTAAAATGTACGGGGTTCTCTTCATTACATCTGCCAAAAAATCAAACCAAATAATACGTTCGCAGAGAACAAACAATAAATCTAGTGATCGTTAAATGTCAAATTCAAAAATTCGCCTGAAATCCAAGTGATGCCATATAAAAAAAATAAATCAGTGTGGAATTTTATAAAATTAATAGGAACATTTTCAGAGACGGGACATTTTCGTGTAGTGACGTCACGAGTCCAAATAATGGATTTATTTATTTAAAAATAAAAAAACTGTACATTTCTAAAAATTTTTACTAACATTTTCGTAATCTTAGTAAAAAAATCTATCCACACGATTTTTTCCAAGTCGTTATGAAGTCCATGCAAGTGGCCTACTAAACTAACTAACTAAACTAACTGACTTATTTATTTATTTACATAAACTAATTTATTTATTTGAAAAAATATGAAACGGTAACTTATCTTAACCTCCCAGGAGTCGCCGTGTTATGTCAGAGCGTCAAAATATTTCCGCTTTACAATAAAATCCAAATAAATGGAATATTTCTGAACGTAAACTAAAAACTGTTTTTGAAGGGTGATAAAAAACGCTTTGAAAGCATATTATATATTGAAAATAACCATAAACATAAAGTTTTAAAAATGGCCCACCTTACGTTTTCTCTAATTAAAATCACCTCAATTTTTTATCGTTCCATGTAAAAATAATTAATGAAAAATTCCCAAAGTTTCATAAATTTATTTCAAAATGCGATTCAAAACTTTGGTTTCATAAAGGTGGACATTTTACTTATTCTGTGGTTAGTTTTTGTATTTGAATATAAAGCATGATATTTTCTCTTTCTAACACCGTTTATATCATATTTCTCAATATGATAGTGAGAGATCTTTATGAGTTTACTTTAAGGGTTAATAAAGTCAGGTACGCCTCATACGTCATTAATTTGTCTGGCATTGTTTTATTATCGTGAAAACAAGCTTATGGGTCAGAGTAGTTAATGCTTTGAGAATTTAAAAAAGATTTTCTGCCTTTTATATATTTGTTTATCATGTAAGCACTTCAGACAATGCATTCGATCCCCCTTAAAAGAGAGGCGAGGCGTTGGATGACTAATGTTCAAAAATCCCGAAATACGAGTAGTTACCTCTCGTGTGCTCCTAAGCTGTAGCGTGACGTTTCAAGCACGATCCGTTACAAGGAGCTTTCAATGTTCTAAAAAATGGTTTATTCCAAAATGCTACCGCAGAAGATAAAAGCTTTTTCCTATACACACTCTCCCACCTGCCGCAAGTCCTAGTTGCTATCTTGCCACAGGCGTGGTTGCCACCTCCCCGACTACCAACCCCACATTTACTCTTAAGGCTTACCGTTAAAAATACAGAGTATTTCACGCTTTTAGCTCGTGTTCATTTTGCTGAAAAATATTCCGTGTTTTAGCATTTATTCACTTTAAAGTGCTTGAAAGTAATGAAATGATTTTCAAATCGCTGTTACTTTTTGTTTTTTAATACGAAAATTTGCTCTCAAAGCCTCTAAGAAAGAATTGGGTCCTTGCAGTAACAACAAATTATGCATAATTTATTAGATAGTCCATACCTTCTGGAATGCTGCAAGTTGTTTGTACCAACAACTACTGCCAGGGGCCACACCACGTGGCACAACAGACGGATTATCACAGCATGACACAAGGGTATGGGGCTGCTAAACAACATGTCTCTAGGTATCTTTAACATCAACCTTGAACACTTGTTAATAATATCTCCTGAACTAACTTACGTTAATTTAAATATTGAAATAAAGCACTTTTCTATTTTTGTTACTGTTCATGTGTGTAGTAAATAGATGCAGTCTGTTTTACACTTAAAAAATAATCGAGTGCAGTTAACACGCGGTAGAAGCGAAACTTTACCAAAACAATCTCACACTATCAAGAACCAAGGAACCTTGAAAAGTGAGGTCGTAATCAGAGCGCAGTGAGCAGGCCAATGAGCGCAGACTTCGCGTCGTTGACGATTTATATCTCAACCAATAGGAGCCTTGATAAGAGTATAATGCTTCGCAGGTGCTGTACGAGTCATTTCAGTTTAATCCGAATCTCGAATCGCTAACGGCGCTAAAGAAGTTTCACTTCAAAAACAGTTTTACGTTTCAATAAGATAGGCCCAGAGAAATTTAATTTAATAAAATTTAAAAAGAATGTTTAGGATGTTTCACTTGGCAAACGAATTGAGAAAAATAATGTAATCTACACACATAATAAGAATATATATAAGAATCAAAACAATATACAAAAAATACACCTTTAAACGACGACCTCCGTAGTCCAGTGGTAAGACTCATGACTCACAATCCGGAGGTCGCGGGTTCGAACCCGGCATGCGCAAATAAATTTTATTTGATTAATTTGTGTTATTTCACAATTAATTCATTTAAAAATAATATGTAGTATATTTGCGGCATGTTCCAGAGTGGAAGATACTATTAGTATCGCCCTGGTGTAAGACCACCATTCAGAATTGAAAAGTTGCTTGAAAATGGCTTTAGCCGTGTTTGGTGACCAGATCTGAATAGCCAAGTTCTTCCCAACCTTCCTCTCCCCCCACCTCCTTCCTCTCCCCACTACCTTCAGCCTCACAACATACCCCAATTGGGGATGCCATAGTCTCACTGGCTCTAGACGGGAGCAGTTGAGGTTCTTGTGCGGTATTAACTGTAAAAAAAAATAAATAAAAATAAACACGTTTCAGTAAGATTTATTTATTGGTCAAAGCAATTTCTTCTTTTTTCGTATGGTGGGGGGTCAGAGGGGGACATCTAGGTCTGCGAGCCAGTCTTGGGCCTCAGGCGTTGCCCAGTGGACCTCATCAATCCCGCCGGGGAATGAATGGAGCGGGCATTCGTTGACCACATGTTCGGTGGTCTGCACCACATTCACACATCGCCGACTGTTTAAGGCCCCATCTGTGCATCATCTGAGTACAACGGCTATGGGAGCACCTTATCCTATTGATGGCAGTCCCGAGTTTGCGAGGCAATGAGAACCCAGGCTGTCTCTCAGTGGGGTCTTGAACGAGATGGACGTTTTTGACGTTGGCTGATTGCCACTCAAGCTTGCACCTATCTTCTGGGTTGAGAGGTGTTCGAAGGAGTCTTTCTCCTTTCGTCCAGAAGGGTTTTCGAGACTTTAAGCGGCATGCCGGGTGAGAAACGACATCATCGTGCAGAGGTATTTCGTTGTTTTGCAGCGCCTTCTTGTATTCCCTCAGTGTTGCAATCTCTCGCCTGATATTTGGCGAGGTTATATTTGCAAGTACGGGGAGCCGAGAAGGAGGAGTCGATTTTAAGGTTCCGCTGATGGTTCGCATTGTGGCATTAAGCTGAACGTCGATAGCATTATTATTTTAACAATTTAAAATAGCTTTACGAGAATATTATGTCACTTGACAATCGAATTGACAGCAAAAATTATGTGATGTATGTATGTAAACAAATCATTCGGAGTCCACAGATGGGAGGACGAATCAAAGAAGAAAACCTTTAAAACCGAATCTGCTGAACTGGATTATAAAAAAACACTATCGTATTTATTTTATAATTATTTAAAAATAAACACTACATGATAATATGTTTATAACTAATTAATATTAATTTCTTATAATTAAATTATAATATGAATCAAAGACGAAAACCTTTAAAACCGAATCTGCTGAACTGGATTATAAAAAACACTATCTTATTTATTTTATAATTATAAAAAAAATTACTACATGATAATATGTTTATAACTAATTAATATTAATTTCTTATAATTAAATTATAATATGTAAATGAAATCCTCTGCACGGGAGATCCCAGTGAGGATATCATTATCTCTAAATGTTACTAAGAAATGAAGACAATAAATCATTATTATTATTATCCTTTCTTGAAAATCCATCGAAATTTTTAATTTTTATATATTTTTTGAAAATGTAAGATGGGTAAGTTATGTAAAATATTGTGGTAATCATAGCACATGGTCCATATTCAAATCCTTGTGAACATTTACCTAAGCCGCGCCAGCTGTAGGTAAGGGAGCACCGTACCTTCGTCACATTGATTATCTGCCCAGTGGAGCGTTTTCAATGTTTAGACGAGTATAGAACCACTTCAACCTTTGAACAACTCGCCAAGTTCACTAGAGGGTGACATGTAATTAGACGCACAAGATGGATAATCTGATATCAAAGAAAAATTCGAACATTTTCGTCGGGGCTGCTTACCCTTCCTTGCTACAACTCCTAAAACCCCTGCGCACATCGACCGAACACCAGCGTCTAAATATTTTTCAGATTCATGATTTTTTTTTTGAGCGCTTTTATTATTACCGTGACAGCATAAAAAAGGCAATAAACATACGTCCCTTATTACATTAATGCTGCAGATCTTTCAAAAGATGAGATACACAATTCATTGTATGTCTTGTGCAGTAGTGGCGGGTTGTAGCAAGTTTTTAGTGAGCTCGATTACTAACATAGAAAAAATACGACGTTATTACTGTTGTAGCTGAATTTTTTTTTTTTTTAAATTTCACCTTTTTGTGTGAAGTACTTTCAGTATGTGGATGCGGCATATCCCCAAACTGAAAGAATCCTGAAAATCTTCGTACAAAATATTGAAGTTTCGAAAAAAAATAATCGTTTTCAGCTACAACATCAATAACGTCGCATTTTCAATCTTAGCACTCTAGCGCACTGAAAACTCACGGACCGCCACTAGTACGTAGGTCTGTTTCCTCCAAAGGAAAAAGTAATCATTTTCTTGCATTTCTCTAACACGCTCCACCGTGGCGTTTTTGTAAACTTCTACAATACTACAAGCCGTGACGATAATTTTAAAAGTATGGAATATAGTTAAAAGGATAATATTGAAGTGTGAGTGTATTATTAAGTCAATGCGCTGATGGTTTTTTTTCTTCTTAACACTCCAATACACGCGTGTCATCTCACAGATGACCAGTTCTGTTTTTTCGTCATAAGTTTGATGAAGGGAGGGGAGCCTGGTCCCCCGCCCTAGTATTCCCCAAGCTCGCCTAGCTCACTTTTGACATTTTTTTTTTTTTATTCACTTTTGACAAATAAGTGAACAGTCATCTGACAGATGACACGCGTGTATTTATGTCTCACTAGGGGGCGCGTGTATTGGAGTGTTAAACATGTAATGCTGCAGCTCTTTCTTGCACACTTTATGACAATAGTCGAAAATGAGACAAACGGTGAACGTATGTCTGCACTCTCCCAAAGGAAACATACAATCATTATCATACATCTCCCTCACACGTATAAAGAAAATGAAGCGCAGTAGGCCACTTGCATGGATTTCATAACGACTTGGAAAATGTTAGTAAATTTTTTTAGAAATGTACTGTTTTTTTTTTTTTTTTTTAATAAACAAATCCATTATTTGGGCGCGTGACGTCACTAAATGAAAATGTCCCGTCTCCGAAAATGTTCTAATAATTTTGTAGATTTCCACAATAATTTTTTTTTTTATATGGCAACACTTTGATTTCAGGCGAATTTTTGAATTTGACATTTAACGTTCACTAGATTCACTGTTTGTTCTCTGATAGATGTTATGAAGAGAACCCCGTACAATTTACGCCTTCTGTACCTATTTTAGAGGTGCAATGGTAATGGGGCTGATTTTAAGAAACTCAAATTTTATAATATTCTTATTTTTATTATAATTTATCAGTACAAGTATATTTCATTAGATTTAGTCATATACAGACATTATAATGATTTATGATAAATAAGATGGACCAAGGAAAAAAATATTTATGAGATGTAATATTTTCGGTATGCCTCGTTATTCTCCTGAGCCATTCGTATGGAAAACGTTCCTTTTTAAAAATGATTTTCGGCTATTTAATTATCATTTTTTCGCACCCATAAAATTATGTCCCGTCTTTCCGGTTTACAAAAAATGGTCTGGTTTTTCGGATTAAAATTTTCAAGAAATCGTCAGGGTTTCAAAAATACGATAAAAAAATACCCAATGTCTTAGAATATTTACCTAAACCGGTAATTTTTTTTTGAAAATGTGATGCAAGTGGCCTATTCCCGTCACCGCAGTTGAGCGTAATAAGATATATCTGTTCCTCCAAAGGAAAAAAAGTAGTGCTTTGGAGGAAATAGACACACGTATTTTGTGTGTCTCACTATTATTTAATGTGGAAGAAAGAGCTGCAGTATTATTAGGCTAAAGAACGTATGTTTTATGCTTTTTTGTGCCGTTACGGTACTGTAAGCGTGGATCGTCACGGTAATAATAAAAACGCTTATTTTCGATTGAAGACGAAACGCGGTCTTGTTTATTTTGTCCGCATTTGCACCTGAAGACCCGAACCCTTACTTTTCTATTACTTATATAAATTGTTTTCATTATACATGCTGCCATGCTACGAGCTCTCGGAAACTTTGAAAACTTTGGTCAAGGAAACCCCAATTTTAATTAAAACTTTTCGAGCACAATAGGCTTCGATCTAAAAATCATATAAAATCCTTTATTGGGGTTCAAACGCGGTAAGCATTTCTGTATCCCTTACTTTACCTTTTTACTTAGGCAACTTTGCGTTTATTTATAAATAGTAATAAAAATTAGCGCTCGACGTTTTTGCATTTGAATAACCAAATTTCTTCGAAAATTTCGCAGAGTTTTCCGAGCTGTCTATCGAAGTTGTGTTTTAAATACCGAGTTATATCTGGTTTGCGAGAAAATTTATTCGGAAAGTTAATTAACGTTTGAAGTTTATTATGCTGGAGTGAATGCACTACTCGGTTAACATGACACTGAATTACTGGCTAAACAACTAAACACAAGGTGTAAGTTGTGAGTTGTGTAGGGTGTAAGTTGAGATGTTACGTGCGATGTCACGGGTAGCAGAATCTCCTCACAATGAGGCAGTTGTTGTTATCTAAACTAGCCCACTGAGGGTAACCCCTATTAAAGCGTACCTCAAAACTAAACATGGAGATTAATAATTTACTTTGGAGGATACTGGATATCCTCGTCTCGCCTACAATCTATTATATTGAATATAAATTAATAAAAGACCGGTCAGTGACTGAGTGGGCATCGCGTTTGGATCCCAACCGGGCGTCATGTGTTCGATTCCTTGGCTGGCTAAGTCCTCCATTACGACCCAAGCAACATTTTCCGCTTATTGTGGTGATAGTATGAGATTTTAAAACACTGTTAGACTATTCCTAACCCGGGAATGTTTGTCTTTCTTTAAAAAAAAAGAGAAATGCATTTGTAATAGAAGTGCAAAAATAACGATACATTAAAATAGTGTTGAACTTGATGGTCTATCGGACATCATAAACCAAAACCTGCACTAAAATGAATATCCTGAAAGCATTTTTAATTGTCTACTAGCAAGTACTCGGCATGCTTTGCAATGCCTCTCAAAGAAATAATTTTTCTTATAATACTGTTTATTGAAGTTTACACCTTACCCACCGTCCCCCCTCCCTCTTGTGTTCCCCATCCCCCTCCCATGTTCCCCACCAACCTCCCCCGTTTCAACACCTAGGACATCCCCCTCCCACAACTACCCCTCTCCTTCGTTCCCCCCACCCTGATTGCCTTCTACCTGCCACCTTCTTTCCCTGCCGATAAACTATTTCAAATTCCCATATTTAAAAAAAAAAACAAATTTCGTGATGCTAGATAGAACTCACCATTATACATACAACTCGGGCGTTCGCACAAAAACTCACCAAAGTTTCATCGCAATCGTATGAAGGGTATTGGAATTAATTTCAAAACGCCAGAGCTCACCATTGTACATTGAAACTTTTTCGGGCGTACGCACAACAAGTCTCCAAAGTTTCATCGCTATCGGATGAATGACAAACAAAGAAACATTAATTTTTATATATTAAGATATATAAAACATAATAATGTCGTTCAACTCGAACCTATCCAATCTAACCAACATTAAACCGACAATATGCTTGGCTCATTTCCATAATCTACAACAATTATGTAGTTAACATCAAAATGCAACGCGGAAATCGTAATTAAATTTAAAATTAAAATTATAACTGCACCAGCATGTTGACGATATGGAAATCTAATAAAATATATGAAACACTAGCAGGTTCCCGGCATGCGTTGCATTGCCATATTCAAAGCAATAAATTGTTTCTGTCTGCATGTCCTGCCTCCGTTCTTCTCCCGCATCCCCTACCCTCCCCCGTTCCCCTTCCACCTTCCCCGCCCACCCTCCCCCTCTCCCGCTCCACGGTCCGGCAAACCCCCTCCCGCGTTCCATATATTCAGTCCCAGTACATTCAGTTTTCACTTCGTTTCTTTTATTAAAATTTTAATTTTTCGTATATTACAAATATACATTTTTGTATATTATAAGAACAATCAATCAAATTTGGTACCTAACATAAGTACCTATTTAAAATATATATAATTTTAAAAAATCCATTCTTTTAATACAAAAAATAAACAGCTGCCTAAATTCAATTTCCATGACCATGGGGTGACCTACGACCCTGGGGTGACCTACGACCTTGGGGGTGACCTACGACCTTGGGGTGACCTACGACCTTGGGGTGACCTACAACCTTGGGGTGACTTACGACCTTGGGGCGACCTATGACCTTTAGGTGATCTACGACTTCGGGGTGACCTACGACCTTGGGGTGACCATCCTTATCCTTGTCCTTAACCTTATCACTTCCCAAGTCAAGCGTGCGTAAAGGCCCGACCGTTCGCCTCGCCATCGATCACCGTTCGCATCGATTACCGTTCGCATCACACTTTTCGTAACACATCACCGCTTTTTGTAACACATCACCACTTTTTGTAACGCATTCTCCAGCTTACCCCTAAGTCGAGCGTGCGTAAAGTAACTACGGCATAACAAGTCATCAAAGTTTCATCGCATTCGGACGAATAGTTTAGGAATGCATAATGGATAAACAAAGAAACATTGATTTTTAAAATATTTAAAATATTTATTGCACATTTATGACTAACATTCAATTTGTTAAGGGGGATACATTCCAATAGATGTACAAATACAAATATATTGAAACGATTTCATCTGCCCTAGGAATGCGAATATTGTCAATTCCCAACAGAGATGTGAGATATATGGCAATCTGATTTATTGGAGGACAATTTGCTGCTACCTGCTTAACCTTTCAGGGGTCGCATCTTTCCATATTATATTTAGAAAGCAGACTCTTCATTAAACGACCCGTAGAAAGTATTTATGTCATCGCTTTCAAACCTTGCTGAACCAAGAAAAACGTTTGCGGTTATCATAAGTTTAGCATCAGTAAAAACAATATTCAAAATATTGTGTATTTAGTAGTTGGGTAGTTTCGGGAATTTGCTGACACAATTATCGTTTGTGCGTGGTCCTTGAAAGTGTTCAGCAAACTCAATATAGTTTGGTTTATTATGATTGGTAATTTTAATTGATAATGTAGGGTTAAATTGGTGAAAAATAGCCTTTCAAGATGGTATAGTAGGATACACATGAGAAGGAACTCAAGAGATGAATTTTTCACCCTGCTGAAACGTCAAAAGAAAGTGATTAATGAAATGGAATTATAAAAATATGACATGTATACATAATTTATTGGAACCTCTAGACAGCTAAATAAATCTTTACCGTAATATCCTAGATACTAGTTTAAGAGCTTACCAATATATGGCATTCAGCTATCCTAGATATAGTTTAAGAGGTTACTACAGATGGCACTAATACTTTAATATATACTATTGCAACCTCAAGGAGGAGGTCCAGAAGATTTCTACCGTATGCTAAATAAGCCATCAGAGCTTATTGTCATCTACCACAAATGCAATCTTTAGAACACAGATATCAGATGAGAACGTCGCATTAAAATTCTGAAAAGTGCAGTGCAGTGCATGTGTCCCAACATTTCAACACCTTTGATATTTGCTTCATCATCAAATTGCCTCATCGTGAAAATTACTCGTTTTGTGCTTAAATGCCCCGGAAAAGATTTGCCAGCTTTCCTGTTTTCCCCTTCCCCTACAGATACATCCTTTAGTTTCACGTTCAATCTCTTTCACCCTTAAAACACCCCCACAGGATCTCCGAAGAATCCACCCGGAACCTTCAGGATCTTTTTTTGTGTTATTATACAAATCGATAAATTGATTAAATTTTTATGTTTCTCAGGTTTTTTATAATATTTTCAAATTCTTAACGATTTGTTAAGAAAATTAATTTCAAGAGCGGTTGAACTTACGGAGAAATGGGTTTGCAACGACTGCTCAACCGTGCCCGTGTTTGCTCAACCCAAGCCAGCGATATCTACGTTTTATGGCTTTGCTCACTCAATTCTGTGCCGTGAAATTCCGAGTCGCCGACTACCGACCCGGTGTTTGCATGCTGCACATCAACCTCCTGAAGGAGGCGCCGAGTCAAAAGCCCAGGGTTACGACATAGCGCACTTTGATCATCTTGTTACGTTTGAGAGTTACATGAAATGAATTTTCCAAGAAATGCGTCGCGCATGAATTACTATATTTGCGCCATTTTTATCAGGTAAAAAAAGTTATTTTGGAAAAAATTGTAAGGGTATCTGGTATTTTAAAGGTACATAGCATAAATTAAAGTTTAAAGCGACAGTGCTATGAATTTTGACTGCTCTTGGAAGATCTCTCTCATCTATCGTAGCCCCTTGTACAGTGTTATTTAATTTACTTTATATACACAGAGAAGGCCCTGGCGAAAATAATCCCCCTCGGGGCCTGTCTCGTCTTTGGGGATGCTATGTGGAGAGTAATTTTGATGAATGGAAGTAGAAGAAGTTCTGGAGATGAAAAATGTATGATGGGTGGGTAGGAATCTCGGGGTCAGTATTTCGAGGTGTGACGGAGGTGTGAATCCGCATCCCTCCCTCTGCGGTGTAAGGCGATGCTCCGAGAGTTCTGCTGGAGAGGTCAAAAGTACTCCCTGAAACAGTCTTTCCCTGTCCAGCCTGCCACGCAGCTAGATGCATCTACCACCAAGACCTAACAAACCAACTTAACATTTTGGGAGGCGGGTATGTGTACCACCGCCCCGGGAACAATTTATTGGATAACCAACACCTCTGCCATAGGTCACCCCAAATATTTCGCTAAGTTTGGTGACTTAGCAGGGGTGCCCGGCTTCATGGGGTGAGTTTTGTCAAGGTTTTCCTCAGGGCCATCAGTGTTTTTTTTTACATTAGCTCCACACAGTAGTGTTGGGTAGGACACGACATCAGGATGAGTTTGTATGAGGTACTCAAATATCGAAATGAGGTGGTGAGATGTCCCACCTCTTTTTCATCAGCTCCACACAGGGGGCCCTGAGGAAAATAATTCCCCTCAGACCCTGGGGATGCTGTGGACGTATCAATCCATCCCTCCAGTGGTGCAAGGCGTAAGGCCGGAGAAGTCAAAGGGACTCCCTCAACCATTCTCTCCGGATCCGGCCTGCCATGCAGCAGACGCATCCGCCGCCTAGACCTGGACAATCCTCACCCCATGAGCCCAGGCACCACTGCTAAGTCACCAAACGTAGGCAACCACTGGGGGGTAACCGTACCCGCCTCCCATGCTTGTTATTTTTGTAATACGGAAAATGGATATAAAAAAAGGTCTACCCTCCCCCCCCTCCCTCTCTCACCCCCCCTCCCCCCCGCACCCACCCTCTGATCCCCCCCCCTTCTGCAACCCCCTCCACCTTATCTCAACTCTCCCTCAACCTCCCTCCCTTGGGAGCTGTTGGAACTTTTGTGCGGTATTCACATAACACATAACAATAATTTAAAATGAAAAATATTTAAAAAAAATTTTTTTTTTGAATATTTGGAACTCTTGTGCGGTATTCACATAATAATAATTTACAATAAAAGCATTTTCATTTTTTTAAAATAAAAACATATTTTAATTATTTTTTTGGAGCCGTTGGTACTCTTGTGCGGGATTCACTTAACAATACATGATATCATACGTCAAGCCATTATGAAGATTGCCACTTCAATAAGTATGAAAGATATTGGACTAACCATCCGCGCAGTGCAACTACAAACGTACCACCGGATCACAAGTTTATAATTTATATTTACTTTCCACAGCGGATTCACTTGAATGTCTCATCATTTCAGTGCATTGATTAACCCTGTGAGAGATCTGTTAGTAAATTTGAATAACAAAAGTTGCATGATTAAACCAATTAACTCAGCCACTGATTCAGAGTTTCATTCCCAAGTTACAACGATTCTTCTATTATTTATCTCGTAACATGATGAATTTGTGATTATACTCCATAAATACGTCTGGATATTAAGTGTCCAGGAGTTGTGGAAACATATTATGGTTGTTTCCGGTGAGGGCACCTGATTCATATATATTGATTCGCAGGTATCACATCGGTGGACATAAAAAGAGTTTTTTCGAGACGTATAAAACTTTATGATGTAATGTTTGTGTGAGATATTTCAAACGATCCTGGCCTTCGCCATTCGTGATACAAAAATAGAGTATTTTAATGATATTTGGGAAATATCTCTTGGAGCATAATATTATGCTTATAATTTTTTTTTTCAAACATTTATCTATTTGATTTTTAAGTCGCTCGCAGGCTGCAGACGTCAGTAATTTTTTGATGCTTTTCTTTTTTCAGAATTTTTTTCAAGTTATTATTCTCCCACCTGTCCTCACTATTCACTCAGCCGAGTAACCAAACAAACCCACACCCCAACCTTAACTATAATTTTTTTTTTACATTATCTCCGCACAGCAAGCCCTGAGGAAAATAATTTCCCTCAGGGTCTATGTCATCATAGATGCTATGTGGAGGTGGAGGGTCTTTTTGAGGAAAGGAAGGAGTGAACATTGGTCTTGAAGAGACCCATGTTGTGGGAAGGGGGAAACACAGACGCTGGCAAATCGGCCGAGCTGTTGAACACAAGAACGAGTTGAAGAAGCGACCCGTTATCATGTGACAAATTTTAACCGTGTACATATGTTGGGCACGCGTTTGGCGTATTTCCCGACTATGCTCCGGTGCCGAAGGGATCAATGAGGCTAGTTGTTCGGAGCATCTTCAATTGAAATACCGGTAAAACAAGGATGAAATTCCCACCCGACGCCTGTGCTATAAATATTACAATCCGTCTGTTAAGATGGGAGAAACTATCAAACGGACCGCCCGTTTCTGCACAGAGTCGAGGGTATTTTTCAGGTATTTTGGAGCTCCAGACCAGAGATTACTGCCAAATTCAACCGTGGGGCGCACTTGTGATTTGTATAGGGTTAGCAGTTCTGTACTATTAAAGTATCTGCGGGCCCTGTACTGTACGCCCAGTTGAATATCAAATACCTTCTTTCTAATGTTTTAAGTTGAATAAAAAATCGTTCACATTTTCTACTCCAAATAATGTCAGGAATTGTAAGTAAATACAGTACGTCTCTTAATACCCAAAACGAAGCAACTTTTTTGTAAAGACACAACTGACAAGTTTATAACCTTAGCTATGAAACAGAAAATCTGTTTTCTGGCCCCCTAACACGGTCGATCGATAAGGATTGATAGAATAATTTTCGGTAATTTCTCATCGTTCCCTAGGACAACTGCAGGTCGCTAACGTAGGAATATATTGAGTTGACGTAGAATATATTGAGAATACTTAGTCATTGTGAATTGTTACTTATTTGTTGGCGATCTGCAGTCGTACTAGGGAATGATGAGAACTTACCGAATGTTATCCTATCAATCCTCATCGATCGACTGTGCTAGGGGGCCTGATCCATCAAAAACTCTTACGCGATCAGCTAACGTCATGAAATTTGAAATTATTTTCGTGTACGATATTTATGTCTCAATGCATTCCACCATGAGATACCCACATATGAAGATACGTAAATAAATAAATTAATGTAATGCCGGGTGGTAAATCCATATTATATGAATTAGCTCCCTCCCAAAATACCCATTTTTGTGTCAATGGTGTCAAAAAAGAAAATGTAACTAAAATTTCGAACACGTTAAACTAGAAAAAGTTGTATACTATATAAACTACAGGAACACAATAAATAAGAAAATGCAAATAGTAATGATCTGTAAGGTATGAGATATCTCTTAAAGGTCCGAAATAATTTCGTACAGGTTCTCATACAAGATTCCAGGCAAAATACCTTCCAATTGAATTGGGCTAAAGCGGCATTATGCCGAACCGCGGATATCGAATTTGTTCTTGGATAATTCATATTTTGCATGGCGTCCCGGATATGGGGCTAACTACTAATCTACCTACTGCCCTGCTACCTACAACTAAACTGCCTGCTACCCTCAATGCAAGCAATTAAGACGCGAGGAATCTCATTAAATAGGAACAACCCTTCAATAGTAGTTCGAAACAATAGAAAATCTACGGGAAAGCTGATCATTTTTAATTAAATTTTTATTTTTATTCATCTTTATTACTTATACACTACAATTTGTGATATGCTATATCTTTCTCGCTAGGAAATCCCGTATAGAGAGCAGGCGCAATGTAAAACACAATAGTTTATAATAAAAATACAAATCACTAAAAATACAGTAAACTACATTAAATTGAAAATAATTTTAGATGACCGGGGAGTCATAAATCACAAAAAAGTAAAAAAAAATTCTAACGATAAATTGTTGACGTCAAAACAGCCCTGATCCAAACCTCTTGAATTTTTGCGTCTTTTGAAATATAACATTTTCTAATACAATTAATGATCTATTTTCCATTATCTGCGTGTTGATTTTTCTACATCGCATCATATTCAAACAACAATTTTCATAAATTAGCCCCTGCCCGGGAGGTTGCGGGTATAAATTGAGTATAGTGCATGGATTTTTTTCGGTTATTTTGTAAGGCAGGCAAAAAATTGTTATTAGATAAAATCTCGACGAATAATACTGAGCGTGGAAGTCAATATTGTAGAAGGTCCATAAATGAATGAAATAGAAAGACCGGTATGAGCGTTACTTACCAATATTTTGACTACCAACCATAATAATTATTATTATCATGGTTACTCCCTTAAAACTTTAACCTCAACAAGTTGTCATAATATTATATCTTGGTAATGGTATATTAAAGTTACCCACGGGAAGAAAGCCCGCATTCTTGGGGTCGAAGTAAACGTTTACGGCAAACAAATACAAACAAGGGCTGTTTAAGAGTCAACGCTTTCAAAAGACTATAACTGGGGTGTAAAAGTTTTATGTGTGGTAACACTTAGCAGATATTGATTCTCGGAATATATTTGAGCTATGGCGGTGGTTAAAGGAAGCGCTGTTTTTTAACCGATACCAAATAAATAATGCAATGTTTACTGATTGAGTTAGACGATAATAATAATGGCTTGTAGATGTTTGTTTGCAAGCACGTTTTTGGAGAAACAAAAGAATACACTTCTACAATACTTTCTTTGCTTTCGGGAGCATCTCTATTGTATATATTGTGAACACCAAAAGAATATATATTGTATTAATTTGTTCTTTGGTTAGTTCCTTTTTGACCACCTGTACAAATAAGATTATATATCAGTTCACACCGACTCATACTTTTACCGGGTTGATTCTATAGGTAAAGATCATGAGGTATTAAATAATTAATCCTTGAAGCAAGCGGATGGGTTTATGTTCTCAGGAAATAGGATGGCGAGAGATGGGAAGCCTTATAAGGACATTGACAAAAGAGTGAATGCAATGTAGTAGCCGATAATAAGAAGTTGTCAATGGAAGCAAAGCTAGCAGTCCATAATTGAATTTGTTGCTACCTAGCCTGATGTCTGGCAGAAAGGAGGACGAAAGTAGATGAATTGGAGATTAAATTATTTCCCTGAGTGATAAAACCATAAATATAGGTATATGCAATATATGCAACCCACTAACGAAAGAGTATATGTAAATATCGAAATCTCAACAAGGTACGACATATAACGTGTCTGTAGGTTGGAGTGGTGTGTAATACAAATTACATCCTTAGCTATATAGTGGTATTTCGACAGTCTGAAGTATAAAATGCTGATTGTCATTAATGAATATATCGAATAAGATTGGTTCCAGATGCATCTCTTGAAGGACACCGTTAATTAATATATCGCGTGATTAATAATTTCAATGTTTCTTTGTTCCAGATGCACTCCGTGCCCGGCCGCGTGCGAGAGTTGCACAAGTGGGGGTGCGTGCGGCGTGCGGCGCAACGCGCTCATGCGGGGCGCGCTGCTGGCCTCCCAGGGCGCGTGCATGGCTGTTACCGTCATGCTGGCCGTAATCGTGTTTAAACAGCGCAAGTGCAAGGTAAGCAGCCAATGCAAAAAATGGCCACAACACGAGAAAAACCATTTGTGTATATGTGTATCAGTGTTTTAATTTATGCCCAATTTTGGGGAAAATTTTGGAAGGGGTAAAAATAAATGGGTTATTTCAATACATATTCAGATCTAGACAATTAACGTGTTTATGAAGCTTAATATACATACATATGTATGTGGCTTTTTACAGTTCAATGGTAACTCAACAAGCAAACCAAGCAATTTCAACAACCCTTTGAAAGGTCATTAATGCCCACGTCAAACCGCGCTATACTTTCGTGGCTTGGCTTATTTCAGCATATCGCTCGCCGTATATCCGTAAATTCCCATTCTGAAGGTATGACGAGCGATATGCTGAAATAGGTCAGGCCCAAAAACGCTATCTACTTTATAGCGTAGTCTGACAGACGAACATAAAAATAATAGCTCATAATCTATTTAACCCAGTTTTTTTTTCATTACATTTAATGACTTTTCAAAGGATTGATGAAGTGTCACTTTGTTGAGTTATCCGGTCACAGAGAAAGCCATAGTATCCTCAATATATTATTTTCGTGTGTTTGTTTTTTGTTTTTCTTTTGTACATTGAGAAGATGAAACAGCTGTTACACGTAACAATAATCATAGAAGAGAACTTGTTAAAAGTTGTTGTAAGAACTTGTTGAAAAGAAAAACTTAAAATTAACGTGGAGTTCTACAAATTAAACCTGATAAGATAACCATAAGTTTTATATTATTTTTGCGTTGAGCCAATTCTAAACTGTAATAAGTTACAGAGATCAAGGTTAGTGTTCTGTTTTTTCCCATGAGATTTGTCAGATTGCTATTTTTTGTGATATATTGTCCGCGCAAGGTAAATTCATAATCATATTTTTTAGTTAAATCGATATTGAAATATAAATTGATAACATTACATTTTGACGACCGGCGTGATCTAGGGGTAAGGCTCTTGACTCGCAATTCGGAGGTCACGGGATCGAATCCCGGCGTGGCAAATAAATTTTATTTGATTAATTTGTGTTCTTTCACAATTAATTTATTAAAAACAATATATAGTATTTTAGTCAGAATAATAGAAGAGAATGTATGAGACGATGTATGAATGTGAGTGAGGCAAAGAGTGTGTGCCAAGACCGAGTTGTTTGGCGGTCCGTCCTCTCTGCCTACCCCTGCGGGGAAACGGCGTGATGGTTAGTTATAGTATTTTTGCACGTTCACGTTCCAGAGTGAAAGATCCTCTCAGTATCGCCCTGGTGTATGACCACTATTCAGAATTGAAGCGTTGCTTGAAATGGCTTTAGCCGTGTTTGGTGACCAGATCTGAATAATAATAATAGAATAATAATAATAGAATAATAATAATAGAAAAATAGGTACTTCCCCATCTTCCTCTTCCCCATCTCCTTCCCCTCCCTGTCAGTTTGACAACATACTCTTTCACATCATAGTCTCACATACCTCAATTGGGGATCCCGTCTGGGGTCTTACTGACTCCAGACGGGACTCGCTGAGAATCTTGTGAAGCATTCACATTAAAAAAAACATACCTACTGTATCATAAAACACCTCCCTTGCAGCGAATTCGTTACGACAATGACGCTGTACTAACCTGACTTTAATAGTGTTTTTGATATTTAGAAAAATCAGGAAATCTGATTTTTCTGTTTCCAGATTGTAGATTGAGTTTCGCTAATATTTTCGTCATTTAATTGAATATTGCAATATGAGGTTTTAATAAATAAATATGTATTTAGACCTGGGGAATTATTTACGGTTAGGGAATCATGTATAAAAATACACTGAACCAAGAAAAGAACTAACGGGTCAATTTTTATACGTTGTAGGTGTTTACGAGTGTGATGACTTCTTATTTACATAATATATTACGTTTAACGGTGTTATAATAAAAAATATTTCATAATAATTCGAACCCGAAGTATAAATACATACGTAATACTGCATAAGCTAAACACATTTAAAAAATTTGTTTAACATTATGTCAGTATTTATGTATTTTACATAAAATCGCAGCACATTTAAATGTAAAACATAATTTTATCATGCAAATTTATGAAGAAGTATATATTTATCCCATACTACTTTCGGTGCTACGGTGATCTGTTCGATAGTAAGCGATAATTCTGAGCGATAAAAGTGATCTGTGTTCAGTGTTGTTTTCATTTTGTAACGATAGGTTCATTGTTGGATGGTTTGGATGTAAATTGCAAATTACAATAATATACATACCGTTGTATTAGTAGCACGTTACGCTAAATACCGATCACGCTATACGGATGCTCGCCGTGAACTTGAGACAGCTGTTTGTGGAGGAATAGAATTATTAACGTATGGGGAAGGGAAAGAGAAAGATATTTATGAAACATTTAACTCATTGGACTGTGACTTGATATCACGCTTTTGATTTTTACCAGATTTACTGTAAAAATAAGTTATTCTTAATCAAGGCAATGGATCGCTGATGGTACCGATTAATTTTATTTAGAAAATTTAACATTGGTTCATGATGTGTGGGTGATATCATTATTGTTGTTTTAATCTCACTTTTAGAGAAGTTTTAATTGAAATGAAAGTTTTATTTCATAATTTTACACTTCTTATTTGAATGCAAAAGCATATTGATTCAGATGCAATGACAAGTCAGTTAAATTAATTAAAAAGTGTTCGTGATTTTTTAAAATAACAATAATTGAATTTTTTTAATAACACCGCTAATATTACTCATAAACTACTCTGCATCAGTTTACTTTTGAAAAAATGATTGAATGATTCTTTGAAGACGGCGTAAAGAATCTGCTTACTGTGTCTTACTTGTTGAAAGTGCAATGAATACTGAAAACCAACAACCTTAAAAACAGCTTAATTATTTTTTATTTTTATTTTTATTTTTTATTTAATATAAAGATAAGGTAATACAATATGACAGGAAAAAAATAAAAATATTTTACAGAAAAAAGAAAAGTCCCAATAAACTACTTTTTAGTAGTTTGTCAATGGGTGCTTTTACTTTGAAGATATGAATAAACTTATTTTATTTTATTTTAACTTTATGAGTAAAACCTCAAATTGTAATATTTAAATAAATGAAGACAATATAAGCGAAACTCAATCGAAAATCTGGAAACGGAAAAATCAGAAAAACATATTGACACCTCTGGTGCAGGTCCCAGAAGTGTCAATATGTTTTTCTGATTTTTCCGTTTCCAGATTTTCGATTGAGTTTCGCTTATATTGTCTTCATTTATTTAAACTTATTTAACTTTATTTTGCAGTTACAATTTTTGTGTTAGTGTCTAATACAATTTTTTTCGTTCGGCGAGCCAATTCTTCAACATAATATTTGTTTTACCATTTGTACATTTTTTAATTTCAGCGGTTAACATATTTAATAAATTTGGTATCATGTAGTCCAACGTTCTTTGTCCAAATTTGTTTAAGTGCTTAGGTATAATTAGTCCTTAATTTAGCGTAAAACGGATATTGTAAGTGTGGTCCAGTATATGTATGTATATAGGGCTATTTATAAGCTGAGATATAATTTTATACCACAGAATTGCTCTTACTGAGAGAATTTTGAGATTCTGGTAAAAGTACGGAAAATTATGTCTTTGTTCGTATAAACTTTTATGCGCTAATAATTTAACTAATGATTTTTGATCCGATTGAAGATGATTTACATTTGTGTTAGAGGAAAGTCCCCAGGCTGTAATTCCATACCTTATAATAGATTCAGCTAATGATAAATAAATTATTCGAAGTGTGCTTATTGGAACATAGAATTTTAATTTATATAATCTGCTAACAATAGATCTGAGTCGTTCACAGTCTTTATTTATTTGTGAATCCCATTTGAAAAAACAGTCAATAATAAAACCTAAAATAAACATATTCTTTAACCAGTTCAGTTATTAATAGAAGTACTCGTTTGATTTCATTATCCTAATTCCAGGAGGTTTTTAAGGGTAGAGATATTTGACGGTGTCCGGACAACTCCGAATGAAATCAACTCAGAATCACATCAGAAAGGTCATTAAGAGTGATGATAAAAAATATAAAAAAATGGTTAAATAGGTTAGGTTAGGGTTACCGGCTATTTTAAAATAATTTTTCATAGCTTTTAATGACCTTTCTGAGGTGTTTCGGAGTTGGATTCATTCTGAGTTGGCATGGAACCATATTTGACATACTAGTATCATTGACCTACACTTCCTATTACCTTTATTTTTATTTTTTTGGAAGATTATTTGGGAGGCGGGAATGGGTTCCGCTGCCTCGGGAACCTTTATTGGATAACCTCTGCCATAGGTCACCCCAAGTGGTTCGCTACGTTTGGTAATTTAGCAGGGGAGCCCGGGTTCATGGGGTGGGGGTTGTCTAGGTCTTGGAGACGGATGACCAGTACACACTACACAATGAACACCAGATTTCTACCCACCCCTTAAACCCTTTTCCTTCCCAGAACTCTCCTCTCCTTCCTTTCCTTAAAAAACCCCCCACACAACATTCCCAAAGATGACATAGGCCTTGAGGGAAATTATTTTCCTCAGGGCCTCCTGTGTGGAGCTCATTTAAAAAAATAAATAAAATTATAAGAACCTTAAGGCTCTGCAACCGGGCCCGAAAAGAAGAAGATGGAGAGATACGAAATTACGAATGTCAGAAGAGAGCGCTAACATGTACAGCGACAAAATCGATGCGAAAATTGCGAAAATGTTTAATAAAACACGACTCGTTTAAAATAAAGCAAAAATCTCGCGGGCATTATCTTAAAAAGCATTTAAAGAAACACTGTGAATATAACTCATACATATAACTTGTAAAATAACTGAAACAAACGTGTTAATAATAATTTTTGGAGCATACTTTGCGATTTTTTTCTATCGAGGGAATTTTATATAATTTGCGTTTCGGCGCGGGCAAAGTCTAGATATTATCTTCAAAAAATAACATATATTTTTTTAAGACCTTTAAAACTTACCGTGTTTAAGGGAAATATGTAATAAATCGGTACAAATACGGGTTGCGGGCCCTTAAAGAAAGAATGTTAAAATATGTTTAACCTTAGTATTAATGTATAATATGTATGTACGTTTATACGGTTCCATGCCAACTCAGAACCAAGTTAACTCAACACCTCTTTGAAAACTAAAAACCTCACTAAAAGCAATAAAAAGTAAAAATTAAAAAAATAGCCCATTACCTCACCCAACCTATTTAACCGATTCAATCACTTTTATTGACTTTTCAAAGAATGTGTTCAGTTGATTTTATTAAGAATTGTCCGGTCATCCAAAAAACACCTGTAATCATACTATATTACAATTTTTTTTTATATATATGCTCTCGCCATACATATATTTTATCTATAATATAGAGACTTGCAGAATTACCTACTGGTATTTCAGTGAGAACAAAATTGTGTCACATGCATTAGTATGCTATTACTCATTATCTATTTACCAAATTGATTTAAAAAAATGGCATAACTAATTTTATTATTATTTTTATATATTTTTGCAGACCATCGCTTCTGGGATGTGGACTATACTGGAAACTATTCTTCTAGGAACATTTCTGCTCTATTCCACGGTAAGCTTATTCACTTTTTTAGATTTTACGATATGTTTTTGTTTCACCGCTGATGGTGGTGTTGGGATGTGGGATGTGGGATGTGGGCTGTGAGCGGTTCGGAGCGATTATGATCGCGGGCAATAAATGCCTGACCGATTTTTATACCGTTGCGTTTCTGTAATAGATCAATCAATGTGAAATATTGCCAGTTAAATTACATGGATTTGGCTTTGATGGGTAAACCTACAAATCATATAACATATGAAAAACTTCCATCGCATTACTTTTTATATTATATGGGTATTAGGAAAAGGTAACTAAAAAGAAAAAATAAAACTATTTTCGCCATTTCATTATGTAGAGTGGGCCATAAACGTTTGCTCTTTTTAAATATACATGAAAAAAAATACAGATTGTATTCAAATAAATGATTATTATTGATACGAACAAAAATATGCTGTAAAATCAATTCGTGAAAATAATTTCGTCAAAATGGCCGACATCTCACCGCTGGCATTTCTCAAATTAGGCCCTTAGATTTTCGAAAACTTTTCGACATAAATATCAGGGTATGTTTACCATTTTTTATTTTATTTTATTTTTTATTTTATTTTTATTTTTTTTATTTTAGCATATAAAATATAATGTACATTTGGATGATGCAATAATTTGCGTACATGTTCATTTTCAAATATTTTAATACTACTCTTCCATGGAAGCATTAGCTTGTGTCTGGAAGAGTAGTGTACATTTTTTAATGCTATATTATATCATAAGTTCTTAAATTACAATGTGAATGTGAAAAACAATAAGTTGTAAGTTCGGTGTTATGTTATTATAAATATTTATCTACTATCAAACAATTTTATTATTTGGATAATGTATCTAGAATTACTGTAATTAGTTGTTAAAAACAAAACAAAATTTAACTTATTTGAAGAATGAAGTATCACTAGGAAACTGAGTTATAAGTTATTCTTGAGATTAGATTAGTCGGAAACTTTTTTTTTTGGAGATTATCTTTAAAATATTTTTTAACAGTGTTTATTAATAGGATTTTATCATTAATTTTTCTAATTTCATCCGGTAGTCTAATTTCTAATTTCTTGATGGATGTTCTCCTTTAATTGGAGTATAGTCGCTGGTTTATTAACGTAGACTCGACTTGTAAGATAAAAAATATATATACACATATATCCCATAAAAAAACAGCTCGTGTTTTTTTTTTTTTTTTAAATTTTCTTTATTCATTTTGTTTGTTACAGGTTTGTTTTACATGGTTTTTCGACTACCAAGCTAGGCAAATGCCCGTATTATGGTAGGTTAGATCCGGGCAGCGGGGAAGTCATGGAATATCTCTTCTGCGGGTGATCAGTTTGTTGGGGAAAATTTCTTTAACCAATTTATTTTGCTCCATGGCTACTCTGTTTTCCTGCCGGTTTCTTAGAAATTTTTAAACCATGATTTAATTAAATTAAGACTTGGGAACTGATAAAAACGCTGTAATTGATCATCGCTGTAATCAATAAATCAGAATAGAACCATTGTTGAACAGAAAAAAAACAAAATCATTTTTTTTGTAAAAATGTTTTACCCAGAAAGCGCGTTGCTCTCCCGTAAAGCGATCCATTGTGACTAAATTTCCAAGAAGCGAGGAACCACGCATAAGTCTCCCGCACTCCTCCCGCGTTCGAAATCCCCACTAACACGATTTTACAAAAGTGCAAATATTCACGGCCCACCCTAACTTGGATTGTGCGAAACTTTGAAAGACTTATAATTTATTTTTGTTTATTGGAAAAAACCATTATAAATTCTAACGCTTTTGTAAAATTGTTGAAAAGGGTCAATTTAAGTTTAATGAAGTTAAGGAATGTCATTCTCTTCAAAACCTTTAATATCTTTGTTTTAAATACAAACCCGTATTTTTTAACTGAAATTTTATACTCGTAATATCTATTTAACACGTTTTAATCAATATCGATATAACTGTAAGTTAGGTCGACGGTGCATTTTAATAATTTATAACGTTAATATATCAAATAAGTACTATTCATTCAGTTTTTAGAAATCTCGTATAGACCTTTCTCTTGTTTTGAAGGTCAAGGGCCAAAATTTCATCAATTTCGGAATAAAACTGCAAATTTGTATAAAAATCAAACCACGACATCCTTCCGCATCGAACACTCTTCTTTATATAATTAAGACAGGTTTTTTTTACTTATACCATATTAAGTTTTTTTTTTTTAAATTTAAAAATCAATCCATCGTAAGTTTTATCATAAGTAGGTACCTACGTGCTGTGAAGCCAAATTTAGTAAATTTACTACTAGTATATTTATCCTTCTCTACTTGTTGTTCAGTTTTACTGTTCCATGACAACTCAGAAACAACTCAACTCAACACCTTTTTTAAAAATTCATTGAAAGCGATGAAAAAAATAATCGAAAAATAGCCCATAACCTAATCTAACGTAACCTATTTAACCAATAGTAACAAAAAATCAATGTGTCACTTTGTTACTACAATATTTTCAAAGATACATTACCTATATTTTTAAACTTTCACTTTGAAATTTACATTTTTTATTTGTACCGCCAACTTATTGGTGTAATTTAGCAATTTAGTTAATATTACCGACGCACAGGCAGTGCCTTAGTGGGTTCCCATTATCTACTTTTGTCTTATATATATTTTTTACTTTTTTACATTATTTTTATTTTATGTTATATATATTTAGAAAATATGTAAAAATTACTCTTGTAATGTATGTATAGTAGGAAAAAATAAAGGAGAAAAAAATGACTGAAATAAAACAATAACATTGTTTGTAACCACGATTTATTTCTTTCATTTTTTATTACCGACCGGTTTCGCTTAACACAAGCATTTTCAGTGCATATCTACAATAAAATTAAGCTGATCAAAAAACACATTGTGTGAGCGTATATATACAATTAGAAAGAGACAAAACATAATATAAAGGAACAGTGAGAAAGTGAAATTAAAATCTTCCATCGTAATATTACTATGTACGAGTATATTATATTTTGTCTCTTTCTATATGTATATATAAGTTCACACAATGTATTTTTATGTGTTATGCGAAACCGGTCGGTATTAAAAAATTAAATAAGTATATCGTGGTCACAAAGTTATTGTTTTATTTCAGTTAGTATGTCAAACTACAAAGTGACTGCTTTCTACCAAAATATTTTTTTCGTCACTTTTAATGAGTTTTCAAAGGATGTGTTGAGTTGAGTTGATTCTGTGTTGTCCGGTCACCCAATTATGCGTACATAGGTACTGTAACTTAATTAATATTAATTATTAAGCCCAATAGGGCGTTAATAAATAAAAAAATGAAATTTTACATGAGCTCCACACAGGAGGCCCTGAGGAAAATAATTTCCCTCAGGGCCTATGTCATCTTTGGGGATGCTGTGTGGAGGTTTTTTTAAAGGAAAGGAAGGAGGGGAGAGTTCTGGGAAGGAAGTGGGTTTAACGGGTGGGTAGGAATCTGGGGTTCAGTGTGTCCTGGTCATCCGCCTCCAAGACATAGACAAACCTCACCCCATGAACCCGGATATTTTTTCAAATTAATAAAATACTTAGTTTTTACCACTTTTATTGTACTCAAAAACTATTTGTTTCGGAGAAATTTAGTTCTTCCACCATACTATTCCAGTAGCTCTCAGAAGTCACAATCGCATACGCAATCACATAAATCTCTTCGCAATCTATTTGTGAATGTTATTCCATCCACAGTGTTACACTAAATGGCCCAGCCGTAGCCGTTGGGATCAAATTGATTATTAATAGATATGGCATCACGTTCTCCTGCTCCCATTGATGGTATTCTGGATATCCTCCATTATTATGAATTCCAATATTTGTTGCAGAGAAACTATTTTAGATTTTAACAGATGTGTTGAATTCCCAAAGTACTTATTCAGATACACGGGTCGGGTGGTATTAACTGCGGACGGTGAGCTGCTGAGCTAGGCAAGTAGCTTTGAAAATAGTTCGAGCTACATCACAAAGTGATACGAAATAATGCGAATGAACAACTTGTAAGAATAGTCTTGTCGAATTTAATGTTTCAATGACCCAGAATTTCGCAGCCACCTCTGATGTGGAGCTCCTAAATACCTGAAAAAACCCTTGACTCCACGCTTGACATTTGTCACATGAGAACGGGTCGCTGTGGAATGATTTGCCAGCCTCTGGTTTCTTTTCTCCTACAACACGGTCTCTTCGAGAGTCGAGACCCATGTTCACTCCTTCCTCTCCTCATCTCCCCATAGCATCTCCAAACATGAAAGATGTGATCATACGTGGAGTTATGTATAAAAAACTAAGGCCCTAGGCCCTAGACTCGTTGTCTAACGATCTGATATTGGTTATAATATTTAAATGATTTGCGCGTTTAACTTTGTATTTTAAGCTAATAAGAATGCCTTTTCCTAGCAGTGCTTCCCTGAAATTATCCATTGAATTTTCCTTAGTTACAAATCGTACTGACGTGTTTCGTGTTTGAAATAAAAAAAAAATACAAAAGCGATAATTTCAAACCCATTAAATAAACTCTATTACATCTGGCAATCTCCCTCGCTCGTGTTATTTTTAATGCCCTACCTATGTTTTTGCGATCGAATAAACAATTGGCACAAATTGAACTCCCCTGACGGACATTTGATGCCAATAGTACACACTTGTTACCACAATACTTCGGGGAATTGCGAACATTTCAATAACAACCTGTCCGCTCCGGCTGTGTTTCTTGTGTTACCTGAAGTGGACCCTTCTGACTAGGTACCATCACATACACGACGTACACCACACGTCACACGCCACACTGCACAATGAACAAGCGTTCGATTCTTTACATTTGGTGACCAAAAATATGATTTTGATAATCTTATTCAAATCATTATTCCTTGGTAAAACGACGTCAAATCAGTTTTGAAGTGAAAACTTCTTCAGCACCGTTGTGATTTGAAACTCGATGAAAAGAAAATTAGCGACTCTAAAAAGAGACAGACATAAAGACATTGTAAAGGATTTAGCTCAATTTGGGATGCGGGAATGGGTGCTGCCGGCCCGGGAACCTTTATTGGATAACCAACACCTCTGCCATAGGTCACCCCAAGTGGTTCGCTACGTTTGGTGATTTAGCAGGGGTGCCCGGGTTCATGGGGTGAGGTTTGTCTAGGTCTTGAAGGCGGATGACCAGGATATACTGAACCCCAGATTCCTACCCACCCCTTAAACCCTTTTCCTTCCCAGAACTCTCCTCGCCTTCCTTTCCCTAGAAACCCCTCCACCCAGCATTCCCAAAGATGACATAGGCCCTGAGGGAAATTATTTTCCTCAAGGCCTCCTGTGTGGAGCTCATGTAAAAAAAAGCTTGCGAGAGAATGAGATTGTATAATCGGTCTCCTTTTGTGCGTTGCTTCGTAGCGTCCCCACTCTTGTCTACCTTAGTTTTTTTTAAGTTTCACTTCTACTGCTTGTGAATTGCAAATTATGTTTTTTGTTTTTACTTTCACCCCACAAAAGACGCCCTGATAAAAATAATTTCCCTCAGGGCTTCTGTCGTCTTTGGGGATGCTGTGTGGAGGTTATATTTTATGAAAGGAAGGAGAGGCAAATCTGGGATAGAAGAAGGTGTGAGGGGCATGTAGTATGAGTAATTTAGGGGTCAGTGTGTCCAGGAGTGACGCATGTACGAATCCATCCCTCCCACTGAGTTAGAGGGTCGGGAGAGTCCTGCTGGAGAGGTAAAAATATCTTTCGCAACCAATCTCTCCAAATCCGGCCCGCCGGACAGTAGGTGGGCAGACGTATCCACCAAGACCCAGACAATCGTAATCCTATGAACCCGGGCATCCCTGCTAAGTATCTAAACGTAACGAAGTCCTTGGTTAAACGACAGTCAAATCGATAAAAAAAATACCACGTAGGTACATTCTGATATTCAATAACAGAAAAATCGATTGCCATCAAGATGGTTCACAGGAAAATAATTGTGAGTTTAAAAAAGCACAATGGTCCAATTGCATTTTTTTTTAGCTTTAACAGAAATTTTCAGAATTTAGTTGCACTTTCCGGAAGTGAAGAAATGGTTTTAAATTTTAGACGTATTGACTCTTTTCCACAAAAAAATATAAAAAACTTCTTTTACAAGACATATTTCATACCTTATAATCATACATTATTGTAAATCAATACGTTTTCTAGTAAACACATGTTTCAAAATTTTTATTTTATTTCAAAAACATTAAAAAAAGTATCCGAACATTTATTTATGACGAAAATTTCTCTATTTTGTCTATTTTGTTATATAAGTTTTTTACATTCTTATTTTGCTTAGACATTATTGAAAAATGATAAATACTTGTGAACAAAAAATAATTACAAAAAGTACATAATTTTAATAGTTTTATCATCACGAAAGCATTTTTGGATGTAGGTATAAATTAAAACAAATTTGGAATGAAATAAAATCGATATTAAGTTATAATTTTAAAAAGCTGGTACGGAGAATAATTAATCTTTCCCATTGGAACCGCCCTGTACGATCGTGAGAACATCTTTCTCCGAAATATGGATTTTCTGCTACTGGCTGGTTAAGGGCCCTTAATTTACGTAATTAACGCAAGTAATGTTGTTTTGGTACATAGTTTATTGTTCTAGGAACGTGTTTCAGTCAATAAAATATACAATAGCTCAAAATTAATCGACAAAACATTCAATTCAAAATTCAAAGTGGTGCTTTTTTAGTGAAATTTCGTGAATTTTCGTGAAATGGCGTGGCCACCCAGAGGTTAACGCTTTGCGAGTATGATAAACACATAGAAAGGAGATTTATTGTATTGCACGTATCATAATAGTCCGCGGTCCGTTTGATAGATTCTCCCATCTTAACAGACGGATTGCAATCTTTAGAGCACAGGCGTCGGGTGGGAATGCTATCCTTGTTCTACCGGTATTACAATGGAAGATGCTCCGAGGAACTAGCATCATTGATCCCTTCGGCACCGGTGCATAGTCGGGAAACACGCCAAACGCGTGCCCAACATTTGTGCACGGTTGACATTTGTCACATGAGAACGGGTCGTTTCCTCGACTCGTTCTTGTGTTCAACAGCTCGGCTGTGGAATGATTTGCCGGACTCTGTGTTTCCTCCTTCCTACAACATGGGTCTCTTCAAGACCAATGTTCATTCCTTCCTCTCCTCAAAAAGACCCTCCACACAGCATCCCAGATGACATAGGCCCTGAGGGAAATTATTTTCCTCAGGGCCTTCTGTGTGGAGTTAATGTAAAAAAAAGTCACTTATTAGACGTTAACTAAAAATAAGACAAAATTTATTTTAAGATCGAAATTATAAACATCATAATTAAAATTATAATAATTATCAAAAAAATCCAACCTTCACCACACAATATCGATCAATTTGAGCCTTGAAAAATAGCTCATAATCAAAGCGGCCAATGCGGTAAGGTTTCATTCTATCTCATTCTCTCGCAGGCTAAATCCTATAGATGTATACTATATGTTTGTCCCTTTTTAGTGTCGTTTCCGTTTCATCGAGTTTCAAATCACAACGGGGCTAAAGAAGTTTTACTTCAAAAATCGAATAATGTTGTTTTCCCTTGCTTGTTTAAGGGCCCGCAACCCGAATTTCTACCGATTTCTTATATATCTCCCTTAAACACGTTAAGTTTTAAAGCTCTTAAAAAATATATGTTATTCTTGAAGATAATATCTAGACATTGCCCGCGCCGAAATGCAAATTACATAAAATTCCCTCGATAGAAAAAAATCGCAAAGTATGCTTAAAAAATTATTATAAACACGTTTGTTTCTTACCTGTATTTTACAGGTTATATGTATGAAAAAATTCATAGTATTTCTTTAAATGCTGTTTGAGACAATGCCGGCGAGATTTTTGCTCTATTTTAAACGAGTCGTGTTTTATTTTTATTTTAACATTTTCGCAATTTTCGCATAGAGTTTGTCGCTGTAAATGTTAGCGCTCTCCTCTAACATTCGTAATTTCGTATCTCTCCATCTTCTTCTTTTCGAGCCCGGTTGCGGAGCCTTAAAACAAACCGTCAAACCTGAATGCGAAGAAAAAAAAATCGAAAACAAAGTGAGTAGCTTGGTGTTGCCTTGCCATATTACAAATTTATTTATTTTTTATTTATTTATATTTATAAGTACATGTTACATACATAATAAATTTACTTCAGGAGATACATTAGGTCACCATACTAGGCAGATGCCTGTATCATGGTATATTATTATTATATATTTCTGAAATATTATGCAAATGGCCACATTACTTGACCTGTGTCCCTGTGTGTGAAACAACCGCTTGCCTATTTGGCCCGTTTTAATTAGTGTAACGTTTTTTTGTCAGGATGTCTTCAAGGAATCTTCTGGAATAAAAATATTATTTTGTTTCTTATTTTAAGCGATTATTTCTTTTAAAATTGTCGTTGGAGAACAAAAATAGTTAACTCATTAAAAAAATGTTTGCGATAGGATTGCAAAAAATTGCTCGGTCAACTTTTTGAAATGAAAACCTCTTTAGAACCGTTGTGATGTGAAACTAGATAAAACGAAAAAGCGACGATTGGTCTCCTCTTTGTGTGGTTTGTGTTTGGTTTGGTTCTTGTTTAAACTTGGTAACAATATTATAATAAATAAACCCTACATTTATCCCACTCCTGATACCCTGCATTTGTCTCACTCTCTCGAAGTTTAGTTTTATGAAGGTTTCACTTCTGCCGCGGGTGAACTGCATGTGGTCGAATCGCCTTAAAAAAATGATGCTGTCAGTTTTTCAGTATTTAAAAAAACAAATTTGTCCAGCTAATGTTGGGATTCGGAACGCTGTGCACTACGTGTGCTATGACCACACACCACCACACGGTGAAACATACGGAAATCTGCCCATCGCTGTCTAAGTGTCTATGCCCGTAGCACGTAGCGCCGGAGAAAAATGATGATGACATATGGTCATAAAAATAAAGCGAAAAATTCACAGATCTGCATTTCTCGTTTTGACTGGATGTGTTATCTCTTACCCTCAACATTTATTCTCGGTGTTGAAAATATCGCCGTGAATACGTGACGCATATGCAGGGTCGAATTAGACCTTTACAATATGAATACTCAGCTAAAAATGTAGACCAATTACTCGTGATGCTATAATGGCACATACAATCAGGGTTCATGGGTTCATTGTCTAAGTCTTGGCGGCGGATGCGCCTGCCCACTTACTGCGTGGCGGGTCGGATCGAGGGAGACTGGTTAAGGGACACCATTTAGTAGGACATCGCCTTGCACCGCTGTGGGAGGGATATTTATGTTCGTCCTTTTGGACCCATTGACCCCCAGCTTCCTACCTACCCCTCATACTTTTTTCCTTCCCAGAAAATCTTATCCTTCCTTTCTTTTAAAGGGCCCTCCCCAAAACATCCTCAAAGATCACATAAGTCCTTAGGTAAATGATTTTCCTCAGCGCCTCCTGTCTGGAGCTATTGTTAAAAACAATAAGAAGCCGTTAGATAAATCAACATATAATACGAACCAATGTTTGATTTTCCATAAATACTGAAATTATGTTGATGTTTAAAAATATCTCCCAAATTTTTTGACATGTTAATGTTTTTTTGTAGTTTTAGGGATTCCTTTTTAAGTAAAATGCATCGGATGAACAATTTTTTACGATAAATAATACGGCAAATACGAGTTTTAGTCAAAGACACCGTATTCTCGTACATCATGAAATAAAAGCATTCAACAAACTTTCAATTGATACAAAAAATGAGGAAAACAAAAATAAATTCGCATACAAAATTAAAGCTTGGATTAAAGAACAAAAAAACAATATTACAAAAATTTTGTATTACAAAAGAATAAAACATATTCTTGTAACACACAATGCTGTTATAAAACCAATACAATTATTATTATTATTTTTATTAAAACACACATCATTCACACACACACAACTGATAATATATACCGATTTTATTTTTTTTCATTACCGATTTTATATAATATGTATTTTATTAAAATTTATTATGTACGTCATCTTATTGAACTTTGTAAAAATATAAGGGGCCTTATAAAGATTAAGCCACTCAGTGAGGCCAACATTATTAAATTATATTATAAAATGTAAATTATTGTACCTACCGCATCAATAAATAATTGTTTTGCACCAGACGGTCCACTTCCGGCAAAAGAAAATTTGCCTTCTTCCCTCGATACCCTAGGCACGTGGTTATTTTGCTGAATTTATTTATTTATTTATTTATTAACGCCCTTTTTCGGGGCTTTTACATATGAATAGCAAGAAATATACCGTATTTATTGTACATAACTGAACTGCCTTCGTAACAATATTTTATATTTGTTTAAAGATAAATTGAAGATGTCCACTGACTTGGTATAATTGTTTCCCTCCATTAGTATTCTGGGTAAAGAGGAATACATATGGTAGTTAGTTCCAGAATTACTGCACTGAAATAAATCCTGACTTCTAGTATTACGTAGTGGAATCCGGAAGCTTATCAATTCGAGCAATACCGGACTGTCAACTAAATCATTTAGAATTTTATACAGAAATACCAAGTCAGTAAAAGTTCTTCTGTTTGACAATTTGAGCATATTCATATCATTCAAAATAGTATTGTAGTTCAACATAATTGCTGGAATACCCATTTTAAAATTAAGAAAACGTAAGAATTTGTTTTGTATTCTTTTAACAGCTTATACATGTATATTGTAATATGGGTTCCAGACGGGAGAATTGTATTCAAGTTGACTTCGAACATATGCAAAATATAACAGTTTTTACACTTAATATTGTTAAAATTTCTAGTTAGCCTAGTTATAAATCCCAACATTTTTAAGGTCTTATTAGAGATTTCTGTTATGTGGTTAACAAATGAAAGATTATATTAAAAAGTGATGCCCAAGTCTTTAATTTGTGTTAATGTCTCCAGAATATTGTTATCAATGTTGTAATTGAAGATCACTGGATTTTTTATTCGAGAAAATCTAACTATATGACATTTTGAGATATTTAAGTAAAGTCTATTTTCATTACACCAAATTAACAATTTGTTGATATTATCTTGAAGAATGTTGCAATGGTAAATATTTTGAATTATTCTAAAAATTTTGAGGTCATCAGCAAAAAGTAAGATAAATACATCATGAAATATTTTTGAAAGATCATTTATAAACAAGATAAATAATATTGGGCCAAGGTGTGAACCCTGTGGAACTCCACTTGTTGCATAAATTTTTTCCGACAAAGAGGATTTTATTCTAACAATTTGTTGTCTTCCAGTAAGATAGCTTTCAAACCAGGCTAATATACTGCCACGTATACCAAGCTTTTCTAATTTCCAAATGAGAATTTTATGGGAAACTGAATCAAAGGCTTTACTAAAATCAGTATAGACAGAGTCTACTTGTTTTTTTCTTTAAAAGCATTGGTTATAAAATTTTCATAAATAATCAAGTTAGAAAGTGTACTTCTACCTGGCATAAATCCAAACTGGTAAGGTGATATTACAGGTTTTATTTGGGCAAAAAGTTTGTCAAGTATTAGGCTTTCAAATAGTTTTGGTATGGTGGATTGAATGCATATTGGTCTATAATTACAAACATCACTTTTATCGCCCTTTTTGAAAATTGGAGTCAAATAACTAGTATATATCGGGAAAAATTCCACTGGATAAAGATAAATTAAAAAGTTTGGTTAATGGAAGAGCAATTACTTTCATACATTCTTTGATAAATATTGTGGGGATATTATCCGGTCCTGCAGATTTGTTGATATCTAATGATTTAACTTTAGTTACTACATCAGAGAGACTTATGGTACACTGCGAAATATCAAGAATTTCATCTAGAGTTGTTGATGGAAGAGGAGCATTATTTGCGTCTGTTGAATAAACACTTTTAAAAAATTTTGCAAACAAGTTAACAATACCATCAGTATTATTGCTATTGCTGCCATTTAGGTGCATAATGCTCGGGAATTCAGAATCATCTTATTAAGATAAAGTTATACGTGAAATCCTATTTTGATTAATTTTTACGACGAATCGGCTTACAGTATGATCATTAAAAATATGCTACGGATAAATTGAAGCTTTTACTAGCTTTTCTATGTATTGGAATTACAATAAAATTATTATTTACGTAACAAAAAATATAAGCGTAAACCACCAAAAAAATGTTTTTTCATGACTTAACTAGAAGTAATACAAGAAACATTTTTTTTAAATACCCCTATATGGCAAAGATTATTTTTGAGGTTTTGTATGTTCTAACTTTCTTTCGTTCTTATAAAATTATGCACAAAATAAATAAAAACCACCTTTCGCTTACTTGCCTCGTGCAAATAAGACACTCGATTTTAAAATTTTGCAGGCATGAGATTCGAAATATTTCTAGCGTTTATATTCCTCTTAATGGTTAATTCAGCCCTGGACGTGTAGTATAACTGCACAGCATAACATAGCCGAATGTAAAAATAAAAAAGGAACTTTAAATTCTTTCCGTTCGGTAGGGAAAAGCAATGTATGGCCAGGTTAGGTTAGCTAACAACCGACTTTTCCGGCTTTTACGGCTTTGCTTGAAGGGGAATCGCAAAATATTTTTTCTGGATAGTCCAGATTGGATATGAAAAGACAGAAAGTGCATTTTATCTTCGAAGTTCTTTTGTAAAGCTTATAATGTACAAAAGATTTAACGACAGTCCTGTCGATTAGACAGACATCTATGAAAAATCTTATTTTAGTCGGGTATGCAGTTACGAGTAGGTATATGTAAAAGTGTATCCTTTATCTGGTAAAATACTCAGATTACTCGTTAACACCGTCAAATTAATTACAATGCACCACAACTTATATAAAGCCTTACTAAAAAAAAACTTTTCACGGCCGATAACCTGTGTTATTGCAATAACATAAATAAACCCCGTGTACACTAAAACACGTTTTATTACCAATAACCTTTCTTACATGATCACGCTGTTAAAATGCACTGAAGATCTGACAACGTTGTATATGGTTTTAATTTACTAGGAAACAATGTTGTTTTAATTTTTCTCCGCAAGGGGCATTATTGGCACGCCTGTGCATTCCCGCGACAGCCCGCGATGACGAAAGATGATATCGAAAATTTTGTTAGTACCTAAATGTTGTGATTTTACTTAATAATTTCTATTGTAGTGACGAATTTACTCTTCTGTTCACATAATTGATATATTTACCATGTTATTTGTGTGGTTTACATCAGTTTAATCAAGTTATTGTACAAACGCCGTACTTTCAAAGTTGAACTGTCAGAATATTGTTTTATAGGTTACTTAAAGGATAAAATTTACATTTTAAGATCTTTATTTTAAGAGAATTGCTTAAAAGTGATATTTTTTATAATATCTATATCTAATACATGTGTTCGTAAACGTATCAAAGAAATTAACGTCTTTAGAAATGCAAGAAATCTGTTTTAAATTTCGGTATTATTTCTAAGTTATTTTTTTGGCAATAAAAAAACTTTTATATTTTTTATTATTTTTTTATTGTTTGCACGACGAAAAAGTGAAGTGATAGTTTCCTTCCAAATTTATTCCATAAAAGGACTGTATTTTTTAAATTTCGATTTTTTTAAATTTCTCTACATTTTAGTCAAAAAATTTTTGGTAAGAAATTTTTTCCATTTTTTTCCGAGTTTGAATCTTAAAATATGTCAGTTTTTGAAAAATAAACTGTATTTCAAATACACAAATCTAAAAGGTAATTTTATCTTGTTTTCATAAATGGTATTTGTTTTTACGACACCTTCAAAAATAAGAAATATATAGAACATTCAAAATACTTTGGAAAAATTCCAAATTTCGTTCGCACATCAATCGTTACAACAGAGATAAACTACCCTCTCAGGCCGTGTAAACAATGTGTATTTCTTTCAATGAACAAATTTTTAATTAGTGATGTTTTCACATCCGCGGCCGTTTGTCAATTGAATAATATTTTCACTGGGTTTTTTAGTAAGGCTGATAGTAAAAAAATGTTGATGTTGTCCCCGTCAATGTGCCGTACATATTTTTATTTTTTTAATAATTTTTTTTTCATAATATGTTTTACATGGTATTTATATGATAATTTTACATCTCAGGTTTTTTGCTCCCCTTCTATTGAAAGCATTTGCTTGTGTATGGAAGGGGAGTGTACATAAATATTATTAGTTATTAGTTAGTACTTAAATAATTAATTGTACATAAATATTTGTGAGCTGCAGTATTTATTTTGGTAAATTTTAGAGATTGCTAGCAATGGTTAATACGCACTTTTTTGAAAAAATCTTTTGATTCACCTTCATTACATTAAAAGACAACTATTTGCATTGGGAGAAGTGGAAAATATTTCATTCTAAATTTCGATTACGTAAAATTAAAATTAGCTTTCAAACGAGACCGTCCATTTTCAAACATTATTTTCAAATGTCATTTTGTTATGTTGGTATTCTTGTTACTGTACGAAAAGATGCTAGAGCAAAGCGTAGCAGACTTCATGGGAATTCTAGGTTTGTGTAACATGGTTTGTGATACAAAGAAAGTGCCCCTTTATAACGCCTACTCGCGTCAAGGCAAGAAAAACATCCCAGTTTTCAAGTAGTTTAGCGGCTACGCTAGGTTTGTGTAACATGGTTTGTGATTCAAAAGAAAGTGCCCCGTACCTTCAAAATCTTCTAGCCGTTCGTTATACATTCAAGTGTATCAGGAATACCAACATACCAAAGTGACAGCGAATGAGCTAATAGCTAATGGCGTACAATCTCACAAGATGAAAGCTAATTTTAATTTTACGTAATCGAAATTTAGAATGAAATATTTTCCACTTCCCCCAATGCAAATAGTTGCCTTTTAATGTAATTAAGGTGAATCAAAAGGTTTTTTTTTAAAGTGCATGTTAACCGTTGCAGCGATCTCCAAAAATTACCTTTATTTTGATAATAGTGTGTATTTAAAAAAAAAATAAGGAATGTTATGGAAAACTAAGAACATTTGTAAGATTAATCAAGTGCCAGTAGTTTTTTTCTTAAGAATATTTTTAAAATGTCTCTTGACAGAGAGCAGTATTCGGGTTTTATCATTAATGCTTCTGATTTCTTCTGGTAGACGATTGAAAAAAGTTCTTCCCTGGTAAGCGTAATGAAGCTGTGTAAAAGACGTATTTAGTTTTGGGCATAGAAAAACATGTTTAAGTAGAGTTCTGTTTTCATTTAAAAATGGATATTTATCTTTTTCTTTTATAATTTGAATTAATGAATTTTTAATATATAAATCTTTAAATGTGGGTACTTGAAATTCTTCAAACAGGCGTTCTGTTGGGTAGTCCAAGGATTTTTTTAATATAATTTTAATAATTGTTCTTTGTATAATTTCTGTTGGAAAAATGTTACATTTATACGCGGATCCCCAACTAATAATAGCGTATTGTAGAGTGGATTGAACTAAGGCATAGTAGATTAAATATAGATTTTTTATCGGCAGAAAATTTCTAATTCTTAAAAATATATATATATTAATTATCTGATTTTGTTTACTACCTGACATATTTATTCCTTCCATTTCAGATGTATATGTATTATGTACCGGACCATTTTATCTCCCGATGTTATTTTACAGCAAATTTAATGTGTAATACACAGACACTTGTAATTAATGTTTGTTTTATGAGTATGAGCATTGAAATATTGCTTTCCCCATTATCTCAAAATTTATTATTGGGAGATGTCTGACTCAAATGGACGATCGATAACATTGAACAATATGCGCAAAGTATTCCTAACTGAACCTTAAGATTTTTTTACGGTAGGTTTGATAAGACAGATTAATTTTGGGTTTTCAATTTTCTTTCTGTATTGATTCCAGCTTAATGTAGAGTCTGTCGAATAAGAGTAGAAAATATTTTTAAAAAATGTAGGCTGGCAACACCAACTTACCTGTCAAATATTCTTTTAAATTGCAATGACACTGAAAGTACAGAACACTGTATACACATTTAAAAATTACATTTTTTTGTTCATAAAAAAAAAATTCTGCCGAAAATATGGGTCTCGTAGTAAACCAGCAAAAGACCAAATACATGGCCGTAGGATGCACCCAACAAATCCCAACTCTCTCATGTGGAAACCAAAATTTCGAAACGGTACCAAGATTCACATACCTAGGCTCCCTGATAACAAACGACAATAATACCACAGAGGAGATCCAGAAGCGCATAGTGAACGCAAATCGCTGTTATTTCCGCCTACAAAAACAATTAAAGTCCAGACTGCTGTCCAGAAACACGAAGATATTACTGTACAAAACACTTATCAGACCAGTACTTACGTACGCAGCTGAGACTTGACATAATTTGCATATAATAGTAGGTAGAAAGGAAGAATCATTAATGGTGAGTTTAGTTACACTAATTTTAGATCTGAATGAGTTAAATATATTCAGATCTAAAATTAGAGACATGATCTAAAGCCTGGACAACGATAGTAGGTACTTCATCTAATATTAAATAAATGTGAGCAATTTCTAAAGTGTGCTTTATATTTTATTACAATATCGTTATTCTTCATTATGTTAACACAAAATTGCAAAGATATACTCGTAATAATAATATACCTATGTGCAATTCTAATTTTGAGATCAGTGGAATGAAAAATATTTTTTACACTTTTACGCCTTTTTAATTTTTAATAAAAATGTAGGTTACACAGCCTTAGATTATCACCATGATTATATTTTCAGTATTGCCATTTGAACAACAGTGGAGCCCTCCTATGTTTTCTACTCTTATATTACAAACTTGTATGTCTATTTATTAAGTGCTTACAAAAACGATTTTATGGAACAATCAAGATACGGTTCTTCAACAATTTATCATAAAAGGCGTGGAGTTCTTGATTGTTCACAAAATAAAACAGCACCGTACAAATTTTCCAAGTATAATTTTTATTCACAACAAAAAATATGGGTTAAAAAAACAGTGCGGTCGTAAGTTCTTCTTCTGGTCGCCTGCACAAAATGGATGTATTGAGTTGTTGATGAGGACAAATAATCACCTAGAGTAGAGACAAGTAGTCACATGTAGGTCAGCTCATGTGCTGTTTCACAATCGTCAAGGTTCGTTCGCAGACACTTTTTCTCCAAGTCCGGGATTCACGCTTCGTGGACACCAATGCCGCGGTCGTCGGCCGCCCAAGTCTCTGCACTTTACACCAGAGATTCCCAATTTTGTTTGCCTCATAGACCACTTGCCGCTTTTTTCCTGCCGAATACTAAATTTTCCTACAGCTATTCACATCAAATGTGTTTTTCTATTTTATCGTAAAAAGATTGGCTACTGCGCTAAAACCCCTTTACACGAGGTATGCAGATGGAAAAGCCTTTCAAAACTTTCTTGCGATAGTACATAATAAGAAACAGGTATTTCTTTCTGAAGCTAAATCTGCTGATACCTCTTTCTGAACTACCTCTTAAGTTCTTGGCTAGTGCTTATTCCGATCAGTTATTCTTGCCGTATAATATTCGATTCTCAATGTCACCGTATGGATCGATAATCCGGTGTGGTATTTCCACAGTAAAAACATCCTCAAACCTAGTTTTAAGGTCTGTATGAAGTACATTTAGATCTTAAACGAAGCCCGAAACGTCATCATCCTGGATGTTGGTCAATGACAAGTTTGGGAACTGGGAAAATTCGCAGCTTCCAATGTTTTGCTTCAATATATTTATTAATTCTGGTAAGGAAAAGAACGTAGACTCTGTTTATCAATTTTATGAAATGTCAAATAAGTAATATTATTATTGTCATTTTCGGAACGCCTGAATGTTAACGATGACTTGAGGTAAATGGGACACGTGAGTGGACCCCTAGCAAGTCGAAATCAATCCATAAGACATCCATGTGGACCTCTTTGGGAAGGACTCTCTTCTACACCGTCATCTAGCATCTAGTATTAGAACACGGTTGCAGGTTAGAAGGGGACCTGAATTTATTATTCAGCTGTCAAAATATGTTCAAATATTGGACTTCGTCAAACGTTTTTGTTTTTTTTGGAGGTTTTGGTTTTCATGGACTAAAAGAGTCTCGGTAATTTCAATATTACATACCACCAGCTTCTGCCAACTCGTTGTGCTGATAGATTCGCAGTGTTGGAATATTTTTTAATACCTAAGAAAGATTAAAAAACATTCTAGATTACGAACAACCTGATATTATTTGAAGATTACCTACTAGGTACCATAATTGTTGTCAGTGCAATAGTGGAGCATAGATTGAACAGGCGACATCTGATTAGGAAGTGGAAGCCATTTTTATATTTATGCCGATTGTACACCAATGTTAAAATGCATTCTTTTTTTATGTTTTTACCATAACAACTTGATTTGAAAATCTAATTTTAATTGATCGTTATGTTTTCCACACAAAGAACTCATCCATTTTTTTGCACTGGTATCCCCATTATCTATCTTTCCGACGCCAGTGACTGCAAAGTTAACCTTGTTAAGATATAGTATCCAGTAATCGTGGTCATTATTCCTTCTCACAACAGTGCAAAAACCACACGAGCCACACATTGCAATCGGAGTGAATAAAGTTTATTTTTTTGTTTACATAACAGTAATATTGTATTCGCATGTTTATGGATGTTTTAAGAAAAAGTATAATGTCGGATTAAATACGTCAAGTTTTTTTGTGCTCCAAGTCTGTTTGTATATCTTTGCAACTCGTTAAAAGCACATTAATTTAAACGAAATTGTAAAAAAAACAGTGCTTTCTTCAGTTTTAACAACTAACTTGGTTTTTAGAGTGGACATGTTGAAAAAAAGACCGATAATAAATTTATATATATTTAAAAAAAAAATACGTTAGCTCTACACAGGAGGCCCTGAGGAAAAACATTTCCCTCGGGGCGAATGTCATCTTTGGGGATGCTCTGTGGAGGTGGAGGTCTTTTTAGGAAAAGGAAGGAGAGGAAGTTTTGATAAAGACAAAGGTATGAGGGGTGTGTAGGAATCTGGGGTCAATGTATCCTGGAGAAACGGATGTATGAAACTATATAAATGTATGAAGGGGATGGGTCGAGAAAGTTCTAGCCTAGACAAACCTCACCCAATGAACCCGGGCACCCCTGCTAAGTCACCAAAGCAGCGAACCTCTTGGGGGACCTCTAGCAGAGGTGCTGGTATGTAATAAATGGTTCCCGGGCGGCGGTACCCTTTCTAGCCTCCCAAATTTAAACATGGCATCTAGTATCATTTTTATACCTGATTACAGTTGCTTGAAATTGAGGATTTCTTTAATGGCTAGATCATATTATCCGGATTCTCCCAATCCCTTCCTTATTCCATCATATCTATCTCTCTTCAAAAAATTCCCCCCCACAGATCCACCATTTCAGTACAATTGTGTGATTTAAAAGTTTCTAAACCGTTATGTGTTTATCTACAATTATATCACATGAAAATAAAAGTAAAAAATATTCAGCGTGAGCTCACGATACTAAACCAACATTTATAATAATATGTATTACGTTACACGTACTGTTATTTAATTACATTCTAACTGTAAAATGCTGAAAAGAGTTCACGTTCCACTAGAAAAAACTTAAATTAATGTTTAAATTGAGATACAGTAGACTGGTGATTATTCGAAAACTACCTTTAAAAAAAACATAATATATTCATCCAGCACAATATTTATTTTATAAACTACTAAGGAATAAGGTATTAACTCAGGGTATTTTTTATCTGCCACCCAAGATAATTGTTCGATAATTCTATTATAGCTTTTTCTTCACTTTTTAACTATAAAAAGGAAGCCTTGTAAACTAATAAAAGGCAAGAACGCTGCATAATTTCCTGTTACAGGATATCTACCACCGTATTCGCTGACAACGGTAATGGAATCATTTAGGAAACTCTAAATCGATTTATTTACTTTACCCAGAGTTATTAGTACCAGATTTGCAATCCAAATAATTTCAGTTCTCTAAACTTTTTTCCTGTCCCCATTATAATTGAGAATTGACACTATCTTCAAATAAACTTGGAAATGTCTTAACCCATCAGGCTAATTTGTTCGCTTTTCGGAACGACTCCCATAGATCTCACTTAAGAATCTCGCTCTCTCTGGTTTCAATCGTGGGATTCGTTTGCAGCAATTTTATCTATACGTTTCTTCCACTCTTCCCTGTCTTGTGCGGCTCTTTTGAAGTCTGCATATGATGAGCAGCGCACGTCCACCAGCAGGTCCTCCAGGTACTCTCGGCGTGGGCGTCCCCTAGCGTTTGTCCCCTCGGTCATACCCTCCATTATGGCATGCAAGAGGCCTTCTTGTCTTATTACATGGCCGATCCATCTTGCGCGCCTTTCGGACAAGGTCCTGAGCAGGTGCCTTCCTCCTTCGATTCTTTGGAGAACCTCCTCATTTGTGATGTGGTCTCTCCAGGAAATTCCTAATAGTCTTCTACAGGACCACATCTCAAAAGCCTCTAGTCTCCGTTTATCTCTTTCGGATAGGCACCATGTTTCGCAGCTGTACGTCAAGATACTCCATACATAGGTCTTGATGAGGAGTATTCTCAGTTTTAGGTCTATATTATTCGATTCTATTATTTTCGACCTTTTATTGAATTCAAGCCTAGCCTGGTGTACACGGCTGTCGACCTCGCTCTTGGACCGACCGTCCCATGCTTTTTTGCTCCCGAGGTAGACAAACTCCTTGGTGTTCTATAGTGGAACTCCTGACATCTCTACTCTCATCTGATGTTGCGTTCGGCCTACAGTCAGCAGCTTTGTTTTGTCTTTATTTATCTTCATGTTGTAATTGTTTTGAAGAATGCTTTGCACGATTGTTAAGGCCTCTTGCAGTTCTTCTTCGCTTAAGAATAGGCAAACTATTATGTCTCCCTTTCCATCGTAGTTAGAAATAAACGGTGTTAGAAAGAGAAAACACGATGCTTTACATTAAAATCTAAAAATTAACCACAAAATAAGTCAAATGTTCACTTTTATAAAGCTTCGGATTGCATCTCGATAAAAAAATTAGGTTTGATAATTAAAAAAAAAAAAAAAAATATATATATATATATATTACTAGCAGACCCGGCCACACGTTGCTGTGGCTAAAGAAACACAACGCCATTACCCAAACTTTATAAAATCCAATATTTGAATTTCTGGGCTTTTCTCTACTATAATAAGCATGTATTATTCATATAAACCTTCCCCTTGAATCACTCTATCTATTGGTGAAAACCGCATGAAAATCTGTTTCGTAGTTTAAAAGATCTATGCGCACATAAATTTTGACCGACTTCATTTTATACTATGTAATGCAATTCGAGCGATCGCCACTAATTATACAATGCTTGCAATGCAACACTGCATATTTAAAATCGGGAAAATAGGGAAAATCAAATACCTACTTACTCCAGGACATCCATTTTCCAATTTCTTCCGTAGAATGAATTTCAAAAGTGACTATAGTACGGCCCGCCAGCCACTTTAAATCGCACAAAAATATGTTTTCTTTGAATTTCTCGGCTTTTCTCTAATATAATTTGCATGTATTATATATATAAACATTCATCTTCAATCACTCTATCTATTGGTGAAAACCGTATGAAAATCCGTTGCCTAGTTTAAAAGATTAACGCGCACATACATTTTGAGCGACTTCATTTTATACTATGTAATGATACTATGTAATGAAGTTTGATAATTTAAAATATATAAATATTTTTTTACGTAGAACGACAAAAAAAGTGAGGGGACACATACGTTTATAATGCATGTTTTGAATAAAATATGTACCTATCTGTTTTTAATTATTTCTTTATCTGTATTTTAAGTCAAAAAAATCTTTTTTATGTTTGCATGAAATATTTATATAATTAAAAACAAATAAATGTAAATACAACTATATTATTAATATTATCAACATGCTTCAAAAACAACGTTTTTTTCGTCAGTTAGTTATTTTCATTAAATCAATAATGACGCCAGAAAATGTATTTGCGAAGTTTGAAGAAGAAAAAATTATAAGCTTTTTACAAAAAGCAAAAATTATATTTCGATTTATAAAATTTAAAAGCGTGTTTTATCATATTTCATAAACAGTTTTTTAGTTTTCGTATACGTGCAGAAATATTCCATTCGGATTTTATTGCAAAGCAGCTACGTTTTTAGCCTCCGACGAAGATTAAATATTTTCGTAAATTTCACCACACAGATAAATTATAAGCATTCTTAAGCCAACATTTTTGCAACCCAAGTCCTGATTAATGATCTGTCGAATCAGTTTAAGCATCTTCACGTACACCTACAGCAGCAAGCAGCGTGCTTTTGACTACTTTTTATCATTTTAATTAACTTTATTTAACTCGAATGATAATTGCGGCGATAGACAGGGGGAAAGAACGGAATGGTCACGATAAGAGCGCTTCCAACGGAAGAGACGATAAGTAATGGATAAGTATTTGATAAGCTAGGCGGAAACTGTACTGTAAGTAGCCAGGTGCATTGTGAAAGAAAATAATATGCGCTTATTTGTTGGGAAATAATAATTGTGATTAGACATGCGAACTGCGAACCACAAGAACGTAATTTGCAGATTTGTACAAACTGTACATTTTTCACTTTAGGCAATCCGACTAAACGATTTAACTGTTATTTCACGGACTCATCAACTTCTGAGTAATCACATAAAATGAACTGGAACAAGATTTTGGATGGTTCTTTAGAAATGATACATTTTTGTACAAAGGGTTTGCAGTGATGCTCCAGATACCTATATTTGAAGTGAAAACTTCTTTAGCACCATTGTGATTTAAAATTCGTTGAAACGAAAAATAGCAACGATAAAAAGAGACAAACACATACATTTATAGGATTTAGCCAGCATAAGGTAGTAAAATCGGTCTCCTCTTTATGCGGTGCTTCGTAGCCTATCGGTCTCCTCTTTGTGCGGTGCTTCATAGCCTCCCAACTCTTGTCTACTTTAGTTTTCTGAAGGTTTCACTTCTACCGCCTGTGAATTGCACTCTCTATTTTTTTGTTATATTTTCACTGTCTAAATCTAGAGTAGTGATTTTTTTTACTTACTTTTTTGTTTTGGAATCCAATTTACGGTTTTTAATTTCTGGATGTGTCCTAACTATGTACAATTAGTGTAGAATTTAAATTTTTTAATCTTAAGGGTCGGGTATCAAACCGCGCTGACACTGCAGTTAGGTATTTCTTGTACTTGTAGACAAACACGGCCGCAGCCGGCCGCCTGCGTTTGACTAGAGGAGATGTGGGTATACTAGACACTACGGACTTAGGAAATAAAAATACACTTGCCTTATAAAATTTAGTTCCTACTATAATAATGGATACAGCTTAACATACTAAGAATCATATGGTGGAATAGCGTGGATAGCTCATAGAGACATTTGCGCCTGGGTCAAACTGCCCATTCACTGCAGTTAGGTATTTTTGGTAGTTGCAAACAAGCTCGGCCGCCGCGATCTACTGTGTATTTCGGTTAGATTCAGGCACGGCTGCTCAGCATTTTGATAAAATACGAAATAAAAATACACTTGCTTTGTGTAATTTTAATTTATTTCTAACATAATTGATACAGCTTGACAGACTATAAATCATATTATGCAAGGGCAAGGATACATAGACTTTTTTTAGTCCCTGGACCTTTACAGACGTCTTAGTTTTTGACTCAATGTGACATAGAATCTAATGGTGTTTTGATGTGGAAAAAATTTCTGGTTCATATATGGTTTGTATAATGTTATTAATTTTTTTATAATTTTACCAGAAAATAATGGGTGTGAATAAGTTACGACAACCAGTTTTTACTCTGTGCCTTAGAAATTAAAAAACAGGTAGTTTTGTTTTTGAAAGTTTATTTATATGCATACAGTTTTTTTTTTTAATACGTAGTAAGAAAGAATATATTTTACAATTTATCTTTGATATACATAAAGTAGAACGAAGCACATTTAGAAAAAAGACAGTAAAAAATATAAAGAAGTTCAGACAAATTTTTATAAAACAACTAAATGTTTTATTTTTATTTTTATGTAACTTACAAAGTCCCAACTGTTATCAATCGCCTGGGGCCAGTGATTGGGGTATGTTGTGAGGCTGAATAAGGTGGGAGGGGAATAATATAGGGGAAGTACCTGGCTATTCAGATTTGGTCACCACACACGGCTAAAGCCATTTCAAGCAGCTTTTCAATTCTGAATAGTGGTCTTACACCAGGGCGATACATAAAGTATCTTCCACTCTGTTTTTTTATAGAAGGCTATTGACAAGTTTTTTTTTCTTTGTATAAAACACGCTGTAACTTGTGTTGTGCGTGTTACAGGTAAAATTGCAAATGTTATATGTAAGTTCAAAATAAATTAATTATTACCCACAATTATTATAGTTATTTCACAGCATTATCCAAAAATAACAAAGTTACTATTATATACTTGTTTACTATTATATTATTTTACAATTGAAAAATGTCCTCCACAACACAGGTGAATTCCTAGCGTGGAGGACATTAGACTATACATTTGTAATGTAAACTTATTAATAAAAAAATACAAAACAATACAGAGTGATAAGTGTTAGCCCCTCATTTATTCACAAGACTGTCATTTTGTAATGACATCATCCTTTCTCCCGGTCTATTATCGATAATTCATACAGCGCCCTTGAGCTGATTTTTCACAAAAACGGCGCTATATAAATCATCCAAATATTATTTATTAATTCTAAACATTCACAAAAAGTGTGGTAGATCATTCATTATAGCAAAAAGTTTATATGGAAGGCCATTACTCAGGCCGCTTATGTTTATTTAAAAAACTTACATGTTAACTGATAGTTTCTGTTATAACGACGTCATTTATATTGCTTCTGCTGCTTTTCTAAAAAAACATATAAAATAAATTTATTTGTAATAATACGACCCAGAATTTACCCAACATCGAAATTCATTCGATTTATCAATGGATCTGACAGTCGTTGTTTTCAATAAAACTTAGTGACAATTTGAACGGAATCGGTAGAGAACTCAAAATGGTCGTCGAAATTATGCATTTTGAAATTAAATTTTGTTAAATTTTGTTAAATTAAATTTTGATATTAAGTTCGTTGAACCCCAAACTCCTTTAACCTGATTTTGAACCAAATCGTCAAAGTACTTAAGATATTCAAGATGGATGCCGAAATTTTGCATTTTGACATTAGATCCGAGTTCAGTGCACGTCCAAACGCCCTAATCCTGATTTTGAACCAAATCGGTAGATAACTAAAGAAATTCAAGATGGATGCCGAAATGTTGCATTTTGACATTAGATCCGAGTTCAGTGCACGTCCAAACGCCCTAATCCTGATTTTGAATCAAAAAGGTAGATAACTAGAGAAATTCAAGATGGATGCCGAAATGTTGCATTTGGACATTAGATCCGAGTTCAGTGCTCGCCAATACTCCCTAATACTGATTTTGAACCAGATCGGTAGAGAACACGAGAAATTCAAGATGGATGCCGAAATTTTGCATTTTGACATTAGATCCGAGTTCAGTGCACTTCTAAACGCCCGAATTCTGATATTGAACCAAATCGGTAGATAACTACAGATAAATTCAAGATGGATGCCGAAATTTTTAGATGTCAAAAAGCAAAATGACTTCAGTCTACCTTCAAACTACCCTTGATAGAAATCAGTAAAAAAATTAAATTTTGACTTTATTACCTTATTCTCCTATTCTTCCAGTGGGAGGGTCTATTTTTTATGGCACGGTAAGCAAGAATTCCTTTATTTTTACCCATTTTGAAGGTACCTGAAGTTTAAAAAAAAAATAATAATAAAATATGTAAAACTGTAAATCAAGTTAAAAATAATTTATTAGATAACAATAAATATATTTTATTTCTACTTACCCGGTTACTGTAACACCTATCTCCTCAATGATTCCTTCAAAAATCGAATAAACAGCGAACAAAATTGCTGCGAAAAAAATATGCGTGCTGTCGCCTTGACTGCTATCTCACAACTGAATGAATTCTGTGAAATTCAACCGTTATATAAGACATCGCGCGGCGTAATATTTTGCCATACATTTTTGTATGGCGGAGAATAGTTGAAAAATTCAGAAAGTTTAGGCGAATTACAATAAAAATCTAGATACACTGAAGAGCTTTTAATTTAATAGCTTGATTTAACATAATGTTTACTCTGAGATTACGGAAGGATTTTTGGTAAAAATGTTTACAACAGGTTCAGGAGAGATAATCGCAAAGGCCTTTTTCAACGTTTTAACTAAAGTTGCAGTATGTATAACTTATAGAATTTGTAAGATTACAGTAAAAAAAATTTAATCACTAGTAACTTTACACATTTTTCTAACTACCTGTATATAATTTTCTAGTATTGCTGCTACGAGACGCGGATGCTACTGCTAATGCGGAGCGATGTTTTCCAAACCCGACCCTTAAGCACATAAAGTATGGCGTACCATCTTCAAAATTAGAATATGGTATCAACCATTTTTATTTAGACAAATCGCAAATACCTTGTGAAGGCGACTCCTAACAATTTTCGTACTATTTTTGTTTTTTAAATGACTTGACACATAAAATGCGATGAGAAGTTAAAATAATATTTTAAAAATGAGACAAATCCTACGAAAAATGGCCGAAATAGCGCTTTCAACAACTACTAGAGAGATCTCAGCAAGTGACGTGAGTCAAATTCTAAAAAATGAAGGGAGCGAGCTTTTGGTCACACTCGACAAGGTAATAAACGTTTATGAAAAACATGAAGGTTGGTAAATTAGTAGGACATGATGCACCAAGTGTTGAACACTTTTATATATGCCGGAGAAGCAATATTATTAAACTTCCGTGAAAGCTGCTTACCGAAGAAAAGAAAAAACCTTCAGTCGCAACATTACAAACATATTTATTATACTGAATAAAATAACCGGATTCAGGTAACGTTACACGACAACCATAAACTACTTTCAATCGCCACAACAATCCCTAGAATATTTAGCGTGTATAACTCGATCCGATAGAACGTAACCTGATGACATGCAACACAACGACAATCAAATGTGTTTTAAAAAGCTTCCCTCTACTGACACACATTATGTGCTAAATGTTAATAGTGCACTTAATACTGCCATTATCACGAAAAAGAATAATTAGAAAATAAACAACGACTTCCGCGAATTTTTCTTAACTTCCGAATTCTGAGCAATACTGTTTATCAGAACTTCTCAGATCTTAGGCATTCTTGTAATCTGTAACTAGATTAAGGTAGAAAAACGGATTACTCGAACCATTTTAAATGAAAAGCGGTGTTATTCAGGGTGGGTGCGTGCGGCCGGTATTATTTATTTAGTGTTTATATAGGCGGAAAATGTATAATTATTGTAATATATGCGGATGTCATGATACTTGATGATACAATCAGTAAGAGTGCTGCATGTTTTACTTAAAACATTGAGGCATTTGAACACGGAAAAGATATTATGCCGTAAAAATAATAACGCTCATAAAGCACCACCGATGATCCGATACGGGTAGGGAGTAGGAACAGAATTATTATTATTAAATTAGCATTTCCCCTGTTCTCTTGACCGGAAAAAATTTAACCATTGAGGTCAGTAACGTTAAGAATTTTGTACAAACATCATAATCAGTTCACCCATTCCAGTCTACTGAGTCCTCGGGACACTCATAATACTGATAGACAGATACGAGTCGTGAACATGAATGCATATATGCCCCTTAGAAGATTTCAGTTTTGCAGTTTAGATGTAAAAAAATCAATATTCTTTACTTTCTCTTCCAACCTATATATACTTTTTTCGGTTTGAAACCTCAACTTCTTCATTAGGTGACTTCCAAATATACACTTTAAAAAACTGCTGCAAAAATGGAATCCATTTTCTTCATTTGTTCAATGTTAGTTAGTGAAATTAGGTTATTTACCTTCAGTGTTATTTTATTCACTCCTGATGTGCCACTGTTCTGTTTTATCAAGTTCTTTTTTATCATGGAACCAATTTAACTGCACGGACTGCATGACATTGTATTACCCTCTCCTCTCTCCGAAATAAGAATTGTTTTCATTTAAAAAACATTTCAAACATTTTCTGTATTTTTTTAATTTTCTTATTTATTCCTCTTTATTAATTCTGGACTTCACGTCACGTCCTATTACCAAGCCTGTCTCACTAGGAAAACCTGTGTTGAGAGCAGGCGCTTTACAACATGAGCAGCTTTAATTTAGTTCTTTAATTATTTCTTCAATAATAATTGCGAATTCACCTTGTGGCATCATTTTAATCTAATGAAATTAATCTACTTTGTTAAAGCCACTATTTAATGAATCTTATAAATTAAATACTTATTAAATAATTATTGTACTTAGGAGTATATTCAAAAAATATTTTTTGAATTAGGTTCGATTGTTATTTTAATCCATACAAACTTTTACTTCATATATATATATGTATTTTTTTTTCACAATAATAACTGATTAATTATCTTCTCCTGGCGGTTTTTGGAAAATGCGTTGTGTGAAAATATAAAAAAAGAACAAGTTACAGAAGAATAAAAAGCTAACGGTTGCAACTGGGATTCGAATCCAAAATCTCTCGCCTTATCGGAACAAGCGCCTTAACTAATTCGACCACTGAGACCCCTTATTTTTAAGTAATTTTTGTGAATCTCATATTTCAAATTCAGAATTAACAATATTATTTTCTAAATTCTTTCCCATATTTTCGGCAGCTACCTTTTTAAACGATAACAAATGTACTAATACCAAGTACTGGTTTTTCACTTAGATAGGGTCTTGGATAAACATATACGATTTTATTTAAATGGTACACCTATTGATCTTTTCCTAAAAGTCTAAGTGAATAAAGTTTAAAGTCAAAATGTTAGCTTTTTATGTTTCTGGGTCGCGTTCCTTTTCATATTTTCTTTGGATTTATCAGTGTTATCTTCTATTCAGTGATATATCACATTGATGGGAATAACCTTTAAAAGTTATTATAAAGAGGGTTATTCTAATAAAAAAACGACAGTTTATTATTTTCATTTAAGTTACTTAAATTATTAAATTAATTATTATTAACGAGTTTAATGAACCAATGAGTTGGTATCACGTTGACAAAAGGCGAACACGTTAGGTAGTGATATATAAAGTTGTCATAATACGGACCTTGAGTGTTGCCCAGTAATAATGATTGTAATTGCCTTATGACTCGAGGAGGTCACGACGGTGTTTGGGCGGGGAAAGCTTTTAAGGCATTTCCCGCCTTTCGCAATCCCACCCTTCTATTTCTACAGAGCGGGCCTTGCCTTCCATAATACGAATGATTAATGGCCACACCTACCCTTGTTTCACTTTTTAATGTGTTTTACACAATGCGTAAGGCGAATTATTTCGATTATAAACTCAATACCAACGCGTGTAGTATAAAATCAACAATAGTTTAGCATGAGCAGTGAAAACATATATTTTTATATAATGTATAAAAATTTCCCTGAAGTCCTGGGACGTCATCGGGTCTGTAGATATTTTTAAGTAGTAATAATAATAATATTTGACTAATTCATATAGCGCCGTTTTCGTGAAAAATCACCTCAGGGGCGCTGTAGTAATAAGTAGTTAATTTTTCCCGGCAGGCAAACTTACTATAAATGTTCAACTATTGCTGGATCGGCGAAAATAACCGTCAATTTTTACCGACAATTCGGTGTCCAAAATGACTATTATTGTGAAACCAAGACCTGCAATAGCTATGTTTCAATGCTGCACTCACCCTCCATTTATTAAAATGAAATGCGCGAAAAAAATATGCTCTTCGGAATTGATTCTAAAATAAATTCTTATTGCGGCCACGCGCAATTTCAAGTAATAATTTTTTATTTTCAAGCAATAAATCAAATCCCCCGTCGCGGTTCCGAGGTCTACTAACAAAAAAGTTCTAATTAAAAAAAATGTAATATATATGGGATAAATTTACGAGAGCGATTATACGAAAAACCAACACATAGTAAGCTGAATACTTCATTTTGGGCTGCAAAAAAATCTTCAATTGGGCCGCAGGTTGGGCATACCTGATCTAGATCATACGTTGCACACCTCTCGGAATCTGGACTACGATACTAAATGCCGAAAAACCGCATTGTTAATTACACTTAAAAAAGAAAAATTATTGACAATAATATGAACCCTGATAAGATAAAGTACTATAATATCTGTAATATAACCATTTTTTTTTTCAAGAGTGACAACGGGTCGTTTCTACGGCTCGTTCTTAAAGCTTAACAGAGTTAAATTTTAAGTTTAAAAAAAAGAGTGTTACAGTTCCTATTTCAATATATTAGGTCCTCGCATATGAAATTGGCGTTTTGTATGGGAGGAACATAAAGTCAATTTTTTTTAAATATAATATATTTATTTAATCAAAGTATGTACCATTGCTATCTATGCACTTTTGCCATCTCATAGGTAGTTCATCGATCCCTTTACTAAAAAAACCATTCGGACGGGAATCAATTAAATTTTTGAAGGCGGTTTGGACTGCCCCATCGTAGTTGAATTTTTTCCCTTGCAAGAAGTTATCCAAATTTCGAAAAAAATGGTAATCTGTTGGGGCAAGGTCCGGAGAGTACGGTGGATGTCTTAGACATTCCAATTGAAGCTCCTCTAATTTGGTAGCCGTCTGTTGTGCAGTGTGTGGTCTAGCGGTCAACGCGCGTTTGTTGATTTTCTTCACTCAATTCGTGAGGTACCCACCTTTCAAGCTTTTTCACCTTCCCAATTTGCTCCAAGTGGATTACAACAGTTTTATCACTAACACCGCAGCCTGCAGCTAACTCGGACGTGGTTTGCGATGAATCTGCTTCCACAATAGCCTTCAATTCTTCATTATCAACTTTGGTCTCCGGCCGTCCACGGGGCTTGTTCTGCAGGTCGAAATTTCCAGAACGAAAACGTTGGAACCAAAAACGCAATGTGTTTTCTTTTGCGGCACCGTCGCCATACACATCATTAATCCTTCGAGCCGTTTCTGAAGCACTGGTGCCACGGTGAAACTCGTACTCGTAAATAACGCGATATTTCAAGTTTTCCATTTTGTAAACTAAGTGACGCAAAGAAAAAAAACAATTAAGGAAAAAACAAATTAATTATAATTTTCGAAACACAAATACATGACTAAATAGCTGTATAAATTTGAATTTGGAATTCCTAACCAAAGAGAAGATATTTGAGATCAAAGTTGCCAGTACGACAAAACGTCAATTTCATATGTAAGGACCTAATATATGGAACAACTTACATACGATAAAAATAAATGGCAAATATGAAATAACAATTAGTTCTTAGCTTAATAGTAGCACCTTTGTTGGCTTTTCGTATTTGCGCATTTGAAATAGTTACATAGAAAACATACTGCCTATGCTACGTAACTATGCCAAATACTCTAATACGAATAGGCATGTAAGGTGCTATTATAATATGACTCTTTAAAATAAATCTTCAAGATCAATATTGAAAATGTCAAGAGATCTAGAAATATCATTTAGCAGCACCATACCTCATGCCATGCTGGGCTAGCACATCTTTCCTCTCTCCTACAGTATGGGTCTCTTTAATACGTATGTTCACCCCTTCCTCTCCACAAAAAGACCCCCAAACAGCATCCCCGAAAATTACATAGGCCCAGTGGGAAATATTTTCCTCACGGCCTCGTGAATGGCTATTATATATTAAGGTACTCGTATATATAATTTGTTTCATATATTTGATTTCATTCAAAAAGATTTCAGAAAAGCAGGTCACGTGACATGCACTTCAAGTAGCACGGTAACAGATGAGACGAGAAAAAAATGGTTTTTGTCTATAATTTAAAAGAAGCCATAGCAAAATGTCACATTACTTAAACATTTTGACTCGAAATATGCTCAGGAATCACCGGTTAAACTCCGTATGCCGTATATTTGAGTCCTGGCAACATTGTTTAACTCCTTCCATCCATCCATTCAAAGCTTATGTTTATGATGGCAACATAAAAGAGAGTGATTTGTTTGTCCAGGTTGTGGTGAGATTCTTCGAGCCCTCCGTGGAGCAGTGCCTGGTGGAGCCGTGGTTCCGGGAGCTCGGCTTCGTGGTCTGCTACGGAGCCATCATCCTGAAGCTGTACCGCCACCTCATCGAGTTCCGCACCCGCAAGGCGCACCGCTGGGTGGTCAGGGATGTGGACCTGCTCAAATACCTTCTCGCCATGGTAAATATTACATTACCTACCTAACCTAACGTTATCTATTATCCTAAGATTATAAAATATAGATACAAAATAAGGTATATTGTATCTATACAGAATCATGCAACTTCAACCCCTCCTTTGAAAAGTCATTGAAAGTAATGAAAAAATATATTAAAAACATTAAAAAGACTCTCTTTTTCATTACTTTTGAAGGTTATTCCCATCAATATAATATATAGGGAATGCAATCTCGTTCTCGCGAGATCTCGTTCTCCCGAGATCTCGGCCTTTTTTAGCGAGATTGATCTCGGACGAAAAAAGGGCGAGATCTCGCGAGTTTAACGAGATTGCACTTGAGCATAAAAACGTCTTATTCGAAGCGCGGGCTGACACGGACGGAGTTGCGATCTGTCAGTTTCGTTCGGTGCGCGTGAGGCGGCGGCGGCGGCGGCGGCGGCGGCGGCGGCGGCGGCGGCGGCGGCGGCCTGAGGTAGCCTGAGATCTGTGCTTCCAACTATCGTTGAATCCGAAAGGGCTTTCTCTGGGCAACAAAACAGGAAGCCGTTTAGCAGACGATTCTTTGGACATTTTGTGCTTCTTAAGGAGCTATTTCCAAAATAATTCGTAATAGTGGCTTGTGATTTGAACTGAACAAATCTTTTATTTGATTGGTATATTTTGTTAATTAATCTGTAATTTCAAATAGTCTGACTAATTGGTATATTTTGTTAATTAATCTGTAATATCTAATAGATCTACTGAGTGGATATAGTTTAATTTAATTAATAATAAAATCTCAGTTTAATAGTCAACTCAACTTAGATAATAAGTTTCATGTTTTTGACTTCTCGTTGTTTTGTTTGTTATAAAAGAACTGTTTTATTACTAAAAGATTTGTGTTTGATATTAGAAGAGGAGACTGGTTGTTTCTTTCATTTGTTATTTGATAGCTACGTGTTTACTACTTAGAAGTTTATTAAAAAATTACAGACAAACATGTCAAACAATGTTTGATGCATAAAAGTCTACGGAAAAATTCGTGAAAATAAATGTTCATCTTATAATACTTATATTTTTTATTATTTTTTTACCTAATTTATTCAAATATTGTGATTATTTGCAAAAAAACACACAAAACTGCCAATCTCGCGAGATCTCGAAATTGGCGAGATCTCGCAGTATTGTTATTCATAAACTCGCCGGATCTCGCCTGAGCCCCAATCATTAAAGATAATATATCATTAAAGAAGAATTAATGTAACGTTATATTTATTTAATGTAATAAATGATATGACGGTTTGACAGAAGGTGGCAATGGCGGAATTAGTAAACGCGCACGCCCCGGTTAGACGAGAGGTTCTGGGTTCAATTCCCAGAAGCGACCATTATCTCATTCTATTTTTCTGTGTCTTGTGCTCTTCCATGTTTTCGTTTAGATTATTATTGTTATCTTATTCAAAAATAATGGATTATATTGGTTAAATGGATTATATTGGTTAGATTTTGGGCTATTTTTCACTTTTTTTCATAACTGTTAATGACTTTTCAAAGGGGTGTTGAAATTGCATGATTCTGAGTTGTCACAGAACCCTGTCTAATTGTGGTGAATTGTCCTTTTCAAACCTTACCAAGATTTTTTTCTGATGATCGAGACAATAATAAGACGTGTGTATTCTTATTTTTGATTATTGCGAGAGCTGTACAGGATTTTGCTTCTTGGAAGCCTATATAGTAAAAGGGGACGAATGAACAACAGACACGTAATTTTGACGGTGACCGGCCAACTCAGAATGAAACCAACTCAGAAGCACTTCAGAAAGGTCAATAAGAATGCTCATAAAACAATATTAAAAAAAAATTGATTAAATAGGTTAAGTTAGGTTAGGCTTACCGGCTATTTTAAATTTATTTTTTCATTGCTTTTAATGACTTTTCTGAGGTGTTTCTGAGTTGGTTTCATTCTGAGTTGGCATGGAACCATTTTGACATACGTTCAACACACTAAAATCTTTTCAAATATGTTATTTAGTCGTCATCACCCTAGTTGGATATTTGACAGTGACTTTTTTTTCATAAATAACAATAGCCTTTGAATGTTAAACCAGTTCTTTTGTAAGTATGTAATTAATTTCAGAGCCATCTGTGTTGTATTTTCGTGTTATGGATACTTCAGATCTTTTGACCCGCTTTTTTGAAACTTGAAAACATTTATTTCAATTATAATCATTTTATTGAAATTATTAATTATCCCTTTCACACAGTGGCAGTGTCGCCAACTCAGCTCTATAGAGCTAGATTTTGTTTTAAAATGAGACCGTCAGCTCCAAAAAGTGATTTAGCTTCTTAGTTCTTTTTTCAGATAACTAACTCCTCCTTTTATACAAACTCACGAACGAAAAAATACAATTAACGATTTATAGCTTTAAACCGATTATTTTGAAAACTTGGTTTAGGAACCGACTTAGTTCTTCTAGCCACCCCTCTGTTTAGCTTCTTTTCGCTGGCTTTATTTAAAAAATCGAGTTGTCACACTGTTTGCCGGTCGGTATGGCTGGCTTTGCGCGTTATTTTGTTATTCAATTTTTCCTACTACAGGAGGTAGAAATTTTTGTATTTTGAGAGTTGATTTTTGTGTTAAATCTCGATTAGTTTTCTTCCGATTTGTTTGAAGTATAGTTTTTATGGTGTTTTTTTAATCTTTTATGTTTTTTAAAATTGATATAATTTTATATTTTTGTATACAGGGTGTAACAGGACGTACCCGAGGGATTTTAACCAGTGATTCCTGAGCATATTTGGAGTAAAAAATGTAAATGAAATTTGGGTCTCCGGTGACTTTTTTTTGTGACATTTTTAAAAAAAAATTTTTCTTCAAATTCAAACAAAAAATTTTTTCTTCCGCTTGTTGTCATTGGTCACTCAGCCGAGCAACCGACCAACCCCTCACTCCGCCTCCTACTGTCAAACACCTACCATTTTTTTAATGTTTTTGTAGAAAAAAAAATAAAAAAAAACATCAAAATTATCACCGGTGACCAAAATTTCATTTACATTTTTTACTCTATATAATGTCAAGAATCGATGGTTAAAATCCCTCGGGTACGTTCTGTTACAGCCTGTATAGTGTACCATTTGTCATTTCACGTAAAACAAGCTCTCTGAGACCTAAACTTCTTTCAAATGAAGTAGCAATAACTTCTAAACTAAAGGGATTCAAAACAAACAAATCAAATAACATCAGCATCATATGCAGTTATTTTTTCATCCCCGAGGGATTTTGACAAGCGATTCCTGAGCACATTTTATGTAAAAAATGTTGATGTCATTTTGCTGTCCGATGACACTTTTTTCTATTAAAACATTAAAAATATTTTACCATCACACGTCGCAGCTGATCAGTCAGGAAAGTAGCGCGTTTATAGTGTAGCGTATCTTGATAAGCGTTGGGTCTCGTTCAAGCAGCACGTTAACACACGAAACAGCGCGCGTACTGCTCAAACCCATCGCGATGGGATATATCCCATGGCGATGAGATCTGTAGCGATGTGTGATTGAAAAATATATTTTTTGTTTTCAATAGAAACAATTATCTTCAGGTAGCAAAATGACATTCACATTTTTTTTACTCCAAATATGTTTAGGAATCGCTGGTAAAAATCTCTCGGGTAGATGCTGATACACCCAGTATGTTCTACCGTTGCCAGTTTTAATTCAGATCGTAAGGGGTGGGAGAGAAAAATAAATCAAAAATAAGATAAAATAGTTTAAATGTGGTTGCCTGAATTAGTATGATAGAACTGATCCAGAATCCAGCTATTCACATTCAACCTCAAGATTCAATCGGAAGATGACTACATGTTCGTATTATCTCTCTATTGGTACATATATCTCCCTAGCGGCTTGGAGGCTGTGAATTCTCAATCGCTTCCCCATCTAGACCCATCTCTGCATATTTCATCTCACGGCACATCTGCAGCACTGAATGGAAAATGAATCCGGAGTAAAATATGAGTAAGAACGTTTCAGTAAGGTATGCACGGAAAATGTGGATTAATGATCTGTCGAATCATCACTCTTACCCCAACGGATATCTTAATGGAGAGGTGTTATATTTAGCGAATGAAAAAATTATATCAACGGTAGAAATTTTTAAATTTTTAAATTGATTCGATGAAGGTTTTATTTTTTAAGTAAAACTTTACGTACAAGTTGATGAATGCGTTACGAAAAGTGGTGATGTGTTACGAAAAGTGTGATGTTACGAAAAATGTGATGTTACGAAAAGTGTGATGCGAACGGTGATCGATGGCGAGGCGAACGGTTGGGCCTTTACGCACGCTTGACTTGGGGAATGATAAGGATAAGGATAAGGATGGTCACCCCAAGGTCGTAGGTCACCCCAAGGTCGTAGGTCACCCCACGGTCGTAGGTCACCCCAGGGTCATAGGTCACCCCATGGTCATGTGTTACCCCAATGTCATATGTCACCCAATGTCAATGTCAATGTCGTATGTTCTTTTATAAGTTAGTGAAGTTTTACTTCAGTCGTGTGGTCTAAAGCACACTCGTTTTTTTTTTAATGTGAAACCGCATAAGGGTGGCAATTCTTGCAACCGTCTGGAGTCTACGGAGTCTACGGCATCCCCAATGGTTTATGGGTGGCTGAAGGTAGTGGGGAGGAGGAGATGAGGAATAGGAATGTGGGAAAGTATCAGGCTATTCAGATCTGGTCTTCAAACACGGCCAAAGCTAATTCAGGCAACCTTCCAATTCTGAATGAAGGGTGATATTGAAAGTATCCTCCGCACTGGAACATGCCTCAAATATACTATTTATTGTTTCAAATGTGCAAATTGTGAAATGGTACAAATTAATTATATAACATTAATTATATAATCGTATACCTACTGTATTTACATTTTCTTATCTCCATGTGTAATCTTATATTACGTATGCAACCTTTTCATGGAAATTTTAATAAAAACAACATGTCACTACTTAATATAACAACAATACGTATGTGCATGTATACATATGTCCATATAGGTATATATTTTTAACTTTTTATATACATACATATCTTTGTTGATACATATATTTTTAATAAATATAATATGTTATTTACCGCCTAAGAACAGACTCTGTCTATTGAGGTGGGTAAAAGAAAACTATCCACCTAAATGAAAATAAAATAAACGCCCTGGTTACCGGCACTGAAATTGAATTGAAATCATATAAAATTTACTTGCGCGTGCCAGAATTTCCGCATCCACCGGCTTGCTTGTTGAAAGCCTTACCCCTCGAACACGGAGGCCGTCGCATGTAGAATTGTGTGATTTAAAAAAAACATTTTCAAGTTTTTTTTTATCTTGTGTGAATACATCAACATGTTATTTATTTTCAGGTACATAAGTACCAGAAAAATATAATTACGTATAGTTTATGTGCAAGTCTTAAATACTCTCAGTATCGCGCTGTACAGGGTGTCCGGGGGTAAAGTGCATTAACTTTGCGAGGTGATTCTACATGATGGTAGGAGTAAAAAATATTAACAACTTTTTCCGAAAAATCAAAAAATTTTCCAATACAAAAAGACGTACCTACTAAAAATCCTTAGTGTGCGGTACGATTTTACTTGCTGAAAGCCTGCCGGTTGAGCCTGAAGGTTGTGATTGGCCCGTATCGTAACAGCGGAAAATAATAAAGCTGGCCGCACACGCCGGCGCCGGTTTAATTTTATATTTTACCACAAAACTACCCCTAAAAGTTGGAATTTCGAAAAAAGTTTTTATCTTTTTTACTTATAATATCACTTAGAATCACTAATGCCCTTTACCCCCGGACACCCTGTATATTTCATATTGAAATATTTTTTTTTGTAAATGTATAGAAACATTGAAAACGATTAATTCGCACGGTTACTACTAAAAAAAAATCGTGAATCCAGTTAATCATGAGAAGTCAGTAGGTAAAAAGGTCAGTAGGTTATTTTCGGTTTCGGGGAAATTGAAAATAATGCATTTAATAGATCTTCTTCTTCTTCCTTGCGCTATCCCAACTCATTGCCTAGGTAGGCTGTTGGGGTCGGCTCTTCTCGTTCTCAGGTTGTAATTTCTCCTGTTCTGGATATCGCCTTCACCCAGGTCGTTTCTCTGAAGAATGTTGGCGCATTGAGTCATCCAGGAGTTCTTCGGTCTTCCTCTGGATGACTGTCGATGAAGCTCCATAGACATTGCCTGCCTTACTGTGTGGTCCGATGGTCTCCGTCTTATGACTCTTATATGTCCATACCATCTCAACTGTCGTTCCTCCAGCTTACTATTTATGTCTGTGACACCCAGGCTACCACGAATGCGTGAAATTTTGATCTTATCTTTAATTGATACATTTAATAGATATTTTATTAAAATTTAAATCGACAGTTCAGTTGGGTGTCATTGTTATTGCTTTGAAAGTTTCAAGGATAGTTTTTTCTTCGCCTGACCTAAAATAGGTTCATAGTTTTGGTTTAATAATAAAAAAAGTCTAGCAAAAAACAATTTAATATATATGTACATCCGTATCAAAACACGCGGCGTAAAGAAAAGACATTGGCTTGAAGAAATATTCCGTTTTTTTTAACGAAAAACATATAAAAATGCGATGCGATAAAAATATAATAAGCAGTAATTGTTGAATGAAACACTAGTATATATTGAATTATTTGGCGGGTATTTGATAAGCCCCCATAGCTCAGTGGTCAAGAGCAGCTGACCGGCAATCAGAAGGACACGGGTTCAGGTCCCGTTGGCGGCAAGTATCTTTTCTCGGAAGATTTTTCAATGTTGATGAGTGTTTCAGGCTGATAATTATTGCTTATAATAATTGTTACCCTTTGTGCTATGCATAAAAATCCTGTCTAAACGTTAGTTTATAAATTAAAAATAATAATTAATATTTGACAAGTTTAAGTATTTCCCCAATAAATGTAGTCATAATTTGTCTCGACGCCACCTAGCGAGGGATTTAACACTTACAATGTCTCTCTCGCAAAAATAAAGTTGGTTGTTTTCAGGTGGAAAAAATATAATAAGCAGTAATTGTTGAATGAAACACTAGTATATATTGAATTATTTGGCGGGTATTTGATAAGCCCCCATAGCTCAGTGGTCAAGAGCAGCTGACCGGCAATCAGAAGGACACGGGTTCAGGTCCCGTTGGCGGCAAGTATCTTTTCTCGGAAGATTTTTCAATGTTGATGAGTGTTTCAGGCTGATAATTATTGCTTATAATAATATAAAAATGCATTATTTCCCATTTTCAGTTACTTTAATAATGGTGTAATAGTGTAATATGTTACTAAAATTTCAGGACGTCAGAGCTAACGGAGAATCTTTATTTTTATTTTATTTAATTTTATTTTAGTTTATTTAGGAAACAAACAGTTATACATATTTTAATAAGAAAGTAACATATTACATGATTGCATTAACCAGCGAAGTTTCCGCTACAGTTTATAATATATATGTATATAAAAACATGGATTAAAACATTAAAGAAAACATAAAGTGGTAGAAAAAAAAGAAAAAAATATGTATATACAACAGAAATGAAGAAAAAAAAAAATCTTTGCTGCTTAATACACGATACACCATTTAATTACAATGACGTCGGTAAATAATAAATAATAACGTTCTCGTTATATGAATTTCAGTTTATTTTATTCGTTTTATTCACATTTTGCAGATGAATAAAAAAACACAAATTATGACAGAATCCATATATCTCTCTGGGATGTGAATTTACGATTTCTTTGGGGATACTATATTTATTTACAATTTACTTAATCTTGTTGATGCGTCTCGTGAATAAGCCAAAACGACTTATTGATATAAACATAACGGTATACAAATATTATCAAATGTTATGGCATATGGCGCAAGAACTTGGCATCGCTTTCACTCGTAGTAGATTTATGCAAACACAGTTATAATAATAAATACAAATTCCTTCTTCATTATTTAATGGTCTTCAAAAGTTTTTTATGCAAAGAAAAACTACCTATTAATATTTCTGATACCGAAATAATCGTTCTAGTAATAGATGTTTATGAAGTTATTTAAGATTGGTTTTTTAGGGGTCATTGGGCGTTTTTACAGTTCCCACAGTTACAGCACGGCAACGGCACAAAAACGGTAATAGACGATGTACTTTATCACAATAATGCTGCAGCTCTTTATTACGCACTAAACAAAAGTAAGACAAACAATGTACGTGCGTTTGCTTCCTCCAAAGGAATAAAGTAATACTTTTCTTGCATCTCACTCACTCTTATTAAAGAAATAAGATGCCGCGTGTCATTACCGTTGCCGTCGCCGTGCCCTTGCCGTGGGAATTATAAAAGCAGCCAATTTCTTCAGGAGTGACGGACGAGGTGTCTCTGTGGTGTGTACCATATACCATTATTGAAGTGCCCACCACTGTCCCGCCCCGGTATAGGCGACTTATGGTCGCCCCTTCGGAGCTCTCGCAAGAATCTAATTTTTTTGAATGAACGGCTCTACATTTAAATAAACGAATCTAGACCTTCAATGTCCCTGCATACTTTGTTAGGTGGCGGAATGTAGGCTCGCCTACAGACTGTACTGTAATGGTCATGGTACATAATAATAATACAGGTGTTAGTAGTACATGGTACAATGAACATAACAAAATAAATCAGCAACCGTCATGAGTTGCATTACATGCGGTTCGCTGATAAACGGAGGGAGACCACACACTCCAGAACTGCAGGCATCTGCGCGAGGAAAAAAAAACAATGAAATAAAAGTAAACATAAAAATTTGAGATTGAGATGGTGAAAGTAACCATCGGGCGCCCGGCAGTCCCCGAGAGAACGAATAAGGTTGTTTGTCCAACGTTACGACATCCAACGGAGTCGTCCTACCATGTACCATCAGTCGAGAGTCCGGCTGTAGAGGTCTAGATCTCCACGAAGTAGATGGGCAAACGCCAAGACCCAAACGTAGTGAACTATATGGCAGGGGTGTTGGTTATCCATACATCCATAAATGGTTCCCGGGGCGGCGGTACCCATATCCGCCTCCCAAATTAAAAATTTAATCAACAGTCAGATAACCTACGTAATTCTTAGAGGGCAGAATCTAACGCGCACATGGTCATATTTATAGGATTCTCTTTAAAAAATTTGTTCCTTCCTTGAATTAATATGAGGGAACCTACTCGAAAAAGTATTGTATGTATTTAATTGCATGTAGGTGTACCTGTTATGAAATACCAAAAATAATGTAACGTGATGATGGGTTCGCAATGATGTGCTCGTGGGTATTAGTCGAACAATTGAAATATAAATACACAAAGTGTTTCAATTTTCAAAAGCTCCGGAGCGTTTATGAATACTTTATATTTTGTAAAAGCTCGCAGGGATGTGTAGGCTAATAGGCCTGCATATGGCAGGCGCCATATTTTCAAGCGAGATCATTACTGAAGCGTACAGTATTTCTCATGTCATAAAAAACAGCCTTTGTATTTTGTCAACAGTATATTGAATTAGTGACAGAATGCACACTTCATTAAAATTAAAATTGACACCCACGCCATACAATCATTTCATAAAGCGTTTTTAATATAAAAACGTAGGTAATTTGTGAAAACGATTTTCAAATCAAATACGTAATAAATACAAGTAGACCCAACTGATATTCCAGAGGAAGATACTTGGAAGAGCTGATAGGTACCTACATATAGGGAAAGACGTCGTACCTCATGGCTTTAAAACTTTTTCTAGATGTTTTTGTAAATTAGCTCCACGCAGGAGAGCCCGATGAAAGTAATTTCCCCAAAGCCTACATCATCTTTGGACATGCCGTGTGGAGCGTATTTTTGAGAAAAGCAAGGAGAGGAAGTTCTACGAAAGAAAAAGTTATGATGGGTGGATAGGAATCTGGGGGGTCGGTGGGTCAAGGAGTGACGGACGTATGAATCCATCCCACACAATGCGGCAATGCGGTGCTAGGCGATGGGTTGTGAGTGAGGCTGGAGAGGTCAAAGGGTCTCCCTGGTTGAGGGAAGAACCCGGACACCACTGCCAAATCATCAAACATTGCGAACCCATCGCAGCGGTGTTGGTTATCCAATAAATGGTTTCTGGGGCGCAGGTACCCATCCCCGCCTCTAAGAATAGGCTACCAATTGCAATCGAAACTTTGCTTGAAATCACTCTTTTCGTGACCAGATCTGAATGGTCAAGCACTTACCTTCTCATCCCCTTCAGCCTCAGAACGTTGCCACGGGTCCCGGATATATGGGAACAGTAGTTGGTATCTGGTGTGGTATTTACTTGAATTTTTTTCGGTTTACAATGCCTTACGAATGTAAATATTAAAAATGTCTAATGAATAATAAGTTTTTTTAATCTATGGAATCGAACGCTTGTGCTTGTTTGATAGTTTTCATTAGCGAATTGACTGAGGTATTGTGGATAGTTTTTGACGTTCAACACCAAAATAATATTTATTATCAAACAAATATCGACTTTGCCACACGCATGGAACTAAGATTGAAGGGAAGCGGCAATACTTTCGGAATATTACGGGGATAAGCGAAAAACCTATGTAGCTCTCCAAATTTGTAGCCGTCTAGTGGGAGGGGATAGAAACGGGGAATGTGGCTAGCTTGCGGGGGGAAGGCGGCGCTCTGGAGATAAGGGCCGAACTGTGAATGGGAATCATTATTATTTTTATATTTTTTAAACTTTCGTTAATTTTTTATTACATTTTGGACATAAAATATAATAGCTTAATTGAAAAATAAGTAATGAAATGAGGAGAGGTAGTAACAAGGAGACTGGAGACTTATGTGTTGTTTAATTTTTATTGTTCTCTATACAAGTTATTTTAAGTTACGTTCATCTACTAGGACGTACTTAACTCATTTTTTGCGAAATCAAGATTTGTGAAGCGCTTGTCGAAATACATCGGCCTCACTTTTCACTTGACAAGTGCAAGTGGGTAAAAAAACTAGTGTTATGAACTCACTGTAACTCAAGGCACCATTCCTTGGTGCTATCATTGCTTAACTCATCAGTTTGAAATAGATTTTAATTTATCATATAAATAGTAAGTATGGTTTTTTATACGTATTTTATAAAATCAACAGACTTGCAGTGAAAATTTTTGTGCGTTCTATTCTGATGTAAGCTGGTGCTTGTGTTTTAAGAAAGGAGTGCTCGATATTAATCTTATAAAAGAACTGTATTTACAGTTTTACAATGATAACAAAAAAATAAGTGATAGGAACAAACACTACTTGACTTATTTGCGTGGGCAAATAAATTTTATTTGATTAATTTGTGTTATTTCATAATTAATTTATTTAAAAATAATGTACATATTATTTTATACTAGCAGATCCGGCCACACGTTGCTGTGGCTAACGTAAAAAAATGCCACGCCATTACCCAACCTTTATAACCAACGCCATTTGTTAAATTAAATCCACACCGCCCATATTTGCCAGCCCATTGCCCGCTGCCCGCTGCCGCTTAACCAGATATGTTATATATTTCAATAAATTTACACAAAACCTTGACAAATTATATACCTAAACCTTTCTCATGAATCACTCTATCTATTGGTGAAAACCGCATGAAAATCCGTTTGGGTAGTTTTTGAGTTTATCGCGAATAGACAGACAGACAGACGCGGCGAATAACTTTGTTTTATAATATGTAGAGATATACCATATAATATATCACAAGAATCCCAACTGCTTCCGTCTGTAGCATGTACGTTGTGAGGCTGAAGGTAAATGGTGAGGGGAAATAAATGGTGGAGAGAAAGCTGGAGAAGTACTCGGCTATTCAGATCTAGTCGACAAACACGGCTAAATTAATTTCAAGCAACATTTCAATTCTGAATGGTGGTCTTACCTACGCCAGAGCGATACTGAGAATGTCTTCCACCTGGAACGTGCCGGAAATATATCTTATAATGTTTTTAATTATAAAATGTTGAAAACACAGATCAATCGAATAAAATTTATTTCGGGATTTGAACCCGTGACCTCCAGATTGTTAGTCAAGAGCTTTACCCCTCGACCACGAGGGCATGTCAATGTGACTTTTACATAACAATACAGTGATTATAAACTTTGAATTGACGTTGTAAACATATGTAAAAGGAGTGGTAAATTAGTAGGAAGAAAATCTAAAAATAACAGTGCAAAAAAGACAAAGTAAAAATTAAAAAAAATGAATAAGCTAAATGATAAAAAACATATACCTATGACATGTGTGAATCACAACTTTATATTTGTGCGTTATGATTAATAAAAACATAAAAGTATTTTGGTAATTTTTAATTATTATAATTTAAGTTGACTGATTCGGCCCATTGGCAGTCGGAGTTCACGTGATAACATCGGGCTCATGGCGATGGCGGTTGAAATGAACACGCCGAAAATTATAAAATGTATATTTAAGCTATGTTTAAACACTTACATGTGAAAGGTAAGACTGTCTTTCTTCTTATAGGTCTTCATAGAACTACTTTTACACAATTTTACGGCTCAGTGGACCATTTTTCTATGTTTTATGAACGTTTTTCTGTGAGCTCTATGCGCGACCGAGGTGTAAAAGCCAATGTCAGCCATCTAAAAACCGTTCGGTAAAATTTTTGAAAAGGCATGCTTTGGGCAGAGGGGCACACTTTACATGCCGTCTCTCTAGTATCCATACTCTTAGGCCACACGCGAACAACATTTACACGCACAAACAAAAAATCACCATTGAAAATGATCATAATTGAAAATGCCACTACAAATATGTACTAAAAGGGGTTCAAAATATCTTTCGTACAGTACACATATTTTTCGAAACGGTGAATTAATCCATAATGTACACAATGTTTTATTTTTTTTATTTATAAAATAGAGTTAAACATTCCCGGGTTACGAATAACCCAACAATGTTTGAAAATCTCCTACTACCGCCACAGAAAGCCGAAAATGTTGCTTGTGTTGTGATGGAGGACTTAGCCAGCCGAGGAATCGAACACGCGACGCCCGGGTGGGACCCAAGCGTTATGCCCACTCAACCACTGACCGGTCTCACTGTTTTTGAATAGAAGTTCATTAAACTATCTATAAAAAGTCTGATGCAGGCCTAAGTTTTTCAAATAATTTTGTTATGAAAGACGCAAACTAAACGTCGCGTCGTTAAATTTATTTGAGACAAATCGTAAATTTTAAACGCATAATCTTCTTCTTTTAATATATAAAAATGAATGTTTATTTGTTTGTCCCCTAAACCATTCATCCGATTGCGATGAAACATTGGTGATTTGTTGTGCGCACGCCCGTGCAGGTTTCGATGTATAGTGGTAAGCTCGGGCGTTATTAAATTAATTCCTAAACTATTCAAAGGATTACGATCAATCTTTGGCGAGTTGTTGTGCGCACGCCCGCGAAGGTTTAGGGGTCCGTCAAACTTAGCTGTAAAAGATAAAAGATCATTTGACTTGGCCTGCTTCAGAATATCGTTCGCCATATTATATTCCCATAGGGAATGTATGGCGAGAGATATGCCGAAATACGCCAAGCCAAATGATCTTTTATAGCGAAGTCTCTTGGCCCCATTATTTATTTATTTCAACGCCATAAAATGGCTATTACAATCCGGTGGTACATGATACATGATACACAGTGATACACAGGATGGTAATTACAATAATAATAATGTACATTAAACAAAGTACATATGTATGATAACAACTAGTATTTAGTTATAGGATACAAATATGTTTTACAAAAAAAAAAAGAATATGAGCTCGTACAAAGTATACACATTTTTATTCAGAATAAAAATAAGTAAATAAAGGTGAATTCTTAGAAAAATTCTCAAGATCAAGTATAATATGCTTTACTTTTATTTGTACATATCGTTGGATTCTAGGAATTGGCTAAAATGGAGTAACTTAGTAATGATATTATTGTTACCTTCAGTTGAAATAACTGCAGTTTGAAATGACTACAGGTACTGCTAATTAGTTCTGCTTTTCAGGGCTGTTAGTTAGAGAATCAATAATAATTCTTTGGTTTAAAAATAATAATTTTGAAAAAAAATTATACATTTATTAGCTATCACTTAACTAGTCTGTCTGATAGTTAATGTAGTTAATATAAATGAAGTAAGTAGTTTGGAATCTATATTAGAGTATGATATAGACGCCGTACAGACGAACACTATTATACCTAACATTAATTATTGTGATTGAGGTATGATATTATAGCCTTCTTATAACTATATTCGGTGCAGTTGAACACATCTACTACTTCTGAGAAAGCATTGCCAACTGCATGCAATCTAGGTATAAGCGAGTATCTAAATGACTCAGTCCTGATATTGTACATATATACCTATACTGGTGCAATAGGTGGCACGCGAGCTGCTTGAAAACTGAAAGTATGGAATACGGGGTGGGGAGAGAAAAGCGGGAGAGGGGAGAGGGAAGACGGGGAAAGTGGAAAGTGGAAAGGAACGCGACAAGGGAAGGAGAGGCGGAAGAAGAACGGACACGCAGGGACAAACAATTTCTTTATTAAGTGAAGTTGCAACGCATGCCGGGAACTCGCTCTCATTTTGTTATACGAATAAATCTATAATACCTCCAATTTCCATTATTTTATATTGCGAGTGATTTACAGAGGGGCTAAAATTGAGAGCGATTTAGAATAACGAACTTTTCCATTCCGACTTGTGAAAAACAAGAAAGGCTATAAATATGTTTAATGACGTTGGATTCTCCGTTTTTTTACAAACACAGATAAAATAACGCAGTCAGAAGTATTATTGGAGGAAGTTTTACAACAGATGTTGCATGTTTTTATACCTGTTTCATGCAAAAGCTATTCTGTAGCTTTGTTGCGAGTATAAAACATGATAATATTATAAGGAAGTACAAGGAATACATAAATATTAAGAACATGTTATTTTATGTTAAACTATATTAGCATTTAAAGCGAAAAAAGTGATGGGTAAATAAAGCGGGAAAAACATAAAAACTACTGGCCGTGATATTTACAAGGATTTCTTCATTTTTTAAAGAATAACGAGTGAAACTTACTCAACGCGAAGTACCACCATTTGCGTGTTTTGTTTACTTATTTATTATAAGGAAATCAACATAAAATATTATATACGTATCTAGCATGGTCGATCGATAAGGATTGATAGGATAACTTTCGGTAATTTTTCAACGTTTCCTAGGACTACTGCAGAAGCTAACGTACAAACAACAGTTGACGTAAAATATATAAAGAACGGTTAGGACGTGTTGTTTAAAATAATTTGAACAATTCATGAAATATTTTAAGTTAATTTTCGCGTTCTGTGTAATTTCTATTCAAGTTTTGTTAGTATAGTATTATAGGCCAATTGCTTCCCAAAACTGAAATAATCACAGAATTTGAATTGGAACGTTCATAGAACGTGAAAATTAACTTCCAATATTTGAAGAATCGTTAAAAAATTTGAAACAAGCCATCCTCATTGTAAACTGTTACTTATTCGTTTGCGATCTGCAATCATGCTGGGAACGATGAGAAGTTACCGAAAGTTATCCTATTAATCCGTATCGATCGACCGTGCTAGGAAACACAATCTATTATCTTCTATTACCCATATATATTTATGGATTTCATCATTGCGGTTTCAGAAAAAATTATAATTAGGGTATGTTGTAAAGTAATGCGCACATTTCACATTTATTAATGACAATTGAATATGTCAGTGTGTGGAAGTAATTATTGTGAGGAGTTTTGATTCGTGGTTCAGACATGCTGAAGACCAATGGTTCGGTATGGAAAATGAATGAAAGACCAAACTTCCAAGTTATTTTTAGGTAATCCAAGAAACTTGACGTTGCTGCTTACGTCATGCATGAAGAGTGGTCTCCGGTTGTGCCATGAAACTTGCTTGTCGGAAGTGTGTACAAATAAACATACATTTTGTGAGACGGGTATGAGTACCGCCGCCCCGAGAACAATTAATTGGATGACCAACACCTCTGATGTAAGTCACCCCAAGCGGTTCGCTACGTTTGTCACTTAACAGTCACTGTCCAGGTCTTGGCCGGATCGGGAGAAACCGGTTGATGGAGAGGTAATTTAACCTCTCCAGCTAGAATTTCTCAACCCATCCATTGCACCAAGGTGAGAGGGGTGGATTTATACATCCGTAACTCCGTACAAACATACCACTAGATTCCTACCAACCCCTCTCTTTTCGGAACATTAATTTATTTCCTTTCCTTAAAAAGAAAATCCCCAAAGCACTTGGGGGCCTATGTCATCTTTGTCATATGTGAATCAAACTATTCATGAATAACAAATTTATTTATTTTCCATGTTCTCCGTAAAACGGTTATTCACCAATACATTATGGTGAAGATTACAAATTAGACAAAAAGTATAGCAAAACACATAAAAAGGTCAGTTTCACTACTTTGTGACATACGTCAAAAGATAATTGTTAAACTGCCTATAGGTTACGTTAAAAATGTCGAAAAATGTCTTAGAAATGAAAAAAATGTCTTAAAAATACTTTAGACACTTCGACCCCCATGTTCCCACCCACCCTTCAAACCTTTTTCCTTCAAAGAACTTCCTCTTTTTTCTTTCTCTATAGATCACACAGCATCCCTTAGGATGACATATGCCTTGAAGGGATATGTCATCCTAAGGGATGAGTGATAAGGGTTTTTCTTAGGGCCTCCTATGTGGAGCCAATGTAAAAAAAATGTCAACAAATTATTTTATCTTTCTCAAGGTGGTCGCAGTCCTCTGCTACCTGTCAGCCTTCACGGCCACCAGCCTGAACTTCATCCGAGAGCAGTACAGCATCATGAGGATAGGTCAGACGCCCTCCGGCCAGCTGTTCCTGGCCTGCAAGCCGCTGTGGTGGGACTACGTCACGGAGGGCGGCGAAATGCTCATCCTGCTGTTCGGAGTGCATCTCAGCTACGCTAGCAGGAATGCTTCCACTCAGTTTCAGGTGAGTTTATAGCTACAAACTGTCAGCCTTTAAAGACCACTTTACCAGCCTGGATTTCATCTGGTAGCAGTACAGCATCATGAGTATTTATACCCTTACTTTAGCTTAACTTTATTTAAGTCAAAACGAAGGGATGATCTATCATATTCAATTATACGGAGGGATAGATACCATCGCCTCGGGAACCATTTATTGGATAACCAACACCCCTGCTACAGGTCACACCAACTGGTTCGCTACGTTTGATGACTTAGCCCGGAGTGAGGTTTGTCTAGGTCTTGGCATCTAATGCATTTGCCTACTGCGTGGCGAGCCAGATTGGTTGAGGGAGACCTAAGGGAACGTACCCATACTACGTGACCCGTTCAGGGGGGGGGGGTCTCCAAAACCGCATTTGCCTACCGCGCTTGCTACAAATGAGCGGCGGGGGGGCTTAGGTTTTTATTCACCGGGGGGGGGGGTTAAAAATTGCAAAAAGTTGGTCACGTAGTATGGGTAACCTAAATCTCTCAGTGGGAGTGATGGATTCATATGTTCCTCACTCCTAGACACATTGACCCCCAGATTCTTACTCACCCTTTATGCCCTTTTCCTCCCCAAAACATCCTCTTTCTCCACACAGCATCCCTGAAGATGAGAAAGGCCCTGAGGGTTTTTTTTTCTCTCGGGGCCTTCTATATGGAGCTGATATAAAATTAATAAAAAAAACTATGAGTCATAAAATTGATTTAAAATTTCTAAGTTAGTGCAATCATTTTCAGCTTGCAAAATCACTTCCATTTTATTAGTTACAAAGCTTTGAAATATTCAAGAATTCTGTAATTTGTCGATTTTGAAATTTTTTATCATTTTTTTAAAGAAATGTAAAAATATATAACTCCTAGACACATTGATCCCCAGATTCCTACCCACCGCTCATACTTTTTTCCTTCCCAGAACTTCCTCTCCCACATAAACAAAATATAAGTTTTTTGATTACGTTATTTGTATAGGAGCGTCGATTTCTGTGCGCCGCCATCTGCGTGGAAGCCTTCTTCTCCGGCGTGTTCTACGTACTGCGCTTCCTGTACCTGAGCAGTCTGGAGCCTGACCTGGTGTACCTGGCCTACTTCATGCGCTCGCAGCTCACATCCACCGTGGTGCTGGTGCTTATCTTCACACCCAAACTGTGGTACCAGCACAAGCAGGTTAGTACTTACATCGCTACACTATCGTTATAATTACACTCCTGAATAACTTATGTTTCTATAGTAACGTGATTTGTACAAGCCTTGAATAAATAAATTTGTAATTTCTGTAACTCCGAGTTCTCTCATAAACTCTGTCAATAACTCCGGAATCAAAAATTCCAAGTGTGCAGTTCTCACGCGGTAGAAGTGAAACCATCAGTAAACTATTTTTTTTTTTTATTGAAAGAATAGATAATAAAGTAGACAAGAGTGGGGAGGCTACGAAGCAACGCACAAAGGGGCACCGCACCGCAGGCTAAATCCTATAGATGTAAATGTTTGTCTTTTTTTAGTGTCGCTTTTTCGTTTCATCGAGTTTAAAGTCACAACGGTGCCAAAGAAGTTTTCACTTCAAAAACTCTTTGGACTTTTATTGGTGACAGATTACAAATTAACTCGAAGGGCTTTATTAGGTAGAAATGATTGTGGGTGGGGTGGTTTGGTATATTTATGATTGTGGGCCTCGACTTTTGTTTGCAATCGTATTTATCTATGTCGCAATCTCTGCTTTACCGACAGCTTTATTTATTACCAGTGTCATCCAGGACATCACAATACTCAAATGTTACATGTACCTATTTCCTAATAAACTATTTAATACTATGTAATATTTTGAAAGGTTTAAGGATTTCCATACATGGATCGATATTTAAAACACCGAATTATTTTGGAGTGATATAGACGATTTCGGTATTTACATAGACATATGAATATATATATATATAGACCTGCCCTAAGTGATAAAAGCGTATTATTTCCCCCTCCCCATACCGGTTCCTTGGAACCGGTTGGGCTTGCGAGAGCCTCGCCTGAATCTAAAAAATGTGACTTCATCATTCTTGTCCAGACCAGCGTCGAGCTCTCATCGTACATTTTACGAAATAACACGGCAAAAATGCTAGCTTGTGCTATACATTACACCCTAAAATATGTCGATCATAACGAATGTGGGCGGTTCTCCAGTATGCTCGTCGCTGGTTACAGGGGGTAAGTAAATTATGAAACATTTGTAAAAGTGTCTTAACTAAATACGGCAACCAAATATTCGTATGTTAAAAGATGCGAACTTCACTTTGCCGTATTTGGACTTCGCAAATATGTTAATAACGTGGCGAGCAATTCGCGCTCCCACGTAAAAATGTCTATTCATTCAAAAGCAGATTTTACTTTAAGAACTAAATGGTGATATTATAATGCGAGATGCCTATATACTGTCAGATTGATTTTTTAACGAATCACAGTCATCTTCCCCCTCTTCATACCGCCATAGTTGATTTTTCCTATCATCTGTATGTTCTCGTCTATTAAATTTGGATGTCCATGGATATTTAGTTTTTTGGCCACCATAGATGAGAAGCCTTTTTTGCACAAGTAAGACATGGCAAATGGAATCAATGTTTTCAAAGCACTCATAAGCTTTTGTATTCACATCGTTGCGCAAGCCAGAACTTATTTAAATCTTAGGACTCAGGTTTAGGTTTAGACTAACGGAATTTATTACTTCCTTTACGTGAAAGGACTATGAAACGATAGATACATTATTAAAAATTCTAGTCTTACAGTTTTATTAGCCGATATTTCAATTAGTTGGTTGTGAGTCTACCTTTCATCATTTTCTTTTCAGGTTAGTAATGTATAAATTTTGATAAACCTTAAAATTTGTGATTAGGGGGTCGACGGTTTTTAACTAAAATTTTAAGGTTTCTATCCTTTTATCTGAAAAGGTTGAGAAACGAAGACCTACACCACCCACAGACCACATTCATGATAGTTTTCATTGAGTAGGTAGGCATAGTTTTTGAAGAGTTTTTCAGGATCTACAATGTTCAAACCACCATTTTAAATGTGAATTTGAATGCTTTTTTAAACATTAAAACATATTGGTTAGAAAATTGATGAAAAATAACATTAGGTTCAAAATGAGGTAGACCGACGCACGGATGAGAAATTTGCATCTTGTCAATTTTGAGGTACGCACGTTGTCGCTATATAAAACTGTCTGCTCATATCTTCGACATAAATATTGACACTAGGTAGGTATATCCTCAAAATATTCAATTTTCATACATATTTTAGGATCGGTATTTTAGTGTACCAGAAAATCTAACTGCAAATATTTTTAAAGTAAAAGCCTTATGAAGATACGGTGTAAGTGAAACGAATACCGAGAGTCGCAATAATAGAAGAGTATGTATGTTATTTGTGATTGAAGTGAGGAGCGTGTAGCGGTCTATCCTCTCTGCCCATCCATGCGGGAAAACCACTTGACGGTTAGTTAGTAAGTTAAAAGCCACATGGGCTTATGTGTATGCCTACCTTGGATCTATCTCAGCTTTTTACCATAATTATTTTAAAAAAAAAAACATTAAATGGCAGAAGTGTATTATTGATGCTTCACCAGATTTAAAGATATTCTAGTCTTTACTAACGTGACCTAAATTAATCTGGAACAATCGCCAACGTCGATATTATCGATTCTATTTTCTACGTCTTTATCGGGGGACTCTACGTCCCGAGATTAACATAACCAAAGCTCCATTGCTTGCACAAGCGGGCTGAGCAGAGGCGACTATGGATTGGTCTCATATCCTGATAGATTCGCTTCCTTGAAATACCGGTGAGAATCGATATCCACTGGATAAAGTGGGTTCTAGATTCAGATGGTATTACGGTAATATAAACATATTTCAGGTGGTATAACCAACATACAACGTAGACGTGAGGGTATGCGGAAGGTTCTATTGTACGTATTCTTATTATATCTTCGGGGGGAAAGGCGCAATCTCTATTTCCATTAAAATTAAAAATCGTATATGGACAGAGAATCTCTCTTAGATTATGCGAAAAGTGAATTATAACCTGCATGGTAATCCCCTTATAATGATTAAGCTTGTTTTGTTAATGAACTGATATCTTTACACCAAAGCAGAAATCTGTTTGTTTGTCTGAAGTTGCAAAATCTCTGGGGTCATGGAATTTCCACAGCTTTTCTGTATGTCTAGTTATCAGTGGCGGCTCGTGAGTTTTCAGTGAGCTACTTTGTTGATGTTATTGTTGTAGCTGAAAATATATTTTTTGGTTTTTCAAAATTGATATTTTGTATGAAGATTTTCAGTATATATCTTCATACAAAAGGTTGAAATTTAAAAAAAAAAAATAATTCGTTTTCAGCTACAACAACATCAATAACGTCGTATTTTTCAATCTTAGCACTCTAGCGCACTGAAAACTCACGGACCGCCACTGCTATTTATATGCCGTTTTTGGATTATCACATTCGCAAATTTATATATTTTTAAGCTACAGAGCATTAAAAGGATCAAATAAAATATCTGTTTAATAATACATACATTCAGTCCTCTTCCATGAAAAGTCATGGGAGGCTGAATTCGAAAAAGCTAAAGAGGGAATGAATCGGGTAAAACAATGGCTTGATTCAAATTCACTGATATTAAATGATACAAAAACTAAATACATTAAATTCAAAATCCACAACAAACACAGATAACCTCAATAAAAACCTCCACACAGCATCCCAGATGACAGGCCCCGAGGGAAATTATTTTTCTCAGGGCCTCCTGTGTGGAGTTAATGTAAAAAAAACACACCAAAATTTATAAAGACATACGTGAACCGAGAAATTCATTGCAACTGCCAAATTTGAATGAATTGCAAACAATAAAATACTTTGCAATAATTATTGATCGAAACTTAAATTGGAACTCCCAAATGGAAAATATGAGCAACAAAATTAAAAAAAACACTCCTACAGACTACGTTTTTAAAGCACTGAATTTAATATCACTGAAACAATTATATAAAAAAGATATTCTAATGTACGCATTCAAAAACCAGGATAACTTTACCTAGACACAAACTCGGGCCGACTCACAAGATCTACATTACAACATACATTCCACCAACCTACAACTAAAACCACTTTTGGACAAAGAAATATGCAATACTTCTCTATAAAGTTATTATTTTATACACTCCCTCTTGCAATAAAAACCATTAAAAAATAACCGACTTCAAAAGAAGCATTAAGAAATGGATTTTGGACATGGGAAGGAAGAATATAGATACAATTTTGCAACCTGACAAAGATTACTGCTTGTATTGTACTTTCTTTTAGATATAATTTTATAATTATCCTCTTGTAATATTTTAATATAGATATTTATTTATATTTCATACACGAAAACATGTACAATGTGTCCTTAGAACGGGGTACCCCAATAAGGACACATTTTTCTATAAAAAAATTGTAAAATAAAGAGAAAAAAAATCATAAATTTTTGTTACACAATTTATCAGTTATATTTTAAAGTTCTTACGTCCATTATACCTATTTTGTAGGTTGATTCAGTAAGGGTTCTATATGTATGAGTACTATTGTATTTTTTCCAACCAAATACTGAGGCCGATGCGAGGGAAGGGGGGAGAATTCGAACCCCCTAAACCTCCCTTGCCTTGGGTTGATTTACGATGTATTATTGTTCTGCCTTGTCCGTTGATAACCCACATTTCGGACACCCTTGCAGTGTTCATCATCCGTATCACACCTGTCCTCAACTCAAGGCCACAAAGTCATTTTACTGCTTAATACCTCTAAAAATCAATACGCTTTACATGTCGAAATAAATGCACTGAATTGCTTTCCCAGAAAATGACATCATTATTTTGCAGAAACAAACAGTACATAATTACATAGTAGAAAATAGTTCCAAAGTTATAGAATTTAACACAATAATTGGTACCAATGACATGTCGCTGTTAAATACTTATGATTTTATGTGATAAATTGTACATTTTACCTAAATTAAGTTAGTAAATTATTGAAGGAGAGGGGTGTGTGTGAGTGTTTGTATGTGTGTGTATGCGCGTAAGAGAGGGTGTGTGGATGTGTGTGTTATGTGTGCAATTTCATTGTGCTAGAAATATTTTTCTTAAATAGAGGGAGGGAATCAAAAAATATATCGGTATTTGTGGTTTTTTGAATTGAGTTGAATCCTTGAAGGATGCGGGAAATGGGGGAGTTGGCTGCAGCATTCGTATTATTACTGGTTGTGTAAAGAAGGTTGGTGTGGCTAGTTCTTTTAGATGGAATGTTGAAATTTATTTGGGATAGAAGTTCTGGGAAGTCTATTAGGTTATCTATTATTTTATGGAGAAATGTCATGTCAGTTACCGTTCGCCTGGATTTCAGGGATTGGAGAGTGCAGATATAATTATTGTTGTATTTACTGACACTTAGTAAATTTATTTTGTATGCGCTCTATATTATTGACGTATTGGGTGTATTTGGGATTCCAGACAGGCGATGCAAGTTCCAGTGTACTTCTGACTAATGAGGAGTAAAGCAATACTAGAGTATGTGATTTTTTAAATAATTTACTCAGACGTAGTATGAAACCTAACATTTTGTAAGATCTATCAGTGATTGAATCAATGTGCGTATTAAATATAAGTTTACTGTCTAAATAGACTCCAATATAATATACAAGAGTTAAAACGTACAGGAGTGTTAAGAGAACTTTTTTTCACCAGTGATTAAAAAATATGAATGAAATTTTGGTTTCCGGTGACGTTTTTTATGTTTTTTTTTTAACTAAAAAAAAAAATATATTGTAGATATTTGACAGTTAAGGGCGATGTGAGGGATTGATCGGTTACTCGGCTGAGTGACCAATGATTGAGTGACGATTTTAAAAGTAAAAAAACATCTAAAAGTCACCGAAGAGCAAAATTTCATTCATATTTTTTATTACAAATATCGTCAGGAATCACTGGTTAAAGTCAGTGAAGTACTTCCTTTAAATCGTGTATACAATAATATAAACGATAACATTAATATACACAATGAAATGGAAGGTTGTTTATCTCATTATTGAAGATTATTTTAGTTAGGAGTGCAGAGTGACGCGTAGGCGTGATTAATTTACGCCAGACTCCATTATTTATTGTTGTTTTCGTAATAATTGGCGGTGTAATTACTACCCACCGCCACCTTGAGATTAATTAATTGCACCGCGGTGTTCTGCAAATTATTTCTCACATAACCTATTTGATATGCAGCTGGCTGTGTGGCGCGGAGTAATGCAGGGAATTTATAGTGGGACCAGCTATTCATTAATTTTTCGCTGAAAAATACGATTTGAAAATTCTTTTGTCTTTAAAAAATGTATGTAGGTGCATCATTATGTACTTTAAGACGCGGTGTACCCGCTCAAAAAGAAGAAGATGATGATACCAGAGATATGTATATACGAATGTTAGAAGGAGCGCGCTAATATTGAAAACGATAATATTTAAGCGAAAATTGTGAAAATGTTTAATATAACACCACTCGTTTAAAATTGAGCAAAAATCTCGTGGGAATGTCTAAAATAGCATTTAATAATAATATAATAATAAATAATAAATTTGGACAACTTATATAGCGCTGTTTTTGCGAAAAATCGCCTCAAGAGCGCTGTACAAATAAGCATGGATTTTACATTAGCATTTACTTAACTTAGGAGGCTCGATAACAACTCGTCTTGCAGCTATCAAGCGCATGGATTATTGGAATTCTAGCCCCCGATAAATTAAATTAAATATCTTTTTATACACGTATTTCAATTTACTTAACTATGTAGGGGGCTAGATAACCACTCGTCTTGCAGGTATCAAGCGCATGGATTGTTGGAATTCTAGCCCCCCAATAAATCAAATAAAATATCTTTTTATATGTACGTATTTTAATTTACTTAACTGTGTAGGAGGCTAGATAACAACTCGTCTTGCAGCTATCAAGCGCATGGATTATTGGAATTCTTGCCCCGCAATAATACATTTACCTTATGTATTTTGTAACAGACGTATCAGCGTCTTCACAAGACTGTAAAAAAGTACCGGGTCTCGTGCACGCCTTCCAGAGGTACACGCTGATGATGGTGGTTAGAGTTGGCTGGCCTCCCTACATCCAGTGGTAATGGTCCTGGATGCGCCTAGTTTCTGCCTGAGCGGTGCCTTGGCAGTGCCCAGAGTTAGGGCTGACTGCAGCGGTAGGCACCAGGTACTCGTTCAGGCAGAACTTCAGCAGGAGGCAGCAGGTGGAAGACTTCCAAAGGTAGGTGGTAGGAAAACTTCCGAAGAATAAAGACAAGTTTGTTGAGTAGAGATGTGAACAGGAACTTGAACTGATTTATTAGGAAAAATGTGGGTCCTTTTATACCCAAATTTGGGGTAAAAGGTGCCCACGTGGTACATTTTTGTGGTGGGAGGTTAAACCTTGCCCGTATGTATAAATAGGGCGGCGTTTCCGTCACACCTTATTTTGGCGGTGCCGCCCGTAAAAGTGGTCGCTTAAAATTGCGTTTTATACATAATTATGTAAATTACATTTATAATATATGTGTACATGTTTTAGTGTTTACATATTTGGGGGGGTAATCTTTATCCCTAGATTTTTAGTTTGGTGAGTTTCGGGTAATTTTATAGTTTATTCTAGGTTTTTTGTTTTGGCTAATTGTGAGAAGTTTGTATAAGGAATCTACTATTTTTCCCAGGTCTCTCGCAAGACTAGCTACTGAAACCTGTTTGTTTCATCGTCTTGCGAGGTCCCTGGATTTTTAAAATGGGAAAAAACGGATTTTGTAAGGAATATTTCTAAGTCTTTTGTTTGAGTCAAAAAATGCCCTAGTGTTGAGAGTTTAAGGGTTAGAGGCTTAAAATCTCTTTCCCTGAATGCCCGGCAGGACTCTGGAATGAAATGTGTTGATTTCATCGTCCTGCGGGTTGTGAGAGTATAATTAAATGAAAAAACATATTATGCTCGCTAGCCTCCTGCAGGGCCATAATCACCGAGCCCAGAAAAATAGCACGTATGTAAATAATACGAGTTTAAAATGTCTCCTGCAGGGCCATAACCGCCGAGCACAGAAAAATAGCACGTATGTAAATAATACGAGTTTAAAATGTCTCCTGCAGGGCCATAACCGCCGAGCACAGAAAAATAGCACGTATGTAAATAATACGAGTTTAAAATGTCTCCTGCAGGGCCATAACCGCCGAGCACAGAAAAATAGCACGTATGTAAATAATACGAGTTTAAAATGTCTCCCGGTGGCAACCTTAGCATGTAAGCATTTATTTGTTGCACCGGGGCATTGTACATAATAAAAAGGGAAATAAATGATAATATTTTACATAAATATTTCCGGCGAAAAGATCGTCGCTGGCGGCATGGTACTAACGAGCTTAGTGGCCAGAAATTTCGGAGGAAATTCCCAAGAAATGACCACTAAATGTAGAGGATGCCGTCAGCGATGACTTTTGCCGAAAAAACAAACGAGGGTACGTAACACGTCCGTTACATATTTAGTAATCTACTTACCATCCTAAGTCTAGCTTAATCTAACTTAATCTACTTAATCTAACCTAACCTAACTTAATCTTACTCACACATACTCAAAACCTATATTTAATAAATCTGCAGTCCATAACAACAATTGCAAAAAAACCATAAAAATAACAAGTAATCAACGCTAACGAAAATGTATATACTCGTAATACACTGTAATAATTGTCACTGTGAACTGTTTATTATTATTAATTGTTGTTTTAAACACTATCTCTTAGGTATTTTAATTTGTCATTTTTCACTTCATGCGTACGCACTGGTAGAAACCGAAGGGCGCGGGATCAGTCCGATGACTTCCTAGTCCATGTGCTTAGGGGCGGGGGGCAGGCGCGAGCGGTTGGCAGCGGGGGCAGCTAGGGATGTAGAGATAGCAGAGGTCATCAGTTCGTTCTTGTCTCTGAAATGAATGAGATTTTTTTCATACATATAACTTGTAAAATAACTGAAAAAAAGGGTTTTTAATAATTTTCGGAGCATACTTTGCGATTTTTTCCATCGATGGAATTTCATATAATCAGAAATATTATCTTCAAGAATAACCTTTTTTTAAGAGCTTTATAACTTAGTGTATAAGCCGCCGCGCCGTGCCGATACCCGAATTTCTACCGATTTCTTACATATCTCCCTTAAACATTTGAAGTTTTTAAGCCCTTCAAAAAATTTCTCTCATTTTTTAAGATAATATCTAGACGTTCCCCACGCTGAAATGCAAATTATATGAAATTCCCTCGATAGAAAAAAATCGCACAGTATGCTTCGAAAATTATTATAAACACGTTAATTTCACTTATTTGAGAAGTTATATGTACGAAACAATTCACAGTGTTTCTTTAAATGATCTTTTACATATTCCCCTAGAGAGTTTCACTCTATTTTTAACGAGTCGTATTTTATTAAACATTTTCTCACAATTTTCGCTTCAATTTTATCGTTTTAAATTTTAGCGGCTCTCCAACATTCGTAATTACATATTTTTTTTATTTTTTTTTTTATTATTTATTATTTTTATTTATTGAAACATTTATTATAATTACAATTTTACAACTAAATATATTTTTTACAGGTTTTTTTTTACTACCCTTCCATTAAAAGCATTTGCTTGTGTATGGAAGGGGAGTGTACATAAATGCTATTAGTTATTAGTTAGGTATAAGTTAGTACTTAAATAATTAATTGTACATAAATATATGTGAGCTGCAGTATTTATTTGATAATAGTGTGTGTTTTTTTTATTTTTAAGAAAGAATGTTATGGAGAACTAAGATATTTGTAAGATTAGTTGACAGTAGTTCTTTTCTTAAGAACATCTTTAAAATGTCTCTTGACAGAGAGCAGCATTCGGGCCTTATCATTGATGCTTCTGATTTCCTCTGGTAGACGATTGAAAAAAGTTCTTCCCTGATAAGTATAATGATGCTGTGCAAAAGACGTATTTAGTTTTGGGCATAGAAAAACATGTTTAAGTCGAGTTCTGTTTTCATTTAAAAATGGATATTTATATTTTTCTTTTATTATTTGAATTACTGATATATCTCTCCATCTTCTTCTTTGAGCAGGTATACTTCGCCGGAAAATATGTAATAAATCGGTATAAATACGGGAAACCAGGCTATAATCTCGTCCTTAACAGACTACAAGGTGGTCTACATTAGATATCAATTTATTTAAGGTTTCACGATCACCGCATCATTTCGCGAAATCGTGTCAAGCTTCTTATCAACTTGTGGATGCCACTTCCGTCGTATCTACATTTCAGTATCATTATCCGTATCTCTATTGGTGATACGGATACAATGTTAAATGATACATATTATGAGGATTATGTAAATAAAATCCCATAAACTTCTAGGTTCCCAGCGATATGATGTATGTAGTTGTTATATTTGTGTTCCTACATTATTGTTATATTCCTCACTGACGAGACCTTCACCATAGCGGATTAAAAAAAAATTATATTAAAAAAAAAATCTTTTCAATGTTTGTTAATATACCTACTGTTTTGGAAAATATTGCATTGTGAAATTTCTTATTTATTTCAACTTCCACAAAGCTTTTACGCATAATGCAGTATGTCTTTTTTTTTAAATTACAGTGAAAATAAAGAGTTGACGAAATGCAGATAACATTAAATATACTCGTAAGAAACAAAATAAAGGTTACATAAAATATTTATATTTATATTTCAATATTACCAACCAACAGTTTCATCTTCTCAAACCTACCTAACACACAACATAATGAAATGTAATATTAATATGTAAAAATGTTTTCAAAATATATTACATATGTAAAAATGTTAACAATAAGGTGTAAACTGTAATATATAGATATAAATAAATAAATAAATAAAACTTAAGAATTAATCAGGATTAATAGTTTTCCGAACATGAAAAATTTTCAGAACTGCAAATAAAAAAAATCAAAAAGATAAACGTATAAATGTTTTTTACCCATTTTCCGAGCTGAAATTTTCCGTTTTGCAATTTTTGTGGAATATTTTTTTCTAAAAAATAAATATTTCCCAACATGAAAAATTCCCAAACTTCACATAATGCCAAAAAGATAAAATGTATTTTAAAAAAATCCCGACCAATTTTCCGATTTTGCTTGAAGAAATTTGTTTGCGATCCGCTTTAAATTAACAATAATTATTAATTACGTACCTAAAGTCTACAAGACAACGAAAAGTAAAATTTAGAGTTCTAATCACGGATTAACGTTTTTATCGCTTGCGTGTTTAGTTATCCCGTTCTTCTCTGACCTTGTTCGAGTAACGGGAGACGTGTTCTTAAAGTGCAAATTATTTATGGTAGATTTTACTTCATTTCTTACCAAATATGTTGTTTATTTATTGATAAAAGTCTTTTACTACCGGTTTCGATTATGGTATGATATTATAAGACAGATAAAAGAACACGTTTAAAAAAAAAAAGAGGCTCGTTCTCCCATTTTTAAAAATTCAATGGTTATTTCAAAGGTCCATAGTCCATACTGCATGACGGAAATATGTGGACCTGGCGGTTATGGGTACCGCCGCCTCGAGAACCATTTATTGGATAACCAACATCTCTGCCACAGGTCACCTCTTGTTTTTCGCTACGTTTGGTGACTTAGGTGGGGTGCCCGGGTTCATGGGGTGAGGTTTGTCCGGATCTTGGCGGTGTACGTATCTGCCCGCCTCCTGCGTGGCGGGCCAGAGCGGGAGAGACTGATTGAGGGAAACCTTTTCATCTCTCCACCAGTAGGTACTGTTTTTCTCGGAACATCGCCTTGCGTCGCAGTCGGAAGTACGTACATATATACCGCCACTCATGGAGACACTGATCCCCCGATTCCTAACCACCCCTCATACCCCTTTCCTTCCCAGAACTTCCTCTCTTTTCTTTTCTCACCCCATAAGACCCTCCACACAGCATCCCCAAAGATGACATAGGCTCTGAGGGGAATCATTTTCCCCAGGACCTCATATTTGGAGCTACTGTTAAAATAAAAATAAAACATTCCATGTTTTTATAAGCTCCAATCCGAAACTGATACATTGATGTTCTACTTAGTGACAGGAATCCGGGTTCTACAAATTTAATCAAGAATAACATAAATAAATTAAATGAAATAAAGCCTTCTCCGTCATTGAAAACGGCAAACAAAGGTACTTATCTCCGATTCAAAATTTCAAAAAACGTCATCCGCTATCAAGTTATTTGAAGACCCGTTAACGTAAATTAAGGGTAAGTATTCCGATACGCTCATCTTGAATTCCCTCTCGAAAACTCTAGGAATTTCCTAATGAAAATCTGCCAGGATCAAGGGGGCTAGAGGAGAATACCTCCCGAGTGAATGAGCCGGGTATTCACATAAAAATATTTTTCTGACCAGTCAATTAGAAAGATGAAGGATTAGTCTGTCTGGTCCCTTTTGATCGGTGGCGTTGATTTGTCTGTCGTTTACCTGTGAAATTGTGGGGCTGGTATCGCTTTGAAGTGGCTGTAGAGTTGGCACCGAGCTTTTATTCACCGCCGCATTCTCGCGATTTGTACTAATGACTACCTCTTGACATTTTCATTACATGTTTTTTTTGAGAGTTATGTAATTAAAATTATAGCCACCTTTATGAAATCCTAGATTTAGTTAGGTGTTGCGACAGTTCATTTTTTTTTAATACACAGGTATATTTAATAAGTTTGCTGTAAAAAACTAAAAAATTTTAACATTTTAAATAACTGCATTTGACTCTTTGATTCAAATTACGTGAAAAAACGTATTCTTGCTACTGTAATACTTTTTTTTGGACCAGGAGCTTGCTCTAGCATTATAAAATCGATACCTAGCAGAACCGATATTGACAGGAAATAAATAAGAAATCCTGAATATGTTTTCTATGAATTGACACTACGGAATATCAAACGCCAAGCAATTTCGTAAAAATATTAATAATTTGGCAACATTGAATTTAAATACTAACCTAAATATGCGCAGGTCGTCGGTATTTACTTTTTGACACTAAACGGGAGTTAATCGGTTAATGAGGTCTTTATTCATATTTCAACGATTTTATAAATAAATTGATTTCGTCTTGGATGCATGAAGATGTGAGAATAAACTAGAATTTACTGAAATAGTCGAAAAAGAGTCAAGAAGAGTTAAAAAGAGACAAGAAGAGGCAAGAAGAGAGCCAATAAGAGACAATAATAGTAAAAAAGAGACAGTAAAAGTAACGAAGTAGCAAGAAGAGCTGAGAAGAGACGAGAAGATTCAAAGAGAAGATTAAAAAGAGACAGAAAAAGCCAAGAAGAGCCAAGAAGAAGTTGAGCCAAGAAGATACGAGAAGATCCTAGAAGAGACAAGAAGAAGCAAGAAAAGCCAAGAAGAGCCAAAAAAAGCCGAGAAGAGAGAGGCGAGAATATCCAAGAGGAAACAAGAAGATCCCAGAAGAAGCAATAGAGCGAAGGACAAGACACAAGTACAGTCAAGAAAAGACGAAAAGGTCCGAGAAGAGCCGAAAAAAGCAAGAAGAAGGAAGGCTTAAAGAAGGGGAAAAAAATTAACGCTCAATCCATTCCTTTATTCCTGCCTGTCCTAAATTCCAATATTGGCTTATTAGGTTGTCATGTATATCGGTCGATTAAACTCCAACCTCCTTCCTATCCTCAGAGCACTTATTCCCGGTCCAGACAAATCAGTGCCCCCTTGTGTACCGGTCTCACCGGGACAGGAGTGCTCCTGGCTGAGGTGGTACAATCATATCGTATCGAATGCAGCTGGTTTTTAGTAGTGCCACTGACGATGTAGGGTTGCCGTCTCTAACGATGTAGTGCAGTGCCTCTAACGCTGCGCGCCGTACGGTTTTATCGATCGAATTTTTGAATTTGACATAACGTTCACTGGATTTATTGTTTGTTCTCTGCGAACTTATCATTTGTTTTGACTTTTTGATAGATGTTATGAAGAGAACCCCGTACATTTTATGCTGTCTGTACGTGTTTTAGAGGTATAATAGTAATGGTGCTGATTTTAACAAAATCAAATTCTTATTATTATTATAATTTACAAGTATTACATTGGATTTAGTGATATAGACGTTGAACATTATAATGATTTATGATCAAGGAAAAAAATATTTATGAGATGTAATATTTTTGGTATGCCTCGTTATTCTCCTGTGCCATTCGTGTGGAAAACGTTATTTTTTTAAAATGATTTTCGGTTATGTAATTATCGTTTTTTCGCACCCATAAAATTATGTCCCGTCTTTCCGATTTATAAAAAATGGTCTGATTTGAAAAAAAAAATACAGAATGTCTTAGAATATTTGCTTCAACCGGAATTTTTTTTAAATGTGATGCAAGTGGCATATTGTCAAAGACAAGCAGCTAAAATTTATTAATTATATCTGGTTTTATGATAATGCTTATCAGCTTAAAGAAGTAGATACTTATGTAAACATTACTTTTTGTTTCTCGGCTTTAAAGGGGGCAAAAACATTTAGGATAGGTTTTTTAAAATTATTTTCATGAATTTTCTTGGCAGGGAAGAATTGTAAATAATTTATTTAAACTGTGAGGTCATTTTAAACATCTATTTAAGAAAATATTGGGAAATTTTTTCAGCATTTCCTCGGAAAATATGAAAATTATCAACTGCGAACATCGGAGGTCATAGTTTTCGTATCAAATCTGATCACGCACGGGGCATGGTGATGAGGGTAACCTTACGGCTACTCTTGCTAAGACGCTTATGGATTTCGATAAGTTATGCCCAACCACCAAACAAGAAAGGTATATCACAATTAAGTGGTACTCACGGTTGTTTTCTTCTGGCTTGGTGACAGTCATAGATGTCCATAAGCGTTCGAGATTGTTCTATTTGATTGTTAGAACTTCGGTAAAGTTTGAGTCACGAGTTCACACAAAATATACGAAAGAATACGGTAGGATTTACACTTTATGTGACGATATGATGAATAACACTTCGGCGTGGTGCGAAATGTCACGATACGATCGGTGGTTAGCAACGGACTGACGATAAAGCGCTTGATACTTGTTTTCCGTGTAGGTAGGCACCCTTATTGTGCGGAAGTCCAAAATCAGGGTTCCTCCGATCCCGTATGATAATCGGAGCACAAAACGAATGAAATCCATCAGCGTTATGAAACATTCCGCCCACCAAAATACAGCTAATTGTATTTTAAAGAAAAGTTGAACGTTAAGCGAAACGCAGAATGCCATGAAACGTGACGTAGATGAAAAGAATACGAAGCAAAAGAAGTCATTTTAAACGATAACGAGATATAGACAAGCTAGACGATAAGAAACTAAATGATACGATTAACATAGATGTAAAAAAGAATAAAACGAACCGCGAAATGATGATGATTAGTCACATTGCCTAGGCAATGGATACGATTTGGTGAATGGTGAATCTTGTAAGAGAAGATCCATTCAAAGTACGAAACGTAGCGATAAGCACAAGATTTTTAATTATGATTCTAATCACCTCATCCGTAGAGAGTGATGTCCAATGTTTGGTTAAAGATAGAATACGAATTTCGAAATGATTAAGTAGAAAATCCGAACGACGAGAGGCTTTGTTATGAAAGTTGTGTACGAATAGATAACAAGAACCCATAAGGCGTTGGAGTTTCCGAAAACGATATATTTTTTTTAATAAAAGTCCAGCAGAATATCATCAAGTTGGACTAATGACGATTGAACTCGTTCCTCAGAGTGGAGTTCAGTTTTGTTAACATGGCCATCTAAAATGGGCCAAGAGTCGTTTGGCTGGACAAACCCGGAGGGCTCCGCCCACCATAACACGTTACGGTTTAGATCGGCCGGAGAATGACCACGTGAAGCGGTATCCGATGAATTATCAACCGATGATGCTTGACGCCGATGGTTAGATGCGATAACTGTCAAAAGCGATAATTGGTCGGTGTAACGATTCCCGTGACGAGTATCATCGGGTGAATCATCCGGTGGCCTCCACTTCCATCCCAATACTCTGAGAGTAAAAGAATGATCAACATTTTTTAAGATTACATCAGTGAGATAGTAGTCCGACGGTAGAAAGGCGCGAAGTTTCGGTTTGCTACAATCCCACTTCTGCAGTTCAAGTTGACCTCGTTTGGTATGTTCGATGACTTCGGATTGCGTTAGTTGAACTTGTTCCAGACTGGAACAGCCGATGACGATAGAATCGATATTTGAGTCCGAAGTGATCGCGTGGCGTGTGAGTGATAATCCGTAACCTTTCTTTTCTGTCAACGATCTGACAATACGATAGGACAGAATAAAGGCAGAGATATCAGAAGTCACAGGGTGTAATGGGTAATCCGGGGTAGATTCCGATAATTGATGACGCCAAAATATTCTTTGGAACGCGTGATTTGGCTCTTGAAGAAATATTTGGCGATACATTTGCCGCACCTCAGCAATGAACACCACAGATGGTGAACGAAAGTTTTGCAGAAGTTCAGCAATGTTCGTTTGGAGCTTGGGAACGATAAGGAAGGCATCATTTGACGATGATTCATTCACCTCCGTCACCGAGGCATCGAAGACCATTCGCAACATAGTGGTAACGGTGCCCGGACGAAGAATGCAATGACGAAGTATGTGATGCATTTCCTTTCCAGGAACACGTGTCATGTGACCACTGTGCAAGTAGTCAGTCATGAAAGCGAAGTACGGTTCACGTAAACTGAGCTTTAATGTCTGTTTATGTTCGAGTGAAAGGATGATGCGAGCAGAGGCTTCACGCGAACCTGGGGAAGCGATATCCTTATCCTTTTCACTAAAAGGTAAGGCTACGATGAATTGTCCCGAAGGGTCACGTAAGTGATGAGTGTGATGGACCTGCTCATCACGTTGTTCTTCAGGGGTGAGATGTGAAGACTGAGGGAATGTGTCCAACTCCCTCAGTTTCTTGACCTTTTCAGGAAGACGGTACTGGTTGGTTTCGATAAATTGACTAGAAAAGTCACGTGAGCGATAAATGCGATACACTTGGTCACTACGTTGTTTAGTGGGCTGTGACGACTGAGGAAATATGTCCAACTCCCTCAGTCTCTTGACTTCTTCTGGAAGACGAGACTGGTTGGTTTCGATGAAGGAGTTTGTTTGACGATCGGTAGCAAAACCAACCGAATCCAGAGGAAGCCAACCGAATGGTGAATTGATAGCTGAAGGCTGGTGAAGATCACCCGTTAATTGGGGTCTCGGTAAAAATGGCAAGATCTCAACATCTCGAAGTAGGTCAGTCGCTCCTGTGTCAGTTGTCAGTTTGTGACAGTCAGAGTCGGCATGAAGTATGTCTTGAAACAGATGATAAGATAACTGGTCGAATTGAATCGTTGGCGATGGAAGTAACTTCGTGTTGAAGGTAGTTTGTCCCTTAACATCGACATCGAAATTAGTGACGTCTGACGCGGTTATAGAAGATTGGCCTAAGCCACGGATTTTCTGAGAGCTGACTGGACGCTCGGCAGTGCGATTAGATACGAAGTGTGCTTGACTGTCTGAACAGGTCAACCCACGAAACGTTTGAAAACTGCCGGAGGGATCACGATTGATAATATGAGCAGTAGGCAAACGTACCATGGATCTGTCACAGAAGTTTGCGAGGAAAAGAACTGGAGGATCTGAAATAGAAGCTCCTTGAATGGCAAATGTGGTGGGTCGTTGGTACTCCTCTTCAGCAGAAATGTTGTCTTCCCTATGAAGAAGAGTGTGGTGCTTACGATGACATTTCTGACAATCAAACACAGATTTGCAATTCGTGAGAGAATGAGAAGGCGTGAGACAATTCAGACACCAACGGTGTGCCTTTGCGAATTGAGCACGTTCCTGAACCGATTTGAGTGCAAATGATTTGCACTTAGCGATATGGTGAATACCCTTGCAAAATGCGCACTTTGAAGTGAACGCAGTCAAGGACCCTTTGATTTCAGGTTTTGCCTTATTCATGTCACAAGTAAGCGATGACGTTTGTTTTATGACAGCTTGATTATGAAATGTTGAAAAGTTTTGTACGATAATGTTCGCGGGCTCCGATTCGAAAGATTGATTCGTTAATTCCTTGTGAATTACGACGATTTTGAAATAAACATTATCAAAAGCTTCGCGAACTTGATTTTCAATGTCCTTGTTTGCCTCATCTAAAGCTAAGATGTCAGCGTGAACGGTTTCAAAATCATTAACAATGTTTTGCAACCTTGTATAATACGCTAAAAATAATGGGTAATTGGTTGCATCTTGCAAAACGCTTTGACCGACCTCATACACCTTGTTTATTCTGCTAATGGCTACGTTCCGTCTTCTACGCAAGCCTTGTAAAGTACTAGCCATTTTTTTTTTAATAAACAAATGTACTAACGAAATAATCAGGAAAACTTTATGAATTAAAAAGTAGAATTCGATATAATTTAAATACCCGTTAGGTCGTTAATAATTAAGAACTGTGTAAACTAATTCTACGATTCACTGTTTGAATTCGTTCTTTGAAATGACATTTCAATTCACGTAATATTTCATAGCATTCTTTCGTTTTGCCAAAGAAAGAATTTATTATGAGAATTTATCTAAAGGTTCCCTGGTTTCGGCACCAAAAATGATCACGCACGGGGCATGGTGATGAGGGTAACCTTACGGCTACTCTTGCTAAGACGCTTATGGATTTCGATAAGTTATGCCCAACCACCAAACAAGAAAGGTATATCACAATTAAGTGGTACTCACGGTTGTTTTCTTCTGGCTTGGTGACAGTCATAGATGTCCATAAGCGTTCGAGATTGTTCTATTTGATTGTTAGAACTTCGGTAAAGTTTGAGTCACGAGTTCACACAAAATATACGAAAGAATACGGTAGGATTTACACTTTATGTGACGATATGATGAATAACACTTCGGCGTGGTGCGAAATGTCACGATACGATCGGTGGTTAGCAACGGACTGACGATAAAGCGCTTGATACTTGTTTTCCGTGTAGGTAGGCACCCTTATTGTGCGGAAGTCCAAAATCAGGGTTCCTCCGATCCCGTATGATAATCGGAGCACAAAACGAATGAAATCCATCAGCGTTATGAAACAAAATCAATAGGGTTTTGAATTTAGTGTAAGAACATTTGTCTCTTCTATATAAACTAACATCCCCCAAAAATATTGAAAATTTAATATTTTACAGGTGTGTAAACAGGATACCGTGATTTTTTGCATTTTTAAAACTTTTTTTTGCAATTAAAAAATACTTTGGACAACGATATTACTAGGAATTTCAGTTCGTAGAGAGCGTAATTATATAATGAAATTATCCGTAAATTCTTAAAATGATTGGTTAAAAACTTTTTGAGCTAGAGTGCACACAAATTCAAAAAAAATTGTTTCGAGAAAAACGCATTTCAAGTTTACCACGCGGTTCGGCACTTATGTGGGGAAGCTTATTTAATAGGGAATGTAATCTCGACTCGAGATCGCAAATTCGAGTACTCGCGAGATTATAAATTGCAATCTCGCGATATTCCGGAATTTTCGCGATCTCGTTAATTAAAAGAATATATTATTTGAAAGAAAACAAAAACCTTTATTCTTTAATATTGGTTACTAAATAATTAACAGTTTTTTTTTTAAATTAAAATAATAACAGAAAAAATATAGCTTAAGGAGATTAGAAAGTAATTACAGGTGATTTTGAAAGTAGCTTCTTAAAAAACAAAGTGTATTTTAAGGGTGCTATCTTCTAAACGGCATCTAATGTCCGTTTTCGACATTTTAAGGTATTAACAACGTAAGAATCCAAAAATTATGTTTATTTTACTCACATAAACAATAAAAAATGCATTATTTAAGAAAAAATAATTGCTATAACTGCACAACTAAAACAAACAAATGTCTGCCTGCACGCACGCAAGTATCTTTTCTCACTCACTAGATACAGTTTTATATTATCTGTCCCGCTCGTCATCCATCGCTAATATTCGTAAATAGTCAGGATAGTTTTCTTTCTTCGATCGACACTCCCGCCCGACCGTCAGTCAGTCAGCGCACCACTCGCGCCCCGAGTGGACGTGTGTAGCGTCGCTGACTTCTGCCGCCCAATCTCGTCGATCTCGAACGGGATCTCGTCATATTATGCTTCGGGATTGATCCCGAAAAATGTCACGAGATCTCGCGAGATCGAAATCCTGCGAGATCGGGATTGCATTCCATATTATTTAAACATCCCCATAGCACCGGAACGAATTCAATTTTTTATTTAAAACTTTGGGAACATATTCTTACATACATAGTTATACTAACAATTTATGAAAAACAATTTTTTTTTTGAGTCGTCTAAATGTAGTTCCCCCTTAAGTAGGTACTTTGATAGGATTATCTGCGATTGTGATTAGTTAGCACTAGATATACCTAACCTTAGTATATAAAAATGAATGTTTCTTTGTTTGTCCCTTATGCATTCTTAAACCATTCATCCGATTGCGATAACACTTTGGTGAGTTGTTGTACGCCTCCCCGCAAAGGTTTTATATTGGGGAGCGCTGGGGTTATGACATTATTTCCTGTACCATTCATCCGATTGCTATAAAACTTTGGTGAGTTGTTGTGCGCACGCCCGCGAAGTTTTCTATATATACTGGTGAGTTCTGGCGTTATGAAATTTGTATAAAAAATTGCAATAGGTGGCAGGCGAGCTGTTTGAAAACCGAATGTACCGGGACTGAATGTATGGATTGCGGGAGGGGAGTTTACGGGACCGGGGAAACGAGAGAGTGAAGAGGGAAAGCGGAGAAGGTGACATGTGGGAACGAAGATGACGTGGGGGAACGTATGAGGGGAAGGGGACATGGGAAGGGAAGGGGAAGCGGAAAGGGAATGGGGCGAATGGTAAAGAAGGCGCAGGGAGGAACAATTTCTTTATTAAGTTGCAAAGCATGCCTGGAACTCGCTAGTTCTGTATAAATGTATGCAAGGTAAACCGATCGATAATTGGATGTTGGTACGTTGCTGAGTGGACAGTGAGTGGGGGCGACATTTCATACAGTCGTTTAACTGCCATAGTTGACAATATAAACAGATTAGTAGAGCCATGCTATCTCCGACATCTTCCTCAAGTAAACCCTTTGAGTGAGTGTTGAGAGAATGGTGTAGTGTGAAGTGTTTTTTAACTTTTGATTTACTGGCATACAGAGGAGCTCCGGGCCTTTCTCTATCAACATGGGTTTTTAATATATGGTGGTTGCAAAAATGGTTTATTTTGTTGTTCGTTAAAAAATATTTTAATGGGACATGGCTTCAATATGGGGATGTTAATCTTTATGGAGAATTGGCTTTGGTTTTTTTTTGTGCAGTACGTGCGTTTTCGTCGTACCGGGCGAGGCAGTTTGTGGACGCGTTTTCATGAGTGGAAATACCGTAAATGTTTCCACGAGACTTAAGGTTTTTTTTTAATAGGGGTAATTGTGTATCTTCGTGGAGTTGGGATACCCTTATCCACTTGGGGGCACTCGGGGTTATGCGTATGGCTTTATTCTGGAATGTTTGAAGTTTTTTCAAAGGAGACTGAAACGTGGGCCCAGATGGGGCTTGCATACGTTTGTGAATCTTCGTGGAGTTGGGATACCCTTATCCATTTGGGGGCACCCAAGGCTATGCGTATGACTTTATTCTGGAATGTTTGAAGTTTTTTCAAATGAGACTGAAGCGTGAGTCCAGATGGGTTTTGCATACGTTACATTTGGCCTTATCGTTGATTTGTAAATTAGGAATTTATTTTTAATTGAAAGTTTTTTATTTCTTTTGCATAGCATGGGGAAAGGGGCTACAAGGATTTTATTTGCGGCTCTAGTTTCATTGTTGTGCTTTTTTAAAAGTTAACTACTGTCAAGTAGTTAACTTGTTAACTCTTTTTTTCAAGTTAGTACTGTCAAGGGTTACGCCGAGATATTTTTTTTTTTCCCAAGGGACTTAGTGTGAAGTCATGATGTATTATATCAATTTGTGTGTATGTATTCCAGGTCCGCTCGCTGGCGCAGGAATTCTCGTGTCGCCTTCCGGTGGACGCGTTCAGGGCGGGAGAGTCCGGCGCGCTGTCGGACGCCGACGCGGCCGAGCTCAGTCTGGCCGACATGAGTCCTGAGGATATCCGCGCCGAGCTCAAGCGTCTCTATACGCAGCTCGAGCTGATGCGCAACAAGACGCTGCGCGCGGACAACCCGCACATCAGCAAGCGGCGCGGCGGCCGTAAGGTTGCGCACCGCCGGTTCAGCCTGCAGGTAAAGAATACGCACTCTTAGGTGGGAGAGGTTGCACTAGGAATAGCACTGTCAAAAAGAATCTCCTCGCATCTTCAACAAACCTGTAACTCACCAAAATATATTGATTGGGTTTGCATTTGTACATATTTGGTATGTCGTCCAGATTTGCTGGCTCAAACTGTAGGTACTTGAGAGGTTATGAACGTTGATTCGTAGGCACGTTTACGCGGTCCGTTTCGGCCTGTTTCATATAAATCTTAATTTTGGATTTGAGATCAAAATACCCAATCAAACTGAAAAATTATTTTTGTAATCAAAAGTTATATCAAGTATCTAGTGCGGATATGAGCTACTTTATTTATTTTTGCTTTAAATTATAAGATATTAGGCCATTAAAGACATTTATGTTTCATGATTTGAAAGGCAACTTGGGAAATTATTTGCGGGGAAATGAAAAAGTTTAAAAAATAATTTTACTATATTTATTTTAAACATATGTTTTTCATTACTCACAAATAATTGCCCAAGTTGCCTCTAAAACCACCAAACATTTAAATCGTTAATGGCCTACGTATATCTTATAATTTAAACAATTAATAAAGTATTTCATATCCGTACTAGATACTTGATATACCCTTTGATTACAAAAATAATTTTTGAGTTTGGTTGGGTATTTTGATCTCAAATCCAAAATTAAGATTCGTATGAAACGGGCCGCGCAAACGTACCTTTTAAGGAAGTCCTTCTCGTGGACAATTTGTATAAACGCGAAAAAGTCTATAGCAACTCTTTCCTGTGAATAGCGGCTTGTAAAAATTGCATTAATCGGTTTCGGTTGGAATTCAGAGAGGAGAATTCAGAGTTTTGGAACAAACATAACAAAACCTGATTGACAAAGCTTTACATTGTTGCGATGAAAACGATTGAAACGTTGTTTCCTCATTCAAAGCTGCAATTTTACCTGAATTTTCATAAAGTTGGGAGATTTTCACACGAAGAAGCGAGGATTATCTTTATGATTTGTAAACTAATATTTCTAGAATTGGGACAGTGGGCATGCAGTCGCAGGTTAACAATGCTTATCATCAAAAAGAGACTATTTATGAATTGAAGTAAGATTATGTCATTATAAATGATCTCTGTTAAAACTGCCCGACAAAGAAATGCTGATTTCTCATAATAAGTGAAGTATTTAATTTAATATAATTCCCTTCCTTAGAAATCAAAGAAACACTTACTTTGATGATCTCGATAATGTCTTAAATGGTCGCCCCTTTAATGAAATCCATTGTATTTATCCAAAACGATGATTTCAATTAACATGATCATTTTGAAAAGCCCATAGCTTGATTTGTGAATTTGCGGGAAGTAAAATGTTTAGAATAACTATTTGTTTTCCCAAACATCCTTGTACCCTTAATAATTGATACGTGTGTATTTCTTGTTTTATTTAGGAAATCATTATTACTCCTAGCTCACAATAATTAGACATAAGTAATATTTAAATGTAGTCTTCATTTATGGTAAGAAAATGTAGTAACTTTAAAGATAGATTATAGAAAAACCTACTCAATAGATGAGAGTAAATATCGACAATGATGAATATTGATCAAGTGTTGCCTATACAATCATTGCTTAAACCATGCATTCATCAAGCAATTAGGATTGTATTCAAAATTTGTAAATCATCTCATTATTCACTACGCCTTTTATTTTACAATAATTTTTCAGTCCTATGATTTGCTTAAAATACACGCGACACGGAAATTAATACGTAAATACAAAGCTTTTTTTAAATACATCTATTTAAATTTCACTTTTGTTTGTTTGAATGAATGAAGTGGAATCTTGGATGTGGAAATTAAGCCACTTCCCGACATCCGATCGAGTTGAAAATCGGCCGGTAGACTTGTTGTCGATGACAATGCATTCTATCAACTTTTGGTGGCAAATCACGCATACGCACGTGGACTTATACGCATTTCTCCAAAATTAGATATTACAGCAGTTAATATACGCAATAAATGTCGGCCTTATCAATTCGAGATTTAGCGTAAGTTGCAGTAAGTAGCGTAAGTAGCAGAGTTGTCGACTCCAATTCCTGGATAGGAAGCTTCAATTCTCAGTCAAACAAAAAAACTTAAGTTTTAAAAGAAACTTGAAAACAGATGTATTATAGTAAAAAAACCTTGTTTTTTACGGATTGATTTTTTGCTGTTAAATTTTTAAACCGTGAAAGCGATTATTACCAGCGATTCGATTAGCTTTATCTTCAACAATAAGATGAGATTACACGAGTAAAATAATAATTTTAGGTGTTTAATCAACTCAATACCAAATAGGTCGTAGATTTTGAGCGGGAATGAGAAGTTGAACAACTTGAACTTGTCTACATTCCAAAACATAATACATTCTTCAATGCAAAGAGTTTGAACGCATATTCACCAACAGATAGATATAATTGTAATCTTATTAGAGTCCGTTTTAGATTCGATGATTCTTATTGATGATAATGAAAAGCGACTGAATGGGATCGAAGGTTGACGAGATTAGAGAAGTAACAAGTGGCTCTGTGTGTGTGTTGATGATGTGAATGTGGTGCAGAGCAGGGGGTAGTGAGAAAGCAGGGCGAGAGTAGGAAGAGACTAGGGGAGGAGAGGAGTAGGACGGAGCAGGGATGAATAGGGTTGCCTGTATGTGCCGCCAAATAACGAGCGTGTTGTGTTTTCTGTTTGGCGCCACCACTAACCCATCGGCCGACAGAAAAAGGGAAGCCGGGAGAAGGTAAGGAGATTGGTTTCATTACCGTAACAAAACTGGCCACGATCAAACAATTAACGCGCAATATAATCATGGTAAGGAGTCGCCTTCCTACCTACATTTTTACTTTTTCACCTTCCAACTTTTATTCAACTAATAATTGAATGAAATACATTTTTTTTTTCAAATTTTCAGTGCAAACTTTAATAAAACTTGCTTTAATAATCGAGTGTATACACACAAACAAATTGATCTAATTCATACTACTAATTTGGTTGAGAGATTGGCATGACCCCCTTTAAACAGTCCTGCGTGTTGAATGTTTAGATTACGTAGTAATAAAAAAGTTGCGTTTGTGTGTTTTGGACATTGCATTTTTTAAATATACATTTCACAATTACATTTACTTTGAGCAAAACTGATAAATTTTCTCTCTGTCTTATCACTTCACAGAATAATTACTTATTTAGTTCTTAATTTCTCTTGATTTTTCGATTTTCCACATATTGCTAGCTACCTAGCCAGCCATTTACAATTTGCCTACTGTATATATTTTCCAAACAGAATTCTTAAGTGGACTCATCCATTGCTTGATATTTTAGTTTGCTTCGTTTTCTGCATTATTTTTTTAAGGCACTTTATTTTACGAATTTAATAATTTTCATTATTCACCAAAGCAATACATAATTAGACTCGCTTGCTGCAATTTCTTTATTTGTAACATAAACTGTCCATTTAACGGAACGTATTTGGTTGTGAACACATTATTATATACAAGAAAAATTAATTAAAAAATAATTATCCAATATTTTTTTAATTAATTATTTTAATTAAATTTATTTTCATGACATATCATTGTAAAAGTATTACAACATAAGTCGAAATGAAATATATTTAGGTACCCGTGTAGTTTTGAAATACATATTTAAGTTTCTAATAAATTAAACATTGACTTATTTAACTTCTAATGTAATTTGAATGATTTCATGTTAACTATTTAAAAAATTATACTCCATCCCAAAGTTGTATTATGGTAGTACATATTTGTATTGCAAAAAAATATATTTTTAAATAATTCTACAGTTCATCCATTATTTACCAAACTTTTTTTCAACTGGTAGAACAGAGGTTTTTCTTAATATTTATATCTAAATTTATAATCTAAAATGTTGACCTGTGCTGTTAATGCGTTCACACGGCGATATCAAACGTCGAGTTGATTAGTCACACATCTCCAAATATTAAGTTTTGAGATAATGAGGAATATTCGAATGTTTATTTATTTTACGTTTCTGTGTTTTACATATTAAATATACGAGTACTTTAAAAAAAACACCGAAGGCGTAACGGTCCGGTACATTAAGCCTCGATTACATTGAGCGCGTTTACAAGCTACACGCCGGCGAATTCACTATCTGCTAGTAAACTCGCTCAGTGTAATTATGTTACTAGCAGATTTTACGCTGAACGGGTTTACTAGCGGATAGTGAATTCACCGGCTAGTAGCTTGTAAACTCGCTCAATGTAGGTAATCGAGGTTTTATTATGAAATTTTGAAATATCCTACTAGTGACCTAGAAAACATCAACATTTAATTTAGTTCACAAGTTTTTTTGCATTATAATTGATTTTGTGATGTTTACAAGTAATCTGAGTAATGTACCGGATAAAAGGCACACGTTTACTAATAACTGCATACTAAACTCAAATATCGATTTTTCGGAGATTTCTGATTAATCAACTGGACGGTCGATATGTAAAAATAAAAAAAATAAATCAAGGAATTCTTTAAAGGTAACACAGTCCATCAACATTATGTCATTATGAATAGTGAATTTAATTTGTTAAATACATTGATATCAAATTGTATTGCTTGTAAAGTAACCGTTATGCATAGAGCTACTATAGTCAGCGAGATGAATTGGTTTCACCGTAACACGATGCTGTTATAATAGCGTTGAAGGATATCAATTTGATTCGAATAGCGTTTTTAAGACCAACCTGTAAAGTTCCGTTCTGTGGGTCAGTAGTATTCATCGAGCTCTTTCACCGCACACACACACACACACCCTTACACACTCACACACCGAAAACTCAGGGGTCATCGATGTTGCCGACTCTCTTCGTCATTTATAAATGCAGCGTTTATCGAGCAAATAATACGGCGAATGTAACCGCATCGAGCCAGCAAGCTGTTCGATAAAACATACAACTCTCATCATACGACCTGACTTTGCTTAATACTACGATCGAGCATTTTGTAATATGCTAAAATAAACATTAGCAGAGTGGTTTGAGTGTGTTTGAATTCTACAGGTGCAACATTTATATATAGCATATTTTCTGTGGGATTATGTGACCGCAGCAGATTTTTGCCAATAATCCCAACAAAAACTTAGAGGTTGACATCATGTACGACATGAAAGGTCGAATCATCTTAAGCTTTCGAAAATGTCATGAAAAATGTTGCCACAAGAGCACGTTTCATGTTATGAGCAAGATGTGATGATTGAGTATTCATAAAATCCTTCAAACTGATTAGAGCCCCACGAACGGAAATCTTTTAAAAGTAAAACAGAGTACCTACGTTCAACATTTGCTTAATTGTGCAATTTGGGAGGCGGGTATGGTATGGTATTTATTGGATACTAACAAGTGGTTCGCTACGTTTCGTGAGTTTGGAGTTGGAGCCCGGGTTTATCGGGTGAGGTTTTTTCAGATCTTGGCTGCGTGGTTATTACAACTACTGCTTGATCGGAAAAGACTGGTTGAGGTAAACCCTTTGATATCTCCTGCAGGACTCTCTGGAAACACCGCCTTACCGCAGTGGGAGGGTTAGACTCATATGTCCGTCACTCCTGGACATACTTTCCTATCGACCCCTCATAAATTTTTCCTTCTCAGAACTTCCTCTACCACTTTTTCTAAAAAAAAAACCTTCACACAGCATCCCCAAAGATGGCACAGGTCCTGAGAGGATTATTTCCTCAGCGCTTCCCGTATGGACCAATTGGAAAAAATATATTTCAAGATTAGGGATAAAAGCTTAAAAGTAAATAAATGAACATCCACCTTCTAAGAAATGAAGTTGGAACAAGATTTGGAATGAGATTGAGAAAAAGGTGTGACTTTTATCACCGGGATTCACGCAAGATATGTACCCTTTTGCATACTTAACAAAATAACTTTTAAATATTTTTGATCCACTCTTTCAAAATATATGACTGTAACATTGTTACACTCTGTATCGCCACATCACCGCACCGTTAGATTACTCAAACTGCAGAAATCATATAAATTAGACACAAAATTATTTAACAAATCACGGGCTTTTTCAGGCTAAGTGCTTGTTCATCGTTCAGCGATGAGTGATGATTCAAAACCACCGCTATATAGCGCTTCGCGTGGCTTCACACTTACACTGGTTGTGAGTGTGTGGGCAACTATTAAGATTTGCGGGGTTACTGTTGAGATACCTCACAAAACAAAACTTAATGAATCACTATCTTATATCTTTGTGATTTTTATAAGTAAATTAATAACGCTCTCCCACGAATGCTGTATGGATTGACTGTTGCAAAATTTGATCAAAAACTTGACAAATGATGTCTGTGTAGGAAGAAATTTTGTTTGCCATATTAAAAACATTAAAATTTCTTCGACAATTCAGTTAAGTTGGGTTTTTAAGACTAGATGAAGTTAAATAATAGTACGAAGGAAAATAATTTTCCTCAGGGCCTATGTCATCTTTAGGGATGCTGTGTGGAGTGTCTTTTTAGGAAAGGAAGTTTTGGGAAGAAAAAGGGTATGAGGGGTTGGTAGGAAGCTGGGGTTCAATGTGTCCAGGAGTGACGGACGTGTGAATCCATCTTTCCCACTGCGGTGTATGGCGATGATCCTGCGGAGTCCTACTGCAGAGGTCAAAACGTCTCCCTCAACCAGTCTCTCCCGATCCGGCTCACCACGCAGTAGGTGGTGGTGCATTTGCCGCGAAACATGCACCCCTGCTAAGTTACCAAACGTAGCGAATCACTCTGGGTGACCTCCTATTGCAGACATGTTGATTATCCAATAAATGATTCTAGGGGCGGCGGTACCCGCCCCCCAAATTGGACAACCAGAATTTTTTTACGTTAGCTCCAAACAGGAGGCCCTGAGGAAAATAATTCCCCTCAAGGCCTATGTCATCTTATACAGCATCCGTGCAATGATCCATCGACATTTGGCTTCTTTGATATATCTTGTATAACTACCGTAAAATACTTATTCACTCTTCTATCATAACTCTAACTGAATGGGGTTAGGTTGATGAATATCACTAAAAGGAAAAATTTCACAAAAAAATATATACATATATAATAATAAAAAACTTGAAATGAGATTACACAATACTTTGAATAGATAGTACACCACATACACTTCAAATAGAAATGCCTTTCATGTAGATTAGATTGGAAACTAATGTCGCCACCAACATAGTACTTACTGGCTATTAGATCGGGACTGTCAATCTACATTGCGTTATCTGTCTCTCTTACAACGCCTGACATTGTATATCGCCAATTTATTTGATTATAAATTTGTACTGACGGACGGAAATTCTGAATTATATTTTTACGTCTGATTGGTTCTACTTTTAAAACTCGCGACACGCCCACTTTTGTATCACTCGCAATTGGATATACAGAAACTGGGCAGTAAGCACCTGTAGAATACCACTAAACAACTGTCACACGAGAACGGGTCATTTCTACGATTCGTTCTTGAGTTCAATAGCTAGGCTGTGGAATGATTTGCAGGCCTCTGTGTTTCCTCCCTCCAACAACATGGGTCTCTTCAAGATTCAGGTTCACTTCTTCCTTTCCTCAAAAAGACCCTCCACAAAGCACCCCCAAAGGGTAATGGTTTTCCTCAGGACCTCTTGTGTGGAGATAATGTTAAAAAAATGAATATCGCTTGAGTAATTGAGCGAGGATTAGGTCATTATGATGAGGTGAAGACGAACAGGTAACGTGGATTTGACAGAGAGTCGGCAAGGTCGGATGGCGTGGAAGGCAGTGGGGGTCAGGTAGGGCCGGCGAGTCCTGCCGCTCCCGTCCACGTGGTGTATGGTTGTTGTCCCGTCAGGCGCTGCACGGCAAGGCGCGAGCCCAGCGCCAGGAGCAGGAGGTGACGGAGTGCGAGCCCTCGCGCACCCCCGAGGACTCGGTGTGCTCGGCCGAGGGGCCCTCCGCGCTCACGGACGGGCCCTCCGTAGCCTACAGCGAGCCCTGCTTCGGCACCCCCCGCCAGGCCAAGTGACGACACCCGCGCGTGCTGCCCACCGTGCGATTCCTGGCAGACAAACCCCACAAGGAGGGCCACACCCACCCCACCCCCCGGGACCCGGATCTCTATTACACGGATCCTAATAACCACGTCAGAGACACTGCGTGCTAAACACAACAAAAAATTTACAAACCAAGTGCAAAAAAATGAGTGAAAATATCTCGAAAAGTTTTTGTGAGACATTAATCAATTTACTTTTATACGAAAGACAAAATTTATTCCGGGCATATAAAAATTATACTATGTTTTGTTGTTGTTATTATTATTATTTAGCTTTCCCATAGGTATTGTACATAAATCCGAATAAATTACTATCTGTGTATGTTTAATATTGCGTACCATGTTGGTATGTACCTACGCTTTTAAATGGCGTCATCGTTAGTGCAAATACTTATAGGTTAATGGAACCGATGGGTTAATTCTCACTGATAAACAAAGTTAGCGTAAAGGTCTGCGTACGTACACCGTCAAAAATGCGTAGGGCAGATGTATCGGTTGTAGTAATTTACTCTAGCAAATGACCGTTTCCATGCATCCATGAAATAATACGCAAAAAGCGCCGATTGTAGATGATAGCCGTGTAAAAATGTTGTTTACATTCGTAGTAAATCTGATAGTATGGAGGCTTGAATGGAAAGGATTAATATATTGGGTAAATAGCTACAACAGACACCATCTACACAACTTTTTTTGAAGTTGTGTGTACAGAACACAGACCTGAAAGCTTTCAACCATGGCTTTTTAAACGTGAACGTTGCTTTCTATCGGCGCCATCTAGAGGTTTATTGGGAAAGGTTTTCTGACGATCAACTAGCGAATAAACATACAACACCTGCAAACAGCTCCCTCTGTGGGCTTGTGAGAATGGGAATAATTACGGATGGATGCTGACATTACAATTTAAAATATTATATTTTTTGATCTTTTAATGGTTGTGCCAGGCTGATTGAAGGCTGAGTAATAAATGGATGATGTGATGTTAGTGGTAAGATGTTAGAACCATTTGACCAAACGATACAAACAAAAAATTAATATCGTTATTAATTTTGAACCCATTTTCATACCCTCATTTTTATAAATATTTTTTTGCCTAGAAAAATCCGTATTTTATGTTATTTATTATTATTTAAAAAAAAAAGTAATAGTAAATAATACATAAATGATTGGCTTTTTTAATATGGTTTGCCGATTAGAATTTGCTTTTAGTGAAATGTATTCAAATACGCCAATTAATTTTTAAACACTTCAGGCAACATTAAAGATTGATGTTTTTTGTTGATTTAAAGAATTCAGTTTTACTTGTGCTTACAATAGTGATTTAAAAAGATGTTCAGATATATTTTTGTTTTCCATTTGTGATATAGCTAATGAAATAAAACAATGAATATTAATCATTGGTAATAAACACATGAACTAGAATAATATTGTCATAAAATAATATATTATTGTAAACAATGATTGGAAAGGTGAAAATATGTGGTTGAAAAGTCATTGGACGCTTTTATATATTTACCGTGATGATTCACGGTAACGGTATCGTGACGGCATTAAAAACGGCAATAAATTTTCAATTTGGGAGGCGGGAATGGGTACCGCCGCGCGCCGCCCCGGGAACCTATATTGGATAACCAACACCTCTGCCATAGGTCACCCCAAGTGGTTCGTTACGTTTGGTGATTTAGCAGGGGTGCCCGGGTTCACGGGATGAGGTGTGTTTAGGTCTGATGACCAGGACACTCTGAACCCCAGATTCTTACCCACCCCTTAAACCCCTTTCCTTCTCAGAACCCTCCTCTCCTTTCTTTCCCTGAAAAACCCTCCACACAGCATCCCCAAAGATGACATAGGCCCTCAGGGAAATTATTTTTCTCAGGGCCTCCTGTGTATAGCTCATGTAAAAAAAACGTACGTTCTTTACCATAATATTTCGGCAGCTCTTTCAAAAGATGAGATACACAATGTACGTAGTTCTGTTTCCTACAAAGGAAAAAGTCATCATTTTCTTGCATCTCTCTCACACAGCGCACCGTGACGTCTCCGTAGACCCCACCAATACTACTTGGCGTGACGATAATTTTGAAATTATGGAATATAGTTACAAGGATAATATTGAAGTGTAAGTGAATTCCAAAAATTCAAAAACGTCAAATGACAATGCGCTAATGGTTTTGCTTTTGTTCTTAAACATATAATGCTGCCGCTCTTTCTTACACACTAAATAACAACAGTCAAAAATGAAACAAACTATGAGCATATATCTGCACCCCCAAAAGAAACAAACACTCATTATCAAAATTTCAAAATTTCAATTTAAACAATAACACCTAAATTAAAAAGGTAAAGAAACAATAAATATTATATGGGTTATCGTATCCCATAACTTTGTCAAAACTAAAAGATCACACGGATGGCATTTCTAAGGTGTCACTTACACTATAAAATACAATCATATTTTAATGAAAACGGTCACTTAAATGGAATGAAAACAATAATGTTGTGATCAAAACGGTTTCTTTCATATTTATTTCATAATTATTTGATAGTCACTTTAATATTGCATAAGAAAGATTCGCTCTAATGTAATCGCTTATAAATCATTGTTTTGTTTCATTTTTAATTTTTTACACATATTAAAAAAAAAAAACCTAAAGACATATATTTTTTTAAATTTTATCTATTGTTGAAAATGGTATAAACTAATGATATAATGAATGAGAACATTTTGTCTGATCTCAAGTGTTATTAATTCATATATTTTTATCACTTATTATTTTCTCTGTTTATCATTTTATTTTTAAATTTTATTATTTTGCTTTTACTTAACTGTTTTGCATGACCGATATTTGCGTGTGTTATTTTTATTAAATTGTGAAATTATTAACCCCGATACAGGCGAACCCTAGTGGGGTTAATAATTACATGCTAAAAATATATGTACTTAAATTGTGAAGAAGCAATAAATAAATAAATAAATACATCTCCCTCACACCTATAAAGAAAATACCGTCGCAAAAAAGGAGTACTTTGTAGGAAACAGTCACACGTATTTTGTGTGCCTCACCATTATTTAATGTGTATGAAAGAGCTGCAGTATTATAGCGGGATGGAACTTTTGTTTATTGCCCTATTTGCCGTCATGATACCGTAAATATAAAAGTGTCCATTATCTGTAATCAGTTGTAATAAATTATTATCCTTTTTGGTGCCAAACATTAATTGAAGTTACAGTTGGTATAGAATTCCCTTGAATAGGAAACCATTAAACACGGTAAAGATTAGACAAATAACTAAAAATCCCTGTTTTAATGCGTATATAAAACAAATATTTAGGTAATATTAAGAACATGGTTGAAACGAAAGAGTAATAATTTTTTTATTTCGTTTAATTTTCACGGACACTTTAAATGTGAATTCAAATGTTACATATCGCACCTATTGTTTACATTTAAACCCCCATGAACACCACCATGTAAATGTATCTAGAAAAATACTAATCAGATGTAGGAAAATAGTATTACGTTGTTCAAATTAATTATGTATAAAATTAACGGGTATTCGCATAGGTATTGTTATTATTGTCATTTTATATTTTATATTAATTTTAAGTAAAAATAATAGAAGTTATGATAAATGTGAAAAATGCTCCTCATTCATTTTGCGTGGGACCAAAACCTGTCCTTCAATCCACTGAGATGATAATACATTATGTGCTCTTTAAAACATGCATATGTACTATGTAAACTTGTGTTCATTATGGGGGAAACAAATCACCGCAATTCCTCGAGATCCTACTCGTAAATATATTCAAGCTTTCACATCTTCAGAGGTAGCACATCTAATTATCCACAATCTATGATTTCATAAGAAAATGTTCAAACTGATTAATATCATAATAGCTTTCTTTGACCTCGGTGATAAAATTAGAATAAGTCGCAAAAATGATATTATGGCGACATCTGTGAACTACTAAAGGCACTAATTTGTATTATGCGCATAAACTGCGTAATGATGACAACTGGATTGGATAGATGTCGCTGAAGTGTTATTTTGGAACGAAAATTCAAATATTTGAATGTGCAGTGATTGATATCTTCATAAAAATGATCAGATAATTTGTTTTCATCAGAACATACAATATTCTTTCATAATCTGAAATGATGTTCTTTCAACAATTTTTTTTTTTTTTTAATAAATCTGAACACCCTTCAATTGATTTCTACTTCATAGTTAGTTAAAAACATAGTTGTGACAGTGAAATATATTCAAAATAAATAACATTACCTATACCTATGTAACGCCGATTAGGTTTTAAATAAATCGGTATGTAAATTGTAACCCATTTTAAATATGAATTGTGATAAATTTTAGATTCATGACTTTGCATTATTAAATATAGGATATTAAATATTTTATTGCGAAACACAATGTCTGATTTTATTAATAATATGCTACTTTTCAATGTGATTAAATATTATGATCTATGAAATGGGAAAAAAACTGAAACAAGAACAGGCTTTTGCTTCTGAATTTTGCGAACTATTCCTTTACCCTCCCGCAACAAGTCACAATAAAACCATCAGTAAATATTCTCGATGTTGCAAACGTATTTATTGTACCTACAATAAATGTACATACATTAAATTGTGATTTCTCTAAAATCATATGTGCAATAAAATTGTAAGTATTTAGTAAGTAACAATAATCAAAGTAAATTATTATTATTGTGCTATAGTTTATAAAATCACTTTTCTCGGATAATTGATAAAAAAATGAACGAAAGAGCATTTTCCTAAATTGTGAACATTTACCTGAAAATAAGGTTTACTAAGGAAAAATTGATTTGGAACTACTTCACCCAAATGGTTTAATTAATGGTTTTTGTTTTTAATTCGAAGAACGCTATTTAATTTTTAAAACTTAATTTAAATTAAATTAAATAATGTTATTATGAAGTTCTGCAAGAATTTTTTAAGTGAAACTTCCTTAGCCCCGTTAGAGTGATTTGAAATTCGGATGAAATGGAAATGACTCACCACGGCACCTGCGAAGCATCAAACTGTGCTCAAGGCTTATAATACGTAAATTCGCGTCTTGCCGAGCGCGTCCCATAGCGCAGCGGTATAGTGCGTCGCAAATCTCAGCGGCCAGAGAAATCCAGCGGACGGTGGTTTGAAACCTACGAAATCCAAAAAAAATCATTTTTGTTTTTGTAAATCAATATCCAATTTTCAAACCACTTTAAAATAAACAGGCAAAATAAAGCGACATCTAGCGACTTACTAGTTTCACTTCTGTCGCTTGTGAATTACGCACTCTAACTTTTTTGTTACCGCCGTTTCGGCTTACAAGGTCATTTTCAAACTGTGGTTAAACCACTTTGAGAAGACTTATTTATAGGATTCTGAAAGTGAGATCCTTGTAAGCCGAAACAGCTGTAACAAAAAAAAAACTAAAATCCTTGCGGAACTTGATAATAATATTACTAAATTAAGTTTTAAAAATCAAATGTTCTCCTGTAACAAATCGTAAAACCTATCCTGTATTTTAAAAATAATACTCTCTAGTAACTTTATTATATTCTTAGATATTGGCTAGGTGATAAATGTAACTAATTTTGTACAACGCCTATAACCTTGAATGTAGCAATTGTTCTAATGACTGTGAAGAGAGTGCCCAATGGTTGATAGCGGGAAGGACGCAGGATTGAAAAGGGATAAAGTGGTGTAATTTTTATTGTAAATTGTTATTTAATGTGTACCCATTTTTTATAAAATTATCAGATTTTTTTAAACCCACTCAGCGTGTTCTAGAGAGTAAAAATGTGTTTTATGATTAACGGTTACAACATTTTATAATTTAACAGTAATCATAATTTAATTTAATTGATAAACAAACGTCCATAAATTCATCCAATATATATTTTAGTTTTATTTCCAATTCCCTTCTTTCCCATTGAACTATACCTTACACAATTTACTAAAGATCCGTGAATAACGGATTAACTATTTGGAAGAACAAGTTGGAAGAAAAATAAGTCAAACACAGTTGCATTGCATTAATGTATTCAATGAAAACACGTAACAAACAATATATAAATTAGATTAGCCAAGATTTACAGTAGTTTATTTGTCAGTAAAGGGAAAATAGACTGGACTATAGGTATACATTAAATTAATGCAATTACATTTCGCTAACAATTTTACAGAATATCATGAGCCATGCCATTCTGTATCTTTCGTGGATATGGAATCGATTCCATACGTGATCTACTGTCGAATTTGTGTGATTGTCTATGGCTTGCAATTGCTTTTTTATGGACTGATATGTCAGCTGTCGTATGTCAACTAGTTTAAAACACAAAATGCTGCAAGTATACATGATTATTTTTTCATTTCATGTACGTTTAAAGTTGTATCCATTTTGACATTTGCGAAGTTTCAATTTAAATATGCATGAATTACTTAGTTTGTCCAAATTAACAATAAATGATCTAGGTATTATTTTTAACTCAAAACTTACATTTATTAGCCATATAAATAATATTATTAATAGAGCAATGAAGATTTTAGGATTTATTATTAGAATAACAAAACAATTTTGTAACATTGATACTATTCGCATTTTATACATAACGCTAGTGAGAAGCATTTTAGAATATAATTCTACGATTTGGGCTCCACATTACAATATCCATATTCAAGCGATTGAAAAAGTCCAGCATAGATTCCTTAGGTATATTAATTTTAAATTAGGTATTCCAAGAGAATCCGTGGACTATAATTTGTTATTAAACTGGACTTTTTTTTTTTATTTTTTTATTTAGTAACTGTATAATATTTTTTACATTTTTATATGAAACATGTTAGTTAGATGTATATATAAAATATATTCGTAGTCCTCCTCACTAGGAGATCCTGTGCTGAGGGGGACTATGCTTTGGATAAGTTTTTCAGCGACTTCTATGGTTTAACTTCATTGATTGGATAAGGTTTTCCAGAAACTTCTGTGATGTTTTAAGTATACTAGTAAGTTCATTTTCCGATAGATTCTTCAGCCAACATTTAATGTCCTTAATGTAGCTATTTTTTATTTTTATTTGTTTGATACTAAGTGGGAGCTTGTTATATAACTTTACTGCTAAAAATGCAGAACTTCTTTGACCAAATGAAGAGTTACACTAATCTCGTAAATTTATCAGATCGCAGAAAAATCTGTGATCTATTAATATTATATAAAATAATTCACTCGGTCCTGGATACCCCTGATTTAATAGAACTAATACGATTTCATTGCCCTGGTCGCGCTAACAATAGACTGACTCTACCGTTCTACTATAATAACACACATACATTATCACATTATTACTCACCAATCAGTCGATTACACATTTTGGGAAATGAATATGCTAACATCGGCGACATTTATTTCTTAAAATTAGCGCAATATAAACATGCACTCAAAAATTATTTTTCCATAATGTAACTTTATATACGCAATATGGACATGTTGAAATGAAATGTGATATTTCTCATTGTTCTTTTTTGTTATTTTTTGTTGTGATACACAAAATAATTGTATGTTATTTTAAAATTTAAAACTACTATTATTTAATGATATTATTTTTCTTACTCTATTATATATTATATATTATTTTGTACTCTATTATATGTTTATTTATAAAAGGCAGTATAGCCGTTTATGTATTTAAAATAAAAATAAAAATAAAAATAAAATTAAGAATCCAATAACCTATTTTGTTCACGTAAATAGTTGTTTCTTGTAGTAATTGTTGAAATGAAGTATAATCCGTGCCTAAAAGTGCGGCGGTTAGTGGAATAGTTAATGTATATCCTCCCGAAATATTCAATTATTATGTACGTGTATACTGCCTCATTAGCTTTGCCATAAATAGGTTCTTAAATTGGGCAAACTAAGTAATTCATGGGTATTTATATTGAAACGACACTTTGCAAATTTCAAATCCATGGTATACAACAAACGTACATTAAATGAATTAATAATCTTGTATACTTACAGCGTTTCGTGTTTTAAAAAAATCGAAATACAACGGCTGAGATATCAGCTCATAAAAAAAGCAAATGCAAACAATATCACACAAATTTGACAGTAGATTATGTATGGAATCATTTACGTATCCACAAAAGATACAGAAACGCTCTTCAGGATGTAAATTTTATTACGCTTTTTTTTCATGCAGCGTCAAGGTATTTTCGCTTTTGCAATTTTCTTTTCCATTTTACCCTGCTTGCTATATAGTAAAATAAAACGTAGTGCATAAATCCTCATCTTGATGCTTCGTGCAGCCTTTTGGGTCGTTAGGTGCCTCTTGAAACGGCAGGTTGCAGCAATTACACCTTCACGGTTGGAGTAAATACTTCTTCCGAGACGGTTTTAACTGGGACGGTTACTTAAAGTGCCTGGTTCATGTTCACTCTTACCCAAGGCGAACCGGGCAGAACGGGGGTGAATTGCGGTTAGGTGGCGTTCAAGTATTACGTAACGCATTTTTTGAAGATTTTTGACCCCCCCTCCCCCCGATGTAACGCGCCCTAACATTTTTCCGTACCCTCCCCCCCTCCTCCGCCCTAAACGTTACGTAATGCCCAAGTGACAATTTTTACCTGAAAGTTACAATTAAGTTGCGCAAAGTACTGGGAAGTCGCTTAAATACCCTTTTTCTTGTTTTAATCGCGTTTGCGGTAATAAATAAAACTAGAGATTTCGAGAACGAAAAGGATTGCCAACTTGGAAGATTTAAATTCCCTAGTTTTTTTTATCTAAATAAAGAAAAACATGTTACGTAACGCGTTGTTCGAACCCCCCCCCCCCACCCCTCGTAACGCACAGTAACGTTTCACAAGACCCCTCCCCCCCCTTAAGTGCGTTACGTAATACTTGAACGGCCCCTTATATGATTTTTACACTTGTCGACCTAACGTAATGGAAGAGATTTTTTTTTGCTTTATTCGTGCGAAAATCTAAAAAAGTAAACTGTAAAATTTGTGACTGGCCAACTCAAAATCACGCAACTTTAACACCTCCTTTGAAAAGTCATTAAAAGTGTAAAAAAAAAGTTTAAATAGGTTACGTTAGGTTAGGTTATGGGCTATTTTTCTCATAACTTTTAACGACTTTAGAAATCGCATGATTCTGAGTTGTCATGCGACCGTAAAATTAACGGTTTGAAGTCAGATGAATTTTGAACTTGTTTGAGTAAGATCGTGGTGATCAATTTCGACAAACAATTCTGTAAGTATACGAAAGGAAAGATAAAATATCGAATTTTTAATACGCTAAGTCGCTCTTTGGTTAAGAACTTACAGTGAGGAAAAATTTGATTAGTCTAACTATACAATAAAAAATCACCTAATTTAAAATTATTTGGACACTCGGGACGGGTTGTTTAAAAAATTGACAATTCATCAAATTTTTATAGTTAATTTTCACTTTCTGAGAAAGTTCTATTCAATTTCTGTGATTATTTCAGTTTTATAAAGCAACTGGCCTATAACTTTATGAAAACATAACTTGATTAGAACTTACACAGAACGTGAAAATTAACTTAAAAAAATTGATGAGTTGTTCAAATTTTTTTAAACATCCCGTCCTTATTGAAACAAAGAACTCATGGTACTACTCATTTCGTTATCGTCGTTCTTACTGTACACTTGTACACTAATCGCATAATTTATAAATTTACGTTTTTATTAATTAATAAATTCTGATGCACACTCGTATGTGTGTAACATTCAGACCGTTTAGTATTGCAAATTATGTTCCTACTTATAAACGATATTTCGTGATATCCAGTTTTAAGATCATAAAACCGCGAGACCTAAATCATTACCCCCATACACGAGGTCCCAGCAGCATGCGATTGAATCTGTCAAACGGAAACTGTTCGTGGCCTGTTCATACTTTATTAGAGCAGATATCATCACGAAGGTAAACTCAAACCAGCAGAAGGTTGTATGTTACCATCTACAAGTGTCTATTAATTCGTATCGATTTCAGATGGCAATGCTTTAGATATAAACCGATGTAATGATGCTAGGCTTATTTACATGTATTGCTAAAAAACAGTTACAGATTTACATTTAAATTCCATTTTGACGGTTCTTTAAACACGGATTGAGGTTGTGTATTGTGTACATCGTAATATACTTAAATTATGAATCAAAATAACGTGATTCTGAACCCGTCGAAAAAAGAACGTCGAAATGTATTAATGTTAATTATTGTTGTAATTCAGATGTCACTAAGGCAAATTAACCCACAGTCCTCGGGCCTATTTTGTCGGAAGAGCAAAATATGATAATTGTTTACGATAGGTGATGAAATACGCTTTCAGATTTTATAATTCGAAGTAAACACAAAATTGTTTAAATATTTTTTTTTATTATAAGTGGCTCACCTTACCTTTTTTCTAATTAAAAGTAATGATAACGAAAAAAATAAAAACTCGCACATTACTTAATACGGCAAATTAATTATAATTATAAGCGTAATCGTCAGCTCATCTTTTTGTCGTTTCATGTTAAAATAATTCATAAAAAATTCCTTAAGTTTCATAATTTTTTTTCAAATTGCGGTCGGAAATTTGGTTTCACAAAGGTATACAATTTGATTGTTTTGTGGTTACCTTTTAGATTTAAATATAAAGGTTAGTATTTTCTATTCCTAACACCTTTCAGATCATATTTCTAACCACGGTAGTAAGGGAGACACAACGATTTATATGCGACCTACACGAGTTGTTCCGAAAAGCGAACAAATTAGCAGGAGGAGTTAAACAAACCAAATTATTTAGCAAATCGAAAAAATTTTTGAAACCTCAAATATGGATTAATTTTCAAGAGCCCTTAAAGTGATAATCTTTACTACGCTGCTCTACAAAAAAATAATGATAATAATTTTACAAAAACTTTTAAAATTGAAAGCTTTTAAGCCACGTGACAAACAGCGAGTAGTTGAACGTCTAAACGAGCCCCTTAATTTATTTACGTAGTGAGAGGTCCCCGCTAGCAAAGAGGTGGCTCTTCTTGTACTATCAAGGTCTTCCCTTGTCCTCGACTCAGGCACGGCCGAGTGTCCCTAGGAGAGCCCTCCCGGAGTACAATGCCAGGGCCACTTCACTTTCTTTTTCAGCCTCTTTTGTGCGAAGCCTCTCTGCCTTTTATACTGCTTAATTAGCCGCGAAATCGCGACTAAGCTAAATGTGATTTTTTCGGTGTTTCAATGAACAGAGAAAGGGCAAATTTAAGGAGTAGTATATTAAAATCGTTTTTAAACACGCATCTTTGAATTAGATACTCTTGAGATAAGAAATACAATTATTTTACTAAAGGACGTATCAAAAGGTTTTATATTCATTACAAAATCAAGTGGGTTTGCATTTTTTGACGAGGTGTAGTAAGAAAATGCGCTGATGGAAATATTTTTTATCATACTCAGCAATTTATTCCAGATTGTCGCCTAATGGTATATCCTAGAGAATGTCAGCAAATATGGTTCGGTGATACGAAATTTGAAGATAATCAAATGTTGGTTACCATCATGTTGTGAAGCAAACTAGGGCATAATCAATTCCGTTGCGGTAAGCTCCGGCCTATGTGTGGACCTTGCGTTACGCCGTATTAGGGATCACTTAGCGGACGATATGAATTGGTACGATGTAATAAGAGCTGTTGTTGTCGTTGGTTGTAGAAAGGTAATGAAGTAATACGATACAGTATTATTCCTTCAAATAGCTTTTACAAGAATCCATGATTTCTGAAAATCTACTTGGACGTTTACAATATTTATTAGAAGTCTCCCCAGATATTGAAATGACTGCTGCTTGATTCGAGTGATCATCAAACGTAAACACATAGTGGGGAAAATCGTTTTGAACTAAAGTCATACAGTGAATTATTATGCATTGAATTCTGATCGGCTGACCAATCCGTTGTTAGGCACAGTTATTCTGGTCGAACAAAACGTGACTCCTGTGGAATACATACGATAATCCGCATAACTCTTAATGACCTCATAGATCAAATGCCAAACGGTGCATATCAGGTACCTCCCTACTTACCAATCGGATGAAGTCAGCAATAATTATGATTGTATATCGAATGCAAAATAGGCAGAACTTCTCAAAATATTGTACATTTGACCAAACAGTTATAAAAATAACCATGCACAATGTTTGCAGTTATAAACTTAGATATAAGTGGAATGATTTTGCTTTTTATTACTACATAAGTAAGTTGTGACATCATACATTTAGTTATTTCCACCACCCCACTAAACGATTCAAAAAGGCTGTTTGGACAATGGAAAACGGAAAACGGTAGGTATTATTATATTTGTGGTAATTTATATATGGGTATATAATGTATGTGGTAATTTTTTATATTTTGGTATCGTTACACTCCACATCACAATTAACATAATTAACTCAACTCAAGCATGAAAAATGGTGCACAAAAATTTCTGCACTTGGGATAAAATACTCGATCAATATTCAATATGTAGGTACATAGTACAGACAAGTAGTGACATAGAAACATATCACCTGCTTGACAATTTGCTTTTGTAATATGCTCAATTTATATGACACGACATTCCGAGGGTCTAAATGACAACTTGTCCCTGTATAATTTTTTCAGGACAACTAAGACTCTGTTTATAAACTTTGAAACAATTTCTATTTGTAAATAGCGTCATTTAAATTGAGTATTGGAGGCATTCACAAAAATTATTTTTACGAAAATTTTATATCATTCTGTACCAAATGTAATTTTTTTTAAGTATTTTGATTTTCCTCTAGGTTTGGGAGCAACGCCCTCGAAGTTCTTCGGCATCAGTTGTGCATTCTTGTGGGGTTAACAATTAATCAGAAATTGCATTTAAACATTACAATAAACACTTTGATATTTTCAAGGAACAATATACGTAAGTATGGTACCTATGTAATAATAATAAACTAAACAGTTAGTAGTAGGGATCTAGTTTTTAAGAAATTATATTGTTGCGTGTTTAAATTGCACGGTGCTATTGATAAATTTTAAAAAAACATCGCATGTTCTCTTCCCCTATGGTGTATATTTCTCAAAATACACTTAGATATTTACTAAATCTAACTATGAAACAATCTAAAAAAAATAGATCTAACCTTGCTTTTAATAATTAAATATACAAAATGTCTCCTTTGTTTCTATCGAGAAAATATCTACCCCCTGTTTCGTTATACTATCGGGTCCATGGCAGATGATACCCCGACGCAGTTGGTTTAGGGAAAATACGGTATACCTACTTACATGGGGTAAAGTTTGCCTATGGTACATGGGTTGAGGTTTATCTAGGTCTTGGCGGTGAATGCATTTGCTCAGTTACAGCGTGGCGGACCGGATCGGGAGAGACTGGATAAGGGAGAACTAACCTAGACTTCTCCAACAGGGCTTTCGACCCATTGCCTTGCACTAAAGTGGGAGGGATTTATTCAGACCTGGGGTGTTACGGATATTTGCATCAGCATCCGCAAATGCAGAATTTTAGCATTAATTCAGACATCCTCATCCGCATTCGCATCCGCATCAATTAATGCGGAGCTTTTACGGATAGGTATTCATATCTGCAATGTGTCAATGTGTCCAGGAGTGACCCCCAGATTCCTACCCACTCCTTTTTCACCTTTTTCCTTCCCATAACTTCCTCTTCTTTCATTCCCTAAAACGACCCTACACTCAGCATCCCCAAAGATGACATAGGCCCTGAGGGAATTTTTTCTGAGGGTCTCCTGTGCGGAGCTATTGTAAAAAAAATCACGAAATATAACGAGTCCCCAAAGGTATGTATAGAGAGGATGTTAAGCCGAATAATGAATGTGTAAAACAAATTTTCATTCAAATGCATCAAGGGAAAAACAACCTGTCTATATAATGTATAATGTATATGTCGCAGGCAAATCGTAAAATCAGGCCGATCATTATTCATGATGCGTCTAAGGCACTTCACAATCTGTTGCCAGGCACTTCACGAAGTAGCCAGGCGCATCATGATCTGTCTGATTTTACGATCGGCCGCCGACGTGTAAGTACAAAACATCGACACTGTAAATAAATTCTTTGATATCCAAACCAATTTATTATTAAAGGTATTTTTGTAGTCGATTTTAGGTTTAAAATTGGTAGATAATGCACAAAAAATTATAATTTATAATAAGTACCATATCGGGGGACCAACTGTCGGGGGACCAACTGTCAGGTCACCACATTATCGTAATTTCATCCTTAGGAGACGTGTCAATATGCGTCATTAAAGATGCAATGCTTTCTACGACGACACTACTCGTAGAGTTCCCGAGAGATATTATCCAATCCTGACATCAGAGTGTGCAATAAATAAACAGCTCCTACCAGAATAAATACTTCCTCATTCAAATAACGCAAACTTTACGTCGTAGTTCTCATAAACCTATTGGACGCTTTTATAATTACAGTGACGATTCGCGGTTACGGTATTGTGACGGAAATAACATACGTTTTTTATCACAGTATTGCTGCAGCTCTTTCAAAAGATGAGATACACAATGTATGTTGGTCTATTTCCTCCAAAGGAAAAAAGTCATCATTTTCTTGCATCTCTCTCACACCTAATAACACTACAAGCCGTGACGATAATTTCGAAAGTATGGAATATAGTTACAAGGATAATATTGAAATGAGTGGAATCCAAAAATTCAAAAACATCAAATGTCAATGCGCTGATGGTTTTGCTTTTGTTCTTAAATCTCTTTTCAATTTGGGAGGCGGGAATGGGTACCGCCGCCCTGGGAACGTTTGGTAACACTGAACCCCAGATTCCTAGCCACCCCTTAAACCCCTTTCTTTTCCAGAACTCTCCTCTCCTTTCTTTCCTTAAAAAAACCCCCACACAGCATCCCCAAAGATGACATAGGTCCTGAGCGAAATTATTTTCCTCAGGGTCTCCTGTGTGGAACACACGCACGAAAAAATTAATATATATATATGCAGTTTTTTCTTACACAAATCTAAATGACAACAGTCGAAAATGAGATAAACGGTGAACGTATGTCTGCACCCCCCCAAAGGAAACATACAATCATTTTCTAACATCTCCCTCACACATATAAAGAAAATGAAACGCAAATCCCGTCGCAGAAAAGTAGTACTTTGTGAGAAACGGTCACACGCTTTTTTATCTCACCATTATTTAATGTGTAAGAAAGACCTGCAGCATTATAGCGATAAGGATCGTACGTTTATTTCGTTTTTTGCCGTCACGGTACCGTTACCGTGAATCGTCACGGTAATTATAAAAGCGTCCATTCGTTCACTACTGTGCAATTAATAAAAAATGTTGGCTCATTCGGAGCACACTGATTCTGTACATAGTATAATAAGCCTACGTGGAAATTGGATAGAGCCGCTCGTAATATTGTGACCTCTCCAATAGACCCTAACGGTACTCCTTTATACAGGGTTCAGAGGGTCAGCCAATAATTGTCCAAATAATAATATTATATACATAGTTATAGATACTTAATAATAGTTTATTTTAAGCGTGCAATTTTCTGCAAGAGTAGGTACAATCATTCGTCGCAATAAATTCAAATAGACATTATATGTATATTATTACGGTTTAGTCATGGCCATAAAAGTTTTGCATAATTTTATTGAGTATTTTTGTAATAACAATAAAAGTTTACATAGGTGGCGGGTATGGGTACCCCCACTCCGGGAACCATTTATTGGATGACCAACGCCTCTGCCATAGGTCACCCCAAGTAGTTCGCTATGTTAGGTGACTTTTATTTGCAGGGGTGCCCGGTTTCACGGGGGAGGTTTGTCTAAGATTTGACGGCGGAAGCGTCTGCATACTTGCTGCGTGGCAGGGCGGATCGGGGGAGACTGGTTGAGGGACACCATTTGGCCTGTCCTGCAGGATTCACTTGACCCAACTCCACACAGGTTTTCAACGGGTATGGGTACCGCCGCCCCGGTAACTATTTATTGGATAACCAATACCTCCGCCATAGGTCACCCCAAGGTTCGCTGTTTGGTGTCTGGGTTCATGGGTTGCGGTTTGTCTAGGTCTTGGCGGCGGATGCGTCTGCCACTTGCTGCGTGGCAGGCCGGATCGGTAGGAACTGGTTGAGGAGAGCATTTGGTCTTTACTCCGGGATTTTTTTGACCCACCGCCTTGCACCGCAGTGGGAGGGATGCATTCAAACGTCCATCACTCCTAGACCTTCTGGCCCCCAGATTCTTACACACCCTTCATATCTCTTTCGTTCCCAGAATATCCTCTAGCTCCTCTTCTTTAAAAAACCTTCCACACAGCATCTCTAAAGATGACATTTGCCCTGGGGGAAATTATTTTCCTCAGAGCCTCCTATGTGGGGCTATTTAAAAAAAAAACAGAACATACATGACCTTGCAAATTGTACAATGTTATTTTATGTCAATTTAACAGTAATTTATTTTTAGTTACTTATTGAATACATTCACAGTGGAGGTTATCCACCACTTACCCGCCCTGTTATAAGTAACAGATGGTTACTCCTTCAAGGCTCTCGCAAGATTCAAATTTTTTTGTTAAACGAAGCTACATTTATTTATTTTGAACTAATCTAGACCTCCAGTGTCCTTGCATACGTTGTTAGTAAGCAGTATGCAAGTGCTTAACAGGAAAAACAAAATGCAAAAAATAGTTTAGTAAGACAAAGATAAATTAAACAGGGCAAAATAAAAACTCATTCATGAGGCTCCATGAGGTGGCATTGCATCTCTAAAAACCTGCAAGCACCTGCATAAAATAGAGAACATAAGTAATACAATAAATCTTAAATCAATTGGCAAGTACCAACAAAAGATGTGAATGGCATTCATTTTTATTATGTGATTACATTTTCAGTAATAAATTCACGTAGTTAATAAAACATTTAAAAATATTTATAGCAATAAATGATATTTACATACTATGTTTTTAGGTATGCGGTCGTTAACCCCTTTTCATGCTTTAAAATTATTTAAATTTAATTTGATTGTTGCTATGTGCTTCACGTACGTAGATATTAACATTAGAATTTCTGAGCTATTTATTGTACTGATTGTTTGTGAGATATTGAGCGCTCTTATTATTGCCCGGGCGGCATAAAAAATGCACTAAACATACATTCATTATAACAATAACGCTGCATCTTTTTCAAAAGATGAGGTACACAATGTACGTAGTTCTGTTTCCTCCAAAGTAATCATTTTCTTGTATCTCTCTCTCACCGTGATGTCTCCGTAAACCCCTACAATACTACTAGCCGTGACGATAATTTTGAGAATATGGAATGTAATTACAAAGATAATATTTAATTATGAGTGAATTCCAAAAAATGTTCTTAAACATAGAATGCTGCAACTCTTTCTTACATACTAATAATAATAGTCGAATACGAGACAAATGATGAACGTATGTCTGCATCCTCCAAAGGAAACATATAGTCATTATCATACATCACCCTTATACGTATAAAGAGGATGAAATCAAATCCCGTCGCCGTAGCTGAGCCGTAATAAGATGTATGTGTTTCCTCCAAAGGAAAAAGTAGTATCTACTTTGGAGGAAACAGTCACATTATTTTGTGTGTCTCATCTTTTGTCTCACCATTATTAAATATGTTCGAAAAAGCTGCAGCATTATAGTGCTAAGGAACGTATGTTTAATGCCTTTTTTGCCGTCACGGTATCGTAGTCATGGATCGTCACGGTAATAATAAAAGCGCCCATTTAATGTTTTTCATCTCAAAATAGGATTATTTTATTTACTAAATGTCATAAAATCTATCATGAACTCATCATCGAAAGCATCAAATTTCTGCATCACGACACTGCTTGAGAAAGGGTTAATAAATCATTTTAATTACTTCAGTGGAGCGAAAAACAAGACGGTGTTCTGTGTACCTACTGTAATAAATAAGGTATATTTACAATTTACTTGTAAGAAGTGTTTTAGTTTTAAGCATAATAAAAATATATTTGTGAAAAGTTTTTTCATTCATTAATATAACTGATAACAGCATGTAATAGATAATACACAATAGAACTGCCTTTCGTGTAAATTTGAATGAAAACCGATGTCTCCACTGACTTAGTACCTTTTGGTGCTAGCCCATTTAGTATGCGCTCCGTCTCTCTTTCACTTTTCACTGCCTGACATCAAAAATCGCAATTCCATTTGATCGAAATGAAAAATTCGTAATGCTCTTGAAATTAATTTCTATACTTGAAAATTTAAGTCAGTGGTAACTAATCGGAAACATTAATCTAACCAAAGATGTTAAATAAACATAATGTTGTGATTCACTAGGTCACTAGGATACTAAAGAAAGAAAGCATCAAGACGGTCTTCGGAACAATGAAGCAAATCTAAGATCTTCAGAGGCATTCAAACACCAACCAAACTTTAATATTTACTATAATATATTCAAAATTTAATATATATATATATATATATTCATGAAATGTATATGATATATAGATAGAAACAAACGGCCCCTTTATGCCACCTCTGGCTTACATACTTATAATTTCTAGAAGAAAAATATTTTTATTGTAGTTTTCAAAATTGGAATATTCAGTGATTTTTCACGGATTTCGTGGATTTTACGGATCTGCTCAAGGTATTAAATAATAAACGTCCAAACAGAATTACAGAAAGGTCGTAGTACGAATTAAAATTAATTTCCTCAGTGGTGCTAATGTCACAATTGTATGAAACATATTAAAAATATCGATTTTCGTTGTGTATCTGTAATCTGTACCTCCGGTTGAATGTCAAAAGGATAGTATTCAACGCATTCTGCAGATTGCTGTATAATCAGAACAGTGGGTTGGTTACTCTACATCCCAATGGCATAAGCCAAAAGTCACTTACATAAATACTTATCGCCAAATATTCCGCCTACCGAGATACTGCAGCGCTACGGAAATTTATGGAATAGAGTAAGTTTGTGATGTAGACCTTGACAATTCCAATCGAAAAATACAATCATCACTGCCACTGGATGGAGTCCCCCGTGACGGCCCCACTGGAGACCGGAGGCGGTCAAATATCTTCCACAAACGGATGCTTGCATACATTTTTTTAATGTTTAGTGTTGAAAATAAAACATCAAAAATAATCTCCAAATAATGCTGCAAATCACTGGTTAATGTACGTCAGGTCCGTCGTGTATAGGGTTGCCATACGTCCGGAATTTTCCGGACAAGTCCGGAAATATAGGTCTTTGTCCGGAGTGCGGGGGGAATTCTAAACAGTCCGGAATTTTAACAATTATGCGGAGATTGATAGAAGAAATGAAATAAACCAAATTATTTTTATTACAAATCAAAGTAAAAACATCACTTCTGATATTTAATTAATTTTAAACAAAATGTCCAGACTCTTGACATTTTTACACTTAACGCACAAAAACTACAAAAAAAGTTTAATATACATAAAAGGAATACATCCCACTTTACAAACCTTTATTTCAAACTCCCCCGACGCGGGTTTTTGACATGCCACGATGCATAACGACATTCGTATTATATTTACAAGAAAGTCCGGAATTTTTATCAAATGTCAGGAATTTTCTCCGGGATTTTGATTTTTGATATGGTAACCCTAGTCGTGTAACACCTTGTATTATTACAATATGTTTTTTACCCGTAGGTACTAAGTGAACGAGCAATACCAACTGTATTCCTCAGTTTTTATTTATCAATTTTTTTCAAACATTTACACAATAATAATACACCTATACCATTATTACCATTATTATTAGCTGATATCAGGAGTAACATCCCACTTTACATAAACGTTCTGCCGTATAATTATGCGGTAGACCACTGTTCATGTGACTACTTAATTCTATGCTATCATTAGTAGGCCGTGAAATAAAAGCAACATGGGTAAACAAATGTAAGAACAAGTAGATATACTTACATATATGTATACAGGGTGTACAGGACGTACTTGATTTACTTTAACCGGTGATTCCAGACATTATTTGTAGTCCAAAAAGTAAACGAAATGTTCATCTCCGATGACTTTTTTAGATTTTTTTTGTTTAAAACGGAACAAAAAAACTTTTACCTACATGTCATCATTGGGCACTCAGCCGAGTAACCGCTCAACCCCTCATCCCGACCCTAATTATTCAATACCTACCGATTTCTTATAGTTGAAAAAACAACGAAAATGTCATGGGAGACCAAAATTTCATTTACTTCAAATAATATCAGGAATCACGTAACAACAACCTGTTCATAATGATAATAATTATGGATGAAACGGATATCCGGTATCCGGTCTATCCGGCCTCAATTTATTATCCTGCCGGATACCGGATACTCAAAAACTACGACAATTTCCTATGATAAAATGCAATACATTAATCTTTGTGAGGTAAATATCAATAAAATGGCTTATAATTATGACGGCTTTTATTTAAAGTTGAAAAAGTTACAAAAATGTCGTAAGGCCTTCCAAAAAACTAAAATTTTCTTCTGAGATATTCACTCTAATGATAACTACATAAATAGTAAATATCTAAACTAAAAACTTTTAGTAAAAACTTACTAAAACCTCGCAGAGTAGCGAAAACTTAAATTAACATGATTAACTAATCACAATCACCATTATAGTGAACTAAACATCGTAAAAAAACACTGAGATTATTGAAATGATTAAATACTGACATTGAAGCACCATAATATACCTCTTGTTCTTATTCTTATCAAAGAGAATATTTTGAATTAATACTCAAAATTAACAAGTGGTAAATTATAGTGAATAAAGACTGAAAACGGCGCTAAACTCGTCACGACGTGCAACGAGGCAATGGGCCGGATATCCGGTATTCCGGCCAAACAACTATCCGTTTCATCTCTAATAATATTAATAATAAATGAAAAAGAATCTTATACATTACAAAATTTTATACTTATAATAAATAGAGATTTACAAATATTTAACTCGTAGCAGAACAAAAAATCAGACGGAGATGAAATTCGCTGCAGAGGAGAGATTATTTCAATAATCAATAGGATTACCCTTTGAATCTCTCCACACTAACGCAAAATATATCTATTTCGAAGAGATTTGGTTCAGCGCCATTATACTCATCTGTTGGCAGGTTGGTGCTAATTGGAGAAAGATAGAATAATCTACGATGACGCTGAGATGGTCCTCAGGAACACGCGTCCAAAATAGCTGAGACCTCGAGCCTGCAGACTAGCAGCAGTCATATCCCCCCTTCTGAGCTGTAAAGATCTGATGTCCAGAAGAAAGTTCATCGGTTGGAGGAACGTATAGTGGCCGCACTCCTCATGTAGATAAATCTCAGATTTTTAAAAATTAAAACTAACATGACGGAGCACCCCACATCATGAGGATGCAAATATGGTGTGTGTAGGTAGGTAAATAAAATGGTTCCTCGACAACTAAGAATCAACTCAACTCAACAACTCTTTAAAAAGTAATTAAAAGCTATGAAAAAAAGTCAAATAAGCCCTTAACCTAACGTAAAGCAACCTATTCAACCAATTTTTTTATTATATATTTTTTCATCACCTTTAATGACTTTTCAAAGGTGGTTTTGAGTTTTTATTTTTTTTTGTTTTTTTTTTTAAATTTTTATTTTATTATTTCATAAATGTTTACATTGTTGGCATTTTTTAACTACCACACTAGTTGCCCGTGTTGTCATTTCATGTATACTAGCTGGTCCCGGCATGCGTCGCTATGCCACTTAATAATTTTTAATTTTTGCTGGAATAAAAACTTAAATAAATAAAATAAATAAAGAAATTGTTTCTCCCTGAGTGTCCTTTCCCATCGTCCCGTTCCCCTTCCGCCTCCCCTTCTTATCCTGCGTCCTCTTCCCCTCTCGCGTTCCCACTCCGTCACCTCCACCTTCCCTCTCCCTACTCTACTCCCCCCCCCCCTTCACCGTCCCCGAACCCCCTTCCCGAGTTCCCCTCCCCCTCCCAGGTCCCCCTTCTCGCGTTCCCCTTCCACCTTCCCCGCCTTCTCTCTTACTTTTACCGCTCCCTCGTCCCGCCAACCCTCCTCCCACGTTCCATATATTCAATCCCAGTACATTCAGTTCTTAAACAGCCCGCGTGCCACCTTTTACAATTTTTATTCAAATTGCCATTTTTCATGTATATTAAATTTGGTACCTAACATAGGTACCTATTTAAAATATCTAAAATTCTTGATTCGATTCAAAATATTAGGGGAGTACCTACTTTAAATAAATTTTTCAACTTTTCAAAAATAGAATCCTGATTGCACAATCATTCATTGTTTTGCAAAATGTCATTCTCTAACACGCGAACTGTCAAACGTGCGATGTTTTCTGTTATTATCTAATTTTCTGCGCAATTTTCTTAATTTTTCTCTCCGTAAGAACCATCCTCGAACTTCAAGGAATATTCTAAAAAAAGAATTAGCGAAATCGGTTCAGCCGCTCTCGAGATTTGCGCTTACCAACAAATTTAGCGATTCATTTTTATATTATAAAATGAAGTCGCTCAAAATGTTTGTGCGCGTTAATCTTTTAAACTACGCAACGGATTTTCATACGGTTTTCACCAATAGATAAAATGATTGAAGAGGAATGTTTATATGTATAAAACATGTAAATTATATTAGAGAAAAGCCGATAAATTCAAACAAAACATATTTGAAATATTATTTTATATAAACAGATAAAAAGTATAAGAAGAGGAAAGAAAAAAATAACATATTTAGGGATAAATAAAACAAAAAACTGATAAAAATAAAGATATAACAATTAAAAGTAAGCTAAGAAATAAAGAATAAGAAGATGATTTAAAGAAGATTGAAATAAGCTTTGGTAAGTATTATTATTCTTGAGATAAAAATAGAAATAAAAATTGGTAAGTATTCTTCTGCACGGAAGTACATGTTTGTAGTCACTTTTGATATTCTTTCTCTGAAAGAAGTTGGAAAGAGTGTTAGAGAAAGTAAATTTTTTTGTTTGTAATTTTTTTCAATGTAATGTTAAGTTAAATTAATTAATTAATTAAATTTCTAATAATTTTTTTAAATTAATATTAATATTATTTGTTTTTTATTGTAATATTAAGCTATCATGTGTTGTTTGAAGAAATCTCTTCCCTTTTCAAATATCCAATGTTTGATATCCAATGAGAGATTTAGAATTATTCTGTGACTTTATATCGGCATTCAGAGCATTATACATTTTGGGAGCGATAAACCAGAATTGTCGTTGGGCGAATGAGGTTTTTGTTTTAACGACCACGCAACCCAGGTTTGAAGAATAACGTGTGTGTGCTTGATGCTGTGGAGCCACCAGTAGATTTTTTTGGCATGTGTAACATATGCTTATCTTAGTAAATAACTATCGAATATCTAAGACCTTGATTTTAGCAAGTTTAGTTTAGTTGAATTGATTCTGAGTTGTCCGGTCACCAAATAAAATGTATCAAATTGTGTGAGAAATAGACTTATTATTTCAAGTTCCTTCTCTCTTTGCTTATTATAAAAGTTACATGAGGCATTAATCAAATATGGAAGAAACGAAAACCAGAGTTGTAGATACTCTCAGTATTGCCCTGGTGAAAGACCACCATTCAGAATCTCAACATTGCTTGAAAGCCATGTTTAGAGACAAGATCTGAATGGCTAGATACTTTCCAATTTTCCTCTCTTCTTCCTCTTATTTATCTCCCTACTCCCTTCGCCCTCATAACATACCCAAATTGGGGATCCCATATTCACTTTTTAAAAAAGACTAAAAATCTAATTACACAACCAAGAGAAAACGTAACATCAGATGCTGTTCGTATTTCTGTGGATACTTAGACACAGGTGTACCAACCCTTCTCAGTTTTGTTTGACTATCAAATCAACGCTGCACCAATTTATTATAAAAAATTATTCGATTTTGCTAATCACGTGATAAGCCGTCAAGCATAAGGGGTATATGGCATGGCACTGATCGTCCGTTTGATTGTAAATCAAACGTGACGGTTGTTGAACCATCCCGACCTCAGTTGAATGTTTTGCTTCTTGTAAGTTAACCGCAAAGCTTAGGATTGCTTTATTTTTAGCGCTTAAACAGGCCTGACCCTATGTGATATGAAAGCTTTTATACCTATGTGAAGGGAGAAAATAATTAGTTTCTTACATTGTAAAATGCAATACATAAACATTTGTGCAGATTTCATTTGTGCAGATATTTCTCTCTGGACTTATAATAATTGTAACGCACAAATAATTATTGATTACTTTTACTTACAAGTAAGCACTATTAAGCACTAATGTGTGTATTATTTGCAAGTTGTTACAACTGCATTTTTTTATGGGCAAATTGGCAGCCTTGCGTTTTGAGAGCGGAAGCGCGAAGAAAGAAGGAAGATGGCGAAAACGTGAATTTGCGGAGAGAGTTAAAATATTGTATTTAAAATAGGAGAGAGAGTTAATTATTGTAGTTCCACCATGTTGGATTTGACTTTGCTACTGGTGTAGTACTGGCACGTGGAAAATGTTGAGCCGTTTCCCCTGCATTTGTTGAAAAAATGAACGTTTTCCTGAGCGACCGGTGCACGCGCATGTTTTATAAAGGGCTGTCTTTACCTACTCACATCGTAACCCTTGATATGTTCGCTGCTACCTTTTGGAGGTTTCTACTTTTCATGGCACCTAGCTGGAAGTTTGCGGATGGCGACGGGATATATGAGGGAAATGCCGTTGAAGACGCCTTGTCGGGGCTCTGGAAGGAGTTGCCCATAATCACTACTACGAATACAAGAGCTTCGGATTTTGCTTAAGCAGTACGGAGAAACTTGACAACAGAGGCACTCTAGATTATTGCAACGGAATATATATGAGTCTCCCAAAATATCAAATCAACAAATTACAATCTGTGTTCAACGCTGCGGCAAGACTCATCACCGGCGTATCTAAATATTCCCATATTTCTGAGCATCTCAAAAATCTCTTCACTGGCTCAAGTGCCCCGAGAGAATCCAGTTTAAGCTCTGCTCCGGCTCCGACTTACCAAGTGCCCCGAGAGAATCCTCTGCTCCGGCTCCGACTTACTTATCGGAAATGTGTATTCCAGAAAATTCCAACTCTCGACAATCAACCCTCAGGTCAGCAGCAACATCAGCGATCGGAAGGTTGAAGGAACCAAAGCGCACACCAGATACTAAATTCGGTGAGCGTGCTTTGGGAGTGTCAGGACCTAAAGCCTGGAATGGACTGACAAACGAGTTAAGAATGATAACAGATTCAGCGGAATTTAAAGCTAAAATTAAAACTCATCTTTTCAGACAGTCGTATCCATAGGATAAAAAAAAAAAACCTTTCACCTTCGCCTTCACGGCTCGCAACATTGTAAATAACTAAGTGTGTAAAAATAAAGCAAATTCTTAAAATTCTCCAGACTTTCAAAATAAATATTTACTCAACTTTGGCATCAATCTTCTTATAAATATAAATGTAAAACCAACAGTGATGAGGGTAGCAAAGGTAAAGTCATGCAATGTCCAGTGTTTTGAATATAATGTCCTCCACGTGCAAAGTCGTATCTTCCCTAAGCATAAACTTTCTAATAAAGTGTGTTTTATCGGAAGTGTCCTGCAGGTAAGTATGTTTCTGTATCTATTTGTAAATAATAAAATTAGATAGAGCCTAAGATTAATAATAAATTATAAAGCGCCCTTGAGGTGATTTTCACAAAAACGGCGCTCTAAAAATTATTTATTTTTAAAAATTATTAATTATTATTATTATTATTACTTGCTAAACGTGAAATCTCTCTCACACACCATTCATTCTTGGTATTTGTTTTCAAGAGGTACAAATCGAACGAAGTTAAAATAAGAGAACAAACGGCTTGGATAAAAAAATCTAATGAGAAAAAATTATTCAACAAGTTCCACGTAATAAAATACAAAACACCCCTAAATTGTACATAACTGATATACAACCATTTTCCATACATTATTGATAATGATAGTGTAATATTGAAAATGAGTTTATTATTAATTTCTCTAATAAGTATTATTACCCATAAAATGTGGCCAGATATTATCACATTATCTATTATCATTGAACATTACCCGTAGACAAATTATGGGTGACTTGCAACGGTAAGTAATGTCCAGAAAACAAAGATTCATTGAAAATGTAAGCACCTATATATTTCAACAATTTATCGAGCGTCCATTATGTTGTCAAATGTATAGAAGTTTGTAAGTCGAGTATAACTATTTGCATGTTATTTTTTAAGTAGGTACTCAGAACAATGCGCCATAATTTCTTCATAATTGTTTTTACTCTTTTATTTATCCTATAGTGCACAAACGACTTAAGCATAATTTTATGTAAATGGTTTTAGATAGGTACTGCGTTGGGTAGATCTGAATACATTGACATCGATAATGGGAAAATTAGGCTTGAAAATTCGCGTTCGCGATTTAGAGAATTTTCATCCGAAATTCATAATTTTATATGCGAAAGGGGTTATTTTTCACGTTCTTTAAAATCGCAAGTTTCAGGCAAATGACGCGATTTTTCGTATTTACTCATCTATGGTTTTGACAAGCTTGAACAGCTATATAATATAACACGACTACAAACAGAAATCGCTACTTACGTCAGGGTCATTCGGTCCGCCACTCTTTTACCACAAAGTACAATATAAGTTAACATAACATCCACTTGTAAAATTCCACCACTTTTGATGAAATATAACATCACTTTTTCCAAAAGTTTCACAAAAAACGTAGAATTTTGTCAAAAAAAAACACGAAATTTTTAGAACCCTGTAACTCAATCACATCACCAATCAACTACAGTTGATTTTCACAACGAATTGTGCGCTGTTTTAACTCGGCAGTGTGGCATTCGTCCGTCTGTAAATTTTGTTTGTGTGTTACGTTTCCAGTTCAAGATGGTGGCCGCAGTGGATCTACATGTTTATCCCGCCAGAGTTTGCATGAGCGTGGATTCCATTATGAGCAGGCAAGTCAGAATAATCAATATTATGGCAGGTACCTTCCTGAAGACCGTTTGAAAAAGAATTATGAGTTGTGATGTTTCTTTAGACAAATTTCTTTTCAATATAATAAAAAATGCGTACAAAATATAAAGTTTATTATTAAATATATAGGCATTGAAGTACCTACTTACAAATCTATGGTTTCACAGGAAATTTTAGTTTTGATTTATTAAATAAAAAGAAAATTAGAAATATAATTTTGTGGGCGCAAGGTCTGCAGAACTACTAGTCTATTGTCGATATTGTCCTGAGGGTTTATGTCCTCCTTGGTTGCATTTGTATTGTTTACGTGAGTGTTATTGTATTGGATACAATAACCAGTGGTGTAGCTACAGTAACAGCCTCCGACATGATCACATCCTGTCTCCCCTCGCCCCGCTGCCCCTCACTCAACCTACACGGGCTACTCCACTGGCCCCGGGACATCACTGCAGGAGTTTCCAAGGTTAATATTTGGATATTGTGGATTTTATCATCAGTATTTGTGAAGTGAAAGCTTTTTAGCAACGTTGGGATTTGAAACTCGAAGCAACGAAAAATAACGACACTAAAAAGAGACAAAACACATACATCTATAGGATTTAGACTGCGAGAGAATGAGATAGTATAATCGGTCTCCTCTTAGTGCAGTGCTTCGTAGCCTCCCCACTCTTGTCTACTTTAGTTTTCTGAATGATTCACTTCTCTGTTTTGTTATTTCTACTGTTTATTTGGCCATCGTTTCCGAGGAGAAATCTGTCAGTATTATCCTGGTTCTCACAATGGAAGAAATGAGTCTGAATATCAGGTACCCTCCAACCTTCCTCTTTCTTTTCTCTTTCCTCTGTCCTACCATCTTTAACTTCACGACATATCCTCAAGTACATAGTTTCATTGCCTATGGGCAGTTGGGAAGAATTGTTAAAAAACCGGTTAGTGTTTCGTGTCACAAAAAAAACATTAAATTGGAATTAAATCTCAAATCAGAAACCTCTGATAAATTTCTGATTAGAGATTTTCTAAAATAGTTGTGAAACCAAAAACTGAAAAGTTTTAAATAAAATGTGTGGAATGAAACTCGTAGTTGGTTGGTACTTGAATATCTTTGGTTAGTACTAATAATAATAAGTTACAAAAATGAGGGCTGGGCGGCTAACTATGAAAGAAACACGAGACAACCAGTCGTAGATACGTTTATTTGATGTACAACCTATCAATCTGTCTCTTACATACTAGATTGTCCCTTTCACACTCCTGAACGTAGGTGAGAAATTGTACGAAGAAACCGTGTTTTGTCGGTTGTATATTCGCAGTTTGAAAAAATTTAAAGAGTTAATTATTTAAGAAACTTTTAGCTTAATATTTTGTTTGTGGCATATTTTTATTTAAGGGGTTGCGCGCAGTCAGGAGGCTGAAAAAAGCGGTTTTTTAAAAGAATTTTCCCTGTAATTTTATTTTATTAACGTAAAAATTTATACACATATTGTTGTAACTTTTAACTATATTCTGATATATATTTTTTTTTAAATAATGAAAGCTGCTGTAGCTTTTTTTCTCAAAACCGTGTTTAAAAGTCTGTGAGCAAGATTCTTGGAAATGGCTAAACCGATCAGTCTCAAATTTTTACAATAGCTTTATAAGTATAAGCATATTTTTTTTAGCTTGATAAATATTTTCCATTTTATAAACAACTTAAGGCCAAAATTTTGATAAAAAAATTGTTTTTTTGAGCAGTTGCCATTTTGATAAAAAGTATTATTTTGCTTATTTCTTTCGTTTAAATACTAGATTAACCTTAGGGGCCATCCAAACATTACATCACACTTTAAGAGAGGTCGTAAGCTCTGTGACGTCACATGTAAAAAAATGTTGAACTACTGTTTTGATTATTTTTAGATTTAAAATTGCAAAATATGTGACATCACACTAGGGGGAGGAGGTCTCACAAATGTGACGATGGTTGACAGGGACGGAGGGGTGGGGGGGGGGGGGGTAAAAAAATCATGAAATTCGTGTGACATAATTTATGGATGGCCCATTACATTAAAGATTATTTTTTATTTTTGATTTTTAAAGGTCCCATCTAGAGATATCGGGCAAACCGGAATTTTTTTAAGAACCTCCCGGAGATCGGCAACAACAGATTAAATCATTATTTAATAAAAATATCAGAATAAAAATAAAAGTACATAAAATTTGACGTTAATAAATTTTTATAATTTTCCATGAAGTTTTTGATTTTTCTACGTGGTTGTTCGAAGTTTTTCAGATATAATTTTTTTTTCAGATGATAATTAAATTTGTACTCACCAGACTCCTTAAAATCTTTTAAAAAAATGCCTTAATTACATCTGCTACTTTGTGAATATATACATTCCTTTCATTGTTTCTCCCTTCGTCCTCGAGCATAAAGTCACCAGCCGCCACTGTTAGTGACATGTTTTTTCCAAGTACGACGATAGATGATATTTCTAATATTAATAAAACAATCTCCTGCGACACTACCGTCGAAGACCCCTGGATATCCGTTATGCAATAGCGTCGTGCTTTATTTGCTGAGGAGTGGAACCACGGGACCGAGCCTTCGAGCGGATCCCGCGCTCAAACTCCGCTGCATAAACCTTCCTGCCTTTCCTCGTCAGACCTCAGACCTCAGGCCTCCTCAGACCTACACAACACACTCAATAACTAACTACCTCTTCCTCGTACTATAACCTGTTCCCTGTTCCTTCAAAACCCAACCAGCAGGAAGAAACGGCCGACCCTGTAATCTAAGAAATGTGAGGAATTTTTTATCGCAATCTGTAAGTAATTACACCTCTTTATTGAAAGAACATGCTTGCGCGAGGGTTGCTGCTGTACGTGGATGATTAAAAAGTTTTTTTTTGAACACTACATATTATCGACTGAGCGTAGCTAAGTCCTCTTTTATCTCGACGGTTTGGCATTGTATCTGTCTGTAAATTTATATGTTTATTCTGTTTCAGTTAAAGATGGTGTCCGTATTGGATCTGCCTATTATCATGCCAGAGTTCGCATGGGCGTAGATTTTACTAAAAGCTGTCAAAACGGAATAATCAATATTATGGTTGGTACTTATCTGCGTAAAGAAAGCTTGTAAAAAAATTGTCAATAAGATAGTGAAGTTACTCTGGAAATTTCCTATAATTTATTTATTATTTAAAATAAAAACTTATGTTACAATAAATATTCATGGTTTATATTAAAGTTGGTAGCTATTTGAGGATCTACTTTCAAATCTTATTTTTTCAGAGGAAATTTTGATTTTGATTTATTGAATGAGAAAATTAAATTGTCTCTGGTGACTTAAACGGCGAACGCACTTAGCTATAAAAGCTTGGCCTATTTCACCATATCGCTCGTCATATATTCCCATTGGAGTGTACGGCGAGCCAAATGATTTTTTAAAACTAAGTCTGTCGGCCTCATTAAACGTAACATAATTTTTTTTAAATCAGTAAGTATTGAACAGTTAGATTTTTTTGTCGTTTAGTTTAAGAAAAAAAAAATTTAAACAAAAAAAACAAAAAAATCACCGGAGACCACCAAAGAATGTCAGGATTCACCGGTTAAAGTAAGTCAAGTACGTCAATGTATAAATATACCCTGTATAAATATCTACAGTTCTAAATTAAACAAGGCGCAGCCATCAGTGAAAACACTATTATAAAATAACAAAAAATATGGTCCGAATAAATTCAAGCTTTTCCTTTAGTTTCTCTTGAGTAGAATTAAAATAAAATGGTTTATTCAGTATTTAAAAAATGTAAGCGGAAACTACTAAGTAATTTATTTTTCAATTGGAAAATTATTAGCACGCATAAGAAACAATTTTTTTTTATTGGTGCCCTTTTTTACTCATTTAAAGTACGCTCTAGCGTGTTTAAATCGCACTTTATGGAACGCGCGTTTTTTAAAGTTACCATGGCAACATCAACAAATCAACAAAATGTGAAGTCTAAATGTCAACTTTTAACTATAAATCTGACAGGAATATTTTAAAAGTCAAATAAAACAAACACTTTGAATACATACGCCTTCTTAGCAACGTCATCCTTGCTAATTGCCTTCATGAATGCATGCACTTTCACAAATGATTTTAAATCAACCCCTTTATTTATCCTCAACAGACATTGCAATTTCGAATGTATGGCCCACATAGTCGATGCTTTGTACTGTTCCGACATTTTCTGAAGGTAAGCAAGCACAACTCGTTCATCTACATCTACTACGTTTTGCTCCTCCATCCATGTTATGAACCTTTCATATTCTTTTTTATAAACGTCTTTCGATTTTTCAGGTATTAACCGCGATTCTGCTTTGGTATTTAAATTATCAATGTTAGAACTCATTTTACAACACACAATAACTAGTAAAAACTGTGATGTCAACTATTAATCTTATGTGACAGATTGCAAATTAATGTTTGTGTTTTTCATTTCCATGACAACAAGATATTGTGATGTCACATCACGAATTCATTAATAGTTCTTATTTCCAAATTTTTAATAATAATATCAATATTTATGTTTTCAAAGTGTACCAATAAAAAAAATAGCGTAAAGTATTCGTGGATAACTGTATAAAGACCTGTTTATCCACTTATATTTAAATATACTATTAAATTTTCCATTTATGAGTAAGATTAGTTATAACAGTTTTCGTTTATATAAAATAAAAATCATATTTACTCTATAAAATAGACTTTCCAGGTGATTTTAAGGCCTATTACGTGGTGATATAATATATACACCAAGATAGACATATTTTTGGCTTGTATATTCCTCTTAAGTGAAGAAGGTAAATGGAAGTCATGACGGTGCGTGGAAACGAAACATTATCCTAGTGGGAACAGAAAAAAAACATGTCATGCATAGCATAAAGTACAGGATGCACGAGTATTCAGTTATAATATAACTGAATACTCGTGTACATATTATGTACACATGTACTGTACATTTTTATCACTCTAGTGACAAGTGACAACAAAGGGTTCTGCTTAGAATATCTATTTTGTTCCGGAGATATCACGTCTCTAAACTACATATGAAGGTAGCTACACTAAGGTTGAAATCAGTATTCAATGCTCACTATTGAGGTAGGTATTTCCAAGACCGTTGTCCGATGTGTACATGAACTTTGTTTGAAAAATAGAGGTTACTTGTGTCACACAAATACCCGTAGGTATACAAATGGATGAACGTATACAGATAACCGTTCTGAAACTCTTCTTATCAGAGGCGTGCAGATGGCGTTTTTTTCCGGTTTTAATGAGTTTCTTGGACAAGCCAAACATTTTTCAATAATTTCCTTTTGTTATGGATTTTTTTGTCTTGACGAGTATCTCTATACCTTTTCAGTAAAAATGTGATTAGATACTGTAATTTATACGGTAATTTGTCTGTGTTACAGCAAATGAATTTAAAAATAAGGATATAATTTACTCATTGTGTTAAATACAATATATTAAAATAATAAATAGTTCTGTAACTGGTTTCTTAGTCAAATACCTACACATGCATAAACCAAAATTATTGAAGACTGTTGATTTCGCTGAAATAAAATAAAATAAAAATAGGTATTGATAGGTATACTTGTTGAAATAATGAATATATTATTTAGGCCTTAAGAATACTCTAAAAAAAGATTTTAATTTGTTTAAATTTAAAATTATATATTGTAAAGTAATGGGTTTGTAATATTTGATTAAAGTCTGTAAAAAAAGTTATCGCACGCCACTGCAACATCAATACATTACATTTGGAGGTATGCAAACCACTGGTTCGTGCGCTACTGTTATACGAACAGTTACAATATTATATTTTACTTGGCATTTTTATATACCAGCCATCATCATGTTAAGAATAAAATCGTTCTCTGTGGACTGGGTCAACTCCGTAAAAAAACAATGTCAAGTTGACGGTTTTTATCCGCTTTGTTGCAACGAACCAGGTAACTACGTAACTAATGGTACCTACAGTTCGACCGAAACCTCACTTATATTTTTTTACCGAAACCGAAATGGAAAGCAAACCGAATATTAAAAAAAAATCAAATGCAATTAGGTAAGTAGGTACTGTTTTAGTTGAGAGAAGCAGATTAATCTGCATAATTATTGAAAAAATCGTGTGGATAGATTTTTTACTAAGATTACGAAAATGTTAGTAAATTTTTTTAGAAATGTACAGTTTTATTTTTATTTTTAAATAAATAAATCCATTATTTGGGCTCGTGAAGTCACTACATGAAAATGTCCCGTCTCCGAAAATGTTCCTGTTAATTTTATAAAATTCCACACTGATTTATTTTTTTTATATGGCATCACTTTGATTTCAGGCGAATTTTTGAATTTGACATTTAACATTCTCTACATTTATTGTTTGTTCTCTGCGAACGTATCATTTGGTTTGATTTTTTGACAGATGTAATGAAGAGAACCCCGTACATTTTACGTTGTCCGTACACGTTTTAGAGGTATAATGATAATGGTGCGGATTTTAACAAAATCAAATTGTATAATATTCTTATTATTATTATAATTTACAAGGTTGTACAAGTATATTACATTTGATTTAGTAATATAGACGTTGAACATTATAATGATTAATGATCAATAAGATGGATCAAGGAAAAAAATATTTATGAGATTTAATATTTTTGGCATGCCTCGTTATTCTCCTGTGTCATTCGTGTGGAAAACGTTCTTTTTTTTAAAATGATTTTCGGCTATGTAATTATCGTTTTTTCGCACCTATAAAATTATGTCCCGTCTTTCCGGTTTATAAAAAATGGTCTGAATAATCATATTGAAATTTTCAAAAAATCGCCAGGGTTTCAAAAATACGATTAAAAAAAAAATACAGAATGTCTTAGAATATTTGCCTAAACCGGAAAATTAAAAAAAAATAGTGATGCAAGTGGCCTATTATAATAATGATTCCTATTGCGTTTTACAAAAGGTTTGGATATGGATTCATTGTTACGAACTCCATAATCCAGTCGTACGGGTACGGGTAAGTCGTAGGTCGCTTTTACATGCTAAAATGTAATTGTGACAAAAATTCATTCTCAGGGTGCATACATTAATTACGGAAGCTTGAATGGAGGGGGGTCCAGCGAAATCTTACCTCTACTTGAAAAAATATGCGAAGTGGCCCAAATTTATCTCACCAAGGAGGGGGGGGGGGTCTGGATTGGAAGTAAAACTGCTCACGTAATTAATGTATGCCCCCTTATCACCTGTCAAGAATAATTCTCACCGATAATTTATTTTTATTATATTTTATTAATTATTTAACTTTAATTTATTTAAGTTATAATTTTTTTATTTTTTTTTTTATTATTATTTTTTTGTTTTTTTTTAATTTTTAATTTTTTAATTTTTTTATTTATTTATTGTAAGAAACAAACAGCAATTTTTATACAGGATGAGTTATACAAGAGGTTAAGAGGGATTTTACCAGAGAAAACCAGAAATATGTCATTTTCAAATCAGATTTTAGACGTATTGACTCGTTTCCACAAAAAATTATAAATGGATTTCGAAAGATTGTTCTTTTATCTAGCATTCGCATGTAATAAATTTTGAGAAATGTTTAATATAATAAAGTTATTCCATAGGTCGTTGGCAGATTTGTTAAATTTTCAAAAAAGATTTTGTATTATACCACACCCATTTCAAATAATATAATCATGCAGTAAAATAAATCGATACATTATCTAGCAAACGCAGGTTTTAGAATTTTAATTTTAGTTTCAATAAAATCATAAAAAAATATGTACGTACATGTGTTTCTTGACGAAAATTGGTCCATTTTTGTATTTTTTTTTATTTTATTTTTTATTTTTATTACATTTATTACATACAAGATATAACAATATAAAAGGAAGCTTTGACTGTCCAACTAGGAAGGTTTCCCGTTTTAGGACAGTCAAATTGGCAGGTTGCGTGTACATAATTTCACATTAATGGATTCGATAATAATTAACAATAATGGTACATATTGGGGGAGTTACTTAGATATTAGGTACAATATCAGATATAAGTTGTGTTATTCTAGGTATACATCAGTAATAAACAATAAAATCCAGGTAGGTACATGTAAAATATAAAATAAAATAAAAATATAACATATAAATGTAAGAAAGAAAAATAAAATAAAGTATTTTTTTAGGAAAATACAAATTAGCAGTAATAAACAATAAAATCCAGATAGATACACGTAAAATATAAAATAAAAATATAATATATAAATGTAAGAAAGAAAAATAAAAAAAATATTTTTTAGGAAAATACAAAATACAAAATCGAAGAAATCAACTCAGACTACGTTTTTTAATAATTTTTCGGAATCTGTCCTACCTAAGTCTAATAACCATTTTGTAATTTTAGTACCGAAGGATGATAATTCACACAGTTTAAATTGAGAGGGGATTTTGTTGTATATTTTTGGTCCCAGGTATGAGAAAACTTTTTGATAAGCCGCAGTATTGCTAGTTGGAATAGAAAGGTCGTTTCTGCTCTTACTTCTGGTTTGATGATTATGATCGACTGTTATCGTTTTGCTTATATTTTTGTGGACGCAGATTGTTATTTTTTTTATGTAACACTGTCGAACATCAAGCACATTAAAGTCCTTGAAGAGAGCATCGCTCGAGTATCTGAAGGGTTTCTTCATAATGACGTATAGAATGGATTTCTGTGCCTTCAGTAGCGGGTATAATATTGTTAATCCTGTTCCACCCCATCCAATGCAACCGTAGGTTATGACGGAGTTACAGAGCCCGTAGTATATTTTTTTAATGTCTTGAGTTTTTATAATATCCCGCAATGCTATAAATATATAAATAAGCTTGCGCACTTTATTAGCTGTGTTTTCAATTTGTTGTTTCCATTTAAGGTGGTTATCCACTATTATACCTAAATATTTAATAGATTTCACACATTCAAGGGTTTCGCATTTACAAGTATGGTTATTATTTCCAAGGCTACACTTAATATTATGTATTGTAAGGTGATGAGGTGTTTTGGGTTGCCCTGCAAGGGTAGCGCTAAATGTGAGATATTTTGTTTTTTGTATGTTTAGTGTAAGCAAATTACTGTCCAGCCACTGTTTTACTCTGTTTATACCTGTGTTCGCAAGGTGGTGTGTTTCTTTCCAATCATCTCCTTCAAACAAAATAACTGTATCGTCAGCGAACGTGATAATTTTGCCACCAATGTGTTTATTTGCGCACTTACAAACTAATATATTTCAGATTTTTTTAACATTCGTATTAAAGGTATGCATTATTGAAAAATGATAAATACTTATGATCAAAAAATTATAACAAAAAGTACATTATTTTAATAGTCTTATCATCACGCCTTTCAGCATTTTTGGATGAAGGTATAAATTAAAGCTAATTTGGATTGAAATAAATTCGATATTAAGTTATAATTTTAAAAAGCTGGCACGGAGAATAATTAATCTTTCTTATTGTAACCGCCCTGCACGATCGTAAGAACAACTTTTGACGAAATGAGGATTTTCGTCCGCTGGCTGGTTAAACGCTCTTAAACATGAGGTAAGCCGAAACAGTTTCTTATGATAATGTTGGTTATTATGATATAATATAAAATTGTAATTGGTAATAACCATTAAGTGAAAATGAAAATAACAAAAAAAAAAACAAATATATATATACCTATTAATAAAATATGGTGTGCTTAGTTCACCAAAAATGAGTCATTTCGGCATACCTCAAGGTACAGTCCTGGGACCGTTGCTGTTTATTATCTATGTTAATGACATATTCATACAAAAACTAAACGGAAAAATAATATCTTATGCTGACGATACTGTCATAAGAATTGAAGGTACCGATTGGAATACTGTTAATAACCTAGCGAATATTGATATTAACATATTGAAAAATTGGTTCGATAAATATCTCCTCTCTCTAAACACTGAAAAAACAAAATTTATCCCATTCTCTATCAATAAATTCAAATTAGAACCAAATTTAAACATCATAATACACCAAAGTAAATGTAATAAAATAGATCAACATTTTAAATGGAAAACACATATTTGTGGACTCGTGAAAAGGATTAGGAAATGTATTTATATATTTATTAGACTTGAGAAATATTCTTAGCTTAGAAAGAAAACCTAAAAATAGTGTACTATGCAACCGTTCAATCTATATTGCAATATGGTATTATTGGCTGGGGAGGAACATATGTCAATATTTTAAACCCCCTCAAAATAGTTCAAAGGTTGATAATTAAGGTAATCTTGTGAAAACCGTCTAAATTTTCTATTGAAATTCTTTTTTCAATATTCAATGTGCCTACAATAGACAAAATCTATAAAAAATATGCAATACTTCAAATTTACAAGGAAATACAGTTACATCAGCAAGATACCAGAACACTATTAAAATCCCTAAATTTAATACTAAGCACATTCAAAATTCCTATCTTTATCTAGGCATAATCTATTATAACAAAATCCCATTAAAATTAAAAACCATCGAAAATATGCAGGAATTTAAGCCCAAATTAAGATATTACCTTAAACTGCTATAAAAGTCCCGAATATGTTTACTTTGTATCTTAAAGTCTGCTATTTTATAAATCATTCATTCCTTCTCTTTCTTTCATTACTTAGTTTCTATATCTCTGAGTCTACTATTGTATAAATCTTGCGTTCTTTCTTACGTATCCTTTACTTACTTATTACAATAATTTTTGTTACTAACTTACATGATTCTTTCATTTATAATGATTTAAAAAAATTTATATTATGATTTTTTAAACTCTTCAGGATTGTTATTTTTAAATTTATACATGATTTCTTTACCTACTTATTATATATAATAGCCGTTATTACTAACTTACACGATCTTTTAATTTACTAATTGAGCCAGAACTCCCTCACCAAACACAAGAGCATTGTCTCTTTATGGTGAGGAAAGGCTATTTTTTTGTTAACCTTATGTAACTATGTAACTGATGTAACTTTATATGTATTTTTAATAAGCATTACCAATAAAAAAAATATCTAAGTATATTAGAAGGAAGAAGGAATAGGAAATGGCAGGAGGCAGAGGAAGATGGGATGGGGACAGGAGATGCTCATGCTGTACCTTTTCTATAGTTGTGCATTAATTTAATTAACATTTGTGGTCGTACGCTTGACTTCGTTTCGGTATTTCACAAGAATATTATTAATAATATCGATATTGTTAAATTGCGTGTTATATTGCGCGCATATACGGGGGATTGGAGAATTCTTTCTAAGGTTGGTTCTGCACGCGGGCAAATGAAAAAAATGGTTTAGTCTGGTTGGCCTTGTAGGTGTGTGAATTCTTAAATAATTTACAAGTTCAGGAGAGTCCAGGCCATTATTCAGAATTTTGTATAAAAATATTTGATCTGATATTAATCTTCGTGTTTGAAGTGGAGTAAAGTTGTGAAATTTTAAAGATTTAAGGATTTTAATAATTTAAGGATTCGGTGTTCTTTGCAAAGAGTAATTTGAATTCATAATTCATGTGTTTAAAAAATTTGTTTTGCACACTTTCGATTCTGTCAATATGGCATTGGTAGAACGGTGCCCAAATTAGTGTGCAGTATTCTAAGTGGGGGCGGATATACGTGGTGTAAAGGGAATACAAAGTTTTAATATTGCGAAAAGGTTTAGATATGCGAATTATAAATCCCAACATTTTATTGGCTTTGTTGATTACTTCGTTAACGTGTTTGATAAAATTTAGTTTTACATCCAGTACTACCCCAAGGTCATAATATATGAACTATAATTTTCATAATGCATTATTCCCTATGAGTATGATAAGAAAAAGGGAAAGACAGCCCTACACAATTAAAAGATGTAATTTTTATGTAATTTTTGCATTAACCCCAGACTGGAAAATAAGTTCCCTCAGGGCCTATGTCATCTTTGGGGATGTTGTGTGTAGAGGGGTGGGTAGTAATCTAGGGGTCAGTGTGTCCAGGAGTGACCGACGTATGAATCCATCCCTCCTGCTGTGGTGCAAGACAATGGGTCAAAAAGGGCCATCTGGGAGGATCTCCTAACCACTAGCTGCATGATCCAGCCCGCCATGTAGCTAATGGGTAGGCGCATCCGCCGCCAAGACCTGAACACACCTCACTCGTTGAAACTTTGCAAGTCACCAAACGTAGTAAACCACTTGGATGACCAATGGCAGAGGTGTTGGTTACCAATAAATGATTCCTGGGGCGGCGGTACCCATACCTGCTTCCCGAATTGTAAATTATTTTTACAAAAGAATATGATTTTAAAAGAAGTTAAATGAATATTGTACATAGATTTTAAAACGGAAAGACTTAACACAGTTGACTGAAAAATATTTCATAATACATTAAGAAAAATGTACAAAAGTTGGAGGGTTCCAAGAAAGGTCGTGTCAATGGTAAGGCTGCTACTAATTGGTAATTATCATTATCATCAAAACACATAAGTAACGGTTGTCTGTGATGTGTGTTAGTCATTGCTGGAAATATGGTTCATTGAACTGATTATTTTCAATAATGGAACTGATTGTTTGAAGAATTCAATAAAGCGACAAAGAACCTTTTTTTACATTAGCTTTACACAGGAGGCCCTGAGGATAATAATTCCTCTCAGGACCTATGTCATATTTGGGGATGCTGTTTGGAGGGTCTTTTTAGGAAAAGAATGAGAGGAAGTTTTGGGAAGGAAAAGGGTATTAGGGGTGGGTAGAAATCTGGGGGTCAGAGTGTTCAGGAGTTTCGGACGTATGGATCCAACCATCCCGCTCCGACTGGAGAAGTCAAAGGGACTCCCTCAAATATTCTCTTCCTATCCGGCTTGCCATGCAGTTGGTGGGCAGAGGCATCCGTCACCAAGACCCGGACAAACCTCCCCCCCTGAACCCAGGCACTCCTGCTAAGTCACTAAACGTAGCGAACCACTTGGGGTGACCTATGGCAGAGGTGTTGGTTATCCAATAAATTATTACCTGGGCGGCGGTACCCATACCCGCCTCCCAAATTGAATGAAAGGAAGGAGTACCTACTTATAATATAAAAAAAATTATCAGAAAAATATTTTAATTGCCATTTTAAAAATTTTAACGGATATTTCCGTGAATTCAGACTATCCCGTGACAGCTCCAGTTATATAATAATTACGAATGAAGAATAAAATTTTATCTATTCAATTCATTGTTTCAATTCAAGTTCATGGCCGATACTTCCCAAGAGTTCGGTTGCACTCTATCCAAAAATGTTGATTCTCTTATGTTCTGATTATCAAAATGGTATTTTGAGGCTTTGATGTTAATATCATCGTAAAAAAATTGGAAACCGACGAAATATTATTATAAATAAAAATTTATTGTTATAACTGTCGACCTCCTCTCTGTCCGAGAGACCTATTTTTCAGATCACGTAGAGGTTTAAAAATCACAAACAAATATTTATATATCATTAATTTTGAAAACATGTTTTGTGAATTTTATTCATATTACCACGTGATCCGTGCAAATGTTTTTTGATCGTATTGGAAACAATTGTTTACCGCAGTTGCAACAAGCGTAAGTTGTTTTACTTTGATGTAGACTAGGACAAGTTGTACAACATTTTCTTCAACTTTCTAGAAACTGTTTCGTTGTTTCTGGTCTGGTCTGGAGATTTTTTTATTGGTTTTTTAGGTAGGTTGTCTACTTTTTTAAGTCTTTCTTTTTATACGGTAGTCAATTGACCTTAACAGTTTAATCCAGATGTTTCCTCTCAATAAGTAAGTACGTATTGAAAATTCTTTAAAATATGTACATTTTGTGCAGAATTTTTTTATTTTTTTATTTAGTTACCATATTTCATTTATAGAAGACACATGTTAAATATGTATATAAAAAATAGGCATAGATTAAAGTCTTAGTCCTCCTCACTAGTAGATCAAGTGCTGAGGGAGACTATGTTTTAGATAAGTTTTCAGCGATTTCTACGGTGCAACTTTATGGTTAGGTTAGGTTAGGTGTTTCAGAAACTTTTATTAAATTAACATGGTTTTTCCATATTTGTTGCCATGTCTTTGACAATTAGATTTTTTAGTTATTTAACTGTTAGCTGTACACACAATTTTATCGGGTTTTTAAGTTACTATAATTTTTTCTGGGTATACCTTACTTAAAAGCAATATGAAAAATATTAACAACTCTTATTATTGTTGTCATGTCTAAGGGCTATTAAATGTTATTATGTTTATGATATTCTGTTTTTTTTTTGTGATTAATTGTTAAATTTTTAAGGAACACATGTGTTAGATTTGAAAAGGAATCATATTAGATACAGGGTGTCCGGGGGTAAACTGCATTAACTTCGGGAGGTGATTCTACATGATAGTACAAGTAAAAAAGAAAAATGACTTTTTTCGAAATTCCAAGTTTTAGGGGTAGTTTTGAAGTAAAAAGATAAAATTAGTCCGGCGTGTACGGCCAGATTTATTATTTTCCGCTATTACGATACGGGCATATCACAATCCAGTCGGGCGCCCGGCAGGCTCTCAGCAAGTAATATCTGTGGCGACACATCATTATCTTTTCGCTATCGAAACGCACGAGAAACTAATATTAATATCTAATATTCGCCCGGCAACCTACTTGCCTAGGTACATTCCTACCTATGCCGGCACGATGTACTTTGCTCGCCTGCCGCGGCCGTCTCGACGATTAATAATATCGCCACCGTCTAGAAAGGTCTAGAGTTTATAAGCCGCCTGAACATTCAGCACCGGGTATGTTCGAGTACCTTCTAGTGTACACATTGCCGGCGAATGGAACATTACTCCACCGGTCGCGCTGGTATATAAAGCGACTCAACTCGGCGCTCGCTCAGTCAGTCCCAGACCATCAGTCGGTCAACATCTCGTCATGTAACACATCTTTTACTGACGCCTTTCATTTCTCGTCCCGTCTCTATCGATCCGGCCCGCTCCCTCATATCGTACCTCACACTAAGGATTTTCAGTAGGTACGTCTTTTTGTATGGGAAAAAAATGTTGGAATTTCGGAAAAAGTTGTTAATCTTTTTTACTCCTACCATCATGTAGAATCACCTCCCGAAGGTAATGCACTTTACCCCCGGACACCCTGTAAAATGGACTCTATAAAAGTAAGTTACTAGCAAGTTCTTTTTTCGATAATAATAATAATAATAATATTTGGCTAATTTATATAGCGCCGTTTTCGCGAAAAATCACCTCAAGGGCGCTGTTATAGTTCCTTAAGGCTTAAGCCAAGATTTAGTGTTCCTCACTCTTAAACCCTACCACTCTGGGAATATAAGAATTCCTACCACGGGGTGCTGAAGTACCCCGCGCAAAAAAAATAATCAAATAGAAGTATTTGATATTTTTTAAATATTATTTTTATTGTGGCAAAGTAATAAGAAAAGACAATAAAATTTATTAATAAAAACTAATAGACATTTTTGTCGTTACATGAAGGACAGATTTTGTATTGATGGTCAACACAAATATGGCGGCGACAAGTGTTACAGACAGATCGAGATTTTCTGTCCTTTGTGCACGAACAAAAGCAGCAACGACCAGGTTTGGGATTATCTGGGACCGGCCTATGATCTTCGCAATGAATATTCAACACTGCACGTATAGTTTCTTTGATATCCCGGGGTAAACTTGGCCATTGTAATTTTGCTCTCATATGAGGCTTTATGAGTGCCATTGACAAACTCTTAAGAAATTCACGCCGCTTGGTTATTTTCTCTTTATCAATGTTAGTTGACAGCTTGAATAAGACTCAAGAGTTGACACCAACGGCATTTAGCAACCCGTAGAAGAGATATATGGGCCACCTTTTGGTCTTCCTGGACGTCGAGTACTTCTTACAAAGTTGGTCGAACACATCCACCCCGCATTTGGTTTTATTATAGAAATGTATTATTTCTGGAAGGTACACTTCATTATCCTTGTGTCATTGGTGGACAGCACGATTACAACTTTCGTCTTAGCTGACTTCAGAGGACAATACGACAAAAGTGAACTAACACTATTCCTACCACGGGGTAAACCTGTGGACGCGACTGCACTTGCACTTGAGAGTAGATTAGCTAGAGCGATTTTAGCAACAGTGCGATATTGTTAAAATTGTTGATATTTTAAACACCAAGGGGGTACTCCAGCACCCTAGGTAGGGTTTAAGAGTTAAATGTGGTTATTTTTTGTTTTAATTTGTTTGATACTCGTACTGTGTAGAAGTTTGTTAAATACCTTTAATGCAATTCGATTAACAAAATTAAGTAAAAAAAATGCCTGAACAAGTAGTTTGAACACTTTTTTGTCGATTTCATCGATGACTCCTTTTGTATTATTACAGTTCACTATCATCTATGCCTCCTTTGTCATCGAATCATATTCAAAGTGATGATGAACGGATTAATCAGAATAACGGCTTTGCTTGGTTAACGTGTGGCTAGTGGCTACATGACGTGATCTTTCCTAAATCCATACAAAGAGGAACCCACGTTTCGGTGTTTTGCTGACTAATACTCTGCGGTATATACGAATATGAATCTTTTTATTTTCCCTGAAAGTTCACAGATACTTGTAATTCGTGATATTCTCTTATTTTTAGTTAATTAGTTCAGTTAAGAGTCAATTCAGTGAATAACATTGATCGGTTAGCAGTCCAATTGGTAATTGAGCCGGATGGTAGACATACGGTTAACGACCTCTGTGGTCGAGAAGTAAGGCTTTCGACTAACAATCCGAAGGTCACTGGTTCATATCCCGGTATGCGCTAAATCAATTTTATTTTAATTATGTGTGTTATTTCACGATTAATTAATTAAAATAAAATATAGCTTAGTTGCGGATTGTTCGACTTTCATACTCGCCTTGGTGTCACCATTCTGAAATGAAACGCTGCTTAAAATGGCTTTATCCATCTTTGGTGACATGATCTTAATAGTTAGGTACTTCCCCACCTTCCTTTTTTCCATCTTCTTCCCCTTCCGATTTCATTCAGCCTCACAACATACCCTAATTGGGGATGCCATGCTCGCACTGGCTCCAGACGGAGGAAGTTTGGATCTTGTGCGGTATTAAATTTATTTTTTATTGTTTGATTATAAACTAAATAGTGTTTGTCTATCTACTGTCACATCTATCAAGGACCTTGGGGTCACTCTAGACTGCAAACTTTCTTTCCGTGATCACATTAATAATATCGTAAATAAATGACTTAAACTACTCGGCTTCATTCATAGAATTACCTCTGACTGCAAACATATAAGTACAGTTAAAACTCTTTACTGTTCGCTGGTTTGCCCTCACCTTGAATATGCTAGTGTCATTTGGTCTCCTTTCTACGCTGTCCACATTTGTCACATCGAATCCGTATAACATCGTTTCCTAAGAGGAATTGCTTGGAGGTTGGGTCTTGAAAGAGGCAAGTACTCATATGATGAAATTGAACACATTTTAAACATGTCTTCTTTAGAAAAATGTAGAAAGGACTCTGATCTAATTTGCATATTTAAAATTATCAACAGTATTACTGATACACCTGCATTGTTCCAGTTTAACATCCCTTCCCCTAGGCTTCGAAATAATGAATTGCTGTTCCTCAATCAACATTCTACTAACTACGGAAACCATTCTCTCTTATCCAGAATGTCGAGACTTGTCAACGCAAGTCAAAGCATTGATTTTTTGGTGTAAAACTAAATGACTTTCGGCAGACGATATGCAATATTTAAATGCTTCTTCATGCTTTGACTTGTAGTGTCTCTATATGTACTTTTTATATTTTATATTGTCATTGCTATTAATTTTTATGTGCTCTCCCTTCATTGTCATCTCTGTTTTTTTTTTATTCGTGTTATTATTATGTTTTTAATGGACTGTTGTCCGTAAATTAATAAATAAATAAATAAACATCGTTACAGCATTGAACGTAATATTATTGCAAAACAAAATACTGAAATACATATTTTAATGAATTTCAACGCCAATTAAGAGTGCTAGCTCTTGAACTTGGCGTAGGAGTTATTTCACAAATATTTCGTTATTATTACATACTTTTACATATAGTGTACAATAAATATAATCTTAGTTACTAGAAATCAAGTTATAACAAATATATGTATAATATAAATGCACATAATATATATAAAAATAATAATCAAACTTCACATATGCGCACGCCCCCATAAACAGATGGGAAATATACCGTCGATTAAAACAAAAACAGCAGTCTTCGAATGAAAAATACTTCGACAAAAGATATAAGGCTGGCAAAATGTTTGAACCCACTTTAAAAATTAATAATACAAAATCAAATGATTCACGATCTCTACAATCTGTGTAATTGAGCATTAGCCACAAGATTATTTAGAACCCTTAGAATATTTTGATGGGCCGGCTAATTGAATAAAATACCAGGACACCCCAAATCTTCGGGTAAAGCGATCCACAGGTCAAAGAACAGGTGGTAGTTACAGGTGGTACGTGGTACGCGGTACCATACCGAGAAGATTGAAGGCTATCTATATTTTTCATGACTAACAAAGTAATTGTGTTTCAATAGGTACAAAATCTTACATCTTTCAACGCTAAGTGACTATTACCTAAAATATTCTATGCGTTTTACAATCTATCCACTTTTATTTTGGCCGATACTGCATTTACCATTTTTTGTATCTATAGATCATATCTTTGCGAGAAGGAAGAGATGTGGCGGTTAACGTGTAACTGTTTAGACATTAATTTGACGGAAGTCAGACTGGTATCAGCTTCATATTGCTCGTTATATAATAATATGTACATCCGAAGAGAAGATTTATGTGGATAGTCAAAGCCTTTAGGCGGGGAAGGATTTACCTACGTACTGGGGGTTTCCAAAGAAGGGGGCATTGTGGAAACTTCACATCACCGGCTTTTTCAAGAACTCTTTGCATAATATTGTATTTTGTGCAACTGTGAATGAGTAGTCCAGAATTCACAAAACATCATCACACTTGACATAATTGAAGTTGTTGAAAATATTCAACCTTGTTACTCATTAAAAATTAATTTATTTATCATTACAAAAAAAATGTATCCCGATTAGTTTTATAACTGACCGTAAGATGGTCAGGGCATTAAAAAATAATTTATCTTTATTGTAATTCCTACATACATTTAGGTTATACAAATGCGTGCTGAAAAATAAATATTTTTATCAGATTATTTTTTTTAATTCCGGTAAATCGGAAAGAAATAAGTTTGATTTGATTGTTTGGTGTTTTGTTTGGATAATTTGTGTTTAAAATAGAGATATATTTGTTACGTAAATCGAACGAAGACACAAAACAAGAGATAACATAAATGTTGATACACATTACCTAGACATGTGTACACAAATTTATTTAAAAATGATTCTGGGACTAACTACCTACCATATGTATTCCTCTTTGCTGAGACTACTAATGGAGGGAAACAATTATAACAAGTCAGTGGACATCTTCAATTAATGTTTAAACAAATATAAAATATTGTTACTGAGGCAGTTCAGTTATGTACAATAAATACTGTATATTTCTCACTACTCATATGTAATGAAAAGCCCCGAAAAAAGGCTTTAATAAATATTTGGGTAAATTTTTTTCCGGAAAAAGTCCTCTTTTCATAATTTTCTGTTCCTTTTCGAACGAGTATATAGGTAATTTTATGGTTCGGCATTGTTTATTTATCTTATTAGATATAAATGAGAAAATTTTACAGATATTTTGATTTATAATCTCTAAATGTCCCAATACTTCCCTGTCGACCGCTTTTAGTAATAAAATGAGTAATGATTTATTAATACTATTATCTTGTAAATCTACAAAGTGATTATGACAATAATTTCAACTTTGTATTAAGTGTTCTGTATCACATTTGACACTCTCATGCATGTACAGCATAGAAATCAGGAAAATATCAGGAAAAAATAAAACAGATATAAATTCCCCGAGACTTAAAATCGGTTTGATTTTCGTTGCAGCTTCACAAACATATATTTTGAAAGCACCTCTAAACCAAGAACTGTATTCACTGAGCATTAAGGAGTTAATACGGTTAACGCTCTGTAAATTTGGTAATATATTTACATCAGGAAAAACAGTGCAAAATGTGAACAAACAAATTTATTATCATTCTCGACATAAGACTCGACATCCACTGGTCCCGTTAGAAGCGCAAAGGCGCGAACCGCTAGGCTAAAAAATACGAGCTGGCATTAAAAAAAAATCAACTCAACGATGCATAACTTTATAAATTATTGTTTGGATTGTACAGCGTTTTTTTGTTGCTGATAATTTGTGGATAATAATCACCTTTGATTCGTAGAAATGAAAATACTGCAATTGTATTCTCGTAATCCGTTCGATAGATCTTAAAATAGCAATCTTTCTTTTATTATACGATACATCATACAGTGTTATTGCAAAACACGTTGTTGTTTGAAATACTTTTTTATCATGAGTCTAAAAAGCCATGGTCAAAGCATTAGCACGATTTTGTATAAATGACATTGAAGCCATATAAAATTGGGGAGAAATTGCCTGGCCGCCCTTATATGAGAAACTTTTTAAATGATTTGTAGGCAAAGTTGAATTATTGGGTTCCATGACAACTCAACAAAGTGGCATTTCAACACCCCTTTGAAAAATTATTAAAATTTATGAAAAAATAGTCCATCACATATTAGCCTATTAAATCATTTTCTTTGTACATCACTTTTATAGGCTTTTCAAGGGATCAAAAATTACGTCGTAGTAGATTTTAATTGTAAGGTTTTTGTATATTCTTTGTTTTATATAAATATTCTAGCTTTTGCCCCCGGCTTCGTTCGCATAGTATTAGGGGGGTTTCCAATCCGCCTCCTCCCACTACCCCTCCCCCCTCACCTCCCCAACCCTTCCCCCTCCCCAATCCCCCCTCCCAACCCCCTCCCCCTTCCCCTCACCTATTCCCATCCCCATCCCCTCCCCCTCACCCCTTCCCCCCACTCCCACCCCTCACCATCCCCTCCATACCGCTTACATTCATTTTTCAAACAGCTCGCGTGCCACCTATTGCAATTTTTTTAAATACAGATTTCATATGTTATATGTTATTCTTATGTATGAATTACATTATTGTAAAGTTTCATTAAAATCCATTCAGTAGTTTTTGCGTGAAAGAGTAACAAATATACATACATCCATACGTCCAAACATCCATACATGCATACAAACTTTCGCCCTTACAATATTAGTACGATAAATGTGGTTTTATAAATTTGCGCTGATTTTATATTTAAGGTTCATTAATTGTTCTTAATACTATTCATGTAATTTGTTCTTAATACTATTTGTTGTAATTTTGTTTAGTTTTTACAACTCTATAATTTTTTTTCTTTTAAAGTAAATCAATTTTAATTACTTTACCTTACGAGGTGCTAAATTGTAATTTTGTTTTATGGAAAACTTAAACCTGTCATAAATAGCAAAATATTATAATATTGTTAGACTATAATGCTGCCTTGAATAGTATGTAATACATACGTTGTTTATGTTTCTGTTCTGTTTTTGATAATAAACAGTAAATAAAGTTTTGCAAGCATTTTACTTTTTATTATTGTGACCTAAATTCTTGCAGAACATTTTTTTTTATTATGTGAATACTGCTCCCAATCGCCTGAAGCCAATTAGACTATGGTATCCTCAATTATGATATGTTGTGCGGTTGAAGATAGTGGGGAGGGGAATGAAGGGGGAGGAGGAAGTTGGGTAAGTACCTGGCAATTCAGATCTAGTCACCAAACACGGCTAAAGCCATTTAAATTCTGAATGGTGGTTTTACACCAGGGCAATACGAGAGTCTCTTCCACTCTGGAACATACCGCAAATATAATTTATATTATTTTTAAATGATTAAATTGCGAAATTAGCACAAATCAATCAAATAAATTTTACTTGCGCTCGTCGGGATTTGAACGTGAATGCAAGTTTAGTGGAACTTAATGATTACATTATAAAGTATATTAATTTTAAATTCTAAAAAAATATATTATAACACTATTAAACCAAGCTATAGAAACCAGCAATAAAATATCTTTTTATTGCTGGTTTATTGGCTGCTACCAAAGATATTGAAATACAGCGGACTACTACCTATAATAAATTTATAATAAATTTGGACAACTTATATAGCGCTGTTTTTGCGAAAAATCGCCTCAAGAGCGCTGGGACCTAATGGGAATAGTTTGCATAAGGAAAGAATTTGTTCATTTATTTGATTTTTTGAAAGTGTGCAGTAGTATTGGTTAACAATATAATTTCAATACGGAAAAATTCGTTCATTTAGTTAAACGTTCGTTTAGTTTATTCATTAATTATTGGTAAACAATATCGGCGACACCAGGAAGCTCAGTCCCACCCAATAAAAACTGCGGATAGCACATCTCTTATATTTAAATATTTTTGCTTACGACCGTCGCGCGTCGTCGTCGTAAAGTGAATCATTTTCGTGCGGTTCATTAAACTTTAAACACTGACAGTGCCCATAATGTTCGGAATTGAAGTAACAACTGAATACGTATTTGGGCTGCGACGGATATTGAACCCACTGCCACCCGACTCAAAGTTAGAATTCATCGACCGCGAAGCATCGGAAACCATTTTTTGGTTAATATTTTTTATTCAACATTATATAAATTTACAAAAAAAAATGGTATGAAAAGTTATAGATCCAGTATATTACCTATAGAAAAGTTTTTTTTTTAATTTTTCTATTAATTTTATTTAAATGTTGAAGTTCAGGCTTGAAAGAGGGAGGATATTTGTTTAGAGAGCGACAACCAAAAACATATGATCTAAAATAGGTTTTTAAGTGTGTGAAGCCAGTGGGTCTATGTCATCCCCAATTGGAGTATTGTGAGGCAGAAGGTAGTGAGGAGGGCAAGGAGATGGCGTAGATGAAGGTCACACGTAGATGAAGGTCACAAACACGGCTAAAGCCATATCAAGCGATGTTTCAATTCTGAATGATGGTCTTACACCAGGGCGATACTGATAGTATTTTCCACTGTGGAACCTGCGACAAATATGCCATATATCTATTGCCGTCAAGTTAATAAACACCATATTATTATCGTAATACTTTATATAACATTTCTATCATATTCGCATCAAATTATTTCATTTTCTTTTTTCATTAGAGAGGTGAATGTTTCCCTTTATTTCATATTTCATTTGTTTGATTGAAACACATAAAAGTTCTCTACTTAGAAAAGCATTCTCACCATAACGCCACATAATTAAAAGAAATAATGACAGCATTTAATTTAAATGGCTTCATATAAGGACTAATAGAGAAGCGTGGTAAATAAATTACTCTTGTCAACTCTAAGATATTATATAATAAGTGGTTGACAATGAGCGGATGTTTGCTGCCATATCCGCCGGTTATCTGCAGGAAAAGATGGTGTGGAAGAAAGCATTGCACTCATAATCAGGCCTTTCACGTTATTCTCAGACTGTTCGCTCTTCATGCCCATTGCTGAGACGAGCGTCGTGCGGTGAGGTCGTTGAAACGGTTAAGCCACCTCAGAAATAATAATATTACGATCAAAATTTTGATAACAGAAAACAAGAATTTTGATAACAAAAAACTGAATCTGTTTGGCCAAAAACATCACCATTCATCTGATTGTTGTGTATCTACTGTAGAAAAAGCATTGTCCCTATTGTGATGATAATTAGTTCGGCTCGGGGTCACCAGATGAGTTCGGATAGCCATCCAACTTGCGAGGTCACCAGCTAGTGGCCAGTCGACCACCGGCAGCAATTTGGCCATCGTGCGTGCTATAGCTTAATACTTAACAGTACGGCAGGGTACGGGCGGGACACGGTTCGATGCTCGGGTGAACATATTCCGACCGAGATCAGAGTCAGTAGCTGCAGTTGATAGTAGACAGTATACACGCCGGACGAAAGCTCTGTTGCGCAGACGGTCGCGTCGTAAAGTGCATTGACAGATAGTGACATTGAGTGACGTTCTGAAGACGTTTTGGCTTCGGCTTTCTAAGAAACGAAAACTGATTAAAATAAAATAAAACTTAAAAAAAAATTCATTGTGCGACGTTTAAAAAACTTTCTCTCGTCAGTCTGATTAAAACTATTTAGTTTCTGAAGGTCTACATAAGCTCACCACGATGATTTGTCGCGGTTTAGTATTGCGTTTTGTGGTGGTCGTGGTTGGATTTTATTCAGTGACATCAACGCATGGATTGCAGGAATACGCAGATGGTAAGAAAATCTTTGTTTTTACTTACATTAACCTAAGTTATTTAATAAAACTAAGGGGTCATTTCACCAATCTTACATATATTATCGATACAATAACGTACATTTTCGATTAATTAAATATGATTTATTTATTAAAAGTCTGAATTTACTATGCGGTACTTGAACCTATGAATAGTGGCTATGTACAGGTTAAGTTAGCCGAGTTTTTTTTAATTTTGCGAGTATTAATTTGTTTATTTATTAATATTCGTTATCGTATGGATAAGCTATCAGGAAGATGGTGAAATACTACCTAAATTTAATAACTTGTTGCAGTTACACGCATGAAGTTAAACGCAGAATGTTCTAATTTTCTCATTTCTTTGAACGGACGCCAATTTCACTTGCCGTATAAAATTAATTATCTTTCGATATTATTATCTGTAAAGAAATGTAGACTACATTATCATATTTAATCAATTTAATACGAAACTCCACATGGTTATTAAAGGACTTCATTGAGTACAATGCGCGGCCAGTTTTTGTCGCATAACTCACGCTGTGATTGATTACGAGGAATTGCTTTGCCTTGTTACATCAGGTTTATGTGGTAGGTGAAGAGTTGATAAGTTATTCTACTGCTTTGCAGAGAAGTCATACTGTTACAGGAAACCAAGTATCTTATTACGTGTATATTGTTTTTATCGTCAGTTTTGAAAACTCGGTAATATTTTTATAATTGTGGTAATGGCTTAGATGGGGGAAACTGCTATTATGTATGCATAATAATAAGTAAAACATTTGAAAGATATTATCGTGATTTATTTATTTATGAACCATGTTTCGAAACCTCCTTTAGCCAATGATTCGGAGAGCATTACAGTGTCCATCATCAGGGCATATACATAAGCACACACTTCCCCATGATTTTCGATTACACATCTGTTCTGATGATTGACACTTCAACTCTCAGAAACGGTGACCGGACAACTCGAATTGAACACAACTCTTCCTTTGAAAAGTCATTTAAAGTGATGAAAAAAATGTATAAAAAATTGGTTAAATAAGTTACGATAGGTTAGGTTATAGGCTATTTGTCAAATTGTTTTTTTCATAGCTTTTAATGACTTTTCAAAGAGATGATAAGTTGCGTTGATTTTGGGTTGGCATGGACCAACTAGAGAAGGAGCTTGTGAAACCTGGCATGATACCTCAAAAATAAATCATGAAAATACGGAAGAAGTTAAAAATCTTTTTAAACACGTGTAGGTTTTCAGTTATTAAAGTCCCAAATAAGAGTTTTTAATGTCGGTAAATTTCAAATTTTAAATATTCGTCATTTTATCACAGATTTGGCCAAATAAATTATTATGGCCATATAAATTTATCAAACAGCTCGCGTGCCACCTATTGTAATTTTTTTTTTAGACATTTTCATTTTTCAATATTATAAGAACAATCAATCAAATTTCGGTACCTAACATAGGTACCTATTTAAAATACTTGTTTAGATTCAAAGTAATCGATTTTAGACGAGTACTTTTCATAAATTCATTTATTTAAAGAGTTTATTCGAAAATTGAATTTTGATTGAACAATTGATGGTTTGCAAAATGTCATTCTCAAATCGTGACATTTTTGGCAGTATCGTAAGAGTTGTTGTAATGGCTAAAAAAATTCAAATGTATTGTCATGTGGTTGTAATTATCCAGAAAACTTCGCGAGGATGGAAAGAAGGTATTTTGAAAGTTTCAAACATTTCCTAATCTAAATATAGCAATACATAAACAACACACATACGTACATGCAAGCAAGTAAACATACATTGATTTTTATATATAGATTGTTAAGGGTTGACATTTATTGTAAAAAAAAATGATTACTGAAAATCAATAATAAATAATCTTACATCAATAACCGTACGCTGATTCGTTCGAGTTAGTAATTTTAAAAATAAATGTCGTGGATTCAGATGGAACATGTGCACTTCTTTATTTAGGTTATGACTTTGTGCATGACAGCTTCAAAACAACAACATTTCATGCAAGCTTCATTTATTATTCTGCAAGACCTGTTGAAGTGTTGGGTATCTTTGTGGGAAATCGTTTTTCAGAAATTCCGTCAAGTAGACAAAGCATAAATTTTCCCGACTGTCATTACGATATTAGGTGATTTTAGTAGTTACTAAAATTATCTAGAGGTGCGCAAAATACTCTGGAAGTATAATAATGACAAGTTATACCTAATATTTTTGGCAGCATGGAAAAATCTAAAGTTGAAGGCAGGATTTTGTCTAATTAAATTTGTTAACAACATAGAAATTCTATTGCTGAAAATCCGATCACTGCAATTTTTAAGAACTTCGTATTACATTTGTCGTATCAAAGAAATAGTCAATTTGAGTGGCGGGTATGGAACCATTTATTGGATAATCAACGCCCCCGTCACCCCAAGTGGTGACGTTTTGTGACTTGCAGGGGTGCCCGGGTTCATGGGGTAAGATTTGTCTAGGTCTTGGTGACGGATGCGTTTGCCCACCTACTGCGTGGAGAGTCGGATCGGTAGAGACTGGTTGAGGGAGACCTTTTGACCATTCCACCAGGACTCTCTCGACCTATTGCCTTGCTCCGCAGTGGGAGGATTAGATTCATACGTCCGTCACTCCTGGACATACTGACTACCAGATTCCTACACACCCCTAATATCTTTTTCCTTCCCAGATCATCCTCTCCTTCCTTTCCCTAAAAAGACCCTTTACATAGCAACCCATAAGATGACGTACCCCAGGGGAAATTGTGTTCCTAAGGGCCTCCTGTATGGAGCTTATGTAAAATGTATATTGTATATATACATGTTACCGGAAATGTATGAAATCTAGGAATTATATACAACTCCTTGTAAATGTATACAATTCCGAAGCTATTTAGGAAATGTATAAAATATTGTTTTAAAAATTATTTAATGCATGCATATCCTGGGAAATGTATGCATTTCCTAGGAATTGTATATAATTCCAAAATTGTATTAGGAAATGTATAAAATGAATGCTTTCTGTAATAAAACACGTTGTTTTATTTGTTATATTCTTATAAAGTTAAACTTTCATTTGGTTAGTAATCAGTCTGTTATTTGAGTAATTATGAATGTCACAATATTAAAGTAAAAGTCTTTATATTCAAATCACTTTTTAAATCCTTGGCCGGTTCTAGTGGATTGTCGGTTAGGTTAGGTTAGGTTATGTTAGCCCCGCTATCTCCGCTTACCCACTGATATCTTAAATGTTTTTCATTTCCGATTGCTATTTAGGAAATGTATAGATTTCCTAGGAAATGTGTCGAATATAATTTATTTCACACACTTCCGGGCGATTTTAGGAACTACATACATTTCCTAGGAATTGAATACAATGACGGATTACATAGATTTCCGTTAACATACATATTATTCACTGTAATTGCTGTTTCATCTGACTAAAGAAAATAGTTTGCCTAAAATAATAAAGGTATTTTTGAAATTGTATTATTTTCAGTGCAACAAGGTAACTTTGTGAAGATCCCCCACACAAAACAAGGTAACAGGTTTCAATAAACTGTGCCTAAGTAATTCAAATATAAACTCAACTAACGAAGGCATGGATGTGGCGAAACCGGTTGACGTGATCATGTAAAGAAACTAATGTTCTCAAATTTATGGCGTATCGTTCACTAATAACAATTTACTTTACACAGTAAAACAGAAAAATTTCATAAAGTCGTAATTTCTTATTTCCACCTGCGTGGAATTTTGGAAAAAAAACGCCTCGCATTGTGTTTTAACCCCTCAGACCTCGATCGTTTTTGTCAGAGAGTCAAAATATTTGCGTTTTTGCAATAAAATCCAAATAAATTAAAATATATATGTATAAACGAAAACTAAAAACTGTTTTGGGAAGGTGATGAAATGCACTTTCAATTTTTTGTAGTTTCAAATAAGCATATAATTTTTTGAATATAATAATTTTTGCATGCTAACTTTAAAAAGGTTTTAAAAATGGCTCACTTAATGTTTTTTCTAACTAAAATGATTGATGACTAAAAAAAATAAAAAAAATGATAAACGTTATCGTCAACTCACTTTTTCGTCGTTTCATGTAACAATCTTATATATAAAAATCTCGTGTCACGGTGTTTGTGGTCGCACTCCTCCGAAACGGCTTGACCGATTTTTTTGATTTTTTTTATATATTTGGTAGGTATGATAATAGGTTTTAAAGTATGTTTCATACCGCTAGGCGATTAGGGTGTCCCTATTCAGAAAAAAAACTATTTTTTTGACAATTTTTTTTTGTATTTTTTTTTATTTGACATCAAAAAATACCTATAACTCCAAATTAATTTTAATCCTCCTACCTCCACCCTCCTATTTTTTAATCGCGATTTTAGTATGTTCGTGTGAACAAATTTAACCGTCTTTCGTATTTTCGGCGCTACGTCCGCCACATCGAACTTTCATCCACACATGCGCAAGACATTCACGAGAAGCGTCGCATCATTTTGATATTTCCTTCGGCATCATGCTCTCGCGTGGGGAAAACCATCGAGCTTATTTGTGTTGGCTAAAGACGGACTAACAAAAAATATCGTTCACTCAATTGCTCTTCGAAATTCATATTGATTTTCTTTATTTCCTACTTTAGTTGGTGTTTTTTGTTTTGTTTTTATCGGTGGTCATCGTCTACGGCGCTCCATTCCTCTGTCTGTCATAGATCCCATCCCCACACACTTAAAATATATTAGTTTTTTTTTTTATTTTAACAACCAAAATATTCACTAGAAATAATTTATATGGCAGAACAACGTTTGTTGGGTCAGCTAGTCTATCTATCTATGTATATAAATAAAAATAAATCACCGAAATGTATGTACGCGCATAACTTCCGAACGACTGCACCAAATTGTAAAATTCTTTATTTTTGTGTCGTTAATGTCAGGACAAGGTTTGTATAAAACTTCTGGTGAGCTCTGGCATTATGAAATTCATATAAAAAAATTGCAATAGGTGGCACGCGAGCTATTTGAAAACTGAATGTACCGAGAATGAATGTGAGGAAGGGGGAGGGAACTTAGGAGGGGGAAGGGGAACTCGTGAGGGGGTTCGCAAGACGGGAAGGGGGGAGTGGAGTGAGAAGAGGGAAGGTGGAGGAGGCGGTGGGAGCGCGAGAGGGGAAGGGGACGCGAGAGAGGAAGGGAAGGCGGAAGGGCAACGGGACGTTTGGGAAAGGACACGCAGGGAGAAACAATTTCTTTATTAAATGGCATAGCAACGCATGACGGGTACCAGATAGTATAAAATAAAAAAAACTCATAATGTTACAAAAATTTTTTTTTTTTTCAAATTCGGGTTTTAAAAATTTGGAAGCATGAAGGTGAGAATTATTAAATTATTTCGAGGTAAACTTTTAGAATTTGATATTAAGTGTGGTATTTTATCTTTCTAACTCCGTTTAGATCATATTTCTCACCATAATAGTTAAGGGAGACAAATTTTCTATTAGACCTGTAAGCGTTGTTCCGAAAACCGAACAAATCGACTTGACAGGTTAATGATTTAACCAATAAAGTTACATGAGTTACAGTATTTTACTTCTGCTGCTTGTCACTAATGATAACGATGCTGACCGACATTTAGTACCGCCATTACTCATTAACCTGGCCGGTTCATATCAGCTGATAAAGGTACTGCCTAAACTTTACCTAGACGAAATTACATTTCTAAGAGTTACACATCACATCTCAGAATACCGTTCCTCCAATAAAATGCCCTACTGCCGCGCTGGCGCCGCCCGAGTGCTCTCAGTCAAGACATCAATTATTATAATAAATAATAAGTATTACCTGTTTGTTATTTCGCTGGCGATGATATCAAAGCAGTATTGATATGTCGGTTAATACTGTAAAATAAATATTACGCAGGTATGGTTTGTAGTAGTTTCATACCAATAAATTTAATTTATCTAAGCACTTTTCTTATTGGATTAACATTATTCGAATCCCTACACTTCAATCTGTCTCTTGCCAAGAGACAAATCACATTTAGGAAGATAAATATTCTGATCAAATCCTTTTACTATCACACCGCCCATCCTGAAATTTGGCTCTTGCTTTCCCAAAACGCTCATTAAAGAACAAATATTATATATCTTAATATGTAAAACAAAGTCGGGTTAGTTACACTATTTATAACTCGAGATCGGCTGGACCGATTTTGATGATCTTTGATTTGTTGGATTTGTCTCCGCCCCGGATAACAGAATAAGTATTAAAACATCGAAAAGAAAGTTATGAAGAAAATTAATCTTTTCATACATTTTGCGTGAAACGAATTCTCATATTTTGAAAGAACTGCAGCAATATTGTGATAGATATAATATTTAACTGTGCGTGAATTCCAAAAATTCTTAACGTCAAATGTCAATGAGCTGATTGTTTTGCTTTTGTTTTTAATCATATTTCTTACACACTAAATGTCAATAGTCGAAAATGAGACAAACGGTGAACGTATGTCTCTGCACCCCTCCAAAGGAAAAATACAATAATAATAAATCTCTGAAATAAAACTCTTTTTTTACGTAAGCTCCGATAGGAAGTTCTGGGAAGGAAAAGGGCACGAGGGGTGGGTAAGAATCTGGAGGTCAGTGTATCCAGGAGTGAATCCATCCCTCCAACTGAGGTGCAAGGCCATTGCCTTGACCGGAATTGACCTTTTACCTTGACCTTTCCAGCCGGACTCTTTCGACCCATTGGTCGAGAGAATCCGGCTGGAAAGGTCAAAAGGCCTCCCTCAAACAGTCTCTCTCGATCCGGCCCGCCACGCAGCAGGTGGGCAGATGCATCCGCCGCCAAGACTCGCACAAAGGCCACCCCATGAATCCGGGCACCCCTGCTAAATCATTAAACGTTGCAAAACACTTGGGGTGACCTATGGCAGAGGTGTTCGTTATCTAATAATTGGTTCCCGGAGCGGCGGCACCCGTACCCGCTTCCTTTAAAAAATTCCCGTAAGTAAGTGGAAAAGTAAGAAAATCACAAAAAATATAAATCCGTACACAACGCCATCTCTGATACTGACAAAAACAAAACACGGACATTTGGGCATCGATAATTGCTTCATTGTGTAATTATTAATTTAATAAAAAAACTTATTTTAATTCAACAGTTATTGATTCTGAGGCGGTACGAAGTTCGTCGGGTCAGCTAGTTATTATTAAAATATACGTCGGGGTCGAATAACATGTGTTCCCAGTTGTTTCCTCTGCGTGCGAACTGTAAATCAACTTCTCTAAATCAACTTCTCTAAATAAACAATTTCTCTAAATAAACAATTAACGGTGTTAATCTCCCAGGTATGGTCCTGTATATTTTTTACATGTACCTACAGAGTATAAATAACACAATATATGTACATTTTACGCAGCCTCGCGTTCATTGGTCAAATCATTGTGCATACATTGATCAGTGAACCGGTGGATGCAATTTTTAGCCATAAGTTGTTGTAATGGTTTGTCTAGTTTGTAGATAGAAGTAAGATTATCGAAATAAATAAATAAATTTGTACAGCGCCCTTGAAGTAGTTTTTCACAAAAACGGCTCGGTACAAATCATTCTGATATTATTATTTATATATTGGTTATCTACATATGTAGGTAATTATTGCTTAGTTAAATTAGTGTATGTCTAGGTTTAAGTAATAAACATAATTGTTATTGTTATAAATCATTGGTCAATAGTAGATTTTCGGTTATGCGGTTACTAGATACTAGTATAATAGGTTTGTTATTAGCGCATAGTAAATTTTTGTTTACATTTATAATCGTAAAATACGTGCATCAAAACTTTTAGTCTACTTTAAAATTAGTCTCATTGTTTCTTTATTCGCAAATTCACTTTGTGGCCTCATTTTAATTAAATGAAAACAAATCAATTTGTATACACCGCTTATTTTAAAATAAAAATTATCAACATATTTCGAAACCAATGGTTCCTTCGTCAGGATAAAATTAAAATGAACAAAATTAACCAAAGACAAACAAATATAGATAAATAAGTACATATAAACAAAAAAAATTAGATTGCATTATTTTTAGTGGATCTAGACAACTTCATGAAGATTCCCCAGATAAAACATAATAACTGTTTTCAGTAAACTATGACTTAATAAGTGCAAATATAAACTTAACTAACGACGGCACGGATATGGCGAAACCGGTTGGCGTGGTCATGTAAACAAACTGACTTTCGCAAAGTTTTAGCGTGTCATTGACTAATAACAATTTACTAATTTACAAAGAGCGGTCATCAATTGGTAAAAGACACGAGCATTATCAAAAACAATTATATATAATAATTATACAACAATTATTTTAGAATAGATAATAATTGCATTTATATATTAAATAACAGAAATAAAAGACTATAAATGTAAGCATGAATATGAAAACAAATTTAAGAAATGGAAATATGTTTTGCTTTTTGTTATTTGTGTTATTTTAAAATTTATCCTGACGAAGGAACCATTGGTTTCGAAACATGTTGATAATTTTGAAAACAAGTGGAGTATATATACTAAGTGATTTGTCTTCATTTGATCTTATTGTATTTAAAAAAAATAGGTAACAAACTGAAAATATAACTAAATATTTTAAACAAAATACATATTCAACACATTACCGTCAGTAGGTACCTACCTAAAATGTTGCTATTAGCAAATTAAATTCCCAAATATTTACTGTCGTTGATCAAATTCACTCCTTACAATTTAAAGTGTTTTTTTTTAATAATCGTAATGAAAATAAGAGCAGCACGTTGGTTTTAAATTTCCGTGGTTTCATATTGTGCATAACTTGTAATTATATATAGTGCATATTACGTCAACATGAACGTCGCGTAGTTAAAATAAGCAGATGTCACAAACAAAACACATAACAATAAGAGGTACATTAGGGCGCACAGTTGCTAATAAACTATCGCATTTCACTCAGGATGGCTACAACTAATTCCCACGGAGGAATTATCTACGGAGAGGAAAATATCCGCGGCAGGTAACATCTGTTCAATGGAAGTGCATTAAGAACCTAAAATATGGACTAATACAATGGACGTGCGTTTGAAAACTGAAAAAACTGAAAAATTCACAGAATAGATACATTGGAATATGAGGTAGCTACTGTTTAGGAAACTCTTTAAAATCCCATGTGCTTTGTTAGCGAGCACGAGCGGTCACTGTTGACAGCCGAACCGATATTGACAGGGAATGAATAAGAAATCGATACATGCTGTCAACACAGGCGGATCTGTCTACGAATTCACATTTCGAAACGTCAAACGCCAATCAATTACGTAAAAATATTAATAAATATACACTGTTGAATTGAAATACTAACCTAAACATGCATAAGGCTGTCCCTGTAGTCCGCATTTACTCTTTGACAATAAACAGAAGTTAATTAGTTAATGAGGTCTTTAGTCATATTTCAACCATTTTCGTTTTTCAAAGATCAAACGAAATAAATTGATTGCGTCTTAGATGAATTATTTAAGTATACATATGTATCACGTATACGATTTCTTTCAATTCTAAGAACTTCGTTAGTTCAATGTGTTCATTAAATGAGCCAGTAATTTTGCATAACTAACGACCTAATTAAAAAATATGTACATATATATTTACCAAAACTTAACTGATTCTATGGAGGCCGCACTAAAATTTATCAATCTTCGGTCAATTAACAATCGGTCGGTTAAAAATCGTAGACCATGCTCGCAAATATTGATTACTGACCATAAACGACTGATTTGGTCAATATTGCAACGGTATAAAGTTTTTTCGATCGTCCATTTTAGACCTCTGGCGGGTATTCACGCCGCTAGAATGCAGAGTATTATGAATTAATAATAATGCAACCTAGGTATGAGTAGATAGGTGCTTAACTCAAATGAACAGTTTTGTATGGAGATAATGTGCCATCTATATTTAATATAATTCCGTTGTTCTTCCCACGTTACATTAACGTATTTACGAGCGTTTTAAGTTTAACAAACTGATTTTTTTATTACACGTTACCTTTTTAAACACGGTAATTCTACTGTTGCTAGAAAGTAAGTTGGGGGAACGGAAAGGTCATTGAATCCTTCGGTAACGGTACGGGTCTTTTAAAGACACGGATTTCGGTGTCGAATGAGTGTTGACTGTTAGCGCGACACATCACACCATACTTGCTATTACTTATTGCTAATTACTCACCAGTCACAGTTATATAATGTGCAAATAATATACGTATTCCAAACTAATTGGTTATTTGCTGAAGCCAGATGATTGACATCAATAGGCATCAAGCTCACACTAAAACCTAATATAAAAGCTAATTTATCTAACATAAAGCCAATATTCACATGCCTGTGGTACTTACAAAGGTTAAATCTACGTATTGTGGTATGGATGTGTTGTTGAAGATAATAGTGAATAATTTTTATGGAACAGGTTGTAGTCAGTTATGCACGTTGTTCAGAAAGTGATAGTACGTACAAGCGAGAAAAAGGGTAAAAAAAACTTTTAGCGCCGGGTTTACGCATCTTCGCATTTTCAAATACATTAAACAATTGAAATTAATCCCCTAGAGACAATTTTCTTTCAGATTTACACGAAAAAGAAAGCTCAAATCCAAAAAAGTCACACAACAACATCCAAACGAAATGTACGAGTAGATTCACCATTTTCCCGCTTTATTCTTAAAGTGATACTTAAGAGGGAATAACCAGACAAAACCGGAAATATGACATTTTTAAATCAAATTTTAGACGTATTGACCCTTTTCCACAAAAAATATATATTATTATTATTTTATCTAGTAAAGCTATGTTTTAAATTTTTAGAAAATGTGTTTATTTTTAGTACAATAGGGCTTTACCGTACAGTTTGTCAAATAAGAGTAGAAAACATAGGAGGGCGCCAGTGTTGTTCAGAGGGCAATACTAAAAATATAATCATGGTGATAATCTAAAACTGTGTAACCTACATTTTCATTAAAAATTAAAAACGCATAAAAATTAACAAAAATATTTTTTCATTGCAATACGGATACCCAGTGATCTCAAAATTAGGATTGCGTATAGGTGTATTATTATTTTCATTTGCAATTTTGTGTTACCGAAATGAAGAATAACGATATTCTAATAAAATATAAACCACATCTTAGAAATTGCTCACATTTATTTAATATTAGCTTAAGCCGCCGCTACCCGAATTTGTACCAATTTCTTTGAAGTTTCTAAAGCGTTCCACGCCGTTCAAAGCTTCGTTCCACACCGAAATGCAAATTATATGAAATTCCCTCGATAGAAAAAAATTGCAAAGTATGCTCCGAAAATTATTATAAACACGTTTGTTTCAGTTATTTTACAAGTTATAGTTGTGAAAAAATTCACAATGTTTCTTTAAATGATACTTAAGACGCCTTCCACGAGATTTTTGCTTTATTTTAAGCGAGTCGTGTTTTATTAAACATTTTCACAATTTTCGCATCGATTTTATCGCTTTAAATATTAGCCCGCTCCTCGAACATTCGTAATTAACACATCTCTCCATCTTCTTCTTTTTGAGCGCGGATGCGGCGCCTTAAGTACCTAGCGTAGCCTGGGCTTTAGATCATGTCTCTAATTTTAAATCTGAATGTATTTAACTCATTCCGATCTAAAAATTGTGTAACTAAACTCACCATCAACGATTATTCCTTCCTACCTACTGTTAAATTAAAATAAAGCCAATCACTTTTTACACACAATTTAATGAAATTAAGTAGTTACCTCAATAACAGTGCTTTTTCGATTTTTTTTTGTTTTAAGAACAATTTTTTTGTTTTAAATGTGAATACGGTGGTCTGTATTTTCAGTGTCATTGCACTTTAAAAGAATATTTGACAGGTAAATTGGTGTTGCCAGCCTACAAATTTTGTAGTTCCATTTTTTTATATTTTCTACTCTTATTTGAAAGACTATTTAAAGGTTGTTGGTAGATTTGTTAAATTTTCAAAAAAAGTTTTGTATTATACAAGGTACATTTCAAATCATATAATCATGCAGTAAAATAAATCAATATATTATTTGGGAAAGCCACTTTTCAGAATTTTTTAGTTCAAATAAAACCATTAAAAATATATCCGCGCCCTTGTTTTATGACGAAAATCCTTCAGTTTGTCTATTTATTTACGGTCTTACAAACTAATATATTTTTTTTTAAAAACATCATTATTTTGCTTAGACATTCTTGAAAAATTATAAATACTTATGATCAAAAAATAATTACAAAACGAGTTTGAGCATTTTTTAATGTAGGTATTTATCAAAGTAAATTTTGAATGAAATAAGATCGATACTGAGTTATTATGTTAAAATGCCGGTATGGAGAATAATTAATCTTTCTCATCGGAACCGCCCTGTACAGTTGCAAGGGTCCGATCACAAGATCATTGTTTGACGAAATTTAAATTCTCGGCCGCTGGTTAATGGCTCTTGAAAGAGTTCATATTCTGTTCTTTCGTCGATGACGCTGGTTTAATTATTTGAGGAAAAATAAACACATAAGTTATACAATAAAATATTAAGATGAATTAATTGTTTGCGCCTGTACATACTCAATCCGAATATGAATTAATAGTTTTGTCCATAAACTAGCTCATTTCTTTCAAGAAAGGCTAACAAATACAATATTGAATTGAATCTTTCTTGAAAGATTTGAGTTTGTTTATGGACAAAGCTATTTATTCATTTTCATATTGCATTTGTACGGGCGCAAACAATTAATTCATCTTAATAAATATTTTAAAGGGTAACTTGTGAAAAGTGTTTTGCCCGAAAATAATTAAACTTTCAACTCGTTGGAGTTTCCCAACAACGTGAACCTAGGTAACCGGTTAGTAGCTGAGTTGGCATCCCGTTTTCGTTCCCACCCAGGCATCATGAGTTCAATTCCTCGACTGGCCAAGTCCACCATCACGACACAAGCAACATTTTCCGCTCTCTGTGGTGATAGTAGGAGAATTTCAAATATTGTCAGGCTATTCGTAACCCGGGAATATTTTCATTACTTTTTTTATGAAAAATCTCAATTCTTCATACAATCAGTTCCAGTTTTAAAAATGACATTTAAATTCAAAGCAAATTTGAGTTCATTGAAACAGATTTCACGCAAAACTAACGCACAGCACAGACAACCGAAATTGGTATGTTTGATTAATCACTACATTTCAACGGAATATCACCGTGAATTAAAATTATCTTCAAATCTCTATCTCTACATCTCTTCTCTACATATTATAAATTAAAGTCCCCCACGTCGTCTGTATGTCTGTCTGTTCGCGATAAACTCTAAAACTACTGAACGGATTTTCGTGCGGTGTTCACCAATAGATAGAGTGTTTCGTGGGGAAGGTATGTAATTTGTCAAGGATTTGTGTAAATTGGTTGAAACATAACGATAATTGTTAGAAGTGTCGGAAAAAGTCAAGCCGCCTGGTAGTTTTCATCGAAAACGCTGCCTAATCCTTTTGGGATATAACAGAACAATGCATGGTGGGATATTCCTCTTTTATAGATCTACAAAAAAGTCCGCGAAGGCATATATCTATCTTTTACGGATAGCTTACTATACCCATTCTATCTTCTAAAAAAATGGTCACGTACATTGCGGTAATTGAAAAGTTATTTAGACGGATACTGTATTAATCCAAATTAACTTAAATACGTTAGTTACCCCAAGCATTTCATGCACATTATTATAATCTTTCACATCATCTCAACGTATTATAAATTAAAGTCCTCCGCGGCATCTGTCTGTCTCTTCGCGATAAACTCAAAGACGGCGGTGGTTATAAAGGTTGGATAACCATCCAGTAGATGACGTTGTGTTTTATTAGCCACAGCAACGCGTGGCCGGGTCAGCTAGTATATATACTAATAATAAAGCGATCAAATCACGGAACTGCATAAATAATAAATGCGAGCAGAATTATTAATAACAGTACGGACGGAATGCATTATCATTAATTTTGTGATGAACTTTCTCACAGGAACTCTTGGATATTATTTTTCATAACACTTCTCCGAGACAGTTTACGGAACTTCTCACTAAACTTAACTACCTAATTAGGTATTACACTCAACTTTTGAACCAGACGGTGCGGGAGTACACTTACCTTACTGTCATTATTATGTAGAAATACCGCACATCCCGTAGAAAAAGGGTTCTATGTCAAAAATTTCTGTTTTAATACAATTTTGTTTTTATCTCTGAATAGTAAAGTGAGTGTGGTTAACTAAATAATTGAGTTTTTATATGGACAAAACTATTTATCAATAAATTTAAAAAATCGGGAATCTCTACATATTATAAATTGAAGTTCTCCGCTGCGTCTGTCTGTCTGTCTGTTCGCGATAAACTCAAAAAATAATGAACGTATTTTTATGCGGTTTTCACCAATAGATAAAATGATTCATGAGGAAGGTTAAGTTAATTTGTCAAGGTTTTGTTTAAATTGGTTGAAATATATAATATATAAAGGAGAATGTCTGTATGTGGTGAACGAGCGGGCTGGCAAGCGGGCGAGGGCGGTGCGGGAAAAATCTGTGTAAAGCCCGGACACAGCCAGGGACTTCAGCTAGTATTATATAAATTTACAGTTTTGGACTCGCGGTCCAAATCCTGTAGTACGCACCCATCGTGGACAGCTGCGAGCAGTCCATAAATACTGAAAAGTTATGTCTACCCCAGGAAAACAGAGTCTTTAAAGAAAATAAAATAAATTTTTATCAAAATGTTTTTCCATTAGGTGATATGTGAATATTTTTCAAATATTCAATCCACAATTCACACCGAACTTGAAAAACGACACCCAGCTCACCTCTGGTCATAGATCAATGCACGCGAATGATCGTGGGTAATATTCTCTAAAAATACTTTAGTGATTTTGTATACACAGGAAGAATGCAAATATTGTAAAGATAACCGTCACTTGAGAATGTTTGTCTTAATAATTTGTGTGCTAACCACGTTTAAAATACGAAATTTTGGTTCTACTAATTTTCCCAAAATACATTAACATCAATTTAAAGTAGGCTGAAAGTTCATGAATAAATTTACAAATCTCAATCTAAACCAATCCGATTGCAAAAGTAAGCTAAAAAATTTCTGTCAATCGTAGATCATACAAAGAATGTGGTTCTTATTAAAATAACTCAGCCTTTTGATTGAACTTGACAAATGGAATTGGCACTAAAATATGAATACAATATGACACGGGCAGTTATGTGCTTTTAGGCCGCTACGGTAATAAATAAATAAATAATAAATTAAATGAGTTGTACAGCTATGCCTTGGAGGCCTTATTTCTTCTATACAAAGACCGCGAAGGCATATATTTTTTTTTCAATTTGCCTGAGAGTCGGCTATTAACGTAATTATTATAGTATGCTATCGTAAAATTCAATATGAAATTATAATGACTGCACTTGGATCGGTTGTTATTTATTTGATTAGCATCTCTAACAACGAGCGTCTAAAATTCTTCACACATTGTTAAAGCGGTTATAAATAGTTTGGTTTCATTTATGTAAGTGCAAAAGGTTTTTTATAAAGCTTGTAAGATGTTTTCTGAAACCTATTCGATAAGATGGAAAATTATATATAATAATAACATAAATATATTTCATTAGATACGGATGCTCAAATTTATCCATGCAGTCGGTGGTGTCGCTTTGGGAGGCATGTATGGGCACCGCCGCGCCGCCCCGGCAATCATTCATTGGATAATCAACATCCCTGCCATAGTCACTCCTCGCACACTACATTTGCTGACTTAGTATGGGTGCCCGGGTTCATGCGGTGAGGTTAGTCTAGGAATACGTTGCGTTCGCAATTCGAGTGTGTTCACCCATCTACTGCATAGCGGGATATATCGGAAGAGACCGGTTGAGGGAGATCTAACCTAGATCTGTCCAACCGAACTCTTTCGACCCACCCCATTGCAATGAGAGGGAAGGATTCATACGTCATCCCAGAACTTCCTCTCCTTCCTTTCCCTAAAAAGACCCTCCACACAACATCCCCGAAGATGATTTTTCCCTCAAAGCTTCCTTTGTGGAGCTTTTGTAAAAATTTATATATATGTAAAATCTATATTAATGCCTATCTGATATTTATCGATTCAGTGCAAAAATATCTACGTTAATCCATTTTAATTTCTTAACCTTTACCTTTACTCGTAATTTTACTGGAGAACTTTATGGTAAAATAAGTATTGAACGATCTGGGTTAATATTGAAATGTGCGTAACTAGATCTTAATAAACCTATGTATTCTGAAGTTTATAGAAATATTCCACTTGGATCCACTGAGGGTCGACTGTACAACATCCCAATGACACTAGCTGAAGGTTATTTTTGAAGTAACGCCTGTCATCGTTCCCTCTTCCGGCGTCCGAGGTATGTAGTACCAGCATCACCAAATTTTTAACGGAGAGACGAGTATGCCACGAAATTTGTACAGCTTATTTGGTACTCGCAACACTATTTCTATCACAGAGCTTTTCATTTTACTGTTATAGATTTTAATAGTATTCGATTTTTAATTTTAAAATATTTATATAAAACCATTTCAATCGAATTAAATGAACGAAAATTTTGTTCTATAAATTTTTTAACGATGTTTGTATGAGCTACTATTGGATTGCTTATTTTCTTACATACAAACAAGACTAACCGACTAAACAACCATGTCATGTTTTACTGCAGGAATAGGCAGGAGGATGGACCCCAAAGATGGTTGTTCTACCATTTGCTTCCGAGTAATATATTTTTCTAAACCCCTTTCCTCCATACATCCGCTCTTTTGCAAATTTGTCAAGTAATTTTAAACCGCGGCATTCAGAATTTCTACCGTTTTACTCTTGAACACTTCAAGTTTTTAAGTTTCTAACAAATTAAAATTAAAATTTGAAGATAATATCCATACATTAGCAACGCCGAAATGTTAATTATATGAAATTCCCTCGATAGAAAAAAATCGCTAAATATGCTCCGAAAATTATTATTAACACATTTTTTCTGTTATTTTACGAGTTACCTACCTGTACGTCTGAAAAAAAAAAGTAGTGTTTCGTTAAACGCCATTTAAGACTTTCTCACGAAATTTTTACTCTATTTTAAACGAGTCGTGTTTTATTAAACATTTTTACAATTTTCGCTTAAATATTATCGTTTTTAATATTAGCGTGCTCTCTCTAACATTCGTATTTACATATCTCCCCTTCTTCTATTTGCGCGTATACTACTCTCGTAAAGCTCCAACGTTTGCTAAATATGACTCATACATACCTGATACATGAAACAGTTAACAGTCTTTAGTTCTTCAGTATGTGAGTAGTTTTATCGTTATTCGTTACGCCAGCGTTTGCGTGTTAGGCAGATTCACCAACAAAGCTTTCCGAACATTGTAGTCTATTTAACACAGCCCGAGCGGCTACAGCGCACAAAGGACGCACGATTCCCCCACGAGACGAGAACAAATTGTATCGATGTAGAACAAACATTGTTGCAAACAAATGATGCTAAATGGAAATCCGCGATGGCAGCCACCATCTATCGCTTAAGTCCTTCGGGGAACAATGCATTGGCAAGGAGGGAAATGAATCAGCTTAGAATACATTATTATTTTAACCCTTTAGAAATGGGCATCATTGTTAAATTGCGAAAGTCACGTCGTGGTTCATCTTAAATTTGGGTTCACTTATAGGTGATCAATGACGGGCTGTAATACTTGAGCCATTTCTATATTTGACAGTTGAAAACCTGGATGTATCACTCCAATATCCATGTATTAACACTGAAATCAGTTTCATTGACCTTGACAGACAAAACTGTGCAGGTTTCATGAGTCAGAGTTTACCGTTTAACTTCTACTTTATAGTTAATAACAGTAGCAGTACGCGAAGAGACTACAATTCAGAACAAAAAGTCCTGAAATGGATTTAGGAATGTTTGGCTATACAGACATACAGTAGGGTGTGTCAATTATTTGAATTAAGAAACGCCCGGGGTCTCAAAAGTTGCGTCTTGCAAATAAAATAAGAACTGAATTTAAATTTAATTTTTAAAAAATTGTTATTAGCCCGCTAAAATGCATTGAAAATCAGAAAACAAACGTAAAACCATTTTTTTTTAATTTTTTTTTTTTTTCAAAAATTTAACCTTTTAACGTTTGTTTATTATTAAAATCAATTTTGTGTATACAAGTAAGTCAACAAGAATTCTGATTTTATCCAGAAAAGCGTTATTTTCCCCATTTATATTTTTCACCAACACATCTTTGTACTACAGTTATGGAATGATAAATAAGTTGGGTACAAAATATAAAATATGAACCCTTCGTTTTATTTTTTTTCCAAATCACGAAATCTATTTTTGTTCAAAACTTCAGGCCACTTTAGCGGGCTAATAGTGAACGATAATTTCATTTATTTTTACGTTTTCGAATAGCTACAGATCATACGAAACTTTTGAGACCCCGGGCTTTTAAATATAAGCCCATTTTTTTCTCTCTATGGAGAGCGCCACAAGATACAGCCTGTCTTTTTCTACTCATCTGCTCACATTTTCTTCTGCCTCAGAAAGATTCATGAATCTCACAATCAGAGAACTGTTTTTTTGGTGTCACTTTATGAAAATGAAGCTTATTGTAGTTTAAACTTTATTTTTATTTGAATATCGCACAAAAGTCCCAACTGCTCCCAACCATATTTTTTTTTACATGAGCTCCACACAGGAGGCCCTGAAGAAAATAATTTCTATATCATCTTCCGGGATGCTGTATGGAGGGTTTTTTTAAGGAAAGGAAGGAGAGGAGAGTTCTGGGAATGAAAAGGGTTTAAGGGGTGGGTAGGAATCTGAGGTTAAGTGTGTCTTGGTCATCCTCCTCCAAGACCTAGACAAACCTCACCCCTTGAACCCGGACACCCCTGCTAAATCAAACGTAGCGAACCACTTGGGGTGACCTATGGCAGAGGTGTTGGTTATCCAATAAAGGTTCCCGGGGCGGCGGTACCCATTCCCGCCTCCCAATATGTAGCCATGGAGACTGTGTCATTCTCAATATGGGCGTGCTGTGGGACCGAAGGTAAGGGTCGACCGAGATCTTGGTCTCGGTCTCGGTCGCGGCATTCTCGGCAACAAATTCTACCGAGAACTCTGTCTCGGTTCTCGGCGATTTTTCTGGGCCATAACCGATACGGTATAGGATAATGGGATTCAAGTCTACCGCGCGCGTCCACATTTGTCACTTGGTGTCTCAGTGCGTGAGAGAGCTGTCGATTGTGATTGGTCGGCTGGCGCCGCCGCACCGCGTCGTTCGTTCATTTCACTACTTTTAAACAAACAATTTGTAAACAAAATTGAACAACATCATGTTGAACAATTTTGATTATTAAAACTATTTACAACAAATTATTATTACATTCTTAAATATACTATATTACCTATGCAAAAATAGCGCATTTTCATTTATTTTTCTCAAATTATCTATTCTCGGTCTCGGCCGAGATTTTAATTTATTCTCGGTCTCGGTCTCGGCCGAGAACGAAAAACCTGTCTCGGTCGACCCTTAGCTGAAGGTAACGGGGAGGGGAAGAAGATGGAAGAGAAACCTCTTTCCCATGTAACAAAAAAAATGAAAACAAAAACGAAAAAATCCAAATTCAAGCGTACTCGTGTGTTTCATAAAACACTTTGTAGAGGTCAGTCAGGTTTAGTCGTCTATGGGAAGGTATATCAGTTGATTTTTTGGTCACCGTGAGAGAGATTTGCGTGCATCAAGTTGCTCTCTGGAAGGAGCGATGTCTACGAGACCTATATGAGTTGTTCCGAAAAGCGAACAAATTAGCCTGATGGGTCAATCTAGCTCCAGAGGGCCATCATGAGGGACTCCATCCAGGCAGTCATTGCAGTAATGATCGTATTCTTCGATTGGCTGGCAAGATAAGCCTAGTGATGCCATTACGAAAAAAAATCGAATGGGGCAAATGCAGAGTATCAGGAGTAGGATAATTGTAGGGTTTATTTATTATACTATTGTTACCAAGTTTAAAAATTATTTTACATTTTATTCTACAAAGCACCGCACATAGAGGATCCCGTTAATCTATCTCATTCTCTCGCGGGCTAAATCCTGTAGATGAATGTGATTGTCTCTTTTTAGAGTCGATCGTTTCCGTTTCATCGAGTTTCAAATCACAACGGTGCTAAAGAATTTTTCACTTCAAAAAACACTCGTAAACCGGACCCATCCATCGATACCATTTCGTAAAAAACATCACAACGTCAAAAGCGATGACACCTATTATTTATTTATATTCAACGATATCATTTCGTAAAAAAACATCAAAGCGTCAAAGCGATGACACCTATTATTTATTTTTATCCATGCAATCTCGTTCTCGCGAGATCTCGTTCTAGCGAGATCTCGGTCTTTTTTAGCGAGATTGATCTCGGACGAAGAAAGGGCGAGATCTCGCGAGCTTAACGAGATTGCACTTGAGCATAAAAACGTCATTCGAAGCGCGGACTGACACAGACGGAGTTGCGATCTGTAGGTTTCGTTCGGCGCACGTGAGGCGGCGGCCTGAGGTAGCGGTCACGGGACGAAGTGTCTCTCAGATTCGTGCAGCGTCATCAGCGCGCATTTGTTTTGTTTACTAATAGTTGTTGTTAGCTAACGTGTTACGTGATTGAGTTTGATTTCATTCGAGTATTTTTTTGGTTATTTATGCAAAAAAAAGCTTCTTATGTGAAGTTGTTAAGTTTCATTTTTTTGACTTCTCGTTGTTTTGTTAGTTATAAAAGAACTGTTTTATTAGATACTAAAAGATTTTTGTTTGATATTAGAAGAGAAGACTGGTTGTTTCTTTCATTTGTTATTTGATAGATACGTACGTCAAAGTTTACTACTTAGAAGTTTATTAAAAAATTATAGACAAATACGTCAAACAATGTTTGGTGCATAAAAGTCTATTGAAAAATTCGTGAAAATAAATGTTTATCTTATAATACTTATAATTTTTAGTATTTTTTCCTAATTTATTTAAATATTGTGATTATTTGCAAAAAAACACACAAAACTGCCAATCTCGCGAGATCTCGAAATTGGCGAGATCTCGCAGTATTGTTATTCTAATCTCGCGGGATCTCGTTTGAGCCCCAATCTCGCGAGATTTGCATTCCCTAATCACAACGTTAAAAGCGTTGATACCTATTATTTATTTTAAACGACGAAATTGCAAATTACCGTTTTCAATTAATGAATTTATTTGAAGGCAATATTTGTTACAAACGTCATTTGTTCACAAATCAATTATACCATCACACGAATTACGATTTTGGCGTATCAAAATAGAATAAATTTACCTATGTGTGTTTTGACCAACGACGCACACGCAGAATGTTTTGTATTTTGTATACTGTTTCGAATCATTGTTATTTTTGCCAGTGCCATATTGTCACTGTATCGCATATCCTGTAGGATTACTGTAGCGTGACTCCATCGGCGCCAAATGTGATTACATGGCTTTGTAGGGAAATTATTCTACTTGTTTACATTACTGCTGCATTTTGTTCCGTGTTATTTGGGCTACGGCGAGTGACGTATTGCTCCATATTACAATTCAAACTGTTTGATCGAATATTATCGATGTGTCAATATTTTAGTTATAGTAATTGTTAATTGTTGAGCCAACGGTTAAATTTACAGCAGCAAATGGTAAAGGATTATTACGAGTATATTAAGATTTAGGTGTATCACATCGTTTGAATGCTTGAGAAACGCATCGGGTGTGTGTTTAAATCACTTTGGGTCGTTATTTAATCATGTCGGGTCACCATTTCAGGAATTAATGTATTTTATTGTTTTATTTTTTGGTAGGTAGGTACTGTACAATGTTAAAATGATATATACACGGTTAACAACACGTAGGTACCCGAAGGATTTTAAGCAGTATTTCCTGAGCATATTTATTTATTTATTTTAGGGAAAGTTGACAGCAGATCTGAGATTACACAATGAAACAAAAGTAAGATAGTTAATTATGCCAATTATGAACTTTCCACTGATGATAGTGAATGAATAATAAAGTGCGACATTATAAGGGTGTTTTCTTAAATTAAATTATATTTTTTTTACAATATATGAAAGGGGAGGGGGGAGGAGGAACATAGAATTAGGATTAAGAGGCAAAGGACGGGAATATATAGGGATTAAACTTTCTAGTTTGAGTCCTTAGAGTAAAATACGTATATGTCATTTTGCTGTATGATGATAGTTTTTTTTCAATTCACAATCAACGAAATAAATATGTTACGTCGCCACTGATCACCCAGCGCCGCGTCACAACGGGATCGCGTGATATGCGCTCTCTCTCCTGTGTTACCGTGCTGCTAGAACGAGACCGAGTGCATACCACGTGACCCGTGCTGGCTGCACCCGATTATTTAGTTGCGCCGTGTTAAAAAAAAATTGTGTTTTGAATTGTAAAAAAATAATCGAACAGTAAAATGACATCTATATGTTATACTCAATAGTACAGTCCGTTACATCCTGAATTCACATGTAGAATATAATAATAATTAAAAATATTATAAATTTATATGTTTTTTTCATACATATATTTAAACATAGGTCTCCTAGCCTAATCATTCAAATTAGCATATTTACCAAATAATTTCATGTTACTAGAAATAAAAAAAAGATCACTATCCGAATTCCTGCCACCTTGAATTAATGTAAAAAAATAACAAGCAGTCTCATTACGTAGTAGTCGTAGAATTGACAAATTTTGTTTAAATACAAATACACATTTTTTTATACAAATGATGATTTGTAGATATAAAAAATTCCAAACCGTCAATATTAACAAAGGTTATTAAGGGTTTAAGATGAAGCCATAGTAAAAATTGCAAAATTATACAAAATCATGTATTTTTGTTTTGAAAATTTGATCGCTTAGAAGTATTATTAGATGCTTCAATTAAATACTGTGTGTAAAACATACCTTGGCCCTTAAAAATATCAGTCATTTTTTATATAAGTCTTTTAATAAGCCTATAAAAAAATAAAGTATAAGGTCTATAAAAAACATTTTCAGGTCCAAACTCTCCTATTTATAAACTCCTTTTCGGATATGGTTTTATTGTATAATGTGGCAAATTCAGTTTATTTTATAATAATCGCAAAAAAATGATATTTACGTCCGAACTTCACAAAATAAAATAAAATATGCATTTTCTCGTTGTTATTTTTGACATCAATCAATACGGCCCGCACTCTACGAATTTGGATTCTTGAAGTGACCCTTATGGCATGGGCACAAGAACCATGCACGGGGCACACCTATTTCGTATCAGTCACGCCCCGGCGGGAGCGGGAAACAGACGTGTAGCTTAGTTTCGTGAAATAAATTTTAAATTTCAGTTTTATTACAATTAACAATTCATAAAACAGGAATTAATATTTTTTACAGGCCTTTACGAAATCAACATTATCAAATAATAATTATTTTTTTTAATTGTTAAACTAACGTTTAAGACAAGATTTTTATGCATAGCACAAAGGGTAACAATTATTATAAGCAATAATTATCAGCCTGAAACACTCATCCACATTGAAAAAATCTTCCGAGAAAAAAAACATGATGCCAACGGGACAAAAAGTACATGTCCCGTTGGCGTCATGTATTTTTTCTCGGAAGATTTTTTCTCTGTGGATGAGTGTTTCAGGCTGATAATTATTGCTTATAATAATTATTATCAAATACCTTTTCCAACCTTTCCAAAAGCTTTTTCTCAAGTATTTTTAAACTCCTCCCATAAAGGGCGTGAATTCCGATTTCGATTTTTTCCTGGACTATTGGAACGCCTTAAGATGAGTACCTTCTTAAATATTTCTAGATACTTTGTTTGGTTACTGTGAATGAATATATAATACACACACGCACACACACCTTTAAATGCCTTCCATATAGATTTGAATGGAAACCAATGTCGTCAATTAAATAGTAGCATAGTACCTCTTTTGATTATTGGATCGAGACAGCCAATCATCATTGCGTAGGACTCTTATGTCTGTCTCTAACGTATGGCGGATTTCCGCTGAGATTTTTTTGTGTTATTTATTTATTTATTTATTGTTGTTATACGCCCGTAGGGACTTTTACATAGATTAGAAAATAATATTTAAGATATCGAGGATTACACATACATAGAATTTATACCAAAAGTTATAAAAGTGAAAAAACTATACACAAGATTCCCAGCTAGATACTTGACATCTTCATATTACTTAGAAGACTCTCGACTAGCAATCCGTAGATCGCGGGTTCAAATCCCGGCGCGCGAAAATAAATTTAATTTGTATTATTTCACAACTTATTAAATTAAAATAATATATGCCTAGTATATTTTATTTTAATTTATATATGAGTGAAAGATCCTCTCAGTACCACCCCGGTGTAAGACCATCATTCAGAACCTAAACTTTGCTTGAAATCGCTTTAGCCATGTTTAGTGACTAGATCTGAATAGCCAGATACTTCCCCACTTTTCTCTTTAACATATCCTTCACCTCCCAACTACCTTCAGCCTCAAAACGTACCCGATTGGGGAAGTATGAAGGAAGGGCAAAGGACTAAAGTTGAGTAAAACCATTTCCCACCACGCACGTTTTGATTTTGATTATTAATTTCTCGACATGGCGATACTGAGAGAATCTTTCGCACATGAACTAGATCGAAATAAGGCTTATTTCTGTATTCAAACTCTGCCTGCAAATAAAACACAAATAATAAAAATAGATTATTTCAGAATGTATGCAGGGGTAGCGCATTTCATATTTAGAAATATCTAAAAATGAAATTAGACAAAATAATAAACTATAGGTTCAAAAAATAAATGCAGAAAAGAAAACAATAATGCGGAAAAGAAATAAAAAATGTTAACATAAAAATGTACGCAAGCAGCCTATGTCAGGATTTGAATCCGCGACCCCTATTTTCAAGCACAAGGTGTTAACCACTCTACCAGAGAGATGAAATAATAGCTAAAGTTATAGTACAAATAATTCTCGGGTTATTTATACCGTTCTGTTTTCGTGAGAAAATCATCTCAAGGACGCTAAAATACGTGGTAGAGTGATTAAAGAAGTTTATTCTGATAAGCCTTACAACAGACATTAGTCCTGAATTCTAATGCCACATTAAAAGTTTATCTTGCCGTGTCCCATTAAAAATAACGATGTTAATTAAATGCCGTGTTTATTAAAGTTACCTTCCCTTGAGGACGGAGACAATGATCTGTTACTTTAAGCCGTACAAAACTATCGTATGTCAATTACAAAACCGCATTAACTGTACAATAATGTCCTTTGTTGTGGCCTTTCTTGGTTACAATAATGCAGGGCCGCTACAAGGGGAAATTTACCCTAAGTTATAAATATCCCACTAATGAAAACACACAACCAAAACATTTTAATATATGAATAGTACCTAGGTGCGGAGCATCGACGAGCAAACCTTTTGTAAGCTTATTTTTTTTTAAATCTTCATTTTAAGCACCCGCTCAACCGCCCAAGCAATCAGCAGGTCAATTTAACATTAAAGCACGTATATATACGTATATAAACAGAAACCAAACATAAAATACTCGGAAAAGTTAAACAAAAACTCGGCCAACTTATCCGATATAGGTAAAGCCACTATTTATAGGTTCGAGTACCGAATAATAAACTCAGACTTAATAAATAAATAAACCATAAATCGAAAATATATATATTATTATATGGATAAACTATGAAGAGGATGATAAAGTGCCCATGGAAGAATAAAATTTCAAGTAGCTACAATACAAAGACATAAAATACATATTCAGACCAGTATAACATAGGCATATTTATACACAAAATTACAAACAATATGAATATAAAAAATCTTGATCTCTTAACCATTGTTTTTTATTTTTCTTTTAGAGATCGGTTTTGCAATTTGGGTGGCTTTTTAAATACGAGTATTTGAGCTTCCTATTGAATATAGAGTAGGCACAAGATAATGGAATGTCCGTTGTCCGTATTTATATGTAATTTTTGGAATGGACATACCTTCATTTTGACTAAATCTGGTCAATAACAAGTGTCACACAGATTATTAGGCCTTATTGTGAAAGGATTATCACCATTGCACAAAGGACATTAATTTGATTTAAATATGATAAACCAAAATTTAGAAATCATCTTAGCGTATCATATTATACAGTTTTTCCACTTAGGAAAGCTTTCATAGATATATAAAAACGAAATAATATTCACATCAAGATTAATATTTAGACAATAATTTGAGGAGGCCCAGATGAAAATAATTTCTCTCAGGGCCTGCGTCGTCTTTGGGGATGTGTTGAAGGTCTTTAAAGGAAATGAGGGAGAAGAATTTCTGGAAAGGAAAAAGCTATGATGGGTGGGTAGAAATCTGGGGATCAGTGGTTCCAAGAAGTATGAATCCATCGCTCCCACAAGAGTGCAAAGCGATGCTAAATGGACTCCCTCATCCAGTCTCTCCCGATCCCGCCCGCCACACGGTAAGTGAGAGGCGCATCTTCACCCCATGAACCCGGGAACCCCTGCTAAGTCACCAAACATGTGCGAACCACATGTGTTGGTTATCCAATAAATGGTTCCCGGGGCGGCGGTACCCGAACCCACTGAAAACCTGTGTGAAGCTAACATTAAAGAAAAACGAAGTTAATTAGTCATAAATTCAGTTAAATCAAGACGTAAAGGTAGAACCATAAGGGTCATTCATTTATCAAGTAAGACGATTTAGGGGGGAGGGGGGTCGACCATGTCTTATTTTTTTTTACAAGGGGGTGGGAGGGAGTCTCGATAGTTATTACGTAATTGCACAAAAATGTGCAAAGTTAAAATTATATTATTAGTACCTTTGTAAGTATAAATAAACATTTCTAAAAATTGTTACTTTGAAAAATAAACATTAAAACAAACCAAACGTGTATTCATTTTTTCCTTTAGATTCTTACTAATAAATATTAAACAGGGGGGAGGGGGTCGGCCTATTCTTATTTTTTTCTTATAATAGGGGGAGAGGGGGTCGAAACTAGCAAAATTGGTCACGTAATAAATGAATGGCTCCATATGTATATGTACACAAATGACTTAGTATGAGTGAGAGTTGAATTATGTACTGTGTAATTATGTGACAAATTTTGTAGGCATTTTGATGTTTGTTATAGCGCTGACAGCGCTGTAGCGCGGATAGGTGTTGACTTTTAATAAGAGATTATATGAATCACACTGACAGCATTCCATCGCGGAAACGGTTCTAGTTCAAAAGGCCACTGCTTTGATATGCCGCCCGTGTGCACCGCACACATTGCAGTAATTGAATGTATCGATGAGGCGTCTCTGACAGAATGGTTGAACGCAGTTGAGATTTCCGCTTTTTGCTTCTTATTACACGGACGGGTTTCCTTGCTGCTTGGTGTTTCCTATCTTTAGCGACAGACTTCTTCCTTTAAGGGGTGACAGGTTGTATTTTTGTTTCTCGTTTTTGCTGTCGAGAAGGAAGTATTCTCCCACGGGTGCTGCATAATGTGTCAAAATGAATTACGTTTGGAAAATATACCTAGTCAGATGCTAAGTTATCACAGTACACAGTATTTCTTGTCGACTTTCTAGGTAGTAAAAATATTTTTTAAATTCATCTGTGTATTTGAATTTCACTTTTTTTTATTGATTGAATGAATTTACAAATATCTTGGAAGTGGAAATTAACCCACTTCCCGTTATCCGATCGAGTTGAAACTCGGCAGGTGGACTCGTTGCCGATGACGTTCCATTCGGTCGGTGGCAATCACGCACATACACACGGACACGTAAGCAATTTTCTGAAATTCGTATAAATTACACATGAAAATAAATGTAGGCCTTACCAACTCTGGACTCGACCTTGTTTGTAGCGCTGTTGATGCCGATCACTGGGTAGGAAGGTTCAAACCGCAGTAAAACAAAAACAATTTTGTTCAAGTTTTAAAAGACGATGTTTTTACTGTTTGATTTTTATTTGTTCATATTGCAAATTATCCCAGAATTTCTTAATTAAAAATACTGAAGAGAGTCAGCAATAAAGTACAAAGAAAATTTAAAAAAAAAAACAAAGAAGAACTGTCGTTATTTAAACCGCCGCTACCCGAAATTCTACCGATTTCTAACATATCTCGCTTAAACATTTGAAGTTATTAAGCTCTTAAAAAAATATATAGTATTTTTGAAGATTATGTCTATACATTCCCCATGCCGAAACGCAAATTATATGAAATTCCCTCGATAGAAAAAAATCCAAAGTATGCTCCTAAAATTCTAATTTTCACGTCTATTTCAGTTATTTTACAAGTTGTATATATGAAAACATTCATAGTGTTTCTTTAAATGCTGTTTTAGACAGCCCCCAAGAGATTTTTGCTCTATTTTAAGAGTCGTGTTTTATTAAACATTTTCACAATTTTCGCGAGGAATATAAACGCTAGAAATATTTCGAATCTCATGCCTGCAAAATTTTAAAATCGAGCGTCTTTTTGCACGAGGCTAGTAAGCGAAATAGTGGTTTTTATTTATTTTGTGCATAATTTTATAAGAACGAAAAAAAGTTAGAACACGGAAAACCTCAAAAATAGTCTTAGCCATAAAGGGGTATTTTTTTAAATTGTTTCTTGTATTACTTCATAGTTAAGTCATGAAAAAATATTTTTTTTGTGGTTTACGCTTATATTTTTTGTTACGTAAATAATAATTTTATTGTAATTCCAATACATAGATAGCTTCGATTTATCCGTAGCATATTTTTTGATGTTCATACTGTGAGCCGATTCGTCGTAAAGATTAATCAAAATAGTATCTAAATAGGATTTCACGTATATATTCATCTTAAATATTAGCCCACCCTCTCCAACATTCGTAATTACAGATCTCTCCGTCTTCTTCTTTTTGAGCGGGGATACGGCGCCTTAAGGTGCTTTTCAATGTAGATACAAAGCAAATAAAAATGTGCACGTCTCAGTAACTGTGATCTCTGGCGTTATGTGTTTTAAGTTCGGAATATCTAGTTTAAACTAATGATTTGAAGCTCACAATTCACAACGTCAATTCTTTTTTTATTTTTTTATTTTTTATTTATTGTTTTGGAACATTTACAGAGTATTAACAGAAAAAAGTCATTGGATTAGCATTGTAAAAAGCGTACATGTTAATAGTCCACTTAAAAATGTTCACAGAATGCACAGTTTAATAGTTGTTAACAGAAATTAGGAATATCAAAATATAAACGGAGGTATAAAAAGAGATAACAAAAATAGTGATGATACAATATAGAGATGACAAAGATAAAAAAAGATCGACATACGATGTAAAAAAACAGAAAAACAAAAAAAGTAAAGTACAAATAGAGTGAAAGACAGCCATTCACATTCAAGTTCAAGATAAGTATTTTCAATTCTCAATTACATGTTAGGTTAGTCCATTGTTAATTTGCTTTTTAAAGTAAGCGAGACTATTTGCATAGATGTCTATATGGTTACATTCAATGGAATTATACAGTCGACACATCCGAGATAGTGGATTGAAGTGTGCAGTATTGTTTTTAAATAATTCAAGATGAAATATATTCTGATTCCTTAAATTACGTCTATTGGGGACCTTAATAAGAATATTGCTCAGACAGTGAGTTGTTTCAAGCTTATCATGAATGATTTTGTATAGACTCATTAAGTCAGCAACTTTTCTTTTTTTTTTTTTTTTCTTTTTTTTTTCTTTTTTCTTTTTTCTTTTTTTTATCTATCTATCATAAATATTTATGGAGCATTTGAATCATTTGAGTGTGAATACGTTCGACTGCCAACCGAATCGGCTATCGGCCACATCACATTATATCACTTAATTAGTTTTATTTGTCTATCTTAAATAACCAACGTATCGAACATCCTTTCAGTGTTCGACATCAGGGCAGATGTCACAAATGATTATTAAACCACGTTGTGTTGTGGCCATAAATGCTTCACCGTTGTACGCCATAATTTCATAATTCTTGCAAAATATTTATTTCCTACGTACGACGATATTTCTTTTATTCTAAACTGATACTTATCATTAAATTTGATGTACTGGATGAGTGCATTTCTGTCAACACTACGTTACTACTGCCTCTGATGTTTTGCGAAATCTCTACGTCATCACCGGATGTGGGTACCTAAATAAATGTGACTTCTGTAATTAAAAAAGGTTAATTAATTGAATCACAATAACTAATTATAACAAACTAGCAGTTGATCCCGGCTTCGCTAGAGTTTTAATGCCTCAGCTTATTTTTTCTCCCCTAAGGGAACAATTCATGTAGATCTCATTGATATCGTTGATATGATGGCTTAAACTATGATCTATACAGTGTTAAAAAGATAAAACATCACACATTATATTCAAATCTGAAGATTAACCACAAAAGAAGTAAAATGTGTACCTTTATGAAACCAAAATTTCTGATCGCAATTTTGAAAAAAAAAATTGACTTGGGGGATTTTTTATTAATTATGTTTACATAGAAGAGGTGACAGTAACGTTTATAATGCATTTGTCTAATAAAATATGTTTTGTTTTAATGTTTTTCATTGTCAGTAATTTTAGTTAGAATTAAATTAAGGTTAGCCATTTTTAAAACTTTTTATGTTGCATGCAAAAATTTTATACTTTTATATTTTTACGTTTATTTCGAATTATATAAATTTAAAGCGTATTTTATCATCTTTCAAAAACATTTTTTGTTTTCGGATACGTTTTGAAATATTCCATTTATTTGGATTTTATTGCACAGCGGAAATATTTTGTCCCTCTAACAAAATATGGTCGAGGTCTGGGGGTTAACGCTCTTCTTTTGTTTCTGCAAAATGAAAACAAATTATTTAACTTTCACGTTGTCTTTAAAATTCGAGATAGACAAATCGTTGTATATTCCGTCATAAGAGCAAAATCGTCAAAAAAAACCCACGCCATTTATTTTTCGCCTTTTAAATAATAGATTGTATCACCTACTCTCATACTGGCATTGGAAAAGTGACTGGCGACAAATTGAAAATGAATAATGGATAACTTTCCCGTGTTTTGCATAAATGAATCATCTCTAAAATGCGGAACTCGTATTGTGTAGGTGAAAAATAAACAATACACATTGAATTACGTAACCTCTTTTTAAATAACTCTTTATTTTAGCTTTTTTTTTTCTTACAAAAAAAGAAAAAATAGTTTTAAAAAGTATGGAAATCGACGACATTTTTCGGTCTTTCAACTCTAATGCGAATGATTTTTCAAGCTGAAAACGTTTGCACTAACCTTGAACATTCAGACAAATTTTAAGAAAGCAGAGTTTTTTTATTTATTTTATGAGCTCCACAAACGAGGCCCTAAGGAAAAAATCCCTTTGGGGTTGCCGTGTGGAGGGTCTTTTCGGAGAAAAGGAGGAAAGGAAGTTCTGAGAAGGAAAAAAGGTATGAAGAGTGGGTCGAAATCTGGAGGTCAATGTGTCTAGGAGTGACGGACGTATGAATCCATCCCTAAATGCGATGTATCGATAGAGTCCAGCTGGAGAGGTCTAGATTAGGTCTCCCTCAAGCAATCTCTCGCTTCGCAGTAGGTGTGCAAACGCATTAGCCGCCCAAACAAACCTCACCCCATGAACCCGGGCAGCCCTGCCAAGTCAGCAAATGTAGCGAACCACTTGAGGTGATCTATAGCAGGGATGTTGGTTATCTAATAAATGGTTCCCGAGGCGGCGGTACCTACCCATACCCGCCTCCCAAATTAAATTCGAGAGTGTTTGCAGTCATTCATCACACAACAGTCGAATTAATATTATGCAATAATTTTCATTTACAATTCTCGCCTATCAACAGATATAAACACTGGTCTGTTCACATTAAAATCACCAATTAATTTGTTTGATTCCACGTCAACTCAACACCTCTTTGAAAAGTCTTTAAAATCTACGTAAAAAATAATTTTAAAAAGCCTATAACCCTAACCTAACGTAACCTATTTAACCAATTTGTTTTTTCATAACTTTTAACGACTTTTCAAAGGAGGTTCTGAGTTTATTTTATTCTGAGTTGTCCGGTCACCAATTTATATTATTCAATCTTATAATATATAAAACAAAGTCGGGTTAGTTACACCATTTATAACTCAAGAACGGCTGGAGCGATTTTTATGATCTTTGATTTGTTCGATTTGTCTCCTCCCCGAATAGCAGAATAGCTATTAAAACATCGGAAAAATTCACGAATAAAAAAATATGTAGAAAATTCTTTTCCTCATACATTTTGTATGGAACGAATTCTCATCTTTTGAAAGAGCTGCAGGAATATTGTGATAAGTATAATATTGAATATTTAGTGAATTTCAAAAATTCAAAAACGTCAAATGTCTACGCGCTGATTGTTTCGCTTTTGTTCTTAAACATATAATGCTGCCCCTCTTCCTTACACACTAAATGTCAACAGTCGAAAATGAGACAAACGGTGAACGTACTCGTATGTCTGCACCCCTCCAAAGGAAAAATACAGTAATTATAATAAATCTTCCTCACACGAATAAAGAAAATGAAACGCATTTCCTATAAGTGGAAAAGTAAGAAAATCACTAAAAATATAAATCCGTACACAATGCCATTTCTGATACTGAGAAAAACAAAACACAGACAGTTGGGCATCGATAATGGCTTCATTGTGTAATTTTTAACTTAATAAAAAAACTGAATTTAATTTAGCCAATAAGTTAGCACAACAGTCCTTGATTCTGAGGCGGTACGAAGTTTTCCAGGTCAGCTATTTGTTAATATTTTAAAATGTTTTTTTATTGAAAACTGTGAATGAATTCCTAAGATAAAACCCCGTTAGGTATTTTAAATGCTGGATAAAACTTGACCAATTAGATTTCATTCGTAATGTAATAACAGTGTAATTGATTTGATTAAATACAAATTCAATACAGCGACCACCTGTCCCGTTTTATGGCAACCAAATATCTACCGTTGAACTTTAAGTAATTTTTTTTTTTAATCTTGTAGCTTGGAGATCGATAGTATTTTCATTTATTTACTATTACGTATTATTATTTACTATTATTTATTTACTATTGCACTATTTTTTTTTAAAGAAAGACAAGCATTCCCGGGTTACGAATAACAATGTTTGAAAATCTCCTACTACCACCACACTAAACGGAAAATGTTGTTTGTGTCGTGATGGAGGATTCAGACAGCCGAGGAATGGAAATGCGACGCCCGGGTGGGACACAAACGCAATTCCCACTCAGCCACAGACCGGTCAAGATGGAACTTCATACCACTTGACCAATTTTATTAATATCAAATTATCACTTCCAAAAATGATCATGTACGCTATTTTCGACATTGAGAAATCCGAAATAAAGTGAAGAATGTTTTTGACTGATAGGTACAGAATTTTAAATCTTAAATTTGAAATCTCGATCAATGAGCTTTAGCGTTATGAAATTTTCACGGGTTCTTTTCTGATTGGAATTAATATCGAGCTTTAATTAAATTATTATTATTAATTTAATTATAAACAAACTAGCGACTTTTCGGAATGCGTTGCAATACCACCCGCATTCCGCTTATCAGTCCCAGTACATTCAGTTTTCAAACAGCTCGCGTGCCACCTATTACAATTTTTTTAATGAAATTTTCATTTTTCATATATTATAAACATTCATTTTTGTACATTATTGTTGATACATTTTTTTTTTTTATTGTTGATACATTATTTTACAAAAATTTCATAGTACAATCCAGTAATGTTGGCCTCACTGGGTTGTTTACCCGTGCTGAGGTCCCCATTTTATAATATAATAATTTATACATAATACAGTTTGAAAAAAAAGAAACATACAATGTTGGTGACGAAACAAAAAAAATATTTAAAATAAAGATAAATTTAAACTAAAAATAGAGATCAACAATTAAAATTAAATAAAATTAACAAACTAAAAAAAAATAATTAAATGAGAATCGGCGTATATTATGTTTTACGTGTTTGTGAGTGTTACGTGTTTTATATTGGTTTTGTGTGTTGCGTGTATATGTTTTATTCTTTTATGTTATAAAATTTTGGTAAAATTGTCTTTTTTGTTCTTTAATCCATTTTTTTATTTTGTGTCTGAAATTATTTTTGTTTTCCTCAATTTTTGTTTCAAGTGAAAGACTGTTGAATGCTTTTATAGCATGGTATTTATGGTGTCTTTGTCCAAAGGTAGTGTTTACCGTCGGAGTTTTTATGTTTTCTTTGTACGCTTGTCTAAGCGGTCTATTAGTGATATTTCGTGTTTGTTGGAGTGTGTTTTTTTTGGTCAAAAATGTAGTTCAGTAGTGTTTTAACATATAATTGGCGTATATCTAGTACGTCACAACTTTTATATATTTGATCTGTATCGGTTAGTCTATGTTTTTTAAGTATTACCTTTAAGATCGTTTTCTGTGCGATTTCTATTTGAGCGATAGCTGCGTTTGTTGCTCCTCTCCAAGAAATTAATCCATATTCTATTATTGATTGACAAAGTGCAAAATATATTGTTTTCATTTGTTTTATTTTACATATTTTTCTTATGTTTAGGAAAATGTGTATTGTTCTGAGGAGTTTATTTTTGATTTGTTTAATATGATGTGTCCATCTAAGGTTATGGTCAATTACGATTACTAGATACTTTATTTGTTCCGTTTTTTCTAGAGGAGGGCAATCGCAGATGTTTGTGTTTATGCATTCGTGATTTTTTATGGTATTTGTATCGTTTTTTGGCTGTCCCGAGTTAGTTAAACTATACGTTTAGAATTTTGATTTCGATATGTTTAGTGTAAGTGTGTTAGAGTCCAGCCATGTTTTCACTTGCGTGATTCCTAGATTCGCTATGTTATATACATTATTCCAATCCTTAGATTTAAAGAGTAAAACTGTGTCGTCTGCATAACTAATTCTTTCACCGTCTATTTCCATGCTGCAAAGTTCATTTATATAAATGGTGAAAAGAATGGCCCCTAGTATGCTTCCTTGTGGAACTCCGTGGTGATTTGCTAGTATGGTTATTAATTTTGACTCGTTGTATTCTGTCGCTCATATAATTTTTCAATAGTTGGAGTTCTTTATCTTTGATACCCATATTTTCTAATTTTTTAAAAAGTGTAAAAAGAACAGTCATTCAAATTTGGTACCTAACACAGCCACCCATTTAAAATACCTATAATTCTTACTTACTTAGTAGGTACTTAAAGTAAATTCATTAATTTAAAGAGTTTATTCGAAAATTGAATTTTGATTGAACTATCGGTGGTTTGCAAAATGTCATTCTCAAATTGCGACATTTTTGATAGTTTCGTAAGAGTTTTTGTAATGATTAAAAAACTTTTTAGATGTATTGTCATGTGGTTGTAATAATTCTGATACCTTCGCTAGGGTGAAAAGAAGGTAGTTTGAAAGATTCAAACATTTCTTATGCTTAATATAGCAAAAAATAGACAACTTACATACCTACATATAAGCAAGCAAATTTTGATTTTTATACATAGATATTTATAACAAACCTGTCAAGACTCCATAGCACAGCGATATACTTAGCAGATGGGTGAAAAATACTAGGGTTAGTATTCAATTGAAATACTTAAGGGTTAGTATTAAGTTGAACTGGTTCCCCCTAAAGTCACCCCGACCTCGTGGGTTCAATTTCTTTCCCAGCACTAGCAATACCTTCTGTTTATAATGGAGGTAGTTGAAGATTTTGAAATATAATTGACAGATATTTCCTAACCTGGGATTGTTTGCCTTCCTTTAACAAACATTGTAAATGAAAAATATGATTTAATGAAAACAAATAACTCAACCACAGTTATTTTTTTTTCATTATATCAATAATGACACCACAAGCTATATTTCCAATGTTTGAAGAAGTAAAAATATGATTGTTTCATATTCTTGTATTCTACTAGGGTTCTTATTTCTTCAAGAGTCATAATAATTTTGCATAGAAACTTTGTTCATCTCTAAGAATGACCACAGACCTTCAATGCTGGCTGAAATAAACATTTCTTCAACATCATCATACCTAATGGCTTTCAGATAAATGGATCATTCACCTTTATGCTTTTCAGTTCTTGCATAAAATTAGCCATGTAGAGATTGAACAACCGCGGCGACGTAATATAGCCTCGTTTAACCTTTTGTGATACTAAACTACCCCGTAAATTCACCGTTCATTCTAACGCAGCGCTTGAAGCGCTTCCATCGTAAAAAGACGCGATTGCCTCTAGAAGATTGTGCCCGTACATGGGTAACACCTTTCCTGATCGAATGCTTTTTATGTATCGACAAATGCGCTGACATGTCTTTGATTTTTTGCAAGAAATTATCCTGTTAACTTGCAAAGAGATAACCTTGACTGGGTACACCTTGTGCATTCCATATTTTGTTATTTATAATTATTTAAGTATTATTAAAAAGCCTTTTAAGGTTTATTGAACTGCCCCAGCAAAAATATTTTATATATTTTTAGTGATAAATTAAAGATGTTCAGTGACTCGGCTTATTATTATTACTATCCGTTAATATTATTTTATTTTTTTACATTAACTCCACACAGGAGGCCCTGAGAAAAATAATTTCCCTCAGGGCCTATGTCATCTGGGATGCTGTGTGGAGGGTCTTTTTGAGGAGAGGAAGGAATGAACATTGGTCTTGAAGAGACCCATGTTATAGGAAGGAGGAAACAAAGAGGCCGGCAAATCATTCCACAGCCGAGCTGTTGAACACAAGAACGAGTCGAAGATACGACCCGTTCTCATGTGACAAATGTCAACCGTGTACAAATTTTGGGCACGCGTTTGGCGTGTTTCCCGACTATGCACCGGTGCCGAAGGGATCAATGATGCTAGTTCCTCGGAGCATCTTCCATTGTAATACCGGTAGAACAAGGATAGCACCCGACGCCTGTGCTCTAAAGATTGCAATCCGTCTGTTAAGATGGGAGAATCTATTAAACGGACCGCCCGTTTCTACACAGAGTCGAGGGTATTTTTCAGGTATTTTGGAGCTCCAGACCAAATTCAAGTATTCTGGGCAACGAGGAGTATATGTTATGGCACTTAGTTAGTCCCAGATTTTTTTTCAATGTTTCTTGCTTTCCCCCTTCAAGGGTGTTTTAGGCCATCAATTCAAATTTTTGGAGCGACGAAATGAAATTATGAATGAATTTTATTTAAATCGGAAAATTTAAAAAATTGAAGTCGAGTTCAGACCTAGAAAAGAAGATATGTAGAATGGAGGGGAGGCAATTTTAGATAAGAGTTGATAGAAGACAGGATATTTGTTTAAAGAGGGACAACCAAAAAATATGTGATCTAACGTTCCCGGTTCTAGACCGCAACAAGCATAATCTGCGGAATCAAGCACACTTAAAAAAGGTGAGAAGGAATCATTCGCATTTGAATAAAGTAGTGGAATTCTTGAAACACGGTTGTGATGGGATAGTTTTGAATTCACGTTTTGAATTGAGGCATAGCAGGCTCCCTTGGATTTACCAATACTTTGTACAAACATTGCAGAATAGAAAAATGTTAGGTAGGGGAATGTGATTTGTGAGGGTAACGATTGGGTTGAACGCTCCTTATTTCGGTAAGACAGTCCCAAAATATCTACACTGAAATGTAACTCGACTTTTAGTATTACTTAGTGGAATCCGAAACCTTATCAATGCAAGCAATTATGGACTATCAAATGCATCATTTAGAATTGTATACGGAAATAACAAGTCAGTGAAAATCATTCTATCCGATAATTTAAGCATACTCAACTCAATGACGACTCAATGATTTGATGACCGGTCGGTGGATGAGTGGGCATCGAGTTTGGGTCCCCCGGGGCGTCCCATGTTCAATTCCTCGGCTGGCTAAGTCCCCCATCACGACTCAAGCAACATTTTAGGCTTACTGTGGTGGTAGTAGGAGATTTTCAAATATTGTTGGGTTATTCGTAACCCGGAAATGTTTGTCTTCCTTTAAAAAAAAATTTTTTAAAATATTGTCGTAGTTCAACAAAATCGTCGGAAAACCCACTTTAAAACTTAGAAAACGTAAGAATTTATTTTGTATTATTTTATTTCGTCCATAACAGACTCCTTTAAATCAGTATTCCTTGTGATATCTTGCAAACTGAGATTAACATGCTTAAGCCCTGTGATTCTCACATTCCATACGTGAACTTCGTAGAGAGGCGTGATCATTGACCTCCTACAAACTAATAGCATGTAACACTCTTCCAAACATTAGTTTTAGAGTGTGTACACTGTGTACCATCAATTAATGAATTCTCTTAGCCTCTCTTTCCTTCCACAAATCATCCTCCACAAGATTATTGTAGTCAACAGTTTTACAATTCTGCGTAAAATATTTCTTCGATCCATGCTGATATTCCAAATTACTTACCAAATTCCACACAACAGCGGGTTTCCAATTCCAACAAAAACATATTTGTATACTTACCTACTGTTTTTACATCAAACATAATATTGCCGATAAGCGAAAGTTTAATACACAGAACAGCTGGTTTCCTGATAATCATTGTGAGATTAATATAAATAACAGTTAGTCTCACTTTCAAGTTAGTGAAATTGCCTCAAAATATTTCTACCGTATGTCATTTCTTCCATATTTGTAAACACGGAATATTATATCAAATTGGAGGGCAGTGCGGCAAGAAGCTGCTTTTGATGAAGTGTAGATAAAAGAAAAACTATTAATAAAAAATAAGAAATCTAGAGCACTTTTGTCACTTTACTTAAATTAGTTCCAACAGCAAAAAAAAATCAAGATAATTATTTAGTTATATATACCTAAAAGGAAGATGATGGATTCATGGCTGAAAACCTGTACAATTAGAATAACAAGTCATGGTACAATATCGCTGTTCCGAGTTAAAGTGCAAATTGCCTTGAAAGTAGAAAGGTAGATGATATCACTAAGAGTAGTGTGTCTGCTAACGGGTGTAGAATCATTTCCTTGCAATAAATCGAAAGGAGATTTTATAGAACTGGAGCACCGCTGCCTGAAGTACGATGAATAGTGGAATCATTAACTTGAATATGTATGCATATGCTATACCAGGGCTGAGTAATAATCAATACATATTATAAAGTGTCAGAAACGAGTCCCGATACGATCAAGGGAGTTATATGGTGTGGTAGCCCTCTATTTCCCATCTATGACGAAGGTTCCCGTTTTTACCTGAAGGGCATGCTTTTGAAAATATTTGGCCTGGAAAAGTCTAAAACATTCGAGAGTTTTCGAGAATATTCCACAACAATCCAGAACATCCCGGAACATTCTGGGATGTTGAGAAATGTTCGGGAATAGTCTGGAACGTTCGGGAACATTCCAGAACATCCCAGATCATTTTGTAACATTCCAGAACACTCTCGAATGTTGTAGAATGTTCTGGAACATTATGGAGTATTTGAAGCCTTCTTTGTACGGGTGGGTCTACCCTTTGGTAGGGGTACCTATATAAAGCAAGATCCGTCGATGATTCGAACATCATGCGTCAGTTCAATCTCATATCGATTCTCTGAGAGAAGTCAGGTGAGCAACTATGTAGTTCACTAATAAAATCACCTTCCACACTTCGAACGTTTCTTCTCCATTAAAATTCCTTTTAATTATTTTAATAGCGACTTGTCTAATTAATATCTTACGGTAAAAAGGTTTTAATCTGCTTGGCACAGGCGCACGTACCTACATACTCGTAGAGGCGTTGAGAAATAAAACAAATAACACTCATTATGCCATTTTTTGTACTTTATATTAATGATGTAAAATGTACTTACTTGTGTCACAAAGAAACTATATGAAATAATAGTGAGTCGTTCGTCATGCAATACGACATAAAATAAATAGTTCAGGAGAGAGAAAGAACCACGACTCGTACGCAATATGCGGACATGTCCTTGTAAGCGGTGTTACGTAGTAATCAAATGATTAAGTATTTGACCCCACAGGCCTCGACCGTGTTTTGTCAGAGGGTAAAATAAATGGAACAATTATGAACGTATCCAAAACTAAAAACTGTATTTGAAAGGTGATAAAATACGCATTTAAATTTTATAAATCGAAATGAACATATAATTTTTGAAATATAAAAATTTTTCTAGCAAACCTAAAAAGTTTTAAAAATGGCTCACTTTACGATTTTTCTAACTAAAATAATTGATAACGAAAAAAAACCACTCATATTTTATTACACAATCGATACCGTCACCCCACCTTTTGCCGTTCCATGTAAAAATAATTAATGAAAAATTTCCGAAATTTCATTTTTTTTGTCAAATTGTTTACATTTTACATCTTTTGCGATTAGATTTCAGATTTGAATATAAAGCGTGGAGTTTTCTCTATCTAACACCGTTTATATCACATTTCTCACTATGATAGTAAGGGAGACCCAACCATTTTTATGAGACCTATCCAAAAGAACCGATTAATCTGATGGGTCAACAAATATTTTGAATTTTTAAGAGTAAATTATTACAATTAAAACTTTTGGAAAAACGCGACAGGTTTACGGTATCCCGTGCCGCATGACGTTAATCATGTTATTGGAAAGCAATTTTAGCAAATTTCAAACACAGCAGTTTATTCCAATCGTGTGCCAATATCAATTAATGTAATGCCATATATTTGCATCAGCGTTTGCAATAATTGGCGTCTCATTAGTTAATTGACATTGACACACGATATCTACTCGCAAAACCAATTGAAGTAAAAGTTTGTTCAGTAGATGCCTAATTTTAATGAGATGAATATTGCAAATGTTTCAGCCCTAGCGATGAAATTATTGAGATTGACACCAAAAAGCCATTGGGTTAGTGGAGAGGATGTAGTGGCGGCCGGCGTGGGTGTCAATTAGGTTACTTGGAAACGGGGTATCATTTTTATATATAGCATACAAATATTACGACGAAATATGTACGTAGGTACCTACATGCATGAAAAGTATCGTCCCCTTGATCTGTTAACCAAAAATCTCCAGTGTTTTGGGGAGATGTCGTATATTTACGAGAATTGTCGTATATTGACGATCAACTGCAACAAGTTTTTCGGTTTTTCGAAATTAATAATAATATTTTGATTCTATTAACTTGTATTGTAAATAAGTTTACATCTTAATAATGCGCGAAATCTGTTTTTTTTCAATACCTCCACACATATGTCATCTTTGGGGATGCTGTGTGGAGGGTCTTTTAAAGGAAAGGAAGGAGAGGAGTTCTGGTAAGGATAAGGTATGAGGGTCAGAATCCGGGAGTCAGACGGACACGTGTGAATCCATCCCTCTCACTGCGGTGTAAGGCGATATTTCAAAAGAGTTCTGCTTGTGAGGTCACAAGGTCTCACTTGTTCTGCCCACCAGGCAGCTGGTGGGCAGACACATCCGCCGCCAATACCAGGACAAACCTCACTACATGAACCCGGGCACCCCTTCTAAGTCGCCAAAAGTAGCGAACCACATGGCATGACGGAGGTGTTGGTTATCCAATGACCGGTCAGTGGTTGAGTGGGCATAACGCTTGGGTCCCACCCGAGCGTCGCGTGTTCGATTCCTCGACTGGCTAAATCCTCCATCACAACACAAGCAACATTTTCGGCTTTCTGTGGTGGTAGTAGGAGATTTTCAAACATTGTTGGGTTATTCGTAACCCGGGAATGTTTGTCTTTCTTTAAAAAAAAATAAAATTAAAAAAAATAAACGTCTATCTGAAGCAGCAAAAATTAGCAACAATGAGCTTAAGCCGTTATTTCCATCGAGAGCTACGGAGCTTTGAAAAATGATTTTACATTCGAAAAACAAAATATTATTCTATTTTTGTCAATCCGAATTTTCAAAGCGAAATGTCAGCTCTGTAGTTTGGAAGTGTTTTCGTAAGCGAACCTATAAATAGCAGAAGCATTAGCAAAGTAATAGTGCAGTTTGTTGATTCCAGGCATGTTCACTAACGCAAACTCAATTAGTGCATAGGCTGTACAGTGCATGCAATCGTGAATTGCAACCTTCCGCTATGTAAACAGTAAACAGGCGCGTGTCCAAACATTGTCAAATTAGCTTTATTTTACCAATTAAAAATATTTTGGCAGCGAATGAAATAATTATTATTATAAAACAAGAGTGCTAGAGCGCTACATCAGTTCTCACATAAGAATATTAAAAAGTTGCAATGAAGCGCGATAATAAAAACAGATTATCTATCAGGTTGGAATGTATTAAAATAATTGGGCCTAATGGTATCAATAATATCGAACATTTCAATCTTCCCAAACTATTTTCTGAAAATGTAAAATTATCATGAGAAACACACGACAAGTTTTGATTACCACCAAGAAATTGGCCCTGAGTAAAATAATTTCCCTTATGGCCTATGTCATCTTAGGGGATGCTGTGTGGAGGGTCTTTTTAAGGAAAATGGTACAAGGGGTGGGTAGGAATATGGGGGTCAGCGTCCAGGTGTGACAAACGTATGAATCCATTCCTCCAATTGCGGTGCAAGGCGATGGGTTGAGAGAGTCCGACTGGAGAAGTCACAAGTCTCTCTCGATCTGGCCCGCCACGCAGCAGGTGACCAGACGCATCTGCCGCCAAGACCCGGACAACTTCTCCGCATGAACCCGGGCACCTCTGCTTAATTCACCAAACGTAGCGAACCACTTGGGGTGACCTATGACAGCTGTTGGTTGTCCAATAAATGGTTCCCGGGGCGGCGGTACCAATACCGCCTCCCAAATTGAGAATGTTTTAGTACTTACTCAAATAGTGCAAACATTTAAAATGTAATTAAACTTCACTCTCTGTCAAGTCTATTGGTAAAGCTAGTCTCAACCCAAAGATAAGCAAACTTGTTGATTGCATTTTAACACCTGAAAATAATTTATTTATTTTTATTAAGTTTATTTTGTAGAACTCCATTTTAATTTTTTATTTATTTTATATATTTAATGATATTACTATTCAATGTATAAAAATGAAGAAAGACATATGAAGTAAATACGTGGGTTATTCAAGAGCATAATGATGACCATTTCAAATATCAATTGTATTATAAGGTAAATCCTAATGAATCATCACGGGTTTATTTTATGGAATAACTAGCTGACCCGACGAACTTCGTACCGCCTCAGAATCAATAGCTGTTGAATTAAATTCAGTTTTTTTTATTAAGTTAAAAATTACGCAATGAAGCAATTATCAATGCGCAGCTGTCCGTGTTTTGTTTTTGTCATTATCAGAGATGGCGTTGTGTACGGATTTATATTTTTGTGATTTTCTTACTTTTACAATTACTTACGGGAATTCGGGAGGCGGATACGGGTGCCGCCGCCCCGGGAACCATTTATTGAATAACCAACACCTCTGCCATAGATCACCCCAAGTGGTTCGCTACGTTTGGTGATTTAGCAGGGGTGCCCGGGTTCATGAGGTGACTTATGTCCGGGTCTTGGCAGTTGGCGCCCTTGAGGTTATTTTCCACGAAAACGGCGCTATATAAATTAGCCAATTATTATTAATTATTATTGATGCGCCTGCCCACCTGCTGCGTGGATTGAGAGAGACTGGTTGAGGGAGGCCTTTTGACCTTTCCAGCCGGACTCTCTCGACCCATTGTCTTGCACCACAATTGAAGGGATGGATTCATACGTCCGTCACTCCCGGACACACTGACCCCCAGATTCCTACCCACCCCTCATATCTTTTTCCTTCCCAGAACTTTCTACCCTCCCCATTCCTTAAAAAGATCCTCCACACAGCATCCCCTAAGATGACATAGGTCCTGAAAGAAATTATTTTCCTCAGGGCCTCCTGTGTGGAGCTTATGTAAAAAAATGCGTTTCATTTCAGAGATTTATTATAATTATTGTATTTTTCCTTTGAAGGTGTGCAGACATACGTTCACCATTTGTCTCATTTTCGACTATTGACATTGAGTGTGTAAGAAAGAAGGGCAGCATTATACGATTAAAAACAAATGCACAACAATCAACGCATTGACATTTGACGTTTTTGAATGTTTGGAATTCATGCATAGTTCAATAAAATAGGAGAATTCGTTCCATACAAAATGTATGGGGAAAATAATTTTCTTTATAACTATTTATTTCGTTAACTTTTGTGATGTTTTAATAGTTATTATCCTATCCGGGGCTGAGACAAATCCAACAAATCAAAGATCATCAAAATCAGCCCAGCCGTTCTCGAGTTATAAATAATGTAACTAACCCGACGTTGTTTTATATATTAAGATTAACGACCTTCAGTCAAATTTAAACAATCCAGTAATTGGGAAACTTAACCATTAATATTTCAGTCATTTTACTTAGAAGTTTAGGGGCACAGGTTATAAAAAAAGTTATTCATTTTGTCATCGTGAGTACCTGTCTAGAAATGACATAAATACATCGTCTGTAGGTGGTAAAAACCACAGTTTGATAATGCCTTCAGAGGGTGAAACAGCTGTAACGCATTATAATAATTACGAAGCAGAAGCAGAACTTGTATACAATAAACTGTTTTTATACATTGAATAGATGTATACAATAAACTGTTTTTATACATTGAATAGATGTATACAATAAACTGTTTTTATGCATTGAATAGTAATATTATTAAAATAAATAAAAAAACCTCAAAATAACTTTCGTTTGGAAGGAAGCCTGAAATTGAGGTAAACAAGTGGCAAAAAAAAAAACAATAATAATTGGCGGTAAAGTGACTCCGAACGTCCTTCTTGCGTGCCCCATTTGGCCCAAACAATAAACAATAGTCATTATTAACCACCGGTTTCACGTGGGAAATAATAACGAAAGCGACCGTCATTTTCCGCTCGACTGCCCCCGTACTTACCTACCTGCCAGTTATCACCCAACTTCCTCCCTCCCTTTCTGTGACGTCTCTAACCATCTCCACCTACACACCTCTTTTTTCCATCTATCAATCATTTCACGGAAGGGTACGTCATGTTCCAAAACTTTTAAATACAGCAACCTATTAGGGTTTACAAGGAGTGGAGGAGCCTTGTCCACCAGGAAATTGGAGTGAGGGTCACGATCCTCAGTAATGACAATCGACTCAAGAAATATGATGGTTCGAAAGATGATATTTTCATTTATTTTGAACTAATAAGTAGAAACCTACTATTCAACGTTGTGCGAGGTACAACGTTAGTTTTACGACATGTTTAACACTCTTAAGTCGGGTCCATTGGGCGCGAAAACGCCAGACTTTTGCTTTGATAGTCAAGGTCAAAACATTGAAGGTCATAAATGTTTGATAATTTTTGTAGTGTTTGAGCTTCCCGTGTTCTGCGGAAAACAAAACAAAAACACAACTTAAACATCCCATCTCGGGTGAAGCGGGAAGGCAGGCGGGTGCTGGCGGGGGGGAGAATTCATTTTTTGACAGAAGATACGCGATGCGGTCGTGTGTGGGGAAAACGGAATGGCCTTTTACGGTTATGTGCCATGAGCGAGCATAATCACGAGTTTAAAATATTATTAAACCTAAATATAATATAATAATCAAAATATTTGATAATAAAATTATAATATAATATCAAATATTTTTAATTATTCTGTTTTTGACGTAAATGTTTACGCACTCTAAATTCTAGTAACTTTAGGTCGTGCAATACAATGACGTTATTATATAATGTTATTGGTGCAAAACCTAATCGATATTTGTCGGAAATCTTTCCTGATAAATAAATGTCTGTGTTTTCTTCCTGGTGTAGCATCTTTTCCACATCGAACGCATTTTAACATTTACGTAAACGAAAAACGTCAAACGTCAAGTTTTTTGGTTATCAACTGCGCGGACCTAAAATTATTATTTATGATTTTAAATAAACACACTGTCGTAATGGATGATTATTTCTTTCGTGAACTCACTTGTAAATAAAGTCTATTAATTTATAAATCGGTTTCAGAGACACGAAAGAAATTGACCAATTTAAATTTATTCTATTTTTGATGCTACGTAATTATTCACGCACTCTAAATTCAATAGTAATCGATTTAGTTGGAAATATTTCCTAATAAATAAATATCTATTAAAATATCTGTGCATCTCAAATTCAATAGTAACTTAGGACATGCAATAAACGCCAAACGTCAAGTATTGCGTACGCGTGGACGTCCGTATTCCAGACCAGTTGTCAAATTGTGTGAACTGCGCGAACTTCACTCTAATTAATTGTTTGAAAGTCCTCCAAGCGCCGAAATGACCTTCAAACGCCGAACACTGGAAACTCAAACACTACAAAAATTTATGACCTTGAATGTCTGTTATGGGACTGTCAAAGCAAACGTCTGGCCATAGTCTGGATTTTGCCCGCGCAATGGACCCGTCTTTACATAATAATGATAATCAAACTATACATTTTATACTTACTTATATATCTTATATACAAAAATCTCGTGTCACGGTGTTTGTGGTCGCACTCCTCTGAAACGGCTTGACCGATTTTTATGAATTTTTTAATGTATATTTGGTAGGTATGAGAATAGGTTTAAAAGTACATTTCATACCGCTAGGTGATTAGGATGTCCCTCCCCAGAAAAAAAAAAAAATTTTTTTGACTTTTTGAATTTTTTTTTAGATTTTTTTTTATTTGGCATCAAAAAATACCTATAACCCCAAATTTTAACTCTCCTACCCCTAAACCCCCATTTTTAATTTCGATTTTAGTATTTTTGTATGAATAAACTTAACCGTCTTTCGTATTTTAAACAGACCGAAATTATTTATATTGTTGAATGACAGATGGCGCTACGTCTGCCTCATCGAACTTTCATCCACACATGCGCAATACATTCATGAAAAGCGTCGCGTCATTTTAATATTTCATTCGGCATCATTTTCCCGCGTGGGAAAACCATTGAGCTTATTTGCGTTGGTTAAAGACGGACTGACAAAATATATCGTACACTCAATTGCTCTTCGAAATTCATATTGATATTCTTTATTTCATTTTCCTACTTTAGTTGGTGTTTTTTTGCTTTTATCGGCGTTCATCGTCTACAGCGCTCCATTCCTCTATCTATCATAGATCCCATCCCCACACACCTGCAATACATTCGTTATTTTTTTATTTAACAACCAAAATATTCACCAGAAATAATTTAAATGGCAGAACAACGTTTGTCGGGTCTTTATCAAAGATATTGGAATATAAGGTCTTTATATATACACTTCGTATGCCAAAACAAAAGGAACATCATTAGCATGGCGAAAAAAACAAAATGAAGTCAAATCAAGAGATTCAGATACTTGAGTCGGGCAATGTCAAAAGTTAGAATAATAGAAGAGTATGTATGAGACGATGTATGAATGAGAGTGAGGCAAAGAGTGTGTGCCAAGACCGAGTTGTTTGGCGGTTCGTCCATTCTGCCTACCCCTGGAAACGGCGTGATCGTTAGTTAGTTGTAATTTTTATGGCACAAATAAAATAAATATTATAAAAAGTTTATTTTGTCGATAGTTCCTCTTTTGACCAGCAAGTTTCTTACAATACGTACATTTCTTTATAAGATCCATCAAACTAACAATCTACATTATAATACCCAGAATAACAGTGACAATTTTAAATGAATGAATAAAAAAACACGTGGTATTTTTGCGGTACAGCCGGACTGAATCCGTAATTTCTGACTCATGGTGAAATGCGTAGGAATTGCGTAGGCGCCACAGGCCATTACACTTCGAATGTCACTTGTAAAATACTTGTTTAGGACGATAATTTCTACGGTGACTTACGGAACTCGGTTCACGCTAACGTTCCACATACCACAGCCGAGAAACTACTAACAACATACTACAAACTACAATGTATTTTCTCAGATAAATACATGATTTAATAGAATTATCAATTACCTAAAATGTGTATGTAGCGTTCCAAGGGGAAAGCGCTCTACTGAAAGTGGTCCTTTTCTGCCATACGTCACCCCAAGTGGTCATTCACCTCTGCCATAGGTCACCCCAAATGGTTCGCTACATTTGGTGACTTAGCAGGGGTGCCCGGGTTCACAGGATGAGTTTTGTTCGGATCTTGGTGGCGGATGCGTCAGCTCACCCACTGCATGGCAGGTCGGATCAGGAAAGACTGGTTGAGGGAGATCTTTTACCTCTCCAGCAGGACTCTCCCGGAACATTACCTTGCACCGCAGTGATAGGGATAGATTCATACATCCGTCACTCCTGAACTGAACCCCAGATTCCTACCCAATCCTCATATCTTTTTCCTTCCCAGAACTTCCTCTACTTTCTTTCCTTAAAGAGACCCTTCACACAGCATCCCCAAAGATGACACAGGCCCTGAAGGGAATTATATTCCTTAGGGCCTCTTGTGTGGAGTTATTATAAAAAAACTATATTATTTATTAGAGATACTTTGTATACTTTTACAATGATTAATTTAACACAATATTTTTTTAATAAAGAAGCTTTTGCATTACATATTTATTAACGAAGATAAATTTTAACTGTAGTTTTCCGTAGAGAAGGAGAACATGAATAATTAAATAAATAAAACATTCATTATATCTATCGTATCTTTCCTCTAAAACTAAAAACCGAAATCTGATTAATGTTAAGGGGCTTTAACCAGCCAGCGGCCGAAATCCACATTTCGTCGAAAGATGTTTCCAATGAGAAAGAAAATGCAAATTATTCTCCGTACCAGCTTTTTAAAATTATAACTCAATATCGATCTTATTTCATTCCAAATTTGCTTTAATTTATACCCACATCCAAAAATGCTGAAAGGCGTGATGATAAAACTATTAAAATTGTGTACTTTTTGTAATTATTTTTTATCAAAAGTATTTATCATTTTTCAATAATGTCTAAGCAAAATAAAAATGTAAAAAAAACTTAAATATATTAATTTGTAAGACCGTAAATAGATAGACAAAATAGAGAAATTTTCGTCATAAATAAGTATATTTTTTAATGATATTATTATATTTTTAGGATATATTTTTTTATGATTTTGTTTGAACTAAAATTAAAATTGTACGTGCATTTACTAGATAAAAGAGGGGGGGAGGTGGAGGAGGCGGAGTGGGAACCCCCCTTACACCATGCGAGCAAAGCCGCGGGAAAAAGTTAGTTTATTATAAAGACAAAGTAATACAATATGACAGGAAAAATAAAAATATTTTACAGAAAAAAGAAAAGTCCCAATAAACTACTTTTAAGTAGTTTGTCAATGGGTGCTGTTACTTTGAAGATATAAATAAACTTATTTTACTTTATTATGCAGTTAGAATTTTTTTATGCTAGAGTCAAATACAAATTATTTCCTTTGGCGAGCCAATTCTTCAACAAATTATATTTGTTTTATCACTTGTACATTTTTTAATTTCGGCAGGTAACGTATTTATCCAATTAGGTAGGTATCATGTAGTCCAGCGTTCTTTGTCCACTACTGAGAGAATTTTGAGATTCTAGTAAAAGTACGGAACATCATGCCTTTGTTCGTATAAACTTTTATGAGCTAATAATTTAACTAATGAATTTTGAACTTGAACATGATTTACGTTTGTTTTACAGGAAAGTTCACAAGCTGTAATTCCATACCTTATAATAGATTCATTAATTAAATTATTAATTTATTTATTAATCTAAAATAGTGATTTAGCTTTAAGCTTCGATTTTGTTACTTGCATTTTTATTCCCTTTCGTAACAATGTTCTAAAACTCAGCATACGGCCTTTAATCAAAATCAGTCTCTATTTTCTAATGACCCGTTCTTCTAGTTCCCAACCTTCGCGGTCAGCAAAAAGGTCCCTCCTTCTTTCTCCACGCTGCGTTGTGCGTTTCTCCCTTCTCCCTCCTACCTCCTATCCGCTCTAGCTAATACCTATACCTCCTAGAACTAGTACTAACACCTGCTCCCAGATCTAGTTTACCACGGGTGGGCGCCTCTATTTAATGCATTATTTTTGCCGGTATCTGGGTGAAGACACACTTTTAACCGTTAGTGGATTCGTTCTCAGATGCCAAGTGTGGACTGTGTGGAGTGTGGTGGAAAGATGAAATTACAGATGGTGGCCGAAACTGTTTATTAGATTAGCAAGGTTGATCTTGATGACTTCATTCAAGGTTGATTATGAGAGACTAGTACTTAGTAACTACTAATAACCCGAATTTACCAGAGTTGCAACTTGCAATACGGTTTTTTAGAAAATCTCACATCTTTATGTTTTCTGTTGTTTTATGTTTTTGTTATATGTTTTCTTTTTTTTCGAAAATCTCAGATCTTTTCGGTTGTTTTATGTTTTTGTTATAGGTATTTTTTTTTAACCCGTCAGGCTAATTTGTTCGCCCTTAATATAATTCTCATAGAAATCATTGTCTCCCTCACTATGACGATCTAAACGGCATTAGAAAGAAAAAACACCAAGCTTTATATTCAAATCTAAAAATTAACCACAAAATAAATTAAGTGTACACCTTTATGAAAAATTTTTGAAACTTTGTGAATTTTTCATTAATTATTTTTACATGGAACGACAAAAAAGTGAGATGACAGTAGCGTTTGTAATACATTTTTCCAATAAAGTATATATGTGGTTTTATTTATTTTTTTTCGTAATCAGTAATTTTAGTTAGAATAAACGTAAAATGAGCCATTATTTAAACTGTTTCATGTTTCCATGAAAAAAAAAATTGTTTCAAAAAGTACATGTTTATTTCGATGTATAAAATTTGAAAGCGTTTTTCATCACCTTTCAAAAACAGTTTATATTTTTCGAATACATTCAGAAATATTAATTTATTTGTATTTTATTGTGAAGTGGAAATATTAGGGTCAACCTCTGACAAAATGTTATCCAGGCCCAGGGGTAAACAGTAAAAAATGTATTTATATTATTTTCTTTAGCTCTGACTGTTAGCCAAACACATTTTTTAGCTCCAATAAAACCTTCTGCGATTTTTAAGGAATTCCAGAAAGGTTATAAAATATTTATAATTATAACATTTCCCATAGATGCAATCATTTTTTAGATTTTCTTCAAGCTTAGACAAAAAAACAGCAGGTTCCAAACTACGATTTCTGATGAACCATGAAATTTGTTGATTTTATTTTCAATTATTTAATGATGAAAACTTCTCGACACAACCAGCAAAATTATGTATTATGATACAATATATAAACCTCATTGTTTCCATAATTTTATTTTTCACACGATGTGACATTAATCTTCTAGTGCCGTGTAGGTTTGTGATACCAACGAAGAACTAATTTTCCAATGGCACGCAGTTTGCTGGCTCAACGTTGCTTTTATTTTTCCGTTTTGAAGTAAATTTCAAATCCGTGATTTAAACAGTTTCCGTTACACGACATAGACATCTGATCCAATCATTGTATAAGTAGCTACATAATTTTTACATTAATGTTTTAAACGCATTCTTTAAAACAGAATCTAGAGAATTGTTCGATTTGTCTGCCTGTCTGGAGAAATATTAAGAAAAAACCGGATAGCGTTTTGTCTATAAAAACTCCCCAAATTCCTGTACGGATTTTAACGGTAGTGCAACACATTCAGTGTAATATAGATATCGATAATATAGATAGCATATCGGTACGTTTTGTTTTTTTTTTTTTGATAAATTCTCTTAAATTTAGGAGCCTCCAAAAATCGCTAAATTTCTCTGCTTTGAACACCACAAAGTAGACAATGTATTTTTAAAAAAAAAAAGCAAAACGTACAGTCATGGAGAATTTTCATACAAGTAAAAAAAATCTTAAAAATTGGTCCAGTTTTGGAAGAGAAAAATTGAAAATACGATACCCCGATTTTGATGATTATTATATTTTTTGTTTTTTTTGTTTTTTAGGTATTAATTTGAACGGTTGAATTTGGCTGCCACCTCTGGTCTGGAGCTCCAAAATACCTGAAAAATACCCTCGACTCTTTGCAGAAACGGGCGGTCCGTTTGATAGATTCTCCCATCTCAACAGACGGATTGCAAAGAGCAAAGGCGTCGGGTGGGAATGCTATCCTTGTTCTTCCGGTATTACAATGGAAGATGCTCCGAGGAATTAGCATCATTGATCCCTTCGGCACCGGTGCATAGTCGGGAAACACGCCAAACGCGTGCCCAACATTTGTACACGGTTGACATTTGTCACATGAGAACGAGTCGTTTCTTCGACTCGTTCTTATGTTCAACAGCGCGGCTGTGGAATGATTTGCCGGCCTCTGTGTTTCCTCCTTCCTACAACATGGGTCTCTTCAAGACCAATGTTCATTCCTTCCTCTCCTCAAAAAGACCCTCTACACAGCATCCCAGATGACATAGGCCCTGAGGGAAATTATTTTCCTCAAGGCCTCCTGTGTGGAGATAATGAAAAAAAAAATCAGCCTTAGGTACAGTTTAGTTGTCCCTTTCGCTCAGCATTCGTGGGAATAAGAGCGATAGTGATAACAAGAGTTTGGAAAAAGGTTAGAATTGTTAAGTTTTTTTTATAATTTATTTCTGTTTCAAATTATGAAATAAAGATCGTGAAAGAAAATGATTTACCATGATTTTAGAGACAAATTTGGTAATTGTTAGTGTGTAATGAATTAGGTTTGCGTAAACTTATTTGATACCTAGCAACCACCGCGCGTGTCCAACACACAGGGTTGTTTTTATTTGCACAAAATATACGGCAAGTCACTGCCGGGTAGCCAAGACTTTCATGTCGATATTTATATCTTATTTACCACTATAAAAACATCCCAAGCACATGAACACAAGACAACAAGACAACATAATAAATAAGGAACTCCAGTGAAAAATATTATCGCTTTAAAAAAATATGTTCATATAGACCAATACACGCTGATTCTGAATATATAAGTTTTATTTCATAATATTAAACGTGGAGTTCTTAAAAAATTATTAAAAAGTTCATTTTTTAACGTCTCGTTAAAATACACTGTAAACTTGGTACGATTGAATGGTTAGCGCTGACGTCACGCGTCACCAGTCATTGTATCACATTGTATTGAAATCAATTGAAATGTAGGCATGGCACAAGCCATCAGTATTAACAACATTTCATGTTATTCTTTATTTCATACTGTTTATAGAGATTTAGTTGTTGTGTTAATTGAAACAATATTTAAGCCTTAATAATTCAGTATCAAAAATAGAGGTACCTCTATTAGTTTATCTCAATTATTTAAAATATTCAAAAACTACTGCACAAAAAAAATAGTAATGCTTCTTCTAGGGAGAATACTTCGAACAACGGAATTTCAAAATGGCGGTAGTTGATCAGCTGATTTCCCGATCCTATACTATTTTTTCAGGAGTGATGACGTCACACGATTTACCAAATTTCCGGTGGTTTTCGGGGGGTCTTGAAAAATTAAAACTTTGACAATTATTTTAACTGTTAAAACTAACTCTAAAGATAAAAATAAAAATGCAGTTTTTTAAGTTAGAAGGCCATTATTTATAAAAAAAATTAAAAAATTGGACTGGAGTTCTCTATTATGCACTAATACGGTAAATACTGAAAGTGATGAAAGAAGCATAAGTGATACAAATGGCTGTGGGTATACAAATATATCCTTCCGGATAGCTTGAAAATGAAAAACAGGATAAACACATTTAAGCAAAACAAAAAATGTTTTACGTTAAGGTTCGTGAGTCAAATTCTAATGTGGTTTCATGGAATAATTTTTAAGGAAACAAATATTTATATTTTTGTTTCATTATGTAAAATTATACATTTTTTAACATTAGCCCTACACAGGGAGCCTGTCATCTTTTGAGATGCTGTGTGGAGGGGGAGGAAAGAGAGGAAGTTCTGGCAAGGTAAAAGGTATGAGGGATAATCAAGATTTTGCACATGTAAAGGAATATTTTATCAAAATGACTGTTGAAAAGAGTAATAAATTAATAAAATCGTAATTAATCTTATGGTAATGAAGATGAGGAATTGTCTTGTGATATGATTAATTCGAAATTTTCATTTTTGGTAATTTATTAAAATACGTAGGTACATTTAAAAAAAATAAAACATCACCAAATGACTTAACACCAACTTCGTGGGCTACTACAGATCTTGGTAGAAACAATTAACCAGTCATCCAAAAATGTATGTTTCTAATTTTCTCTTATTTAATAAATAAAAACAAAAAATTCCTCGAAATCATAAAATTTGTGTATATAATTATTTAAATATCTACCTAAAATGACAGTTCGTAATAGAAGGAATCACTATAAGACACCGTACCAATATCACATAATACAACACAGCCACCATGTTGAACCGGAACAGGAACACTAAATATAAATTTTGCGACGCAACATTTACAGATAATTGAACTGCAAAGTGGTTGAGTTAAAACAGGACTTCGCTACGCTCAGTCAATTAAAGATAATGCTTCAGTTCAAAGGCAGAAATATATAATTAGTACATAATAATTTATCTGGCGTTATTAATACCCTAGCGACTGTACGGTTGAAAATTAAGAATCCAACTCCGAGTATAACGCGCCGCGCCAATTGAAATCATCTGGGAATATGAAGTTTCTGACGCTTCTTAATTATTTCCTAGTTTATCAATTCTCTGGTAGAACCAGGTAGAAGTGCCAGCTGCTTTATTGCTATATTGCTTAGCTACTTTGCAGATTAATGGTACTGCAGCAGATATCAGAGGACCAGTTTACACGGAACGCCCTGGGCACGTGTAACAGTTGTGCGTTGTAATGGGTGTCTTGCATTCTAGTTATCCACGGAACGCAGCAGTGGAGGAGGTTCGACACTAATCCGATAATATCGCTTCTCGATATGGCACACGGCACACGGCAGACGCCCGGCGGCGCGACGGCTCGCTGACAGAAGTACCTCTCAGTAATAGACCAAGATATGCGATATCATGAGATATGCATTAATTTAACTTCTGCTCTCCGGGGACAATGACTTTTCAAAGTATTCGAATTTATTTCGTTTGAAAGGCGAAATAGATATCATTTTAACTACAAGGTAGCGCAACAGTCCTCAATCGATATACTAGGGCACAAATTTTGTTTGTAAATAACTAACTAACCAATCTAACCAAACAACTCGGTCTGGTACACACTCTTTTCACACTCGCATTCACACATCGTCTCATACATACTCTTCTATTATTTTGACTTTTGACATGGCCCGACTGAAAAATAAAAATTGTTAATTTTTTTCAATTAGAACCGGTGGTTGCAATCTGTTAGCTATAAGTTATTATTTATTAATATAATAGTTTGTCCAGTTTACAAACATGAGAACATCTTCCCATAAGGTTTTGAGTTGTGACTTTTGCGCCATCTCACCCAAGGCGTTCACTGTTTTTACGAATCAGAAAATACTTTCAAACGGTGAGCTCTGGCGTCATGAAATTTTCACAGTTTTTATCATGAGACATGCCTACTTATCTTCTGCCCTCCGGTGAGGTGACGTCATAGAGTATTCGAATGTGCATTGTTTGTAAGGCGAAATAGATACCACCTAAGTAATATAATCATTAAATAGTATAAAATAAAGTCGCTCAAAATGTACGTGCGCGTTAATCTTTTATACTATGCAACGGATTTTCATACGGTTTTCACCAATAGATAGAGTGATTGAAGAGGAATGTTTATGTGTATAATACATGTAAATTATATTAGAGAAAAGCCGATAAATTTAAAGAAAACATATTTTTGTGTGATTTAATACGGCTGGCGGGCCGTACTATAGTCACTTTTGAAATTAGTTCTACGGAAGAAATTTATTTATTTATTGTAAGAAACAAACAGCAATTTATATACAGGATGAGTTATACGAGAGGTTAAACATGAGGTAAGTCAAAACAGTTTCTTATGCTAATGTTATTAATAATATACAATTCTAATTGGTAATAACCATTAAATGAAAATGAAAATAATAACAACAAAAAATATATATAAGTATATTAGAAGGGAGAAGGAATAGGAAAGGGCAAGAGGCAGAGGAAGGTGGGATGGGGACAGGAGATGCTCATGCTGTACCTTTTCTGTAGTTGTGCATTAATTTAATTAACATTTGTGGTCGTACGTTTGACTTCGTTTGTAAAATAGATGTCCTAGAGTAAGTAGGTATTTAATTTGAATTATTTTATTTAGTCGTTAAAAATGTACCTATGTGCGCATAGATCTTTAAACTACGCAACGGATATTCATGCGGTTTTCACCAACAGATAGAGTGATTCAAGAGGAAGGTTTATAGGTATAAAAACATGCTTATTATAGTAGAGAAAAGTTGAGAAATTCAAATATTCAATTCAGGCAGCGGGCAGCTGGCAAGCGGGTGGTGTGGATTTTATAAAGGTTGGGTAATGGCGTTGTGTTTCGTTAGCCACAGCAACGTGTGGCCGGGTCTGCTAGTAACTAATATAATAAAGGTGATCATCATTGGTTTGTGCGAAGCAGCAAATATTTGAAACGGTGAATTTTGGCATCATGAAATTTGCACATTTTTCACTTTTAATATTTATAAAAAATAACATAAAACAATATATTATTTTGTTGTTCTATTTTTTTCTCTAATCTCAAATCTCAGACGAAACTTGAAAAACGAACAACTTGTACAGATATTGTAAATACAGTAAAAATAAATTCTTCCTTCGTTATTCCCACTAGCATTTCCCTTTCGGCCAGCTGCACTTTGGTAAAGTTGTATAAAATAGGTTCCATGACAGTTGGCCCCCAGGCGTACTTACATACAATGTGCAGTCGGCTTAGGAAAAATACGACATACCTAATTACACAAAATATATCTAAGTGACCCCGAAGGGATGTGCAGAGAGGATGTACCGCCGAATAACAAAAATATAAAACATATTTTCATTAAAATGCTTCAAGGACGACCTCCGTAGTCTAGTCCGTAACCACTCATAATCCCAGGGTCGCGGGATCGAATCCCGGCGCGGCGTGGGCAAATAAATTTTATTTGATTAATTTGTGATGATTCATTTAAAATAATATATATATATAGTATATTTTCGGCACATCCAGAGTGGAAGATACTCTCAGTATCGCCCTGGTGAAAGACCACAATTAAGAATTGAAACGTTACTAGAAATGGCTTTAGCCGTGTTTGGTGACCAGATCTGAATAGCCAGGTACTTCCCCACCTTCCTCTACCCACTACCCTCAGCCTCACAACATACTCCAATTGGGGATGCCATAGTCTCACTGGCTCCAGACGGACCGGACTCTTGTGCGGTATTCAGAGTAAAAAAAAAGGAAAAATCGGTTTCTCTATATTCTATGTAAACCAGCACATAAATAAAAAAAAAAATCGACACTGTGTATAAACTCGTTTGATATTCTACTTACCAACTTATTATTAAGGAAATTTTTATAAGTCAATTTTACGTTTGAAATTGGTAAATTATAATTTTACAGTAAATATCATTTCAGGGGGGCAATTGTCGGCGGATCAATTGTTGGGTCACTGTACAAAATGAAATAATATAATATGTAGGAAGATGATTCCCAATTAAATGTTACCCTCGTATATTCAAATATTAGGTAGCTACAACTGACCTACATTACATAGATACCCAGAGTTAAAAAAATATATATCAGCTTATAAGGTAAGATCAAATAATGCTTATGTATTAACGGTTCAACACTATTTGTAAAATAAACAAAAAATTACGAATAAAAAGTTTTAAAATAGATGGTCTCAGTCACGGTCAATTGACATTTAGTGTGAAGAGATAATACGAGGTAAACCGTGATGCGGGGAATGGGGGGAATGCGACCAGCGCGAACCTGAAATGTTGAGAAAACGTATCGAATTGGAAGTCATAAATCACACAACTGGACTGCACTGTTATGTTAACTTGGATATAGTTCAATAAGTCTAACTTACCCTGAAGTAAATGGCAGATTTTGTGATTTTCGTTAATGGAAAATTTACCGTAATCGTAAATAGAGTTTTTATTATTATATAACAATACTATAATAAATTAGGTTACAATATCGACACAGGTATATCCTAGTGAGACAGGCATCTAAAAACAAAATGTAAACATCCCTTATAATATTATTATTGTATAACAATACTTTAATAAATTAGGTTACACTATCGACACAGGTCCCAGTGAGACATGCATCGAAAAAAAAATGTAAACATACTTTATAATATTACTATTATATAATAATACTATAATGAATTAGGTTACAATATCGGCACAGGTATATCCTAGCGAGACAGGCTTCGAAAAACCAAATGTAAACACACTTTATATGGATAAATAAATAATAAAAAAAATTAAAACTAAGTACCTACATTATTTTATCAAAAAAAATACTAATTTCGGTTGTCGTTGTGTCTGGCACAATGAACTCAAATTTGCTTTGAATTTAAGTAGTGACCGACCGAAGGCTCGGTTTCGGCAAGTTTCGGCAAAAAAATCTAGTTTCGGCATCAGTTTCGGTTTCGGCAGATTTTCTGCCGAACCTTCGGCCGTACCGAAACTCTGCAAAAGATCTCAATAAATGGTAAATTTAGTCTTAAGAATGTTGTGATTGTAAACGCAATTTAAATTAAAATACTCAATTAACGAGGTCCTTCCTTTATAATGCACACAAGTGTTGATTACTGACAATGTTTTGTTCCAAGCAGTAGTTAACATGTTTGTTAATTTTTAGTACCTAATATAAAAAAAATCACATACTCTAATTATTGATTTTTAATTTCATTTAACAGATGTTTGTTTGTATAAGTGTAAAAAATAAGCCAAACTTCAGTAAACAATAGATTTTTAACATGTCTAAAAAACGTTTCGGTTTCGGTTTCGGTTTCTGCCGAAACTGAGACAGCTACCGAAGATTCAGTTTCGGTTTCGGTAGAAAGTCTTGTTTCGGTCGGGCACTAAATTTAAGTGACATTTTCAAAATTGAAACTGATTCAGACAAGCGGTAAAGTATCTACCTATTTGGAAAATATTTAAAAGAAAATGATTTTAATTGTCATTTTCATAATTGGAATTGATTTGAACGCCATGAAAGCAGTGGCGTAGCGAGGGGGGGGGGGGGGCTGTCACTCGACCAAGATATTGCATACACGTAACCAAGATATTGCATACACATGCAACACGGTCTGTTTTTATATTTTCGTAACCCTATATCGAAAGTGCACCGAATTTTGTGTCGATCGGTTTTTTATAGGCGGAATAGCCTATATTCTAAATTCTGAAATTCTCTAGCCACCTCCCCCCAGGATGGACCAATTTTATGAAGTCAAAATTAGCGTTTTGAATTTCTCAAGTCAACTTTAATAGGGGGGGGGGAGTGACACTGTGCCCCGGGGGGTGACATCCGCCCCGGGTGCCACCCATGAAAGCACTTACCTGAAGCTTTTGATTTCTTTAGCACTACTTCGACGGTCCCGAAGAACCTCAGTGGGATCTGTTAAAAGTTGAAAATCGTTTCGTTGGCTTAGTTTGATGATTTAAAAGTCCGTATTTTCGGAATTTTTAATGAAATAAAAGGAACGCAAAACATCAAAACAGCACTTTATTTCAAAATCACTAAAAATGCAGAAACAAAACTTTTATCAGCTCGGATTCGATTTTAGATTTTCACGGCCAAAAATATTTTTGTTATTAGTTTTTGGGATATTATGCCGTGTTGCGTTGTTGAAACGTTGGCTAAAGAAAGAGGTAGCGCAACATGGCATAATACCCCCAAAACTAATAACAAAAAAATTATCAGCTCTACTACAAAACTACAAAATCGCTCTTCCGACATTGTTCTTCAGGACCATTATTATTATTTTTTTTTTTTTTATTGGCAATGTTTATTAAAAATACATATGAAGTTACAACAGTTACATAGTTACATAGTTACATAAGGTTAACAAAAAATAAAAATAAATTGCCTTTCCTCACCATAAAGAGACAATGCTCTTGTGTTTGGTGAGGGAGTTCTAGCTCAATTAGTAAATTAATGATCGTGTAAGTTAGTAATAACGGCTATTGTAAATAATAAGAAGGTTAAAAAATCTTGTATAATTTAAAAATAAAAATCCTGAAGAGTTTAAAAAAATCATAATATAAATTAAAAAATCATTATAAATGGAAGAATCATGTAAGTTAGTAACAAAAATTATTGTAATAAGTAAGTAAAGGATACGTAAGAAAGAACGCAAGATTTATACAATAGTAGACTCAGAGATTTAGAAACTAAGAAATGAAAGAAAAAAGAAGGAATAAATGATTTATAAAATAGCAGACTTTAAGATACAAAGTAAACATATTTGGGACTTTTATAGTAGTTTCATGTAATTTTTTAATTTCGGCTTAAATTCCTGCATATGTTTGCATATGCATTGTTTTGGTATTTTTATTTTATTAGTTGAAAAGCTCATAGCATTGCCCGGCCTTATTCTTATTTAGGGGGTGGGAAAAGAGAATGGTGATGATTTTTCAAAATCTCATGTAGACAATGACCTTTCTCTTATTTTGAAATTTTGAAGGTCGAGCGTCGAAATAAAACTGAATATTTGTTTAAAAAACAAATTAACGGTCATTGTTCTTTATATAACATGGATCGGTAGAAAATTAAATTAAACCCTAAGATTTATAGTATAGTAACCTACCTTTTCAACTAACATACCAGGCCCCCTAGCATGGTCGATCGATATAGGTTTTATCGAAAATGTCGGTAACTTGTCATTGCTCCCGAGCACGACTACAGGCCGCTAACGAAGATATACCTAACAGTTTGTCAAATAAATTAGGAACCCTTGGTTGTTGTGAACTGTTGTTTGTTCGTTAGCGGCCAGCAGTCGGGCTCGGGAGCGATGACAAGTTACCGACATTTTCGATAAAACCTATATCGATCGACCATGCTAGGACCCCTGGTATTGAAAAGTGACTAAAGTGAGTAGGTATATCTATAATCATTGCTTAGTGAGAAACGATCTCCCACCCGAATGTTACTTCAACAATGCTGTTTTTTAATCTACTTATTCTTTCGATATTTTTTCCTTCGTTAGGATGCTTTTCTGCTACGAGTAATACATATGTCATCGATTTCTGTAAAAATATTTACGCAAATAAAAAAAATTCTAGTGCAGTTCACACGCGGTAGAAGCGAAACTTTCCCAAAACAATCATAACCAATACTTGAATAGTGAGGTCATAATCAAAGCCACCAATGAGCGCAGACCTCGCTTAATTTCCGTTTCATATCTCAACGAATAGGAGCCTTTAAAAGTGACATCATTATCAAAGCGGCCGATGAGCGCAGTTGATGCGTCACAGGTGCAGTAATCGTCATTTCCGTTTCATCCGAAATCCAAATCACAGCCGTGCTATAAAGTTTCGGTGACCGGCCAACTCAGAATGAAACCAACTCGGAAGCACCTCAGAAAGGTCATTAAAAGTGATGATAAAAAAAATTGGTTAAATAGGTTAAGTTAGGTTAGGGTTTCCGGCTATTTTAAAATTATTTTTTCATAGCTTTCAATTACCTTTCTGAGGTGTTTCTGAGTTGGTTTCATTCTGGATTGGCATGGAACCAGAAGTTTCACTTCAAAAATTCCACCAGCTCTAGCTGAATCTTTACGTTACGATTACAGCTAAATTAACTTTTTGTAAACATAACTTCAAAATAAATAATACCGAGTGGATTTGCGCCGAGATCTCCGAGGTTCGTCGCGCATGCACGACTATTCTAATTAAAACCCGTGAAAAGTAAGTCATGATGCCAATCAGGGCAATGAAGACTAGCCGTTTAACTTTGTTGATTACTCGAGCTTCAAGATTACCTATCGAGACGTATTCCGTTACACATTGTGACTATATCTATAATGTTTGTAATGTCCATATTATAATATATGGCTACACTGTAATGTAGACAAGTATTCCTTAGTAAAACGGTAGGCTTTCTGATATAATGCAAATAGTATTGATCGTAATATTAGGTATTATCATAAATAATCCATACTTGGAGTTGCGAGAGTAATCCTGTTGAATCGAATCGCTGTGGATATCGTCGTTTTTAGCATTGTATAAGTAGGTACCTACTTTCGTTGTTGATTCTTGTAAAATAAGTTTTATATTATTATACAAAGAAATGCCAAAGGTATTATTTTTGGTTTTTAATATCCATTATACACTTGTTAGAATTTTGTGCTTTCTATTAATTTTTAAACCGTTGCATTTCAAATTCATGTCTTTTTAAAAATTTGAATTTGAACAAATCAGGTACCTACTTTTGAATTTGAGCAAATCGTAAAATTTCGAAGTTAACTTTCATTCCGGGAAAGTTCTATTCAAGCGCTGTTATTATATTAGTTCTGTGAACATACTGATATAACAACATAAACCTAATAAATCTTTCACAGAACTTGAAAATTAACTTCGAAATTTGATGAATTGTTCAAATTCTCTGAAACAACCAAACCTTCGGACGGGTTGTTTCAAAAAATTTGACGGATTCACCAAATATTTAATGACAATTTACAGGTTCTGTGTAAGTTATATTCCAGTTCTGTGATTATTTCAGTTTAATGGAGCAACTGGTCTTTATTGATATATTCTTAATCTTACTCTTACGCTTGCGTCAACCTTGCATTTTTTTGAGAATTGTTTTTTTGTTTATTCTCCTCTGTCCAAAAAATTTTAAAAAATTCCCTAGATTTTCTGCCCTTTCCCTTTTCCTTAGATGTACAAGAATTTTCCTAGATATACCATCACTATATGGGATGCTCACCTCACCGCTCATCTCATTCCCGAATGTTTGGCGAAATGTTGAAAATAGGCAAAGGCAATAGAATATGGAGCGCGTATAGCGTGGTCTGAAACAGGCAAAACATTTTAATTGATCGAAAAAGTATGTTTAATTGGTTTGCTGAAAAAAATTGCGATTTATTTTTAGTTTGATGATATTATACCTATATTTTACAGAAAATAATTTTTTTTCCAGATGTGAAGCACTTGATCGGAGAACCAGACTTTCGGGATGTTTCCCTCCGCTGGGACTACGACCTCCAGCCAATAGACGAAATGCAGGGGGGCTTGTTGGAACTCCCGCTGCCCAAGACCTTCCACATACATTACTGCGAGCTGCAGGCTTGGGGGCCTCACCGCTGCAGAAATACTGTAAGTGCTTATTCACATATGGCACATCTATCTCAACATTTTTTCACAAGGTTCAAAGTTCAAAATTCAAGGTGCCAAGTTCAAGTTTCAGTGCCCAAGACCTTCCAGATACATTACTGCGAGCTGCAGGCTTGGGGGCCTCACCGCTGCAGAAATACACGTCCCACCTTTAATATTTTTTTAACAAATTTTTAGGTTCAATGTTTTTAGTTCAAGGATCATAGGTAAAAGCATTAAGTGTCAAGAGTCAATGGTTAATATTCAAGGTACACAAGAGTATTCAGCCGAGCAATTCTATTTCTTTTGTGGGATTGTTATCGAGATAACGGATGTGATCTCCTGTCAGATTTGTGTGATTTTTACATATTTACTGTCACATATTTTAGTTCAGATCATTTTCTACACGAATTCCTGCAAGTATGCATGATTATTTATTCTATACGTAGTGCACCGAAAAAACAAATAAATCCCACAAATCTGACAGGAGATCACGTCCGTTATCTCGATAACAATCCCACAAAAGATATAGAATCACTCGGCAGGTTGAAAAGTTTAAAGTTCAAATAAAAAATTTCAAAGTTTTAAGGTTCAAATTTCAAAGTTCAAATTGCAAGGCTCAAATTGCTAGATTAAAATTGCAAGGTTCAAATTGCAAGGATCAAGGTTCAAATTTAATATATGATATTTTAAAAATAATTATTATATTCCTTTCACTAATTCAAGGTGGTTGAAGACTCAGACGAGATGAATAACCAAGTGACTGGGGTGCACGGGCTGGTCACTTCGCACCGCAAGGGGCGCTGGGGGCGCTCCTACTCGGCGCGCATCAACGGGCTGCGCATGGCCACCACCTACTCCTTCGAGGTGCGCCCGCTGCACGGGGGCGCCAAGATGCGCACTGCCAAGGCAGACCTACCCGCCAAGTCCATCATCGTGCCTACTAAAGGATGTAAGTATTGGATGTGTGATTTTTATGCAGCCCAAAATGAAGTTTTCTATGTTTAGGAATTTGGTATCCATACAAAAAAGAACAAATGGTTCTCTTAAATTTATTACATTTATATTATATTTTGTGAAATTAGAACTTTCTTCTTATTAGACCTAGGACTCTCGATGGGGATTTTGATTTATTGCTTTATTTTGGTCATCAATTTGAACCAGCAATTTTTTTCCGCACATTTCTCGGAAGATTGAATGCAACTGACCTGATTTTAATAAGTGGAGGGTGAGTGCAGATGAAAAATGTTAGCTTGTGCCTTCTGGCATTGAAGGTCGTAGTTTCACAATAATAGCATTTTTGGACGCCGAATTACTGGTAAAAATGAATGGTTATATTTACCATTTACCTGTGTGCATGGACGGATCTAACCAAAGATATTGAAATACAAGAGATATGCTATGATGTCTGCTCGGCCGTCGGCAGACTACTACCTAACGGTAGTAGTCCGAATAGTTTGAATACGGAAAGAATTTGTTCATTTAGTTAATTTTTTTAAGGTGTGCAGTAGTATTGGTTAACAATATCGGCGATGCGAGGCGACTTCCCCCCTCCTTACTGAGTGGCCCGCCTATTGCTCACCTATTGAATGCGTACCTACATACTTAACGAAAATCTGAAAACATTCATACATTCAACCTACAATAACCTCGCGCAGTACACATATTAATAATGACTTTTCATTCCCATTCCAGTTTCCGCCCGAGCAACTCAATGCCTTCCGCACGCCAGCGAAGTGGAAGTTTCAACAGGCCCCCACTTCGGAGGCCGCATTGCCGTGGAGGCTGCGGACGGGGAGCGCTGCGCTGTGCAGGGAGACCCCAACAGCGGCCGGGACACCTACACGCTGCGCATAGACCACGAGGAGTGTGGCAGCGAGGTCAACGATACCACCGTGGCCACCTTTGTCACCGTGCAAGAGAATTTACCCATTCTGACACACAGTACGAGGAGGTATGTAAAATTTTATTTTGCTGTTTTGAATTTCTAGTTCGTCAGGTCACAATGAGTGTTTTAAGGGCTCAATTTCTTTTCCATTATAAACTATTATTCGAAATATCAATTTAACTTTCAAAATATTAGATAAATCGCCATATTGCTGATTCCATACTTTTGAAAAGTTTGACATTTTTTATTTTAATTTTCATCTAAAAGGCTTGAAACTTGAATGAAACAAGTCAACCATTATTTGGTATTCAATTGCTAATTGACAACCTTGTTTATTAAACCGATAAAAAGGTGGAGTTCATTTTCTCATTAGCTTCTATCTGCTGATAATTATAATTTGTTTGATTGAAAGAGCACAATTAACTTTTGTTCCAGGTTCTTGGTGCTTTGTTCATATAAACCGGAAACCCTCACAATCCGGGCTGGCATCAACTTGCCGTCCAATGGAGCGAACCCACATGTGAAATTCTACCGCCCACAATCAGGACAAGCCGAGCCATATGATGCTCAAGATGACGCTATTAATGAAGTTCAACCAGCAAGGCTGGCAGCCAGAATTGCTGAGCCATCTACAGGTGTGTTTTACAATGAAACATTCTTCTTGTTCATGAGCAATCTGGTATACAGCTGTGGACTCAGCAATATACAGCCCTCCCTCAAATTTTACTGATTCTTGGCTATTCTCACCCATTGGCATATGATTCAATCTCCTATCGCCTTTGATCATCAATTAATCTCATGTTTTTCCCCAAATAACAATAGTCATCTGTTAGTCTTTCTATGCTACAATACTAGTGATATGCTAATGTTACATCAAAAAAGAATACACTAAGTCGATTGTATCCCTAATGGCTTATTTGCATTGGGAGAGTAGTTTAGTTGAGTAGCGAGTAACTTATAACTTGACTCACCGAAAAGCGTTCACATTAAAGTCAAGTAGAGTACATTAGTAAGCCGCGTGTTGCAAGATGACAGGCTGCCATGCAACAAAGTAAATATGTACGCTAATTAAGCTAATTGTAATGCTTATTTTAGAAGAGATGGTAGAATAAATTAGTGAGTTGAAAATAAATAAACTATGGACAAGAAGAGAGATTAACCTGTTGAATGTTGGATGGTATTTTAGATTGATATTGGCGCAAGCGATTCTGACCTTGTCCTTCACACAGTTTCTTTAAAATCACATTTAAAAGCAAAGCCCGCTGGCGGGCTCGCAACAGATGAGAGGTTAATAGCAGCATAAATTAAGAATTTTAGAGTAGCATCTTCACTCCAATGGTACGACATATATGCGCGTCTACTAATGAACTCTGCTAAAACGACAGGTTCGCGCATGTTAGTGAGCAGGGACGGGAGGTGAGGGTCGCTACTCGCCCGAAAAAATAGAACGAAATGAATTGACTCTACTAAAGAGCTGACTAAGCTACTCTACTAAAATTTTGGTGTTCGGACGCGTTTAGTTAATAATATACTCGCTAATCGACTAAACTACTCTCCCAGTGCGAACGGCTCTTAAGACCCTAAATGGAAACAATTATTTTAATACTTCAGAAACAATAATCTCGATCATGCAAACTTTCATATAATTATTATTGGGTAATTTTGTCTGCCTGGCACCACTGTACGATTAGAATGGATGTTCTCTCTAATAAACAAGTTGTTTGTGGCTTAAAAAAACGCAGCAGCATGATTCAGCGCTAAGGCTGTAAAAAAATATCTTCCAATGCTGACAAAAGTGATCTTTTTTTAATGTGCGAAGAATTTCACTCGAACTGAAAACATCCCGTGATAATAGTCAATTTTGTGACCAATAAACATTATCCAAATTTAAATAATCATGATAATGGTACTTTTTACTGTGAATATTTAAAATTCTTCTGTTTCTTCTCCATTGATTTCCAGACACCATCTACTAAAAGATACAAGAATGTAATAAATCGTTTTTCAGGAAACACAGCGCAAGCAGTTCTGATGGTAATCCTGGTAATGGCAGGACTTGCCGGAGTAGCCCTACTAGTCTGGAGAGTCATTCCCGGATCCAAGAACGACTTGGACACAATATCCGTTGCTTCTTATGAATCCTCCGCATCCAGAAACACCATCCAGGCCTTGGACAACCAGTCAGATACGGCCTCAATCTACTCCATTTCCCTCTCTGAATGTGGTCACTGTGGAGACAACAGCAAGCAAGAAACTGACCTAGATAATACTTCTGAAGCTTAATGTAAAAAGACCATATATTGATGCCCTTGCACAATATTAGTACTTACCTTTATTTTACGTAACTCAGCCATAAACTCGATGATAAATGCAAACATAACCCTCTGAGCCTCGGAGCCCTGATCTTTCGGCGACTATGTTAAATGCCGATCTGTCAGCGCAAACTTTGATGTATCATACAAAAAATGATGACTCAGAAAAAATCGAGAAACAAGGAAAGTCCTATAGAGGAACCTTTTGTTATGCAAATAAATAATTCATGTATGTGAAACTTGGTAAATATTCCACTAACTGCCGCAGTTTTATTAGGCACATATTTAGGAAATTACATTAGGTTTCAACTTAAGCACTACAAGAAACAACTAATTACATTTGGATAGACGGTAAAAGATGCAAACTTCAAAACTTTCCATATAAAACTTCTTTAGCACGGTTGTGATTTGAATCTCAATGACACTTAAAAGAGACAAACACATACATCAATAGGATTTTGCCTGTGAGAGAATGAGATAGTATAATCGGTCTCCTCTTTGTGCGCTACTTCGGAGCCTCCCCACTCTTGTCTACTTCACTTTTCTGAAGGTTTCACATCTTCACTCTGTTTTTTTTGTATGGATTGATATTTGCTTGAGTTTCGTTTCAATCTAAATACGCATAAATTACTTAGTTACCAAACTAAGAACCTAATATGTGCCTGTAAATAGTTGTTTCTTGAAGTAATTGTTGAAACAAAGTATAATTAGCCTAAAAGTGTAGCAGTAAGGTAATAATTCCCCTTTTCTTAAACAATTACATTTTTCATGCAGAAAAATGGCGGAGGCCAAAAAGTTTAATATTGCCTGGTTGAATTTTTAAGCATTCACTAGTATCTATGAATAATTTGATACAATTACACAGAAATATTGTCAAAGATATTGAAATATAAGAGATGTGCTTTCCATAGTTTTTACTGGGCAGGACTGTGTTTCCTGGCATCGCCAATATTGTTAACCAATACTACTGCACACCTTCAAAAAATCAACTAAATGAATGAATTCTTTCCATATTCAAACCATATTGTTAACTAATACTACTGCACACAACAAATTCTTTCCGTATTCAAACTATGCCCATTCGGTAATAGTCCGCCGACAATCGGGCAGTCATCACAGCATATCTCTTGTATTTCAATATTTTTGTATATTGTAAAGTCAAAAGATAGGTACATATATATCTCAGCTTGACAAAACTGTAAAATTGATTGCTAATAATTTTATTAAAATTTAAAAAAATAACTATATTAGATGACTAGCATTCCTTCTTTGACAATAATTTATTGTACAGTACTCTCTCACTAATCCACCATCCCAAAAACTGGGCAAGTGTCTAATTAGTGAAAGCGACAGATTAAAGTGCATACATACAAAATATGTTAAAAATTAAAACAGATATTCATTAAAAATACCGCCATCGATCTTTCGTAAAATTTCCATTTTTTGTTTCAAAGTTAACTTATTCAACAATCAAGAGTGCGGTAATCCAACCCGTCAGAATACAAAGGCTTTGCGATCGAGTCTAGGCATGTGGCAAATTACTGAATTTGACAAAGGAATACCGGCCAATTGTATAGCTTGATTTTGTTTCTTTAATTGATAAAATTATGGCAGATTATAGTAGTTGTCACAAGATATATAATAAAATAATATAAAGTTATAATATAATTATTTAATCGATAATCGAGCGGCAGATTAATGAGAGAGTAGGTACTGTATTTAATATACTTTGTGTTACCCATTGGATTACATTAATTGTAAGCAAATGGATCTGTGTGATTATTTTTTAAACAATGTATGTGATAAACTGACGTGGAAACTCCGTAATATATATTTAATATGTAATAATTATTTATAGTGACCAAAGAAATAAAAAAACCTTCATAAAAATATTATTTATTTATTGTTCAAAATATGTGGGTTCAAAAATTAATTCATCGTCTCTAACAAAGATATTGAAATATAAGTAGATGTGCTATCTGCTGTTTTTACTATGTGGGTCTGCGCTTCCGGGTGTCGCCGATATTGTTTACCAATTAACAAATAAACTAAAAGAACAAATTACGAATAAACCAAACGAACGTTAAACTAAATGAACGAATTCTTTCCTTATTCAAAATATATTGTTAACCAATATTAATGCACATTTTTAAAAAATCAACGAAATGAACAAATTCTTTTTGTATGAAAACTACGCTAATTAGCGCGTAGTCCGGCGACGGTTGCGCGGACACCATAGAATATCTCTTCTGTATTTGAATATCTTTGGTCTCTAAATTATATACATATATATTTATTTTTTTTATAAAAAGAAAGACAAACATTCCCGGGTTACGAATAACCTGACAATATTTGAAAATCTCCTATTACCACCGCAGTAAGCTGAAAATGTCGCTTGAGTCGTGATGGAGGACTTAGCCAGCTGAGGAATCGAACACGGAACGCCTGGGTGGGACCCAAATACGATGCCCACTCAACCACTGACCGGTCATATCAAAGAACTTCAAGAATTACTTCAAGTAAGGCGCCATGAGCTCTTTCATGATACTGTTTAACTCTTCCAATGCTATCTGCGCATGCAATCGCACTGTGTCATCCTCATTCTCATCGCTGTAGAGTTGCTTGAGTGTTCGGTACATGGGGAGAAGAGCTTCCTTCAGGAAGAATAACGACTCCGTTCCAAGGCCCTTTATTAAACTGGATATCACCATCACTGAAGCACGGCGGCACTCAGGGGACTTGTCTGTCTGTATTATAGCATGAATGCAATTTAAGATCTGCAATAGATTGAAATTTGATTAATAAACATGTAGGAAGAGCTACTTTCACCTACCGATAGGCTGGGGTTAGACTCGTAATTAAAATTTACGGATTACATAATATTTTGACAGGACACTCACAGGAGCGTTTACATATGCATCCGACTTGTGGTAATTAATGATCACGGAAGTTGTTCGGAAGTTCGACCAGTGTAAATACTCATGCAACCGTTTACATCTGTAAACGGTTGCATGAGTATTTACACTGGTATTTACACAACGATCTGCTACTGTCAAATTTACGCGATTTTGTCAATAAAGATGAAAGAGCCCCAATAAAGTGTTGAAATAGATTTTGGCTTTAATTAAGCAATTCTCCACGCGTTTTTATGCCGTCAAAGGTGGTCAAGGCGGCAATTAATTTTGTTTTATACGAATGTCAGCTACCTGACATCTGCTAATAGCAACCGACTTCGAATTCAAAATTTCAAATACGTAAATGTTAAAAACAAAAACATTAAGTTGGACCGATAATTGAATAGAAGGACGCTCATTTTCCTGAAAACTTAAATAAGTGGAATAAATACTAGTTTTGTAGGAAAAAAATCCTATGAAAACAATTGTCCTTTAATTTTTGACATTTCGCAACGGTGCGCGGCGCATTTCCGAACTATTTCTTGCAGTAAGTCTCTGAGCTTATCAAATTGTTTTTATAAGCTGTAAAAAGGCTGGAAATTCGCGCGGGCGCGATTAGATCTGTAAAAAAACTTCCGAAAGAATAAGTTCTGTAACTTGCTATAAATTACATTAAGTGACTTTTGGTGTCATTTACATTGGTAATTTGGCCAAAAATCGCTTACAAGAGCGATTTACAGGAAAAAATTTACGAGTCCAATCCCAGCCATAGGATGTGCAAGGTTAAGGTGTAGTAATTCTGAAAAAGTTTATATGAATCGTAAAGCGCAAAGTGCTTTTTTTAATTTTTACATTAGCTCCACACAGGGGGCTCTGAGGGATAAAATTCATCTTTATTAAAATTTATCTCTTGGAAGACTTTATATCATCTTTGTGGATGCTGTGTGGAGGGTCTCTTTAGGGAAGGGAAAGAGAGGAAGTTCTGGGAAGGAAAAATGTAAGAGAGGTGGGCACCAGAGGCGGCCTCTTCCTTAGTGCATTGGTGCACTGCACTTCCAAAAATCTATATACGTCAGAAGTGTAAATTAGTACATCCTCTCATGAAGAATTCCCGCCAATTCGTTTTAAAATCCTTACCAATTGACTAGACTCCCTCCCATGAGAGAAAGGAATTTGTGCACATTTTGGTTGTGACGAGGCGTGACGTCACATGAAGTAATATTTCTACTGGGATCATTGACATACTTGGTCGAAGATTGGGATCATGAAATGAGCAAGACAGGTATAGACCCATAACGAAGATTGACGTGTGAGAGCAGAGAAGGCATATGGTGCTAGCGTGCATTAGCGGAGAGCAAATGACAAAACATTAAACTTGCGTAATGTGGTCCCGAACCTTTGAAATTAAACAATTATGTTTAACGAATTTAAAACTAATTAACAATGTTATGTTTTAACGCTATCGGTCGTTGGCGCAGCGCATCAACTTCAGTACTGTTTCGGTATTGACAGCATTTTAACGATTTTCGCAAGTTTTATTCTGCAAAATAACTTATTTAAAAATGAGTGCTACTGAAAAGATTGCGATTAACGTCGATTTTATCAAAAGTAACCGAAGTTCATTTGAGAATAAATTGTTTTTAAAAAATAATGGACCTCCAAAACCATGGATGAATATAAAACAAGTTTGTAGAGTTAAGGAAAAAACTGTGAATAGTGTTTAAAAAAGAACCATATTTGAAAGCATCTTGGCTTTGTCGATGTGACCGTCTAAACACATTTCATTGTTTTCCCTGTACAATTTACGGAGGCGATAAACCGTGGAGTGAAAGTGGTACAAATGATATTGCTCATTTTACTGAAAACGTGTAAAAACATTTCTGAGGAACACTATATACCAAGATCGGCTTAATGCTTTATCAATGATGAGCATCGAAAAAAGTTTGATATCTTCAATACCAGACTTTAATAATCGTGTCATTGCAGTGTTTTCACAAATGAAAGAGCGACGAATGGATTTTCTCTACAAGTGAACGTTTGTACTAGGTACGGCACAAACCTCACCACATGAACCCGGGAACCCTTGCTAAGACACCAAATGTGACGAACCACTTGGGGTGACCTATGGCAGAGATGTTGGTAATCCAATAAATGGTTCCCGGGACGGCGGTACCCATACTTACCTCCCTTAACAATGTGCTTTTAGGCAAGCTGCTTTTAATATTGGTGACACGGGGATTCTCTTGGGTAGTTGAACCGAGCTTTAATCTCCCCATAGAATTATTAAAAATACACACAATACCTGATTTGCGTCTGGCCAAAAAGATAAGATAGAAATAAACAAATACATGATGCAACAACCTCAAATATGATGGATCCAAGCTTATAGGAAAGCACCCGAGCCAGCTCTGCCAAGTTAGAAAGGGAAGAAGCTCTAATCAAGTCATCTGAATCTCGGCATCCGCAAAGAAAGGTATTAAGAAGTATTGTTTTATGAACATCAGCCATTTCACCTATAAAAAAATATCATTTTTTTTTTTAAATTTGCTTCAATCTAAAATTTTATCAAAGTTTTTCTGAATGTAAGAAGAACACAACTCACCTAAATGTGATGTTATTTTAACCAGAATTTCACCAATTTTCATTCTTAATTTTATTGAATTTTCATCTTCTTCACTGGAGCTTGAATTGGTGTTAACTTTTAAGTATTCCTTAGACATTATTTCCAGCACGTCATCTGGACAGTACTTAGCCAGAGATGCTAATCCATTGATGGCCGTAAGGTAAATGTAAGAATCATCATCTCTCAAATTTTCCTGTGGATAGATAACAGACCAACAATTAATATTAATTTACAGACAAAGCGTTGTATGTAATAATACGAAATTCGTAAAAATACTTACTTGGAAGATGCAAAGGACATAATGTTTTTTGGATACCGTTTCTGGATCTTTTTCTTCTATCAACTTGATCAACTGCATTAATCCATGGGCTCTGACTGGCAAAAGAGCATCACAAACTTCCGAAATAGCTTCGTCAAATCTTGATTTATTGAGGTGTCTCTTGGAAGACTTTATACATAGCAGATCATTCACTTCTTTACTTAGTAATTTTACATCTGAATGACTCGATTTGTTAAGCAGTATGGAGGAAGAGGTCTCGATTCTTTTTAGATATGCTTTCAATGTATCGTTGTGAATGTTTTCTGCTAGTAATGTTGCAAGCAATATCAAGCAAATGTTAACACATTCATCATTATTAGAATCTTCAACGCCATCTTCAATATTGACAGCGCACTCTTCCAAATACTGTACGATAAATTTAACTATGAAACTTGGATCATGTTTAAAGTTTTTTAAGACACATTCCATATTGGCTAAGGTTTCTAATGCTTTGCTAAATATTAAGTAATTTTCTGACACCTCATCGATAATGTTTTCACATTCAAGCAATTGGGAATCTTTATTGCGTTCAGAATCAATGTGACATTTTGATTTGCTTATAATATTGAGAAGAAAAACGAAAAGATTACATGCCAAGTTATTGCTGTCTTGAAAATCTACAATCATATCCAAGAGGCAGTTTACAGAACTTTCAACGGAAGGGGTGATGGTTTCAAATGTAACTCTTACGTTAATTCCTTCTGAACAACTTTCAAACACCACATTTTTTTTAGTTAAAGTAATTTCTTCATTGGATTTTCCAAAAATAATAGATGAAAACCAATTATCTGTTTTACAAGATTGTGCTAGAAAATGGTTAATAATTAAATTGTTTAGTTTACTTGACAAAAGTTGGTTGCTTTTTGATACAATTCTCATACAAAACAGTGGGTATACTATCGGTGTGAGAAAATTAGACGGAAGCCGTAGTTTTGGATGAGTGAAGCACAAATCAAGAATGTCTATTAATTTGTTGACTTCAGAAACTGATAAGGTTGATCCCGGAAGAGCCTCCTCCAGCAAAAGCGGTGAAATTATTGATTTGATCAATTCATTTACGCATTTGACTGAATTGTATTTCTGGTATAAACTGGAGATGCAAGCTGCTCCAACTATCATGTACTCATTGTTAGGATTCTCCAACATAAGATTTTTGATTTGACTGCAAATATTAATTAGATATTCTTCTTCTGGTATTGAACCGTGCTTTACTGCTATTAATCGGGTAATTAAATCCACATGCTTCCACTGAGCTCCCGTGTCCACAGTTGTAGAATCTAAAAAGCACTTGATGGTGGAAATCAGACCATTAGGAGAGAGCAAGCAAATACTCAGGTGCTTGACCAACGCTTTCTTCATAAAATTTGGAGGGGCGGGATCCACATTTCCCTGAAGAATGACTAATTCTTTAATTATACTGGGCTGATAAGTATTCAACAATATATCGTTGAGATGCGATTGAAATACGTTTCTTTCAGTTTGAACCTTCAACCATATTTCTGGAGTCATCGTAAATGTTCCACTGACAAGAGTTATTGTGGTGTTGGGTTTTGCTATTGGGGCATAACATAGTTGAAGCAACGCACCCAGATAGTCTCCCATGAAATGCGTAAAAATGATAGTTTTCAAATTTGTTAGAGAGGAGAGTTCGTAGAGACACCTGCATACGGCTCCAAGTCGGGCATACTTTTCTAATTCTGTTAATACTTCAGGTGGGCTATTGTTAGAGTTTTCCTTATTTCTTTGATCTCTGGGAATGCCAACTCCGGGAATGAGGAACGGTTGCATGCCAAATGTTACAATACATTTTAAAATAGATCTGATATTCTTTTGCTGGCATAAACTTGATAAATCTTCAGCGTGATCTTTTACAGAATCTGTCAAACACAAGAGAAGATGACAGGAAGTGCAAATAAATCTCCAATGCACATCACTCGATTCCGAAACTTGAAAACATAACCTCGATAAATGAGAACTTTCAGTAATATCGATAAATGTTATGTTCAGTTTGTTCAGACAAGCCAATATATTTTCATTCAGCACTGTGACAACATCAGCGGTGCTACCTACAAAATATAAAATTAAAATATTTATCACAGGTTTATCTAAATGTAAAAACTTATTTTGATCATAATACATATAAATATATGTTACTTCCTGTTCCAGTAAGGCAACTCAGTGCTTCAGTTAAGAGCTGCTCCATTTCTGCAATTATATTTATCCACTTGTGTAAACCTCGAGTTTACTGTAAATAATAAATTAGCTTCTTTTAAATCTTGACAGGGTTGTTATTGTTTTTTGACATAAGCTCTCCATGGAAATATGAATTACGGTAAGCATAGAAACATCGTAGAAAATAGAAATACCACACACATGGTAAGTGATACCATAGACGCCCGGACATAACAAATATGATCGTGCGTGATTGGAATGGTATGGCCACACTGCGGCCAACTTCCAACTTCGAACGATCTAACTTAAGCAATTGTGTTAGGTTAGCGCGAAGATGGCACCATCTTACATGGGTTAGAGTGAAGCTGAATTTTCACTCTATACGAGCTGTGCCTGTGGATCTCGATATGGTACGTTTACTGCAGCAAATAGCAAAGGTAATTTCACAAGGGTATTGCCCGGTTTGGGGATCCCTCGTGGTCAATTGGCTATTTCTGGATGAACCACGTTTTATAACGATTAAGATGAATTACAGACGGTAATTTCACTTTCCGAGTCTGTTAGCTTGTCTTGATAAAAACGGTAAGATGTTGACAGAAGCTTTACGATGAGAAGACTGAATACACTTTTTCGTCTCCTTGACAACGGCTATCAGCGGCCAGTTATCAGCTAGAGTAGGCACCCAAGTGCGAATTTCACCAAAAGGTTTGAATTCTGGCCTTTGTGTCTGAAACAGAATAAATCCATCGAGATCCAATTAAGCGTTACGAAACATTCCGCCCACCAAAATACAGCAAATTGTATTTTTAAAGAAAAGGTTTAAACCTTAAACGAAGCGCGAAATGCTATGAAATGTTACGTGAAAGAAGAGAATACGAATGAATAACTAAATAAATGACAAGATAAACTTAGACGTAAATATAGAACGAAACGAAACGCGGAACGATGACAATTAGTTACATTGAGTAGGCAATGGACACAATTTGGTGAATGGTCTTGTAATAGAAGATCCATTTAAAGTACGGAATGTAGCGATAAGCGCAATAATTTTATTTTCGATTCTAACCATATCATCCGCAGAGAGTGATTTGCAATGTTTGGTTACAGGTAGAAGAATTTCGATATTGTTGAGTGGAAAATCCGAACGACGAGTGGCTTTGTTATGAAAGATTTGTACGAATATATAACAATAACCGATAACGCGTTGAAGTTTCCGAATACGAAAGAATTTATTTAGTAAGACATCTGGCAGTTTTTCATTCTGTTGGGCTAATTTTAGTCCGCCTGGGCAAAGGAACCCCTAGTGAGGAGGACTAAGAAATACAATATCTTTACCTAACATAGCCATTATATTTTGTATACTTATAGAATTATTTTATATAGTCGCTTAAGAAAAAAAAAATAAACGATTGAACTCGTTCCTCAGAATGGAGTTCAGATTGGTAAACATTGCAATCTAGGATTGGCCAAGAGTCGTTTGGCTGGACAAGCCCGGAGGGCTCCGCCCACCATAATACGTTAGTGTTAGATCGGCCGGAGATTGGCCACATGAAGCGATATCCGATAGATGATTAACTGATGATATTTGAGGCCAATGGTTACATGCGATACCTGTCGAAAACGAAAATTGGTCGGTGTAACTATCCCGTGACGAATGTCATCGGGTGGAGTGTCCAGTGGCCTCCACTTTTATCCTAATACCCTGAGAGTAGGAGAATGATCAACATTCTTGAAGATTACATCAGTGAGACAGTAGTCCGGTGGTAGAAAAGCGCGAAATTTCGGCTTGTTACAATCCCTCTTATGCAGTTCAAGTTGACCTCGTTTGGTATGTTCGATTAATTCGGATTTCGTTTGTTGAGCTTGTTCCAGAATGGAAGAGCCGACGACGATAATGTCGATATTGGTATCTGAAGTAAGCACGTGGCGTGTTATCGATAATTCGTAACCCTCATTTGCTGTCAATGGTTTGAGTACGACAGGCCAGAATATCGGCAGAGATACCATAAGTCACAGGGTATAATCACAGGGTAATTCGGGGTGGGTTCAGATTGTTGATAATGCCAAAATATTATTCGGAACGCGTGATTTGATTCTTGAAGGAATATTTGGCGATACATTTGCCATACCTCAGCCATGAACACCACAGATGGTGTACGGAAGTTTTGCAGAAGCTCAGCAATGTTCGTTTGAAAATTGGGAACGATAAGGATGGCATCATTTGACGGTGATTCATTCACCTCCGTCACCGAGGCATCGAAGACCATTCGCAACTTAGTGGTAACGGTGCCCGGACGAAGAATGCAATGACGAAGTATGTGATGCCTTTCCTTGAGTAAATCTTTCCCAGGAACACGTGTCATGTGACCACTGTGCAAGTAGTCAGTCATGAAATCGAAGTAGGGTTCACGTAAACTGAGCTTTACTGTCTGTTTACGTTCGAGTGGAAGGATGATGCACAAAGAGGCTTCGCGCGAACCTGGGAAAGCGATATCCTTATCCTTTTCTCCAAAATGTAAGGCTACGATGAATTGTCCTGAAGGGTCACGTGAGTGATTAGTGTGATGGACCTGCCCATCACGTTGTTCTTCAGGGGTGAGATGTGAAGACTGAGGGAATGTGTCCAACTCCCTCAGTTTCTTGACCTTTTCAGGAAGACGGTATCGGTTGGTTTCGATAAATTGACAAGAAAGGTCACGTGAGCGATCAATGCGATACACTTGGTCACGACGTTGTTTGGTGGGCTGTGAAGACTGAGGAAATAATCCAACTACCTCAGTTTCTTGACTTCTTCGGGGAGACGGTACTGGTTAGTTTCGATGAGGGAGTTTGTTTGACGGTCGGTAGCAAAACCAACCGAACCCAGAGGAAGCACACCGAATGGTGAATTGACAGCTGAAGGCTGGTGAAGTCACCCATTAATCAGGGTTTCAAAAGCGATGGCAGATCTCAACATCTCGAAGTGGGTCAATCGATCCAGTATCAGTTGTCAGTTTGTGAGAGTCAGGGTCGGCACAAGGTATGTCTCGGAACAGATGAAAGGATGAATGGTCGAATTGAATCGTTGTCGATGGAATTAACTTCGTTTTGACGCTAATTTGTCCCTTAAACTTGACATCTAAATTGGTGACACCTAACGCGGTTGTAGAAGATTGGCCTAAGCCACGAATTCACTGAGAGCTGACAGGACGACCGACAGTGGAATCGGTTACGAAGTGTGCTTGACTGTCTGAATCGGTCAACGCACGAAATGTTTGAAATCTGCCGGATGGATCATGATTGATAATATGAGCAGCAGGCAAACGTACGATGAAGTAGTGTCACCGAAGTTAGCGAGGAAAAGAGCTGGAGGGTCAGAAATAGAGCTCCTTGAATCGTGAACGTGGTTGGTCGTTTGCACTCCTCTTCAGAAGGAATGTCGTCTTCCCTATGGAGAGGAGTGTGGTGCTTACGAAGGCATTTCTAACAACCAAACACAGATTTGCAATTCGTAAGAGATTGAGAAGGCTTGAGACAATTCAGGCAACAATTGAGCGCGTTCCTAAACCGATTTGAGCGTAAATGCTTTGCACTTAGCGGTTGGATGAGTTCCCTTGCAAACGAGCACTCTGAATAAGTGAACGCAGTCAAGGACCCTTTGATTTCAGGTTTTGCCCTCTTCATGTCATAAAGAAGCGATGACGTTTGAGTTATGGCAGCTTAATCGTGAAATGATGAAATGTTTTGGTTTGGTACGATAATGTTTACGGGCTCCGATTCGAAAGATTGATTCGATAATTCTTTGTGAATTGCGACGATTTGGAAATGAACATCATCAAAAGCTTCGCGAACTTGATCTTCAATGTCCTTGTTTGCCTCATCTAAAGCTAAGATATCAGCATGGACAGTTTGAAAATCATTAACAATATTTTGCAACCTCGTATAATACGCTACAAATAGTGGGTAATTGGTTGCATCGCCTAGTAATTTTCTAGCCATTTTTTAACAATAAACAAACGTACTAACGAAATAATCTGGTACACGTAATGAGTATTGATATATAAAAGATAGAATTCGTTATAATTTAAATACACGGTAGGTCGTAAACAAACAAGAACAATTGAGAACAAGGTTCCTAACTCTATGATTCACTGTTCGAAATACGCTGTTCGAAATGACATTTCATTTCACGAAACATTACATAGCACTCTTTCGTTTTGCAATAGAAAGAATTTAATATCTAAAGATTTGCTGATTCAGGCACTAAAAATATTAGGTTAGCGCGATGATGGCACCACCTAACATGGGTTAGAGTGAAGCTGAATATTCACTCTATACAAGCTATGCCTGTGGATCTTGATATGGTACGTTTACTGCAGCAAATAGCAAAGGTAATTTCACAAGGGTACTTACAAGGGTTAGTTTGGTAATATTGCCCGGTTTGGGGATCCCTCGTGGTTGATTTATTGTCGTTGGCTATTTATGGATGGACCACAGGCAGTTGTTAGTCAGTTTTATAACGATTAAGATGAATTACCGGTGGTAATTTCACTTTCCGAGTCTGTTAGCTTGTCTTGATAAAAACGGTAAGATGTTGACAGAAGCGTTACGATGAGAAGACTGAATACACTTTTTAGTCTCCTTGACAACGGCTGTCAGCGGACAACTATCAGCCAGGGTAGGCACACAAGTACGAATTTTACCAAAAGGTTTGAATTCTGGCCTTTGTTTGTGAAACAGAACAAACCCATCAAGATCCAATTAACCGTTACGAAACAAATTGTCTTTTAAAATTTAATTAATTAATTGGCTAAGTAACCCCAAGTAATTAACCACTGCCACTTTGTATTACTAGAATAAATTTGTAATTATTTAGTAGCTTTAATCTTTTAATTCGTTCCTACCCCTTTCCCTGAATAGATTAATGAACTGAACTCTCCTTGGTAGAGGCTGAAATACCCTTAGGTATTCTCTCTCTCTGGTTTCAATCCTGGGATTGGTTTGCAGCAGTTTCCTCTATTCTTCTCTTCCATTCTTCCCTGTCTTGTGCGGCTCTTTTGAAGTCTGCATATGATGAGCAGCGCACATCCACCAGCAGGTCCTCCAGGTACTCTCGGCGTAGGCGTCCCCTAGAGTTTGTCCCTTCGGTCATACCCTCCATTACGGCATGCAAGAGGCCTTAGGTATTATAATGCCACAGATATATTATAAACACAGAATCGAAAAAGATGTGCAACCTTTTCTACACTGACTTCGCTAGCCCAGGTGTGTGTCGGAAGGACACAAAAAAGCTTAGAGTTATTTAATGGACAGGAAATAGTCATAAAATTTTAGAAAGCAAGCAAGAACAATTTATGAACGCAGCGGAAGGGGCTAATAATATTTAGAAAGCTATGACATTTAGTCGGCAAACTACCCAATGTCAAGCTAATAAAAGGCCGCCCCGGCTATCGCCGAGCCAGACCAGCCGTAAAACTTTTTCGTTTGACCGACGGGGCCGCCGCGAGCCGTCTGAACTAGTTCCGAAGATCAATGTCACTCCTGTCCGTCACCATTTGCAGCCCGAACAGGGCTGTCCCTCTTCGCCCTTTTGGAATGGGTTCCGAACCGACCGCGCGAACCGATTCCTTCCGATCGATTCTATATCTTTTGTGGGATCAAGATAGATAACGGACGAGATCGCCTGTCAGATTTGTGTTATTTTCCATGGCTGTTATTTGTTTTTTTCCCATGTCAGATTTCAACTGTGAGCTGTCACAAATTTTAGTTTAACCCGTTTAATCACAGGAGACCAGATTTGTCCCAACGCACATAGGTCTCACATAAGACGCCGTAACTCCCTTACTATCATAGTTAGAAATATGTTCTAATCGGTGTTAGAAAGGAAAAACATCATGCTTTATATTCCAATCTAAAAAATAGCCACCAAAAAAATAAAATGTACACTTTTATGTACATAAAGTTTTGAATCGCAAATTGAAAAAAGAATTTGAAACTTCGGGAATTTTAAAAAAAAAAATTTCATAGAGCGACAAAAAATTGAGGTTACAATAATGTGTTTGTTATACATTTGTCTAATAAAATGTGCATCTATTTTTATTTTTTTTTATTATCAGTAACTTTAGTTAGAAAAAACATAAGGTGACCCATTTTGAAAACTTTTTTATGTTTGTATGCAAAAATTTTATAATTTAAAAAAAATATATATTTTTCGAATTCTATAATTTGAAAGCGTATTTCATTACCATTCTAAAACAGTTTTTGGTTTTTGAATGTGTTCAGAAATATTCCAAATATTTGCATTTTATTGTAAAGCGAAAATATTTTGACCATCCGAAAAAAAAGACAAATTTTTGAAGGGTTAAATCGTTTTAAACACGAATTACTGCAAGTATGCATGATTATTTATTCATTTAATGTACTTTTAAGATGAATACGGTGGTAATATGCACGGTAATAAAATCGGCGAAGCTGGCCTGATACCCATAGAAAAAGCAATTGACAGCCATAGAAAATCACACAAATCTGACAGGAGATCTCGTCCGTTATCTATCTCGATCCCACAAAAGATATAGAATCGCTCAGCTGACCAGGGATCACAGAGTCACCGCCAAAATTCCACCCATGAAGCTTTCCCTCCGCCCTAAGGAGTGACCATCGAGACTTTAATAATGTAATGTGTGCAATATTCAACCTTGCATAAATTTTCAAACTTCCGCCCCGTAAAATCACTAAGTTTAAAGTGCCGGTGGGTTCAACCAGGACGTATAGTGCGTATGCAGGACTCCATCATCAGCAAACAAGAGAAGTGACTGAACCTTTTATTTGTTTTAACCGTCGAAGTGATCAGACTCTTTATAATTTTACGTAAGCAGCAGACATTCTAATTTTAAGAACTAATTAATTAAGTAGTAATAAATTAACACTAGATTAACAATTAACACCTATAAATTCATTTTAATATTATAAATGTGTCATTTCTTAAATCAATCGCTCTTTTAATTGTTTCCTCCTTAATTTTATTTTAATAATTTGAACTCGCCATATCAATTTATCTCAAGGCGTATTTGTTGTACGAAATATCCAGATTTGGTCATAAAAATATTTGATATATTCTTGATTTCAAAAAACTTTTTTTATGAACGCAGCCAAAAGTTTCGATAGCCAATACCGATTACGTTTCTCACATCCCTATCAAATGCTTATCCAGTCCCGCGTCCCGCCTCCTGTCAAAATTGTGCTATTATTTGTCTATGGTGGATAATAGTCCGGCACCTTGATTTTTCATTTTAGTATTTACCATTTGTGAACAATTTGTTCATTTTAAAACATTTTCAAGATATTGTTGTAACTGCCTAATCTATTCAAAATGCTTATTAAAGTAAAAGTAAGTTAAAATCTTCATTTTATTTCTGTTGTATCATCGTTCATTTAAGGTTAGAAAATGTTCCGTGAATGCAATGTTAGTCATTAGCATTTATTTGGATTATTATTTTCAAATTCAACACTTTAAAAAATATACAGCAAATTTGCTGGAATATTTGTATTTGTAATCTAAATTTAACCTTGAATAAAAGGTACCACCTGAAAGTTGTGATGTTTTCCTAAAAGCTGGTTGTACAATAATGCTTTCTGTCGACATAATATTATTGAATAATTATTGTTAGCTTTGATTTTTTTTCTTTGCTTTATTATTGTTATTCACACGAATTTTGATTGACCCAAAATCCTATAAAAACTGCTCTTTTCAACAGTCAGATTTCATTCAAAATCAACTTGACAATAATGGCACTTCCCTAAAAGACTCCTGCTCATGCAGGAGTCAATCACATTTATAATGTGCGCGAGTCTATAAGTGAGGTGCTAATAATAAGCACTGATTAAAAAAAATTAGGTAATTATCGGTTCGGACTGGCCACGCTTATAACGAATAATTTTTAGAAAAAAACTTTAGATTCGCCTTAATTACTATAAAAGGAAACTTTTTGGCTTTGGGGCGGCGGAAAATAATGCTTTTTAATTTTCAATTGCATAAAACCAAACCAACACAGCGAAAATCCGCGGCCGTACCTGTCACTGTTATGTTGGTATCCTTGATAAATTAACGCCAGAACCATAAACCATGTTACACAAACCTAGCGTAGCCGCTAAACTACTTTAAAACTGGGATGTTTTTCTTGCCTTGACGTGAGTAGGCGTTATAAAGGGGCACTTTCTTTTGTATCACAAACCATGTTACACAAACAAGCCCGCTAGACAAATTTCATAATTACGCGCCTTATCCCACGAAGTCGGCTACAGTCGTATTAGCTCTTGTTAATTTATCAAGGATACCAACATAACAGTGACAGGTACGGCCGCGGATTTTCGCTGTGTCGGTTTGCGAAGTGAATTTTGGTTTTATGCAATTGAAAATTGACATGCATTATTTTCCGCCGCCCCAAAGCCAAAAAGTTTCCTTTTATAGTAATTAAGGTGAATCTAAAGTTTTTTTCTAAAAATTATTCATAATAAGCGTGGCCAGTCCGAACCGATATTTACCAAAAATTAATCAATCAGTATAACAATATTTTATCAGTGAACAAATACTTTCATGTTTTTCAAAATTCATGAAAGAATGGTTTTATTTCTTGCATCAGGAATAAAATGGGTAAATATTCCACTAACCGCTGCACTTTTGGGAAACTTTCAACTTACTACAAGAAACAACAAATTTCGTTTGGAAAGATGGTAAAAGATGCATTAAAATTCAATTTTTCTTCAAACGAAGTTTAAAATTTCCCACATAAAACAATTCCTTTTCTGCCATTTTAATTTTTTTTTGTATGCATTATCGTGTGAGTTTTGTTTTAACTAAATACGCATGAATTACTTAGTTTACCCAAACTAAAAACCTAATAATCTATTTTGTCAATGTAAATAGTGGTTTCTTGTAGCAATCAATTTGACCCATTTATTCTATTAATTTAAAATGGTAGGTGTTAATTATTCATGGGGTGAGGTTTGTTTGGGTCTTGGCGGCGGATGCGTTTGCCCACCATCTGCATGGCAGGCTGGATCGGGAGAGAATGGTTGAGGGAGTCCCTTTGACTTCTCCAGCTATAGTCTCTCGGAACATCTCCTTGCACCGCAGTGGGAGGGATGGATTCATACGTCCGTCACTCCTTGACTCACTGACCCCCAGCTTCCTACGCACCCCTAATACCCTTTTCCTTCCCAGAACTTCCTCACCTTCCTTTCCTAAAAAGACTCCACGCAGCATCCCCAAAGATGACATAGGCCCTGAGGGAAATTATTTTCCTCAAGGCCCTCCTAAGTGGAGCTAACGTAAAAAAAAAAAAAAATTGTTAAAACAACATGTAATTTCTGTAATCTGTACGTAAAAGTGCGGCGGTTAGTGGAATAATTACCATAAAATGTATGTTGATAGTTTAATTGCAATTAAGTTTCTCTTATTTTCAGACTCTTACCGGAAAGGAAATAGAAATTGACATTGAACCGACTGACAAGGTTGAAAGGATCAAGGAAAGAGTGGAAGAAAAGGAGGGAATTCCTCCCCAACAACAGAGGCTTATTTTCTCAGGAAAACAGATGTATTTATATTTACACATTTATCTTATGTTATAGACTTTATCTTTTTATGTTGTCCTGTTATGTTAATTCTTTGCCGATAAATTTCTTAGTTTTTCAAACAAAACGAGTCTGTATTGTAGACTGTTGGTTAGTTATGTTTGGAGACTTTTTAACTGTAGTCGGAAAACAGAGAACCCTTGAGGTGTTTACCCAACAATTATTCTTTTTTTAAAATTAAATGATGACAATATTATCGAAACTCAATCGAAATCTGGAGACAGAAAAATCAGAAAAGATATTGGCTCCGCTGGGACTCGAGCAAAGGGTCCTGGGTTCGAGTCCCAGCGGAGCCAATATCTTTTCCGTCTCCAGATTTCGATTGAGTTTCACTAATATTGTCTTCATTTAATTAAATATTATAATTTGAGATTTTATTCATAAAGTTTAAAAAATTAATAATAAATATTCATCCTAGACTTGCAGAAAAGTCAATAGGTGTCGCGTATTACAAATAAAATGGATAAAAATTTATCCAGACACTATCTAGATTGCATTTAGTTCGAGTTGAATCTTGCAATCATATATAAAGATAGCAGCCAATAATATGTGTGTTAAGTAAATGAAGATAATGTTGGTAGTTCTTAGTCGAAGTATTATACAGTTAAAAGTGACCGAATTAATATGGGTTCCGTAGCTCAATCGGAAGAGCTGTTTTTTTTTTTTTACATTAACTCCACACAGGAGGCACTGAGGAAAATAATTTCCCTCAGGGCCTATGTCATCTGGGATGCTGTGTGGAGGGTCTTTTTTGGAGGAAGGAATGAACATTGGTCTTGAAGAGACCCATGTTATAGGAAGGAGGAAACACAGAGGCCGGCAAATCATTCCACAGCCGAGCTGTTGAACACAAGAACGAGTCGAAGAAACAACCCGTTCTCATGTGACAAATGTCAACCGTGTACAAATGTTGGGCATGCGTTTGGCTTGTTTCCTGACTATGCACCGGTGCCGAAGGGATCAATGATGCTAGTTCCTCGGAGCATCTTCCATTGTAATACCGGTAGAACAGGGATAGCATTCCCACCCGACGCCTGTGCTCTAAAGATTGCAATCCGTCTGTTAAGATGGGAGAATCTATTAAACGGACCGCCCGTTTCTGCACAGAGTCGAGGGTATTTTTCAGGTATTTTGGAGCTCCAGACCAGAGGTGGTTGCCAAATTCAACCGTGGGGCGCACTTGTGATTTGTACAGGGTTAGCAGTTGTGTACTATTAAAGTATCTGCGGGCCCTGTACAGTACGCCCAGTTTTTGGGAGGCTAACTTTACTCTGACTTCGATGGAGCCCCCATACCTGAGCTGGTCACTTAGGGTTACACCATGTTGTCATGTAAGCAAAGGGTCCTGGGTTCGAGTCCCAGCGGAGCCAATATCTTTTCTGTCTCCAGATTTCGATTGAGTTTCGCTAATATTGTCTTCATTTAATTAAATATTATAATTTGAGATTTTACTCATAAAGTTTAAAAAATTAATAATAAATTATTCTTTTCATTCCTTATTGCACTTATTTCCCCCCACATTGTAATCTTAGAGTTAGGAGCCATAAAATAGACCTATTTGCTTTCAAATAACATTGCAATTAAAGTCTTGTGCCTACCGAAGATAAATATTTCATAATTTTCCTCATATTTTTGACTTACATCCATATGCATTTGTCATTTGTGTTAACACTTGACAACTTAATCATGTCTTTAAACCCCATACAGACCACTCATGGAAAATGGCTTATAAAAAATTCAGTCGTATTATTTATGGCAATTAAAATTTAACTTTTAATTATTATATCCTTTTTAATACATTTGAACTGCTCTAAAAGGATCACAATAGCTTCGTTCCTGGAATCTCTATCAGAGTACATCGTGCTTGTAAAACCCCACAAGCAAGTTAAATAGTCCTGTAAAGTAAAAAAATCCATCACCTTCATTAGTCCTGCCTGGCAATTTTTTTTTGTTAAATATTTACTCACAAACAACTACGCACTACAGCTCCTAGGCAGACTAAGAAAAGTGGGTTCAACCGCCCAACCATGCTACAGACTATCCCCAACTTGGTTGGACAGTTGCATGGATGAATGGTGGTTGGATGCTCTGGCGGTACAACTGTTCAACTTGATAGCTATGCCCCCCTATTGCTTACTATGTATCTCCAAATGGTTCAACTCAACCAGATTGATACAACTGCTCAACCAAATTGAATGGTCTGTAGGGCAAAGTAGACACAACAAAAATAAGTAATTGCTTTGAACAATCAGTACAAAATAGAATATACAATACAGTTTATTTGCAGAAAGAAGTAATTTAATTATTATAATACTTTTTTAAAACCTTTTATTAAAGTTGTTATTGTACCCCAATAATTAGACTTTTTGACGAACAGCTTTTAAAGTGCTAATTTTTATTAAACGAAAATAACCAACTTTGTTTACACCACTATTTTCAATAGAAATTACCAATATGTTTCAATAATCACATACCTAAAATGGCGTTACTTTTTTAGATAAATTCCATCTTGCAACTTAATTTCACCTAGAACGGAATGATTGCCTTGTTTCTTTGACAATGTAAAAAGAAAAGATATAAATCAACAGTGTTACGAATTACTTAAACTTTTTTTGGCCCAAGTTTGTCAAAACCATCAAAACTATTTGACAAAATGATGGACACTCCGTAGGTATCTCAAAAACAAAAGAAATTACCAACTATACACAACCGCCATGCGCATGAGCCTAGCCGGCATTAGTGCCTGCTCCTTTTGACCTTTGACTGCTATATTCGGTAGAAGTATTCAAAAGAGACAGGTAGATTTCCATTTGATGCTCATCATTTTTAGAAACTTAAGCTATCTAAATGTCAATGACCTCTATTTTTAATAGAGGTCATTGACATTGACAAGGAAATTTTTTGTCTTCTGGAATATGGCCAAATTTTGAATATGATGGAATGATAGGTTGGCGTTTTTTGGGAGATAAGATTTCTGTGTTATTAATAAGTTTTATGTTGTTTTCCAGGAATGATGAGAAGACTGCGCAGGACTACAAGGTACAAGGCGGTTCGGTCCTGCATTTAGTTCTGGCGCTGAGAGGTGGAAAATGATCTCTGATGAACTCTTAATATCACTTATTTCCATAATTTAACACTATGCTTATTTTGTTTTATTTTTTAATTTAAAATAAAGATTTATAAAATCCAGCAAAAGTCTTTTCCATGATAATACTCATTTTTATTTTTTAATAAATTGCCAATTAATTTTGCACCAACTTTTTCTTTTTCCATGTCCATTCCTTAAAGGCCGGTTCGGACTGGAGTAATTTAGTTGAGTGGCGAGTTATTTAGTAGCTAAACATAAGTGCTCAAGGAAACTAGTCCTAAACCGTATCCGCAAATATAAAAAATAGTAGCTACTAAACGTTTAAAAAAAAATTTGTCTAAAATTTTTATTTATTTAAATAGTTTAATCAGTGGTTTAGTTGAATCAATCCATTTTCTTCTATTTTTCGGGTGATAGCACCCCCACCACGTTTCAATACTCACTGGCTCAACCATTAAACACTACCTGTTGTTTTGGTAGCGTTCATTAGCTGCTGCAAAAATTATATTTTGTTGGAGCGAAGATGCAACTCTAAAATTGGTAATGCTATATTTACTTTCTAACTTTCTACTATCTTTTTACTGTATTTAGTGTATGTTTGTATCCATAGTTTCTTTACTTTCATCTCACTAATTTCTTCTTCCACCTCCTCTAAAACATTTGTTACAATCAGCTTAATTACCCTTGTTCTACCGGTATTTCAATGGAAGATGCTGCAAGGAACTAGCGTCTTTGATCCCTTCGGAGCCGGTGTATAGTCGGGAAATATGCCAAATGCGTGCCAAATGGTTGACATTTGTCACATGAAAACGGGTCGCTTCTTGTGTTCAACAGCTCGGCTGGCTAGACTAACTGCGTTAATACGCACACAGTAATAGTATAAAAAATGGATTATTTTATGCAACCTGTGGACAAACAATTATATTGGTTGATGCTGGAAAAGTGCATTTCCTAATTTTAAATTAATTTGATGCAGGATAGAAATAGTAAAAAAATAAATATTTTTAGTTTGGAGCAATTTATTATCACTTTTTGTTACAACATCATTTACACACACATAATATTGTAATAATTACATTTAAAATTGTTTTAATTGTATTCTAGGTACTTAAAGTATTGTTAAAATAAATCTAATACATCACAACATTATTTCATATTCAGGAATGTGTTTTAATTTGCACCAGACTTTTATAAAATTACATAGGGTTTTATTAAGATAATTGGTTAGGGGTTGAAGAAGCGAAGATGAAATTTATTTTTAAAGAACCTCTTTGCAAAGATTGAAAATGAATTTCAATCCTCTGTTACATTCTCACACACATCTTTGGGTATGACTAGAATAAATGCTTGATGTTTGCACACAACACAGAGTAATGTAATGATGCATGCTTACACACAACACACCAATGTAATGATGCATGTTCACAGACAACACAGAACAATGTAATGTAGCATGCTTACACATAACACAGCGATGTAATGATGTTTACACACAGCAATGTAATGGATGTATGTTTACACACAGCACAGAGCAATGTAATGTTGTATGCTTACACACAACACAGTAATGTAATGATGCATATTTACACAAAACACAGCAACAGAGCAATGTAATGTTACATGCTTACACATAACACAGCAATGTAATGGATGTATGTTTACACAATGCAGAGCAATGTAATGTTGCATGCTTACATACAACACAGCAATGTAATGATGCATGTTTATACACAACACAGAGTAATGTAATGTTGCATGTTTACACACAACACAGCAATGTAATGATGCATGTTCACACACAACACAGAGCAATGCAATGTTGTATGCTTACACACAACACAGAGCAATGTAATGTTGTATGTTTACGAACAATACATGGAAATGTAATGTTGAATGCTTACTAGAAAGATTATTATCCAAATCAATACATTGTAATAATATGAATAGATACAACGTAGCAAAGCAATTATCAAATTAAAGACTGGAAAGCTATTTAAATGATTTTGAGTCGTTGAACAGATAAGTCAAAGATTTTGCCTCCACAAATATCTTGGAACACAAATACATTTAGTTTACCAAGCACTGGTTTACAATATCACCAACATTAAAATACAACACTTCCCTTCATCGGCCATCGCTACGAAAAGGCACCTCCGCGTGTCCCATTCTTCTTCTCATCCCCACAACATACTAATATTATAATACTATTATAACAAAGCATATTTAGTATATTTTATGAGTCGCAAATTATCGTTAGATTAAAAACTATCTAGAAGATTATAGGTAGATATATTTTGAAATCTTGAAAGAGTATTTTAGAATGATGCATCAATCATGTTTCATAAAGTGTTTGCTAGTTGAGAGATTCTAGGTTTTAAATCTTTAATATCTCTACGGATACAGGACCAGCTGCTTAGAGTAGCTCAGTCTCTCTCTCTTGGCGTAGGCCATAACCCTCGAGTTCGCTAGCTCGTTAGCTCACCATACATCACAACTAAATAATAAGTACCTAAACTTACATCACCTAATCTCGTACATTACATTCCGGTTCTGTAAAGGAGAATATGGATTTCATGTGTGGAGCTAGTACATATACAGCAGACTCCCCGGTTGATGATAAGAAAGATTTTAGAAAAATTAGCACAGAAATAAACTTCGTCATTCTTTTTTTTAATACCTGATCCTGAAATCCTGTTCATCGACGTTACAAATTTATTATGTTTATTAGGGAATGGATATTGCATATCATCCTAGTTCAGGCAATTAAGAAATAAATCTGATGATTTGAACTTTGTTTTATTAGCATGTTTTTCATTTTAGAACACATTTCGTTCATGCCACCGTAATATGTCGTAAGCCGCAAAATACAAATTTTACAGGAGAGCAAAAAAACAGCATAACTGCACAAATAATAAACACAAATATTGTGGCTTCCGATATATATCCTTAGAAACTATTAAGTAAAACCCAAGGAATGCGTTGATATGATATGCCGTATCATTCATAATGTCGCCTACGATGTATTGGAACCAAGAAATTTTAACCCAGGTGGGATACATGTACGTTAATGTTAAAAACGGATAACAAATGATTTTTTAAGGTTATGATATTTTGCCAGACGATGTTTTTTTTGTCGCTTACGACATATTGGAACCAAGAAATTTTAACCCAAGTGGATAAGACATGTACGTTAATCTTAAAAACAGATATCAAATGATTTTTCTAGATTATGGTATTTTGTCAGACGATGTGTTTATCACCAAATACACTGGAAAAATATTAAAAAGGCATTTTTGCATATGTGGTGGCTTACGACATATTACGGTTGCACGGACATTATTACATTCCCACTCTTCGATTGAAAAAGTATGCTTATTTACAAATTGCATAAACTTTTTCATCAAAAATTCTGTTTGATTGCTGGTACATGTCGCCAGATGGTTATATTGTAACGAGGTTGGTCTTTACTTGAAATATCATTGTTATTAAAAATATTTGGTACCCATTTCTTTACCGTACCAATTAATTCTAGAGTCGGTTAATGAGACCTGGATGTTGGAGTCTACTGTATGTGAAATGGTGAAGTTATAGAATTTTTTTTTATTTACATGGATTTACAATTTACCTTAAAACGTACATAAATATAATTGAGTATTTAGCTAAAACATTATTTATCATAAAATGTTGCGAATAACAATTTCCTTCATACTACGTGGTATATATTTTATGTTTCCGCACCGCTATCTTCTAAAAAATATTTTCTTTTTATGCAGGTAAGTATGTATATCCTTGAACTAGGACGGAAACATGAATAACAAATGTTTAACAGTGACACGATTGGGAATTGCACATTAATAAAGGTTCAAATTCAATCAATATCAACTTAATTAACATGTTTAAAAGGCGGTATCAGTGATTAATTTTTCTCACTAAAAATGTACAAATACATAATAATATAAAGTAGCAAACCTCTTTGGAAAATTTGCATTTACTTTATTGTTTAAAAATATTGCATGATCCTGCAGATTTACATTTAGTATGAAAGGGGAAATGAAACTATCGATTAACTTAAAAAAATATAACAATTTATCAGTAAAATAATGCAGGTAGCTCTGCTGATCTTCTAATCGTGGGAATTCTTTGTATCTGTGGACAAATAAAACAAATAACATTAGATTGGTATTCTTCAATAGATTAGTCTCTCAACTACAAAATAGAGATTCTTGCTTGCAAGGGCGGATCCAGGATTTTTTTCTGGGGGGGGCACAAGGGGCGGACGGGTAAAAAAATTCAACAATTACTGTTACAATTTACAAGTTCAAGTATGTATAGGTTAGTTTATGAAAGTGTCAAAACAATATAAAAATTAAATGTTTGGTAAAGACAGTTTTTGCTTTTAAGTATGTACTGTGATGGAATCTCCATAGCCCCTCCAGACTCACGGCGAGAAGCCCCGAGAACACCCGAGAAGCGTGAATGTGATGAGTTTCTCGCATTCTCTTTCTCGGGCTCGCCTCTTCTCGGATCACTGTCGGTAAATTTGGCCGCTTCAAAGGATTTCTCGGGCGAGAAGCGAGAAGACTACTACACTCACGTTTTGTCTCAGTGTTGTTTAGTGAGCGGTTGAGAGTAGACGTGCGTTATATTTTTGTTTTTGTTTCGAAAATTTTGTTTCCTTGTTTTAAAAATGTGGAACAATCAACAAGAGTTGGAATTTATCGCACAGAGCCAAACCTGCAGCATTTTGAATATCGTCTGTAATGTCGTCCATACCGGATGGGAAACAGATCACGAGTGAGAAAAATGAGAGTGTGGATAAGTGCTTGTTCTCGCGAGAAGTCTCGGCGAAAACTTCTCGCCGAGACTTCTCGCCGTGAGTCTGGAATCAGCTCCACAGTACACGAAAATATCTTCTGGGGGGGGCACGTGCCCCCGTGCCCCCCTCTAAATCCGCCCTTGCTTGCTTACATAGTGGTGTTCAGACTTTATCGGAATCGGAGGACTACTGTGGGCGGAAATAGGACTAACTGATTCAGAACCAATTGGTTTGCACAAATACATCCAAAAGTTCACTCTTTAATGATTTGCTTGTACGAAAAGTGCACTCATTAAAATGTTTTGGCAGATTCAAATGTTGATACAACAAACAAGAATAGGATACTATATAATATTTGAGATAACTGAACCTAAGCGCTATATGTTAAAAGAATCAGAATCAGAGACACTTTTGGAAATACGTAAAGATAAAATGGCATGCAAATCATAATTTCGTTAATTCTTTTATAAAATGATTCCTTCCTGGTAAAATATATGCAAAAAAAGAATAACATACTCCATAATACTGATCTTTAGCACTAGATTTTAAAAAATCTGCCGAGCAATTCTATATCTTTTGTGGGATCGTTTTCGAGATAATGGATGTAAACTCCTGTCAGATTTGTGTGATTTTTACACATTTACTGTCACATATTTTAGTTTAGATTGTTTTAAACACGAATTCCTGCAAATATGCACAATTATTTATTCATTTAATGTACGTTGTACTTAACAAATAAATCACACAAATCTGGCAGGAGATCACGCCCGTTATATCGAAAACGATCGCACAAAAGATATAGAATCGCTCGGCAGAATCAAAGAAACTTTTGGAAATGTATAATGATAAAATAGTATGGATATAGATACATCACAACGTAGTTAATTCCTTTATAAAATGATTCCTTCTCGGTAAATTATGAATGTAAAAAATTATTCAAAAGCAATATTTTCAGCAAACGATAATTACGTATATTATAAGAAATTATTATTAGATAAATTATAATTTCTTATAAGATAATAATAATTATTATTATCGTTCACTCTCACTTTCGAGTAGTGAAAAAACTTACCAGTTATTCAACCATCGCTGAGGGAGGGAGTGACCCAACCGTATTTCTCATGCGTTTTGACCAACGATCTGAAGGACTCCTCGGCAGTTCTTTTACTAAAGTCTTTGGCTCCCTTGGTTTTTCTGGAGACGCGGCCGTGGCCCTTGACCAGTGACGCTGCGAATTGCATGAGCACGGCTTCCACGGTGTAGGCACTGGCCCAACCGCGAGGAGTGAGCAGCTCCATGCAGATGGCACCACCCTCCATCACGAAGCCCTTCTCTATCCGCGGCTCGATGACCCTCATGAAGGGCGGTGCGAAGGGGAAGTTATCGGGGAAGGCGAGGTGCAGCAGAATGCAAGGGATGCGCAGCTCGCGCAGGTCTCCGGCTAGCTCGCTCTCCGGGTCCACGCGATGCAGTCGCACATGCCACTCAAACAGATTGTCATTCACTAAGTCCACCTGGAATGAAAAATGTTCCGTCAAATACAATCAAGTCAGTAATGGGCCAAAGTACCTCGCCTAACGTCATCGGGTGAAACTTGAACTACCTACAGAAAATAATTCCCCTCAGGGCCTATGTCATCTATGGGGATGCTGTGTGCAGGGTCTTTTTAGGAAAGGAAGGAGAGGAAGTTATGGGAAGGAAAAAGGTATGTGGGAAGGAATCTAGGTCTCTATCACTCCTGGACACATCTATCAATGTGTCCAGAAGTGATAGACTTATGAATCCATCCCTCCAACTGCAGTACAAGGCGATGGGTCGAGAGAGTCCAGCTGGAGAGTTCAAAAGGCCTTCCTCAACCTGTCTCTTCCGATCTACGCAGTAGTTGGGCAGACTCACCCGCCGCGCCGCCAAGACCTAACAAAGCTCGCCCCATGAACCCGGGCATCCCTGCCACCAAACAAAGCGAACCACTTGGAGTGAATTTGCAACGGGGTGACCCATGGCAGAGGTGTTGGTTATCCAATAAATGGTTCCCGGGGCGGCGGTACCCATACCCGCCTCCCAAATTAGTGTGAAGTTATAAGAGATGAGTTTTTAAAATTGTATAGAGAACTATTACAAACTGAGTAGTTATAAAATGAACATACCGTAAAAATGGGTTCAGCTCTGCTTTGTTGTAGGCGCTGCATCTCCTTGAACTCTTTCATGAGGCGGCGAGTCCTCACCGAGGCAGCGAGCGAGGCCCCCGCCCCGGCTGAGGCCCCGCTGGCCCCCTTCTGCTTCAGGGTGGCCCCCGCGGGGCTGCCAGGTAGGCTGGCTGGGCCCTCTGCTGGACGAACACCATCTCTGGAAGAAAAAAATGCCACTTTTAATGGAAAGGTCTTTAGGTATTTAAAAAAAATTATATGGTTCCTACATGTATTATGAATATATTTTTATAAGTAGTTATCTAACCAATAAATACCACCTGATGCCAACTTATACTATTATAATCTGACCAGTGAGCTAATAATAATTGTTTTTTCTTTTTTTTTTTTTTTTCCATTATTCAGTTATTATTATATTCTGAGGAAGCTTCGATAAAACCGGTCGATATATAAAATAATAATTTCATGGTTAAATACAAAGTGTTTGTTTTATTTTTTATTATAATAATTGAAGTAAGATCAATAATTTATTTTATTATCCTTCGTACCACAAATACTCAACACAAGGATTGAACTTCCCTAGTGCCCAATACAAAATATTTACCTCATAATAAAATAATTAATAATTGTCTGTTACCTATATACACCATACACTAATTACACCTTCAACCAAGTATACCCGCTTGGTCGAAGATGCGGTGCCTAAAAGCTATCTGTAAGGCATATATTTTCTTTTGTATTCAGATAGCTGACCACATTTTCAAAAATAAAGTCTGCGGCGTGTACCTTGTACAATATTCGGAAATGGGATATTTTTGTGTTAGAAAAAATTAACTCCGGCCCGGACGGCTGGAACACATTAGTTTCAGTGTAGACCTCGTAGACCGATAAAAGGTACCTACAACACAAAGCACTATGCGAGCAAAACAATGCACGCACTTTTCCATAAATGGTTGAGCCAATTTTATTTGGTTTCTGGGGTCATTATGAATAGCACAGGGCAAGTGTAGATTATACTTGGTCGAAGAATTACATAGATAGGTACGGTACAAATTGTACAATAACGTGGCAACAGCAAATTACAACATTATCAAAGCATTAAATACTTAAACATAAAACATCCTACTAATATTATAAAGGCGAAAGTTTGTATGGATGTATGTTTGTTACTTTTTCAAGTGAAACTTTACAATAATATAGCTCATACATCAGAATAGGCTATAGCTTAGAGCTCTGGCATTAATAAATTTATATACAAAAAATGAAATAGGTGGCACTCGAGCTCTTTGAAAAATGAATGTAACGGGTATGGAAGGGGGGTGAGTGGGGATAGAATGTGGGGGCAGGGCGGAGGGGATGAGGGGGGATTTAAGGGGGGAGGGGGTGGGATGGAGAGGGGTGTGAGGAGGCGGGGGAGAGAAGGAGGGGGGGGGGGGGTTGGAGTGGGGATAGGGAAGGTGGAGGAGGCGCTGTAGGTACCCCCCTAATACTATGCGAGCGAAGCCGGGGGCAAAAGCTAGTACTTTTATAAATAGATTATCAATATTTTGTATAAATAGATCAATAAGTAGAGTGCCATCTTCTAAATAAATATTATGAATTATTTGGAAGCATGTACAACAAATTACACAGAAACAGAAAGGTAACCAGGTAATTAAATATTATTTAACTACATACTAATTTATGAATATTTTGTTTTCAATTAACATTCCTTGTGCATTAATCAGAATTGCATAACATTAATAATTTTATATGGGTGGGTTTGGACAAGTTATGCAGTGTATACAATAATAGCTTGTTTTGTTTTAGAGGTCGTCAACTCGCCTGCGGCTATTCGTGATATAATTACGATTGTTTTTCAACAATGCCACCAACTTTGATAAAACGCGTGTCAACTTTAAAATTCTTAGTATAGATGTATATAATTTCGTGATAGTGAAAGTGTGTGATACATGAGTAAGATAATGTTGTGTTATTGTATGAATTGAACAGTTTTATTCTAAAATAAATTATTAGGTTTCTTTACGATTTCATAGTGCAAAGTAAAGATCGGTGCATTATGTAAAAGTGGGTGTAAATATTACAAAAAATGTTTGTGCAATTATGAAATATTGCAAAACAAAAAAATGTTGTGGCCCCGACCCAATGTTTTTGTTTTGGTCTGATGTTTTGAAAACATTTGGAAGCTGGGTAAAGTACCTAGTTTCCTCTACCCTTCCATAAATTAATGGAAGCTGGAATGCAGAAACATAAATAAACTAAAATATGGAATAATCGACATTAATTATATTACCTACCTGCGCAATACTTTATTTCAAAACAAAATGATTACTATTATTACGGAATCAGATGGATGATAATTATAATTTATTGAAATAAGTAAACAATCACGGCAAAACTTTTATTCACTAAAGCAAAAAAAAAAAACAAAATAAGTACTAATTGTTTCGGAGAATTTGAACAATTCATCAAATTTCATACTTAGTTAATTTTCAAGTTCTGTGATAAAATTGGTTTATTTATGGTGACAGATCTATTCAAGTTCTATTATAATTATTTCAGTAATTTTCGTAACTCGTAATAACAGAACTTCAATAGGACTTCCACAGAACTCGAAAATTAACTTTGAAATTTGATGAATTGTTCAAATTCTCCAAAACAACCAGTCCTAAAAGTTAATTTGCTGAAAGAAATTCAGGTAATTGCACTATTCCACCATAAAATGTAATGTCAAAAATAAGATAAAATAATATAAATATTAGGTATCTAACAAATAATAAGTATAACTTTTACATATACTTAATAATAAATAGATAATTAATTATCTTACGAAGGTCCTTCTTCGGTCATAATAATAATAATATATCCTGTCAATTATTGAAATTTTAACAGTTCGTAGTTAACCCACTCGTCATTATTAGTTTGATTTTAAGTCTTACCTACATGGTTAGATATTTGAAATTGTTAATAATAATAGGCACCCACCCAGATATTTTAAAATGCTGTGAAAAAGAGTTTTGTCACGATAATAAAAATATTGGCGTTTGATCAATAGGTATAGGTAGTTACCTGCTTGAGTAAAAATAATTTAATTTATATAGAACTAGCTGACCCGGCCACACGTTACTGTGGCTAACAAAACACAACGCTATCTACTGACGCTCAACTTCCGTTCGCCTCGCCCGATCACACTTTTCATTACGCTCTCGTCACGCATTCACCAGCTTACTCCCCAAGTCAAGCGTGCGTAAAGGCCCGACCGTTCGCCTCGCCCGATCACACTTTTCGTAATGCTCTCGTCACCCATTCACCAGGTTACTCCTGAAGTCAAGCGTGCGTAAAGTAGTTTTACTTTAAAAAATTCACTGCAATCTTCGACCAATTGGTCGAAGACTGCAATGATAGATTGCTGTTTTAAGGCTAAGAGGGATTTGGATAACGTACCTACACTTTTTCAAGTAGGTTTTGCAGTTTGTCCAAAGAGACGTGAACGGTAAAAAATGCAGAAAATGCTTTGCAGCGTTTTTCTCAACAGTTACTAAAGGTGACCGGTAGGTACTTTAAAGTAAAAAGAAAAGAAATATTATTTGGTAGGTACAATATGATTTTATGTTTAATATTTTTATTTATTTTTTAAGATAGATGTTACACGCACGCATTTTCACGCATTTTTTGCGAACCTTGGGTGTTATCTAATGTTTGAGCCGTAAAACATTTTTTGCTGATTTGAAACCATGTGGAACGAAAATGGAATGAAAATCGCTTTACACATTGCTGTAAAGAATATCGACGAATAAATTAAAATAATTTATTTTTAAATATTATGTGATGATATCTACCTATATACTCGCAAACCGAAAAGTAATACGGATATTAATTATATTATTTGAGCAGTAAAAGTAATACTACGGTATTAATTAATTGGCAAAATAAACAAAATAAGTACTATGGGTATTTATTCATTAATAGGCCACTTGCATCACATTTTTTTTCCGGTTTAGACAAATAATCGTATTTTTGAAACCCTGGGGATTTTTTGAAAATTTTAATCCGAAAAATCAGACCATTTTTTATAAACCGGAAAGACGGGACATAATTTTATAGGTGCGAAAAAACGATAATTGCATAGCCGAAAATCATTTAAAAAAAAAAGAACGTTTTCCACACGAATGGCACAGGAGAATAACGAGGCATACCAAAAATATTATATCTCATAAATATTATTTTTGTTGATCCATCTTATTGATCATAAATCATTATAATGTACAACGTATATATTACTAAATCCAATGTAACAATGTACTTGTAAAATAAAATAAAATATAATAAAATTTGATTTTGTTAAAATCAGCACCATAACCATTATACCTCTAAAACACGTACCATCTTCTATATGTACGGGGTTTTCTTCAGAACTTCTAAAATGTACGGGGTTCTCTTCTGTCAAAAAGTCAAACCAAATGATAAGTTCGCAGAGAGCAAACAATAAATCTAGTGAACGAATTAAAAAATTCGCCTGAAATCAAAGTGACGGCATATTAAAAAAATAAATCAGTGTGGAATTTTACAAAATTAATAGGAACATTTTCGGAGACGGGACATTTTCATGTAGTGATGTCACAAGCCCAAATAATGGATTTATTTATTAAAAAAAAAAAAAAACTGTACATTTAAAAAAAATTTTACTAATATTTTCGCAATCTTAATAAAATATCTATCCACACGATTTCGAAGTCGTTATGAATTCAATGCAAGTGGCCTATTGGGAAGTGTATAAAAAGGTTAATTTTCCAGATGTTATATTGTTTTATTATCTTCACAAGTATTTTTTTTTATTTGAAAAAAAAGACGGCTTTCTTTCCTACAATGGTCCAGGGTCCGGGCTTGGTAGAGGTGAAACTAATAAGCATCATAATTTTTACAGCAAAATATAAACAATGTCCAGTATCTACACCTAAAATGCAATAAAACAAACAAAAAACCAAGAAAAAATTTATAAACTCAAGTAAATAACTTATGCTACTTTCTCGTTACAAATAAATCAATTAATTTTTGGGGATCGCTGGCAACGGTTAATATGCACTTAAAAAAACCTTTTGATTCACCTCAATTACATTAAAAGGCAACTATTTGCATTGGGGGAAGTGGAAAATATTTCATTCTAAATTTCGATTACGTAAAATTAAAATTAGCTTTCGTCTTGTGAGATTGTACGCCAGAATCACAAACCATGTTACACAAACCTAGCGTAGCCGCTAAACTACTTGAAAACTGGGATGTTTTTCTTGCCTTGACGCGAGTAGGCGTTATAAAGGGGCACTTTCTTTTGTATCACAAACCATGTTACACAAAAATATTTTCCACTTCCCCCAATGCAAATAGTTGTCTTTTAATGTAATTAAGGTGAATCAAAAGATTTTTTTTTAAAAAGTGCGTATTAACCATTGCCAGCGCTCTCAAAAATTTACCCTTTGCTTGAAATGGCTTTAGGCGTGTTTCGTGACAAGATCTGAATAGCTAGGTACTTCTCCTTCTCCTAACCACTACCTTTATCCTCACAAGCCATAGTCCCACTGACTCCAGACGGTTGGGAGTCTTGGAATTAGAACTCTTGTACTGTATACAAAAGGTACCTACTTATTTACATGTAGTGTTGCATAAATGCATAATATAGCATGTGTGCATTATGTCATTACCTGTGGTAGCCGTGCCTGAGGATGCCACGCCGTGCGGGGGAGCCGCTGGGCCCTCCTCCAGCCGCCCCCGACCCCTCTCCCTCCCCGATCTTCTCCGACGAGCGGAACAGCTTCCGGAAAGCTGCCGCGAACTTTTCCTTCGAGCGTGACGTCATAGCCGCCAAACTAAACACGCGCGAAACTACAACAACGTCAACAACACAAAACCCGTCAAACCGAACAAGCTTGTAATTAGTTATTATCAACTATCTAATACTCAGGAAGTTTTCTGTTGCACTCTCACATTACACCGTGGAATAACAGGAGCACTCGCGGTTTTATCACTTCTTTTCGCAAGTTGAGTCGTTTTTACGTGATCCGCCAAGCGTGATATTCGCTGCTCGGATTTGCGCTGTTTGCGGTGCGTTCCTCGCTGCGTCTGTCTGCGTACTCGTACTGTCACCGAGTGTGAGTGCGGTGGACGCCAGCTTTTTGTTTCTATGCGAAATGCCCCCCTGCACCGTAGACCAAGTGGGAGAATGCAGACGAGTTCTGAAGACTGGTTCAGCAAAGCGTTGCACTGCAGTCTGTAGGTCTTCGGCGAGCGCTGCAACTCGGCCTTATACAACTCTGCGAACAAAGATAATTCACCTTTTTAATTAGATGCCCAAACAGCTTTTCAAACTCAATAGACAATGTTTGTAAAACAAAAGTGTGTTTGAATATGGAACACTCGCCAAAGTAAGTTAAAACAAAAGATGTTAAATTCAGTCGAGAAGTAGGTACCTACACAATTTGGTATTCGAATAAAAGTATCCAAAAACCTTACAGAGGTATCTACCTACTTTTAATATATCATATTTTATTTTGTAACTGAATTCGTTGTATTAACATCCTTTGGGATAATAAGTCAACAATATTGACTTATATATGATTATTTAGTAAGTAATTAAATGTTTAGGATGGGTAGGATTTTCTTGTTTAGCAACCAAAGTTGCAAGAAATAGGTAAGTAGGTACATTAAAAGTTAAAACATGGTTGGAAAAACTTGGAGTAACAGGAACCCATTTCACAACTGCAGTTAAAGGGAAGCCACAAGCTAAAAATGTATGTATTTTTAGTGTGCCTTACATCGCCGCGAGTATTTTAATAGGCATAAAATCGTCTGGCAAACGGAGTCTAGAGGTCACGATCTCAAGCGCAAAAGTTGTTTTTATTTATTTGTGAATAATTTTATGAGAAAGAAAAAAAATATCACAGACAATTTTAGCTATAAAATAATATATTTTTAAAAGTTGATTCTTATATGCGTTCATACATTTCCAACGAAAATTTTTTTTTAGTAGTTCACACTTATGTGTTTTTATGAAGTAATTAAACATTTTATTTTAATTCTACTCGATGGAATCGGTAGAAAAACCTTTAATGCATTCAAAGCATATTTGTATTTATAATGTAAACCGATTCGTAGTAGATGAATTTTAAATTAATGTTCCTTAAGCCGCCGCTACCCGAATTTCTACCGATTTCTTACATATCTCTCTCCCTTAAACACGTTAAGTGTAAAAAAATATATGTTATTTTTGAAGATAATATCTAGACATTCTTCGCACCGAAACGCAAATTATATAAAATTCCCTCGGTAGAAAAAAATCGCAAAATATGCTCCAAAAATTATTATAAATACGTTTGATTCAGTTATTTTACAAGTTATATGTATGAACAAATTCACAGTGTTTCTTTAAATGCTGTTTATGACAACCCCCGCGAGATTGTTGCTGTATTTTAAACGAGTCGTGTTTTATTTAAACATTTTCACAATTTTGGCATAGATTTTGTCGCTTTACATATTAGCGCGCTCCTCTAATATTCGTAATTTCATATCGCTCAATCTTCTTCCTTTTGAACCCGGTTGCGGCACCTTAAAACGTGATTAAAGAATGAAGATATCAAAGAAAATGTCTTATCAAAAATACACGGGTAATCAATGGACACGGGACACACTTTTTTTACAATATTCGGTCTCGAGTAAAAAACGACTGCTTTATTTACAGCATTACCTATATCTATCAATCCTTATTTAATGGAAACAAGCCGTAAATCTTAACATTAGTAGCAATTAATAATTATTAATATGCCGTACTGTAATGGGGGGGATTCTGATAAGAGCAACAGCCAACAGCAGAAATACCCATGTCATAACTCATAACCATAACTACCCCGAAGCTGACACGATCGCTGGCAACATCTCTCCTACCTCAACTCTAATAGTTGGCACAAGTTGGCATGTGTTGGCATACTATGTCCATTGTGTGCAATAGAATAGTGCAACTGGTAAGTGTGGATCGGCATTGTCGCCAACCTGCGTCTGTTATAAATTTGTTCGTCTGTGATTTTCATTCTATTTAGCTGAAAGTAGAAATTCTGTCAGAAGATGTGGGAATTTGCTAAGTCGTAGGTATATATATACTTGTGACACATTCAATGGGACTTGTGTCAATGCCCCCTACGATCAGATTGCGGTGTCTCGTTGCTTCTATTGTGTTTATGTTGTATGCAGAAGTAAATACAATGAAGAACTTTGCAAAAGCGGCTATATATTTACAGTCCATAATGTCCTAGTAATGATACGCCAAGCGATGAGTTTAGGTGAAAATGTGATCAAGAAAATATTTTGCACATCCCATAGAAAAGTGTTGTAAGTCAAAAAAGTTAATTTTATAGGAGAGTGAAAATATTTCAATAAATGATGATCAAGCGGTCCCGTCGAAAAGAGATACTAATGACATCTTGCGGAGATGGAGTCATCTAACTTAAATGCAGTTTTATTGGGGCATAGATAATCACAATCACTTTACTTTTCAGAGATAAAACGTAAAATAGAAATTTTTGAATTGCGAAACTTTTCTCTGGGATGTGCGATATTTGTTGCCTCACATTATTGCTTTTTGTATGTGTGTTACAAAAGATAAAAATTATAATGTATTTGCAGTCGGATTTTTGCTTAGAATAAAGATTATAACACTAGAAGTGCCTTCTGTACAAATTTGAATGTGTAAGTCACTTAAGTACCTTTTGGTTCTAGACCGTTTAGCACACGGTCGGTCTCTCCTTACACTTGCATGAAATTGTATGTCACCATCCCCTTTAAATTTCGTAATCATGGTGAAACGTGATCGCGAAACTTGCTCACAAGGCACTTCTTGTGTTATTATTTATTGTATGGATTTTTGTTACGTGTTTTTTTTCTTTTTCAAACATGAAACTTAATAAGATTGCGATAATAATGAAAACAGTCAAGTTCCGCGCCAAAATGAACAGTTAGTTTTTCTCCGATAAGAAAAGAGTTCGACATCTTTGCAAAAATATTTAACACACAAATGTGTCATCATGACACCACTGTGCTGTGAAATAATATGTATTATGGATGACCCCTTTTCCGATTTTTAACTAATTAAAAAAATATATACCTATATATGGGACCTCCTACTTCACTCAATTTCCATGTTATTCATAATATAATTTATATTATACTTACACGAAAGATGCTTCAATAAAATCCAAGTTGTAAATATATGGGAATACAGTAGATAAAGATTAGCTTCACATCAGAGAATCCCCTTCTACTTGAGAAGTCTTTTGAAATCCTTTTTTAATCTTCAGAAAGTAAAAATCTTTTCAAGCGTAAAAGCCAAGCCAAAACTTTCTGTTCCAGAAAATCGAACGCGACCGGTGTGCAACATGCATCTGTGTCATGGGGAAATATGTGCAAGTGCATGCAGCATGTTTGTTTGTATGATGTGTTGACACAGCTTACAACGACCCATGTTGGCAGTGTGCACTGAGTGCAGTGGCGGTGTGTGGTGTGTGGCGGTGTGTGGTTGAATAGCGATAGTTGCCGCCGCGAGTTCAGCGAGACTTGACCCATTTCCAGAATGTACTCAATGCTTTGCTCAATACTACTCCATTGCAGACATCCATTTTCACTATATACATACATCACTATACACCAAATCACAGGCCTTTGTGAGGGCATTAGATAAAATATTAAACAGATATGCTAATAAAAACACGCATTCATCTCTATTGCGTATTGTGGCTTGTAGGTACAGTATGTACACACCATAAATCAAGTGTTACATTGTAGTACAGTCAATTTAGCTAAATTCCTTGGAAAAGGTCGGGTAGTTTTGAATTTTTGATATATCGTTTAGATTGCCACAGTGATATTAAACCAAGTTTTCGACCTCGGCGAAACCCAGCATCCGGCTTACCAACAAAAATAGCTCTTTCGTTTTGCCGTACATTTAAAAAAAAAATAAACGTCTGACAAAAAACACCTTTGAAAAAGGAGTAAATTTCCTACAATTTGAGCATAAGATTAGCTATTTAGGTAAGATGATTCCCGAAAAAAGAAAACGGCATTTAAAATGCAAAAAATTATCAATTTTGTTAAATATCTCCTAAACATGAAATTTTCCTAAAAAAATCACAAAGATCACATTTAAATGACATTAAATTTGAAATAATTTGAGCACAAGCATTTGAGCGTGGATAGGATAGGTATGATAGCAGATTTAATTTTTTGGTAATGTGACTTAGCAACTTTAGTAAAATTATATAATAAAATTCCTTGCAACATCTCATACGGGTTACCACAGTGATGAAAAAGCCAAGTTTTCGACCTTGGGGCGCCCCGCGCTACTCCGAAAAGCGACACAATTTAGGCGCTTATTTTCGTTTTTGCCGTATATTTAAAAAATAAATCATCCGACATCATTTTTCGACAGACGTTTATTTTTTTAAAATACACGGCATAAAACGAAACCAAGTGCCTGAATTGTGCCGGTGGAGCCGGGAGCGAAGGTTCGCGGAGGTCGAAAACTTGGTTTTAACATCATTGTTGCAAACCAAACGATATTTCGAAAATTAAAAACTACCCGACCTTTTGCAAAGAATTGCCACTTTTGTATTATATTGACTGAACTATTGTGGCGCAAAGTAAATATGATATTGTGTCATCGAGTGTGACGGCTTGATCAGTGATCAGCCCTCAATTGCCGAATTGAAAAACTAAAGGTATTTTCTCACTTGAACACCGTCACTTCGTTCGACCCCATAGATTAATATTATCGAAGAATATAGTGCAACCGCGAAAGTTATATAAATATTTATTCGCTTGAAGATGAGTAAAATCTCGTATGAAAACTAATTTTGCAGGAAAAAAGGTAGGTTAATTTTTTTGAAGAACTGCCGGCTTCGGATGTGTCACCAAGAATAGGAAAAAAGTGGAGAAAATAGGGGGGGGGGGGTCCAAAGTTTGACGCCAGAAGGCTCACGAAGAAAGAGAAATGATATAGGCATTTGATAATAAAATTATTGAACCTTTTTCTACATTGCTTTCTCAATTTAAAATTTCTTGGAAAAGTTCATTAAAATCACAAACACAGTAAAATGAGTTGATGTGCAGCTGATTTGTACAAATATAACATGCTCATAAATCATAAAAGAATAAATTATTTATTTAATTTTTCGAGCGAAGTAATTGAAAATACTTATTTTGATTGTGTATGAGTAATTCCAGTTCAATGACAACTAGAACGCTGATTTTCTTTGAGTTTTGTCATTTTCAAAAGTGATCGAAAAAAACAGAGTATGCAATTCACACGCGGTAGACATTAAACAACTGTTATTAACCCCCTGAGACTATTTTTTTCAAATTTAACCTAAAAAATCATTGATTTACCCGAAAACATCAAAAAACAGTTAAGTATTTCACTAAATTGACTCCAAATGTGTTATAGAATCGCCAGTACAGGACACCGTGTATAATATTTTTGCAGAAATAATTGTCTTTTTCACAACTGGAATTATTGGAATCTTTGCTAAAACGAAAAAAACACGAATTTATAAGTAATGAAAATAGATTTATGTACTACTCAGGTTATGCGATGAGTTATGTCGATTTATACGTTATTACAAGTAGTGAGATTAGACAAATAAGGCAAAGACAATACAGTAGTTTCTAATGAAAACCATGGACAATCTTCAAAGCGAATACATAGCGAGTAGTGTCATTATAAATTAATGCACGAGCAACTCAATTATTATTATTATCGCGATACCATTATTCTGTATTTGTTTTACGTCGAAAGTTTAAGCGCCCTTTGGGCTTTTATAAACGTAGGTAATACAAGTCGGGCAATAAAAAGATTTTTTTTTTATTCACAAAAAGATACAATACATTTTATACAATAATTAATTACATAATATATGTATTTGATTTACCCCCATAAATAAGCAGGGCTTGTGTGTATGGGGGTGTTATTATATTGGTTTATTTTTTTTATTCAGTTTAAATTTTCGGTATAATTTTTAATCTGAGTTTTAATTTTTTTTTATGTTACTGTTCATGTTTCTGATTTTTTCAGGTAGTGAATTAAAAAAATTAACTCGGAGATATTTATGATTTAACTGTCCTATTGTTTTTTTACATTTTGGAGTAGGAAGTATTGACGTTTGTCTAAGATTTCTGTTATTTTTAAAGGGTGCAACTTTATTTTGAATATTATCTTTATAAATTTGTAATGTTCTGATGAATATGAGTAGGGTTTTTTTAAAAATTGTTTTTATTATTAGTTTTTGTGATATGTAAATTGTTTGTGTTTGATTTGTATCTGTACCGCCCCATCCTATAATGCCGTATTGTATAATTGATTGACAGAAAGTATGTGGTTCTGATTAATTTTTCGTTTAAAATATCTTTTAAACACCTAAATATATATTTATTCTGCTGTTCAGAATATTTATGTGTGGGGACCATTTTAAACGCTGGTCTATTATTATGCCCAGGTACTTAATATCGGTCTTGCTTTCTATGTTTGTACATAATCAAATAGGAGTATGTAAATTAGAAAGTATAACCACTCGAGCGATGGGTTTTCGGGGTATTCAGTTTTCGATTCGGCCATCCCATTTAATTAATATCATATCTCTTAATATTAATATGGACACACCTTTATTGGATAACCAACACCTCTGCCATAGGTCACCCCAAGTGGTTCGCTACGGTTTGGTGATTTAGCAGGGGTGCCCGGGTTCACGGGGTGAGGTTTGTCTGGGTCTTGGAGGCGGACGACCGAGACACTGAATCTCAGATTTGTACCCACCCCTAACCTTCCAACTCCGAACTAAGTTCTGAATTGGAAGGTTGGCTTCAGTCTGGACGTACCATTAGACATAAGAAACAGCATGTCTACGGTCTGTACCATAGACATCCAAATGAATAGACAAGCAGTTACGGGTGAGGGGTCAAACCAAACCATGGAGGGGGAAGAGGGGAAAGATGACTGTGATTCGTTATACAATCAATCTGACAGTAAATAGGCATCTCGCATTACAATATCACCATTTAGTTCTTAAAAGCAAAATCTGCTTTGAATGAATAGACCTTTTTACATGGGAGCGCGAATTGCTTGCCACGATAATAACATATTTGCTAAGGTCAAATGCTCGCCTCAAAAAGACTTTCCCCAATACACATAGCAATATTTTGTTGCCGTGTTTAGTTAAAACACTATTACAAATGTTTCATAATTTACTTACCCCTGTAACCACCGATGAGCACACTGGAGAACCGCCCACATTCGCTATGTGCACATTGATATGTAGATATATTGTATAGAATACGCTACTGTTTTGGCGTTGTATTTCGTTAAATGTATGGATGTTACCTTCTAGCTGTTCACGGCAAGAATGATGACGTCACACATTTTAGATTCAAGCGAGGCTCTATCCCCTCCCCATGGAGCGAGCCGGTTCCAAGGAGGTGCTTCAGCCGGCGCCATGTGGAGGGGGAAATAATACGTTTTTATCACTTAGGGCAGGTCCATGTATATTCATATGTCCGTGGTCTGTACCTATTTTTATATTGGCAGTTCAGTGAAACGTACCAACAATGTAGGTAGTTATATATTTTTTCCAGCGTTAACCCCTCAGGCTAATTTGTTAGCTTTTGGGAACAAATTATGTGGGTCTCCCTTACCTACTATCATGATGAGAAATATGATCTAAACGGTATTAGAAAGAGAAAATACCACGCGTTATATTCAAATCAAAGTTTATCACAAAATAATAAAACATACACTTTTATGAAACCAAAGTTTCTGACGGCAATTTGAAAAAAAATGGGAAAGTTTGGGAATTTTTAATCAATTATTTTTAAACGAAACGAAAGAAAGTGAGGTGACGATAACGGTCGTAATACATACATTTTTAAAAATGTGTGTTTAATTTTTTTCGTTATCAATAATTTTAGATAGAAAAACGTAAAGTGAACCATTTTTGAAACTTCTTTAAAAGTGCATTAAAAAATTTTATCTTTCTAAAATTATGTTTTTTTCGTATTATAAAATTTATATGTATACTAGCTGACCCAGAAACTTTGTTCTGCCATATAAATGATTTCAGTGAATATTTTGGTTGCTAAATAAAAAAATAACGAATGAATTGTAAATGTGTGGGGATGGGATCTATGACAGAAAAAGGAATGGAGCGCTGTAGACGATGACCGCCAAAAAAAATTCCAACTAAAGTAGGAAAATGAAATAAAGAAAATCAATATGAATTTCGAAGAGAAATTGAGTGTACGATATTTTTTGTCAGTTCGTCTTTAGCCAACACAAATAAGCTCTATGTGCCCACTCGAGAACATGATGCCAAATGAACTATCTAAATGATTCGACGCTTCTCGTCTTGCGCATGTGTGGATGAAAGTTCGATGAGGCGGACGTAGCGCCATCTGTCATTCAACAACATGAATAATTTCTTCCTTTTTGAAATACGAAAGACGGTTAAATTTGTTCATACAAAAATACTAAAATCGCGATTAAAAATGGGAGGGCGGGGGTAGGAAGATTAAAATTCTATAGGTATTTTTTGATGCCAAATAAAAAAAAATTGTCAAAAAAATTGTTTTTTTGGATAAGGGCACCCCAATCACCTAGCGGTATGAAATATACTTTCAAACCTATTCTCATACCTACCAAATATATCTACATTTTTTTTCATAAAAATCGGTTTAGCCGTTTCGGAGGAGTGCGACCACAAACACCGTGACACGAGATTTTTTATTTATCACCTTTCAAAAACTGTTTTAGATTCGTTCAGAATTCCATTTATTTGGATTTTACTGTAAAGCTGAAATATTTTGACGTTCTGAAAAAACTTGCCGGAAGCTTGAGGGGTTAAAACACTTTTACATAAGTATTAGTTGTAGTGCATTAGGAATTATTTCAGAAAGTAGGAAGCAAATTTTTAAGAAATTTTCCAATACATTTATGAAGTTGTGATAATTCGGGATAATCGTGAAAAACAAAGAAATATTAAGATTCAACGTCGCTAGGTAATAGCAGATACATACTAATTTAAAACGGCAGAACACGAACGCTAGGTATTAATTTGAATGGACTTAGTTAATAGATAATATTTGCATAGAACAAAGACAATACACCTGCCATTAGAGCTACATTTTTACTTAATTATTGTCTCTGATATTTGGGATCGGGAAAACATTCAACTAACTTTAACAGAAAATTACACCGTGTTAACATAATACCTATAACCTTTCGTATAAGAGACATGTTTGTTTTTTATTTAATGTTTAACTTTGTATTAAATTACAAAGTCATTAAGGGCAGCTTTCTCCCTTACCAACCCAAGACATTGAAAATTGATTTTTGTAATTAAATATTATCTCAACTAGAAAGCAAGATAAACTTTAGGGGTTCAGAAAAAATCTTTTGATTCACCTTAATTACTATAAAAAAACAACTATTTGCATTCTGGGCGATGGAAAACACTGTATTCAAAATTTGGATATAAAATGTCATGGAACATGGATTGTAATTATTGTTAATGGCTGTCTAATTAAAATCAAATTTTAAATTTACGTAATTTAAATTATAAATGCAGTATTTTCGATCGCCTGCAATGCAAATGTTTGTCTTTTATTAAGGTCAATCAAAAGGTTTTTCTAAGAAACAATCGTGTTAAGGGTGTCCAGTCATACCGAAAGATTATCGTAAACAGAAAACTGTTTGTTTGACTGAAACAGAAAAAAACTCTAGAAGTGCTTCGACGTCATGAATTTTTGTACAGGTATTTTTTGTACATTTGACGGCCTCCGTAGTCGAGGGCAAGGATCTCGACTAGCAATGCGGAGGATGCGGATTCCAATCCCGGCGTGCCCAAATAAATTTTATTTGGTTGATTTGTCTAATTTCACAATTTTATTAGGTAATTTAAAATAAAATAATATACCTACAGCATATTTGCGGCACTTTCCAGGGTGGAAAATACTCTCGGTATCGCCCATGTGTAAGATCACTAATCAGAATTGAAACGTTGCTTGAAGTGGCTTTACCCGTGTTTGGTGATCAGATCTGAATAGCCAGGTACTTTTCCATCAAATTTTCCTCTCCACTACAGTCCCAACATACCGCAATTGGGGATGCCATAGTCTTACTGGATCCAGTCGGGAGCAGTTGGGACTCTTGTGATAAATTCGAAAAACAAATTAAAAAAAGATTTTTCTGCGTGGAATCTACACCACAATGCATATAATAATATGTTCAGTTCTAAATCTTAATTCCATCATGTGCAATGGAGTTTAAAACATATTTTAAAGTTCATAAAATATGTCACTTAATATCTACGCATATACGAGTATAACGTTTCAATCCAATCTTTGCACGAAATCCGGCGGTAAAGCTGTAATAAAATACACGTATCTGAATGTATTTAACAAATTTTAAAACAATAATAATATTAGAATTGTTATATTGGCTGAAAAGCAGTGATTATTGATTATTTTGGTAATAAAATGAGAACAATTGCTGATACATGCTTTTAATACCACTATTCGAAATATGGCAGTCGCAAGCCCTAGTTAATGCTTCCATATTTTGATTTTCCTTAAATCAATATGAGCTAAAATGTCATTCCAGTGTCGAGTTCACAACCAACCCCAACCGCCGCCACCATCGCGATGTCATCTAAATTGATTGCCTGACGTAACTCGATGTTACAGCTCTCGGTATCAGCCATCACCTTGTCATCTGACACGTTTTACATGCAATATTTTATATAATCCTAGATACTAGAAAGCCGAGACTTTTTTTATACTTATATTTTTGCTATAATATGTTTCCTTTTATAAATTTATTTATTTATATATTTATAATTTCTGGCTTCACATTCCTTTATTATAAATTTAATTATTTCTTATTCTTTATTATGCTGTCTAATCAGAGGTAAAGTCATGAGAAGGAAATCCATAATTGTTTTTATTTTGGCTTTAATCCACATATAGAAACTGAAAAAATGTAAACTGTCGATTTCCCGAGAATGAATAAATAAATAAATAAACTTTTGAAACAGCTGGCCACGCTTTATTCCATTTTTTTAAAACCCCTTTAACCCGTTTAATTCAACTTAATTACTATAAAATACAACAATTTGCATTCAATACAATTATATTAAAAAAAAACTTTGTATGAGACTTTTTTTACGTGTATACCTCAGAAGAGTCCCAACTGCTCCCGTCTGGAGCCAGTGAAACTATGGCATCCCCAATTGGGCTATGTTGTGAGGTTGAAGGTAGTGAAGGAGATGAACGATTTTCAAGGTATTTTATTTTTAAAACTTGTCTAAATATCTTTTTTTTAATATTTAATACGAAATATCAGGAATACCGACATACATAGCGACTATGGTGTCATATTAAAGACGGAAATTATTTTAATACAACAATATGCGGTCGAGGGGTGAGGCTCTCGACTAGCGATCCGGAGGTCGCGGGTTCAAATCTCGGCGTGCGTGAGTAAGTTTTATTTGATCGATTTGATCAAATCTCCCTTGTTTTTCTTGATTCATCCGGCCCTCCACTCTCATAAAAGCGTTGTAAACTGATAAAATCGAATATTACCTAAGCTATAAAACGCAAAAAAACGTCGAACTCGTAGCTCTGTCAGCCTATCATAATAAGATTTTTCATTTGATTATGAATGTTTTAATTTGCAATTGATATTTACAGAGTACCAACCCAATTCTCACAGATAGACGGAAAATGTTAAGATGTTCATTATAAGGTACATATTTAGCGAATATAAATTAGAAATTAAAACATGGGAATCGATATGGAATGAATTTATGTCAGGCAATAGAGTACAGCCTCCTCTCAGGTTCCCAACCTCTTTGGGCTCACTGCCCACTTTTCAGTATATTTTATTCAACCCGTTGAACGAACTTAGTATACACACTACGCGACGTCCGGAAACTCGTAGTACAAGCGGGAAACTGGTGAATCTACATCACGTGGAGATCTGAGCGTATCGTTTTTTTGAAGTGAAAACTTCTTTAGCAGCGTTGCGATTTGAAACTCGATGAAATGGAAACGAGCGACACTAAAAAAAGACAAACACATACATCCATAGGATATAGACTGCGAAAGAATGAGACAGCAATAAAATAATTATTTAATTCACGGGTAATCGGTTCCAAAATAATACGATAAATCCACAAAATCACCCGAGTCTCCTTTGGTGTAGTGGTATAAAGCGATGGATGAAACTGCAGACATTTAGCAGACCAAGGATCGAAACCTACGAAATACAAAAAAAATGTAAAATCAATATCTAATCTTCGAACCACTCCAAAATGAATAGGCAAAAGAAAACACAAAAGAAAGTGACATCTAGCGACTCTGAAGAATACTAATAAGGTTACTAAATGTGTAGGAAAAGGTGCACTGGATTTCGACAAAAATATGCAAAAAATCATCCTTCACATTGATAAAAAAAAAGCTTCGTAGTCTCCCAACTCTTGTCTGCTTTAGTTTTCTGAAGGTTTCACTTCTACCGCGTCTGAATTGAACACTCTGATTATTATTTTCCTTTTTCGTTTTTTCGGCAAATAAAGGGTTAAACCCCTCGAGGATAAAGTTTTCAAATTTGACTTAAAAATTCCAATTTCGGACTCGATTTACTCGGAAACGGAAGCTCAGATCGAATAATGTTATACCACAAAATCGACTGCAAATATGGTATAGAATCGAGATTAGAAGTTATGAGTTGTACCGTTTATAAATATACTAGCAGACCCGGCCACACGTTGCTGTGGTTAACGAAACACAACGCCATTACCCAACCTTTATAAAATCCACACCACCCGCTTGCCAACTGCCCACTGCCCGCTGCCCGCTACCCGCTGCCTGAATTGAATTTCTCGACTTTTCGCTACTATAATAAGCATATTTTTATACATATAAACCTTCCTCTTGAATCACTCTATCTATTGGTGAAAACCGCATGAATATCCGTTGCGTAGTTTAAAAGATCTATGCGCACATACATTTTGAGCGACTTCATCAAATAAAATAATTCAAATCAAATATCTACTTTAGAACTTATAAACTCAAAGAGTTATAAAGGTTGGATAACCATCCAGTAGATGACGTTGTGTTTTATTAGCCACAGCAACGTGGCTAATAAAACAGTCTTTAATATATAAGAAAGTCGGGTGAGTTACACCATTTATAACTCAAGAACGGCTGAACCGATTTTTACGATCTTTGATTTGTTGGATTTGTCTCCACCCCGAATACCAGAATAGCTAAACATCGGAAAAATTCACGACAAAAAAGTTATGAAGAAAATTCATTTCCTCATACATTTTGTCGGAACAATATTGAATAGTGAGTGAATTCCAAAAATTCAAAACCGTCAAATGTAAATGCGCTGATTGTTTTGCTTTTGTTTTTAAGCATATAATGCTGCCTCTCTTTCCTACATACAAATGTCAACAGTCGAAAATAAAACAAACGTGTATGTCTGCACCCCTCCAAAGGAAAAATACAATAATTATAATTAATCTCCCTCACACGTATAAAGAAAATTAAACGCAATTCCCGTAAGTAAGTGGAAAAATATGAAAATCCGTAAACAACGCCACCTCTGATACTGACAAAAACAAAAGACAGGTATTTGCGCATCGATAATTGCTTCATTGTGTAATTTTTAACTTAATAAAAAAACTGAATTTATGTCAGCTAATAAGCTAACACAACAGTAATTGATTCTCAGGCGGTACGAAGTTCGCCGGGTCAGCTAGTTTACAATAAAGTAAGTTTTCAAAGAATGCCTATCGCCCAAAATCATATTAAAATCGTCCCCCAAAACACTTTAACGCTTGATCGTCCAACACGCGACTTAAATTGCACACTGGTGGGCGATATTACCCAGGTTGGGAATCACCGACTAAGATCTTCCACTGAATCTCAGATGTCGTAATATTGTTACGAGAATTTGACCACTTTTTTTATTTATTTATTTTTTATTTTAATTTTTTTTTATTAGTTACAGATATTTGTTTTTTTGGCTACCACACTAGGCTAATGCCCGTGTTGTGGGTAGTCGTACATTTAATATTTTAAATACGATTTGATTAAAACAGATGATTAAAAATTCCAAAAAAAAATTAAGAAATACTTAAAAGTAAAGAGAAAAAGAAGATCATATTTTAAAGAAAAGTAGAAATAAAAATGAAAATTCAAATTTTGAAATACAAAAATTAATAATAAAGATTTAATGTTAAGAACTCAAAGTGTTCTATATAAATTAAAACATATAAGTATATAAATCAAAATTAAAACATAAATAACATTTTGTGAAAAATTAAGAGAAAAAAAAATAACAACATTTTAAAGAAAAATAGAAATAAAAATGGAAATTAAAATTTTGAAATGCAAAAATTAATAATTTAAATGTAGTGTTTGAATTCATGAATTCATGATGAATTCATGAATTCATCATGGAATGAACTCATGAATTCTTTAAAGTACGTTCGTCCCCTTTCAAAAATATGAGTATGAATAAAAATATGAAAAAAAATTAAATATTATTCATATTTTTAAATATGAATACCGCACAAGGGTCCCGACTGCTTCTGGCTGGAGCTAGTGAGACTATGGCATCTCCATTTGGGGTATGTTGTGAGGCCTAAGGTAGTGGGGAGGGAAAAGAGATAAGGGAGAAGAAGGTGGGGATGTCCCTGTCTATTTAGATCTGGTCACCAAACACGGCTAAAGCCACTTCAAGCATTTCAATTCTGAATGGTGGTCTTACACCAGGACGATACTGAGAGTATCTTCCACTCTGGAACGTGCCGAAAATATACTCTATATTATTTTTAAATTAATTAATTGTGAAATAACACAATTAATCAAATAAAATTTATTTGCGCAAGCCGGACTTGAACCCGCGACTTTCTGATTGTGAGTCGAGAGTCTTACCGTCGACCAATAAGTCCGAAGGGCTAGTACAATACAAAACTATTGATATTTAGTCTGCAAAGTTAACAATATCAAGCACTACCAATTTTATTTTCATACGATTACTTTTTTTTTTAAATTACACTTCATACGATTACTTTTTTTTCTATTGGCAAGAAGTCAATTTTCAAAGCGAGCTTTTTGCTCTTGCATTCCAGAAGGTACCTATGCGGGCTTTCACAAAAGACGCGATTTTATATAGATACTAAATAAATAGATGTGTGGTTTAATTTTTTAATCAAATAAACAAAGTAATGTTGCTGCCATGAATATTCATGGGTGAACACGTATTGCAGCGGCGGGGAAATAGTTTGTGGGATTTCACACGTTTTGCTAATGGATTAAATTTCGAAATAACGTTTATGCATTATGTAGCCCAAATTGAAACGTACTATTGTGATGTTATAATGAATATTTGCTAACCAGGCGTTCAGAGACGTTGCCTTCTGAAATTGGGGTGATTAATTAAGTTAATTAATTCATAGAAGAGCCGGGACAAAGAATTTTGCTCCGCAGGCACTACTCGATTATAAAGTGACTTTATCTCAAGGTTTTGTAATGGAAATTTTTGTTTCTACAAATGTGTGGATTACGAAGGGTTATATGAAGAAAATATCAAGCTGCGATATTGTATTGAAAATAATTCTGCCGTGTACTGTTTTGAAGAAGAAGATAATAATAACAAATCTAAATGAAATATGAAAAAAATAAATAAAAAGCTAACGGTCGCAACTGAGTCGAATCGAGGATCTCTCCTCATACCGGCATGAACAACTTAATCAATTCGGTCACTGAGACCTCTTATTTTTAAGTAATTTAAAAAAACGATTTAAAAGTGTCTTTTATTTATAAAACAGAGTTATTCTAATAATAAATGGAATATTCATTTCGACTTTTGTTCCATATAAATAAAATCGGATATATTTTATCCGATACACTATCTAGGTTCCAAACCAGTTCTTCGAACAATTATTTTCATTTTAAAAAGGAAGCTGTCAAAAATATCTAAAAAAAGGTTGAAGATAATATTGTTAATTCCTATTTTGGAAAATGATTTTGACAAAAACTACTTAAAAATAAGAGGTCTCGGCGGCAGATTTGGTTAAGGTGTTTGTCCGTTGTGTCCCAGTTGCGACCGTTAGCTTTCTTATTTTTCTGCGTCTTGTTTTTTTTTCATATTTCATTTAGGTTTGTTAATATTATATTCTTCTGCTATGATATACCTTTTACATTGATGGGAATAACCTTCAAAAGTGATTATAAAAGACAGTTATTCTAATAAAAAGTTGAAATATTTTGTTTACTGTTAGGAGGTAATCAAAATAATTCACGAAAAAATATCAGGGAAACCAAAGCGCAGTCAATAGGAGCAGACTGTTCTGAGCTGCTGACATTAACATATGAGTAACATTCATATGTCTATCGGTGCTGATAACCCGTAACCTGAAGATAGATAACTGCGCTTTGGAGTCCTTGTACCTATCTATACGTTTGTAGCACGAATATAAAGTATATATTAATTTATTCATTGTTTTTGTGTTTAATTCGTAGAACTCCATTTTAATTTTTAGAAATTTAATTAAAATTAAATTAGATAATGTTATTATCGAGTTCTGCAAGTTTTTTGGTTAGTGTTTTAGTTACAGCTGTTTCGACTTGTAAGGTCATTTTCAAACTGTGGTGAAGCCACGTACGGACGACTTATTTATAAGATTTTAAATGTCAGTTTTTGAAGGTGTCTAAGTTGATTTATTACCGGTTGAACCAATTTGTAGACACTAATTGAGAGAGTGTTAATGTGGGATTCGGAGTATTTCCGAATCCCACATTAGCAAAAAAAAAAACGAATATAAAGTAATTTATAAAATATAAAATATACTTTTTTTTAAATAAATTTATTTATTTGTGAATTCATCATTTCATGATAGGCTCGTATCCGTATTATGGTAGTCATACATAATAATATTAATTAGATAATTCGTAGAGTGCCGTTTTTTGTGAAAAAACCACTTCAAGGGCGCTGTACAATTTTATTTATTATGATTTCTTAGGCTCTAGCTAATTTTATCGTTTACAAACGGATACAGAAAATATACCTGGTAGGTCACTTCCGATAAAAACACTTTAATTATGCTTGCAGAAGATACGACTTTGCACGCGGAGGACACTATATTTAAAACACTGGACATTGCGTGATTTTTATTTGCTAACCCCCATTGCAGTTGATATTTCATTTATGAGAAGATTAGTGGGATAATTAGATGTTTATATTGATGATTTAAATGATTTGAATTATAAGTAACAACTACAAAACATAAGAAAGAAGAAAAGAAAAAACGTATTTTAAGGAAAGTAAAATAAAATGCGTACATAAATATAAAAAATAAACTGAATAATAAAAAATATTTTAAAGAAGATAGAAATAAATATTTAAATAATAAAAAGGTAAGATTAGATCACGAATTAATTATAATTGTAAAATTAGATTAGAATACGAATGAATTAGAAATGTAAAATTAAACCTGTTATTTTGTAAAAGTTAAAAATTTTAACACAGTTACGTAGTCATCCCCAGAAGAAAAGTTTATGGTCACATTGTGACATTTGAATATAGTGATATGAAAGAAATTGGCAAAAGATATGATACGTATTTTTTTTTTCCAATGGAAAATGTTAGAGGAGGCCTATGCCAAGAGGCAAACTGAGCTTCGGGATATACTATAACAAATAAGATCATGTCTAATACATACCTAACAGAAGTCCAGAATAAAAAGGCTTATTATTATTATGTATTTTTTTAACAGCGTGAGGAACTCAAACTCGTCCACTTTTAATTATGAAATATTGTCGAGAGAGTCGACTAGAGAGCTCAAAAGGTTTTCCTCAACGAGTTTCTACCGATCCGATCGGCCACGCAGTATGTGGGCAAACGCATCCGCCGTCAAGACCTAGACAAAGCTCCCTCGTGAACCCGGTCAACCCTCTTAAGTCACCAAAATAGCGAACCACGATGAATATGGCAGGGATGTTGGTTATCCAATAAATGGTTCCCGGGGCGGCAAATTGAATTGTCGTTGAGAGAATATGGTTCTAGTTTTAGGGACCACGCACCACAGGTTTGATGAAAATCGGATGTGTCTTGATGTTCCGCAGCCACCAGTGTGTTATTTTTCCGTATGTGGTATAAGCTTGTCTTAGTAGATAACTGGCGAATATCTAAGACCCAAAATTTAGCAAATAGTACTTTTGAGGGGTGCGTAGATTGGCATTTAAATATAATTCTCAAAATTAGTTTTTGTAATGTAATTATTGGATTGATTACCGATTTAGCGCAACCACCCCATCCCATAATACCATATGTTGTTACAGATTGGAAAAGGGAAAAATAGACGATTTTTAGGGTCTGCAAGTCCTAGATGGACCAAGGGAACAGAATATTTGGCATAGCTTACGGAGTCTTTTTACTGGGTCATTGACCCAAATATGTCGCAACCAAATATTTATTTTCCTTGGATGTTTTAAGGGTAGAGCAAGTGCAATGGATATTAGGTGAGTTTATTTATTTATTTATTTATATCTATATATTACAGTTTACACCTTATTGTTAACATTTTTACATATGTAATATATTTTGAAAACATTTTTACATATTAATATTACATTTCATTATGTTGTGTGTTAGGTAGGTTTGAGAAGGTGAAATTGTTGGTTGGTAATATTGTATGTTTCGCGAACACCTCACTAGGAGAACCTGTGCTGAGGTGTTTACGTGTTTATGATTAAGTGTGACAGGTACAGGTATTTATGTGTTGTAGTAGAAAGTTAGTTTTTTTTCTTTTTTTTTACATTTTAATGGTAATTGTACATAGATTACTTAGAAGAAAAAAAAAATATATATATATATATATATAAGGTATATATGTATATTATATGTACATATGAATAGTTGGTAAATTCTTGATAGACATGTTTATTTATTTTACACTTGTTATAGTTTGGTTATGGGTTAGTTTTCGGGAGTGTTTCGTTTTAGTGTGATTGTGTTTTTATATAAATTGCGTATATAATTTTTTTTATTCAAATACAGTTTTATTCCAGTATTTCCATTTTTATTTATTTTATTTTATATTACGGAAATAAACAGTACATTGCAGTTACAGATAATAAATAAGGTTTCATAGTGGATACCTATGATACATTTCTTTGTATTTTCTTATTTGTGGCATATATACTTAGTAATTACCGGGTTTAATTTAATTTAATTTACTTATTTGAGACACAAACAGGATATTTACAAAACATTTTTGTGGGTAATATAAAATAAACTAAAATATAAATAGCCCTAGACTAATGTGGTAATACATAATAATAATAAGTATACAATATTTATGAAGTATTTACTGAAAAGTAATAAAACAATTTTTTTTAAGTGCACAAATCGTGGAGATATTTTTTGAAACATGTTTTATTATTTACAAAAATATCTATGAAAAATTGTGTATTTTAACAAGATCGCTGTATGATGGAGACATTAGATATAGGATAGACATAGGATTAAAATATCCAGTATTATTGGTAAAAATTTCGGTCCAAAATATGTTATGAGTTCTTGTAGATTTGGGCCTGGCGTACAACTTGATTTGGTTGACTAAGTTACTGTCTACACCAGGGGTTCCCAAACTTTTCCAAGTCGCGCGGCACCCTTAGAAAATTTGAATAATATTATCTGTGGTAGCCCCCGGGACCGAGTGTCACCCCCAATTCTCTAGCCCCACCCCCCCCCCCAGGACGGACCAATTTTTTAATTTTTTACCTACTCCATTTAATAATACAACTCGTATTTAAAATTAATAAGTACATTTATTGGTAGGAAAACTTACAAAGAAAATGCAAATATAATTCCAAAAACCGTTTAGTGCGATGGGTGAGCCTGCAGCTCGTTGCATAATTTTTCAAACCGGGGAATAAGGCTTGATACAGCTACTCTCATTTCTTTTTCCACATTTATTTTCGAGCGATATTTGCTCTTTATACTCGCAACCGCTGAAAATCCAGCTTCGCACAGATATGAAGTAGCAAAGGGAATGAGGACCCTTACAGCTTTTGCATTTAGAATCGGATACTGATTTTTGACTGATATCCAAAACTCCGTCAAGGCACCACTACCGTATCCCCTCTCCATAAATAAAGTCAGATCTAAAAATATGAGGAAATCCTATAAGAACGATGTGGCTCAAGGACGGGGCACTCAGGAAATTATGAATCAAAATCCAATTATCGAAATTTAATGATTCACCGAGTGGATACTACATCTTACTAACTTTTTATACTTAGCAGAGTAAATTCTGTAATAAAATGCCTTCACACTTGTATACAGACACCTATAAAAAGTGGTATATATTTATCACCTTGAAGGATGATCTCACTCGGCGACAGTAAATCTTTTTTTTTACTAATAGGCACCTATAAAACATGAAGATTTACTAAAACGATCTTTCCCGTATATTAAAACAAATCTTGGAAAGGGTTCTAACTTCACTTTTCCTTATTCTGATATATGAGACGTTAATGTTTGCAAAGAAGATTTCTCATTATCCATTTACTCGTACCAATTTCTGGTTTTGAATTGTTTTTAATTTAATTTTCTGACTTGTGTAAAGTAATTTTAATTGAACATATTTTAGAGTAAAATATTTAAATAAGACGTAACTTACCATTTCAGTACATACGTAAACATGCAGATAGAACCAGGTGCAACCAGTTAGGGTACAATAATTAATTGTATAAGGTTCTAACTACATTTCCCCTATGCAATTCAAAGCTAGGGACACGACCTATTTAAATATGTTCAATTAAAATACCATAAACTAATTACTTTACACAAGATTGAAGCTCAAAATCAAACAATTGTTAAATATTTTCGTTATTTGTTTTTGGGGTGTTATGCCGTGCTGCGCTTCCTCCTTCTTTAGCCAACGTTTCGAACAGCGTTGGAGTGTCCATCATCAGGGCAGATCCGAGATGCGTGCAACACAGCATAACACCCCAAAAATAAATAACGAATATACATTTGGCCGTGAAAATTTAAAAACGTATCAAAATTTTAAATAGATTACGAAAATTCGCCTTTGCAAACTTTGAAACTTCAGAACATGGTAAGGCGAAGTTAGAACATTATCAAGACAAAAAAAGACATGACAAAAACAATTATAAAACCGATAATAAAATCTAAAATGTCAGACATAACTTTAAAGGAAAACTACAGACCAATATCCATCGCCACGGCAATTGCTCGAATATTTGAACGAGTTCTCATGGATCAAGTCGGATCCCACTTGAAAACGAACGATAATCAGATGGGCTTCAAGAGAGAGTGCTCTACGGACTCGGCTATCGAACGTTGCTACTCGACGTTGGAATACTACAAGAAGAAGAAAACATCAACTTATGCATGTTTCTGGACCTAAGTATGGCTTCTGACCGAGTTTCCCACCCCTTACTATGAAAAAACTAAAAGAAAGAGGTATACCTTGGAAAGTGGTAAAAATCCTCGAAACTTGGCACCGTCAACAGGAAAATCTTGTAAAGTTGAAAGATGTATTCTCAGAATCTTACTTCCTGAAAAGCGGGGTCAGACAGGGAGGATGTATGTCCCCAGTACTGTTTAACACATACATGGATGAACTAACCCACAGGCTAAACAATGCTGGAGTAGGCTGCCACATCGGAGGTCAATGTATCAACAATATGAGTTACGCAGACGATATGGTTCTGATGGCACCGTCAATAAGGGGATTACGAATCCTCCTGAAGATCTGTGAAGAATTCGCACACGAAACCAACATGACCTTTAATGCGAAAAAAACAGCATTGTTGGTCATAAAACACGGGAAGGCCCAAAAAATATTCCTCCCGTCTTTTTGAACGGCGAACTCCTAAAAACAGTAGAATCTACCAAATATCTAGGACATATCATCAACAATAAATTAACAGATGATGAAGATATTGACAGGCAGAGGCGCGTTCTGAGCATAAAAAGCAACATGCTTAGTAGAAGATTTCGGCTATGCAGTCCAAGGGTAAAAAGGACGCTCTTCTTAGCCTTCTGCACCACCCTGTACACATGCGAGCTTTGGGCAACCTTCAAAAAAAGAACCATGGAAAGGCTTTGGGTGCAATATAACAATGCTTACCGTTTGATGTTTGCACTCCCCAGGCACTGCAGTGCCTCCTCAATGTTTACAGAAGGGCGAGTTCCAGGATTTAAAGCTCTATTAAGAACCAGGATTGCAGGACTGAGGGGAAGGATAAACCAATCCAGAAATATTCTCATAATAGAATCCCATTTGACTTCAGGTTCGAGCTTAGAAGAACATTGGATAAAGACACTGGCTCCCATAATCCCAGACCCGATGGACTAATACGAGCCCAGTTAAAGTTTATTTTTTAATTAATTATGAAGAACTTTTATCTAATGATGCCTATTACTTTTTATTTTATTTTTATTTATATGTATTTTTTTATTCTTTTTATTACCATATTTTATAAATATTTTTGTGTTTTATGTATGTACTTACAATATATGTATATAGGATGTGTGGGATATGTGATGTTGCACTCACCTCCCCACAGTCTGGAATAAAAACCATTATTATTATCCAACCAAAATGACGAAATACATTGAGCCTCTTAACAACTATCAACTGCCAGATACAAACAAATGGAGAGTGTAAGTGATGTTAGAACCTTGTAAAATAAATTTAGATTGATTTTAGAATTTCTTCTTACAAGTATCTACGGGAATTCAACACAAATGGTCCTGAAAATTTTGATTATAGAAACCAGCAAAATAAACGGTTTATATTTTAAGATCATTTTTGAAAAAAAAATGTCCGTTAGAACCTTGTCCAACTGGGGTGACGAAGTAGCTAGGTATATATATTTATTTATTTAATTACATATGCATATATATTACAAAACATTACAATGTGATACTTTGTCTGTCCAACTGGGAATAATACCCGTTTCAGGACAGCCAAATTGTATATTTAGTTCATAATATTCTTAACAAAGGAATGGTTTCGTTCAAGATATCACGGGAATTTGCTTCTGTCAAGACAACTTTTGAGAACATTAAGAATTGTATATAATTAAGGGATGGTTTCTTTATATTTTTAAAAGAATCGCAAAGATGTGATTTTTTTAAGGTCAATTTGGAGAACATTAATAAATGCATTCAGAGTGAATGCACTTATTAATGTTCTCCAATATACAAATTATCTTCGCAAATATACTATAATATAGTATTAGTAAAAAGTGAGTCAAAAGAAAAAATAAACAATGAAGAAATAACAAAGAAATAATCGTTTTGGTTTAAGTACATTGTAAGGTTAATTTAGTTTTAAACGTTTTAAGAGAGCAGTGGAAAATATCGATATCTCTTAGGGCGTTGTAAGATTTGCAGATACGCCCGAGCAAAGAATTTTGTGCATATTTCGATTTGAAATGCTGTATAAAAAATAGGGTATTCGACCTGGTATTGCGTTCAGGGCAACGAAATGCAATCCTTTCTAATAGATCTGGTGAGTCAATAAGGCAGTTCACAATCTTGTATAGAAACAGTACGTCAGAAATGTTTCTCCGTTTGTAAAGAGCAATAGGTTTACACTGGTGATTTTCGAAACGATACGAAAGGTGTTTCAAAAATTTTGTTTGAATATTTTCAATACGCTTAATGTAAGTTTGGTATTGTGGATTCCAAATGACAGATGCAAATTCAAGATGAGATCTTACATACGCCATATATAGTAGTTCAAGTGTAAAAGGTTTGTTGAACGGTTTTGTGATGCGTAGGATAAAACCCATTTGTTTGTAGGCTTTTTCTAAGATGTATTCAATGTGATCTTTGAATAGTAATTTGGAGTCAAGTAATACTCCAAGATCTCTAATTTTATCCACTCTTTCAAGCGGAACGTTGTTCAGATGGTAAATATGGACGATTGGGTGATTTTTACGTGAAAACGTTATCGCATTACATTTCTTTACATTGAGAAATAGTTGATTTTCTATGCAATATTCATTAATTTTATTAATATCTTCTTGTAATTTATTGCAATCATCTTCTGAGCTTATACATTTGTATATTTTCATATCGTCAGCGTAAAGAATAAAATCAGAGTTACAGATGACATGTTTGATGTCATTTATGTACAAAGTAAAGAGCAGGGGTCCTAAATGGGAACCTTGAGGTACACCCGAAGGGACGGTTATTTCCTGTGACATGTAACCTATAAGTATTTGTATATTGGCCTGGAAAGAATCTCCTACTTGTGATCTCACTAAAGAATACACTCATAGAACATTAATAAATGCATTCAGAGTGAATGCATTTATTAATGTTCTCCAAATTGACCTTAAATGCATTCAGAGTGAATGCATTTATTAATGTTCTATGAGTGTATTCTTTAGTGAGATCACAAGTAGGAGATTCTTTCCAGGCCAATATACAAATACTTATTCTGTAGATTCTGAAAAACTGTATCTACCGAAATTTGGGAATGAAAAAATAACGATAATTTGTATATTTGCGAAGAAATTGAGTTTTTCTTTTAAAAAAATTTCCTTTAAATTATTTTTTTTTAAATTCTTGAAATTTTCTTTCCGAATTTATTAGTTTTTTTTCCATCGGTTTTTGTATTCGTACAGCATACATAAAACGATTTCAAAAGATTTGATCTCAATGCTATAATTTATTTATATTAATAAAGGTTTCTCGTTATCTCAATTCGTGGAAATAACTTCGTTGTTATTGATCTCGTGGAAGACTTTCTTATTTGAATTCGTGAAATGGAGATGACTGCCTTTTGGATTAGAGGAATAGAGTTGCTTGTTATTTGAACTGGTAGAAAAGGGGTTCTTGTTATAGGTTTAAAAATGGCACAATCAAACAAAATGGTAAACCGTCCTCTTTTCATTATAAAAACGTACCTCGTAGGGGAGGGCGGGGAAAAGGGGACCGGTGGGGCAGGAAGGTCTAGCGCGGTAATTAAAAGTTAAGTGCAGTGTCCAGACTGTCCTGACCCGGTTGCCAGTTAAGTCACAAAACTAAAATAATAAATAATAGATTCTCAAAGAAAGTTTGTATAAAAATTTCAAAAACATGTTCATTTAATAGAGTTGTTATATTAAGACCACGTTTGAAAAATATTTTTTACTTGATTTATTCCGTATTAGAGGTGTTTTGTGTATTTTTACATTGTTGTTGTTCGTAGCTGGAGTAAAGAGGGCGCTCATCCATTTATTTGGCTTTTTTAAGAAATCCTTAAAAATGTTATTCCATCTTCAATGAATAAATTTAGATGCGTATTAGAGTCATTAAGATATTAAATTGCTACAATAAGGCCCGGCTTCACGCATTTCTACTGATTTATTACATATTTTCCTTAAACAAATTTTAAAGCTTTTAAAAAATATATGTTATTCTTGAAGATAATATCTATACATTCCCCACTCCGAAACGGCAATTGCACGAAATTCCCTCGATAGAAAAAAATTTGCAAAGTATATTCCGAAAATTATTATCACACTTTTTTTCAGTTATTTTACAAGTTACGAGTATATTGTGTGAAAAAATTCACACCTATTTTAGACAACCCCCACGAGATTTTTGCTCTATTTTAAACGAGTCGTGTTTTATTAAACATTTTCACAATACATTGCGCGCTCCCTATAATATTTGTTTTTACATATCTCTCCAACTTCTTTTTGAGTGGGTACCACCGGGCCTTAGGTATATTTTCCACGAGTAACTATGAATTTATCAATGATAGAACATTACGGTGTTCTCTGTGTTCCACCATACCCTATTCACTTTAAAATTCTAAGTATAGAGTAGACGTTTTATCTTCCATTACGACTTTTTCATATACCTACGCGCGGACACACATGTAACACCCTAGAATGTAATGGCTTTCCACTCCGTTAGAGTCAGCTACAACTTCAATGTAAAAGTACAAAATACCATGAAACTAGTTTCAGGGAGCGCTATAAGTGTGATGAAGCACTTAGCTTCCCGGTCAAGCACTCCGTAGCTGCACAGTGAAGCAGATTCATCATCCCGCCAGGACAGCTGCTGGGGCAACCCTGTTACGGTCAGGTTACAGGTTATAGAGCGCTAAAGGCGGCATCAGGATGATAAATAGCCCATTATATAGTATTTGTGCAGGAAACGGTCCCTTATGTATAAATTATAAATTAAACGAAGCATATTATTTGTAAATCCGATTCCCGTACGAGCCGACGCGATGCCGACATTTAAAATTTAAATCGTAATGATAATTTCGTAATAAATAATTCATACGGAAGACTGAGGATAAAAACGGATGAAAAACTGGAGCTTCTCTGACAAATGGTCGTTCTGGAGCAGGGGTAGCCAACTTGATATCTTTGTGGGTAGAATTAAACCCAATTTGGGTGGCGGGTATGGGTACCGCCGTCCAGGGAACCATTTATTGGATAACCAACACCCGTACCATAGGTAACCCCAAGTGGTTCGCTACACTTCGTGACTTAGCAGGGGTGACCGGGTTCAAGGGGTGAGGTTTGTGCGGATCTTGGCGACGGATGCGTCTGTCCATCAATCGTGTGGCAGGCCGGATCGGAAGAGACTTGTTGAGGGAGGCCTTTTGACCTCTTCAGTCGGACTCTCTCGACCTATTGACTTGCATCGCAGTGGGAGAGTGGATTCATACGTCCATAACTCATTGACACATTGACTCCCAAAGTCTTACCCACCCCTCATACCCTTTTCCTTCCCAGAACTCCCTCTCCTTCTTTCCATAAAAATACCTTCAACATAGCATCCCAAAATATGACATACGCCCTGAGAGATTTTTTCCCTCACGGCCTCCTGTGTGGAGCTAATTAAAGAAAAATAGCGTTAGTAGACATATAAATAAAAATAAACCGTTTTTCGTTCGTTCTCTACTTTTCAGATAGGTAAGCTACGTTTACAAATATTCCATTTTCTTAGATTTGAAATTCTGTGACATTCTGAAAATATAATATGCTCGAGGCCTGAGAGGTTAACATTCTAAGTGACTATAAAATTCCCTATGTTTTTATTTTTTATTAATGGGTTATTATCATTATAAAAAGTCCATTTCAGAAAAATGATAAATAAATTCGCAAAAATAAATTTAGTTTTGCGTGAGCTGAATTGTGGCAAACGGGCCGTGTATTAAAAAGCTCTGTTCTAACGCATTACTGAATTTCAAGATGAAGCTATTTTTTCCAAAATTATTCTACTATTTAATAATTCAGTGGGTAGGTACTTTAGCAAAGCTGGGATCGCTTCATTGGGTCAAGCTTACCGCTTTCCAAAATCGAGCTTTAATGTTATTAGGTACCCAAATTTTCCTCGGTAATCGAGTGAGTACCTACCTTAAAAATATGTATTTTATTCAAGAGGTTCCCAGCGTTTTTTTTCCTGGGAATATATTAGACACCAAACACAACGACGGAGATAAAAAATAAAGACTAATAAACGTAGGAACATCCTCTGAAGGGAATTTACCCATAAAAGAAAATTTTCGCGGCATTGACGTCATCGCTAGGTTGGAGGAGGGGAAGCAGAGGGAGAACAGATCTCTGGGAAGACGCTGCTCACTGCTACGGGACTATAAGAGTAGCTACATTTATACAACTATAACCATAAAATACTTAATCTCGCAGTCCATCTTAAGTGAGTAGAATACGATCGATTCGGCGCCATGGATATGAATAAGGCTCTATTGATATTATATTCAGCATTAATATATACCTATCGAATTTAGTTTCATCGAATGGGTAAACTCTGTCTTTGTACACACTCCACATTCAAACATCTGCTCGTGTAGACATTCGTCTGAATTTCCGACTTTTCATGTAGGTCTCGTAGATATTTGGAGATATCGTTGCGTCTCTTTTACTATAATGGTTAGAAATATAATCTAAATGGTGTTAGAAAGAGAAAATTCCATGCTATATATTCAAATCTAAAAGTTCACTTTTATGAATCCAAAGTCTCCCGTCGCAAAATGGAAAAAATAAACCTTTGAATTTTTAATGAATTATTTTTAAATGAAACGATGATAAACGTTTATAATAAAATATGTGTATGTTTTTATTTTTTTCGTTATCAGTAATTTTAGTTAGAAAAAACGTAAGGTGGGCCATTTTTATATTTGCATTCAAAATTTTTATATTTAAAAAAATGGTGTTTATTTCCAATTATTAAAATTGAACGCGTATTTTATCACCTTTCAAAAACAGTATTTAGTTTTTGGGTATGTTTACAAATATTCATTTTATTTGGATTTTGACTGTCAGAATATGGTCGGGGTGTTCCAACCCCCGTCACATTTGAGTGTCGGTCAAATCGATGATCGGTTTTAAATGTTGACATTGGAACGGGACTCTTCTCGATTCGTTCCAGATTTTAATCAAATTGTGGAAAGCATAAAAGATTTGGACTTCCGACCATTATGTTTTACGGCTCTTTCAATTTAGACGTTTCGTGTCGGACCGCTGCCGCACGTTTACCATGCCGCTGGTTATAACCCGCTGCCGTGCCGCTGCAGTACGGTAGCAGTCCGATACCAAACGCCTAAATTGAAAGCGTATCTGACTGCCGTGCGTTTGTACGCTAGTGATGTTTAGACGTGGGTCGTTTGATGTTTTAAAAATTTGATAGCAGTTAAGCCATAGACTCTGACGAAGAAACATTACTGTTAGTGCTCTTGTCGTAAAACATCCAACAGAAACAGAAACAAAAACGACGCCAATCAACCAAACGATTTGTAAATTTTTCCACGTTTAAGTCATCCATTTTAAGCAAACAATAAACATGAAAATTCGATGAAATTAGCTCTCACGTCTTGTCACCGCACTATTCAACAGTGAAATGAACACGTGGAGTTTGCTAAGTTGCCGTCCTGTCGTCGAGCGTTCTCGGTACCCACGCCGCACTGTTGCCGCTCCGTGCACTTTGTATGAAAACAAATGACCGTCCTTGCCCCATACGACAAACGCACCGCTTCGGCACTGCAGCGGTCCGACACGAAACGTCTAAATTGAAGGCGCCCTTAATCTTACCGAGAATCTTTAATGGAGACTTTCAAAACATCAAAATGGCGCTGATCGTCGATTCGAACGATAAATATAGTGACGGGGGTTGATATACCCATACCTAAGCATCAAATCAATGAATATACAGAGAGGATGGATGGTACGTCGCACAACTCAAATCATAACTCAACTCCCATTAATAAATTTTCTCATCGATATTCTTCTGTTATTCCAATTCTTGACACGACCCAACTCAAGTTAAAACATTAATGCAAAACAACACAACGGATGCTTATTGTAGTTGTTATTTGTAATGCAAATCGGATATTTTCAATATCACATTATTCATACGATGTTTTAATAAACTTGGGACATTATTTATATTCATCTTTGTTGCCAGGAATAAAACACATGTATCCATTTAATAATATGCAATGACGAGTACAGATTCAGACCTACAATTGATGGCATTAAATTTAAAACCAAATGGTACTTTTACTTAAATGTTGTAGGTATGTACTTGAACCTCATGCCTCGACCATATTAAGTAAGAATATTTCCGCTTTTCAATTAAATCCAAATAAATGGAGAATTTTTTAACATATCCGAAAACTAAAAACTTCATTTGAAAGGTGATGAAATACGCTATCAAATTTTGTTTTTAAAAATAACCATGTAATTTTTTAAGATGAATATATACGTGAAATTCTATTTATGTACTATTTAGATTAATCTTTACGACAAATCGGCTTACAGTATGACCAAAAAAAATATGCTACGGATAAATTGAAGATTTTCTATGTATTGGAATTACAATAAAGTTATTATTTACTTAACACAAAATATAAGCGTAAACCACTAATAAATATGTTTTTTCATAACTTAACTATGAATTAATACAAGAAACAATTTTAAAAAAATACCCCTTTATGGCTACGACTATTTTTGAGGTTTTCCATGTTCTAACTTTTTTCAAAATAAATAAAAAACACTTTTTCGCTTACTTGCCTCGTGCAAATAAGACGCTCTATTTTAAAATTTGCAGGCATGATTATCGAAATATTTCTAGCGTTTATATTCCTCTTAAATATAAACATTTTTAATGCAATCTTTAAAAAGTTTTGAAAATGGTTCATCTTACGGTTTTTGTATCTAAAATGTATTAGTCTAATGTCTTATAAACGCTTTACTCATAAAGGCATACATTTAAATTATTTTGTGGTTTACTTTTAGATTTAAATATATAGCGTGGTATTTTTTTCTTTCCGATACCGTTTAGAACATATTTCTCATTGTGATAGTAAGGCACAACAATTTCTCTGAAATCTATAAGAGTTGTTTCGAGAAGCGAACAAATTAGCCCGAGGGGTTAATATCAAGGGGGGGGGGGTTCATTCACACACACCCACATTTAAACTATACCAATCGAACTCACATAAAATGTGTACTACATCTTCATGAACTATTCCATAACAGAAATCGACCTAACTGAAACAAACTGCATTCAAACCTCCCTCGGCCCATACCTTTCTAAATTTACTATATACATACCACCATGCTACAACAATCTATCCCCTTTCTTAAACTCCCAAAATAAACTTCCCAAAAAAACATCTACCACTAATTATTGCTGGTGAAACGAATTTTAACACATTAAACTGTCAACGAAAAACTACGGAATACGTAAGTCTTATTACTTACAAATCGATAATCACCTCACCAACAAGAACTACGTTACACTCCGAATCCTGCATCGATCATATTATGTACAGGGTGTCCCAAAAGAAAGTATATTTTTTGTGGATCGATTTAAAAAAAAGTAAGGGTTCTATCGAAAAAATGTTTGTTAAATACTAAAATACACAATTTGGGAATTTATTTCTTAAAAATAATATTGTCCAAATGTAAACCCTCGCGTTCGAGGCATTAATTTAATCGAAGAGTAAAATTTCTCATGACGGCTCGGCAGGTAGGCTTCGTGATGGCCGCCATTTCGTGACGGATATTTTCTTTTAATTGCATCAGGGGAAGTCGGATTTTTGGCGTACACTTTAGATTTGAGATAACCCCACAGGAAAAAGTCCATAGGGGTTATGTCAGGACCACGAGGAGGCCAATTTATGTCACCTCTCCTGGAGATCAATTTGCCGTATGTAATGTTACTCCGTCTTGCTGGAACCATGTTCTTTGGTTATACCAGTAAGTTTGTAGGGGTGCAGTATTAGGTATTTGTGCAAAATGCTGTATAACAATGATCACATTTAAAGCACTTGCGCGCTTCCGAATCGAAAAGTTTGAGTCGTCACGAAAAGACTGATACACACTCTCTACGTTTTCTACCTTTCTCGATGAACTTGGTGACCCAGATTTTGGTTTAGCCAGCGTTGTACCGATCTCTTCAAACTTTTTGACCCATTTTTGAATGAGAGGAATGCTTGACGCATCATTGAATTGACGAAAAACTCACGCATGCACAACTCACGCATGCACAACGCGCGGTCGCTCCCGAGAAATGCTTCATAGCGACTAAATTCCCAAGAGCCAGACTACTGATTGACATAACCCCCGCGCCCCTCGGAAAAGTTGCGTTCACACAGAAAGCAAAACAAATATAAACTTTCTTTTGGGACACCCTGTATGTAAAAATCTATGATTATATAATGTTTAGATAGAGTGTTGCACTGTAATTCCGACAAAAACAACAGGCTAGATTGAAAGAGTTGTAACTTCTATTGTTTTACAAGCGCTCTACGTCACTGCAGGCGTGCTGAGTGATACCAGCTCCCGAGTATTTCCCATAAAAGTGGGTAAAAAGTATGTTTCGATTTTGGGGGACCTATAATTCGTTAAATTTTGAATTAATTTAAGTAAGATAGTTTTCTACATACATGATACAAATTAAAAGAAAATCAGTCTAAAAAGAGATTTATTTTTAATTGTTTATTTTTAACAAAAATAAAAACAACGAAAATCATTAGAAACGGTTTTATTTAAATATATAATAAAGACAAAATACATTCAAAAAAAAATAAGTTAAACGTTTTTTAGAAAGAAATGTAATATTACTCTGGAGAATATATTAAAAGATAAACATTATTAGGTAGGTCCTAGGTATCAGTCGTCACACCACTCTTTCAATCAGTCTAGGGTCTAGGGCATTGATCAGACAAAAAATGGTGTGACGCGTTGAACTTCTATCAACAGTCATATCATTCTTCATTTATTTATGGATTATTACCGAGACATACACAATTAAATGCATAGGCATTGTCAAATACTATTTACATATACAGGTCTTTGGCACGGAAATGATCAAAGCAAATAACAGTTGTTTTAGCTGGTTGCCAGACATCCTCTCCGCGGCTTTTTCTTATTAATTCTATCCACTTACTTCTTAATATAGGATCATCAAGTATTCTGTAAAATATGTATGAATAAAATTAAAAGTTTACTTGATACTTCACCAAACAAACCAGTCACATTTTTTGTAATTTTAATAGATAAGCAAATTTCGTATTCATAACTTTTTAAAAATATAGTATGAAAGCGAAGAATTTACAAACACTTAAACACAAATACAAACTTTCACATTTATAGTATTATTATATATAGTGTACTTTTGGCAAATTATTAAAAACCTATTTTTAAATTAACAACGCACTCATGGGAAAATTTAATTTGAAGAACAGGCAACCCTGTAAACATGGCGTCAAATGGCGTTGTCCTAACAAATTACACTATTAAAACTGAATTGTTTCTTTAACTAAATGGTTATTTAATGGTAACTTACCGATGATAGGTAACATTTTTAGTTGTTTTCAATCGTCCTTTGTAATTCCTGCACACTGTTATAGCGCAAATCGTCATTTTCAAATGTCACACAACACGTGTTTATAGCCCATTCACATGGTTCATTTATCTTTCATTTCGTGATTTCATTCCGCCTCTTTTCCTCGAAATGAACCGTATGAACACGAAAGTGAAGAGAGAGAGTGCCGAATGAAGCATTCCAACAATGTTGGAATGCTTCCTTCGGCACTGTTCACTCGCAACCGGAATTTAACATCACGTGACGCGAATGATGTGTGTGAACACTCAAGTGGACAGTCTTTCGCTCGCGAATTAGTCGGCCGAGAATGTTCTGGCGTGAGGACGAGTAGCCGGAGCGGCTTAAACGTCAAAATGCTCCGTTTAGTTCGCTTTTCGAAATAACTCCTATACGTCTTATAGAAATCGTTGTTTCTCCCTTACTATCATAGTGAAAAATATGATCTAAACGGTATTGGAATAATGCTCTATATATTAAATATAACAATTAAAAACAAAATAATACGAATGTACACTTTTATGGAACCAAAGTTTCTGATATAATTTGAAAAAAAATTTATGAAACATTGTGAATTTTTTATGAATTATTTTTATATGAAACGACAAAAAAGTGAGGTGACAGAAACGTTTACAATTTATTTGTCTAACAAAACAAGCGTGTGTTTTTATATATATTTTTTTGTTACCAGTAATTTTAGTAAGAATAAAAGCAAGGAGAGCCATTTTTTTTACTTTTAAAAGTTTATATTAAAAATTATTCTATTTAAAAAATTACGTGGTTATTTCTAATAATAAATTTTGGAAGGATATTTCATCACCTTTCCAAAACAGTTTTTAGTTTTTGGATACGTTAATAAATATTCCATTTATATGGATTTTATTGCAAGCCGAGGCCTATTTTGGAATAAAAAAATTTTCATGGTGCAAAAATACTGGTAGATATCAGTTTTCAGATTATTATTTAACCATATGTTCATTTTATGGTGCTGAAATTTATTTACTGTTAACAAGAATCGCCAATTTCTCGTAATTTAGTTCGACGTTATCGGAAATGTCAATTGAAATCGTAAATATTCCCGAACTTAGCCGTCAGCGCCCGACGAATTTCAATGCGCGCCGCGACTACGCGCGACGATTTCGTAGCGAGAATGTCGAGTGAACTCTTCCTTCGAAGGAACCGTCTGAACACGCGGTGAAACGAGATTGGAACATTTCATCGAGTAAACCTTCATCCGAGTGAACCATGTGACTTCAACTTTACCGCACAACGATAGTGTCGCCACTGAGCGGACAGGACGAGCTTATGAGCCAACAGTTGCTGATATTTTTTTTGGCGTTTCGTCGTTTGAGCGCTCTATCTAGACATTATATAATCAAAGGTAAAAACTAAAAGAAAAACTTTTTCATCCATTATTCGTTCAACTGCCACAGATCACTTCATAATTACAATAAGCAAACACCTTAACGCGGAACAGAGGAAAATAATAACGACAACTTGCAAGACAAAATAAAGTTAAGACCCTAATATCGGATATGCACGATGAATCTTGGACAAATGGTTTGAATTAAATAGACCCAAATAGAGCGCTGAACGCATTTATGAATTCGTTCGAAGCCTTCATAACTAAACGCACGACAAAAAATCGTCCGAAAAATTACACACGTAAAGAGAGAAAAATAATACCATGGATCACGAAAAGTATGGTCAATAGAATTCATAAAAGTGCACGAAGCATATGCGGGTGAACAAAAAGCCCAATGATAACAAACTAAAAAAAGTTACTTACTAATATTGAAACCTAATGCCCAATATAAATATTTCAAAAAATAAATAAAAATCGCCAAAGATAATGAAAGAAAATTTTCACAATAATTGTAAAATATATTACTTATTCCGGTCCAAACAAAGACTCAAATATGAAAGAACTATTAATAAATGGATACAAAGTCTTAGCAAAAAATTAACCCGATGAAATAGCTAATTTTATCACCTTAAAATTTGCAAAACTTGGCATTATCTTTCTGGAAAGAATCTTTTAAAAAAACCAGCACAACAGAAGACTCCTTAACCAAACTATGCTTGACCAAAAGACCAAATTACTCGTTTAATGTTTACAAAGGAAATCTCTGATAACCTTTCCAATCAAATAGGTACTTATATATCTGCGAGGAAACATACTTACGAGTATATAGCATTTTAACACATTTTCATCCAAAGTTGCCAATCACATTGCTAAATTCACAAAACCGCATCACTGGACAAAGTTTTTTCGGAGGCGGGTAATTAATTATTATATTTTTATTAATTTTTTATACATTTAATATGTTAATTGACCGCCTCGGGACAGACTTTGTGGTGATGTGGATAAAGAAAACCAAGTAAATACATCAACATAAAATAAACGTCTCGGGAAAGAGTCTCAACAGCTCGGAATCAGCACAACCATAGCTTCTCTTATTTGGAGTTAGACCAAGCGCATAATGGTTTTCGAACCAACGACTTTTAGATCCCGACTCGAGGCACTTAACCGCTCAGAGATAGCCTGATGTTGGAGTCTGCAAGCCCGTCGGAAACGTTGGCTCAATAAGGAGGAGAAAGCGCAAACACGACCCAATGTCAAAAAGGTAAAACATCAAAAGACATTAAATTTATGAACGGCTTGTGTTAGTTCAGTTTTTTGATCTGACAGTTCAGGCTAATCCTTGAACTTTTCTCACGACATACTTGGGTCGGAACATTCACGTAAATAGGCGAATTGCACCAGAACGTTGGGAATTATTGTGAAACATTTCCCTGGGAAACAATCATCGCCAATTACAACGAGTTTGCGCGTAATTAAATAAGCATTTCGACAGACAGAATTAATAAGGCGCAAGACTCCTCGGGATACAATGAACGTCGTGTGACATGACAGATAACAGCTTTAGAGTTGTTGGGCAGAATATACACGAACACATTAATATTTCATAGAGAGCGAGTGGCGCCTGGGATTCTAGTCACGTCCTGAGAAACTATACCCACACCCAGACACACATAATAGGGATTATATTATTTTCCTTCGTACAACAAGTGGGGATGTCTAAACGGTTAAAACCGGTTAACCGGTATTTTTTACTCGAATAACCGTACATAAACATTTGTTTAACCAATTCTGCAACTAACTTTAAAGCATGATGGGGAGAGATGAATAATTGATCATAGTTATGAAGTTATGAGTAAGGACGAGAGTAGATTGAATGCAAAAAATAACAGAAAACAACGTTGTTTGTAGTACCTAAGAATGTTAGCGAAGAATGGGAGAGCTGAAGAATATTGGCTCTTTGTGGAAACCGCTAATTAACGGTAGTTTGTTGAGTGTTTTGCCGTCCTATTTGAAATATTTAATTTAATTTTCTATTTATCTTTTCTGTTTGAAATTTTATATTGAAATTCATCTTGATTCGATTTCGTCTATGGACTATTTTTTCAATTTTTACGTCTGTGTCGCATTTTATCTTAATTTTTATACAACAAATTTGCCTTTGTATCATTTTGTCTACGCTTTCACTAGAAACTATTACCATCAAATCCTTGCAAAAAAACTATCATTCCATTTCTAAAAGCCCCACAGCCAGCATCTAAAATCATTTCATCTTTATTGCAAGTTTATCTAAAATATTTATACGAAATTAACCAAAAAACCAATAGTTTTAGACAAGTGTTTAAATTTCATTTCGAATATAGTCTCAATTACGATGTGTGATCCACTTCTTGTTTTGGAAGACGGAAGAAGTCAAACAAGGAGCTCAATTTACAACCGACTCCAGACTTCCAGAGACCTTCAAGGGACCGTTCAGTTGTTTTCAATGGAAGCAAGATTAACAGTTCATAGAGTATTTCTGGAACTAAACCTAATGAGCCTTGGAACTGTCAGGAAGAAATATATTGGACGGAATGTTGTAGAAATGAGATCTGTTTGTGTGTAAAACCATCGACAATACAGAATAAGGAGATCCGAAAACAAAATGGACACGATTGACAAATGAACGCCGAGATTAGTTGAATACCTACGCTAAGGAATTAGACGGAGAAAATACTCTCAGGGTTCGATAGAGTAGTCGGGAAGTTCCAAGAAGACCTTGCACTATCAACTTAATCAAATTCTTTGGGTCGTGGTCAAGTCGAAAAGGTTACAACCGGATAACAGGTTTCTTGTGTGTAAAAATAACCGCATCTAATATAATATGGTGAATTTGAAGCCCTAATTCTAAGCAAACCTATAATTGACTGAGCGTTTGCATTTCGACTGTCTTTAAATTTGTTTGTACGTTTCGTTTCCGTTTCAAGATGGTGGCTGTTTTAATGTTTAGGAAATATTTTTTAAAATTTGAAATCGTCGTGTTTATTTGGATTTTCTTATTAGCATTTTTCTCAATACGTATAATGTAATTAATACCTCGCCTGAAGAAACTTTGAAAAAAGAATTTTCTGAAATGGGAATGTTTCTCCGAACAAATCGCACAATTAATTGTTTGAAATTAAAAACAAATTTATATGAAATATTATATCGTTTGTAATTAAGTAGGTGGGTATTTAAGTAAGTACCTACTTGCAAATCAAATGATTTCAGGGGAAATTTGGGTTTTAATTTATTAAATTTTAGAATATTGGAACGTAATTTGTGGACGCGAAGTTATTAATAAAACAAAATGGACACGATTTACAAATGAACGCCGACATTAGTTGAATACCTACGCTAAGGAAATGGACGGAGAAAATACTCTCAGGGTTGGATAGAAGTAGTCGGGAAGTCCCAAGAAGACCTTGCACTATCAACTTAATCAAATTCTTTGGGTCATGGTCAAGTCGAAAAGGTTACAACCGGATAACAGGTTTCTTGTGTGTTAAAATAACCGCATCTAATATAATATGGTGAATTTGAAGCCCTAATTCTAAGCAAACCTATAATTAACTGAGCGTTTGCATTTCGACTGTCTTTAAATTTGTTTGTACGTTTCGTTTCCGTTTCAAGATGGTGGCTGTTTTAATGTTTAGGAAATATTTTTTAAAATTTGAAATCGTCGTGTTTATTTGGATTTTCCTATTAGCATTTTTCTCAATACGTATAATGTAATTAATACCGCGCCTGAAGAAACTTTGAAAAAAGAATTTTCTGAAATGGGAATGTTTCTCCGAACAAATCGCACAATTAATTGTTTGAAATTAAAAAAAAAATTTATATGAAATATTATATCGTTTGTAATTAAGTAGGTGGGTATTTAAGTAAGTACCTACTTGCAAATCAAATGATTTCAGGGGAAATTTGGGTTTTAATTTATTAAATTTTAGAATATTGGAACGTAATTTGTGGACGCGAAGTTATTACTACTGTTCACACACTCCTGCTAATTATCAAATCGTTCATTCCAAAAACCGTTTTAAGTTACGTAATATTTGCAATAGACGCGCTTAATGTGATGTGCTTAATGCTTAATGTATGACATACCCTAATAATTAATGAAATAATAATAATATAAGATAATTTCCTACTGCTAAGTTGGGATTAGACAAAACGAGCAAAATTTGCTCGTTGAATGAGCATTTAATGCTCATTCTAGTTTTCTCTTGCAAATTATTTTGGTGTTAATGGTTATAGAGCATTTTTTTCGTTGCTCTGAGTGTGTTGGTCAAAATTTAGTCGAATGCTCGTCCGTTTGAAGTAAACGCCCCAAGAGCGCCCAAACGGTTGCCCAGAGACTAGAGCATTCCTTCTTGTTCATGCTCATTCTAGATTGCTCCTAGAGGCGGTCTCTTCAAAGTGTTCTCGTGCTCTTGGAACTGGCATCGATTTATTCGTACTAATTACGAATTGGAGTAGTGAAAAATGTCTACAAATGATAGAAGCCTACCAAAATTTCAGATGTCTAATGAAAAATTAAAATAAATTATTATAATTTAAGGAAAATAAAATAAAAATAAATTATAAAAACAAGTCCCTTCCCTTCCTTCTTTTAATTTCGATAAATGAGTCATAACGATAAATGCAGCACTTGAAATTACAATATCGCTCTCACTGTCAGACATATATGTATAGTGAACACTACCACTGATTGTTGAAGAATGAGCAATTCGCTCACCTGATCTAAACATCCCTAGAGCATTTGCAAGAAATCTGTTTCTTGAAATTGTTCGTTGGTATTCTTTTGGTGTTAATCAAGATCAAGAAATAACACTCTTATTCCAGCTCTAGCTCTATGCTCGTTTGGTCTAATCCCACCTTTGCGCGAACTCTAGAATAAAGTTAAATGTTTATGGAATCCTGGCTACAACTCACTACCCGTTAAATTTTCAATTATGTAGGTCAGGCAAGAGAAAATACACAATGATTTTATGTTGGTACCTACCCGTAAAGAAACAACACACACGTATCTAGTATCTACGTGAATGTGTAAGCATATTATTATAAACAATGGCCTGGACTCACCAGATCTTACCAGTTTAATAAAACTCCATATTCCTTCAAGATTTACCCGACTCTCTTGAAACTCTTTTGGCTTCACTGCAGTTAACGTGTATATTTTTATGTCTATTGTATGTATATAAGCTGTTTGTTTCTTACAAATCAAATAAAATAAAAAATAAAAAAAATAATTATATTTTGTATGTAATCCTATGCTCAAATCTCAAAAGCTTATTTGGGGCAGGAAATTGGAGAATATTGAAGTAATAATTTCTGGAATTAGTCTGAGATAAGCACAGTGTTTTGCAAAGGACGTACGTTCACAACTTTTCAATTAGAAGTAAGAACATATTTTCATGAACGTCTAAAGTAAATTTAACTGTTAGGTTTTAGGAAACTTTGCCGCCTTTAACGTGTACCGTGCTTTGTTTGGTACGACTTTAGAACAACACTGTTTCAACTCAATAGCGAATTTCTGGATACCAATCACAAGTTTCGTGAAAACATTTCTGTGAATTGTAAGTAAATTTAAAAAATATTTTTGGAATAATCAACGTTCTTGGTTCAACTTTGATACTGCTAAGTCTGTAATAGGTTAACCAACTGGTTTCGGTTCAACCTGAACCTTCATCAGAGGTGTATAACATATAAATACCTATATAAAATACATAAAACGTATTGTTTAAACACACCGCATATGTTTGCACACCCCTGATGAGGGTTCAGGTTGAACCGAAACCGATTGGATAAAGATATATAATAAAGTAGTATTCAAAGTTATTTTATTGAAATTATTATAATCATGTATACCCATAAAGTGTTTACTAAATGTGAAAAATTTATAATACGTTTTGTGGAAACTAGTTATGCACGAATACATACCCATTTTTGCAGATTGTGGATAATTAGGAAGGTACTACGTAGTATACCCATGTGTTTTATGGTTTTCAGAAAATTAGTATTACAAAATGAATTAATTAATATAATTTTAGTCGAGTGAACCGAAAACACTATCAATTAATATCGGCACTCATCGGGAATTATTTTACATGCATGGTTATAATTCACTTGCTTGAATACCCGGCTTTGCAGTGACACTCTACTTTTCTTCTAAACTAGAAAAATATAAAACGAAAAAAACGGTGACTATTAAAATTTTTATATTAGTACTCGTAGTTACTAGCCGGTGTCGCTCGAGTGTCAAAATGGTTTTTCGAAAAATTAGAATATTTATAATACAAACATTATAGGGAGTAACAGCACGTACCCGAAGGAATTTAACCGGCGATTCCTGAGCATATTTGAAGTAAAAAATGTTGATTTCATTTTGTTTTCAACTAAAAATATTAAAAATATTTTTGAATCACACGTCGCAGATGAGTAGTTAGGGGAATGGCGCGTTTATACCTTTATAACCTAGCTTGTCACTTGAAAAGCTCTGCATCTCGTTGTAGCAGCACGGTAACACACAAAGCAGGCGCATATTTTTAATATTCCCACGTTTACGGAACTGCGGAGGTAAAAAAGGCAATAAACATACGTTTCTTATCACAATAATGCTGCAGCACTTACGCATTTATAATAATGGTGAGACAAAAGATGAGACGCACGAAGTTTGTATGTTTGCTCCCTCCAAAGTACTATTTTTTTCCGTTGGAGGAAAAAGACATACGTACATTGTGTGTCTCACCATTATTTAACGCGTAAGAAAGAGCTGCAGCATTATTGTGATAAGGAACGTAATTGCCTTTTTGTACCGTCGCCGTTCCGTAAACATGGTAGATAATATTAGAAGCGCCTTATCGCTAAAACCGTCGCGACGTCTGGGGATGGAATCAGTAGGAAATCAGTAAAGAAAAATATATTTTTTATTTTTAATAGAAAAAATATATAATCGGACAGCAGAATGACACTTACATTTTTTACTCCATATATGCCCAGGAATCGCTGGTGAAAATCCATCGCGTACGTGCTGTTACAACCTGTTTATACACATTTTGATGCACTCAAGTTTTCTGCTTTATAATTAAGATTTGTACACAAAACCGTAAGTATCCTGAAACCCTAATGCTCCTAATGCTTTTTTATGCTCCAAAAGCGAGGACTTCTGCCTATCAGAACGCGCCCGTCAACAGAGCGACTGAACTGCTCAACGAGTCTGCATTGACCATCGACATTTTTAACGTAACCTACAGGCAGTTTAACAGTTATCTTTTGACGTATGTCACAAAGTAGTGAAACTGACCTTTTTATATGTTTTGCTATACTTTTTGTCTAATTTATAATCTTCTCCATAATGTATTGGTGAATAACCGTTTTACGGAGAAAATGGAAAATAAATAAATCACGAGGAGTCTTAACTTCTTAACACGAAGAGGGCTTGCCAATTAGGAATGTCGGGCAAACCTCTTATGCAGATCTGGCCGGTCGCGGTGTCCTAATCGAGTGACGTTTCTCTTATTAAATTCCGCAGCAAGTCGCATATCATATTCCGGTCAACCGTAGACCCAAATGCATATTTTATGACCTGGGCGGAAATAATAATAAATTTATTTATAGAACTTGCGCGGAGATCACTTTATCATTCTTTCCCAGAGGCACTGTCAATAGTTAATTTCCTCCGTAGCCAAGAAGAAAATAAGTACATCTCAAGTTGCCATCGTTGAGAGGAAAAGCGTCTGTTTAAAAGTTTAAGTTTGAAGTTTTCCTTTTAATTTAAAGGAGACTGTATAAAAGTTTGTGTAAACTTTATAAAATTTAAAGATTCCCAGGATTAATCTTGTTTAGAATTCTAAAGAATCCCAGTGAGGTACGTTGTGAAAGAGTGTTGGTAGGGGAGAGTACCCATGCAGTGGACGGTCTCTGAACTGGACGCTAATGATAACTCAATTCCGGCGATTCGTCGTTATCATATTTTCAGATTTGACTGACTAGACATGGCAATCAGTTGCGGTAAGAAAATTACTATCTGTTATCTAATACTAATTGTTATCTTATGACCGCTTTCTAGTGTAAATACGATTGAACCACTACTTGCTTACACTGTGTGGTGTAGAACATTAAATATTTCTTAATCTTGAGGAGACAGCTGAATAATGATACACTTGTATGTCTGTGAAAATGTTGTCGTTATATTTTCTTTAATGTTTCCTTTCCATGAAATGGACACGGCGCGATCCCACAAGCTTTAAAGAAATGCTTGCCCACTAGACTGATCAGACAAAGCTTTTTGTTCGTATTTGGATACGTGGGAGGTCTCAAAAGATTTGTAATCGAATGTCTATGACATAATTTAAAAATATGTATTATTCCGTTCACCTTGTATCAGAGGCAACAGTTATCAAAATAATTGTATTTTACGACTTACAAAGTAATTAGGGATAATATTAATTAAATTAGGGACAATGAAAGGTCAACACTGGTTTAAGAATGTATCTAGCAATGATGACTTCAATCGAATAAAGCCAAGCGTCAAACCAAAAGTGTAAAGTAAGAGGTGGGAATGTCTGTTGGAATCCCGTGAAATGGACACTTTTTCCTTTTTGGAAGGGGAAGCATCCACATTGGAACACAACAAAACAAATTAAAGGACATGTAATTATTAATTTTCAAAGAAATAGGTTGGAAATTAGAGCGTTGTTTACTTCAAGGGTAATGGTGACAAGTTCTTAAGCCACATTCCCACGAAAATGACACATTATTTCAAATGGGTCAAAAGCATGATTAAAACCAAATAACAAGATACTTATGTCAGCATTTGCTCGAATGCGATGAAATAAAGGGTCGCAGGGTTTAAATTAGTTGAGAGGGTAGTAGGTCGGAATAATAATTATTAGAGCCTTGAGAAAAGAATGTCCAGTTCATAGGAATATTCTCCCTACTTGGTTCAGTTGCAGGGTTAAAATACCTTCGAAGCGGAAACTCGTCACATGCTTCACGCGATTGATTTCCAGTTGACTGAACTTTCCCAAGGGATAAGGGCAGGATTTACCAGACGATGTGCTGTCGGACCTGCCTTGGGTTTTTTTCTTACTTCCAGATTAGCTTGAGATTTATTGGATTTTCACTTGACCATGTAGGCAATTCGATTATCCGTAAGGGTTTGCGGTGAGTGTGGTAATGTCCACACGGATCCCATATTCCGGAATATAAAAGAGATGTTAAGGTGGTGCCTGTATTAAATATCCATTAGGTCGAGATTATAGAACATGGCATAAAAATGAAGTTTCTCAGTAGTGCAGAGCTTGAAATTATTATTCGTCCTTCTAAATCTAAAAATAACTTTAAAAATACTAATAACCTAAATGAAAATAGGAAAAAGAACAACACAAAGAAACATAAAATGATGACGGTCGCAACTGGGACCCATGGACGAAAAAAAAATAGTAGTCGAAGATAATATTGCTAATTCTGAAGTTTGAAAAAAATTACATTTAAATAAGGGCTATTTATCTATTTATAGAGTTGTTCTAGGTTCGTGTCCCAGTTGCGACCGTTATCTTTTTATTTTTATGTGACTTGTTTTTTTCATATTTTTGTTTAGATTATTAGTGTTATCTTTTCTTCAATGATATATATTACATTGATGGGAATTACCTCTTCAAACGTTATGAAAAAAGAGTTGTTCCAATAAAAATTTAAAAAATACTGTTTTCTTATTTGGTGGAACATCTGTGTATAAGATAGAGATAGCGTAGTTATATCAAACGTAAGGGGGCATAAAACCTAAAGACCTGTCGTAATCATCACAAAAATAATATAATAAATCAGTTTTGCACTGATCATAATGACTACTGACTGTAATATGAATAGATATGTTCACTTCAGGCTATGTCATATTGAAAAGCAATGTAAATGAGCAAAAGGGCCAATATTGTGGACATTTACAGTTTAAATCGCTTATCAGGACGCACACCCGTATAATGAATTGTAATGTTTAATACCTACCAAAAATGGCCAGTTTCACAACAAAAAAAGTTTGTTTTGTTCGTAACCAAATATGCATCGTCCGTAAAACAAATGAGCGCTTTTAAAAGTGACAACTTTGAAAATGTTTCAGCTCTTTTTTAAGTACTTTCAAACAATGGTTAATAACATAGTCGGGTCAGGCCGGCCCTGATGAATGGTGTGGCAGGCAGTGGCGGCAAGGGATGGGAAGTGGAGGGGGGAGGAAGGAAGTAGGCTGTTTGGCATTCGCTGGGAAAGACAATTAATCAAACCCGCGAACCCGCTCAACTATTTCCTTTCCTGACACCCAGTGAAAGCTGATACAAGTCGTCCTGTGTCCGACCAGGACCTTTGTAATAATTCGACTTAGGTTGGGGGCAAGAGCACACCAAGGTATATAATTTATGTAGGTACTGATTCGATAGTTTTATAAAGAAGTAACAAACTTTTGATCTCTATATTCTGCAGTAACGACGTTCGTCAAGTGTGTAGATGCATAGGAATGCTTACGGTATGAAAATACATCTATACCGGGTAGCTGCTACTTCATCAATATTTATATGTAACTAGCTTTTTCCCGCGGCTTCGCTCGCATAGTATTAGGGGATTCCCAGTCACCCTCCTCCACCTTCCATCTACCCACTCCACTCCCCCCCATCAACCCCCCTCCCCCTCCACCCACCCCTCCCCCTACTCCACTCCCCCGCCCAACCCCCTTCCACCTCCACCCACCCATTTCCCCACTTTTCCCCCCCTTCACCTTCCCTCACCTCACTCCACTCATCCATCAACCCCCCTCCCCCCTCTTCCACCCACTCCGCCTCCTCCACCTTCCCTCTCTCCACTCCACTCCCCCCCATTAACTCCCTCCCCCACTCCCTCCACCCACCAATACCCTCACCCCCTACCCCTCCACATTCCCTATCCCCACACCACTCCCCCCATCAACCTACTTCCCCCCACGCCCTACCCCTCCCCACACCCTCCTCCATCCTTCCCCTTTCCCCTTCCTTCCCTCCCCCCTATCCCTCCCCTAACCCCCTCCCCCCAATATCCTCCCTCTCCCCTTCCCCCCTCCACCAACACCCTCCCAACACTCCCTCCCCCCACCCCACTCCCCCCACTAACCTCTCGCATTCCACACATTCATTCCCGATACGTTCATTTTTCAAACTGCTCGCATGCCACCTATTATAATTTTGTATACAAATTTCATAACGCCAGAACGGTAGTTTTATATAAAATAACGAACAAAAAAAAAGGATTATCCAATTTGATGCAGTCGTTCGGGTTTATGCGCATACATACATTTCGGTGATTCATTTTTAGAGATAGTTATTAAGTACGACACCAACAAAGTACTCTTTTTAGGGTGAATTGCCAAATTTAAAAAAAAAATCGTTTCCAAGGCGACAATTGGTTTCTGACGTTTGCAATAAATCGATTTTATTAGCGACAGAAAACGTATGATAAATAATTTCATAACGCCAAAGATTATTCATAACGCAAGAGCTTACCAATATATATATCACGCAAATAATCTAGCTTTCTATTAGTGTAAGAATTTTTAAAGTCCATTCAGTAGATTTTGTGTGAAAGAGTAACAAACATACATCCATACAAACTTTCACCTTTATAATATTAGTCTTAGTAGGATAATGCTTATTTTCAACATTGAGAGTAGTTTTTGATTTTGCGTAAAGTTTGTAAACCTCTGCCGAATTAATATTTTTTTTAGTGGAACAAATTACATTACTACCTAAAGGTAACTAGGGAATTAAGGGTATTCCTTAAATATTTTTAGAAACTTTTCATCGATAGATGGTGCTATTTTCAATATCGTCTAATAAAACACTTTTAACACGTTATGTTTTTTAATATTGAGATGAATTATTGATTTGCGGCCGTATATAAGTAATATTAATCTGTATAAATTTTTTTTGGTACCTATAATTTCATAATCGAAGAAAACGGCTGAAAAATACACAATTTCATTGCAAAAAATACGTTCAAAAGACTTTTCTCACAGCTCCGCGCGCATTGGTACAGAAACACATTTGCGAAAAAGAGTGAATGTCAAATATTATATGATATTTCGCACGGGTTGAAGAGAGACGGAAGAAAGAGGTTTGTTTAAATCGGGCAATTTAGTCAACGCGTGGGGAGATTGATAAAAGGAGCCAGCTATGAATAACGGCATGTGTGCCGGGAGCTGGCGTTAACTGGACCCTTTTTTTAGAGGCCGCTTTTGCTAAATAGTTAAGGGCTCTCCTCTCGACGCGGCATAGAGTCCCTGCATGCATCTCGTTCTAGCGGCTCTTTAACAAACGAGACAGCGCTAGCAACCCATGCTCTGCAGGCAATGTCGTGTGGAGCGTGTCGATGCCAAGCGATGTAGGTACATACCTACTTACGCATTATCTCGTTTGTTTACTCGCAGATATTGTGTGAATAAGTCAAAAAGTTGCATTTTTTCTTGTATTTCTGTGGGGCGCATTTATCAAACCAACGAAGTGGTTCGAATTGTCAGATGGAGAAACAATTTTGTCGGGTGCTCAAGTCAGGATCTGTTTTGCTTTCCAACAAAATACATAATAATGTAATTGGTGAGTATCCATAGAAGCAAAACTAAGCAGAATGAAACAGAGACGTGGAAAAATTGATCAATCATATTGTTCAGAAGACACATCTCGTCCCCGCTCCACATGTAAAGTTTTGTGGTACAGGACTTAGGTGTTAGATAATAATAATAATAATAATTATAATAATAATAAATTTGGACAAATACACTAGCTGGTTCCCGGCATGCGTTGCAAAGCTATATTAAAAGAAATAAATTGTTTCTCCCTGCATGTTCTTTACCGTGCGTCCCCGTTCCCCTTCCACCTTCCCCTCCCGCATTCCCCTTCCACCTTCCCCGTCTACCCACTCTCCCTTCCCGCTCCCCCGTCCCGCCAACCCCTCTCCCGCGTGCTATATATTCACTCCCAGTACATTCAGTTTTCTAACAACTCGCGTGCCAGCTATTACAATTTTTTTGATTAAAATTTTCATTTTGCACATATTAAAAATATATTTTTTTTGTATATTATAAGAACATTAATCAAATCTGATACCTGACATGGGTAGGCACCTATTTAAAATATCTATAATTTCAAAAATCCATAGACAATTCTTTTGTTACAAAAAAAACAGCTGCCTGCTAAATTCAATTTCAGTTTAAACAGTCGTTAAGTTTTTTGAAATTATCCAATTTTCTGCTTAATTTTCTTAATTTTTCTTTCCGTCAGAACCTTCTACTAAGTTTTTTTATTAATTTTTTTTTTTTATTAGCAAAGTTTTTTTTGGTACATTTACATATGGGTAAATACATAATAACAAAAAATGTAAGTAACAAAAAAAAATCCCACAAGTATTAGAAAAAAATCACACAAGTATTAGAAAACTTTAAAAAAAAATCAATGAAATAGGTAAAGTCGTTCTGAAGTTATGGAGTGACCAGGGGAATCAAGGATTCATTTTTATATACATAGATAACATTTGTATAGCGCAATTTTGTGTTATTTCACTTCAAGTGCGCTCTACAGTTAAAAATAATCTAGTATTCAGTCAAATTATTCATGTAGTGCTTGATCTAATACAATGATACAAAAATGTTTAATGCAAAGCAATGACAAGTATAATATAATTTGATTCAAAATGTACACTAACAGTGCTATTATAGCACAGGACAATAATAATAACTAGCATGACATAAAAAAAGTACAGTACATTATAAAGCAATGATAAGAGAACTACAAATAATCATTAGTAAGAGTGCTATAGCACAGGAAAATAGGACAATATTCCAGGATAGCGTTTTTGTCTATGTATTATCTATGTATGTCAGTTTATTTTTCATTATCAGTATTAAGATCGCTAAATGTATTTCAAAATGTATTTTGAAGCAATAAGTATTTGAAATACAAATTACAAAATACCTTAGTAGCAGGTAATTGAAATACCAATTATAAAATACATTTTTAGGAAGTAATTGAAATACAAATTCAAAATACGTATTTGTATTTCAAATTTATATTTGTATTTCAATTACAAGTAATTCAAATACTGCCCAGCCCTGCCGTAAACTAGTGGTAAAACATTATAAAGTATGTGTTTAGGTACTAGGTACCAAGGTAGGTATATCAAGAAAGAATGCAAGACTAAAACCGGGATTCCACATGATTTATTTCATAAAATTTATGAGAAATATCCCTATTGAGAACCGGCTTTCTGTACAATAGAAACCCAAAATTGAATCGGCTTCAACTTTCGTTCTGCGAAATCTAACATTTTTTTCCGTTATTGTGATACTAACATTATACCTAGTATAGGTAGTGTCTCTTGAGATCATTTTTCGCAAAAAACCGGCGCAATCAATCAATCGGCGAATTAATTATTTGAGAACAAACAGTCGGAATAAAAGTACCTAGAGATGTATGAATGCGAATAATCGTTTTCTTCACATTCACTTTCAACTCTACCCATCCTGGGTATCAGCGAGAAAACGGGGATAGATAATTAGTAAAAATTAAACAATACTATAATAATAATTATAAAATATTATAACCTAACTATAGAATGAACCTAGAAAATTTGGATAGTGAGTAAGATTAAGAAAGGGAACCTTATATGGTTTGGGCATGTAGAGCGAATGAATGAAGAAAGTAGGTAGGTACCTAAGAAGGTAGGTAGGTACCTAGTGTAAGAAGAATATATGACGTAAATGTGAATTGTAGAAGAAGTCGGGGATGCACGAGGAAGACACGGCACGATCAAGTGAATCAGATACTTTAGTCGGGTCATGTCAAAAGTCAGAATAACAGAAGTGTATGTATGAGACGATGTATGAATGTGAGTGAGGCAAAGAGTATGTGCCAAGACTGAGTTGTTTGACCGAGTAATACCTGTATTTTAGATTTTAAAAATGTATTATAAGTTTGTACAGCGCCCTTGAGGTGATTTTTCACAAAAAACGGCGCTATATAAATCATCCAAATATTATTATTATTATTCCAATTCGCCGTGCTGACGTTTCATCCCGTTTGCACTAAGTCTTGGATTCACTCTCTTCCCGGAATAGTTATGTTTCTTATAAAGGGCACGCCTCATTTTTATAGAATAACAATAATGCGCTGCACAAAATTTTGTTATTCTTGTAGGCAGTAAAGTCTTCAAACTTCTAAACCCTTGGCAGACAGACATAAATCAGAGAGAATAGTAGGTATCCAGCTCGATCTATGCATTTTATTGTTTAGCACGTCTCAATAACAAAATAACTAGGCAGGCGTCTAGTGAAAGTTAGAGATTTAAGAAAGTTCTAAATAATTACAGTCGCTGTCACCATAATTATATAGTTAATTTTACCTTTTTTACTGCGTGCCCTTAACCGCAAATGTTCTTTGCCCCAAGTAATACTGGAACATTCGTAAAAAAGCAAAACGAACATTCTATCAGAATAACAAATCAAGCCACGCAAATTGGCATTTTTACTACAAATATACTGACCACTTTAACGCCGTAGGAATGGGTTGAAAGCGTGCACGTGAAATCAATGGCTCTCACATAGGTTTGTCTCCTTCTAATACAGATTAGTGCATTTTAGCTGGCGGTGTTTGCATAAAATAATTACTTTTGTTAATTTAATTACTTGGTTATTATTAGTGATAGAACAGTGAAATTTTGGTTCGCGGTAATGTCATTATTAGTATTATTTTTCGGTACTAAAATAAATAAAATGTTATCTGTAGTTTTCAAATGCGGCTGAAAAATAGATTGTATAGGAATTGTCACATCTGTTTCACCTTAAGTTCTACCATTACTACCCTCTACTACTAAAAGCTCCCAAACTTTCAATGACACACCATTTTCATTTAATGTTCTATTTCTAACACTTAGAAAAGTAGCATTAAAAAAAGATCGCTTTAGGTAACTATCTTAAACTTATTAGAAATAGAGACACAAAAAGCACTAAATTAAACACACACGTGTTTTACCATAAGACTCTACTTTCACTTTGGAGCTGACAAAAAATGCAGGGAAATCCACAAACTTGAAATAATGAACAGGAACTTTTTGGTATATTATTATGAATTTTGATTCTAATTGACAGCGATGTAATTATAATGTAATAATTCGTACCGAAGTCCTGTTTTAACTGATTTCATCAGGCTATAAGTTTTTGTACGTCTTTCAATAAATTTTCTTTTGTCTTCACTGCACACATAAACTGTTCTAGTTTCGTCCCGGTTTGCGCCTGTATTTACATTGGAATTCTTGTTCGGGTCATTTGTTTTGCATGAACTGGGTCAAGGGACAGAGGGTGCAAGACTTAAATTTCCGTGATATTAAGTTATAATTGAGTGCCGCTATGGTCTGAAGATATGTAATAAAAGAGATTTAGGGAAATTCCTTTTTTTTTAAATCAGTAAATGAACCATTAACATGTATCTACTGCTATATACCACACACATAAAGTAATTATTTGATTACGGGTAAAAAAGTTAGTTACAAGTGAAAAACTGACTCATTAAAAGGCACTGGAAATATTCAATTTATAGAATTATGCATTTAAAAACAAGTAAAATCATCCGGTCAGAAAATTGAATAGAATCTGTTGCTGAAAAAGTTTGATTACAATGATTTTTAGATCGATTTCGAAAGATATTTCGGATTGGATTTGTTTTAAACTCTTTTAAATTGCGATTATTCGGCGTACTTCAGACTGTACGACGACACTCAATTAGTCGATTAATGAATCAACACTAATTTGTGTTGTACCTGCTCGTATGTAGGAAGTGGTACAGTACCAATTGCGAACATCACTTTTACCTAACAACAACTTTGAATCGCCTGTCTCTACTTCCCAACTTTATATCTATCTATATATTTAAAAAGGAATCCCTGTTTCCTTTGGTCCCGCCATTACTTTATGACGACTTTACCTATTTCATTTATCTTTTTTGAAAGTTTTCTAATACTTAGTAGAAAGTTCTTACGGAAAGAATAATTAAGAAATTGGATAATTTCAGAAAACTTAACGACTATTTTAACTCCGCACCTTTGACAGTTCGCGCGTTTGATAAATGTGAATTTAGCAGGCAGCTTTTTTTTGTAACAAAAGAATTGTCTATGGATTTTTTAACTAGGCACCTACCTATGTTAGGTTCCAAATTATTGTTCTTATAATATACGAAAATGAGGGAGGGGAACGGGGACGTACGGGAAAGGACATGCGGGGAGAAACAATTTATTTCTTTGAATATGGCATTGCAACGCAAATCGGGAAGCAGCTAGTTTAATATAAATCAAACCTAACGTTTTATCCAGAGCAGTCCTGCAAACTTTCGAAGTTTGCTATTCTAAAGTAGATACGAGCTTATAGTGGAACTTTGCAAACATTAACATTACAATTTATAATCTGTAGAAGACTTCTAACAATGTTCCTGGTATTCAATGGCTATGCGATAAACCAATCGCAGAATATCTCCTGTTATTATCCTGCACAGTGCAAAACGTACAATATTCTTTGGTAAAATTATTATTAAAAAAAACTGAATACGAACAAAGACATGATATACCAAAATCATTATTATACAACTCTGTAAATGTATTATCTGTTCGTGCTATATTGTGGCTTAAAATTGCGAGTCAGCATACATCTCGATCTGAATATAATAAACTAGTGGTTCATGTTCATAATACAAGACTAACTGCAAATGATGGACTTATAATTCCCAGATACCTAAATAAATACGGTCAAAGAACTCTAGAATACCTTGTTCCAATAATTTACAACATGTTACCCAACGCAATAAAAAGCTGTGAATTAAGTTTCAGAAGGAAATGTGCAGAACTTTTTTGTACTAATTTCTGTTATTTTCCGCTTTTCGTTTTAATGTTTTTTCCATTATTATCTTCTCTTGTCTTTTCTTTTATTTCTTTCATTTTCTCTGTTCTGTATTTCTTATAAATTTTATTAACAATATTTTTTTTCATGTACCTGTATATTTTATGTAGCTGTCTCTTCGACTTGGTCGAAGACCTGTCTCAATTTAAAAAAAAAGTAATTGTCAAAAGAACCCGTTGACAAACTGATATCAATCAGTTTAACGGGACTTAATTTAAAAAATGTAAAAAAACTGTAAAAAAAAAAAAAAAAAAAAGGATATCTCAACACTATTCGCCCCTTTTTCTGTGAACACGACAATTTTTTAGGGGGGGGGGGGGGGGTCCACGTGACGGACGACGCGACGTCACTTGTGAGCTCGTAAAGCAAGGACCATACTGAGCAGACGCAACGCGACGCAACGTTCCTGTCCCGTTCACACTGGCCGACGTACGTACGCGTCGCTGTGACCACGTGACAAGGGGTCTCTGGTTGTGCGCAGGCGCGTTTGATTTGACACATTTGACATTTATTTTTTAGGTTATGTTTATGTGATTCTCTTCTCAGCAGATGACAGCTTTGCCATGTCTTAAAAGTGAATTTGAAGATGATTTGCTACGATTATTATTATTAAATCAATATTCTCGTAAAAAGAAAAAAGTGAGAAGTATTTGGGTCCACAACATTAACAAACAAAGACAAATGTTTGGAGAGTTCCATACTTTAGTAGAATCTAGTTAACTAATCTAATTTACTAGAATCTGATGACGGACGATTCTTCATGTACTTCCGTATGAGTAAAGTGGTATTTGAAGAGCTTCACAGCATAATTGAATACGACATAAAAAAAGAATACACGAAAGTCCATTCGGATCAGAGAAAGACTGGCAGTGTGTCTATGTCATGTTTGATTGTCATTCATTATAGGGGTATAATATTGAAAGTCATGCCATGAATGGCTGAAATTTCCTCCCAAGCTACACTGCGTATGCAGAATCTCTATAATCTTGTAATTTGATTTTATAAATAACTTCGTGCCGTCCAGTTTCAATGAACTGTTCGTCATCCATTTTTGAATAATATCTGTCAAAAAACAACCACAGATATTGCGAAACATAACTTTAGATGCTTAGATAACACCAGAAAGATGTAAAATCATCTCGTAGTAGGCGTGACCATACCCCCTCCACCTTCCACATGGCCCACGCCGATCTGGCTGCGGCAGATCCGCGTCGCGTAGGGGGCGTCGGTTTGCGTTGCGTGGGGCTAGTGTGATTCTAAAGCACCCGTTTCCATAGAAAATGTATGGATGGTAAGTAGTCCAGATATGGAAATGATGACGTCTACCTACGTCGCGTGGCGTGGCGTGGGCCTAGTATGTTCCCAGCTTAAACCTACTCCGTCAGTGCGTTTGTGACTGCCTGTCTGATCGCCGGCATCCTGTAGCGCAAAGGTTCCCAATCCTTTCTGGCTCAACGCCCACTTTCCAAGTATATTTTTCTGCAAACCCCTTCTCCGCATAAGCACTATAAGACCAAACACGCGGAAAATGCGCAGCAGGCGATAAAAAATTAAGTGGAAATTACAAAATTTGAAATATCACGACCAACCGGTTGGTAGCGGTGTAGTTATTGGTTCCCACTCGGGCGTTGCTGGTTTGATCCTCTACTAGTTTATTCACCATCATTAAAGAAGCCACATGTACCACTTATAATGATAGAAATGGTTGAATTTTCAATATTCTGAGATTATTTGTATAAATAAGTATGATAGCACACACGGAAAAAGCGCCGGAAGCGAAAAAAAAGAATGAACATTACGTGTTTTGAAATATCACTACCAACCAGTGACCGATGGTGCACCAAGCATGGTGGGAAGGAATAATGGTATGTACGTTCAGAGACTCTCCCTTCTGTCTCCGCGGGCCAGAAGGGAGCACTTCGCGGACCATATCTGGTCCGCAGGCCAGAAGGGAGCACTTCGCGGACCATATCTGGTCCGCAGGCTGCCAGTTACCTAGACCAAGCGTAATATCATTACGTCAAAAAATTACTTATGTTGTCAACTGGTATTTGATTATAGATTAATTACAAGATTGCATAATAATAATATTGCCATCAGTTAGCAAAGTCGGGTAATAATTACAAGATTGCATAATAATAATATTGCCATCAGTTAGCAAAGTCGGGTAATAATTACAAGATTGCATAATAATAATATTGCCATCAGTTAGCAAAGTCGGGTAATAATTACAAGATTGCATAATAATAATATTGCCATCAGTTAGCAAAGTCGGGTAATAATTATTGGCGATTCGAAACATGCCAACATTATACTTCTAAATAACATAATATCGCTCCTAGAAATAATGTAGGACGATATTGGTATAATTTAATTTATTTTCTTGTCTTTTCCGATATTGGCGAGTCTGCACAATAAATCAAAACTGTCTTGTAATAAAATAACAAAATGGCACAGGCGAATAACCTCATTATAATCGGGAAAAAACGTTTAATATGTGGTAAACTTTCTAAAAGCAAATAATTTTAACATATTATTATGTTTAATTTTCTTGTGGAGTACCAAAAAATAAAAAGCGGAAAAAGCATAGCTCTTATGGTTCCACGACAACTCAACAAAGTGGCATTTCAACACACCTTTGAAAAGTCAAAAGTTATGAAAAAAACATAGGAAAAACAGCTAACTAACTAACCATCACGCCGTTTCTCCCAGGGGTTTCTCATACGATCGTACATGGTTTTACTACCCGTTCGCCTCAGGGATCTCATTTCTACAACATTCAGTCTACTTTCATCCTTCCTCTGCCAGTTCTATGCCTCACTGCCATATATCATGGTAGGTACCAGTACTCCATTATGGACGGCTACCTTCGCTTCTTTGGACAGTTTTTTGTTGACGCCAACGGCGTTCAGTGGAGTTACGTCCATTTAACCTTTTTAAATATCTCTATCAGCCTTCCCATCTTTCGTAAACATACTTCCCAAATACACAAACTCATCCACCTGCTCCAAGTATTCATCATTCACAACTATGCTGCACATTGTTTTCGTACTCTCTCTTTCAAATACAAAAATATGAGAAATAGCTTATAACCTCATCTAAATTAACCTGTCATCACTTTTAATGACTTTTCAAAGGAGGTGCTGAATCTGCATGATTCTGAGTTGTCCGGTCACCTTTTTTTATATGGTCTTCCTGAAAAAAAAAACCCGAAGTGATTGCAATACAATAAATGGGGGCCTCAGCACGGGAAGCCATCCAGTGAGGCCAAGGTTATTAAAATATTTGTATTAAAAAAAAAACACAAAAGTGGTAAAAGTAGAATGCTTCCTTTGTTCTTCCGTTATTTCAATAGAAGATATCTACTCGGAAACTGCGTTCATTTTAATACAAAACCAATGAACAACTGGGAACACGTCAAAGGCGTGCTCAACATTTTTTTGATATATTTTTTTATGTGAATACCGCACAAGAGTCCCAAAAACTCCCATTTGAAGGCAGTGAGACTGAGGCATCCCCAATTGGGGTATGTTATGAGGTTGAAGGTAGTAGGGAGGGAAGGAAATGGGTAAGAGAGAGGTGGCTATTCAGTTCTGGTCACCAAACACGGAAAAAGTCATTTCAAGCAACGTTTCTATTCTCAATAGCGGTCTTACATCAGGGCGATACTGAGAGGATCTTCCACTCTGGGACGTGCCACAAGTATTCTATATATAATTTAAAATGAATGAAATGTGAAATAAAACAAATACACGATTATATTGATATAATATTTTGAGAATATAAAAAAGAAAATAACCGAACCTAAGTAAAAAATCTATATTGCTATATAAAAAAAAAACATTTTATAATTTTCTTTTGAATAATACGAAAAAAATAATGTTTTGAACTTTATCTTTGAGAACTGGTCGATTTTACGAATCGTTTTAGTAAAATTCCAGATGTTGTGTTTCCTACCACCCACGACATCAGAATCCGGGGGGAGGGCGGTACGCAACAGAACTCTCTTTGAGAAGATTATTTAAAAAATACTCTTCGTAGAAATCTTACCACGTAAGAAATGTTGTTTTGAAAATTGTAGGCTACAGTTCATACATTTCAATTATATTTTTCAAATTATTTATTAAAAGACGTATAAACAATATAAATTTATTTAAGAATTTTAGTGACAACCTTTCGATCAATTTGAAAGAATCGTTAAAAGAAGCGGAGAGGAGGATAACTACGACACTCAGTCACACGTCACACGTCACACTACATCACTCAGTCACTACGACACTCAGTCACACGTCACACGTCACACTACATCGACCTGTGTCACAGTACCAGCAGTGGCGTGCACGGTAATGCCCGTTTTCAACCCGCGACAAAATATCCTCTACTAAAACTTAGCCTAACCTAACCTAAACTAAGCGAATCTAAACTAAACCAACAAAAATGGGACAAAAATAATACAGTCATCCTGTACAGACAATAAATTATTTTATTGTCTCCCCCCCCCCCCTTTTTGATTTGCCCAACTAACGAGGTGTTCTTTTGTGCAGGTTGATTCTTCTCTTTCGGTTTGTCCTACATGATATGCAAGACAATTCATTATTTTTAATTTATTAAATTATCGATTATTCTGCCATCGTGACCATTGTTATATTTTTATTTCATTTGATATTTTTCCCAATGTAAATATTACTATTTCTTATTCATGACATATTTACCTTAAAGAGCAGCTGTAACGTAATAACCCAAACATATGTACCTACCTTAACATTGTGTACGTACCTACCTAATTTTGTATAAATTCTGTAACAAAAGAATGTCAATTGGCAGCCTGAAGATGTCCATAATAGGATGAAACCGGTACTGGTGAAATAAATAAGTGGAAAAAAGTTAAAAAGTGTTTCAATTTCAATTTTAATATAATACATTATTGTTCAAAAATAGTAAAATGGGACAAAAATAATACAGATAATAATGATTTATTGTCTTTACAGGATGTCTGTTTTATGTTTGTCCTGTTTTTGTGGTAGGTTAGGTTAGGTTTTAAGAGATATTTTATTGGGGGATGTTTTGTCCGTAGGATATTTTGTCGGGAATGAAGTTAGGTGATGGTTAGGTTTTAGAACTTTTGTTGGGGGGTGTTTTGTCACGGGATGAAAAGTCGCGGAACTGGCGCACGGCGTGCACAGAGTTTTTGATCACGGTGGGCAGTATGAAAAACAGAGAATTAATTGATTTAAAATAAACTCACCACACACACTCACTTCGTGCTAGTTTTAGCTTAGAGTGCATAAACTGTTGGCTGCAACCGTTGTTGGTTGGGATTAGATAACTAAACTACTTCAAATTAATATCCAACTAACCGCTTGCATTTGCATATTATTTACAAGCCAATTCTTTGCTACAAAATTACTATTTTTCCGTTTTTTTTTTTGTTTAAACACAAACAATATTTTGAAAGATATCCAACATAAGAACGTGGGTAATTACTACAACTAGGCAACTCTGAGTTTTGTTGTAAAATTGAATTATAAGATAGTAATCAATCTGATATATCAGTTGTTGTACATTTATACTGATAATTATGATTAAATCGTAGATTTGTGTTTTGGGAACCGTAACACTTATATTTTGGAAATAAGAAAATGGTTAGTCATTTATTTATGAATTTATTTACAAAAATGAAATTACTTGCCTAGTTGTTACATACAAAATTGCAACCATAGCAACTTACACAATTCCACAAATTTTTGTACTAGAACAAGCCAAGTCTAGTTGCCTAATTGACACATTTTGGGAGTCGGGAATGGGTACCGCCGCCCCGGGAACCTTTTTTGGATAACCAACACCACTGCCATAAGTCACCCCAAGTGGTTCGCTACGTTTGGTGATTTAGCAGGGGTGCCCGGGTTCATGGGGTGAGGTTTGTCTAGGTCTTGGAGGCGGAAGTCCAGGACACACTTAACCCCAGATTCCTACCCACTCCTTAAACCCTTTTCCTTCCCAGAACTCTCCTCTCCTTCCTTTCCCTAAAAAAAACCCTCCACACAGCATCCCCAAAGATGAAATAGGCCCTGAGGGAAGTTATTTTTCTCAGGGCCTCCTGTGTGGAGCTGCCTAATTATAGCACAAAACGTTCATAGCATACCGTTTTTGGAGAAACCCACTAAAACGTGTTAAAATAACTTAATGATTGCTGGCGTTACCACTTTTCTGTTAGTGGCATTCATAGACGATGCAATAAGGTAACACTTTTAGTACGTAACCCAAAAACGCTGATTTCGGAGTTGCCTAGTTGTAGGTAGTAATTACCCCACGATATTATTATCGTCCATTCGTTAGTAAAGTTCCACTAATAGAGGCACCGACAGTTCGCACTGGTTAATTAATACATTTGCTGCATTGAATCTATAATTATTTCTAAACCTTAAAGGATAAACCACACATAGCTACAGACTTAGCTATGGACTTACGTGGCTAATCCTTTAGGGTTAGGGTACAGATTTAGTCATTGATTTGCTGGATTCGTAGTTGAACTTCGAGGCCTGTTTTTAAGTAAAGATTGATTTCGTGCAATCATTTTATTAATTTTAATATACTTTATATTTCAATGCGAACATGATAGAGTAGGCAGTGCTTATGTGCCTGTATGGACGGCACACCCACGAGTACAAGCCAACGCGAAATAAGATTATTATATTAATAACAATTTATTTTTTATCCACTTCTATAACGTGTAATAAATCTAAAAGCCACTCGCCACCATTGATATTTCCGACAGAGGAAACTCAGATATAATGATTTTTTTAGTATTGAAAGCAAAGAAAAGTCCAAAAGAAGTTTGAAAAAGAAAGTTAAAATTATGACGAAAAACGGTAATTAAAATTCTTTCTTAAAGGGAAGACAAATTTTGGAAGAAATTATAAGAACATAATTATTCTTAACCAACTAATTATAAAACCCCTCTAACAAAGACAAACTTTTAAATTTTTTGTGAAGATTTCGAAGTTGGCGCTATACAGTTTCTGAAATTGGTATTTTTACTTTTAGCAGATAAAAATTTATCTTTAAAAAAGGTTTTCCCATATGAAATGAAAAATGAGTAGGTACCTGCCTGGGTTAGACACGTGTATTATAAAATAAAATGTACGCTATAAGTATCATAAAAACACGAATAATTTCAACCGATTGAATAATATTTATAGACCACCATAACACGGGCACGTGGCTAGTAACCATCAAAGCAATGAATAATAAAAAATACACAATTTTATTTTATTTTTTTATTATATGAATACCTCACACGAGTCCGAGCTTCTCCCGTCTGGGGCCGGTGAGTCTATTGCATCCCCAATTGGGGTATGTTGTAAGGCTGAAGGTAGTAGGGAAGGGAAGGAGATGGGGAAGAGAAAGATATGGATGTACCTGGCTATTCAGATCAGGTCACGATGGAAATTAGGTGAGCAGGTTGAAAAATAGCTGTTTTGACAGGAAGTGGCGTACCTGGGTGCCCGAAGTTGGGTAAATTTTATCTCACTTCGGATGAAATTGATAAAAAAATTTCAAATATACATTAATTCTTTTTTGAGCCACAATTAAATTCAAAGACTTTTTGTAATCCGATTTCTTTCAAATCTCTTTAAATTATACTGGGTATTTTCTTTATTTGTAATATCAGTGCACTGATATTACAAACTACGTGCACCACACACAATATAGTGTACCTTCAAATTTTTATTTTATTTTTTATTAAGAAGAAAATACAGATACAGATATTAATTTACAAGAATATACAATTATAGAACTCACCTGCATCCCTTTGTTTCTCTTATCTAAGCCTGCATCCAAACTATTTCTCACAAATTTACCTACAATAGCAGATAAAAACATATATCTACTTACAAATATTTTTACTTATAAATAGGGAAAAAAGTATATACAAAAGATAAATTATTTTACAAATAGAGAGATGAGATAAATGCGCAACATCCTTACAAAAGTTCACAAATTATTTTTGGAAAAATTTATTTGGAAAGACGAAATATATATATGTATATATATACGTATAAATAATATTATGCGGAAAAAAAAGAAAATTACTTAAAATTATAAACCAAGTATGTCTAAGTACGGCGTGTATCAAAAAATAAGTTGGAATCCTTGAAGTTTTTATTTTGATTAAACGATTCGCACATTCTTCTGATAGGATCCCTGACACCAGCATTTGTACGCGTCCGGCTAATGTGGAATAAGTCGTTAAGTCTTGTTACTCTGGGTGGTATTATGAAGTTGTACATAATGAAAATTCTTCAGCTGTAAATGAATTACGTCAAATATAGTCCAGGTGAAGTTACCCATTTCCACTGAGGAAATTTGACCTTTGAACTTCTATTGGAATTGAATTTTCTTTTCCACCGGAATTTATTAGAATTCAATTTTCTGTAATGCTGTGGATTTATAAATTGATTTAGGATTATTGAACAAGTCCACAGTGCTCGCCTATTCCATTGGAATGGCGAATTCCTGTCATGAAACTGTATATATAATATAGTAATAACTATAAATATAATAAAACGAGGTAGACCATTGAGACGGTGGGTTGCCGACATCACATCAAAGCCAAAGCAGGTGGTACATGGACAAGAGTAGCTAATGAGAGAGAGAAATGGCGACAGTTGGAGGAGGCCCATGTCAACTAGTGATATACAGACAGAGAGTCGATGCATGATAAGTGTCATAAATGTGAAAAGTTTATTATAAATAATGTAACGTAATTTACTGCCCGAATAAAGCCTATCATTATGATAATAAATATAGTATAATACAGATTAACCGTATAGGATTCCTCTCCTGTCAAAGAGATGTCGAATTGATTAGAAGGTACTCAAGTTAACGAGTACCTACGTACATAATTTAAAGGCACGTAATTCAGTGTACACAACGTGTATAGACATCCGAAATTTTAGCAATCACGATGAATAGCATTTTTTCTGGAATTTAGACACACGAAAGTTCGTTATTTCATGCTTAAAATATAATTTGAGCTGTCAGTTGAAGTAAACTTAAAACAAACGCATTTTACTCGACTCACACAATGTTGTCATTTTTTGCCTCATCTATTTTTAAATTATAATACTATTATATTATCGTTGTTATAATCTTAAATGTTCTTTAAAGGGTACTTAGTCCTTATATATTCATTTTATATTTAAAAAAAATCATTTTCAAATATTTTCCAGTTTAAACGATCTAATAAACTGTATTATTCTCGATACGGCATGAAACTCGGTTGAGGCTATTAAATTCTGAACTTTCGATGAGTTCGAGGTCATTAGTATTGTTACTCTCTGTCATTCATATTTAATGCACTTCGATAATGTATGTTCGACATCTTCAATTTTTTCACATGTCGAGCACATAGGAGAATCAGAGAGGCTTATCAAACACAATATTCTTCCCATTAGTGCATGTCTGGATCTTAATCTAAAAATGATTCTCATTTCCGAACTTTTCAGATTAACCTCAGCGAACCATGGTCTTTTAAGCGGTTCGTTTTGGAGCTTTCTGTACAATATCCCATTATTATTGTACTCGTTTGTTGTGTAGGACGAACGTAGTATCAAAAAAATATTTATGTTTTTTTATCGCGGTAATTGTTATAAATTTTCCCAAAAATCCTGAAGTATTTTATTGTGTTGAGATTCTAAGTAACCAGCTCAAGCACGGTGGCTCCACGAAGCCGGAGAGACAAGTTAGCCTCTCAGAAGCTGGGAGATACTTTCTATTAACTACATAACTGATGACCATGTACAAATCGAAAGTACGCCCCACTGCTGTATTTGGCAAACCCACCTGGTCAGGAGCCCTAAAATACACGCAAACCAAATCATAGATTCTATGCACAAACTGGCGGTCCGTTTGATAGATTCCCCAATATTTTTAAAACACATGCGTGAGGTGGGAATGCTGTCCTTATTCTAACAGTATTTCAGTGGAAAATGTTCCAAGACACTGGCGTCAATGATCTCTTCGGAACCGGCGCATAGTCTAGAAAAACGTCAAACGCGATCCCAACATTTGTATACAAGGATGACATTTGTCACATGAGAACGGGTTGTTTCTACGACTAGTTCTTGAGTTCAATTACTCGGCTATGAAACGATTTGCGGCCTCTGTTTCTTCCCGCCTACAATATAGGTCTCTTTAAGACCCATTTTCACTCTCTCACTCTCCCCAAATGAAAACATCATTTATAAATCCGAATTATGACCACGAGTGTTCCTATGAGGTAAAAAATACATTTTATCATATTATGCAAACGCCCGGGAAAAGCTGCCAAAGCCTTAGTTAAGTACTTTGATTCTATCATTGCCTGTTTTCTAATTACAATTTATTTTCTTGTTGGTAGTGTAAGTGTACACACTTTTTAGGAAAACTCTACTGCTTTTATTATTTACTCAACATAACAAAGAATTTATATTATTAAAGAATGCAAAATCGTCAAATTCAGATGAAATTGATCAAAATTCTTATCTGGGGCAGACGACCTATTTTCATATTTTACCCAAAATGTAATAAATGATTGAGGCCCCGAGGGAGCAATACTCAAGTTGATCAACCCTTCCCCCTTTCTTCATATAGTCTGTAGACGGACATACATAGACCAGGAATACGCATAGCTACCTAATATAAGTGAGACCATAAATAGTTACTCATCTAAGTACCTACACAAATAGAGTTCCACGTGATAAACTCTCCCTTGGGTGGGCACTGTGCTGCTAACTTTGAAGTGATTAATAATTATTAAGCCAGGCTTTAACAATACAACACGTTTTATAATACATTGTATTAAATACTTAATGTTAACAAACTTATGGTTAACACGACGAAGCTTAAATTCGGCGTACCACACTACATGTTGAAGAGTTAGTATTTTGTTGTACAACACGCTTTTACGTCAAAAAGTTTACCATATTGGTTTTTGCCGGATTAGTGAAATTCATTCAACTGTCAAATAAATCAACCGGATGACAGTTTATCAACGAAAATTTCCCACCATTCCAATACCTACTTACTTATCTACTGCTTTAATTTTGTATAAATTTGCAATACATTATTTGAGCTCATAATTGCTACATGTTTATCGTCACATTATCTCGTCAATATTAAGACTGTTTCTTCAACCAAATCTTCAAGCAAACTAAAGCGACTTGCAAATCCTGATCCAAACTCAAAATTGAACAGTTCGTGGAAAGCATAATTAATTATTTAGGTTCATAATAATTAATAATAATAATTGAAAATGTTTTTACAATATAATGTTTTTGCGAATAACACATTGTGCTAAGAAGTAAAACATCAAAATATTTTTTGTATTTCTTGGGCATTATATATGTAACAATTTCTAGACATTTTGTTTTGAAGAGTTTTAATTTTCAATGTACATTTGCTACTTTAACTTTAAACTTAAGGCGATTCAATAGTCCAAGAAAAAATTACGGGAGGAGTTTAAAAATACTTAAGAAAAAGCTTTTGGAAAGGTTGGAAAAGGTGTGTGAGAATTTTTTTTACAGGTTGATTTCGTAATGGCCTGCAAAAAACATTAACTCATTTTTTAAGCATTGTTTATTGTAATAAAACAGAATTTTAAAATTGATTTCACGGAATAAAGCGACGCGGAGCCTAACGTCCGTTCCCCGCTCCGTCCGGGGGCGAACTGATAAAAAACGGGCACGACAAGTTATGTAGTACTTCGGTGGACGGCATAGAGTTCACTTTGAAAATCAAAATTCGTCTACTGCCGGCCGTATTGTAAAATAACAACGCGAAAATGCATATTTTATTTTATTTCGAACTTCGGCCGTAAAACTTTTATGCGATTATTATAAACAAAACTGACTTTGCCACATTAAACAATAAAACCATATCCGAAAAGGAGTTTATAAATAGGAGAGTTTGGACTTGAAAGTGTTTTTTATAGACCTTATACTTATTTTTTTGTAGGCTTATTAAAAGACTTATAAAAAAACTGACCGATATTTTTAAGGGCCAAGAAATGTTCTACACGCAGTATTTAATTGAAGCATCTAGTATACTTCTAAGCGATTCAATTATCAAAACAAAAACATATGATTTTGTATTATTTAGTATGGCTTCATCTTAAGTTTGCTCGTTAATGACACGGATTTGCCGAAACCGGTGGAAAAATTTAAAATTAAAGTAACAAGTGTACATTGAAAATTTAAACTCTTCAAAACAAAACATCAAAATATTGATGGAAACTTATAAAAGTTTAACAATAATTAATCAAAGTATGTATTCACTTTTTAAAATTTTCCCATCGGATTTTCGAAAATCTTTCAAATTGTAGGTGTGTCTCATTTTGGGTTTTGATTTATTTTTACTTTTCACTACTCCTGTTTTGGATTTTTTGTTATTTGTTTAACTTTATTGTCGTACGAAATTGTTTATCAAAAGGGGCACGTGTCAGGTCATTTAGCTGTAGAGAGATAATTTAATAAATTCTTAAGAAGAAAAGTAAACAGCAATAAAGCTGGTGATGAGCCCCGTGCCGCGCGGGCGAGGGGCGGGAGGGGGGATAGATGGGAGACAGGGGGTGGGTGGGAGACAGGGGGTGGGCGGGAGACAGGGGTGAGGGTAAAGGGGCGGGTGTTGTGATCTGTAAGGATGCGACTGCTCTCCCCCTGAATCGATACAGCTCGGGCATGTGTCGTTATGGGTGAACTGTTTAACACGTTGAATCAAATCAATTATTGATAATTGGAGGGCGTACGTCATATACAGTAAATACTACCAAAAAGACGAAAGAAATTTTTACTAGCGATGGGCCAACCAGTATTGCCAACTCAGCTCCTGTAGAGCTAGATTTAGTTCCAAAATGAAGCCGCCAGCTCTATAAAAAGTGGTTTTGCTTCTTAGCTCGTTTTTCAGAAAATCTTGCTCCAGTTTTTTATACAAAGATTCACCAGTTTCCCGCTTGTACCACGAGTTTCTGGACACCGTGTATAAGGAATTATTCCTATTATAAAGGGGTATTATTATTATTATAAAATGGTAAATCTCACATCCTATCGTTTTTAATTATTCAATCAACAAAATACATGAATTTTTCACACACTTAAAAGATAAACAATGAAACGTTTACCTTTCAATAATAATAATAATAATGATATTAAAAAATTTAGGCATATTAGATTTGTCAAAGAATTTATACATAAAAATGCAAAAATCAGTCATTTTAAATACATGTAAGATTACAAAAGTTTTTTTAAATATTTGTAATGAGGGATCAGTAGGATTTGTAGGTTCTATTAGGAATTCCTCTGATATGAAAATATCTGGAGTCGGTGAATTTTTTTTCCCATTTGGTCTCTTGTAGGTTGACATGTGTTCTTGTATTGTTTTGTGTTTATAATACTTATATAGTGAAATTGCATAGCGTGGATTGACTAGATGATCATTTGGTAAGTGTGTGAAAGGGTTTAGTTTTTCCTGTGGGGAAAATTTAACCCGGACATTTAAATCTGGTGCATAAAATAATAATACATAACGTTTATTTAAACGATATCAATAGGCTTAGAGCAAAACAAATTATCATAAACAATAACATCAAAGTATATACCCACTCACTTAAGTATTTATTTGTATTTTATGACGGTTTTCCTAGTTCAGTGTACTTAAAGGAGGTTAAGAACTAGACATCGATTTGACCGCATTTTTATAACCGAGATAAAAAATCCGTTTTTAGTGTTAATAAAAATAATGGCACTCTTACATTAGAAGCGTTTCAAATATTAATTTTATGTACATAAATAATAGATACCGACATTGTACACACGTCTGAAAGGTCTCTATCCATAAATGTACATTGTAGGTACTTCGTATTCCCATTAATATTTTAAATACACTATTTAACGGGAGGTCGTTAAATAAAGCTGTTTTGAACCTCTCCAGGTGGACGTAATAGATTTCACGGGGTTTTTACTTAACATAGAAATATTTTACTTAAGGAACGACATCTTTATTACGATCCCACGGACCCACAAACTAAATGTCAAGAGGGTGATTATTTCTTGAAAGTTGTTAAAATGTGACGTCAACGGGCTAACCCCAAACCCTTGCTGAGCTATTTTTAAATCACGGCTCCATCATTATACTCTGCACTTTGAACTAAAATTAACTTGAAGAACTTGGAACTAACGAGTAATAAGAAATAAGAACTGAACGCATTTGTTTTAATTGGCAAAAAGTGCAGAGCTTTCTTCCCAGACGTTTAATTAGTTGTTGAGAACATTACCAATGCCTTTGTTTGATTGTTCTCTTCGCATTCATTAAACATTTCACTCCATGTTACCTGAGAAGTTGAAAAATAATACGCACGAGTATGACGTATTTATTGCTGCTCGCTCGAGCTTGCTGTAAACTTCTAGGGAACCTAGGGTTTATTATAATAACTTACAAATACTCGTAGTTCAATAACCTGGAAAGATTCAGTTCATGTTCCCTGTAGTTATTAGAAGCGAGCTGAAATACTATGCTGGATGCTGGTGGTCTATGAACTTCGCACCACCAAAACTAGGGAGACATACTGGAAAATATTAACAAAACCTTCCTCACCAGGTACTCACCTGCGATTTAATGTGCGCTCTCATAATTACCGTGACGATTCACGGTTACGGTATCGTGACGGCAAAAAGGCAATAAACATACGTTCCTTGTCGCTATAATGCTGCAGCTCTTTCAAAAGATGAGATACACAATGCACGTAGGTCTGTTTCCTCCAAAGGAAAAAAAGTAATAATTTTCTAGCATCTCTTTCATACACCGCTCCGTGACGTCTCCGTCGCCCCCTACCAATAGATACTACTTGCCGTGACGATAATTTTGAAAGTATGGAAAATAGTTACAAGGATAATATTGAAGTGTGAGTGAATTCCAAAAATTCAAAAACGTCAAATGTCAATAACGGTTTTGCTTTTGTTCTTAAACATTTAATGTTGACGCTCTTTCTTACACGCTAAATAACGTATGTCTGCACCCCCTAAAAGAAACATACAATCATTATCATGCATTTCCCTCACACGTATAAAGAAAATGAAACGCAATTCCCGTCGCAAAAAAGTTGTACTTTGGAGGAAAGAGTCACACGTATTTTGTATGTCTCACCATTATTTAATGTGTAAGAAAGAGCTGTAACATTTTAGCGATAAGGAACTATGTTTATTGCCCTTTTTCCGTCACGGTACCGTAACTGCGAATCTCACGTTAATTATAAAAGGGTTCATAGGCTCTTGGTGGAAATCGCTGCCTAATTAACGATAGTTTGTTGAGTGTTGTGTCGTCCTAATTGAAATACTTAACGTCTTTTTCTATCTATCTTTTCTGACTGTCATTTTATATTGAAATTTATCTTGATTCGATTCTGTCTATGGACTCTTTCAGTTTCAATTCTTACGTCTGTGCCGCATTATATGTTAATTTTTATACAACAGATTTGTCTTTGTATCATTTTGTCTATGCTTTCACTAGAAACTAGAAACTACGAGGGTAGACTGAAAAGTAATGCACGCATGCTTGTACACCACGAACAAAATGACCTTCAGAAGCGCGCCAGGTGGAATATGGAAGTAAGATTCTTGCCCTTTTTGCCGTCACGGTAATTATAAAAGCGCACATTGAAACTCCACATCATTACATAGTATAAAATGAAGTCGCTCAAAATATATGTGCGCATAGATCTTTTTAACAACGCAACGGTTTTCACAAATAGATAGAGTGATTCAAGAGGAAGGTTTATATGTATAATACATGCTTATTATAGTAGAGAAAAGCCGAGAAATTCATTCAATTCAGGCAGCGGGCAGCGGGCAGCAGGTAAGCGGGTGGTGTGGATTTTATAAGGGTTGGGTAATGGCGTTGTGTTTCGTTAGCCACAGCAACGTGTGGCCGGGTCTGCTAGTTGTGAATAAAGGATATAAAGGAAATAATCTCGCTGAGCCGAAGCTAGTTGAAGAGCTACCCTAGTAAAATTGATTATTCTTGTTTATATCATTGATGACCCATTTCTGTAATGAAATAACATACTTACAGCGCCCTTGAGGTGATTTTTCACAAAAACGCTATATAAATCATCCAAATATTATTTACTCGTCATGACCTTTCAGGATACCATAGAACCTTCGACTAGATATCTTACGTCAATGCATAGAACGGATGATTTTCTGTCACAAGATATCGTGGCAAATGGAATGGTTCTGATTATGTGAGTATTGAAATAAATAGACATCTATATTGTCCACATTTGGCAGGTTTATCTAATTTCCAGAGAATGTTACTTTCTACCTTACGTACATAAATAGAGTTTTCTGTAGGTGTAAAGAAAAGTAAATCCTTTATAGTTTTTATTAAATTTAACAAACTTTTTAAAGAATATTCGATGGTACCTACCTACTTGATTCCAAAATATTTTATTCATTTTGAGATAGACGGTAGCTACTAACCTTTTCCTGGAAACAGCTGATCGAATTTTCTGAAACAAGGAAAAAACAATATTTAATATATTTTAGAGAAAAATTGAAAAAATAACAATGACTGGGGATGGGGAGAGTCAATATCACAATTCACAATGTTGGTATTTTGTCTACTGGCTTATTACTGAGTTATTTTTTACATTAGTTCCACACAGGAGGCTCTGATGGAAAAAAAACACCTCAAGGCATGTGTCATCTTCATGCTGTGTGGAGGGTATTTATAGGGAAGAGAAGAAGATTAAGTTATTAGTAGAAAAACGAAAGAGGGGTGGGTAGGAATCAGGGGATCAATGTGTCCAGGAGTGACATAAGAATCTATCTCTCTCATCTGCCGGTGCAAGGCGATGGGTCGAAAGAGTTCGGACTGGAGGGGTAAAGGTTGGGTCTCCTCCAACCAGTCTCTCTCGATCCGGCCCGCCACGCAGTAGGTGGGCAAACGCATTCGCCGCCAAGACCTACACAAACCTCATCCCACGAACTTGGGGTGACCTGTGGCAGGGGGGTTGATTATCCAATAATTTTTTCCCGGGGCGGCGGTACCCACACCCGCCTCCTAAAATGATTATCTTTATCCCGAGTAACTTTATTCTAGGTTTGAACTTAGCATCTTGCACGTTTTGTTACGAAGTATGCAAGAGTTATATTGTATTTTTCAAAACATGATTACCTAAGATTTTTTTGCAATAATATTTTCAACTCTCAGCGAATTTGGGTTTTCAAAGCACCGCTCACGACTTTTACACATAAAATAGAAGTACATATTCACACCTTAAGTTTTTGTCAGATCGCCAGTTACAGATTTTTTTTTCAAAAAAAGAAAAGAACACGAGAATCTTTGAAGTAGGTACACTTGATAGGATCAAAATGTGACCGTTCTGTAAAAGTTTTATAGCGTTAAGAGGAATATAAACTCTAGAAATATTTCAGTTAACAATACATAGAAAAGCTAGTAAAAGCCTCAAATTATCGGTAGCATATTTTTTGATGTTCATATTGTAAGCCGATTCGTCGTAAAGATTAATCTAAATAGTATCTAAATAGGATTTCACATAATAATAATAATAACGTAGTATTTATATAGCGCAGTTTTGTGATATTTTACTTCAAGTGCGCTTAATTATAATAAACTTAAAATTAATCCTATAGTGTTCCTTACGAGTCCTTACAAAATACAAAATTGATTAAATAATGTGAAACAAAGAATATACAGTATATACAAAGTAATTCCTAAAGAACAATAATTAACAACAAAAATTCTTAAAACTAAACTATAATAAAGAATAGGAGGCAGTTAACGTTTAGAAATAATAATAACAGAGTGCACATAAAACTATAGTAAGGAGTTAAGGAGGTAATCGAAACCAAACAATTACCAGAAACTTGAGGAACATGGCTTATTATAGTAGATTGAAAACGAGTTAAAATTCATGAAAGGTATGATTTTTTAAATAAGTTTGTTTTTAAAGCTCTTTTGAATTCAGCCAAGTTCTGGATATTAGTAAGAGCTGAGGGAAGTTTGTTACAAATGAGCGGGCCAGTTACATGAAAAGATCGATCATCACGTATAACTTCATCTTAAAGGGTTTCCTCTGCAATTTATATTTTGTGAATTACAGTAGATAAATAAACTGTTTGATGTTTGCACAATTTTGCTTTGCAGGTGGCATCCATTATATTTATTGAAAGACTCGAATAGAATCCGAAACCTTTTGAATCTAAGTAATAACAAATAAGTGGACAATTTTCACAGCGCCGTTCATTTTTAAAATTACGCTGACGTCGCTTTACACATTTTTTTTTTTTTTTTTTAATTGTACAACAGATTTTTATCCAATTACTGTACAATTTTCTCATTTTAACAGTCTTAACACCTAGGAAGATGATTAATATACAAAAAAATCTTAAGGCTATCTAAAGAAGAGTTATATATATCTAGTGTTTCCGATATTTCGTTCAACAGCACCATTCCTCTTGTCATGCTATGCTGTGCTAGAATTCATGTTCATTTACAACTGAGCTTTTCAAGCAAACTTTGGCTTATTCCACGGTATTTATGGTAAGGAATCGACATAAACCAAGTGCTGGAGATCTGGGCGATCGATAAAACCCTGTATCAATACAAAATTACCAAATCCGTCGTATATGGTCAGTTATCAATATTTACGAGCACGGTCTACGATTGTCCGACCGACGCACGCGACGATTGATAAATTTTAGCACGACCTCCGTAGTATCAGATAAGTTTCGGTTAACTATCAATATACATTTATTTTTTTTAATAATGTCGTTCATTATGCAAAATTATTGGCTTATTTAATAAACGGATTGAACGAACGAAGCTCTAAATTACAGCGAAGTTACAAATTTTCTCTCTCGGAAATCGTGAATTTGGCTCATATAAACTACAATCACGACATGAAAATGGTTTCTCTTTGATTCTGGCGGCACATACGCAACTATAATTTTATGACTGCACTTCGAATAAGAGAAATGTGTCATCAGATGAATCCACAACACTAACTTTGCATTCTGAACACAAAACTGGTTTAAATTAAATCTGTATGTGGCGAATTAAAACTACACTCAGAACATAAAATAGGGGGGGGAGGGGGTTGGCTAGAGAATTTCAGAAATAGGCTATTTTCGTCTATAAAAAGACCGTAGGGTACGAAAATAATACCGTATTCAATATTTTGGTGACAATATCTTTCGTAATTTTTTTCCACGGTCGGGTGTCACCTCCCGTCGGGTGTAGTGTCACCCCCCCCCCCCCCCCACCGTCGGCTGGCACCCGGGGCGGTCCACCCCCCTCTCGCTACGCTACTGCATAATCCGCAACTAAAATTTAACACCTGAACTTCGAATAAGAGAATGTTTTCCTTCGAAATATGAAATATGTCATCAGATGAATCCAGTTAAAATTTTACATTGTGAACACAAAACTGATTTAAATTAAATCTGTATGCGGCGCATTAAAACTACACTCAAAACATGAAAATGGTTACTTTTTTATTCTGGCAGCACATACAACTGCAACTACAATTTTATAGAAGCACTTCGAATAAGAGAATGTTTTCCGTCGAAATATGTCATCAGGCGAATCCAACTGGAATTTAACATTCTGAACCCAAAACTGGTTATTTACAATTAAGAATATCTGTATTTTGAAATTCAGTGAATTACAACTTCGTTTTTTCGCGGTCAACATGGTCAACAAATTATTTGATTTTATAATACGGGTTATCAATTACGTGTCACGGGTTGCACTTATTCAATACTGCACTGGCGCTCTTTGGCTTACCCATGGACATATGAATATATCTGGACCTGCCCTAAGTGACAAAAACATATTATTTCCCCCTCCCCATGGAGCCGGCTATAGCTCCGCCTTGGAGCCAGCCGGGCTTACGAGAGCGTCGGTTGAATCTAAAAAATGTAACGTCATCATTCTTGTCCTGAGCAGCGCGCTGGTCACATCGCAGATTTTACGAACAAAAGTGAGAGCTTGTGCTATACATTATGCCCTAATATATGTGAACGTAGCGAATGTGGGCGTTTCTCCAGTGAGTTACAGGGGTAGGTAAATTATGAAACATTTGTAAAAGTGTCTCAACTAAACACGGCAACAAAATATTCCCGTGTGAAAAAGGGCGAACTTTCTTTTGCCGATTTCGACTACGCAAATATGATAATAACGTGGCGGGCAATTCGCGCTCCCATGTAAAAAGGTCTATTCATTAAAAAGCAGTTTTGCTTTTAAGAACTAAATGGTGATATTATAATGCGAGATGCCTATATACTGTCAGATTGATTTTTTAACAAATCACAGTCATCTTCCCCTCTTCACCCTCCATAGTTTGGTTTTACCCCTCATCTGTAACTTCTGGTCTATTAAATTTGGATGTCTATGGGCTTACCTAAATAAACCAATCCCTAGATCGATATCTTCGGGCATTTTCTAAGGACAAATATTGTCATCAACTTACCCACAGATGAATGGAAATGGTTAAAAATGGTTGGAAATGGTGGAAATGGTTAAATAAAGACTCAACATACAGAAAGTTTATTTGTCTACAATGGACATAACCATGGACCATATTATAAAAATATAGGAATGCGGGACGCTTTAGACGATTTGCGGGACTATTTCATTAAATATTTGAATGCGGGACTATAACCGTCAATGCGGGACGGTCCCGCAGAAGGGACGGTTGGCCGCCTTATCTTAGAAGTTGATTAGTACGGTTGGGAACAGCGGCCGTTAGTCACCAGTCACCATGGGTAGAATCATGAACATTGAAAATGGTTTTCAAAGCGTATTTTTTTGGTTTAAATCATTCTAAAAATCACTGATAATACAAGTACGTGTATACCTAAATATAAATACACTTCACAGGATACAGGTACTATTTATTTTGGATACAAAAAAGCCGTGGAAATAAATTTATGAGGATACTGTAACATTGATATTACGTAAGAATATAACATGTTTTGTATATAGGACCTACGTTGTAGGTACATAGATTCACACGTGTTAGTTTTGTTTGCTCCAAATAATGTTTCTGATGTAATTCTTTATATATAATTTATGTATTCATATGAGGAATCGTATCATCGTAGGTACTTCAGGACAAAAAGCATTTTGCATATCTAATAGACACTTTATAAAACAAATATAGTCTGCTCTGCGCGAAAACAGTCTTCTTTTGACCTTTGAAAAATATATGTAAATTTGAACAATTTTTAGGCGAATATTTTTTGCAGAACAACCCATAAAATACATACGCTTGTATTTTAAGTTATTTCGACAAAACGTAAAAAAAGATTGTTTTTATTAGTAATTGAGAATCGTCCGTAATAACAGAAGTTACTACGCTTTATGGCGTAAAATCTATGATCATAATTAGGGAGGACGGAAAATTTATTAATTTTATTGAATCGCCACGCTAAAGACCATACATGGTGTTTGGAAACTAGTGGTACCTACAAGCGGTAAACTAGTGAATCTATTATCACATTTGGAGTCGATTTTGTGGTACAACTTTTAGATTTTAGCTTTTCGAGTAAATCAATCCAAAGTCTGAAGAAGTTTGAATATTTTAAATCTATTTTTAAAAAAAGGTCGATACGGGGTTACTATCAATTCTGTATCGTTTTTGAAAAAGCCTCGTTTAAAGTTTTTTACCATTTTGGTGCCGAATCGATATATTTAAATCGATTTTTTTTGCGATTTCTTTGTAGTAAATTCACCAGTGTTCCGCTTGTGCCACTAGTTACCGGACACTGTATACTTGGAGAAAATAAATGTATCATTTTTATATTACTCGTAGAAGACAAATATTTTGAAATTGTTCTAGCTGCCTTTGTGTTTGACTATGTCTGAATGGGCAGATTTTAGAAACCTTAAGGCTCTACAACCGGGCCCGAAAAGAAGAAGATGGAGAGATACGAAATTACGAATGTTAAACAGCGACAAAATCGATGTGAAAATTGCGAAAATGTTTAATAAAACACGATTTGTTTAAAATAGAGCAAAAATCTCGCGGGCATTATCTTAAACAGCATTTAAAGAAACACTGTGAATTTTTTCATACATATAACTTGTAAAATAACTGAAACAAATGTGTTAATAATAATTTTTGGAGCATAATTTGCGATTTTTTTCTATCGAGGGAATTTTATATAATTTGCGTTTCGGCGCGGGCAAAGTCCAGATATTATCTTCAAGAATAACATATATTTTTTTAAGAGCTTTAAAAATTGCCGTGTTTAAGGGAAATATGTAATAAATCGGTACAAATCCGGGTTGCGGGCCCTTAAATGAACTAAATCTCTACCCTGCTCATTTTCGCATTTAAAAGTTACACTTTTTACTTTTTCAGGACGGTTTATTTATTTACGTCCAACGCGGCTTTTAAAGTTATGTTTCCCCTTTGGAATTTTTATGTTGAATTCACAAACAAAAAAATTAGGAAGTTACCTAATTGTTAATTATTACAGTAACCCGTTATTGTAATAAAAATGTACGTGAATTTTGGGTACCTAAACATTGAAATAAATAGGTGCAGTTGACATCAGAAAAAGTAATTTTTACAATTACGGCGAGCTCCTCCGTCATTAAATTTGCACATATTTATCTGGAATTTTTAGGTCAACACATCCATTTTTAGCCTTTAACATAATTTCCATCAGAGCTATGGATTGGTATAATTATTGTCAAAAATAAGACTACACGCATCACGCTCACACATCTGCCCTGATGTTGGACACTGTAACGCTCTCCGAAGCGTTGGCTAAAGAGGGAGGTAGCGCAACACGGCATAACACTCCAAAAATATATAACGAAAAAAAAAACTAAAGGCATTTTTTATTTAATTGTTCGTATTTTTCAACAGCGAACTAATTAGAATAAACACTAAATAAAGCATTTTACGAAAAAAGTTTTTTGAAACTTTGAGGAGTCGCATTGTAAAGCTAAGAATCAAACCAGTGACTAAAGAAAGTACCTACCTACCTTTCAGGCATTAAAAAACGAACTCGTTTAACCCTTTTAGCCAATTCGTATCAATATGTCTCGTATAACGATACAACACCGATTATCACAACCTGAGAACAACAAACTGCGCGAGATCGGTTGGCGGACACAGACTGCATTCTGCACATAAAACTGGCTTGAGGTACAACCGACCGGGGATACGAACTGTAAATAAGAACCTAAGTATAACCATAATAATAATAATATCATATGGTGAAGGAGGTGGTGGGTATAAATACATGAAGTATAATGCGAGGCTGGGAGATGGCTGTAGCCGTGCAGTGTCCGGTTCGATGACTCGCGCGGTGCATTCCGGACAGGGTTATGCCATATTTCACACACGCTGAACGTTACTTTTGTGGGGTAATGATGCGTCAATTAACAGGATAAAAATGTCAAGGAATTTTTTTTTCATTTAACTTTCAGTAATGATAGAAGAAAAAATATTTTGCATAAACCTGTTTTTAACCTAATTCTGTAATTTTTAGAAGGCGAACACTTTGTTTAAAAATAAGAAAATAAAACAGTTATAAATTTGAAATTAAGTAAATAAAACAGTATTAACTTTTAAATTAAGTAAATAAAACAGCTGTACCTTTAAAAGTAAGTAAATAACACAGTTATAACTTTAAAAGCAAGCAAATAAAACAGTTATAACTTTAAAAGTAAGTAAATAAAACACTTATAACTTTTTGATGTGTGTTTTAAACGGTGACCAGCTGGTTGAAGCCAATATTAATGAGGTTGTGATAAAACAAAGTTACTGTTTTAATTTATTAATTTTATGATATTTATGCACTGAACAGATAGGTAAAACCTAGAATTGTGATCTATCCGAAATTGAAAGAAAACCCATGTTGTCAATTTGCTTGCGACCGTTCGACTAAAAGGCCCAAGACAGCAAAAACTTGATAAATTTTAATCCGATGTAAGGGAAATTTGTAAGGGTCAACCGAGACAGGTTTTTCGTTCTCGGCCGAGACCGAGAGCCGAGACCGAGAATAGTTAAATTGAGAAAAAAATGAAAATGCGCTATTTTTGCATAATACGGTATATTTAAATCGATGAGTTCTGATGAATGTGGCCACTGAATCTAAAAAATCTTCGTACACTTACCAGCTTTCCAACATACGTATGAAATAATACATAATGATCTTGATATTCACTTAACTAGTTTATGTAGTTATTCTGGCTAGTAATTATAATTAAACACAACAACACGTATAAGAATTTCTTTACTACGAACAAAATTCAAACAAACTTCCTTTAACTACAATTGTTTGTTTAGAAAAGTAGTGAAATGAACGAAAGGCGCAGCGCGGCGGCGGAAGAAGCGGTAAGTAAAACCCGCCTCGCTGCCAGCCGACCAATCACAATCGACAGCTCTCTCACGCACTGAGACCAAGTGACCCATTCTCCTAATGAATCCCATCATCCTACACCGTACCTACTTACTAACGGTCTCGGCTACGGCCCAGAATCTCGGCGATTTTTCGCCGAGAACCGAGACAGAATTCTCGGTAGAATTTGTAGCCGAGAATGCCGAGACCGAGACCGAGATCTCGGTCGACCCTTAGAAATTTGGCAGATGGACAGATGGCCTTACTAGGCTAGACTCTAAGTAGTTCTGTTGCTCGGCCTGCGGACTTAAGGAGACCGCCCAATCTCACTAAAGCCTAAGGCACGAACGGAGATAGGTGGTACTCTCCTGATATCCAACACACGCTGTTGGTATATAGCAGAACTTCGCATTACAAACAAAGCTATCGACATCTATTGCACGAAGCTGAAACTAAATGAATAAACTAATAAGCGTGTTGTGTTGTTGATTTACTGATTCTGTTTTCCGAAGAGTGTGCCGACATGCTTTTAAATGTTATTTACATATTAATTTTAAACGATTTATTCACTGGGGCAAGACGTCCCTTCGTGATGTGTCGCTGCACACCGTTTGCAAGAATTAAAGTTAATACGCTAAAAAGTTTAAACCTATTTCACGAACAATGAAACTGGGCGTAGCTGATTTGTTCATTCTAGAATGGAAACGCACAAAAGCAGTCAGACGAAATGATTTGATTTAACACACTACACTCCCTAAATATTCTCTCTGAGACCTAGCATTCCAAATTTCTACCAAAATGAAACATACTTCCAGTAAGTTTTTTCAACAGTAAGTTTTTAAGCTCTTAAAAAAATACAGGTATGTTATTTTTTAAGATAATCTCTATACATTCGCCATTTAAAAAAGCAATGTATGCTCCGAAATTTATAAAAAAAAAACACACACACATGGTTCTAGTATACGGTGCTTCTTTAATTGTCGCGAGATTTTTGCTCTTTTTTAAATAAGTCATGTTTTATTAAATATTTTCGCGTTGACCTATTAAATATAATCGTTTTTTTTTACGATAACGCACTCCCTTTAACAATCGTTTTTACATATCTCCCTTTCAAACCATACAATTTCATCTGTTTGAACGATTACTGTGGAGCTTTAAGAGGAACCACGATTGCCGAGAAATTTAAATAATTGGTATTTTTCCAAACTGTTGCTGTCACCGTCGCTGCTACCCCCGAATACTGAGCGAAAGGGACAACTGCGTCTCTGACTGACAATACCTAATTAAAATAGTCAAAATCTGGGTTTTGTAAATCCCGTCTTTCTCCTCCAAAACTGGACCGATTATTAAGATTTTTTTACAACTGTATTGGAAGAAAATATTCTACATCCGCACGTATTGCTTTTTTTTAAATACACAGTCTATTATAAAACAACATCTGTTAAATGAACCTAGGCAATTTCAACGATTTTTGGAGGGTCCTAACTTCAATAAAAAGTAAATTATCAAAAAGGCAAAACGTAGGGACAAGCTAGTGTGGTCGATATCTAAATTATGCTAAAAAAATAGCACTAATGTTAAAATCGAGAGAGGAAATTGGGGAATACGTTAGTATGAACAAAACGCCGCCCGGTTGGGCTTTGAAGTGTAAAAAACTGTGACGTAGATTCAGAGCATTACGAAATGTATGCCAAGCATTTCAAAGTTAATTCACCCGCATGATTTTGTTGGTAGATAGATTATTTTTTAATCTAACTAGAAAAGTTGACAGGTGTCACCCAAAAAAAATAAACTTCGCCAAAAATGTCAATAATTTAGCTGTCTACAGGTTTTGTAACGGATTAACTATTACTCGTATTATCCCTGGTATATAAGTCGATGCTTTTACGTCATCTTTAACATTTGGAAGATTTTTTCGATATGTATGTTCTGCATTGAGTCACTTATAATATTGCATTATGAGCATTGACCTAGATGATTATGAGTCACAAGGCAAGACTGTCTTGACGAACTGGGCCTCCGTTCTTAAAGAAAAACTCAGCGAGAACAGATTCTTTTAGCAAGAAAAGTTTAATTTACAAGTGGCATTTATACGATAGTTACAAGTTACGAGTTACGACTGCAGAACATGAAAATAATCTGTATATATTTATTCATATATATTTATTTATATATATATTTTTTATATATCATTATTATTGACTTACAGTTTTTTTTTTAATTCTGAACATCTTAGTTTATTTTATTTTATTCAAACTCATTGTTTAAGGCATTGGGTTATCTACTACAAACCTACACCACCAAGCTGAAATAATAATAATATAAATAAAGTTATAAATTAAATTTACGATCACAAAGAAACACGAACAAACCATCGATATATATATATATATATAATAAAAGATCAGCCTTCAATCAATTCTCAAACTCTTCCGAATAAATTGTGCTGAATGATATAGTGCATACCTACTTTAAAGAGGTGTGTGCATTTGTGCATCCCTGAGTGGAAATGTGCAAAGCATGCAGCCCTGGGAAGAAGTTTCCATCGTACGGCCCTGAGTGTAAGTGTGCAGCTCTGAGTGGAAGGTAGCGAGTAGCGAAAGAGGTTCTATAAATACACCAGTGAGGCTTTCAACTTCCACTGGTGGTCCAAAGGCGGCAGCTGTAGCTACCCATCTCGTTTCCAGTGCATACCACATTCCTACAATTTACTCTCATAGAATAAAAAAAATATCAGAGTGTGCAATTCACACGCGGTAGAAGTGAAACCTTCAAAAAAACTAAAGTAGTCAAGAGTGGGGAGACTACGAAGCACTTTTTTTTATCAATGTGAAGGATGATTTTTTCCATATTTTTGTCGTCGAATTCCAGTACACCTTTTCCTATAAATTTGGTCATCCTATTAGTAGATATTTGTATTTTCTTCTTTGAAGTCGCTAGGTGTCGCTTTCTTTTGGGTTTTATTTTGCCTGATCATTTTGGAGTGGTTTGAAGATTGGATGTTGATTTAAAAAATTTAAAAAATATTTTTTTGGTAGGCTTCGATCCTTAGTAGTCTGGCCGCTGAGGTTAGTCTTACATTAGATTATAAAATACAGATTTATCGTATTATATTGGAACCGAGTACCCGTGAAATAAATAAATATTTTATTGCTATCTCATTCTCTCCTATAATAAATCCTATAGATGTACGTGTTTGCCTCTTTTTAATGTCGCTCGTTTCCGTTTCATCGAGTGTCAAATCACAACGGTGCTAAAGAAGTTTTCACTTCAAAAATAATGCGATATGGGGTGTTTCGTGATCAAATCAGGCGTTAATTTTCCAATTCAAAACTGCGTTTCATCATTATTATGAAATTCTAATGGGTGGCGATGATATTATACAATGTCAGGCAAGTGTAAGAGAGACAGAGCTCACGCTAATTGGGTCGGTTGGTTTCCATTCAAATCTACGCGAAGCGTAATTCTTGTGTTTATTAACTACTAAATCATTTCTCTATTAGAAATTATTCCAAAACTACTTTGCTAATGTATATTTCATCATTTTTATGAAATAACATATAATGAACTATTGTTTATTTATCTGACCTCTACGTTAAACTAGATAGGTATGCTTAGCTTCACAAAATATTGAAAAAAGTAATAAACGAAAACAGGTTTTAGGAGATTTGCAGATATGGAGGAGTTTCGTGTTGTGAAAAGGTTTAGATGGCTTTGATAAGATAATTTCTTCAAGGCTGAAATAAAACTGAAAATTTAAAGAAAAAAACTAATTTGTACGTCAGAATAAGAAGAAAGCATTATGTTATACAAGTCGAGAAGTATGTAATTTATGGGTAGGCAGATTTGGGAGATTAATAAATTTTACTTGTATAATCTAGTTGATTCTGACTTCAGTGACGCAGCTCGAAATAAATCTAAATTAAAAGATGATGTGCCTACCCACATAATAAAATTATATAGGTACAACGACCTAACTAAAAAACGTGTTTTAAAATTTACACAACCCGTGAGCATCCTTCATGTATTGCAGCTGCGAAAAATTTAAAATACGTTTCTTAGTGAGGGGGGCAATGTGCATCTGACGTACAAGGAGGAGTCTGATGCACCTTCATATTTATGTGTGTGATTTCGTTAGTCAGAAGGTACCTAGCTACCTATTCAAGAAAATGATGCACGCATTCTACTTAGCGTGCTACATGACTATAAACTTGTAGGTGCTAGCCGGATTTACCTGATTTTCAACACACTTCAGCAATTTTTTTTTCAGCTGAAATAGATTTTTTTAAATGACCTGTTTTGTTAGAGTATCAGAGCGGCATTTACGATTTTTGGAGATTATAGCTTTTATCCTTTCTCTTTCAATTCTGCATTTTGAAGACAACATTTAATGGAATAGCATGGTTAAATTAATATAAAAGTACAAGTATAAATATATAGCTTATAGCTTTATATGACAAACATGTACAAATGAACAGTCACATCAATATATCAGTATAGAATGTAGGTAAATATATGAGGTATTATAAAATTATAAGTAACAATGTGATTTACCAATGCAAGGGCTTCGGCAGGGCATCTGCAGTATAAAAAATCTTCCTATTTTTACATTAGCTCCACACAGGAGACCCTGAGGAAAATAATTTCCCTCAGGTCCTATGTCATCTTAGGGGATGCTGTGTGGAGGATCTTTTTAAGGAAAAGAAGGAGAGGAAGATCTGGGAAGGAAAAAGGTATGTGGGAAGGAATCTAGGTCTCCATCACTCCTGGACACATCTATCAATGTGTCCAGGAGTGATAGACTTATAAATCCATACAATCCATAACTGCAGTAAAGGCGATGGGTCGAGAGAGTCCAGCTGGAGAGGTCAAAAGGCCTTCCTCAACCTTCTCTCCCGATCCACGCAGTAAGTGGGCAGACTCACCCGCCGCGCAGCCAAGACCTAACAAAGCTCGCCCCATGAACACGGGCACCCCTGCTAAGTCACCAAACGTAGCGAACCACTTAGGTGAATTTGCAACACTTTTAGAAGAATTGTTAGCTAGAGTGAAGAGAGTTATAAAACAAAACAAGATATTTGATTCCGGTGTTTGTTATGAAGGTTTACAGTGTGTTTATTAAATATGTTACGTGTATCACAAAGGTATAATTTAAGTATCTATTCGTAAATATTATTAACGGATATTTAACTTCCTTCGTTTACCAATTTTTCGAGGCAAACTGCATCAATCCGTCGGAATGGCGTCACTTTAATTTTATTACGTATTATTTATTGGCTTCTACATGGTCAACGAAACCGTATTGACAATGATGTTTTAATGGTATCAGCTTTAGTTTTCGGTTAATGTTAATTGCATTTGTAATTTTTGTTTGTATTCATAAATGCCCTCAAGGCTAAAAATGTCATACTCGTGGTATGTGCACTAACCAAAGCTAAAAATTCAGACACATTGGGTTTATTAAGATATTTTTCTAAGATTATTTTTAGTTACGTTCACGATAATTTTAGGTCCGAGATATCTATGGAAAATTTTGTGAAAACGTTTTTCATTGTGTGGAATTTTTTTAATTGGAAGCTGGTAGATGAGGAAATACAAAAGAAGAATTAAAAAAATTATTATAATTATATAAAAAATTATAATTATATAATAAGATAAATATCAAAAAAATTATCGACCATTAATCTTACGCTCAGAAATTTGATTGCGCGTCAACTTAAGCTATAAGTTTTTAAGGCCATCTATGACGCCTTATAACACGTTGAAATATCAATTCAAATCGCAATTGTACCCACTGTTTAATTTGGCAGCCACCTCTGGTCTGGAGCCCCAAAACACTTGAAAAAAAACCTTGGCTCTGCGCTGAAACGGGCGGTCCGCTTGATAGATTCCCCTATCTTAACAAACGAATCGAGCCTCTTAATAAACGAATTGAGCCTCTTAACAAACGGATTAGAGCAAAGCGTCAGGTGGGAATGTTTGATCTAGTTCTACCAGTATTTCAATCGAAGATACTGCGAGATACTAGTGATACATTGATACCGAACACAGCAAACGCGTGCCCAACCACATTTACACAGTTGACGTTTGTCACTTGACAACGGGTCTTTTTTAAGATTCGTTCTTGAGTTCAACAGTTCGGTTGTGGGACTATTTGCCGGCCTCTGAGTTTCCTTCCTCGTGCACCATGGGTCTCTTCAAGACCCACATTCACTCGTCCACACAGCATCCCCAAAGATGACACAGGCCTTGAGGGAAATTATTTTCTTCATGACCTCCTGTGTGGAGAATATTTAAGAATTTAAAAAAATAAAACTGAAAATAATAAAAGACGCCACATCCAACATTTTTTATAAACTTTCCGATAAGGAAAGAGTGTTGAAACTACACCGAAGTGAAGAAGTTTCACATAAAAATATCGAGTTAATAATAATATAAACTAGCTAAGTACATTGTCAACAAATAAAAGTTATTCAAAAATAATATTTTTTTGCCCCGAGGAGGGATTCCATATCTTTTATGCATACGGAAAAGATGATTTGCCATAGAGATCTAAAAGTCAAATACGTGATATACAACTTAAAACGTACACTAAATGAATAAATAATCATTTAATTTTTATTTTATACTTAATGAGTAAAACCTCAAATTGTTAATTAAATGAAGACAATATTAGCGAAACTTAATTGAAAATCTGAAGAAGATATTGGTACCTCTGGGACACGAACCCAGGACCTTCTATCCCAGAGGTGCCAATATCTTTTTCTGTCTCCAGATTTGCAATTAAGTTTCCCTAATATTGACTCCACTTAATTAAATATTACAATTTGAGGTTTTACTCATAAAGTTAAAAACAAAAATATATAACGCATATTTTTATTTTTTAGTAGATGAAGATAACGTTGTTAGTTCTTACTCGACGTATGATACAGTTAAATATGACCGAATAGGATAGGGACACATTAGCTCTGTTGGTAGAGCTGTTCCCCGGCAAGGCGAAGGTCCTGGATTCGAGTCCTAGATGTAATTATTGTATGATATTCTTCATTTCATTACATATTTTTATTGGCAAGTTATTCATGAGGCGAGAATGATGAATCTTTATGATGAGATATGAGACGAGAATGATGAAACTTTATGATGAGATATGAGACGAGAATGATGAAACTTTATGATGAGATATGAGACGAGAATGATGAAACTTTATGATGAGATATGAGACGAGAATGATGAAACTTTATGATGAGATATGAGACGAGAATGATGAATGAGATGAGAAATCTTTTTCTGATTTTTCTGTTCTCAAATTTTCGATTGACTTTCGCCAATATTGTCTTCATTTAACTAAATAATAAATAATAATCTATTCTTACAGTATTTGGTGTTTTAAACACTCTACTCTAAACTAAAATATGCGACAGCTGACAACTGACATCGGCCAACGTCACCCATAGAAAAAGCAATTGACAGCCATAGAAAATCACACAAATTTTACAATCGATTCCGTATGAAATCTTTTCATTATCCACAAAAGAATTAGAATCGTTCCTCTGATGTAGCCCGATAAAGGATTTTTATAATTTGCATCTACGTAATACATATATTTTTGAAAACTGCCAACAGCTCGTAAGGCTTTGAAGCAAAGAATGGACGGTTACCTCGAGAGTGTTTTCTCTTGGGGTAAAAATAATCTCGTTGAATTTAATGTTTCAAAGACCCAATCTTGTCTGATTACGTCTAAAAGGGATCGCAATGAAAATCTAGTCTCTTTCAACGGAAGCATTCTTCCGAACAGGCCCTCCATTGATATGCTTGGTGTAACCGGGTGTGACTGGTCAGTGGTTGAGTGGGCATAGCGCTTGGGTCCCACCCGAGCGTCGCGTGTTCGATTCCTCGGCTGGCTAAATCCTCCATCACAACACAAGCAACATTTTCGGCTTTCTGTGGTGGTAGTAGGAGATTTTCAAACATTGTTGGGTTATTCGTAACCCGGGAATGTTTGTCTTTCTTTTAAATAAAAAAAAAATAAAAAAAAAAAAACCCTAAGTGACCAGCTCAGGTATGGGGGCTCCATCGAAGCCAGAGTAAAGTTAGCCTCCCAAAAACTGGGCGTACTGTACAGGGCCCGCAGATACTTTAATAGTACACAACTGCTAACCCTGTACAAATCGCAAGTGCGCCCCACGGTTGAATTTGGCAGCCACCTCTGGTCTGGAGCTCCAAAATACCTGAAAAATACCCTCGACTCTGTGCAGAAACGGGCGGTCCGTTTGATAGATTCTCCCATCTTAACAGACGGATTGCAATCTTTAGAGCACAGGCGTCGGGTGAGAATGCTATCCTTGTTCTACCGGTATTACAATGGAAGATGCTCCGAGGAACTAGCATCATTGATCCCTTCGGCACCGGTGCATAGTCGGGAAACACGCCAAACGCGTGCCCAACATTTGTACACAGTTGACATTTGTCACATGAGAACGGGTCGTTTCTTCGACTCGTTCTTGTGTTCAACAGCTCGGCTGTGGAATGATTTGCCGGCCTCTGTGTTTCCTCCTTCCTACAATATGGGTCTCTTCAAGACCAATGTTCATTCCTTCCTCTCCTCAAAAAGACCCTCCACACAGCATCCCAGATGACATAGGCCCTTATTATTTAGAAATTATTTTCCTCAGAGCCTCCTGTGTGGAGTTAATTTAAAAAAAAAAAAAAAAAAAACATGAAGATATTAAATTATCGAAAAAACACAGCTCGGTTCGATCAAAAATATATTCTCTGTATATTATTCGGACGAAATTATCCATTCATTATGCTACTTATGCAAATCAAATGACTCGTACCATCTTGCTGAATGTTATTTTTGGAATATTATTCTATATTTATATCTAAATTCATTAAATTTGACGCAGACACCGGCAGCTGGCAACACCGCCTGAGCACGCTTACATCCGGCATTAGAAAAAATAACGATTCTTATTATTTATTTCCCCTCCTTATTTACATTAATTAATAATACGCACGACCTTCCTAAGGTGATTGAATACGTACTTTTGACTATGTGGTAAGCGAACAAAAAAGCCTTAATAAGGCTATATATTACAATTTAACGTGCAAGGAAGTGGGGGGAATGCTGACCAATTTCCAGTTTAACACTCCAATACACGCGTGTCATCTCGCAGATGACCAGTTCTGTTTTTTCGTCATAAGTTTGATGAAGGGAGGGGAGCCTGGTCCTCCGCTCTAGTATTCCCCAAGCTCGCCTAGCTCGACATTCCTGCAAAATTACGAAAAAACAATTATACTATTCACTTTTGACAAATAAGTGAGCAGTCATCTGACAGATGACACGAGTGTATTTATGTCTCACTAGGGGGCGCGTATATTGGAGTGCTAAATGGTGCAATCTTTTTCTAGGTATTCCGTATATTATATGCAGGGTACGTACCGCACCAACATACATAATTATTTTTTTCACATTTCGATTTCTTTAACCCCACTGTATATTTCGTCTGATGGTCCGATTATTTCCGCTCTGCAATAAAATCAAAATAAATGGAATATTTCAGAACGGGTCCGAAAACAAAAAAACTGTTTTTGTAAGGTACGCTTTCAAATTTTATAAATCGAAATAAACACATAATTCTTTTAATATAAAATTTTGCATGAAAACTTAAAAAAGTTTGAAAAATGGCTCACCTTACGATTTTTCTAACTAAAATTACTAATAACGAAAAAAACACATACATATTTTATTAGATAAATCTATACATATAAAAATCAAAATATGTTTGTTTCTGGGTTTGTATGTATGGGGCCTATGCGTTGCTAAACCATTCATCCGATTGCGATGAAACTTTGGGGATTTGATGTGCGCATGCCCGCGATGGTTTCTGTATACAATAGTGAGCTCCGGCATAATGATATTACGCGTTGCTAAACCGTTCATGCGATTGCGATGTGGCGGAGGGAGGGGCGGAGAGGGGGGAATGGAGTTGGGAGGGGGGGAGTGGGAGGGAGGGGAGAGGGTGGTGTGGGAGGCGGGGAGGGGGGAGGTGAAGGAGGCGTAGTGGGAACCCCCCTACACCATGCGAGCGCAATCGCGGGAAAAAGCTAGTGAATTATAAATTTTCTCACTTTTTAGTCGATCTATGTAAAAATAATAAATAAATAAAAAAATAAAATTTTTTAATTGCCATCAAAAATTGATTTCGTAAGGTGTACTTTTAATTCTAATGTGGTTAATTTTTAGTGGGGTATTTCTCTTTCTAACACCGTTTAGATCATTTTTCTCACAGTAATAATAATGGTTACACAACAATTTCTACGAGACCTGTACGAAATGTTCCGAAAAGCAAAAAAATTAGCCTGACGGGTAAGGGGCACCAATGGAATCGAAGAATGGAGGGTTTAAAAACTCGATTTAATTATTGCACCAAAAACCATTAAAAAAAACTTTTGTAATAAGGTTCTATAATGTCATTCTATGTGTAAAAACTTTTAAGTTTTCAATGTATTAAGTTTTTTTAATATTATTTAAGTAGTAAGTACTAAACCAGAAAATATTGTCACAATTTTTTTGCTCCTGAAAAAAAAATGTTTATCATATTTTATTCCAAGATCTAGGAACATTTCTCTAGACGTCACATCACTTGAGTTCGTTGACATTGACTTGCAACTTTTTATAAGGTCATGGGTCATGTTGTTATTGACGCTAACGTCATCGATACAATCAGGTTCTATGAAAGGCTGCACGGTTCGATGCAACTTTGAACACGTCACGCCTTGCTTCAGAATTCATCAAATTAGTTACAATTGAGCTTGAATCTTAAATTAACCGAATCCGAGCAATTAAAAATGCCAATTTAAACAGCTTCCGTGATGTTTCTTTCTGAAATAATTGCCGCCGATTTTAAAATCCGTTTTTTTTTTCGAAATGTTAATTAAAGCGAAACTTCAGCTAGCGAGTTCCCGGCATGCGTTGAAATGCCACTTAATAATGAAATTGTTTCTCCCTGCGTGTCCTTTCCCATTAGTCCCGTTCCCTTTCCCCTTCCACCTTCCCTTTCCTTCGCGCATCGTCCCTCCAAATTTCCCCGCCTTCCCTCTCCCGCATCCACTCGCGTTCCATACATTCAGTCCCGGTACATTCAGTTTTCAAACAGCTCGTGTGTCAATTTGCAATTTTTAACACAAATTTCATAACGCCATAGCTCACCAGTATGTATAGAAACGTTCGCAGGCGTGGGCACAACTCACCAAAGATTCATCCCATACGGATGTATGGTTTAGGAACCGCATAAGGAACAAACAAAGAAACATTCATTTTTATATATTAAAATTATTGTAAAATTCGATCTTTTTATATGATGGATTTAAAAAAATAATTAACAGTTGTGGATAATGTCGCAATGTGGTGGTCGGAATGTGGTGAATCAGGTGCGAAAAGCTTTTAACAAGATAAGCAAAAGCGCTCACGACTTTAATGCTCGCTTTTCCCAGCGGCCATTAAATTCAGTCTCAGGAATCACGCCAGCCAATTTCAAAATGAATTTTATTCCAGTAAATAAACGCCAAGTTGGGGAATTCCGGGGAATTGAGTGGGACCAAGGGAATTTGTCAGACCTCCGAGTTTACAGTCTGCCACCGCTCGCACTGCTGTTTGTCGTGGAAACGCCGGCGCCGGTTCAAGGGTCGTGATATATATATTATTATATTCATTCCAATGAATTCTAGTCGACATGTTTCGGAAGATTAATTACGTTTACGTCCCTTTGGGAACATTTGCAATGTAAGCGCCGTGTTTGTGGATTCAATGCTCTCCCCGTTCCCGACAATGTTGGAAAATGATAATTAGACAAACACCGAAAATATTTTAACCCCACGACCGCGTTTATAATTACCGTGACGATTCACGGTTCACAACAAAGGCAAAAAAACATACGATCTTCATCGCTATAATACTGCAGCTCTTTCTTAGAGATTACATAATGGTGAGACATACAAAATACGTGTGAATGTTTCCTCTAAAGTACTACTTTTTCCTTAATATTTGACGTTTTTTAATTTTTGGAATTCACTCACACTTCAATATTATCCTTGTAACCACCACATGCCATACTTTAAAATTTATCGTCACGGCTATTGGTATTGTAGTGGTCTACGGAGACAACACAGTGCGGTGGTGTGTGAGAGAAGATGCAAGTAAATAATCACTTTTTTGTTTTGGAGGAAACTGTCCTACGTACATCGTGTATCTCGTCTTTTGAAAGAGCTGCAGCTTTTTTGCCGCGACGGTACCGTATCCGTGAAACTTCTTAGTAATAATAAAAGCTTTCATTCACTGCAATACCTAAACCATTGATCACCAACTTCTCAACACCAAATCAAACATGCTATATAATATCGATTGTCTGTGATGTGCGTCAGTCCTGCATAAAATCTGTTTCAATGAACTCAAATTTGCTTTGAATTTAAGTATCACTTTCAATACCGTAACTGATTGTACGAACAATTCAGACGAGCTGTGAAGCATTTACGTAATTACAATTATAATATCCCGTGATTTTTCTTAATATTATTTATCCCGTGGTATTATTTTAGTTGGTTATCCAATAAATCCTCTGCCTTAGGTCACCAAGTGGTTCGCTACGTTTGGTGATTTAGCAGGGGTGCCCGAGTTCATAAGGTGAGGTTTGTCTAAGTCTTGGCGGCGGATGTATCTGCCCACCTAAAGTGTGGCGGTCCGGATCTATAGAGACTGGTTGAGAGAGGCCTTTTGACCTCTCCAGCTGGACTCTCTCAACCCATCGCATGAAACGCAGTTGACAGGATGGATTCATACGTCACTCCTGGATACACTGACCCCCCCTAAACCTTTTATTTCCCAAATTTCCGCTCCTTCCTTCATGACCTTAAAAACACCCTCCACACAGCATCTTACAGCAGACGACATTAGCCCGAGCCAAATTAATTTCCTCATGGCCTCCTGTATTGAGCTAACGTAAAAAAAACATAAAGATGGAAAACTCTGCATGCGCCGCAAAAAACTTGAACATAAAAATGCTTTTCGAAAAACAGCGATAAATGTGAAAGTAATACATGTTTTGAAGAAATTTTATGCTACAATAAACAAATTTCAACATCGTCTTGCTTTTTTCGCAAATAAAACCTTTCTATCCCAACACTTCATACAATGAAAACCATCCATTGACAACAACCTACGATTGACCTTACTAATTATTAAGTTACCAATTTGTTTTCCATCGAAGTTGTTAGACCATAGTTTGAAAGGAATGAATGACCTGGATATTTTTTAATTCTTTGTAACCATCATAAAATACCACAGCTTACCCATGGTCAATGAGTGATGCACGCCTCTGATTTTTTGCCCCATTTCTTTAAAATAAAATAAAATTCTGAATAAAAAGCGCCACAAACTGGAAAAACAAAGAGATAATCTAATTTCGTAGTTATTGTTTCGATTCTGCTGACACTTTGTGGTAACGATGAGTAATGCCATTGATGAATTTCAATGTAAACAATGATAACATGAAGCAAAATCGTAAAATATACAAAAAATGTCTTTTATTTTTATAAAACCACGAGTCTGATTTGTATTGTTCGTGATTTTTTTTAACAAAGCAAAAATAATGTACGGAAATAAAATGTGATTTATTACGTCACGTATCGGTCTCGCCTTAAAATAATTATTATTTCATGATCGTAACAAAACAAAAAAACAACGAAAAAAGAGGCGCTTAGTTACATAATAGTTTGACTCATTGTAACAAAAAAGAATAGTTTTAAAGTGACAAATTAATGTCTTAGACATGACAATTATTATTAACAAACGTATTCCCCAATTTCATCTCTGGGTTTTGACACTACTGCACATATTTTATATAATTCTATGTAAATAAAAATGATTCGCCGAAATGTATGTAGGTACGCGCATAACTTTCGAACGATTTCACCAATTTTTATCATTATTTTTTTTTGTGTTCGTTATTGTCAGGACAAGGTTTGTATAAAACTACTGGTGAGCTCCGGCATTATGAAATTTGTACAAAAAATTGCAATAGGTGGCAGGCGAGTTCTGAATGTATCGGAACTAAATGTATGGAATGCTTGAAGGGGAGGGGGAGGGGGCGGGGGAAGGGGGGGGGGAACCCGGGAGGGGGGAGGGGAACCTGGGAGGGGGGAGGGAAACTCGGGGAGCGGGTTCGCGGAATTGGGGAAGCGGGCGAGTGGAGCGGGGAGAGGGAAGGTCGAGGAGGCGGAGTGGGAATGCGGGAGGGGAAGGGGACGCGGGAGAGGAAGGGGAGGCGGAAGGGGAACAAATGGGAAAGGACAAGCAGTGAGAAACAATTTCTTCATTAAATGGCATTGCAACGCATGCCGCGAACTCGCTATAATAATATAAAAGGAGAGACAGATCAACGTGATTTTTTTAAACAGAGGTAATTGGAGGACTGGGAAATGACATAGTCTACTTTTTATTCCGGAAAAAACATTTCATTCCCGTGGGAAAATTCTTTATTTAGTCATTTCCCCCTAATACCATGCGAGCGAAGCCGCGGGTAAAAGCTAGTATATGTAATATAGATATCGACTACTAGCGTGTCGGCACGTTTTGACTTTTTTCATAAGTTACTTCTTATAGGAGTTAAGACCCTCCAAAAATCGACGTCAACTAGTAAATGTATAAAAAAAAGCAAAACGTACATAGGTATTTTTTTCTTATATAGTTATTAAAATCGGTCCAGTTTTGGAGGAGAAAAATGGGGAATACAATATCTCGATTTCGATGATTTTATTTAGGTATTATCAGCCTGAGGTGCAGTTTTGCCTTTATTCATGTTGTCAGTATTCTGGGAAGTAAGAGCGACAGTGACAGCAACAGTTTATTCTTAAAATTTCTCGGCGACAGGGTTTCCTCTTAACACGATAGCATAAGGTTATCTTTGTCTACACGCATTGAATTACACGCACACATTATAGGAGCACTATAATGCACTTCGTATGTTTTCCTGGTATTCATACAAAGAAAAAAATAAAGGCTGATTAACAGCCAATACTTGGTATATTATTCGGTGTACGCAATCACATGTGCCACAAGGTTAAACTGATAAAATTGTGGTAATATCGAACCGTTCTCGTTTCTTAGGCACAAGTTTTCGGCAAGATGTGATATGAATATTCAAGTATCCGTGAACCATAGAACACAATCGTTCCGAGTCGTAAAATAAAATATTACTTGAGCGTGATTCTAACAATAAAACCAATGAACGTAAAAAAAACGAAGTGCTGATTGAAGAGGGGTGTAAATGGAAAGGATAAATAGAGGCTTTGTTTAAACATTAATATAAAATATCTAAATAAGTAGAATTCAGTAAAAAATATCGTTTTAGCTTATATTTTATAAGTTTTGTGAATCTTTGGCTGTCTCAGAAGTTGTTGTACGTCTTGACTTGAAAACTCAAGAGAAAATCAATAAAATTCGATTAACGAATTCTTAGTAGACTCTGCTGTTTTTCTCCTTTGATTAGTGTTATAATTAATACGATGTGTTGCCGTAAGATAATTAATGTAGAAAACGTCTAGTATATATTACCTATATTCGAAGTCGGTTTATTATAATATTATCACCTGAAGTTACCCCTCGACGTTCAAATCCCATTTGAATCTGGCGTGTGCAAGTACATTTTATTTGATTAAATTGTGCTATTTTACGTTTTAATAATTTAAAATAATAAAGGTATATTTGTTCCAGAGTGGAAGATACTCTCAGTATCGTCTTGGTGTAAGACCACCATTCAGAATTGAAACTTGAAACGTTGCTTGAAATGGCTTTATGCTTGTTTTATGACCAGATCTGAATAGCCAGGCACTTTCCCCCATCCTTCAATAATGTCATTTTGGATTGAGTCGATGAAAATTCTTAGAACAAAATTAAACCCCTAGTGAATATTTAAAAAGTGTCCGATTTGTAAAACTAAACAAGGTTTTCTTTTCGGGGGTGAATTTCCAACTTCTGAAATAAAATTACCATACCTTTGTTTATTCCAGCCAAGAGTATAATACATAATATTAGTATTATTTCGAGAAATCGATTTGCACCGTAGGCGAAAAAAGGCTTCGGAATTGAAGGGTGGAACAGGCTCTCAAAGGCTCTCCAGCTGCCGATGAAATAGACTTACCTAGTACCCAGAACCTCCTCGGTACCTCCGCACAGTAACGAATATCACATACTTACTTGCCATTGTCTCACAAACTCAAGATACATTGTGGCAAGTATGAAACACTTTTGTTTTCAGTAAATTCTTAATTCAAAAGTTATTCATATATGATAAAGATAGACACTCAAAGAAATTGTGTATGAACTATATAGATGTAGGACCGGCAGGCTTTTTCTTTTGCGCCGAATACTATATTCTACACCACGGGTGTGACTGAGATGATAAGATACACTTATTTGCTAACACTAAGACGAATACGGAATGCTATATGAAACGACCTACTGTTAAAGGTTGTACGTTGTCTTTCTTATACTTAATTGTTTGCTATCTTACTTTCTCTAATGGCACTAAAAATCTTCCTGAAACTGAATTGTATTTTTTATAATAATAAATAATTTGCGTGTATTTACGAATGAAATGGCTCTTACTAGTAATGGAAATGGAGTAACATTTTCTCATCACAGACAAGGGTATTTTTGAGCTTTTTTAATGCAATTTACTTATTAGTAGGGCACTACCTTACGCGACGCGCGGCAGTTTAGTACTAAAACTACAATTGCCTTGTCTTTGGCTTACCACCTTTGAGACTTCTGCCACGCGTCTATATATTATATTTAACGCCTACACGCAGTTTATTTTTCCAGAAGAGGATTTTCCAGGACAGTTACTCGTTCGAGTTAGAGTTAGTATTTAGTATCTCACCTCGCTGAGCACCCCCGTGAGATACGAACTTCCGAATGCTTTAAGAAGTTGTCTTAATCGTGATCCCAATTTATTTTATTCCACGCTTCACAAGATTATTTACTTACAAAAGGATTGGAATGAAACTAATTGAATTTTCGTGTTACGCTTTAAAGAAACTCGCATTCATATTAGAACAATTCAAATAAAACTGTTTAGGAACTCGGATTAACTTTCTAGAATGTATTGTTTGGAAAATAAAGAGGATTTAAAAATAGATGTGTATGTTGCACGTGTCGATGATGGGGGTGAATGAGATGAAGTCGCTTCTTCAACGTCTAAACAGTATATTATGTTTAGATTATTTTGAAACAAAGAAAAATACAGTAGGATAACATCATCGTGTTCTATCGAAGCATTTGAGCATTATCAGAGAAAACCAGAAATATGTCATTTTTAAATCAGATTTTAGACTTATCGACTCTTTTCCACAAAAAAAATATTAAAGGATTTCAAAAGATTGTTCTATTATCTAGCATTCGCATGTTTTAAATTTTGAGAAAAAATGTTTATTTTTAGTATAATAAGGTTATACTAAATAGGTATAATAGGTCGTTGGCAGATTTGTTAAATTTTCAAACAAGATTTTGTGTTATACCACACCCATTTCAAATCATATAATCATGCAGTAAAATAAATCAATAAATTATCTGGGAATCGCATGTTTTAGAATTTTAATTTTAGTTTAAATAAAATCATTAAAAAATATATACCTACATGTGTTTCATCACGAAAATTGGTCCGTTTGTGTATTTATTTACGCACTTACAAACTAATATGTTTCAGATTTTTTAACATTCTTATTTAATTTAGACATTATTGAAAAATGATAAATTTATCACTTTTTGAAATAATTTTTTGATTATATGTATTTATACTACAGGTAACAATTTCTAGACATTTTTGTTTCGCGTGAGTTTTAACATTTCTGCCTTTTTGGTTTTAAATTGAAGTTTTAAGTTTGCTCGTGAATGACACGGACGTGTCGAAACCGGTCGCAAAAATTTAAAATTAAAGTAACAAATGTACATTGAAAATTAAAACTCTTCAAAACAAAATATATTAACTAGACGTTACAAATCAATGGGTGAACATAATATTACTAAATGTTGATCGCCCATCGTTCTGACTATTTCTCTTCACTAATCTCTAGTAACGCCCCCACCCCCACCCCAACACTTAAGTAATATACTCGTATTATGTTCACCCAAAGTTTTGTAATTTCAAGTTAGTATATTATTTTGCCCTGAGGATGGAACGGCTGTTCCGAAACCGTATATAAAAAAAATAGAGTGTGCAATTCACACACAGCAGAAGTTAAACCTTTAGAAAACTGAAGTAAACTAGTCTGAGGAGGCTACGAAGCACCGCACAAAGAGGAGACCGATTATACTAACTCATTCTCTCGCAGGATAAATCATGTAGATGCACGCTTTTGTCTCTTTTTAGTGTCGCTATTTTTTGTTTCATCGAGTTTCAAATGACAACGGCGCTAAAAAAATTCTTCACTTCAAAAATATAGTGGTTAAAATAAATAATTAATGTCTCCTTTAATTATTACTAAAAGCATCATAAAATGTTCTCAGTTTGGCCGCCAAAATATAGGAGTAAGTCGAAAACAAATGAAAATGAAATTAATAAAGAAACTTAATAAACAAAAGGTTTTTTTAATGTTTTAAGCAAAAAGAGTAAAGTGCAAATAGCTTATTCCAATATAAGGCAATAGTCGTAATTAAACAGTTATTTATTTCCCGCAGGGAACTTTGATTTGACAGAGTGTGGAGGACAAGTTTAGCTGGGATGAGTTTTCTATTGACAAGTACCTTCGTACTAGGAATCCTACTAATAACAACTGGCAATGACGTATTTACAGCTCGAGGGAAATTAAAGTTCAACTTTGTATAACTTCTTTTCTGGTTTATGCCCGGGGCAAGGATAGGTAGAAACACGTTTACTACAATATTTCAATATCCCTAGAGAAACCGATTTCTGTCCAAAAGGAACCTAATACGAATTTGTTATCATATAATGGCATCACGAAACGGAGAAACGGTATTGAGAATATATCTTGGACGTGCAGCGAACTAAGAACTTCTTTATTTCAAGGAGCGTTTGGGCTTCTTTTACCTTGATATCACCCAGTGACGATTCCCTTAAATCACTCTCGGAATTCTACTATTCTAAATCTTATATTTGTATTATATGATTAGCAGTTTCGTTGAGTTTGCAAATAGAATATACAATAACGTTAGGGACAGATAGGCATTTTGATAAAGCTAAACTTGTGGGCTGTGTGCCTACCAAATTTACATCATACTTTAGGTAATTCTCAGAAATATGTAACGTTGTACATTATTATTTGAATCTAAGCGTAAACAAAGGAATATTCCGATGAATAACGAACGACCTTACATAATCTCGTCTAGATTAGAGGTTGTTTGAGTGCTAGAACATTTATTTTTATCTGTTATCTTCTACCAACTACCAACTAGCAATAAAATGGGATGCTTGTTTGATTTGTATTATTATGATGTTGTACGTAAAATTAATATGACGAGTCTCCCTGAAATTGCGTGCGACGGAGTGCAAAATGCATTTATACTAATTTTCATGTTGGTTCGAATCATAAAATCTTGTAGTCGGGAGTTTGATGATCCTATATAATAACACTGCCGTTGTTCTGTTACGAAACCCTGTTTACTGCCAGGAAAACAGTAGACAAAAGATAGCGATATATGTATTCATATCACGTTAAGACGTCAATATGACAAGAACAACACTGGAACATATGTAAACAATACTGTAAAGAATGGAAGAGAAAGATAAGTATTTCAAAGACAAAGGAAGACATGTAACATTATCTTCTGGTGAATGCATGACATGCACGTAGGTTCACTTGAGTAATCAATAGATGCCAGTGAATCACACGCGATCCTAAACCTTGTCCAAAAACAATAACAAAATCGATGGACATATTTGGATGTATTTCACCACCGATCATTTTAAAGGGATCTGATAAAATGACCATGGGAAAGATTTTAACCAGCGATTCCTGCGCATATTTGGAGTAGAAATGTAGATGCTATTTGTTGTCCGAAGATGTTTTTTTTTTTCAATTATTATTTTTTTTAATTTGAGTAGTTGGGTGCAGCAAGCATGGGTCACGTGTTATGCCTTAGGCTCGTTCTACTGAGCACGGGAACAGAGGAGAGATATAAACAACAGTTTTTGGTGCACTGACAAGCAACTGAAAAAGATTTTAAAGAAAACACGTTACACGCCCATAACCCTATCGTACCAAAATTGGAACACAAAATTTTGGGCACACAAAAAGTATTGTTCAATTGCGTTAATATGATTTTTGTTACAATATGAAAAAAAAAACATCAGTTTACATGTTGATAAAAAACATATGTTTTCATAAACTTTTAAAATATCGTAATAATCATTATACCTCGATTAAATTTTTTAATCAAATAACGACAACAAGTATGCTGTTTGATGTTAAAATCATAAAGGCTAGTATATCTACAGTAACACGAACCATAGACAAATTAATTTTTTAAACATTTTTCCCACTTATTAATATTTTTGCTTCGGAACTAAAATTGGTAATACCGAACAGTGAGCAAAAAAAAATTTCGAGCTGTAATTTCCCTACATTTCACGGTGGTACCTTGGCAAAACCCGCGTCGGGGGGGGGGTGTTGAAACAATGTAAGCAGTCAAGTCATTTCGAATAATCAATTTACGCAAGTACGTAGTCACTAGTCACCTAATAAATGTGTAACACTAATCCGCGAAATGGCTTGCTTGAAAACAGTGAGCGCGGGCACGAAGTGGCAACATCGCACAAATTAAGTAAGGATACTATACAACATCGATTGCCGATTGCGTCAAATCTGATAGTTGAATCGCTTATTAGGGAGAAAAATTAATTAGAAAAAAAATACCGAACCGCCCATACTTCGGTATTTTTGTCATACCGAACACCGAACACGGTGCTGCTAAAATACCGAACACCTGGCAACCCTGGTGGGTTGATGGAAAAAACAACAATATTAACTAACTAACTAATCATCACGCCGTTTCCCGCAGGGGTAAGCAGAGGACGGACCGCCAAACAACTCGGTCTTGGAACACACTCTTTGCCTCGTTCACATTCATATATCGTCTCATACGTGCTCTTCTATTATTCTGACTCTTGGCATGGCCCGACTCGAGCATCCGATTCACTTGGTCGTGCCATGTCTTTCTCGGGCGTCCCCGACTTCTTCTACCATTCACATCTGCGTCATATATTCTCCTTACACTCCTTTCCTCGTTCATTCGCTCTACATGCCCAAACCTTCGGAGCGTTCATTTCTTGATCTTACTCATTACCTACGCTTACATCTAAACATTTCTCACACGATCGTACATGGTTTTACACAAATACGCCTCAGGGATCTCATTTCCACAGCATTCAGTCTACTTTCATCCTTCCACTGCCAGTTCCATGCCTCACTGCCATACATCAGGGTAGGTACCAGTACTCCATTATGGACGGCTAGTTTCGCGTCTTTGGACAGTTTTTTGTTGGTGCCAACGGCGTTCAGTCCTCCATTAATACAGTTACCTGCATTCACCCTTCTTTCAATATATCTATCAACCTTCCCATCTAGTTTGTTTACTTAGTAACAATATTATTAACATCTCTTTTATCAATGTGAAGTAAATAATAAGTTGTGGTAAGTAGAGGTTCCAAAATATAAGTTTCTAATAAGTTTTCTAACTCCCCCCTTAGAAAACGACAGCTACGCCCTTGGCCGTGTGTTTTTCAAAACCCGTAAATTCCAAGAGACATTAATATTAGGACGGAATTAACATTTAAGATGAATATGTACGTGAAATCCTATTTAGATACTATTTTGATTAATCTTTACGACGAATCGGCTTACAGTATGAGCATCAAAAAATATGTTACGAATAAATCAAAGCTTTTACTAGCTTTTCTATGTATTGGAATTACAATAAAATTATTATGTACGTAACAAAAAATATTAGCGTAAACCACCAAAAAAAATGTTTTTTCATGACTTAACTATGAATAATAATACAAGAAACAATTTTTAAAAAATACCCCTTTATGGCTAAGACTATTTTTGAGGTTTTCCGTGTTCTAACTTTTTTTTGTTCCTATAAAATTATGCACAAAATAAATAAAAACCACATTTTCGCTTACTAGCCTCGTGCAAAAAGACGCCCGATTTTAAAATTTTGCAGGCATGAGATTCGAAATATTTCTAGCGTTTATATTCCTCTGTCGACCAATTGACCACCGAACATAAATAATTCAATAGTTTTCCAATAGAGGCAGTTGAATAAGTGAAAAACGGCTATAAAAAGCGGGGCCATACATGAATAACGAGGGAGGCAAAAGTTTGTGCACGAAAAGTTGAACCAGGTACTTTACTAAAATAACGACGAGATTGAAGTTTGTGGATAATCTATAAAAAAATTAAATATGGAAATTCAAGTACTTGTACACAAGTTAATAGTCTGGTGAGCAATTTATTAAGGAAAACACATTTTTAACTACGGTAATATGTACTTAAAGTGAGGCAAGTATTTTTGATACGTCCCATTAAATTATATCTTAAGATTGAGGTCAAAATATGGACCGCTTTTACTTTTTGAACCAAAGTTTACGATTTTATAATTTTTTTTCATAAATCCTACAAATATGTGATAATCGCCAAAAGACAGGTGAATTAATTGGCTATATAGAACTACGGGTATAATCAGTTTATACGTCTCCATATTAAGGCACCGCATCCGCACTCAAAAGGAAGAAGATGGAGAGATTTGTAATTACGAATGTTAGAGGAGCGCGCTAATATTTAAAGCGATAAAATCGATCGAGGGAATTTTGTATAATTTGCGTTTTGGCATGGAACGTGTCTAGATATTATCTTCAAAAATAACATATATTTTTTTAAGAGTTTTAAAACTTCAAATGTTGAAGGGAGATATGTTCGGTAGAAATTCGGGTAGCGGTGCCTTAAAATTCGGAGGTATGATTTTTTTTTAATGTGGGCGAAAAATATTCAAAATGATCTCCTAAAAATCACGAGCAATCGGAGAAAAAAGTTTTAAATCGCTCTATCGCTCGAGTGGTTTTTTATATCTTCAAACACAACAAACTTATTTTGTGGCACCATTTTAATCAAGATTAATGGATTGCTTAGTTTTCATCACGTTTATTGTTTATAAAAAACCGACATGTTTCGTGAGCAATGCTCATTTCCTCAAGGTTTACTTATAACTAATTATTAATTATTGATATATACCTACCTACTACCTATATAAGGTTTTCTTGAAATCTGATGAATAGACAAGATTTTTATGCGTAGCACAAAGGGTAACAATTATTACAAGCAATAATTGTCAGCCTGAAACACTCATTTACATTGAAAAATCTTCCGAGAAAAGATACTTGCCGCCAACGGGACTTGAACCACTTTGTGCTATGCATAAAAATCTTGTCTAAACGTTAGTTTATAAATTAAAAAATAATAATTAATATTTAACAAGTTTAAGTATTTCCCCAATAAATGCAGACATAATTTGTCTCGACGCCACCTAGCGAGGGATTTAAAAAATAATAATTAATATTTAACAAGTTTAAGTATTTCCCCAATAAATGCAGACATAATTTGTCTCGACGCCACCTAGCGAGGGATTTAACACTAACAATGTCTTTCTCGCAAAAATAAAGTTGGTTGTTTTCAGGTGGGAAAAAATATAACAAGCAGTAATTGTTGAATGAAACACTAGTATATATTGAATTATTTGGCGGGTATTTGATAAGCCCCCATAGCTCAGTGGTCAGAGCATTCGACCGGCAATCGGAAGGACACGGGTTCAAGTCCCGTTGGCGGCAAGTATCTTTTCTCGGAAGATTTTTCAATGTAAATGAGTGTTTCAGGCTGACAATTATTGCTTGTAATAATAATAATAATTATTATTTTTACATAAGCTCCACACAAGAGACCCCTAGAGAAATAATTCCCAACATTGCCTATATCATCTTTGGGGATGCTGTGTGGTGTCTATTTTTAAAATTAGTTCCGTCAAAACCCTGAAGAAGTCAGCTTTGCTGACGAAACATGCCGGTTTTTGTAAACAATTAAGTGGTAAATACAAAGTTATCTATTAATTTGAATAAAATTATTTATTTGAAATGTGTATTTCATTTGTTAAAATGTTTGACGATGCTTGATAGCGTAGTAATTTTTCATGCGTACTAACATTCGAAAGATAAATTTCTTCTTTTGGAAGGCAATGATCCTGAGATACATATATTTTTTATAAATACTTTCAGCTTCGCAAATCCTACAATTAAAACATCCCGTGATTTTTCACGGATCCTGGTCCTAACCTGGCCCCCCTAGCATGGTCGATCGATATAGGTTTTATCGAGAATGTCGGTAACTTGTCATCGCTCCCGAGCACGACTGCAGGCCGCTAACGAACAAACAATAGTTCAAGTCAAATAAAATGGGAACCCTTAATCGTTGTGAACTGTTGTTAGTTCGTTAGCGGCCTGCAGTCGTGCTCGGGAGCGATGACCTATATCGATCGACCATGCTAAAACCCCTGGTCCAATTATAAATAATTGTGATTGCTTTCAAATAAGAACAAATACAGATCTGAAGCGGTGACAAATAAATAAAAATCGAAGGGGCACTGGGGAGAAATAAAAAGAAAACGAAGAAAACAAAGATAAAACAACTAAGTGAATCAGACTGTCATTTGAACACAATGTTCTCAATCTCGTTTTCACATCATGTTCATGTGTACCAATCCGAGGGGTTCTCAAACTATTTCCATTTGTAAGATAAAAATAAAACTAATACTACCCACCTAGACAGTAGTAGTAGTCCGAAATGGAGGAGAGGGTGGGTTTAGTTGTCAGTGGTTCCTCATTCTTTTTCACGAACACATTTTCAATTTAAAACCATTTATTAGATTACCAACACCCCTGCCATAGGTTACCCCAAGTGGTTCGCTACGTTTGGTGACTTAGCAGGAGTGCCCGGTTGCATGGGGTGACGTTTTTATAGGTTTTGGCAGCGGATGCGTTTGCCCACTTATGGCGTGGTGGAGTGGATCGGGAGAGATTGGTTGAGGGAGACAATATATATTGTCTCTAACAATACACGAAACTTTACGCGACCCGCGAGTTTTGGAACCTTTGCACTAACTTGAAGACAATTGATAACTGATTAGATAATGCACACTTGAAAGGACTTCCAAGTTGATTTGAAGAGAAACTGATGTCCCCACCGACTTAGTATCTACATTTTGATTCTAGCCCATTTAGAATGCGCTCTGTCTCTCTTACACTGCCTGACATCGTACATCGTCAGTCAATTTGGGAGGCGGGTATGGGTATCGGCGCCCCGGTAACAATTTATTGGATAACCAACACCCCTGCCATAGGTCGCCCCAAGTGGTTCGCTACGTTTGGTGAGTTATCAGGTGTACCCGGTTCATGGAATGAGGTTTAACTAGGTCTTGGCGGCGAATGCGTTTGCTACTACTCACCTACTGCGTGGCGAGCCTATTTTTTTTTTTAGATTAACTCCGCACAGGAGGCCCTGAGGAAAATAACTTCCCTCAGGGCCTATGTCATCTTTGAAGATGCTGTGTGGAGGGTCTTTTTGAGGAAAGGAAGGAGTGAACACGGGTCTTGAAGAGACCCATGTTGTAAGAGGGAGGAAACACAACAGAGGTCGGCAAATCGTTCCACAGCCGAGCCGTTGAACTCAAGAACGAGTCATAGAAACGACCCGTTCTCATGTGACTAATGTCAACGATAATGTCAATGTGTTTCTCGACTATGCACCGGTGCCGAGGGGATCAATGACGCTCGTTCCTCGGAGCATCTTCCACTGTAATACCGGTAGAACAAGGACAGCATTCCCACCTGACGCCTGTGCTCTAAAGATTGCAGTCCGTCTGTTAAGATGAGAGAATCTATCAAACGAACCGCCCGTTTCTGCACAGAGTCAAGGTTTTTTTTTTTAGGTATTTTGGAGCTCCAGACCAGAGGTGGCTGCCATATTCAACCGTGGGGCGCACTTGCGATTTGTACAGGGTTAGCAGTGATCAGGAGAGACTGGTCGAGGGAGTCCTTTTGACTTCTCCAGCCGGACTCTTGGCCCATCGCCTTGTTCCATAGAGGTAGGGATGAATTCATACGTCCGTCTCTCCTGGACACATTGACCCCAGATTTCTACCCGACCGTCATATCTTTCTCCTTACCAGAACTTTCTCTCCTTCCTTTCAATAAAAAGATCCTTCACACAGCATCCCCAATTTTTTTTAAATTTTATTGTTATTTAAACACGTAGTACTTTGATACACGGAAACTGTTTAATAGAATATAATAGTACAATGTTGGCTGTAAGCCGTCTGACGAGAAAGAGGGCGCGCGAGATCTCCGCTCGCTATTATATCGTACCGATGTTAGGTCGCTTCGGCTAATACCGAACCTACCCGACAGATTAACATATTACCAACACTACAATGACACAGGCCCTGAGGGATTTTTTTCTCAGGGCGTCCTGTGTGGAGCTAATGTTAAAAAAAAAACATTTGATCGAAATGAACAGTTCATATAAAATGAAATGATAATGAAACGAATTTCTCTAGTTGAAATAAGCAAAGAATGGTCATACTTTTAGACCGCAAAGCGCGCCCACAACACATTACTTGTGTTCTTCTTTATTCCATGATTGTGGGTATGTATGAGACTACCTATACACACTATACAGTATACACGCGTGTGAGTGATTTTAGTGAACAAAGAGAAAGAACTTGCCAACTTTTCACTGCCCTCCTCATGTGTAAAATAACATCACCTTGACCCCGGCCTAACCGCAAATATCCCCTTTTGTTAGTTAATACTTCTTTGTTTACCGAACCAATAACGACTTTATGATTCCGCGCAAGCAAAAAAATATTGCTCCTCTATTTTATTGTTCAAACATTTCCTGGGAGATTACATTGTGCGATAAGTTACAGCGAACAATGAAAGAGATATGAGAACGAATGACGAAACGAACAAAGATAATAACATCTTTGTCATATATTAATTACGCGTAATATGTTTATCAGACATTTGTATCAACTTTATCGCAAAACACGAACTACCTACTCAATTCAAATATTGCTCTACTACGCTATACAAGAGAAAAGAGGTCTGAACAACATTCAAATTGGTACGTTCACGTAACTTTCGTTATGAAGCCGAATTTACATTAAGCAACTAGTTGCATGCATGCATGTTCTAACTAATTGCATGACACCAAAAAGTTGGTATAAATTCCCAAATTTAGTATTGTGCAACCTTCAGTATCTTTTGTATTGTATCTGTAATGCACGATGTTGTTGTACACAGCTTTCACAGAGTTAGAACGAACACACACGTCCGCTCAGCTGATACGGTTTCGCGACACTAGTTGCATCACGTAATTAGTTGCATACCATACCATCAAGTGGTGCCGTAATTTCACGATTCTAATTTGGTGGCACACAACTAATGCATGCATGATGAAACTATGTATGAGCAACTAGCAGTGCAACTAATGTTATGCAACAACTTTTGCGTAACTAGTGTAATGTAAATTCGGCTACTCCTTTTAATAATGCTGTTTCAAAATCCGAAGAGTCTCTAATGAACGGGGAATGGATGTTGGTTTTGGGGTGGGACAGGGGAAATTTAGGAAAAATTAAGAAACCAATTTTTGTTGTTGTTTGGGCTACTTTAGGGGCAATTTTAAATGTAGGTATCTACTACCACGAATAATCTAAGGGTCGCACTAAGAGTGATGAGTGATGAGGTTAACCAAACATAAGTAAGGTACTTGGGATTGTGGATATTTAATTTATTTTAATTTTAATGTCTCACAAGATCATCCCTCTCTGTAGGTACTGTGTAAAGACGAACTAAATTTGTCTGTGGCTTACTTCTGGGAGGGCCAAAGTCAGTTTTTTTATTTATATTTTTTGTGGTATTAAAATTTGCTACGAACAACGAATTCCACGTAGACCTGGGAAAATTGGAAAAAACTTCCATTGACCTTTTTGGAAGCAAGCCGTGCATATTATGTACCTACCTATACACTTCCGACATCGAAGTACTTGAGAAACAGCATTTTGGTTTGCTTACACTTAATTATTGTTATTAGCGTAAAAAGAACAACAAATATGTTAGTAAAAAGGTATGTATTTTGAATATTCAAAAAGCTTTCATTCATAAAATACGTTGGAATGTATTTTTAAATTTCTCTACAATTTTCTTTTCTAAAGTTGCAAACATGCTTGAATATTTGAAGATTTCATTTTTACCCTGAAATGTGTGGGTTCAAGCAATTGATATGTACAGATTATTTATGCAGCTGAATGAGTTAATTTATTCAGTAACTCGCTCCAAACAAACGTTCATGTTTTATATTAACGTACATGGTGCAATGGACGTCACAGAGTCATTGTATTTTAATGCGGGCTTGGCCTAAACGGTCACATTTATCATCCAAAAGTAAACTAAAATCAGACCGATGATTTAATTATTTTTATTGCGTTCGATAATGCACGTAGATAAAACAAAACATTGAATGAACTAATATGAACTAATTCAAGTCAATGAAGATAGAAAAGTGTTGATTTTGAGGTGGAATCTTTACTAAAAATGATTTGTAACAATGGGTGTTTTTTATCGCGCGTTTGTGGCGTGGGACCATTTGTTTTTTTCTCTTTTAATTGCTTTGCATGTGAGTAGAGTTAATAAAACGCAGATATTATTGTTAAAAATTATTGTAAGTTGAACATAAATACAAGAAGCTTAACATATATTAATGTAGGTACAGTTTAATTATAGAAAAGTAAAAAAAAATACTAAATTTGTGAAACTGGTTAAAGTACTTGTTGAGTTTTGAAAACACATTCCTCAGTTGGGGATGCCACAGTTTCACTGACTCCAGAAGATTAGGAGCAGTTGGGACTCTTGTATACTCATAAGCTTATTTTTTAAACTTACCATGAAATTAAGAATATTGCAAATTTATGATTATTTTATATCAAATTTTCTCATATTTTTTGCCCTTGACAACAGAAACTTTAGCCATAAAGTAACAATCGATATGCTATCAATTTGGTAATGACTAATTTATCGTATTAATAAATTTATCATGCTAAAAAATTCCGCCTTAAACGGTTCCCATTGAATATTCTTATTTCACAAATTAAAATATTTAGGTACGCACGAGTTCAAGCATTACTGCAGTTCTTACGTTTAAAGAAAGGTATGTGACGACGTCTTGCTCGAATATTAATCGTGTTAACTGATTAATCGTGCTGTTTTCGTCTAAAACGGTTTCCACTGTACATTCCCATTTCATAAATACAAATAGTATAAAGTACCTACGTAATATTAAGCACAAGAAGCAAATAAATTTAGTGGAACCTTAGTCACAGCGTTTATATTAATATAACAGTATTTATTTAAGGGATTTGATTTTCACCCGTAATTTATGGCCGTAGCGTTTATTTATGGCTAGGTTTATTTTCGTGTGTAATTCTTAAGTTCCTCTTCCAAGGGTTTTATAAATAAAAGTCAGCGGGGGATACTAGGCGTTCTAGCTGTGATGTAACAACTATGGAGGTCGGGGTACCGTATAATAGGACTGCAGGGAAAACTTTGTTTCAAGCGGCCAAGCTGGTGACGTTTTTAGCTCTCATTACAATTCATCGTAAAGCAGAAAAAATGTACTTTGAATCAGTAAAAACTCTGTAAAAACAGTGCGCCTTGACGTTATGTAAATTCGATTCCATTACAGTAGATCCACCGACAGCCGTTCCCGGCATACTTATGTATATTCAATATGCAGTCGTTATAGGTAAATTCGGTATACCTACCTACACAAAATATAACTAAGTGTCCCCGAAGGGGTGTGCAAAGAGGATGTACTGCCGAATTTTCATTCAAATGCATCAAGGATAAAACTACTTGTCTACAAGCTGTACAAACACAAAAAATCGACACTGTGAATAAATTAATTTGTTATCCATACCAACTTAAGTTGTTTTTGAAGTCGACTTTAGGTTTGAAGTTGGTAAATAAAAAGTACATAAAAAATTATTATAATTATAATTTCGGGCGGGGGGAGGGGGGGCAACTGTCGGGGATCAACTGTCTGGTAACCCTATGTTCCATGTCATTTACTTCATAAGCTATGGTGCTCTGAAGTGTTATGAAACCATAAAAATAAGTCAAGCCCCCTTATTGTTTGTACAATTAGGCGGCTAATATAATATATAAATTAATAAATAATATAATATAATAAATTCCGTCAAGATCAATCCGACAAACCGATTTATTTTATTTGCCCTCATGTAGACAAATATTAGAATAAATTCCCCAATTCCTTGTGTATGTGCACAATATAATACAAAATTTCACAGAATTGACATTTTTAGTAATAACTTAAAGAAATACCGATATGAAGTAACGCGTACGATCGATCATTAATACGATGGGATGAAATGTATCAGGAGCATCTTCTATCCTTTTCCTATATTCCTCTTCCTCTACCCTTCCCATAACCCAAAATTAATTTTGAGATAATAAAACTTCTTTGCCAATTAACTTTAGCATAAGAAACTTCTGTGGCTTGACTTCAATTCACTTTATATTGTAAATTATTACTGTAATTATGTAAAAGCTGTTTGTTTCTTACAAATAAATAAATAATAACACCGATTGAAATTATTCAGATTTGAAATATGTTTTAATTTAAAAAGGATTTGAGAAAGTATGTCCAGCTCAAATATTGATGTTTTGTTAGTGAACGCGATTAAATTATTTATTTTTAATTACATCTAGAATGATAAATAAATATTCTTCAATTTTTTAACATGACAAAATAATGTATAACTTGTGTATGGAGTTGAGTTAAAATCGGGAAATAACTCCTTTTTTTTAATAAATGTATAATAATAGCAAATATAAAATATAAAAAGTTTACTGTAGGTGTGTTTACTCAGAAATCAGCCTAGCGGGAAATGGCGACCGTCATGTTGTGATTCGTTGTGGAGATATATTATTATGTTTGAAGAAATTTCACAAAAATTTGGAATTAGGAACAATTTAAAATAAATTTGTACAGTTTATGCTGGTCACTCTGCAAATCGTTTAATTGATTGGAAACTTGGGAGGGAAAATAATAGAAAATAGAAGTCTCTTTGATGAGTCACAAGTCACGAGCCTCTAAACGTAAATGTGTACCATAGTGGAGAATACAGCCAAGTCAAAGTTATTTTCTTCTCAATGCTGAGACCAGTTTCATTTTATCTATGTTTGGTAGGTACCTACACAGATACAGCGTCTTGTGACGTCGCGCGTCGTGTGATTATATAGAGAGAAGAAAAGAGGGAGAGAAGAGATTGCTTCGGTTTATCTTACTTATCCGAGCTGTCATCTCTTATCTGACGTCATGTTCCTCTTTGAACTTTAATTCGGCGACCGTTTCAGGTCCAAAGAACGTTTCCTTTTTTTAACGAACAGATTAAGAAGTAGAAAACTTCAAGCGATGGTTCGTTCAAAAGAATGAGATATTTTGTAGAAATAATTCAATTCAAATTAATTAATAATTTGAAGGTTTTAACACTAATTATATACTGATATAAATTATGCTGGCGATTAGTTTAAATAATTAAATGTTATCTTCAATTAATGAATGAGCGAGGCCACAGAATCAAATTAAAACGCTCACAAAAAAAAAAATTTTTAATAAAAAATAATTAAAGATTTACGTAAAATTTATTTCGTTTTTGGTATTACTTAATTTGACTCGGGGAAATAGGGGAGATGTTTTTTTTATAATGATAACATTTTTACGAGTAAGAAGAAATCTGTAAATTTAAACATGAAATTAGTAAATTAAGTCTACAGATACAGACGAAAGCGCTTTATTAACGTAAATATTTGGATGGAAGTATAATATTATAACTTTATATTTTAATTAAAATCATGGCAAAATAAAAATAGGTTTAGCCTGAAGGCCTGAAAGGCATATAAATTTTTTATTAAAATTCCAAAGAACGAAATTTTCTCGAACGTTGGTATCTTGAAAATTACATAGAATCTTGGTTTTAGAAGTAATTATTTTCATGTTAAATTACGATTTCTAAGTATCAAAAAGTTACCATATTGTTTTTTCAATTTAAATCACGGGAACAAAGCCGAGTGAAAACTAGCAAATAATCAATACGTATTATAAAAGAAAATGTACAATGTGCGTGCCGCTAAAAGTCAGAAACGGGTCCCGGTACGATCAAGGGAGTTATATGGTGTGGTAGCCCTTTATCCACCATCCACGAAGAAGGTTCCCGTTTTTACCTGAGGGCGTGCTTTTGAAAATATAAGCTCTGGAAGTTTCGCCTTTTAGAGCCTTATTTATAGTACAGTCCAGAATATTTGAGAGTATTCGAGAGCATTATACATCATTTCAGAACATCCAGAAACATTCTGGAATGTTGTAGAATAGTCTGGAACGTTCGGGAACATTATGTAACATCCCAAATCACTGTGGAACATTCCAGAACACACCCGAATGTTGTGGAATGTTCTGGAACATTATGGACCATTCGAAGCCATTTTTGTCTGGGTGGCGCCTACCCATTGGTAGGGGTAGATGTATAAAACAAGTGTTATGTAGGGGTACATAAAACAACAACAAACATCTCCGTCGTGGGTTCAAACGTCAGATTAATCTCATATCAACTCCCTGAGCGAAGCCGGGTACCCCAGCTATACCTAATAAGAGAGACAGTTCAATAAAAATCTAATTTTCATATCGACACATCTTTCATACATCGTTTTCCAGACAAACAAGAAAATCTATCAAAATTACATTTTATCAGAACTAAAACCTCCATCATCATGGCAATATAAAAGATTAATGTCAGAATCAGGATCTAATAATTATGAATCGCCGTATGACGGATCAATTAATCATGAAATGTATCGATTTCAATTTGCGGTAATGTGGCTGGTAGCAAACCACAAGTCCGAATCGCGTTCCCTAATCGATTCTATTGATTATACAGCAGTAAGGTGAATAAAATATTATCGAGAATGATAGAACATACGTCATTAACCCCTCAGGCCTCGGACATATTCGGACAGAAGTTCGGAAGGTCAGAAAATTTCCGCTGTCTTAATAAAATCCGAAAAAATGGAAAATTACTGAATGTATCCGAAAAAAAATTTTTTTTTTGAAAAGTTATGGAATACGCTCTCAAATGTTATTATTACAGAAAAACGTACAATTTTTTAATGCAAATGTAAAAAAGTTTTAAAAATGGCTCATTTTGTATTTTCAAACTAAAATTCGAATAAAGAAAAAAATTAAAAACAAACCCATATTTTATCAGACAAATGTATCAAAAACATTATAGTTAGCTCACTTTTTTGTTTCAATAAAAAAAATTAAAACAATCAGAGTGAATAATTCACACGCGGTCGAAGTGGAACTTTCAGAAAACTAAAGTAGACAAGAGTGGGGAGGTTACGAAGCACTGCACAAAGAGGAGACCGATAGACCACGAAACACCGCAAAGAGGAGACAGATTATATTTTCTCATTCTCGCAAACTAAATCCTATAGATGTATTTGTTTGTGTCTTTTTGGTGTCGCTATTTTTCGTTTTATAGAGTTTAAAATCACAACGTTGCTAAAGAAGTTTTCACTTCAATTAATAAAAAAAATCACGAAGTTTCACATTTTTTTCTCAAATTACGGTCGGAAATTTTGGTTTCATAGAGGTGCACATTTTAATTTTTCTGTGGTTAACTTCTGGATTTAAATATAAAGCGTGGTGTTTTTCTAACGCCGATTAGACCATATCTTGACAGTAAGAGTTCCATGACAACTCAGAATCAACTTAACTCTACACCTCTTTGAAAAGTCATTAAAAACTATAAAAAAAATTAAATAGCGCATAACCTATGTAACCAACTTTTTTCATCACTTATCAAAGGAGTTATTGAGTTGATTTCATTTTGAGTTGTCCGGTCACAGAGAGTAAGGGAGATGGAACGATTTCTATGAGATCTATCTGAGCGTGAGCTGATCCCAAAAGCGAACAAATTAGGATAAGGGGTTAAGGTAGATTATATTCAGAATGGAAAATAATATTGTTAGGGGAGGGGATAAACTTGACCTTTAGATTTCTTATGTTTGATCGTATCAAATGGTGGAAAGCATTTTGTTTTAGTGGTGCATTTAAAGGTAGTTTTATTTAATGTCGCCCAATAACTGTTTGAACGTCACGATTGTAATCGTTTAGATTTTAGACGTTTAGCAAGTTTATGATATTAATGTATAGATAATTAATAAGAGAACAACAAGAATAAATAAATATTATACAATTTTGAATGCAGCTATAACTTTGTGGTTATCCATTATAGATAAATGAAACAATTTAACTTTGTTTGAACCACTTATATAATGAGTAAATCCGGCCGGTTTCGGAACAACCGTTCCTTCTTCAGGGAAAGCGTATACTAATTTGAAAGTTTTGAAATATGGATGGGAACAATGTTTTATTATGGTAGGGGTGGAGCCGTTGCTAGATATTAATGTAGAGTGGGTGGGTAGGTATTATTGTAGAGTGGGTGGGAAGGGGAACAAATCCATGATTGGGCTATAAGACAATATTTTTTGTTTGTTGATAATAGATTCATTATTTTGAAGGGATATTATTATTTCCAAGGCTTCTAAGTTATCTAAACGTTTTCCTTTATGATTAAAATGATGAATATTTATCCCTGTATTTTTTTCAAAACCATGGGTATTTTCAATGATATGGTTATATCATTAAATTACTATAATGTTTTCTTCTTTTTAAAACAAGAATATTAGAAATCTTTTTACAATGGACTAATATGTATTTAATAGCAGATATTCGGATAGTTTTGCAAAAATTTGATTAAGCTAATGCATCACGTAAAAAAGAGCGAACGTTATTAATTTGTTAATATCGTATTTTATGTTTCGCTTGCAGAATTAGGAAATGTTTACAAAGATGGCGTTCTCAGGTAGATTAACATTTATCGATGTATGTATTAACATTTATAATAATAATAATAATAAATTTGGACAACTTATATAGCGCTGTTTTTGCGAAAAATCGCCTCAAGAGCGCTGTATAACTAGTCTCATTAAGGTTAAGACGAAATAATTGTCAGTTTTAATAATATGCTGTCTACATACCGTTGGGTTTCCAAGAGTTTCCAAGAATCCAATTGAAAAAAAAAAAAATTCCGTAAACCTGTCAAAATGTTAGTAAGTCAACTTTTTAGATTGAGAGCACTGTGTTTATTGGTATATAATTATTAAATAATTGGTAAATACGTTCATAACAATATCATTTTAAGGCGGTAGGCATAAGGTTCATTATTTCTTGCCGAATTCCTCCTACTTTATTCCTATTTACTCACGTAAGCAAAACAAAGCGAAAAATGCATATTTTGTTTTATATTGTGAAGTTCGGGGGTAAATATCAATTTTTTTTGCGATAATTATATAAGAAACTGAATTTGCCACATTATGCAATAAAACCATTTCCGAAAAAGTGTTTATAAGTAGGAGAGTTTGCAGTTGAAAAAGTTTTTTATAGACCTAATACTTTATTTTTTTCTAAGCTTATTAAAAGACTTATTTAAAAAAATGACCGATATTTTTAAGGGCCAAGGTATGTTCTACACGCAGTATTTAATTGAAGCATCTATAATACTTCTAAGCGGTCAAATTTTCAAAACAAAAACATATGATTTTGTATGATTTTGCATTATTTAGTATGGCTTCATCTTAAAAGAGTTCACAATCTACTCTTTCATAGATAGCGCGAGTATAATTATTTATTGGATTTGTTCATTTATTGGATTGAATCACCGCCGATTCAATATTGTATTTCTTAGCCTCTCTTGAGAGATTTGATATTTTTAAAATAATTATTCATATTCGTATTGCGTATGCTATGTACGGGCGCAAACAATTAATCTGTCTTAATATTTTAAGGCATAACTTGTAAAAACAGTATTTCCCTCAAATAATTAAACTCGCGCCATCTATGTAGGAGAATATTATAAATTCTTTTAAGTATCACCTTAATTACTGACAACGCCATTACCCAACCTTTATAACCAACGCCATGTGTTAATATGCGTACAAATCAAATCCGCAACGCCAGATTTGCAGACCGCTCCCTTTTTATATATTTCAATCAATTTACACAAAATCTTGACAAATTATATACCTAAATCTTCCTCATGAATCACTCTACCTTTTGGTGAAAACCGCATGAAAATCCATTCAGTAGTTCTTGAGTTTATCGCGAACAGACAGACGCGGCGGTCGACTTTAATTTAAAATATGTAGAGATGTAGAGATAGAGAAGAGATGTAGAGATTTGGTTTGAATATATATTTTTAATTTTTTTTTAAAGAAAGACAAACATTCCCGGGTTACGCATAACCAGACAATATTTTAAAATCTCCTACTACCACCACACTAATCGGAAAATGTTGCTGTTCCTTTGTTGTGATGGGAGGAATTAGCCAGTCGAGGAATCATTGATCCTGGAACGCCTGGGTGGGACACAAACGCGATGCCAACTAATGTTAGTTAGGTAAATATGTTTTTAACAAAAACTAGGTACCTGATTTTTAATTAAAATACAATTATTTTTTAATGAAGCATAGCATACCTTTTAGTCGTAAATGTACGTAGAATATAGCATTAACTGCACGGTTGAAAATATGCTCTTGTAACTGCAGTTCGCCTTGAATTTTTTTTGGTTAGAAAACCATAATATATTTATATAATAAAATAATGATTGCAGAACTAACACAATGGGATCTGCCGCTAAGTCACAATCAATCACGGCGAATGCATTATTAGTATTAGTATATCGACCTGCTTTAAAGTCCTTGTGCCATTTATCCAGGCTCGCTGTAATGGCACGAAATGGTCATATTTGTTAATCTGTCTCACCTTTTGAACGCAGTTTCCGCCTTTTTTGTCTCTTGTCTCATTCACGTCACGAGTTAGTAATGGTTTTTATGAAGAATCTGAATTGATTTTCCAATAAAGTTAACCCGTGGATATTTTTTCAGAGGCAACTTTAATGATAATGAAACATTGGGGAAAGCAGGACAGTGATGAAATCGTAAATAATATAAAATAGTACCTACCTGTGTCTTGTTTTACTGAACATCATAGATTACCAGTTTTATTTATTTCAGATGATAATTTACCTAGACACCTACGTACCTTCGCAACATGTGTCAAATTAGGTGACCCTACAGTTGATCCGCCGACTATTGGCCCCCCGAAATGATATTTACTATTGTGGTTTAATTTACCTAGTTACGGTTTTTTTGCATTATTTAACAATTTCAAACGTAAAATCAACTTCAAAATACCCTCAAGGCGCCGCAAGAAGAAGATGGAGAGATATGAAATTACTAATGTTAGAGAAACGCGCTAGCATTTAAAGCGACAAAATCGATGCGAAAATTGTGAAAATATTTAATAAAACACGACTCGTTTAAAATAGAGCAAAAATCTCGCGGTGGTTGTCTTAAACAGCATTTAAAGAAACACTGTGAATTTTTTCATACATATACCTTGTAAATAACTAAAACAAACGTGTTTGTAACAATGACGTTATGTACTGTAGACGCGTGGTAGAAATCTCAAAGTGGGAAGCCAACAACAAGACAATTGTAGAGTACTCGATTTCTAGTACTTTAGTACTAAACTGTCACGCGTCGAGTAAGGTCGTGTCCTACCAGTAAGTAAATTGCATTAAAAAGCGCCAAAATTCCCTCCTGTGTGATGAGAAAATGTTTCCATTACACGGTAAACAGTAGTAAAAGCGAAGGAATAACATTTCATTCGTAAATACATGCAAATTACTTATTATTATCGATTATATAAATAATACAATTGCTTTCCGCCCAAAGATTTTATGCGTCATTAGAGAACTCAAGGCCTACTAAAGTACAGGTCTGGATGCGCAACAGCCAAATTACAAAGTCGATGCCGTCGCTAAGTAAAATTTACTTTTTATAATAATAATCTAATGATTCTTTAGTTACTTGCCTGCGGTAAAAACAACATACAAATCAGCAGAAACAACAAATACAATAACAATCGACGTCATTTGCAAACTATCGTTGTTCATTATAGCTTGAAAATTTGACACCTCAAAATTCGACTGGTGCCCAGGCCTCCTACTTTAGTCGGCCTTGAGACAGTATTCGACGGAAATTTTGAATAAGCGGCCTACACACGACACTGCATTATGAGCTCTCCACACGACACTGCATTTAGTGACTGCGGCAGTAACTGCAGAGAGCGTGGAGTTGAGCAAACTAGCGCCGTCTTGTTTGTTAAAGGGCCGCTAGAACGAGACAGCGCTAGTTCGCTCAACTCCACCCTCTTTGCAGTCACTGCCGCAGTCACAAAAGCGGCCTACACACGACACTGCATGTAGTGACTGCAGAGAGGGTGGAGTTAAGTGAACTAGCGCTGTCTCGTTCTAGCGGCCCTTTAACAAACGAGACAGCGCTAGTTTGCTCAACTCCACGCTCTCTGCAGTCACTGCCGCAGTCACTACATGCAGTGTCGTGTGGAGAACCCAATACGAAAATGCCGCCCGCGTTCTATCTTTTGTTTCGTCCATATGCACATATTATTTAAGCGTCTATCTTTATCATACATGGATAACTTTTGAATTATTGGAAATCGCTGAAAACAAAAGAGTTTTGATTAATTGCCACATTATATCTTGAGTTTGTGAGACTATGGCAAGTCTATCTGTATAAAGTCATTGGTTTATAATAATTTTTATAGCACACTTTACGATTTATTTCTATAGAGTTAATTTTATATAATTTGCGTTTCGACGCGGGGATTGTCTAGATATTATTTTGAAGAATAATATATATTTTTCTAAGAGCTTTAAAACTTAACGTGTTTAAGGGAGAAATGCAAGAAATCGGTAGAAATTCAAATGAATTCATACAGCGTCGATTTTTTTGTAGGTACTTATACGCTGGTATACAAAGTGTATAGAGAAGTAGATTTTTCCATGATGCATTTGAATGAAAATATGTTTTATACTTTTGTTATTCGGCGGTACATCGTCTCTGCACATCCCTTCGGGTTCACCTAGTTATATTTTGTGTGATTAGGTATACCGTATTTTCCATAAACCGACTATACATTGTATATTGTATATAAGGACGCCGCGCCGGGAGGGGGGCAATTATCGGCGGATCATCTGTCAATGGAACAGTCAAGTTAGTACGTAAATTCCACTGCTATATGTATTTCAATGGATGACAATTTCATGTTTTATTCATTTATTAATTTTATTTTAGTAATTTGTACATTTAAGTATACTAATTTCTAATTAATTGTAATATTTCACATTGCAAACTAAATTTTATATAATTTTATGTAGTTTCTGCAATACGTCTTGAACTTTCCAATTGGTGTGGACTTTAAAGTTTCTGGTAGCTTGTAATATAATTTCATCCCTTTGTACAGTAAACTGTTCTGCGTATTCGCCTTGTCCTTTTTTTGAAGCCTGATATCTTTGCATGTCCTTGTGTTATGTCTGTGAATGTCCTTGTTGAATATAATTTTATTTGAAAAATATTTTGGTAAAATGTTGTTAATTATTTTATGTATAAATATCATCGTATTCAAGGTCAGCATCTGTTTCACGGTTAGCCAATTCAGTTCCTTTAACATTTTGTTTACTTTTGAAAATCTATTTCGCCGTAGTATTATTCTCATTGCCCTGTTTTGGAGAATTTGAAACATATTTTGTTCCCTTTTTCGTTATTTGTTTTTGGGGTATTATGCCGTGTTGCGCTACCTCCTTCTTCAGCCAACGTTTCGGACATCGTTGCAGTGTCCATCATCAGGGCAGATGCAACGATATCCGAAAAGCCTACAGATACACATCTACCGGATCTGCCGGATCTGCCCTGATGATGGACACTGCAACGATGTCCGAAACGTTGGCTGAAGAAGGAGGTAGCGCAACACCCCAAAAACAAATAACGAAAATGCTTTTGGCCGTGAAAATCTTAAAACTTATTTTGTTCCCGTTCGTTACATAGGAAATGGATGGTTGAGCAATAGTTAAAATGTGGAGCAATAATCGATTTGTAGATAGTGATTGCAGTTTTACTAGATAGTTTTTGCCGAATTCTTCCCCAAAAAGATATTTTTTCCCAATTTTTTTTTGTGTATATTCAGCATGCTTGTTGAATGTTAGTTTGGAATCTAATATAACTCCTAAGTATTTCATTTCATTAACATTTTCAATAATTTCATCATCAATTTTAATTTTGCTTTCACTGGATGTTTTCTTGTATCCAATTACCATACATTTTGTTTTTTTGTATTTAATTTAAGCCATTTGATTTTTAGCCTTCTTGATACATTGTTTAGCTCATTATTTAAAATATTTATTAGTTCTTCATAGTTATCTCCAATTAAGTATATTAGTGTATCATCGGCAAATAGTCGTACTTTGCATTTTGAAAATATTTTCACCATGTCATTAATATAGAGTATGAACAATAGAGGTCCAAGGACCGACCCTTGCGGTACTCTTAATTTATTTTCCATTGGTTTTGAAAACTGATTATTAATTTTTGTTATCTGTTTTCTGTCTTTCAAATAAGCTTTTTTATAAGTATTTCTCGATCTATAGTTTCGAATGCCCTTTGAAAATCCAAAAATATTGCTAAGATATATTCATTACTTTTCATTCCTTCCTTCCATACTTCGACAATTACGTTTAATGCTGTTTCACATGAGTTATTAGATCTGAATCCTGATTGCTCTTCGTATAAAATATTGTGTTTATCTAGGTATTGCAAGATTTGTTCTTTTATTATCACTTCAAGAATCTGCTCATATTTTGGTAAAGTGTTGATTGGTCGAAATTCTTCACATTTTCTGGTATTTTTAACCTTTGGAACCGGTATAATAGTAGATAGTTTCCATGGCTGTGGAAATTTTCCTTCTTCAATCGTCTCACTAATAATATTTAATAGAGTAGATCCAATTACTGGAAAAGCATCTCTTATTTTACTAATAGTTAATCCATTTGAACTATTCTTTGATTTTATTTTGTTTAAAATGTTAAATAAATATTCTGCATTTATTTTTCTGAAGACCGATGATTCTTTGTATGGGTCGATATTATCATTTTTGAGGTTAACAGCAATGATGGGTATTAATTTGTTAATTTGAGTGATACTTTCAATAAAATATTTATTAAAGTTATTAGCCATGTTTTCTTCGTTTATCTCTTTTGGAAAGTTTACTATTTTTATGTCGTCTTTGTTTTCACCATGTACTAATTCTTTGATGCTTTTCCAAATTTTTTTGGGATCCCCTTCTTCTGAGTTTATTTTATGTTTTATGTACTAATTATGCGTACTTTTTATGTCTTAAGAGTATTTGTTTCTCGCTTTTTTGTAGTTATCCCAATCCGTAATACTATTAATAAGGCATGAAGATATTATTATTTGATACTTGGGTTCGGTGGAAAAAGATTTTTTTTAGTTTGGCATTTTGCATTGAATTTGCGATAGATACATAGGTTATTAGTTATTATTATTATACTTTAATTTAAAATGCACCAACCAGAAAATATGTCCTATGTAATATACTAGCTGACCCGACAAACGTTGTTCTGCCATATAAATTATTTCTAGTGAATATTTTGGTTGTTACATAAAAATAACGAATGTATTGAAAGTGTGTGGAGATAGGATCTATGACAGAAAAAGGAATGGAACGCTGTAGACGATGAGCGCCGATATAAAAAAAAACACTAACTAAAGTAGGAAAATGAAATAAAGAAAATCAATATGAATTTCGAAGAGCAATTGAATGTACGGTATTTTTTGTCAGTCCGTCTTTAGCCAACACAAATGAGCTCGATGGTTTGCCCACGCGAGAACATGATGCAAATGAAATATCAAAATGACGAGATGAATGAATGAAATCTCGTGAATGTCTTGCGCGTGTATGGATGAAAGTTCGATGAGGCGGGCGTAGCGTCATCTGTCATTCAACAATATAAATAATTTCGTTCTGTTTGAAATACGAAAGACGATTAAATTTGTTCATACAAAAATACTAAAATCGCGATTAAAAAATGGGAGATGGGGGTAGGCGGGTTAAAATTTGGGGTTGTGGGTAGTTTTTGATACCAAATAAAAAAAAATACAAAAAAATAGATTTTTTTCTGGATAGGGACACCCTAATCACCTAGCCGTATGAAATATACTTTAAAACTTATTCTCATACCTACAAAATATACATTAAAAAAAAAAACATAAAATTCGGTCAAACCGTTTCGGAGGAGTGCGACCACAAACACCGTGACACGAGATTTTTATATATAAAAGATTATACAAAGAAGACCTCCGTGGCCCCTAATAAAAATATTTTCCTTTAATTCTTGTAATCTGCTCGATTCCTATTGTGATACACATTTCAAAAACTCTCCATTGTGCAGCACCTCTGTAGTTATTCTGTGGTTGAGATAAACGTTACTGGTTCGGTAGTAAATAAGGCGGTTAATCCCGCCCCAGCCCTACCGCCCCCCCAGCCCCGCCCCCGCCCTAAACCGGGCAGCCTGCCAGCCGCCCACCGACCGTCCCTGACAAATTATCCCGCTTTGTTCTGATTTGAACTTCCAGCAAAAACTGGCCGTCCTTGGACGGGACAGCAAGTGAAATTCCCGCCCAAGGACAGAAAAAGAGAAACGAGTGTATTTAATAGATTTAATAGACTAAGCAACTATTAATTAGTGTGTGTATTCGGCGCTTATCGCTTATTTACTCAGGAAGGAAGCTAGTAGGCCCGACTTGTGTAATTGTACATTGTATTTGGTAATTAAATTTCAGAACCCTTTTTAATTAGATTATTATATTAATGCTGGCTTCACCTCACCTTCACCAGGTGATATAATGATACAGCTCTCTATCTGCTAAGTCTAAAAGCCGGTTCACATGTCTGGTTTTCCCAGTAGTAGATTTCGCACAAACTGGACAAAAACTTTTCTGGACCAGAAAAGGCATCGGTACTATATATGGTATGGTCGATCAAAAGTCAAAATGATGCGCCTGGATGCAGCTGGCTGCCGGGCCTGTAGCAAAAGATATAAAATCCCTAGACAGAGAGAGAAACATTGAAATAAATATAGGAGAGACAGTTATTTTTATTAATTCTAGGGTCCCGTCGCCATGAGCGGGCCTGAAGACCAACCGTTGCTCAACCGTTGCTGCAACCAACAGGTCTTTCCCTCTTTAATTCCAACACTTTCTTCGAGGGCGTACCGGGAAGCCGGCTTAGGGGCGCGGACACCGAGTCCCGCTTGTGACTGGACTGGTGGCTCTGCTTATCCTCGGCGGGACTGCCGGACGACTGCAACTCAGTTTTTTTTTTAATTTTTTTTTTTATTTTATTTATTTTTTATTTTATTTATTATTTATTGAAACATTTATTATAATTACAATTTTACAAATAAATATTTTTTACAGGTTTTTTTTACTACCCTTCCATTAAAAGCATTTGCTTGTGTATTTTTTTTTTTTTTTTTTACATTAACTCCACACAGGAGGCCCTGAGGAAAATAATTTCCCTCAGGGCCTATGTCATCTGGGATGCTGTGTGGAGGGTCTTTTTGAGGAGAGGAAGGAATGAACATTGGTCTTGAAGAGACCCATGTTGTAGGAAGGAGGAAACACAGAGGCCGGCAAATCATTCCACAGCCGAGCTGTTGAACATAAGAACGAGTCGAAGAAACGACCCGTTCTCATGTGACTAATGTCAACTGTGTACAAATGTTGGGCACGCGTTTGGCGTGTTTCCCGACTATGCACCGGTGCCGAAGGGATCAATGATGCTAGTTCCTCGGAGCATCTTCCATTGTAATACCGGTAGAACAAGGATAGCATTCCCACCCGACGCCTGTGCTCTAAAGATTGCAATCCGTCTGTTAAGATGAGAGAATCTATCAAACGGACCGCCCGTTTCTGCACAGAGTCGAGGGTATTTTTCAGGTATTTTGGAGCTCCAGACCAGAGGTGGCTGCCAAATTCAACCGTGGGGCGCACTTGCGATTTGTACAGGGTTAGCAGTTGTGTACTTTTAAAGTATCTGCGGGCCCTGTACAGTACGCCCAGTTTTTGAGAGGCTAACTTTACTCTGGCTTCGATGGAGCCCCCATACCTGAGCTGGTCACTTAGGGTTACACCAAGCAAATCAATGGAGGGCCTGTTCGGAAGATTGCTTCCGTTGAAAGAGACTAGATTTTCATTGCGATCCCTTTTAGACGTAATCAGACAAGATTGGGTCTTTGAAACATTAAATTCAACGAGATTATTTTTACCCCAAGAGAAAACACTCTCGAGGTAACCGTCCATTCTTTGCTTCAAAGCCTTACGAGCTGTTGGAGTTTGTGAGCCCTTTGGGGGCTTGTCAAACAAAAAGCTATCATGAACTGTACTGTCATCCGCGTAACAGTGAATTGGTGCACATGACAAAAGGTCGTTGATGTGCAACAAAAACAGAGTTGGAGACAGAACCGATCCCTGCGGGACGCCACCATTTATCGAGTGAGAGGAAGAGGTGAAACCATCGACTACCGTCTGAATCGACCTCTCCCTCAAGAAGTCGGCAATCCACGTACACAAGGATGCGGGAAGTCCGTAAGAATGCAGTTTGTTGACAAGTCCTCGGTGCCAAACCCGGTCAAAGGCCTTGGATATATGTCCAGTGCAACCGTTTGGGTCTCACCGAAACGTTCCAGGCATCGCCCCCAAACATGCGTCACATACGCGAGAAGATCACCGCACGAGCGGTTCCGCCGGAATCCGTATTGACGGTCGTTAATAATTTTGTTCTTCTCGAGGTATGTGAGCAGTTTGTCGTTGATCACACGTTCCATCACCTTAGACAGAACTGATGTGATCGCTATGGGGCGGTAGTTGGCCGGGTTGGAGCGGTCACCCTTCTTTGGAATAGGATGGATAACCGCTTTTTTCCAACCAGAGGGCACAGAGCCAGTCTTCAGGGACAGTTTAAAAAGCTTCGTCAAAATTGGAGCTATTTCTGCAGCGCACCTTTGCAGTACCAGGGCAGGTATTCCGTCAGGCCCACTAGCTTTATTAACATCAAGCCCTCGTAAAACATGGAGTACTTCCCGATGCCGGATCCTCAGCTTTTTCATACGAAAACCGCAGTGAGGAACCGACGTCGGGACAGCACCTTCGTCATCGAGGGTTGAGTTATCCGCAAACATTTTACATAGTAAGTTAGCCTTTTCGGTGGCGGTGTTTGCTAGTGAGCCGTCAGGTCTGGTAAGAGGTGGCAGACTGGATTTGCAGAAATTGCGACCTATTGAGCCCGCAAGCGACCAGAATTGCCTGCTGCCATGCGGGCATGCAGTCAGCTTTCTGCTGATCTGCTGGTCGTTCTCGAATTTTGACCTATTTATGATTCTCTTGGTTTCCTTTGCCATTTTGTTGTAAGCTGTTCTGTCTTCGGATGTTCTAGATGTGTTGTAGGCTCGGTAAGCCGCGTTTTTTCGTCGCACTGCTTCAATGGAAGGGGAGTGTACATAAATGCTATTAGTTATTAGTTAGGTATAAGTTAGTACTTAAATAATTAATTGTACATAAATATATGTGAGCTGCAGTATTTATTTGATAATGGTGTGTTTTTTTTTAAAAGAAAGAATGTTATGGAGAACTAAGATATTTGTAAGTTTAGTTGACAGTAGTTTTTTTCTTAAGAATATTTTTAAAATGTCTCTTGACAGAGAGCAGTATTCGGGTTTTATCATTGATGCTTCTGATTTCTTCTGGTAGACGATTGAAAAAAGTTCTTCCCTGATAAGTATAATGATGCTGTGTAAAAGACGTATTTAGTTTTGGGCATAGAAAAACATGTTTAAGTCGAGTTCTGTTTTCATTTAAAAATGGATATTTATCTTTTTCTTTTATTATTTGAATTACTGAATTTTTAATATATAAATCTTTAAATGTGGGTACTTGAAATTCTTCAAACAGGCGTTCTGTTGGGTAGTCTAAGGATTTTTTTAATATAATTAAAAATTTTTAATTATTGTTCTTTGTACAATTTCTATTGGAAGAAGGTTACATTTATACGCGGATCCCCAACTAATAATAGCGTATTGTAGAGTGGATTGAACTAAGGCATAGTAGATTAAATATAGATTTTTTTATCGACAGAAAATTTCTAATTCTTAAAAATATATAGATTAATTTTCTGATTTTGTTTACTACTTGACATATTTGTTCCTTCCATTTCAGATTTTTATCGATAATTACGCCGAGATATTTAATTTTATTTGTTGTTTTTAATATTGTACAGTTTGATTTGCAATAATAGTTGCTTTGGTTAGGTCGTACAATCTCATCATAATAATGTTTTTTTTTCTAGTAACTTTTCCTCTTTTCTATTAATAAACTTTGTTTTCAGCTATATCCAGTGGCGGAGATAAGACGTGATACTGTGAAATAAATAACTAACACCATGTACGCACTCGCATACTGCCTGCTAACAATGTATGCCCGGACATTAGAGGTCTAGAGTCATTTTAATAAAAAAATAGCTTCTTTATAAATAAAAAATTAGAGTCCTGACGTGTACGGTGAAGGAGGAAACCATCTGTTTCCTTAGAACGCCGTGAGAAAGTGGTGGGCAACCTCCAGTAATTCTAGGGTGTTTTCGGTATCTGCGGAGAAGCTGAGATTTCAGATAATATATTGTTCAACATTCAAAGTTTTATTTTGCACCCCCTCCAATTTTTTACACCAACATAATTATTAGGATGTTGAATAAAATAGCTAAACTAAGTATCTAAAATTTAGGGAATTTTTGGCATTTATATACCTATTTGACGGGAAGTTCCCTCAGTTTTTACTTAGTTAAGACCTTTGCTTTTGCTGAGCCAAAGTGCAATCATAGGTAACCTACCCTTAATAATAAGTTGGTATGAATATCAAACGAACTCATATACATACTAATGCTTGTACTTATGGTAAACTTACATAGTATATAGACAAGTTGATTTTTCATTGATGCATTTGAATTAAAATATGTTTCATACTTTGTTATTCGGCCATTTTTCCTCTCTGCACATCCCTTCGAGGTCATTTAGTTATATTTTATGTAATTAGGTACATTGTATTTATCCTAAACCGACTGCATATTGTATGTAAGTATGCCAGGGGGCCAACTATCACCGGATCAACTGTCATGGAACCATTTTTCACTCACTATGTAGGTAGGTACCTGAACCATTATTAAATAACACGTTTATTTTCAAAATAATATTTTTTTCCGTTACAAGTAAGCGATTAAACGATATATAATATAATAAATGATACATAAACTACGAGTTATTTTCTTGAATCATTAATATTAATAGCTTTTGATTTTTGTGTTGAATACGAAATTGTAACTTATTATTTTTAATTTATAAACTAATAATTATTATAAGCAATAATTATCAGCCTGAAACACTCATCCACATTGAAAAATCTTCCGAGAAAAAATACATGACGCCAACGGGACTTGAACCCGTGCCCTTCTGATTGCCGGTCAGCTGCTCTCCTAATTGAGCTATGGCGGCTTATCTCATACCCGCCAAATCATTCAATATATACTAGTGTTTCATTCAACAATTACTGCTTATTATATTTTTTCCACCTGAAAACAAAATCTTGTCTTAAAAACGTTAGTTTAACAATTAAAAATAATAATTATAAACTAATGTTTAAGACAAGACTTTTATGCATAGCACAAAGGCTAACAATTAATATAATCAATAATTGTCAGCCTGAAACACTCATTTACATTGAAAAATCTTCCGAGAAAAGATACTTGCCGCCAACGGGACTTGAACCCGTGTCCTTCTGATTGCCGGTCGGATGCTCTGACCACTGAGCTGTGGCGGCTTATCTAATACCCGCCAAATAATTCACTATATACTGGTGTTTCATTCAACAATTACTGATTATTATATTTTTCCACCTGAAAACAACCAACTTTATTTTTGTGAGGGAAATTGTAACTTTTTAGTGCATCCGCTGCTACCGGCGACGTTCATGTGACCACTGGTGAAACCCACAACCCACCCAACTCACCCAACACACCGTGTGGAGGCTATTCACAATTTCTGCCGGCCGCCAAAAGGAGTGTGGAGACTGTGGAGCGGTTAATTCCCATTTTACAAAATTAGGTAGGTACTATTATTGCTTAAATTGCAATTTTTTATAAAAAGTATTTCGTAAGCAATTTTTTTTTTATTTCATTTCATCCTCTAGTACTGTATTGTTTTTGAGCCTTATCTTTTGGCCTAGTTTTAGAAACATTTGGTTTTGCTATAGTTTTCGAAATTTCTTGTTATTCGTCTTCATAAATATTTACACCTTCACTGGTCTGCAACATATTTGATAATTATTCGAAGAAAACCAGACATGTGTCATTTTTTAATCAAATTCTAGACGTCTCGACAATTTTCTACAAAAATATATAAATTGATTTCGAAAGGTTGTTATTTTATCTAGTGAATTAACGTTTTTGAAAAAATGTGTATAGGTATTTTTATTATAAGAAGACCGTTGGTCGTTACCAGATTTGTTAAATTTTCAAACAAAATGTTGCATTATACAACACACATTTCAATTCATATAAACATATGTTAAAATAAATTATTAAATTATCTATTAAAACTAAATTTCCGATTTTCAATTTTAGTTCAAATAAAACAATTTAAAAAAATCCGAGGACGTGTTTTGTGACGAAAATACTTTGTTAGTTTGTCTATTTACTTACGGTCATTTTTTTGGCATACTTATTTTGCTTAGACATTATTGAAAGATTATAAATACTTATGATCAAAAAATAATTAGAAAAATCACATAATTTTTGATTTTTTATCATCACGCGTTTGAGCCCTTTTATTATGGTAAATACTGAATGTAGGATGTAGGTATATTACAAAAGCAAATTTTGAATGAAATTAAATCGATATTGAATTATTCGTTAAAAATGCAAGTTCGGAGAAAAAAACAATCTTTTTCATCGGAACCGCCCTGTACAGTTGCAAGTTGAAAGATCGCAAGACCATCTTTCGACGAAATTTGAATTCTTGGCCGCTGGATAATGATCCTTAATATTATTACAACAAATTTAAAAACAGCATGTTGTCAGTTTTATGAATATTTATAATTTATTTATTAAAAAATATATTATGCATGAATTTTTATGCTCAGGTATGTCGTACTGTATATTACGTATTATGTACGTAGGATAGCATTCGCTGAAAAAAATATTTTTATTTTGTTTTCCGCGCTGCATGAAATAAAATCAAGCCAAGAGGCAAAAGGTAAAAAAATATCCAAAACCATTAATTGGATGTTGGATTGCGCATATGGCCAGACATTGCATGTTAATGAGGAAGATAACATCATAATTCTCGAACTTGGCAATTCACTATGGAAAAATTCTATAAGTTTTCTTCAGTTATAATATTATATGCTTACACATACGTCTAGGTATTTACCATACGTCATAAAGTCTAAGTTCAGACTGACTTAACTCAATACGTTAGAAATATATTATATAATATACCTAAATATGTAAAAATGAAAGGGCAGTTCTTAATGCGTACTTTGTAGAGGTCTGAAAATGTTTAGCCTAAAAGTGTTAAAATAGAAAATGTTTTCGAAAATCCTTGTTTAGCAGCCAGATCTGAATGGTCAGGTATTTTCCCACCTTCCTCTTCCCGTATCAATCCCCTCCTTACTATCTTCAGCCTCAAAACATACCCCAATTGGCGATTCTATACCTCCATTGGCTTCAGATGGTTGGGAGCAGTTGGGGCTCTTGTGCGGATAAAAGTTAGTAATGTGAAGTGATAAATATAAAAAAATATATAAACTTGTACGTTATAACCCATACAGGATGAAAATGTACTTGACTTACATAATGATATTTTGTTGTGAAGAGTTTTAAACTTAAAACTAAGTTTTAAGTTTGCTCGTGAATGACACGGATGGGTCGAAACCGGTCGCAAAAAATTTTAAGTTAAAGTAACAATGTATATTGAAAATTAAAACTATTCAAAATAAAATGTCAAGTAATTGTTACATAGTTAATGCCCAAAAAATACAAAAAAAATACTTTACAATTACTGAAATTATTTGGAGTAAAACATTTAAGTAAGACATTTGTGATACCTTTTGTTTAAATTTTTTTTAAACATTTTTTTTTTCATATCATCACCGGTCCCTTAGCAGAGGAAATCCCTCACCCCGGCCATTAAAACATTAAACATTACTGCCGACCTGGTTTCTATTAGAAATCTAGTTTAAAGTGTTCAAGGGCCCGCAACCCGGATTTGTACCGATTTATTACATATTTCCCTTAAACACGGAAGTTTTAAAGCTCTTAAAAAAATATATGTTAATTTTGAAGATAATATCTAGACTTTGTCCGCGCCGAAACGCAAATTATATAAAATTCCCGTGATAGAAAAAAATCACAAAGTATGCTTCAAAAATTATTATTAACACGTTTGTTTCAGTTATTTTACAAATTATATATATGAAAAAAATCACTGTGTTTCTTCAAATGCTGTTTAAGATAATGCCTGCGAGATTCTTGCTCTATTTTAAACGAGTCGTGTTATATTAAACATTTTCGCAATTTTCGCATCGATTTTGTCGCTGTAAATGTTAGCGCTCTCCTCTAACATTCGTAATTTCGTATCTCTCCATCTTCTTTTTTCGGTCCCGGTTGCAGAGCCTTAAGGTCCGAAAAGCGGCATCCCTCCCCGCTCACGCCTTTCTCCGTCGCACGTACGTTTAACGCATCTTTCTCTTTCGCTTACGGTCATTGTAAAGTCAGTAAAGCGACTGTACTTGACTGTGAAAAAGTATTGTATCAAGTTCAGATCAGCATTTAAGTTTGGGTACTACACCTACGGATTATTTTATGTTAAAGTTGAAAAAAAAACACATCAGAAAAGTTACCGGCGAACAAAATTTCATTGACATTTTTTACTCAAATAATGTCAAGAATCGCTTGTCACTCATTTTGATGTGTTTAATTTTTTATTGTGTAATTTGAACAGCTTCGGCACGAAAGAGAAACATGCAGATATTTTTAGATATCATTTATTTCCAAGTACATATTTAACTTGTTTATCAAAACTGTTGAAGGATCGAAGCAGTCAATTGAGAAATATGAATTTTTCATGACACGAAGCATCCCCTGTGAATAATGAAGCGTTTTGCTGACTCGGCGGCATACTAATTCTCCTTGTTGTCTCTGAGCAAGGCTAACATTTAATTTCATTAGTAAACTTGCCTACGTAAATAATAATTTAATTTTTAATTTTTAACTTTATGAGTAAAACCTCAAATTGTAATATTTAAATAAATGAAGACAATATAAGCGAATCTCAATCGAAAATCTGGAAACAGAAAAAACATATTGACACCTCTGGGACTCGAACCGTATGGTACAGTTAAACATGGCCGAATTTCATATCGACACCGTGGAGCAGTGGTTAGCGCGTTTGCCCGGAAAGCAAGAGGTCCTGGGTTCGAGTCCCAGAGGTGTCAATATGTTTTTCTGATTTTTCTGTTTCCAGATTTTCGATTGAGATTCGCTTATATTGTCTTCATTTATTTAAATATTACAATTTGAGGTTTTACTCATAAAGTTAAAAATTAAAAATAAAATATTCATCCTAGACTTGTAGAAAAGTCGATAGATGTCGCATATTAAATAAAATGGATAAAGATTTATCCAGACACTATCTAGAGAGCATTTAGTTCGGGTTTGAATCTTGCAATCATACATAAAGATAGTTGCCAATAATATATGCGTTAAAGAAAATGAAGATAATGTAGGTGGTTCTTAGTCGAAGTATGGTACAGTTAAACATGACCGAATTTCATATCGACACCGTGGCGCAGTGGTTAGCGCGTTTGCCCGGAAAGCAAGAGGTCCTGGGTTCGAGTCCCAGAGGTGTCAGTATGTTTTTCTGATTTTTCTGTTTCCAGATTTTCGATTGAGATTCGCTTATATTGTCTTCATTTATTTAAATATTAAATAATAATTATTAACTAACAGTTAAAAAGACCCCGCGGGCGGCTTTTGGTTCTGCTTCGCCCAGTTTGAGTGTTGATTGGTTGATTGGAAAAATAGCCGGTTCCTCGGATCCACTGTCATCCAGTGACAGCTAGTCACCGGGACAAAGTAACTGCGACGGGCAATGATGTCGTATGTAATTTGTAGCCGCGTGATACTATTATTCACAACAAGTATTACCGTCAATCTTTCCACATCCGGAGAGATTTTTTTTTTAAATGAGCTCTACACAGGAGGCCCTGAAGAAAATAATTTCCCTCAGGGCCTATATCATCTTTGGGGATGCTGTGTGGAGGGGTTTTTTTTAGAGAAAGGAAGGAGAGGAGAGTTCTGGGAAGGAAAAAGGTTTAAGGGGTGGGAAGGAATCTGGGGTTCAGTGTATCCTGGTCATCCGCCTCCAAGACCTAGACAAACCTCACCCCATGTAACCGGGCACCCTGCTAAATCACCTGACGTAGCGAACCACTTGGGGTGACCTATGGCAGAGGTGTTGGTTATCCAATAAAGGTTCCCGGGCGGCGGTACCCATACCCGCCTCCCAAGAGATACTCAAATTTGAAAATACGTAGTACTTATACCTGCCAGGGGCACGTCCTCATGCGATCCGAATTACATTGGTAGCTTTGTTTGAAACTTCACGTACACAGATGGTTTATATGGTGCCTCGCGTTCGGTGCGGCGCGGCGTCAGAGATGCACTCGAAGACAGGTTCTTAAATTTTAACCATACAGACGTTACCTTATTAATAACGTTCGATTTACAAATACAAGTTTAAAAAAATCACTTACTCGTATTTAAACAGTGGTAAAAATAATTCATTAAAAATTCCCAAAGTTTAATTTTTTTATTTCAATTTGGGGTCGGAAACTTTGGTTTCACAAAGGTGTACATTTTAATTATTTTGTGGTTAACTTTTAGATTTGAATATAAGGCGTGATGTTTTCTCTTTCCAACACCGTTTAGATCATATTTCTAACCTTTATAGTAAGGGAGACACAACGATTTCTATGAGACCTATGTGAGTTGTTCCGAAAAGCGAAAAGTTAGGGAGGGCTTAAAGTTTCAAGAACCTTTTAAAACTTATGTATTTCAGACCAAAAATATTGAATTTTATTAATAATATACGTAAATAGGTAGATTTATCATACTGGGTACAAATAGGATAAAAACAGCAACTTTCATTAATCTGCACTAAATTTAATCCCATGATACCTACATACAATTTATTTTAAAGCACTGATAAATAGGACATGTTTATATTATACTCGTAATTCTACACTTACAATATTATTATGTATCTACTATTGAATGTGGCCTGTTTTTTCGTGAAATGTTCTGTCCATTTTCTCTTCCTTTCTCGTTTTGATAAATATAGTTACGTATTATTAAATAATTCCTTAAATTATTCTTGAAAATTAAACAAAAAAAGCATTTCATACGCGGTAGAAGTGAAACTTCAGAAAACTAAAGTCGACAAAAGTGGGAAGGCTACGAAGCACCACTCAAAGAAGAGACCAATTATTCTATCTCATTCTCTCGCAGGCGAATTTCTGTAGATGTTTGTGTTTGTCTCTTTACAGTGTCACTTTTTCGTTTCATCGAATTTCAAATCACAACGATGTTAAATAAGTTTTCACTTCAAAAAATGTCTTCCACATATCGTCACTAGTCACTTAGCCTAGTAACCAACCAACCTCTAACCCCGCACCTAACTGGCAAAACCTAGGATGTAAAAAAAAATTGTTGAAAAAAAAAAACAAACAAAAATTTTGATCTCCAGTAACTTATTGATGTCTTTTTTATTTTTTTCTTCTAACCTAACATAAAAAATCTTACGCATCTCATCGCTGGTCACTCAGCCGAGCGACCGCCAAAACCTTCACCCAACCATAACTGTCTAATACCTACTAATTATTCAATGCTTTCAAGTTGAAACAAAAAATATCAAAAATGTCACCGGACACCAAAATTTCATTTAAGTTTTTTACCTCAAATAATATCAGGAATTCCCGATTAAAGTAAGTCAAGTACCTACGTCCTTTAATACCATGTAGGCATACGTTTTAGAAGCAATTTAAACATGGATAATTAATCTAAGGTTATGCAGGCAGCTTGGGTTGTTAAATGAGAAAAGCGGCATCAAATTTCTCGTTCAATGTCAAATACAAACTGCTGGTATTTACATCTACCTACATCTTTTTATATATAAAAATGAATCGCAAAATGTGTTGCTAAGTGCAAATCTCGAGAGCAGCTGAACCGATTTCGCTAATTCTTTTTTTAGAATATTCCTTGAAGTACGAGGATGGTTCTTACGGAGAGAAAAATGAAGAAAATTGGGCAGAAAATTGGATAATTTCAGAAAACCTAACGACTATCGTACGTTTGACAGTTCGCGTGTTTGAGAATGACATTTTGCAAAACAATGATTGTTAAATCAGGATTCTATTTTTTTTAATTTTTAAGTTGATAAATTTATTTAAAGTAGGAGTTTGAATCGAATCAAGAATTTTAGATATTTTAAATAGGTACCTATGATAGGTACCAAATTTAATATACATGAAAAATGGAAATTTGAATAAAAATTGTAAAAGGTGGCACGCGGGCTGTTTAAAAACTGAATGTACTAGGATTGAATATATGGAAAGCGGGAGGGAGGGAGAGATGGGGGTGGGGGGGAGGGGGAGGGAGGTCGGTGAGAGGGGAGGGGAAGGAGGAGGTGGAGGAGGCGGAGTGGGAACCCCCCTCACACCATGCGAGCGAAGCCGCGGGAAAAAGCTAGTTACTAATATTTAAATTACAGTTGCAATGTGGCCTGTAATAATGTGTAATTCAAATTATAATACATCGTAGCTAGTTGATACCTACATCGTATAATGTTGGACCAAAAATGTTGTCATCATGTAACATTTCAATAGAATTTCGACATTTCAAAAGGATCATTGTGGTAAATGTAAAATTGGTGTGGGTTATACATTATGCTTCAGTATTCAGTATTTGTGGAGGGAGGGCGGTGAGAGGGGAGGGGGGAAGTGAAGGAGGCGGAGTGGGAACCCCCCTTACACCATGCGAGCGAAGCCGCGGGAAAAAGCCAGTTTAAAATGAAAATTAATCGTGCCAAGGATTACGTATCTAAGTTTGTGAAGTATCACAGAATGTATACATGCACTTTAACAATTAATTAAATAATTGATATTAGATGATTTGTTCTTCTGTTAAGAGAGCATAACCATTTTATTTGCATATTGGGAAGCGGGTACGGGTACCGCCGCCCCGGGAACCATGTATTATATAACCAACACTTCTGCCATAGGTCATCCCAAGTGGTTCGCTACGTTTGGTGACTTAGCAGGGGTGCTCGGGTTCATGGGGTGAGGTTTGTCAAGGTCTTGGCGACTGATGTATCTCCCACCTGCTGCGTGGCGGGCCGGATCGAGAGAGAGACTGGTTGGGGAGGTCTTTTGACCTCTCCAGCCAGAATCCCTTGACCCATCGCCTTGCACCGCAGTTGCAGGGATGGATTTATACGTCCGTCACTCCTGGACACACTGCACCCATCCCTCATTACTTTTTCCTTCTCAGAACTTCCTCTCCTTTCTTTCCCTAAAAACCCCCTCCACACAACATCCCCCAAAGACGATATAGGCACCAAGGGAATTTATTTTTCTCGGGGTGTCATGTGTGGAGCTAATGAAAAACAAAAGTCCTTATCGCTAAGACGAACGAGTTTCGTGTCCCGTGATGGAAGTCGAAATATTCGAGATAAAACTTCCTAGCGGAGAAGTGAGGGGTTTTTTTCAGATTAAGGACCCGCAACCCGGATTTGTACCGATTTATTACATATTTCCCTTAAACACGGTAAGTTTTAAAGCTCTTAAAAAAATATATGTTATTCTTGAAGATAATATCTAGACTTTGCCCGCGCCGAAACGCAAATTATATAAAATTCCTTCGATAGAAAAAAATCGCAAAGTATGCTCCAAAAATTATTATTAACACTTTTTTTTCAGTTATTTTACAAGTTATATGTATGAAAAAATTCACAGAGTTTTCTTTAAATGCTGTTTAAGACAATGCCCTCGAGATTTTTCTCTATTTTAAACGAGTCGTGTTTTATTAAACATTTTCGCAATTTTCGCATCGATTTTGTCGCTGTAAATGTTAGCGCTCTCCTCTAAGATTTGTAATCTCGTATCTCTACATCTTCTTCTTTTCGGGCCCGGTTGCAGAGCCTTAACGCGATTTCATCGAAATTTCAACTGCACGAAAATTCTAATTTCTATCAATTTGTACAGAAATAAAAGAAAAAAGCGTTCATCTTTTTTAACGGAAACAAATCGCAAAAAAACATCGTTTTCGGGGGAAATGTTCGCAATTGGATTGTATTTTCTAACCCTTGCGGTGGAACGCGTTGATGATTAGTCTGTAAGATTTAAAGGATTTGTCCTTGACCTCAATTCGGTAATCTCTGCTGACAGGTAGAAGGGACCTATATCCCTTCGTCAAACGAGATCCACTCTGAACCAGCGAAAAACCAAGAAACCGCAGGCCCAAAATTAATTCAAGCTAATAAAAATATAACTTGAACATAAACCCCAAGTTTTTCGACATCCTTGTTTTATTCAGGGTGTAATTATGTTAACAAAGTACTTGTTTATTGCCGACTTAAAGTTGTTTTGATAATATTTCACAGAACTTGCAAAAACTGTTTAAGAGCCCCGCAGACCTTAAAAAAATACGTTTTTTACGAAACCATGAATAAATCAATGCTCGCCAAAAATAAACCTTTTACGTAAAAAGATTTTAAGACAACGTTGCCAGCTACCAGGCTGATGTCTAAAATTCGCTGCGTAAACGAAATATTTTCAAAAAACCTTTCATTTAAGTAGAATAAAATTGTTATCAAATTATACATCCACTTTTCAGATAAAGGAAAAGAGGAAAGGAGAGCAGACAGTCGTTAAGAAATATTGATAAAGTTATTATATTGGGTTAATGTTTGTATCCCTACAGAGAAGTAATTTTTGTTAACATTATTTTATACCTATTATGTAATGGGAGGCAATTATTATTTGAAATTAGCACAGACCCGCTAAAAATCGTGGGGTATTATAATTGTAGTTAATGTTGTTGTATATCGAAAGACGATCAGAAATTCACCTTTCGAATGTTCGTAAACTTGAAAAATTACGGCATCTGTTACAAAATTTAAACAAAGGAAAAACACGAATTCCAAACATAGATTTTTTTACATTAGCTCCACATAGGAGGCCCTGAGGAAAAATCCCTCAGGGCCTATGTCGTCTTTTGGGAATGCTGTGTGTAGGGTCTTTTTAGGGAAAGAAAATAGAGGAAGTTCTGGGAATCTGGGTGTCTAGGAGTGACGGACGTATGAATCCAGAGATCGATGGATTGAGAGATCCCAGCTGGAGATTAGATCTCCGTCAACCATCAATCTCTCCCGATCCGGACCGCAACGAAGAAAGTGGGCAAACACATTGGCCGCCAACCAAGACCTAGACAAACCTCATCCCATGAACCCGGGCACCCCTGCTAAGTCACCAAACTACTTGGTGTATAGCAGGGGTGTTGGTTATCCAATAAATGGTTCCCGGGCGGCGGTACCCATACCGCCTCACGAATTGTAATAAGGATTAATTTAAATCATTTTTGTACCTACCTACTTTATAGCTTCTCTGAATCGTTCCAAAATCAGACCCAAATTTTTGAAAATCAATGTATATCCCAGTTCTAGTGATCATTGAACCAGAGTTACACAGAGGCACACCACCGAAATTATTATTTTTGATGATTGTAATTATTAGGAAGGAAGACGAAACCCCAGAGAGTGTTAGTTGAGAGTTGACTGGAAGAGAAATGTGATCTCATTAAGCAGAGAATGTTACATAACATGTGGGTGTTAGTTTATGGGTGGCTTTAGAGGGTGAAGGAAACGGTTTTAGGGGGTGAAATGTAAAGAGGAAGTTTCCCCCCAGAGGGCGCATATTGAAACTTTGAAAGCAGGGGATTAAGGGTTAGGGGGGCAACAACAAATTAACAAGGACAATATGATTCATTATTACAATTAATTGACCTAAATTATCATAGTTTTGGGGCAGGATTTAATTGTTTAATATATTGTTCAATCCCAATTCCCCACACATTCAAAGATTTGGTAACCGCGATGTGTATCCAGATTCAAATTGTTTTGTTGTATTTCAATTATTTATTCACACCTTGAAGGCTTTTACATGTTATACGTTATTGTACATAGATACACCCCAAGTGGTTCGTTACGTTTGGTGATTTAGCAGGGGTGCCCGGGTTCATGGGGCGAGGTTTGTCTAGGTCTTGTAGGCGGATGACCAGGACACACTGAACCCCAGATTCCTACCCACCCCTTAAACCCTTTTCCTTCCCAGAACTCTCCTCTCCTTCCTTTCCTTAAAAAACCCTCCACACAGCCGGAGTCACAGCTTTGACGGCCGGCGTAGTCCAGTGGTAAGGTTCTTGACTGGCACTCCGAAGGTCGCGGGATCGAATCCCGGCGTGGCAAATAAATTTTATTTGATTAATTTGTGTTATTTCACAATTATTCATTTTAAAAATTATATAGTATATTTGCTGCACGTTCCAGAGTGGAAGATACTCTCAGTATCGCCCTGGTGTGAGACCACCATTCAGAATTGAAACGTTGCTTGAAATGGCTTTAGCCGTGTTTGGTGACCAGATCTGAATAGCCAGGTACTTCCTCACCTTCCTCTTCCCTATCTCCTTCCCCTCCCCACTACCGTCAGCCTCACAACATACCCCAATTGGGGATGCCATAGTCCCACTGGCTCCAGACGGGAGCAGTTGGGACTCTTGTGCGGTATACATGTAAAAAAAAAAAAAGCATCCCAAAAGATGACATAGGCCCTGAGGGTTTTTTTTCCTCAGGGCCTCCTAAAAAAAATAATACGCAAGTTGTTCAAGAGTATAATGATAAGCGTATAGTACATAACGTAATAAACTGAGCATTAAGGATATAATAAGAAGGTACAATTCATGTAGGTATGTAGTTTCAGTCATGTAAAGTTGCACAAAGGAGTTCAATAAGTTTGAGTATACTAAGAGTAAAACAGAAGTGCTTAAGGCTCTGCAACCGGGCTCGAAAAGAAGAAGATGGAGAGATACGAAATTACGAATGTTAGAGGAGAGATTTTTGATGCGAAAATTGCGAAAATATTTAATAAAACACGACTCGTTTAACATAGAGCAAAAATCTCGAGGGCGTTGTCTTAAACAGCATTTAAAGAAACACTGTGAATTTTTTCATTCATATAACTTGTAAAATAACTGAAACAAACGTGTTTATAATAATTTTTGGAGCATACTTTGCGATTTTTTTTCTATCGAGGGAATTTTATATAATTTGCGTTTCGGCGCGGGAATGTCTAGATATTATCTTCAAGAATAACATATATTTTTTTAATAGCTTTAAAACTTACCGTGTTTAAGGGAGATATGTAAGAAATCGGTAGAAATTCGGGTTACGGGCCCTTAAGGTACTATGAAAGTAGTTATAGAGGAATGTGTGATTACTATGTTGATATAATTATAAACTTAAACATGAATAGTTTGTTCTAAAGCAAGTTTTAAAGAACAAAGCTAAATTAACAGAGCGATAAATAGTACACGTGAAAAATAATACATGAGTTGCATCATCATAAAAGGTTATACAAATGAGGAAAGGGAAGAATTATTTTATAATTATTCTGTCACCGCTAAAATGCCGGTTACTCAATTTGGGGGGTGGTTTTGGGTACCGCCGCCCCTGGAACCATTTATTGGATAACCAACATCTCTGCCATAGGTCACCCGAAATGCTTCGCCACGTTTGATGACTTAGCCGGGGTACTCGGCTTCACGGGTTGAGAGACTGGTTGAGTGAGGCCTTTTGACTCTTCCAGTCAGACTCAGTTGGAAGGATCGTTTCACACGTCCGTCACTCCTGAACACTCTGATCCCCAGATTCCTACTCACCTCTCATACCTTTTTCCCTCCCAGAACTTCGTATCCTTCCCTTCCTTAAAAAGACTGTCGACACAGCATTCCATAAGATAACATAGGCCTTGAGGGAAATAAAAATAAAATTAAAAAAATCTGTCAATAGTTCGTTCGAAAACGAGAAAATAAACCTTTATCTTGTGATAGAGTTTTTACAAATAAATTAAGTTGATTCTAATTTTGAAACCTTTAATTCACGGTTGAATTCAATTTCAATAAGATGTTATGTAAAAAAGTGGAAGAAAGTTATAGTTTTAATACATACAAAAATCGTATTAAAAATCATGGTATTTTATATTAGAGAGAACATATTCGAGTGAAAATCATAAATTTTGCGTGGAAATTCTAAAATTTAAATACAAATATTACAGTTTAACGATATCTTCTTTACCTTAGATTGAAAAACTTAGGCTAGAGGTAATAGAAAACTCACGGTTTTGTTGTACCCACTGACATTATTTCGGGATAAAACATCTGAAACTTGTTATAATGGTTTTTCAAAAATCAACATTTTCCGGGTGGTAGGTATCTACTCTACCTTCTCGAAAATCTAAAAACCCGTTATAAACACGAAGAAGAAGTAGGTACCTACCTGTTGTGTGTTATCTATTCATTCAGGAGGTCTAGCATGGTCGATCGATAAATCAATCCTATATTGACCAAATCCGTCATCTACGGTCAGTTATCAATATTTCCGATCATGGTAAAAAATTGGTAAGAGATATTCCGACCGACGATTGATAATTTTTTTCCCGAACTCCATAGTATCAGATATGTTTCGGTTAACTGTCAATATAAGCATTTATTTGGATAATGTCGTTCGTTTTCCAAAATTACTGGCTTATTAATGAATGGAGTTAAACTAATGAAGCTTTTAGAATTGAAAGAAGTCGTGTACGCAATCTATAGACCATAATAATTTAACTAAGCCGCGACCTATTTTTTTCCGCTCGATCTTTAAGATTGTCAATTTATTAATATTTTTACATAATTGTTCGGCGTTTGACGTTTAATTCATAGAAAACACCTCCTAGTAATGCCAGCATATTTATATCGATTTCTTATTTATTCCGGTGAAAGCGTGCTATCGATAGGGATTTTATCGATATAAAAACGTCGGAAGTTACGTCTATCGATCCGATATCATAAACTCATGGATTTTACCGTGCTGGATACAAAAAATTACAAAGAATTATGAAGGTACCTACATGTTTTCGTGTATTTTAATGTATTTACAAATAGATTTGCTCTCGATCTCACGTCACACACGTACGGTGGAATCATCATTCGTATACAAAGAGAAAATCATTTACTTTATTTAACATGACGTAGAAATGTTACCATAATTTTCTTTTTGAGACTCTTTTCTCGGCCAAGCCCGAGGGCGAAAGGCTATAATTGTGGAGTGCTTTATTTACGTTCGATCAACTTGAGTGCGCTGCATTATTATTTATCATTTTATGGGGGGAGGTACGTGACGGTCTGTTCGAGGCTGGGCTGTTTCTAGTCTCCATGGGCAGAGGAAATTTATAAATCTCACGTACCAAGTACTGTACATTGAACATTGTCTTTGCCGCGTCCACGTTTAGCAATCAACTCTAAAGGTTGGGTTATGGGCTGTTATTATTTAATTGTGAGTGTGTATAAAGAGAGTGGTTTACATAATGGTAAAGCTCTGGCGCTATGACATTATTTTCTATACCATTAAAACTTTGGTGAACACCCGCGAAGGATGTATATATAATGACATTGTGAAATTTGTATAAAAATTTTACAGTAGGTGGCGCGCGAGTTGTTTGAAAATTTTTTTTTTCATTATCTCCACATAGGAGGCCCTGAAGAAAATAATTCCCCTCAGAGCCTATGTCATCTTTTGGAAAGCTGTGTGTATGGTCTTTTTAAGGAAAGGAGGGAGAGGAATTTCTGAGAAGGAAAATAGTATGAGGAGTGGGTAGGAATCTAGGGGTCAGTGTATCCGGAAGTGACGGACGAATGAATTAATCCCTTCCATTGTACAAAGTCCTACTGGTTGAGGGAGATCTTTTGGGTCTCCCTCAACCAGTCTCTCCGGATCCAATGCGTGTATTTCATTTATTTTAGCAGCAGGAAGAAGCTGAAGGGATTCAGGAAGGGAGGAGTGGAACGCGGGAGGGAAACGTGGGGAGGAGAGGGGTTCGCGAGACAGTGGGACGAGGGAGGTGGAAGACCGGGAAGGAGCAAGGGTGGGAACACATGGGAATGGACACGCAGGGAGAAGAAATTTATTTCTTTATAAGGCATTAAAAATATATAAATGTTAATAAAGAACGTGACGGATATGAGCTGATCATAGTGTCGTATAAATGCAAGGTCTGCTTAGGCACATTTTATTATCATAAAATGTATTGATATAATGGATTATGTTAACGTTTTCCGGTATAATAAAATATCAATAATAATAATAATAATAATAATAATCTTTATTCAATGAAATAACAACAATATAACTAAAAAAAATAAAAAAATTACATACTAAATGTAGTTTACAAATAGATTACATCAATCAGTACAGAAAAATTAACAAACAGAAAGTAATGTAAGAAAGGTTACACAGGAGTAGTATAGTTATACAGTATTTTTAGTTGTGCATTGCCTGCCTCACTAGGTGAACCTGTATTGAGGCAGAAATTTTGTTAATTGTTTCTCGCAATTTTATCTATGGTTTTTTTATAAATGTGTAAAGTAGGTTTCCATTCAGCAAAAACTTTATTTTAGTTAACATTATTGTTTGCATATACCTACACAATTCATAAACTGCAAGGTTATTACTACAATAACAACTGTCAATGACTGGGCGTTTGGGTGAGGGCACCAGTATAGGCTCGATCATTAGAATGTATCCATATTTTAACATATTTTTTAAACTCTCTCTGTGTTTGACTCAGTTTGATGTTTTCTGGGAGAATGTTGAATATTTTTGTGGCAAAGTATCTAAAGCTACGTTGACCAAAGGTGGAAGAGAGTGCTGGAACTTGCAATATGTCTTTGTTGGAGTTACGTGTAAATCTTAAGTTTATTTTTTTTTCGTAAAGCACATGTTTGTTTTTAAAGAGATGCATGAGGATAGTTTTTACATAGATCTGTCGAACATCAAATACTCTCATTATTTTGAATATAAGGTCACTGTCTGCAGTTAGAGGTACAGTCGGGTTGAAAAGCAATGCGTGGACAAACAATCGTCCAGTTCATTAGTCAGACATCTCGAAAATTGAATTGAGTGTGCAGTTGTCTGTAAAAGTGGACCTCCCATCTGGTACAATACTCAGATTACCCATCAACCCCGCCAAAACAATTATGATGCAGAAAAACTTGCATTGAATTTTAAATGAAAATGTTGATGTTTTCTGGGTCATTAGTAGGATATTTCAAAATGCCATACTAATGTACCGGACGGTTATGCCTTCGGTGATGTTTTACAGCATATTTAATATGTCAAACAGAGGCACTGATTTGTGGTGAGCATTCGAATATTGCTTTCCTCACAATATCAAAACATGATTTTAGAGGTGATATTAAAAATAAAGAAGAGAAATTTTAATATCTAATTTTCAACAAATGATTTTTTTTTAATTTCTACTCATAATAATCATCCTGTTCTATGAAAACGTTTCTAATAAACCAATTTGGGAGGCGGGAATGGGTACCGCCGCCCCGGGAACCTTTATTGGATAACCAACACCTCTGCCATAGGTCACCCCAAGTGGTTCACTACGTTTGGTGATTTAGCAGAGGTGCCCGGGTTCATGGGATGAGGTGTGTTTAGGTCTGATGACCAGGACACACTGAACCCCAGATTCCTACCCACCCCTTAAACCCTTTTCCTTCCCAGAACCCTCCTCTCCTTCCTTTCCCTAAAAGACCCTCCACACAGCATCCCTAAAGATGACATAGGCCCTCAGGGAAATTATTTTCCTCAGGGCCTCCTGTGTGGAGCTTATGTAAAAAAAAAAAAAAAATTTCAATTTCACAAAAATGACCTCTATCCTTTACCTGGTGTATTTGGTTTCCACGCAAATTATAGTTCATTTTACCATTTCACCCAACAATGAAAGATAAAGCAAATTAGCACACTTAGTCATAAATTGATTTACTTTAAGTTGAGATAAGATGGCCTACTTTAAGGATGGTAATCCTCAATCAGTAGTTCATGCATTGACGCATTGCATAAGTACGCACTGTTTGCACTAGACAAAGGACATTCGATAGCCTCCATGTCGTAAAGGCATACCTACCTACGCATTTAACTTTGTGTCTGAAGGTATCACCATTTTATCATCTGATACATAGAGCTTTCAGATTTCGGTGTTTTGATGTTGATTATTAAGTTTTTCAACACTACAATAATGGCTTTACAATCGTCTTAAACCATTGTGTACTAACTCCATTTTTGCAGTGTCTGCGTTAGAGCTTGAAATGAGGGCTCCAAACCATAATCTAGCTCTGTCAGAGAGAACCACGTTGCTTGACCAATCATTCAGAGTTTTTCAGCACCGTGAACCAATCAGAAAAAAAAATTTCTTAAATTAGTTCTCCGGCCACTCTAAACTAAATCAGAATCCAACATCAGTATTAAACTTTTAAAAATAGTTTTTAGTTGGTCTGTGAAATGTGCTGGAGTAATTAATACAACACATTCAAAGCTCAACCTAAACCTTTACCTTAAATGTATGTCACAATATTTATTTCCATGGTAATGGTGATATTTACACAATAAAACCTACGCAAAACCATTGTTTTCTCAAAGGTAATATTTTTGACTTTGTTCTATTTGGTTGATCCAATTATGTATGAAAAATCTATCCTTATGAAAAAAGGCGTGTCTGTGGCGGGGTGGCCTTGTTTTTTTTATACAAATCTAAAGTTTTATTTCGAGATTGATAAAATTTCGCGCACTTGATCTTCAAAAGAAGACGAAGGTGACTGGCTATGTCAGATTTCAGCAGTATTAGCTTAGTCGCCTAACTTAGACTCTTCTTAGTTTCAGTAGAAAAGCTTGTCCTCACTATGTTTGATGGAAAATCTGAAGTTCCTTCAGGCTACCCAGCTTACTCGTGTTCATTGAATGTTTTGAATGCCTGTTACATGTGTAGTACAGACTTCATAATAATATAATGACCTGAAAAATAAGAAAAACAGAAGTACAGACGTTTGAAAAATATATATAGGACAGACAGGTTTAGGAAGGAAATGGGACTTCTGGTAGATGAAATGAGGTTTTGGAGCATCCAATGATGGAAATACTGCCGACCCTTTTTAGCCAACCCATCACTTTCATCAGATAGGTATACCGGATTATTGAAAGCCCTCGAGGGAAAGATACGCACGAAACAAGCGTTCAGGATTCTGGCAACGAATATGATGATGAATATTTGTAGAAACTACCAACCTACCAGCCTATAATTAGGTGATTTTGCAAGTTAGTTCTATTTTCTAATTGCTTTGTGATTTAAAAAATTTTATCTGTTGAAAACATTTATTTATGTAGTTTTATTGCCAAATAATCACGAAACCCGACTTTATTTAAAAAAACACAAGGATTATAAGAAAACCAAATAATAAAATACAGTTGGATCTGTCATTGGGTTTTCTGGGTTACTATAGTAGGAAATTTCAAAATGTTACTAATGTATCGGATCATTATGCTTACTGGTAATATTTTATAGCAAATTTAATACGTAAAACACAGACACGAATAAATAATATTTGATTTTTAATTTTTAACTTTATGAGTAAAACTTCAAATTGTAATATTTAAATAAATGAAGACAATATAAGCGAAACTCGATCGAAAATCTGGAAACAGAAAAATCAGAAAAACTTATTGACATCCCAGAGGTGTCAATAAGTTTTTCTGATTTTTCTGTTTCCAGATTTTCGATCGAGTTTCGCTTATATTGTCTTCATTTATTTAAATAATATTTGATTTATGGTGAGCTTTCGAAAATTATTTTCCTCGTTATCTCAATACTTGGGGATGTCTGCCTAATCATAACAAAATTTTGTAATTTTAAAACCGCAACGTTGTATAGTTGCATTCTTTGAATTCTTCGAAATTATTCATTTCTAACTATTACTTATTTATTAGTTCACCACAAAACACTTTAATAATAATAATGCATATTAAATCAGTCATTGACAAGCAATGCGGGCCACTGGTAATGGTTTGTAGAAACCGCAGAAATAAATAATTTCTGTCGGCTGTTATTGGCGATAACAACAAAATTGATATCACTTAAAAATATTGTCTTAATAATAAATCTACAAAATAATAATTTATGTACAAAAATTATGTTTTCAAAAACGATTGTTTTTTTATGTTGCAAAGATCACGCGTGTTTGTATTTTATATTTGCGAGGTGCGTTATGGGTACCGGCGATCTGGAAACCATTTATTGGATAGCCAACACCTACACCCCTGCCATAGGAGACCCCAAATGGTTCGCTACGTTTGGTGACTTAGCGGGGGTGCCCGGGGTCATGGGGTGAGGTTTGTCTATTGGCGGCACAAGAGCTTGCCCATCTAAAGTGTAACCGGCCGGATAGGGAGAGACTGTTTGAGGGAGACCTTTTTACGTCTCCAGCTGGACTCTCGACCCACCGCCTCGTACCGCAGTGGGAAGGGTGGGTTCATACATCCGCCTCTTCTGGACACATTGACCCCAACCCCTTATACCTTTTTCCTTCCCAGGACTTCTCTCCTTCCTTTTCCAAAAAAGTGCAAAAGATGACATAGGCCCTTAGGATTTTTCTTATTCAGGGTCTCCTGTGTGAAGCTAATGTAAAAAAAAACAGAGTGTGCAATTCACACGCGATAGAAGAGAAACATAGACAAGAATGGGAAGGCGACGAAGCTCCGCCTAAAGCGGAGATCGATTATATTATTTCATTCTCCCGTAGGCTAAATCTTACAGATGTATAGATGTATGTATTTGTCTATTTTTAGTGTCGCTATTTTTCGTCTCATAGAGTTTCAAATCACAACGGTGCTAAAGAAGTTTTCACTTAAAATATTCATAAAATATATATTTATATGCCATACAAATTTGTATACCAAGAATGACGCAGCAGAAAAATTCCAGGTTTAACTAAATATAGTCAGTACGACCAATATTATGGAACCCGGACAAGGATAAATTTGTTGTTATTATAAATAGCGTTTCACTTCTTCTCTATTGGTAGGCAGTAGGTGAAAGCATTTAGTATGAGTCTTTAGATATGTCTGCCGGTTCTACCGACGTACTGACGAGAACCAGTACGGCTGTATTAAATTATAAATTATAACAACCTCGCATAACACGAATTATTTCATCAGACAAAAATGCGGTACTTCCGTATACTGTAAAAAAACTGTTTTGGCAACTAAGGAGCATAAATCTGCAGTTTATTATGTGTTTATTCACTTGTAAACTTTACAGTGTTATTATTTTGGGGTTCCATGAGAACTCAGTATCATGAAATTTCAACACCCCTCTGAAAAATAGCACATAACCTAACTTAGCGTAACCTATTAAAACATTTTTTTTCATCACTATCAATGACTTTTCAAAGTAGGTGTTGAAGTTGTATAATTCTAAGTTGTCCAGTCACCTTATTTTATATTATTTTTATGCCATCCAAGTGTTATGAACCTGCACTATATTATTCTTTTATATGTCGGCCCGGTAAGCATAAAAAAGAAGACGGGAGATATGTAAATATGAATGTTAGTGGGAGCGCGCTAATGTTAAAAACGATAATTATTAAGTGAAAATTGTGAAAATGTTTAATATAACACGACTCGTTTAAAATAGAGCAAAAAATCTCTCTGCAAATGTCAGTATCATTTAAAGAAACATTTAGATTTTTTGACACCTATAACATGACAGAACAAAATGTATTTTTATTAATTTCTCAGAGCTTACTTTGGTATTTTTTCTATCGATGGAATTTCATCTGATTCCTCAGAAATGTTTTTTTTGTTTACATTAACTCCACACAGGAGGCCCTGAGGGAAATTATTTTTCATCTGGGATGCTGAGTGGAGGATCTTTTTAAGGAGAGGAAGGAATGAACATTGGTCTTGAAGAGACTCATGTTGTCGGAAGGAGGAAACACAGGGGCCGGCAAATCATTCCACAGTCGAGCTATTGAACACAAGAACATAGATATTACTTTAAATGTATAGATTCACCAAACTTCGCAAATACACTTTAGTATAGATATTATCTTAAAAAATATTCATTCAAATCAAATCATTTTCTAAGAATTTAAAAACATTTAAGTGTTTAAGGAAAATATGTTATAAATCGGAAGAAATTCGTAATTTCCTAAAACGAGTTTACATAAATAATAAGTTATGGAGCAATCAATATGACAACATCACATTTTTACAGTTAATTTAACATTTCAATGCCCTGTACCACATGTACAGCATAAAGACCATCATTAATAAATAAGGAGGAAAGCTGAAAAAAACTGCGTCGACCTAGAAATTTCAGACAAAAATATCTGTGATAATTTTCTGACGCCAAAGCGCACTTTTTTGAGTTTTTAGTGGGATATACAAACAACATGACTACAGTACAAACAACACTTCATTATCAAACATGACTACAGTACATATTAAAAAAATAAATGTTCCAAAAGTATTTAATATATATATATTAATTATATTTAATATATATATTAATATGCACACAAAGGTTAATGTCTTCAAGAGACAAAACAGCTGTCAAGCTGTCGGAAAATTTGTAAGAAATGATTTAGGATGCAAACGAATTCTCTTTTAACAGCGTTATTATTTATGTCTTTGCTCGACTTTTTTATGTTTCTCTTGGTCACCGGATAAAAGAGAACAGTGAAAAACAGAACATGATAAAATGGTAGTTTAGGTTGGGTTCGGTTAAGTTTGCAATTTTTTAATATTTTTTCTTCAATGTTATGTTTTGTCATTGAACCATTGCTTTTATATTTTTAACAAATTCCCTTTGTTTATGTAGGTACCTACTGGCTTTTGCGCTATATTTGATCTTATTTTTGATTTTGTTATGCTCACTTAAATGTTCTTTGTGAAATAAAAACAAATAACTTGTAAAAGCCCATCTGGGCGTGAAATACAAATACAAAATAAATAAATATAAATGGAAGTGAATAAAATGTATAAATTTATTAGAGCATTGACTGGCGGTAGGCAGTTAAGTCAACACTTGTTATTTCTGGTCAACCTTCCCCCACAACAATGGTAGGACATTCTACGAGTATCCTCTGAAGGTTGACTGGTTAATCCGGACTACATTATATACCTGCCGTGCGATTAACGTCGAACACTTTTAGACATCAACAGAAATTCCGATACAATATGATATCTCTACATCTTCTCTACATATTTTAAATTAAAGTCCCTCGTCTAACTGTCTGTGAAAACTACTGAACGGATTTTCATGCGGTTTTAGATAGAGTGTTTTGTGAGGAAGGTTTAGGTTTGTAATTTGTCAAGGAATTGTGTAAATTGGTTGAAACATAACGATAATTGTTAGAAGTGTCAGAAAAAGTCAAGCCGCCTGATAGCTTTCATCGAAAACGCTGCCTAATCCTTTTGGGATATAACAAAACAATGCATGGTGGGATATTCCTCTTTTATAGATCTACAAAAAAGTCCGCGAAGGCATTTATCAATCTTTTACGGATAGCTTGCTATTCCCATTCTATCTTCTAAAAAATGGTCACGAACATTGCGGTAATTGAAAAGTTATTTAGGCCGATACAGTATTAATCCTTATTAACTTTAATACGTTAGTTACCCCAAGCATTTCATGCACATTATTATAATCTTTCACACCATCTCTACGTATTATAAATTAAAGTTCTCCGCGGCATCTGTCTGCCTCTTCGCGATAAACTCAAAGACGGCGGTGGTTATAAAGGTTGGTTAACCATCCAGTAGATAACGTTGTGTTTTATTAGCCACAGCAACACGTGGCCGGGTCAGCTAGTGTATTATAATAGATTGAGAGTTACAATGCCGAAAATTACTTGAACACGTTCTGACGATGCACAAATTTTCGAAAAGGAATGACACACTTTAATTCAACCAAAATGTCAAATTACGTGCTCACATTTCTTAATCTACAATGGAAGTAATTTTACTATCCAGTTTGGACCGTTATTTGGACTATAAAACGATAATGTGCGTTTTCATCCCGTGACAAAATATACCCGACAAAATATCCTGCGATAAAATATCCTACGGTAAAACATCCCCCAACAAAATATGTATATACTAAAATTTTACCTAACCTAACATAACAAAAAAATGACAAAAATAATACAGACCTATGAAAATGTTGTATTGTTCAAAAATAGTAAAATGGGACAAAAATAATATAGATAACAATAATTTATTGTCTTTACAGGATGTCAGTATTATTTTTGTCCCATTTTTTGTTAGGTTAGGTTAGATTTTAGTAGATATTTTGCTGGGGGATGTTTTGTCTGTGTGATATTTTATCGGAGGGTATTATTTTGTCGGAGATATTTTGCCGTGAGATGAAAAATCGCGGAGCCCCGTAAAACATGATTTGCGTCTTGTTTAAATTTTTGCATATTTTAAAGTTTTACAACTTGTGGAAGTGAAGTTTCTAACTGAAACAAATGGATTTAACTAAAAATTGTGGACAGAGAGCTGTACAATTTCATCGTGACAGAGTTCACATCACTCTTGGCTCTACAACCCCTGGTGGGTATTGACCTCCTCAAGAGTCTTCCTCCACTCATCACGGTTTTGTGCCAGCTCTCTCCAGTTTACAATCTCCAAGGTGGATATATCTTTGAGGACGTTGTCGCTCCATCTTGAACTTTCTTCCCAGGCTCCTTCGCCCTATTGGTCTTGAGTTCAGCAGGGACTTTGGTGCTTGATGCTCGATCATTCTCTCTACATGACCCCCAACCACCGAAGATTATTAGATGATATATACAAAGAGATAAAAACTTCGTAAAGCATTTAGCATTTAAATAATTTCACCGAAAAAATCATTTGATTTCCATCATAACTGCGTATAATGTGCACACGTTATGAAATAATAAAAAATACATATTCTTTGATATTCTTGTAGAGCCATTTTTATGAAATAACGTCTTTGTTATTGTTAAAGTTATCATAAAAAAATCGTTATACTTTCATTTTATTATAATTTGAAGTTTTATGAAAAACTGAAAAATTTCGACTGTGTAAAGCTTCAGACTTTTGGGATAAACTGGGAAAAATGCAAACATGTATTACTATAATTAAAGTAAAATAATTATATTTAACATTTTGAAATTTATGTAACTTAATTGGTATTAAACTCAATTAACTATATGTGGACACGACTTTCTGAAGTGATTAGTTTCGAGTTACGCTCTGAATTCTGTTATTGTGTACCTACTAATCACTTGGTACTAAGATAATTTATGATCTAAGGGCCTTGACCAATAGAGCCAACTGAATACTTAATTACAAATGTGTTTATCCGGGAAATACGGAAACCCAAACAAGGCTAATCCAGTACCTAATCACTGACGTCTAATAGTAATGGATAATTGATTTGTCATACCTAACATAACTAAACAATATACGAGTATGTAGTTTCCTTGTGCGTACGAGTGTGATGTTTATGAATTGAAACCTATCTATTTTCGATTTGGGAGGAGGGTATGGGGGGTGTACGTCGTCACGGGAATCATTTATTGGATAACCAACACCCCTGCCATAGGTTTACTTCAAGTGGTTAGTGGTTCTCCACGCTTGGTGATTTATCAGCGGTGCCCGGGTACTTGGGGTGAGGTTTGTCTAGGTCTTTGGGGTGAATGCGTTTTCCCACCTACTGCGTAGCGGGCCGGATCGGGAGATACTGGTTGAGGGACACCTAACCAAACCCGCAGTGGGAAGAATGGATCTATACGTCCGCCACTCCTGGAAACATTAGATTCCTACCCACCCATTGTACCTTTTTCCTTCCCAGAACTTCCTCTTATTTCTTTCCCTAAAAAAACCCTCCACACAGCATCCCCAAAGATGACGCATCCCAGAGAGTTTTTTTTTTTAGGGCCTCCTGTGTGGAGCTAATGTAAAAAATGTGTTAAGAAAATTATCAAATTACTAGCCGTGAGGTTTCCGTTAAAAACCATGAATTTAACTTGACTGCCAAGATGAGAATTGAGAAAAATGTTGTTTCTTTAAAAAAGTATACTCATATGAAACATAAATTCATTGTCTGGAAAAAACATTATTAAGGGAAGGTGGGTACTTTATCACTTGTCTTGATTTGAAAAGATTCGAATATTATAATTTGCTAAAGAATAAACTAGCTATCCATAAAGGATAATAACGACTCTCAAACGAAAGATGTGAAACACAAAACGAAACAAATTAAGATGAAACCATACTAAATAATGCAAAATCATAATGATGCTTCAATTAAATACTGCGTGTAGAACATATCTTGGTCCTTAAAAACATCGGTAATTTTTTCATACTTAAGTCTTTTAATAAGCCTAGAAAAAAATAAAGTATAAGGTCTCTAAAAAACACTTTCAAGTCTAAACTCTCCTATTTATTAACCCATTTTCGGATATGGTTTAATCGTTTATTGTGGCAAATTCAGTTTCTTTTATGATAATCGCAAAAAAATATATATATATTAACGCCCGAACTTCACAAAATCAAATAAAATATGCATTTTCGCATTGTTATTTTAGAATACGGCCGGCAGTAGACGAATTTGGGTTTTCAAAGTGAACCCTATGCCGTCCACCGAAGGACTACATATTTGTCACGCCCATTCTTTTTAGCCCCCGGACGGAGCGGGGAACAGACGTTAGGCTCCGCGTCGCTTTGTTGTAATGAAATAAATTTTACATTTCTGTTTTATTACAATAAACAATGCGTAAAAAAGGAGTTAATGTTTTTTTACAGGCCTTTACGAAATCAACCTGAAAAAAAAATCTCAAATACCTTTTCCAACCTTTCCAAAAGCTTTTTCTCGAGTATTTTTAAACTCCTCCCATAAAAGGGCGTGAATTCCGATTTCGATTTTTTCCTGGACTATTGGATCGCCTTAAACATATAAGCTCATCATTCTTCTCTTTTAAGATCTCACACACGTACATCTATACTTCTTAGGTACCTATCTATATTATTATTTTTAATGATAATAATCTTTTCCAATCCAAACAAGCGATTAAGTTACATTTGTATACTTTTAAGCATATTACCAGACGGTTATTTTAATTTTAAATTTGCATCTTTACTGCTTATTTTTGAAGGCCATTTTTAAATTGGAATTAATGTTTATAATATTAAGCAACGAATAATTGTTTTCTTCATTTTGTACTGAAACCAGAATTCATGGTTTGCATCTTGGCAAAACGAGTTACATTACACGGTTTCAGGTAATAACAACTAACAAAAATAATAAATAAATAACATTTTTATATAATTTTTATAAATATGTATTATATGTATAACTAGCTGGTTCCCGGCATGCGTTGCTATGCTATTTAATAAAGAAATTGTTTCTCCCTGAGTGTCCTTTCCCATTCGTCCCGTTCCCCTTCCGCCTCCCCTTCTTCTCCTGCGTCCTCTTCCCCTCTCGCGTTCCCACTCCTTCACCTCCACCTTCGTTCTCCCCCCCCTTCCCCCGTCCCGCGAACCCCCCTCCCTAGTTCCCCTCCCCCTCCCAGGTCCCCCTCCCAAGTTCCCCTTCCCCTCCCTGGTTCCCTCCTCCATCTCTCCCTCCCTCCTGCTTTCCATAGCAATAGCCGCTTCCTCGCGTGCCACCAATAGCAATTTTTTTATACAAATTTCATAATGCCAGAGCTCACCGGAAGTTTTATAAAAACCTTGTCCTGACAATAAAGAACACACAAAAAAAAGAATTATCCAATTTGGTGCAGTCGTTCGAAAGTTATGCGCTTAGCAACACATTCAGCGATTCATTTTTATATTATAGATATAACTTTTTTCCTGTCCAAAAGTGGTTCATAAAGATGTCATGTGATTTTATGTTATATTTTACTATTTAGTAATTTATGGTAATTTGGCCTTACTATGTTTTTCCGGTGACCGGACATCTCAGAATCAACTCAACTCCTCCTCAACCTCCTTTGAAAAGTCATTAAAAGTGTGAAAAAATGGTTAAATAGGTTACGTTACGTTAGGTTATGGGCATTTTTCAATTATTTTTGTTTTATTATTTTTTTATAGAATGACTTTTCAAAGAGGTTTGAGTTGATTCTGAGTTATCATATCATAGAACCGTTTTTCTATCTGTCTCTTACAATCTAAATTATAAACACACATTTTTGTGTAAAGTATTTTGGGCAATCGAGGGTCACCAATATGGGCTGTCGGGTCACCTGTTTGGTGAATATATTGTTTTTATGTTTTATCCAGATCTGGCAGCTTACAGAGCCTGCCCACGTCTGTAAGACTGAATGCGTGTTTAAATATGTGCGGAGGTGTTTAAATAATAACTCTTGATATTCACGCGAGTCACAATGTATTTACAACAGAAACTTTATGTTACAATAATTTGTACAAGTTTAATATTATTCTTGCTTTGAGGTAAAGCAGGTAAAGAGGGCGAACACTAGAACCGGAATGGTTTTGCAAAACAAAATGCGTTGTCACGTACCTTGCTGGCCAGGGGTGACCGGTGATACCACTGTGCAAAATCTAACAAAAATTATATATTATGACTGTTCGTTGCCTCGCTACAGTACTAAATAGAACAATTGTTCAATGGACAGTCCTTAAATTCTCGTAAAATACCCTACGATAAAAAATTGCATTTATTTTTAAGTCAAATAATATTTATTTATTGAAAAATAAAGTAATACATAAAAACATAAGCTGCACATCTCACTGGGGCATTCCTGTATCGAGATGTGCTGTGCAGATTACTATGTGGGTTTTGTTTCACTTGAAATACTTGTATAATATAGTTCAATCTTGTTAATAAATCTTCAACCGGATCTTGGACAGGTGGGAAATAATTAAATTACTCATATGTTATTATGCCTAGCTTGTCCTTGACGATAATAACAATAACGTTCAGAGGAGCGATTCTGTATCTTTCGTGGATACGAAAAAGATTCCATACGGAATCGACTTCAAATTTGTGTGAATTTCTATTTTATTTATTTCTGATCTTCATTATTTTATCTTTTTATTATTTTTTGCTTATAAGCAATAAATTCAAAATACTCGTAGGTACTTACGAGTCCTTGCCAAATTATTGTGATGGAATTTAAAATATTTTAATTGCAAATTCTGCGCATTAAAAATTCCCAGCTAGCATAATTCCTGTAGAATTGTCTCTTAAATGTCTGTAGATAAACTATAAATAGTAGAGATGAAACGGATAGTTGTTTGGCCGGATACTGGATATCCGGCGAGCTGCGAGGCCGGATGGCCGGATATCCGGCGGCCGGATATTACGAAAAAAGCGAAATCGCTTGTAGCCTGCGAACGCTGAAAATTTCGTCTTTATTCTCCATAATTTACCACTTGTTAATTTTGAGTATTAATTCAAAATATTCTCTTTGATAAGAAGAAGAACAAGAGGTATATTATGGTGCTTCAATGTCAGTATTTAATCCTTTCAATAATCTCTGTGTTTTTTATGATTTTTAGTTCACTATAATGGTGATTGTGATTAGTTAATCATGTTAATTTAAGTTTTCGCTGCTCTGCGAGGTTTTTGTAAATTTTTACTAAAAGTTTTCAGTTTAGATATTTGCTATTTATGTAGTTATCATTAGAGTGAATATCTCAGAAGAAAATTATTTTTTTTGGAAGGCCTTTTGGATTTTTTATAACTTTTTCGACTTTAAATAAAAGCTGTCATAATTATAAGCCATTTTATTGATATTTACCTCACAAATATTAATGTATTGCATTTTATTATAGGAAATTGTCGTAGTTTTTATCCGGCCGGATATTGGCTATAAATTTAGGCTGGATAGGCCGGATACCGGATAGTTACCGGATATCTGTTTCATCTCTAATAAATAGTTTTAAATTTTCCGAGGTATTCAGTTATTTTTATTCTATCTACTCGGAGTTATTAGCAGAAACTCAGCTCTAGGCATGTGATAACTGCAACAGTAAAAGCTTTGTTATGTAACTTTGCCTGGAATCGGAACTTTTCATTTTTTCGGAACAACTCATATAAGTTTCACAGCTATTATCGCTAGAAATACGATCTAAACGGTATTAGAAAGAAGAAACACCGCGCCTTATAATTTATTTCTAAAAGTAAACCACAAAGTGATTAAAATGTGCACCTTTATGAAACCAAAGTTTCCGAACGCAATTAGGGAATAATATTAAACTTTGGGAATTTTTAAACATGATACATTGAGTTGACGATAGCGTTTGAAATAAATTTTCCTAATAAAATATGTGTGTTTTTTTTCGTTGTCAATAATTTTAGTTAGAGAAACCATAAGGTGAGCCATTTTTTAAGCTTTTTATGTTTGAAATATTCCATTTATTTGGATTTTATTACACAGCGGAAATATTTTGACCTGCCTGAGGCCTGAAGGTTTAAATATATTTGTCTGGCATTTCTAGGTGAGTGCAACATTTCATAGCTCGCAACGTCAATTCCACCATGAGGGGGGTATGAAATATCAACTTAATCTTAAACAATGGCAGAAGATGCAATATTATTTATTGCATAATTAAATACTAATAAGTAAATATTATTTCCAATTTTTTTTCAGCATTTTCTTTATTGGATGCATTATTTTGTAGCGTCTTTCAGTGAATTTCTCAATAGATAATTAATTACTACGATTTGTCTATAATACAAGAATTCTATTCACGGTTGAAAATATAGTAACACTAGTGGAATATAAAACACACAATTCTACTGTCTTGTGTAATACATTCTAATCAAAGGTAAAGTTGAACAATCAAGGCAGTATGTATTTTACATTAAGCTGCATAAGATAAGTAAGGGATGTACAACACGGAGCAGTAGCTAGCATTTTATTCAATTAATTGGAAGAGAAGTGTAATTTTAGTGTTATGTTATTAATATAATAAGTAACAAACCATCTAATAGGCCACATGCATGGATTTCACAACGATTTGGAAAAAATCGTGTGGATGGATTTTTTTACTAAGATTACGAAAATGTTAGTAAAAAATTTTAGAAATGTACAGTTTTTTTTTTTTAAATAAATAAATCCATTATTTGGGCTCGTGACGTCACTACATGAAAATGTCCCGTCTCCGATAATGTTATTTTAATTTTATAAAATTCAACACTGATTTTTTTTTTATATGGCTACTATTTGATTTCAGGCAAATTTTTGAATTTGACATTTAACGTTCACTAGATTTATTGTTTATTCTCTGCGAACTTATCATTTGGTTTTTGACGTTTTGACAGATGTTACGAAGAGAACTCCGTATATTTAAGGCCTTCTGTACCTGTTTTATAAGTGTAATGATAATGCTGCTGATTTTAACAAAATCAAATTTTATAATATTCTTATTATTATTATAATCTACAAGCAATGGATATGGTCATATATAGACGTTGAACATTATAATGATTAGATAATGATCAATAAGATGGATCAAGGAAAAAAATATTTGTGAGATGTAATATTTTTGGTAAGCCTCGTTATTCTCCTGTGCCATTCGTGTGGAAAACAATTTTTTTTAAATGATTTTCGGCTATGTAATTCAAATCAAATCAAATCAAAAAAAATATTTATTGTAAAATAAAAATTACAAAAGGTGTAGCTTATGGGTAGACCCCATTTCTTCCAGCTAACCGCATTTATTTAATTACAATGTTTATATAATATTATTTGTTTTATTATAGTTACAATGTTTATACAGATAAAATAACAATATTCCAATGGAAAAAAAAAATACAAATATATATACCAATAAAAATAGGCGTTTCATTTACGTGAGGTATTCACTCAACGTGTAGTGACATTTATTAACAAGGAAAGTGTTTAGTGACGATTTGAATTTGTGTGTATCTTGTATTTGTTTAATGTTATGTGGAAGGTTGTTATATACTTTAATGGCCATGTAGTATGGTCCTTTTTGGAATGTTGTTTTGTTTGCTTTTGGTATTAATAGGTTTTCTGTGAGCCTTGTAGCGTATTTATGTGTTGAGTTTTTTAGTGGGAACTTGTCTGTAGATGATCGCACTAACATGCATAACTCCATTATATATATGTCTGTGACTGTTAGAATTTTCAGATTTTTAAACATAGGTCTACATGAATCTAAACGACCGGAGTTTGTAATTTTTCTTATGCATCTCTTTTGTATGATGAAGACATCTTTGGCGTTTACCGAGTTTCCCCAAAAAATAATACCGTATTTTATTATTGAATATACATAACCATAGTATGCGGCTATTACTGATTCGGTGTTCAATATTTTTCTCAAGGTACCCAGAACATAAGAAAAACTACTGATTTTTGCTACAATTTTTGAGACATGTTCTTTCAATTATAGTTTTTTCGCACCCATAAAATTATGTCCCGTCTTTCCGGTTTAAAAAAAATGGCCTGATTTTTCGGATTGAAATTTTCAAAAAATGCAAGGGTTTCAAAAATACGATTAAAAAAAATACGGAATGTCTTAGAATATTTGCCTAAACCGGAAAAAAAATGTGATGCAAGTGGCCTGTAGATTGTTCCTGAGCTTATATTGATTGGTTCTATGATCTCGAATACTGTCTCATTACCGCATCGCTTCGTCTCTTACTAATTAGGGCAAGTGATGCTATTGGTTAATTTTCACCCCGCGCCGCGCCGCTCAGATGTGATCTCTGAAAGGGATGTCACAGCTGGAATAACCGATATACTCGTAAGATCATGTGTTAACTCTAGAAAGTTAAGTTGCTTCCCGGTTCTTACCGCACATCTTCAGATATAACTCTGGCAAGACTGAATCAAAAAGACGCGTTGTAAACAGTTGGCTTCAGATTTCAGCTAACCTAGAGTGAATAAACTCGTTGTAACCCTTTTGGTAAAATGTTAAATGAAAGTAAGGGAGAAATTGAGTTTCCTTTGGGAGAGAACCCATACAATTATTGCTAAAGTTTATTTTAGTGTCTTACTATTGTTGAACTGTATATGTATAAACGTGTCATACTTGCAAATTGATTGTACTTAAAATAAAGACTAATTGTGTTTAGCGTAAAAATTGTGTATTTTATTTAATTATCTCGTTACAAATACATATAAAACTAAACGAGTGAATTCGAAAAACAATAATAACTAATATTTTCTATTGTGTGACATTGACGATAATGATGATTCTTGTTTAGAAAGAAATTAATTAATGGTATTGTGAGAAGCAGAACGGAAACTAGAGTTTGGCGTAGTGAACAGGCTAGGAACCATATGAAAATGTTTTTTACTGTTTATTTTGTTTTAATTATGGTTTTGGTAACATGTCTGTGGCATCCCAAAACAATGAAATGTAGCGGATTGAAGAAAGTGGAAAAGACGCAGATATCTTAATATTCCGCTGGTCACAACATTCAGATTCTGCCTACTAAATTCCGCATGGGAATATATATATTTTTTTATTATATTAAAGTAAATCAAATTTAATAATATTATTAGATTTTTTTTAAATTAACGTAGCTCGATGAATTAAAGATAATAAAAATGAATTAAGTTTTATTTGCCCCAACCAGGTTTTGAACCAGCGACTTCTGGTCCAAAGTCAGTGAGCTTGCCGCTACGCTGTACTACTGAGGTCGTCAAACAAAATTAAAGGAAAAACACAAGTGAAAACAATATTTTCTCAGAGAGAAAATTAATCATAGATCTTGATCCTTTTATAGGTCACCTAAATGCTTTGTTCGTTTCCAACGATCAATATAAAAGAAATTAATACAAAGATTAATTTAGGTGAGCATTAAAGTATGAAATATTAGTTTCTAAACATTTATGGTAAGTTTATAATAAATGCTAAGGTTTCTCTTGCTACAAAACGAGATCGGACAGATGCTCCAATCACGGAAATATGGTCAGAACAAGGAAATCAAGCTGATTCCGATAAGTTTAATTTACAAATAGAGTATTTATAGCCAGACTAGACGCCATGATTGTACTTACGACACGGACGCAGAATGCAAAGTAAACTCGTGTGTGCATTGCCTGCAAAGAACCGAGGGAAAGGCAAATGACCTAGTAATTGAAAGTTGTGCAAACGCAGCTGAATGGACGCAACCAAATCTCGAATAAACTCAGCTAAATCACCAACGCGATAATATTGTTCAATAAAACAAACATAATATTATCATATTGTATTGTACCTATCATTGACACACAAAGATCTGTTCTCATTGATAAGACGCTCACGTTCTGACTCAAAGTAAATTTCACAAGAACGGAAATAAATGGAAATTGCAAGGTTGTAGTACGAGATGACTGAAAACATAAATATGCTAGGCTAATCATGTCGCGTTTAGATTGATTTATGATGAGATAAATTTATTAAATACGCGATCACTCCTTTCATTCGTTTCCAAGGTGTCATTATGAAAAGGTGATATGTAAATGGTTGAACGAATGGAAAATAGGTTGATATTTGTGGAAAACAGATTTGTACAAGGCTCTTTTGTATTCAAACCGAAATCAGATGATCGCTCCCAGCGTTGAAAGAAATTATGCAACTCCACTTTCATTGAATAAATTATGTCTAGTCTAGATTTCGTGCGGGTGGGATGCAATCACACTATCACAGGCCACAGAAAGAAGAGCATATCGCAAAGAATTAATTTTATAGAGTCTTCGTTCACGTTCGAGCACGTATATGCAGATACGCACACTCCGTTTCTAAAACGAGCGATAGGAAAATTGACCGTGGTAAAGCGAGATAAAAATCGGAAGTCAACAATGTAATATGTAAATACCATAACATATTTTATCCAAACAATCGAAATGTCCGGGACCGATTTGGGCAAGGCCTACATTAAGACACGCATATTTTCTTACACATTGTTTATCAAATCAATAAAACGTCGACACAATACCAATTAAACTATGATTATTCAAATAAAATAATGAGCGAGTACTTACTTTTGTATAGAGTATTTGTAGTCGATGTTGCACGATGATTTCCGGAGGAATTTTCTTTACTTCAAACAATGAACTTGTTTTTGAGCGGTAAACAACTTTCAATATTTTGAAAACACAACTTTTGTTATTCTCGATACGTCGCTACGCGCACGCTGCACGGCGCACCGCTAATCGCACGCTGAGCCACACAAAAAGCTCCAACAGCAGCCAAACACTGACTGATTTGACGCTAGGAATACCAAACACACTTAACTCCGAGCAGCGTCACGCAAGCCTCCATCCCGGCTGGGAAAACGATGGCACCGAGCGATAAAGAAAAACACGAAAACTTTCGTAAAATCATCATCAGTATAATATGGGCGATGTATTTTGGTTAGGTGCCGGAAAACTGGTTGATGTGTTTGGCGGGAAATGTGCTAGCCCGTGCCCGTAGCCCGGCCGGGGGGACCCGAGATCGATCCACCCGGGCTGTACGCTGTACGGCTGTACCCTATACCCGCTGTAGGACGAGCGCTCCCACCCGAAAGCTCATTCAAGGGTCCAGGCGCGGACAACATTTTCCTCGTAAAGGGAACCGTTTCAGTCGACTGGAAAATTTCTGTAAAACAAGTCCTATTTTAAGTCCTACCATTTCAGACACGTGTTGTGTCGCCTTTGGATAAAAATAGGTAGAATGATGGAATGTTATAGAAAAAACTAATAATAATTGTAAGACATTAAAAATTAATATGCGAATCATTTTGAAGTGAAAACTTCTTTAGCACCGTTGTGATTTGAAACTCCATGAAACGGAAAAGCGACACTAAAAAGAGACAAACACATACATCTGTAGGATTTAGATAGCAATAAAATATGTATTTATTTCACAGGTACTCGGTTCCAATATAATACGATAAATTCACGGTCCTAAGCAGGTCTCCTTTGGTGTAGTGGTTAAAGCGCCTGACGAACTTTGGCAGACATTTAGCCGACCAAGAATCGAATCCTACGAAATCCAAAAAAAAATAAATTTTTTATTTTTTTTGTAAAATCAATAACCAATTGATCAAAATCCAAAATGATCAGATCCAAAATGATCAGGCAAAATAAAACACAAAAGAAAGCGACATCTAGCGACTTCGAAGAATAAGATACAAATACCAATAGGATGACCAAATGTATAGGAAAAGGTGTACTGGAATTCGACGACAAATATATGGAAAAAATCATCCTAAATCAATCTCCTCTTTGTGCGGTGCTTCATAGCCTCCCGACTCTTGTCTATTTTAGTTTTCTGAAGGTTTCACATCTACCGCGTGTGAACTGCATTCTTGTAATTTTTTGTTTTTACATTAGCTCCACACGGGAGTCCCTGATGAAAATAATTCCCCTCAGGGCGTATGCCATCTTTGGCGATGCTGTGTGAAGGGTTCATTTATGAAAGGAAAGAGAGGAAGTTCTGGGAAGGAAAAGGATATTATGGGTGGGTAGGAATCTGGGAATCAGTGTGTCCAGGAGTGACGGACGTACGAATCCATCCCTCCCACTGCGGTGCAAGGCGATGTTCCGAGAGAGTACGGCTGGAGAAGTGAAAGTGACTCCCTCAACCATTCTATCCCGATCACAAACCTCACCCCATGAACCCGGGCACCCCTACTAAACACAGCGAAATACTTGGGGTGACCTTTGGCAGAGGTGTTGGTTATCCTATAAATTGCGGTACCCATACCCGCCTCCCAAATTGAAAAACAAATCTACATGTTATTAATAAATGAAACAATTTAACTTTGTTTGAACCACTTTTATGTTTGAGTAAATCCGACCGGTTTCAGAACGAACGTTCCTTCTTCAGGGCAAATGTATACTGATTTGACAGTTTTGAAATATGGATGGGAACAATGTATTATTATGGTAGGGCTGGAGCTGTTGCTAGGTATTAATGAAGAGTGGGTGGGTAGGGGAACATATCCATGATTGGGCTATAAGACAATATTTTTTGTTTGTTGATAATAGATTCATTATTTTACATGTTATTAATTGATTTATTGCATTGCTTTGCTATAAAGTCTGTTCGTATGTCGTAAAACTTGGAACAGAGCAATGTTTTTTTCTAAATTTTCTTTATTCATTTTGTTTGTTACAGGTTTGTTTTACATGGTTTTTCGACTACCAAGCTAGGCAAATGCCCGTATTATGGTAGTCGAGATTCATAAGATGTTATATTAAGTATAATCACCCATATTGTTGATGAAAGTACAAACATATAGCATACATATTAAGGAAACTATTCATACTAGTATTAGGTACATTATCACATACAGGAAAGGAGTTAAACTAGGTGAATCTTGTATAAATAAAAATAAAATAGAATAACAAATAAAAATAAAAGTAACAAATAAAAATATTTTAAGAATAATAGAAATAAAAATAAGAATAAATATATAAATCATCTATACAGATATAAATCATCTATAAAAAACAAATGCAGGTATTCCTAGGCAGCGCATGAAATGGACGAACGATGTCAAAAAATATGAAAAAAAGCACCAGCGTAATATAAAGTTTTGGTTGAAAATTAATTTAGAGATAAGGGTGATAATTATTATTACATTGTCAAATACGCAAAATGCAATGCAGGGTGCAATCGATTTTACTTTTGGCGTAACAATGTTTGAGATTGAGTTTTCCGATGTTGCCTTTCAACCTTAAATCGCTAACAACGATAATTCATTGTAAAGTCCATACTTTCCATAAACAGTGGGATAAATTGAGTGTGAATTTTATCGCGCCTGAATTTCATTGTGATGAACTTTTGAAATTCTCGGCCGAGACCGAGAATAAATAAATTGAGAATAATAAGTGAAAATGCGCTATTTTTGCATAATATAGTATATTTAAGAATGTAATAATAATTTGTTTTACTTATATAGTTTTAATAATCAAAATTGAACAACATAATGTTGTATCACATAAAAAGGAATTTTTCTGCATTTTCACCCTTCAAAGAGTGTCGTCTCATGTCGTATAATTGACCAGATCTGCTAATATCCAACATACGTATAAAATAATACGTAATGATCTTGATATTCACTTAACTAGATTATGTAGTTATTCTGGCTAGTAATTATAATTAATCACAACAACACATAAAATAACTTATTTTTTCTACTACGAACAAAATTCAAACTTACTTTAACTACAGTTGTTTGTTTACAAAAGTAGTGAAATGAACGAACGGCGCGACGCGGCGGCGGCAGCGGCGGTAAGTAAAACCCGCCTCGCTGCCAGTCGACCAATCACAATCGACAGCTCTCTCACGCAATTGGTGTTAACCTAAGAGTATGGATATTAGTCAACCAAGTGACAAATGTTGACGCGCGCGGTATATTTGAATCCCGTTATCCTATACCGTACCTACTTACAACGGTCTCGTTTATGGCCGAGAATCTCGGCGATTTTTCGCCGAGAACCGAGACAGAGTTCTCGGTAGAATTTGTAGCCGAGAATGAAAATAAATAGAAGAATAAAGAGAAGTTAAATAAAAAATAACGAATGTATTGTAAGTGTGTGGGGATGGAATCTATGACAGAAAGATAGCTGGTCCCGGCATGCGTCGCTATGCCACTTAATAAAGAAATTGTTTCTCCCTGAGTGTCCTTTCCCATCGTCCCGTTCCCCTTCCGCCTCCCCTTCTTCTCCTGCGTCCTCTTCCCCTCTCGCGTTCCCACTCCGTCACCTCCACCTTCCCTCTCCCTACTCTACTCCCCCCCCCCTTCACCGTCCCGCGAACCCCCCTCCCGAGTTCCCCTCCCCCTCCCAGGTCCCCCTTCCCGCGTTCCCCTTCCACCTTCCCCGCCTTCCCTCTTCCCTTTACCGCTCCCTCGTCCCGCCAACCCTCCTCCCGCGTTCCATATGGTCCCGGCATGCGTCGCTATGCCACTTAATAAAGAAATTGTTTCTCCCTGAGTGTCCTTTCCCATCGTCCCGTTCCCCTTCCGCCTCCCCTTCTTCTCCTGCGTCCTCTTCCCTCTCGCGTTCCCACTCCGTCACCTCCACCTCCCTCTCCCTACTCTACTCCCCCCCCCTTCACCGTCCCGCAAACCCCCCTCCCGAGTTCCCCTCCCCCTCCCAGGTCCCCCTTCCCGCGTTCCCCTTTCACCTTCCCCGCCTTCCCTCTTCCCTTTACCGCTCCCTCGTCCCGCCAAATAATTTTTTTTATTTTTTTTATTCACATAAAAAGGAATTTTTCTGCATTTTCACCCTTCAAAGAGTGTCATCTCATGTAGTATAATTGACCAGATCTGCAAATATCCAACATACGTGTAAAATAATACGTAATGATCTTGATATTCACTTAACTAGATTATGTAGTTATTCTGGCTAGTAATTATAATTAATCACAACAACACATAAAATAACTTATTTTTTCTACTACGAACAAAATTCAAACTTACTTTAACTACAGTTGTTTGTTTACAAAAGTAGTGAAATGAACGAACGGCGCGACGCGGCGGCGGCAGCGGCGGTAAGTAAAACCCGCCTCGCTGCCAGTCGACCAATCACAATCGACAGATCTCTCACGCACTTGGTGTCAACCTAAGAGTATGGATATTAGTCAACCAAGTGACAAATGTTGACGCGCGCGGTATATTTGAATCCCGTTATCCTATACCGTACCTACTTACAACGGTCTCGTTTATGGCCGAGAATCTCGGCGATTTTTCGCCGAGAACCGAGACAGAGTTCTCGGTAGAATTTGTGGCCGAGAATGCCGAGACCGAGATCTCGGTCGACCCTTAATTCTATGCAATAAGCTAACGTCCTAATGCTGCGTATAAACAGGTAGGTTTTACCGAACCATGAATTATGGGAAAGAAACGAAGCAAAAGCAGCGGTGTTTCACGCAGTTTGTAGTTGCTTCGTTCCTTTCCCATAATTCGTGGTTCGGTTCGCAAATGTATGTGCCACAATCTGCCTATAAAGCAGCGAGGTTACTTCAAAATTTTCCCAAGGAAACCATTACAAAGCCTCCCTAATATTTGAACTAGCTGACCCGACAAACGTTGTTCTGCCATATAAATTATTTCTAGTGAATATTTTGGTTGTTAAATAAAAAATAACGAATGTATTGTAAGTGTGTGGGAATGGAATCTATGACAGAAAGATGAATGGAGCGCTGTAGATGATGACCGCCGATAAAAGCAAAAAAAAAAATACCAACTAAAGTTAAAAAAATCGAAGAGCAATTGAGTGTACGATATTTTTTGTCAGTCCGTCTTTAGCCAACACAAATAAGCTCGATGATTTGCCCACGCGAGAACATGATGCCGAATGAAATATCAAAATGACGCGACACTTCTCTTTAATGTCTTGCGCATGTGTAGATGAAAGTTCGATGAGGCGGAGGTAGCTAAAATCGCGATTAAAAAATGCGAGGGTGGGGTAGGAGGGTTAAAATTTGGGGTTATAGATATTTTTTTATGCCAAATAAAAAAAAACTAAAAAATTTCCGTCAAAAAAGTGGATTTTTTTTTCTGGGTAGGGACACCCTAATCACCTAGCGGTATGAAATATACTTTAAAACCTATTCTCATACCTACCAAATAAACATAAAAAATTCATGAAAATCGGTCAAGCCGTTTCGGAGGAGTGCGACCACAAACACCGTGAGACGAGATTTATATATATAAGATTACAGTAAGTACATAATTATTTTGTGAAAATAAAAAAAAACTATGCACGAAAAAAACGCACTCGAAATTCGAACCGTTCAATAATATCCGTGAAATGGAGGCGCACAGGTATAAAATTGATTCCATGCCAACTCAGAATCAAGTCAACTCAACACCTCTTTGAAAAGTCATTGAAAATAGCCCATAACCTAACCCAACGTAATCTATTTAACAAATGTTTTATATATTTTTTTCATCACTTTTAGTGACTTTTCAAGAAGGTGTTGAGTTGATTTCATTCATTTCATTCCGAGTTGTCCGGTCACCCTCTATTCAATGGAGAAGGAATATTTTGGTTACCGGACAAGTCAGAATGAAACCAACTCAGAACCTCCTTTGAAAAGTCATCCAAAGTGATGAAAAAAAGTTAAATAGGTTAGGGAACGTACCCATACTACGTGACCTGTTCAGGGGGGGGGTCATCAAAATACCACGCTTGGTCACAACGGGGGGGGGGGGGGGGGGCTTAGGTTTTTATCACGTAGTCAATCTAGAAATCTCGCGTTTTTTTTCGAGCTACGAGGGGAGGTTTTTAAGTTCGCGGAATGGGAAGGTAAGTGATTAATGGGGATACCGCTGAATTAGTTTCTAATTGAACAACTCACTTTTAGGTTAAACGCTGGGTTTTATCGTAATTAGGTCATTAGTCTTTGAGCTATCGTCGACCAAACACTTCAATCGGGAAGAAATTGTGAAATGTGGAGAAAATTGAGTTCCACGCTGTTATAAAGTTCCTTTAAGTTAATTTAAAGATCGGAAAAATGTATTAGGGTAGTACCTAGGTGGAATATGTTGAAAAGGAAAAATAATTTTGGTTTTTATTTCCACTCCTTACCCAATCCGCAAACTTAAAAACCCACCCTCGTACATTCAAATAAGTGAAAAAGTTCAGGGAACGTGTTTGTTGAAGATGATTGAGATGAAAAATGTTTATAAAAATAACAAGACTTTCGTTTCCATAAATTACGTCCCGGTTTCAATATATTTTGACATAAGTTTTATCTTGATAATATTTTTTCCACTTGTAATGCATGCACTCTTGCTGTCACGCAGCAAGCGCCGTATTAATAAAGACAAATAGGGTGTAACAGGACGTACCCGAGGGATTTTAACCAGCGGTTCCTGAGCATATTTGGAGTAAAAAATGTAGATTTCATTTTGCTCTCCGGTGATATTTTTTTTCTATTAAAAACAAAAATTATGTTTTTAAATCACGCGTCGCCAATGGCATGATCATTGGTCTACTCGGGAGACAACGTCGCAATTTCACACGTGCACACAGTGGAAGGGAGGCGACAACGACCAGCGCGCTTCAAGGCAGGACCATATTATATGCTCCAATACCAAACAAGTAATATTTAATATTGCGTAAATAATTATTATGCTTATTTTACTCAGATATTATTGCTAGCTTTAAGTAAAGACTTTAAGTACCGAAAATTCCTGATGGAATTCTAATTTAAATAATTTGTGGTTAGAAGACGGGTGGGTTTCTTCATTTACCGAGAATGCTAAATGGAATGCTAATTGTAAAAGTAAACGATCGAAATTTAAAAATGTCTATGCATTTGACCGTTTACTTTTACAATTAGCATTGCATTTAGCATTCTCGGTAAATGAAGAAACCCACCATTAAATAACTTTTAAACAAAAAAAAATGTAGTTCTACGAATTAAACACAAAAACAGTAATTAAATAACTTATTTGTTGACAATAATTGAGAATAATTTCCAATGGTCCTTTTATCATAAATATTAAGAAATAAGATAAGATAAATATTTAACCACCTTTAAAAACACAATCTCCCTTGCACTTGCTTAATTAGGTATCCAGAATCACCAAAACGAAACGCGCATTATAATCGCGAAATTATTGTCAATAAAATCAATGCTCATATAAAACGAACTTGTCAACAGCTGCAAATGCGTAACCGTGACCTTGACCCACAGAATTTAAAATAATATGAAATACATACATGTATAGGTAGAATACGATGTTATTTTAAAATTAGAATGCTGCCAGGTGCTGAAGTATTTGAATAAGAAAAATATTTAATTTTATAAATGAATTTAAAAATAAATCAATTACATATTGGAACAATTTTAAAACCGTGTGAAATATTTTGTTCAAAAGATTTATTAAACATCACGCGGTAGGTAGAGAGGATGAACTGCCAAACAACTCGGTCTTAGCATACTCCTCGCAATTCCACGTAGTAGGTAATTGTGTATTCTTGGAAGTACCTAGTCATGATTCAAATTCCAATTCAAATTCCCCATTTATTTTTACCTAACTACACAATGTAGGTACTAATATTTTTCAGTTATGTAGGTACTCAGAATAAGGGTTACAATCAATAAACTATTGGTTTTACCGATCTATTAATACGTATTATGAAGAACAGGATACCTAACACAATTCTTAGAAAGTTCTCGACTTATAATGTGGCCTAACCAGTGTTTTGAAACAATAAACTATTGGTTTTACCAACCCATCAATAAGTATGTTGACAAAGTTCTTAGAAAATAAGTTGATCTAGCAATGTTTTGAATGTAATAGCATACATTTGGATTACAAGGAACTATCCAGAATAAGGATTGCAATAATAACCTGTTTTACCGATACAAATAATATTATCATTTTACAGAAGGGAACGTACCCATACTACGTGACCATTTTTTTTTGCAATTTTTAACCCCCCCCCCCCCCCCCCTCTCCCCCTCCCGGTGACCAAAATCCTAAGCAAATCGCCGCTCATTTGTACCAAGCGTGACATTTTGAAGACCCCCCCCCCCCCCGAAGAGGTTACGTAGTATGAGTACGTTCCCTAAGGTAATGGTGCCGATTTAAAGAAAAAAAAAATCAAGTCAATAAGTTGACTGTATTCAGCCTTACCAATAAAATACAAACTAACCACAAACAGTCCGATTATGAAGGATTGGAATGTTTCATAATTTTCACACAAAATGTGAGTTCTTATAGAAGTTTCAAATAAATTAATCGTGGTGGTTCGATCATAAGCTTTGAAAACATTTTAGTATCTACTGTTTAAGTGTAATGTTGACTGAACTTACAATACTTAAAAATACTATTTGCGAAAGTTATAATTAAATAATACCTCTAAAAATAATTTAAAAACCCACCCGGCAATGTTTTGTTCGCGTTTGTGTCTGTCATCTGTCACAGATACGAACATAATATTATGAATGACATGTAAGAATAAAAATGCTGACATTTGGTTATAATATTTTTTTTATTATTATTATAAAAGTTGCTCGAAGTGGCCGCCATCGGCTTCAATGCATGCATGCAATCTTAACACATTATGGATGCTTAAATTAGCAGGATTCGCCTTCAGTTCGTCTGCTGCCTCCATGATCAGTTGGATCAATTGCTCTCTCGTCGCTATCGGCTTCGAATCACCTTTTCCTTCAGAGTTCCCCAGAGGTAGTAATCCAACGGTGTTAGGTCGGGTGATCTCGGTGGCCATGCAATGTTAGGACTACCTCGGCCTATCCACCGTCCAGGAAACTCTACATTCAGGTAGTTCCGCACGGCAACGGAATAATGGGGTGGAGCTCCATCGTGCTGGAACCACATCCTTCGCAGTGCTTGTAAGTTTACTTCGTCCAGAATGTCGCCCAGCTGCCCTTGCAGGAACTCCAGATACATCGGTCCATTTAACCTGGGAGGCAACTCGATCGGACCAATTATTTTGTTACCCAAAATACCCGCCCACATATTTACTGAGAATCTCTCTTGGCTCGACGATTCCCGGACAAGCTTAGGATTTTCTTCGGCCCAATGATGCAGGTTGTGGATATTTAATATTCCTGTTTTCGTAAATTGGGCTTCGTCTGTGAATAGAATATTTTTCATGAAATCTCCATTTCTCAACACATTTCGTAGCATCCGTCTACAGTAAATTAGTCTTGAGAAATGGTCGTTCTCCAGTAGACCTTGGCAGCGCCTGTAGTGGAAAGGTTTCAGGCGATGTTTTTTTAGGATTCTCCATACCGTCGTGTGTGTTATGTCTCCAACGATCATGGCGACGCGACGCACGGAAAGCGTCGGGTCTTCTGTCATCATGTTGAGGATCCTCTCTTCAACACGAACTGGAACATCATTATTTCCTCCGCCCTGAACCCGTACGATTCCATGGTCGCGCAGGCGTTGATACATCTGCAAACAAAAATACAATTGCTAACATTATTCTGTTATAAAATATCAGTAAAAATGAATGACGGGTGCGTTTTATATCAGTTTATTTCTGAGAACATAGAAATATTTGATTAACATAGAAAACGTTCCGTAAGTACGAATTAATTTATTTTGTGAGTGAAACTATTTAAAACAAGCTTTCTTGGAACCGATTTTGATTAGCAACTATTTACGTTGGGGGACAAGCACAAAATATGATTATTTAGTTCTTAATTTGGGTTATAAATAAGTGTTAATAACAATTTCAAAATGACGCGACGGCTTGATATTTTTTTCACAAGAATTTCGAACTTTAATTGTAATGAAAATGGAACTTTAAAGCATCTTTTACCAATTAACCTACGTAAATTATTCTTGTTTCTGTTGTATTATTATTCATTTTTTACATCAACTCCACACATTTTCGGGGATGCTGTGAGGAGGATATTAAGTTAAATGAAGTGTTATTTAAATAATTTGAGCTTAAAGAATTAGCCAAGTTGGGAAACATTACCCTATTTTTTTTACTTGGCACGTTTGATAGGTATTATCTTGGATTTCCGAGAGTGAAACATAAAATTTTGGAAAGTTTTGTAAATAAACATACGTAGTGATAACCTTTTTCCGTAACATTACAAGACACAATTAGGCGGATTTTTGGGAGCCTTTACAATGAGATGGCGGCATTAAATGTGTGTCTAGCTCTACGATAATAAATAGGTAGTTAGGTACAAACCTGTACGAAAGTTGTATGGTGTGGTAGACGTCGTTCTGGATATATTCTGCGATACTCTCTTACAGCTTCCACTGAATTTCCTCGGCAAATTCCATAAACAAACACTATATCTGCTTCATGGGCAGGTGGATAATTTTGAGGCATCTTTTAGAATAAACACTAATAATAACAGTAAAACAAAAACAAATTTCAAAGCAACTACGCACGACCCCGTTCACCGTCAAACTCCAAACACAACTGACCGAGCGGTATTCGGAAAGGGGTAGCTTCGCCGCGGTATGGGAGTGAGGGAGCGTGCTGCCGATAACTGTAGGGTTGGCTAGCGGATAGGGGGAGGGGTTATCGCGAGGTTGCCATATCCTTTACTCGAAATATGAGATCAGTGAAGGTGTGTAGAAAAAACAAAAAAAAATGTTTTTAATTGAAAAAAAATGTCACCGTACAGCAAAATGATATACAAATTTTTTTCTCCAAATAAGCTCAGGAATCGCTGGTTAAAATCCCTCGGGTACGTCCTGTTACACTATTTAAAAATACTGTATGCGAAAGTTATGTTAAATATTATCTCCAAAAAAATATCTATTTAAAAAACCACCTGGCAATATGTTTATTCGCGTTACGAGGAGGCGCGCAGTAGAGAGTGAAAGAGTACGCTGCCAACAACGGGGTTCGGGTTGGCTAGCGGATATGGGGGAGGGGTTTGCGCGGAGTTGCCGTATCCTTTACTCGAAATATGAGATCAGTGACGGCGTGTGGAAAAAAACCAAAAAAATGATTTTATTTGAAATAAAAATTTCACCGGAGACGAAAATTTCATTTACATTTTTTACTCCAAATATGCTCAGGAATCACTGGTTAAAATCCCTCGGGTACGTCCTGTTACACCCTGTATAAGCCAAATAATGCATTTTTTATTTTTTGTTAGCAAAAAATGATTCGAAACCATATTTATGAAATACTACGTGAAAACTGTAGGGGGGGGGGGGTCTTGGAATATACTACACGTGGTCACTGAGGGGGGGGGGGGGGGGGTAAAAAATTGCAAAAAGTGTGTCACGTAGTATGGGTACGTTCCCTTACGTTAGGTTAGGGTTATGGGCTAATTCAAAATTATTTTTTTCATAGCTTGTAATGACTTTTCAAAGAGGTGCTGAGTTAACTTGATTCTGAGTTGACGTGGAACCAATTTTTTACCTGCAGTGAAGAAAAAGAAAGAGCAATTCAAAATTATTATTATTACCATTTCAACAACTTATTACCTATTATTATTAATTATTATTACCATTTCAACAACTATGCTAAACAATCCACGACTATTTTATGTTTTAATTGGTTATTTCATTTTTATTTTATTCTTTCTCATCTCTTTTTTTTCTTTTGCTATGCTAAACAAATAACAGTTAGGTACTATGTTTTAAACTTTTTTTTTTAAATTATTTTATTTTATATTCTTTCTCTTCTTTTTATTTCCTCTTTTTATCCACATGTTCATACCCATAATTATTTGACTGTCCTAAAACGGGATAATACTCCTAGTTGGGCAGTCAAAATTTAATAAATTATGTATATAAATGTATATTGCTGTGCTAAATAAACAAATAAATAAAAAAATAAATAAAAAAAATACGCATTGAATAAATAAATTAAGGCTCCCTAGTAGGTAAGCATTCAAAAAGAAGAAGACATGATTTAAAGTGGAGATATGTAAATACAAATGTTAGAGGGAGCTAACGCTAATATTAAAAAAAAAAACGATTATAATTAAGGGGGAATAAATAACCAGAGAAAATCGGAAATATGTCATTTTTAAAACAAATTTTAGACGTATTGACTCTTTTCCACAAAAAAATATAAATTGTTTTCGAAAGATTGTTCTTTTATCTAGTAAATGCATGTTTTAAATTTCGAGAAAAAATGTTTATTTTTAGTATAATAAGGTTACACTATAGGTGGTTGGCAGATTTGTTAAATTTTCAAACAAAATTTTGTATTAAACTGCACACATTTCAAATCATATAAATCATGCAGTAACATAAATAAATAAATTATCTGGGAAAGCTATGTCTCAAAATTTAAATTTTAGTTTAAGGCTCTGCAACCGGGCCCGAAAAGAAGAAGATGGAGAGATACGAAATTACGAATGTTAGAGGAGAGCGCTAACATTTACAGCGACTAAATCGATGCGAAAATTGCGAAAATGTTTAATAAAACGCGACTCGTTTAAAATAGAGCAAAAATCTTGCGAGCATTATCTTAAACAGCTTTTAAAGAAACATCGTGAATTTTTTCATACATATAACTTGTAAAATAACTGAAACAAACGTGTTTTATAATAAGTTTTGGAGCATACTTTGCGATTTTTTTTCTATCGAGGGAATTTTATATAATTTGCGTTTCGGCGCGGGCAATGTCTAGATATTATCTTCAAGAATAACATATATTTTTTTAAGAGCTTTAAAACATACCGTGTTTAAGGGAAATACGTAAGAAATCGGTAGATATTCGTGTTACGGGCCCTTAAATATAATCATTAAAAAAAAGATCCGCGCTCGTGTATTATGAAGAAAATACTTCAATTTGTCTATTTATTTACGGTATTAGGGCGCTTGCATTAATTGCGTGAGCTCAAAAGGGGGGGGGGGGTCCAGCATGGGTCTACCAATCTAGACCCCTCCCTTGGTGAGATAAATTTGGGCCACTTCATATATTCTTTTCAAGTAACGTGAGATTTTGCTTGACCCCCCCCCCCCCCCCCCCCCTCCCTCCTCCCACCGTTTTGAACTCACGTAATTAATGTATGCCCCCTAACAGTGATACATTTGATTCATCTCTTCTACTCACAAACATTGAAAAATAATTAGGAATATATAAAAGTAAAGCAAAAATCGGATATCTCAATTTTTTATGTCGGAGAATCTAATGCCAGAACTAAAAACTATGGGCCCTCCTATCCGTGTTATTTGCCGATGGAATTTGCTCTAGTTTCTGAACAAGAAGTCTTAGATTTCAAGACAACTTAGGTTTACATACAAAAACAACTACTAGACTCATACACATTTTTGATTGGATTTTCAGAAAAAGTAAAAAAAAACACTGTGGTCGGTGAAGACATGAAAGTGTTTTTAGAACAACTTCCATTAAAATGGTCCATAATGTTGTCATGTTTTTCTAAAATGATATCGTCGTTTGTGTTTCTTTAGGTTAGTAGAAGTGGTCAATTTGGGAGGCGGGTATGGGTACCGCCGCCCCGGGAACCATTTATTGGATAACCAACACCTCTGCCGTAGGTCACCTCAAGTGGTTAACTACATTTGGTGACTTAGCAGGGGTGCCCGGGTTCATGGGGTGAGGTTTGTCCGGGTCTTGGCAGCGGATGTGTCTGCCCACCAGCTGCATGACAAGCCGGATCGGGAGAAAATTGAGGAAGTCCTCGTGACTTCTCAAGCCATACTCTCTCACCGCAGTGGGGGGGATGAATACATATGTCTGTCACTCCTGGACACACTGACCCCCAGATTCCAACCCACCCCTAATACCTTTTTCCTTCCCAGAACTTCCTCTCCTTCCTTTCCTAAAAAGACCCTCCACACAGCACCCCCAAAGATGACATAGGCCCTGAAGGGAATTATTCTCCTCAGCCTCCTGTGTGAGCTAATGTAAAAAAATATACATATATCGTCGCATTAATTCGTAGACTGCGTCACTCCAAATTTTTCAAAAATACGTTTTTAATGCCATCTGGTGTTAAAATTAGTCCCGCATCGACTAGTAAGACACGCAAATTTAAAAAAATATATCTTTTTGGATAAACACAAATTAGGAAACTGCGTAAACACCATGGTGCCATTTTTACTTCGTGAATACTTCGAAACTCCTAACTCCACATATTTTATTTTATTTACCATTTCAGGTCTTTTTATTTAACTTCAAAATTATTCGTAGTATTAGTATTGTGCTGTTATGCTTTGTGTACTAAGTACTATTATATTTATCCTGTTATTCTTACATACTGAGACTATATATGAAAGTCAATTAGGATGTTACCGAGTAATTCATAAAATAAATATCGCAGTTCTGTATTGTCGTGTTTTATTTTTTTAATGTAAAATTCCTATCTCCCAAGTCTTCAGCTAGTTGTTCATAAAACTGTTCGCAGAAAAGTACGTATCTATCTTTGAAAAATACGTATCTCCATTCTCGGTTTTTATGTAAACTTCCTAACTCCGATTTGAAATAGAAAGCCTTAACTTACAAAATTTAAATGATTGAAAATAAATTTCGAAATATATTATATAATAATAATAATTGGATAATTTATAAAGCGCTGTTTTTGTGAAAATCAACTCAAGGGCGCTGTACAATTTATTAGGAATGCTTAGGTTCTAACTAATTTTACTATTTACAAATGGATACAGAAACACCTGGCAGGTCACTTCCAATAAACACACTTTAATTAGAAAGTTTATGATTGGAGAAGATACGGCTTTGCACGCGGAGGACATTACAGTTAACACACTGGACATTGCATGATTTTACATTATTTGCTACCCTCATCACTGTTAGTAATACATTTATGAATAGATTAGTGGCAAAAGTAGAGTTGGTATTTATTTTAAAATACTGGAGAATTTAGGACTATTGGAGATTAGTGACAAAAGTATAGTTGATAGTTATTTTAAAATACTGGAGAATTTAGGACTCTTTAGGGCTGGAGAATGTTCATGAAATGACCTTCACAAATGCTTACATTTTTTTTTTCTCTACGTTTTTACAGGTTGGTTATTTACGGTATCGCGGGCATTGAATGTGAAGGTGAAAGATTTTGAGTTTATGGATACGACTGTCTGAAAAGGTGAGTATGTTATATATATGTAATATATGTAGTATGTAATATGTTCGGAACATAAATAAAAACAATGACCCGTCTTTCATTTTTTTTCACTACGAGGTTTTTTGCGCCCCCTGTAAAATTTGACATTTGGTGGTTAAGCATTCTACGAATTAATGCAACGATATATATATTTATATTTCAACCTGAAGAGCGATTCTATATCTTTTGTGGGATCATTATGAGATAACAGACGTCATCTCTTGTCAGATTTGTGTGATTTTCTATAGCTGTTATTGGCTTTTTCTATGGGCCAATGTCAGGTTTCAGTTGTGAGATGTCACATATTTTAATTTAGATCAGATACGATTTTAGATTTTCACGGCCAAAAATTATTTTGTTATTAATTTTTGGGGTTTTATGCCGTGTTGCGCTACCTACTTCTTCAGCCAACGTTTCGGACAGCGTTGCAGTGTCCATCATCAGGGCAGATGTGTAATAGTTAGGAGTGATGTTAGTACTTATCTACTTAGGAGCGATACCGTGTCGCCAGCTCCACTCCTCTACGAGCTGGCGCTACAATATACTTTCAACATGCTTTTTTGCGTTTAGCCTTGATGTAACCGTCAATTACCGATTGACGGTTACATCAAGGTTCAACGGTTACAACGGTTATTACCGATTGACGGTTACATCAAGGTTCAACGGTTACAACCGGTAATTGACGGTTACATCAAGGCTAAATGCAAAAAAACATGTTGAAGTATATTGTAGCGCCAGCTCGTAGAGGAGTGGAGCTGGCGACACGGTATCGCTCGTAAGTAGATAAGTACTAACATCACCCCTAACTATTACACATCTGCCCTGATGATGGACACTGCAACGCTGTCTGAAACAGTAGAAGTAAGAAGTAGGTAGCGCAACATGGCATAATACCCCAAAAACTAATAACAAAATAGTTTAGATCATTTTAAACACGAAGAGCAAATAACAGCTAAAGAAAATCACACAAATCTGATGGGAGATCAAGTCCGTTTTCTCATAACTATCCCACAAAAGATATAGAATCGGTCTTCTGATGATATATTATATACCTGTCCATACACACAAGAAAAACTCATTTGGTACACATCATCAATTTTATTAACTTATTTTAGCTAGTTGAAAATAAACAAAAGACTAGTACAAATATAGATTGTATGAAATATTAATTTAATGGTAACAAATGTACATTACACGTATACAAGTAATATACATCATCTAAAACAAATAATGTCAAGATTAAATAAAAATGTAAACATTTTAATATTATGCAGTTACATACATACATGTAATTTCAATTACACTTGGAAGATTTAAACAGAAGCTCATAGAACAAATTAATTTACATTATGTACATAAATTTTTCGTTAACACATGATTGATTTTTTTTATTTGTACATTAGCACATAAAACATGCACCAAATTAACTCTAGATCCTGTACATTTTCCTTAATTTTATTCATTCTTGTATTTCAATGAAAATATGTAAAATACATACATAAAACAGACATAAGAAATCGCAATGAAGGGAAGTATACACCGTGTACGGAAACTCGCAGTACAAGCGGAAAACTGGTCAATCTACATCACGTAGAGAACCCAAAAATAACTTTTGGAGCTGGGTCTACGTTTCCACGCATTTTAACCCCACAGGCTAATTTGTTCAGCTTTCGGAACCCCCCCCCATTGTGGAAACCCATCCCATCCCATTCATTCCATCCTGCCCCAAACCATACGCCCCCCGTTGCGGAGTGGGCGGTAGGCAAAAAAAGGTTGATGATCTAGCGCGGACCCCCCAGCGTTGTTCAGGGACCCCCAACTCAATTTTAATTTTCCACTGACCCCCTGAATGATCCTGGGGGTCCGTACGGACCACTTTGGGAACCACTGATCTAAACGGCGTTAGAAAGAGAAAACACCATGCTTTATATTCAAATCTAAAAGGTAACCACAAAATTATTAAAATGTAAACCAAAGTTTCCGATCACGATTTAAATTTTATTTTATTTCCTTTTTATGAAATGACAAAAAAGTGAGTTGATGATATCGTTTATCCACTGGAGCGACCCCGCGAAATAAATAAATTTGCCTCGATTGCTCGAGATTTCCCAAAAGATCATTTTTTTAATTTTTCACCAACAAAAAAAGTCATGCCTTCGAATTTTATCATGGAGACATAAAAATTTATAGTGCTATATAGCCAATAAATTAACCCATATTTTACCATTTATTTCATATTTGTAAGATTTATAAAAAATTTATTAAAAAATCGTAAAGAATCCTGCGTGTTTATTACTTTGAAACTGCCGTGAGGGGTACGTGAGGAGTCAACATAGAATATTTTCGATTTCTGTAGGTTGATACTTGATAACGGGTGCAAATCTATGGAAAAAGGACTAATTAATTTTAACCGTAAACAGCTGATCAAAAATTTGGCATGAAAAAAATATTTTAAAACTTTACTTTTAACATCGTTCTAAAACAGTCCACGAAGTTCGGATTTGCGACATCTATGGTCATAATAGATAAAGCATTTCACTAGCTTCGTTATAAAAAAGCTGGCCATGGAAATGTTTTAAATAATTACAATAAATGTTTTACTGGTAGGAAAATGTGGTCCAATTTTGGACCGCTATCAATCGCAGAAAAATAAAAGTGGTCCATATTTTTACCATAATCATTTCAGTGGTTAAAATGCATTTGCCTAATAAAATAAGTGTGTTATTATTTTTTTTCATTATCAGTAATTTTAGTTAGAAAAAACGTAAAACTTTTGAAACTTTCTAATGACTGCATTAAAAAATTTTAAATTTCAAAAATGATATGTTCATTTCGAATTATAAAATTTGAAAGCATATTTCATCACCTTTCAAGAACGGTTTAATATTCAAATAATTTATTTGGATTTTATTCAAAGCTGAAATATTTAGACCTTTCGACAAAATAGACCCGAGGCCTGATAGACTTTAAACAGCTGATGTTAACCTCCCAGGTACCGATTTCCTTAAAATTCGAACTTTAGACTGGATTTACTCGAAAAGAAAGCACAAATCAAAAAAAGTTATGCTACAAAATCGACATAAAATGTGGCATAGATTCACCGTAGATTTCTCGCACGAGTTTCCGGACACTCCGTATATAAAACATATTATAACTTTCACAATTTACAAACACAACAGATAATACTTATATTTATAAAATGAAGTGATTGAAAAGCTATGGCGTTGTAGTTTTTTTTATATATATGAATGATTATGATGACAATAAAAAAAATTATTGCCAATATAATTTTTTTTAATACACACAGTAGGTATTAATAATAGTAGGTACACATTAAATATCATATAACTTGGTCATCACAATTTAAAATATAAAATTACATAAAAAAATCTGATTACCTCAACAATGGTTATAAAAGTGATTTATAGGCATAATTAATTAAATAAATAATGTTAGCATTTAACGGTGATGTGATTGAGTTCGTTTTAGGTTATTCAATGATTGGTTTGATTTATTACAGATTTAGAAATTTGTTACAAATAAAAAATAAGATAAATTATGTTTGAAAATCGTTGGTCAGTTTAAAAAACAATAGATTACCAGCTTTGCTATGCAACATTCCATAACATTAAAAAAATCAAATTCTGACAGCACAAATTAGAATGAACTTGTTATTTTGGTGACATAATTCTAATATATATCTTCTGTCTTTTTCGTTTTCAAAAAAGACATGTGAAAAGGAAGAGGACAAACTTCGATGTTATCTGACGAGCTCTCGCCGGGATTAGTTTATTGAATGAAAAATAATAAATTATTCATAATATAATAAATGATAATTGTAGCCTTTTATTATATAAAAGCGTATAAAAATTCATAATCCAAAGACGAAGCATGAAATGTTTCATTTTCCAAAAGACCTCTGATGTCTGGAAAATATCTTTATTTTATTAATTATCATTAAAAATTTCGGAAATTGTGAAACCGGTCTTTTCGGCACGAGCCTAAAACCATAAAAATTGGTAACATAAATTCTAAACATTCTAATGACGTATGGCACAACAATAGTTTACAAAATAATTTAAATAAAACATGCATTTTTTATACAAAAAAAATAATACTCTAGTTTAAAATAAATTCTATACAGGCATCGTACAATAATAAGGAACTCCAGTGAACAAAAAAAAAGTATTTTTATAAAGTTCAACAAATAAAGCTGAAACTAAATATATATATATATAAATTTTATTATTTATGATTATGTATAATACCTACATAGAAATAATAAATTGTTATTATAAAAGCTATTAAAACCATAAGAGATTTAAATGGCCTGTGATTGTTCGGCAGGTTCTGACAGAACTTGGGTCGCGTGCATTAAATATGAGAAATTTTTTGATCAATATCAATTCAATTTTTCAATTGCAAAATTGGCATTTTTTGGGAGGTCGCTCTGCATGGACTTGTGTTAAAAGTATTAATGATTTTATAAATTCTAGCTAATTATTTATTATGAGATTTGTTGATTTCAAATCAATCCGAGAGGGAATGGCCTTACTGTTAACTGACAAAACCGAGGTACATATGTATATGTACGTATACTTATCTACCTTGTCAGATTTCCGCAGGCTTTGATTGAATTAAACTTTGTAAACTATTTTAACAAAGAAAACGAAATTTATAAAAAAAAACAATACATTGTTTTTTATGTTACAAAACTCAGAAAAAGGCTTAGGTTAGAAAATCATTAAATTGACTGGAGTTCCTTATTATTATTCAAACGCATTATTCATACAATGAACATTAGACTGCTCTTGAAATACTTATATGTATGTTTGCAGTAAATTTTTGAAGCAAAATGAAATGTTAGATAAAAATAATAATGTCTTTTAGGTAAGGCACCAAAATATATGCAATGATATTGTCACAATACTAAGAAAATTGAATTACTGCAAGTTGTAATCCTAGATGTGATTTCTCACTTTTTATCACTCAAAAAGTTGTAAGAAACTATGACATCAATTCTGTTTTTACAAGTTTTTGATATAACAGTCAACAAATTGTAATGGAAATGTCAAATGACCATTTTCCAATACATGATGTACCTACAAAATTTTTTTACAAGGCATTCCGTGGAACTTATCCCCCATGTAAAAACAGAATTAACCCTTGGTTTGCGCTTAACTTTAGTCTGAGTTGTTGAAGTCTTCTTCTCAAATTTGAGTCCTGTGTAAGTACCGACGGATATCATTGATTGGTTGGAACTTTTCTTTTTAAATTATGAATGGTTCAGAGATATGGCCTGTTAAATTGAGCAACCTTATTGGCCAATATACTTGAAATTCTTTCTACCAGAATTTAAAAAAAAAAAAATCATTTTGTGAGATGATTCAAATCACTGCGAGTTCCTGTATTTATGAAATGCGTACAAAATATTACATTATTATTAGTATGTATAATACTGATAATGCTTCTGACCATCAAGTAATAACATTTATTTATTATTATTTCAAATGTGTAATTTTACAAATTTCATCATGTTATTTCTATACTTGCACAGTCGGTAAGCTATAATTCCTAGCTTTGTATTTATTCGTTTGTATAGTGTATTTATACATTTAGTATATTTTTTTTTTATCTAGACTGGGCATTTTGCGTAAAGCAGATCTTTTTTGGAAGGCTTCTTGCACAAACTATGGGTCAAATAATACACTAACACTAAGCACTTAACAAAATGACTAAGAAGCTTTTTTTAGTGATTTATCAAGATTTATCCAAAATATATAATTTTAAACTAATATGGCAAATTCTAAAAATATTCAATTAAATTTATTTGTAACAAAACTATGAAACAAAGAATCGAGTTCCAATTTGTAAAATAACAGATTTATAGATACTTTTCACAGGCTTCATGTATACATATATTATTTTAATAGAAAAAATATTAATAAATCATAATAATAATAATCGTCATAATCAGTACACCATCATGCGACCTGACAATGTCAATAATTATGAAATAATACATAGATTAAAAATAATATAAATAAAGTGCAAATGGGTATGAATCGCTAGATATGATTTAAAAGAAAGATAAAACTATTTTCCGTATTAAAAAAATAATCATATTTTCAGAGTTTCATTCATATATAAATGATCTAACACTAGACAGAATTGCATTATAAAAGAAAATTCATCTAAAAATACAATTTTTTTAATATAATTTAAATACTAACTTTAAGAATTTTATCGAAAGCATTGTTTTTATAATTTCATTACTCGAATGAACTAAAGAAAAATCTATGAAAAACTTGTGAAAAAGCAGAATCTTTGAGTTTTAGACAATTATTTAACATTAAATATATTATTCGACACATATTATTATCATGAATGCAACTAATACAAAGATAAAATAAAATATTGATGCCTTATGTTTTTCGCTGATACATTATATTAATTTTAAAAAGTATTTTTGATATGCGAAATGTCAAATTGGAATGAAAGTAGATCTTTTCACAAATACATCAAGATGATATGCATTTAAAAAACAACTGTTTCTGATAAGATACTAACATTAAACAAAAAACTACTAACAGCTATTACATAGTCATATTAATAGAGTTATTAGTCATATTCATTTAGTTCCTAATGTCCTTTCACAACAATTAACAGGGGAAGTGTCACAAACAGTCGATTACGATTTATAGTCAAGAAACTACAGAGAGTACACAATATAAATGTACTGGACATTATTTATTTGTGAATAAAATCAAATCATAAATAATCTTAAAAGGTTTTTCGGTAATACATATGTATCTACAAATGTGCTGAAGAATAATTGTATATTTTTAAGAAAGAAGAGTCTATTTAGATTTTTTGGTCAGACGTTTTTTTTTACTAAAATTAGTATAAGCATTCCCTATAGGTTAGTATTATTTTTCTTATAAAGAAATGGAATCTTCAAGCACATTTTTATTTCCATATAAAATTTACCGACCCTGTTGCACAGTACGAAGTTTTAAATATAAACAGCACATTTGAGTTTTTACATTAAATTTTAACATTAATACCATTTAATGAATGAAACAATGCAAGCGAAATAATAGTAAATCCATAGATTTTACAGCCACTAACTACTATTATTTACATCCCACTCTACTTTAACCGTATTGTCCGTTAGAAAAAATACATTTATGCGGCAGATTGCTACCATATTGGCCGGGGCAATTTTTTTTTTAATGCAACATGCCTGAAATTTTGATATATTTTTTAACTATCGAAAAACAAGTTAAAACTTATTTTTAAAAATATTTACTCTGTTCGCTTAAAGCACCCTTGCGTAATTTAGAAACCACCTATCCCCCTGTTCAATTCAATCTGAATTAATAAATGATTTGAAATTCAATTATCATCATGGATAGCTACAATATCAGTTCTTTTGGAAAACTGTAATGATGGGAAATGTAAAACATTACAACCTAATGATATTAATTAAATTTACAGATTTATATAATTGACAAGTGATAGTATTATCTACAACATCCAGCCATATTATGTTTAATTTTATTTGATTTCAAATCATTATGATACATTGTTTTATTATTTGTTGTATTATTTTTTTTTTACTTTCCAAAATTATCTGATAGTGTGCAAATTTTTAACAAATCTTCTGATACAACAGAGAAGCAAATATCTGTAAAATCATCGATAAAATAATGTTAAAAGTCTTCATCCTCGTACGTACATCTAACATTTAAAAATAAATTTTATTAGAATCGATTTATTTCTAACATGACATTTTTTTGCTCACAGAAGTTATCAACTCCGTCTAAGATACAACGGTCCACTCAAAAATAAAACGAAGATTGATTTATACACATTTCACAACCACCGTCAAGATAAAGTTCAACAATATTTTTACAAAACATGATTGCACAGCAATAAACAATCGATACACACAATTTTAAAATAAAAAATTACAAAATTGCTACTATTTCAAAAAATTCAACTTCATTAGATATGTGAAGAAATTTACAACCAAACTATTGTAGGGGTCACAGCAACAATTTTATGAGACAGCCAGTCAGAATTCAACGTCGCTAAATTGATAAACAGGTCTAAAACAATTGGAAAGAAATAAGGTACTATGACAATTGGGTAAAAAGGAATTCTAAATAATGATGTTGTCTGCTATAAGCCTGTCTCAGTCCACTGCTAGTCCCCGCGGCGCGCCCTCCGGGCTGCCGCTGTCTTATGGCGGTACAGCCAAACCTGCAATCAAATAGGAACCACATTAGCATCAGTGTGCGTCAACAGACACAACCAATAGGATTGGACACCAAGGATTGGCCAAACAAATGGTAGGTCTAACCAGTGGCGGCTAGCTCTAAGGAGCGGAGGAGCGACGCACTCCCTGAATTTCTGCATAAACAAAAATTCCCGAGTACCGAAGAAGATAATTATTTTACGACACACCTCATCACAAATCACAAATTAAACTCACTTTCGTTATAATGCCTACATAGTATATGTATCCGTATAACCACGTGTGTAACAAAAGAGCAAGGCATTTTGCACCTACATTCCGAGCAGTGGTTCGTTTAATATCGCTCACAGGATTGCACTAGAATGTAGCATAATTCTCAAATAAGTCGAAACCATAGGTAGGTAGAATGCTTTAAAAATTTAACTGCAAGGCAGAAGGTGTTCCAAAATTTTTCACCACTTCAGAAGGAACGGTTTGTTCACTAGCATGTTAAGCAGGGATGCGTTTGTGTCATGTTATTGTCGATATTGTGTATTTAATTTAACACATACTCTTTTTCATTCAACATTTCATCAGTGATTTGTAAAGAAGTGTGCGAGATTAAATTATCTCAAGTATAAACAAGATTTAATTAAGGAACTATGTTATAATAATGTAATTTCGGATGTTTTTTCGGAGTGTTAAATTGTTAAAAAATCCCTTTGATGTCGATAGTGAAAGAAAGGTGTTTTTCAACTATAAAAATAATTAAATCTTTCTTAAGAAATACAATTAGTCAAGATAGACTCAATGTATAAACAGTGTTAAGCTTTGAAAAACGCCTTATTCAATCTATACCGGACCTCAAGGGTCACTAACGTCTTTGCCACTCAGAGACAACTGAGGATCGACCTAGTCTGCAAACAGTTAGGATTAGGATTTTTAGCGCCATCCATTTTTCTGAGCACCAGCCAGCCGCCACTGAGTCTCTAACACTGGATACAAGGAAATGGCTGATAGTGAAGTTGGATGATAGAAAATTATAATAAAATCAATATGTCTTAAGCGTCGATGACACTGAGCGAGTTTAGAAGCTACTATCTGGGAAATTCACTATCTATAGTGATAGTGTATTTCCCAGCTTGAAAAATCGCTTACTGTCATTGTGTTACTTGCTAACTAGCAGATTGTTGACAATCTATGAAAAAAGTTGATAGGTCGTCAACTTTACTTGCCACTCGCTTTCTCGTGATTGGTTTATTTGTGTTTTTAATATGGCTGCCAATAAACAGCTGATTTCAACTGTCAAACATCACAGAATTAGTTCATGCAGGCGTCGTTATTCTAGTTACTGGCGCTGGCAGCGACCTCAGTTTCTACACTGCTGAGCGAGTGGACAGTTTTATGTGTCATCATGACAATCTCACTCGCCGATTCACCCGCTTTTAAACTTAGTAGATAGTAGCTTGTAAACTAGCTAAATGTAATTGAGGCTTTAGATAAATACTTCTTATAAATACTTTTTTTCATATTTGAATTAAGAATTTGCAAAACTAAGACACTTTTCTGTTGAAAATGATTGAGAAAACTAGCATAAAAACTACTGCTAAGTACTCGGTTCAATGATGTAAAATCCCAGTTTCAACTGCCTGGAGCCTACAGCATCCCTTTTCGGGAATGTTTTCAGACTGAATGAAGTGGGAGTGAGCAGGAAAGCGAAGTTAGGAAATTGATAAAGTTATTAAGTACTTTAAAGCAGTTTGGCATGATGTTAATAATATTACAGATAATCATTAGGGTTGTCACCTGTATTAATATAACTGTGTCTAATGAGACTTGCAATCCTCCACAGACCCAGAATTGTGGCGGCGCATCTCTCAGTAGAAAGTAAACAGTCTTGAACACATCTCCACACAGCCACATAATCACCATTGTGAGGCTAAAAAAATAAATATAATGTAATATTTTTTTAAATCGCACAAAACGATTAAAAATCCAGTTGGAATTTCATGACCTTCATAGAGCACTACTTGGAAGAGTATCTAAAAAAATTCCAATTAGAAATTAACAATAAATGATAATTATCCATAACTTATAATTGGGATTATACGGGGACCGTCCGATAAGTATTTAGCCTCACTGCCCGATGGCGCCACTATCGCAAGAGAAATTTACTATCGTATAGTACATTCTCGTAGACGACTCTGCCGAAATTTCAGCCGAATCGGACTCTTAGTTTTGTCTTGACAGCGTGTGGAAGTGGGCGTGACCGCGGATTTTAGAAAAATGGAAAAAGAGCAATATCAGTTGGTGATTCGATTCTTGTTTTTGGAAGGAAAATCGCACAGCAAAATCAAAGAGCGCTTGATTGCTGTGTACGGTGACTCTTCTCCTTCGATGGCGACCATCAAAAATTGGTTTAATGGTCGCACATTGGTTTTTGACGAGCCATACCCAGGTGCCCCGAAAACGGCTACCATGGGAGGACAACATAACAAAACCCACGATCTCGTATTGGCAGACTGCCAATTGAAGGTGCGCGAGATAGCTGAGACAGTATCTCAAAAGACCGCGTGGGTCATATCCTGCAAGAAATTTTGGGCATGAGAAAGCTGTCGGCGCGATAGGTGCCACGTTTGCCCACTCCGGACAACAAGCGAAACCGTGAGACCACTTCAGAGCAGTGTTTGACGCTGTTTAAGCGCAATCCGAAGGAGTTTCTGTGTCGTTTCGTGACCGTCGACGAAACATGGATCCACTGGTACACACCAGAGACCAACGTACAGTCAAAAGAGTGGACTTCACCTGGCGAACGTGCTCCGAAGAAGGCGAAGACAGTCCTATCGGCCGGAAAGGTGATGGCCACCGTTTTCTGGGATTCACAAGGTGTGATCTTCATCGACTACTTGGAGAAGGGCAAAACGATCACGGGGCTGTACTATGCCGAATTATTGGGCCGATTCGACACCGAATTGCAGAAAAAATGGCCACATCTAGCAAAGAAAAAAGTGCTCTACCACCATGATAACGCACCGGCTCACACCTCCGCCCTCGCCACGGCCAAATTGGGCTACGAACTGCTGCCCCATCCACCGTATTCTCCAGATTTGACCCTATGTGATTTCTTTTTGTTTCCAAACTTGAAAAAGTCACTTGCCGGGCAGAAACCGAATGAGGAGGTCATCGCCGCCACGGAGGCCTACTTTGCAGACCTTGAGAAAACGTATTTTTCAGACGGGTTAAAGAAATTGGAGCATCACTGGGTTAAGTGTATCGAGCGAAAAGGAGATTACGTTGAGAAATAAAATAAAAAAATTCCAAAATTTTCGTTTTTCTTTTGTGGGCAAAGTATTTATCGGACCACCCTCGTAGTAATACATTATAATATTGTGGGGTAATTACTACGAAATCAGCGTTTTTGAGTTACATATATACAAAGAAGTTATCTAGTTGTAGTAATTCCCCCACAATACATAGTATGTTTTAATCAGTGAAGTTTTTTTTTTACATTTTCCACTTGAGAAAATTTGGAGAGATTACGGGTTGGATTCCAGTTGCAGTGCAAAAATCAAAATGAAAACAATGTTTACCTCATGCCCTCAGTGCTTTTATTTTGGTGATTTTTGGAAATCTGTGGGGCACCAATCATAGCTTCAGTGAAGACTGCTAAGAAACCAATTGTCTCTACGAAGGCCGATACATTGATCAGCAAGTACGTTACTCCAGCGCCAATTAATGAAAATACCAAAACACAATCCACATAGCTTTGGAAGTCCGTCCAAGCCCAAAAAAACTTTCTCTCCAAATCTGAAAACAAAGACATATATAGAAAATTGCCCGAAAATAAATAAATCATTAATTCTCTTCATATTAACATAAAATCATGTATTATAAGGTGAGCAAAGCTAAAAGTATGATAGAATTGTATTTGAAAAAAAAAGCAATGAATCATCATATCGTTTTCTTTGATTATAGACACCATAGTGACACCTGCACTTTATCAGTTACATGACATTATTTAATAGTGATAAGCGTAACTATTTGAACATAGATAAGGATTGAAAGGGAAAAGTTCCTTCAACGAACATAAAACATTCAAATCAAACCAATGAATACAATATTTAAAAACACATAAATTATTTGTAAAATATTAGCAATTTTTATTAATAAACAACATTTAGTACAATATAAAAATTACATTTCATAAATAAATATATTTATAAATAAAGATGCAGTGTTAAAACCACAAAACCAGTTCTTTAAAGTGTTGGTGGCAAGCTCCAGGAATTATAAACACTTACATGCTTCAACATGAATAACAATCTCACACAAAAGCTTTAACAGGCTGAATTGTACGGGGGAAACACTTTCAGAATGTCATGCAAAGCATTCTGATGGGGGTCAGTTGTTAAGGAAATGTTATTGTTAGTAGGGGTAGACTGGCAACCAAATGACCTCATTCTTGTGCGACGGGTGTAATAATCGCCCTACCATTTGAAAAATGGCATAATTTTTGGGTATTTTATATAACAAAAATATAATATCCCTAAAATCAAAATATTTAAGGGCTAATTTGTTGGGTTTTCGGAATAATGCATGTAGATCTCGTAGAAATCGTTTTGTCTCCCTTACTATTATGATTAGAAATATGATTTAAAAATCTAAACGGTGATAGAAAGAGAAAACATCATGCTGTATATTTAAATCTAAAATTAAACCGCAAAATAATCAAAATTACACATTTATAAATCCAATATTTTCAACTGCAATTTGAAAAATATTATTAATCTTTTATATTAATTCATCGTTGAAGAAGAAGATACGACGGCCGGCGTGGTCCAGTGGTAAGGCTCTTGACTAGCACTCCGAAGGTCGCGGGATCGAATCCCGGTGTGGCAAATAAATTTTATTTGATTAATTTGTGTTATTTCACAATTTATTCATTAAAAATAATATATAGTATATTTGCGGCACGTTCCAGAGTGGAAGATACTCTCAGTATCGCCCTGGTATAAGACCACCATTCAGAATTGAAACGTTGCTTGAAATGACGTTAGCCGTGTTTGGCGACCAGATCTGAATAGCCAGGTACTTCCCCACCTACCTCTTCCCCATCTCCTTCCCTTCCCTTCCCTCTCCTTACCTTCAGCCTCACAACATACCCGAATTTGGGGATGCCATAGTGCCACTGGCTCCAGACGGGAGCAGTTGGGACTCTTGTGCAGTAATAAAAAAAACAAAAAAAGATAACAATAATAATCTAAATGAAAATATGAAAGAGAACAAGACCCAGAAATGGTCGCAACTGTGTCTCAAACCCAGACCTCTCGTCTAACCGGGACATGCGAGTTAACCAATTTCGCTCAATTAATTATTTTTACATGAAATGACAAAAAAGTGAGTTGATGATAACATTTATAATACACTTTCTTAATAAAATATATAGTTATGTATGTGTTTTAAATTTTTTTTTGGTTTCAGTAATTTTAGTAAGAAAAAACGTAAGGTGAGTAAATTTTTTTATATGTGCATTCAAAAATTTTATATTTAAAAAATTATATATTTGTTTTGAATTATAAAAGTTGAAAGCGTATTTCATCACCTTTCAAAAACAGTTTTTAGTTTTCGGATGCGATTTATTTGGATTTTATTGCAAAGCCAAAATAGGCACGAGGGCTGAGGTCTTTGAGTATTTGAAGGTCATTAAATATTTGGGTCTCATGGGGAAATGTGTCACAAAATGTTAGTAACATTTGCATTATGTTTTTTTTTTACTAACTAACTAAATAACCTTCACGCCGTTTCTCCGCAGGGGTATGCAGCGAGGACGGACCGCCAAACAACTCGGTCTTGGCACACACTCTTTGCCTCACTCACATTCATACATCGTTTCATACATACTCTTCTATTATTCTGACTTGACATGGCCCGACTCAAGTATCTGATTCACTTGATCATCATGTCTTCCTCGGGCGTCCCCGACTTCTTCTACCATTCACATTCGCGTTGTATATTCTTCTTACACTACTTTCTTCGTTCATTCGCTCTAAATGCCCAAACCATCTGAGGGTCCCTTTCTTAATCTTACTCATTATGCTTATATCAGCCTTACATTCTTTGCGGATATCCACATTTCTCACACGATCATACATTGTTTTACCACACATACATCTCAGGGATCTCATTTCAACAGCATTCAGTTTACTTTCATCCTTCCTCTGCCAGTTCCATGCCTTACTGCCATACATCAGGGTAGGTACCAGGATGCCATTGTGGACTGCTAGCTTCGCTTCTTTTGACAGTTTTTTATTAGCGCCAACGGCATTCAGTCCACCATTAATGGAGTTACCAGCATTCACCCTTCTTTCAATATCTCTATCAGTCTTCCCATCTCTCGTAAACATACTACCCAGATACACAAACTCATCCACCTGCTCCAAGTATTCATCATTCACAACTATATTGCATACTGCGTAAACCCTATAGGTATTCTAGCGATCAGCTCTACAAAAACTTTTATGTACTTGATATTCGTCAAAACTATATAAAAAGGATTATTATCCACGTACATAAAAATCTAGATAATATTAAAAAATTGATCATAAATATATCACAAGAAGTCACACCAGAAAGGATCTTGTGGTCCCAGGGAGCAATACGGCAAAGTATCAAAAAACATGTACATATCTTGGACCAAAAATATATAATAAAATTCCCCTAGAATTAAATATTAAAGCTTGCAAAATGTCCCACGTCAGTTCAATAATAACAAAATGGTTGATTGGCTTAGGTAGGGTGGAATCTGAAAAACTATTAAATAATGTCACTTAAAATTTTACATAGCCTATTAACGGCACATTTAGTAAAAATTTTGTACGTATATTATTTAAATAAAAAAAATAAAAACATTTTTCTTTTCTTTTTTTGTTACAGAATAAATTTTCTGGCATTTAAAAAAAATTAAAATGAACATTTTGTTAAATTTTTTTTTTTTTTGCATTCTCACCAGCATTTGGTTCCTTAGAACGGGCAATCTGCCTAGCTAGGAACTAATATCGACCCACAAGACATAATAACACTTATACACATTTTATAGTTATTTTTCAATGTTATTATTATGTTATTTTTGCCATACAAATGTATCAAATGTAATGTTATAAATAAATAAATACTGTTTTCGTACTCTCTCTTTCAAACACCATGACTTTAGACTTACTTACATTCATCATTAACTCATTCTTCATACATACTTCGTTCATCCTAGATACGAGAGACTGTAGATCTTCCATAGTGTTAGAAATTAGCACCACATCATCAGCATACAACAGGCAACATACTTTTTTTTATTACTTAATAATTATACAGCAATATTTCGAGGTGCATAATGATAAAATTTATAGAATATGGGGTCAAGGGACGTGGAATAAGAAAGTCAACCCGGTAGGCCGAACACTCAACTAACATTCATGCGGGCAAATTCAAAATCACACATTAGGTGACAAATTTCTTCCCCTGAAACAAAATATTTGAGGTGGGATTTTAAATAAGTATTAAATAATAAAATACACATATATATCAGGCGCGGTCCCTTCAAACATGCTTTGGATGGTCTGCATCTCTTGTGTTTTAGATTATAGAGTCAAAAAGTTTTGGACTTATATTTTCTAGCTGTAAACAGAAAAACTGCAATTTACCAACACAACAACACAACACCTAAAATGAATTAAAAAACAAGTACATTCTCAATGCTTGAATATCTATGAACTGCATAATGTGTAAACATAGAGATACCAGCAACAGCGTTCTCAGAGAACCGATGTGTTTGACACCCAATGAAACAAAGCACCACACGGACTTATTGGATATCGTATCCATCATCCAAAAAGCAGTGAAATATTCGAATTTCACACATGTGTGTTTATTCCCGCCTTCCTAGGTCTTTACATACCAAATAAAAAAATGACTTAATGCTAACGGGTATAATGCTCAGAATATTGTATATATACTAAGGGTCGACCGAGATCTTGGTCACGGTCTCGGTCTCGGTCTCGGCTACAAATTCTACTGAGAACTCTGTCTCGGTTCTGGGACATAACCGAGACCGTTGTAAGTAGGTACGGTATAGGATAATGGGATTCAAATCTACCGCGTGCGTCCACATTCGTCACTTGGTGTCAGTGCGTGAGAGAGCTGTCGATTGTGATTGGTCAGTTGGCAGCGAGATGGGTTTTACTTACCGCTGCTGCCGCCGCCGTGCCGCGCCGTTCGTTTATTTCACTACTTTTGTAAACAAAAAATTGTAGTTAAAGGAAGTTTGGTTGAATTTTGTTCGTAGTAGAAAAAAATAAGTTCTTTTATGTGTTGTTGTGATTAATTATAATTACTAGCCAGAATAACTACATAAACTGGTTATGAACATACAAATCAACTGATGTGTTTTGATGAATGTGGTAACTGATTCACGGATAGGGTTTGTTTGGGTGTGTTATTTCGATTTAATGTGTTTACTAAGTAGATATAATGTTTTATTATTGCAGATTAAAACTAAATATGCCTAAAGTAAATCCTATTTGGGAATATTTTGAAAAAAATATTTTATTACAACCTTCAAAGGGAACGTGTAAGTTGTCTAAGAAAACTGTATCATTTGGGAGTCCCTAGGTAGGTTTTTTCTCAATTTATCTATTCTCGGTTCCGGCTCTCGGCCGAGAATAAATTAAAATCTCGGCCGAGAACGAAAAACCTGTCTCGGTCGACCCTTAATATATATATATATATATATACCATATTACTACGAATCGAGTGGACTCGACTAATTTATAAACTGTTATTTGTGAAATGTAAATGGATTATACTGTTTTTCACAATAAATCAATAAATAAATAAATAAATAGACTGTTTTTCGTATGTTTGCATGATGCATTTTTGACAAGTAACTTGAATAACTGAATCCCAATTATTGAAACATTGAATATCCTTCAATTAGCTACTTAATTCATTTATATTTGGATCTGTAATTGATGTTGCGGAGCGTAAATAATTTATAGAGCCAATTTGATACACTACTTTTGTCAGTAATCGCATCTTCGTATAGATTTTGTATATTTGATAGTAGGTAAAAACCTACTTATTTTCCAGCATCCCTTCTAGAAAAATTCATTCACCAACCGCTACTGATATATTATATGTACATACACTGAACAAATTACAATAAAATCACAATTGACCATTGATAGGGGTAACAAATTTCATCTCGCTAACCAGAAAATTTCTGAATTACATTGTTCTTCTTTAAACGAACTTACAAATACAAGTTAAAGGATATAAATTTTGTAATAGGCCACTTGCATGGACTTCATAACGACTTGGAAAAAAACGTGTGGATAGATTTTTTTACTAAGATTACGAAAATGTTAGTAAAAAATTTTAGAAATGCAGTTTTTTTTTATTTTTAAATAAATAAATCCATTATTTGGGCTTGTGACGTCACTACATGAAAATGTCCCGTCGCCGAAAATGTTCCTATTATTTTTATAAAATTCCACACTGATTTATTTTTTTTATATGGCATCACTTTGATTTTAGGCGAATTTTTGAATTTGACATTTGACGTTCACTAGATTTATTGTTTGTTCTCTGCGAACGTATCATTTGGTTTAATTTTTTGAGATGTTATGAACGAGAACCCTGTACAATTTACGTTGTCCGTACGTGTTTTAGGGGTATAATGATAATGGTGCGGATTTTATTCTCGTTATTCTCCTGTGTTATTCGTGTGGAAAACTTTCTTTTTTTTAAAAATGATTTTCGGCTATGTAATTATCGTTTTTTCGCACCTATAAAATTATGTCCCGTCTTTCCGGTTTATAAAAAATGGTCTGATTTTTCGGATTTAAATTTTCAAAAAATCGCCAGGGTTTCAAAAATACGATTAAAAATAAAAATACAGAATGTCTTAGAATATTTGCCTAAACCGGAAACAAATTTTAAAAAATGTGATGCAAGTGGCCTATTATGCACTGAACATAATAATATAAAGAGATTCACGCTATATAATACTTACATAAATAGCACAACATATTCAAAGCAGGCAAGTTTTATGTACATATTATTGTAATATTAAGTGACAACATATTAAAATTATATTATGCATAATTATTATATATTTGTAGAGGTTTAATAAAAAACCATGCAGAAACACAGCATTAGCATGCATACGACCTAGTCATCCTTTTACATAGTTAAATTATTATGGTAGGACCATATTAAATAATCTGTTTTCTTCTTTTTAAAAGTGTATTGTTATTTATAAAGTGAGAGCAATCAAATACTAATTTTTGGAGATCGCTGGCAACGGTTAATATGCACTTTTAAAAAAAAAAAACCTTTTGATTCACCTTAATTACATTAAAAGGCAACTATTTGCATTGGGGGAAGTGGAAAATATTTCATTCTAAATTTCGATTACGTAAAATTGAAATTAGCTTTCGTCTTGTGAGATTGTACGCCATTAGTTATTAGCTCATTCGCTGTCACTTTGGTATGTTGGTATTCCTGATACATTTGAATGTATAACGAACGGCTGGAAGATTTTGAAGGAACGGGGCACTTTCTTTTGAATCACAAACCATGTTACACAAACCTAGCGTAGCCGCTAAACTACTTGACTGGGATGTTTTTCTTGCCTTGACGCGAGTAGGCGTTATAAAGGGGCACTTTCTTTTGTATCACAAAGCATGTTACACAAACCTAGAATTCCTATGAAGTCTGCTACGCTTTGCTCTAGCATCTTTTCGTACAGTAACAAGAATACCAACATAACAAAATGACGTTTGAAAATAATGTTTGAAAATGGACGGTCTCGTTTCACAGAATGAAAGGTAATTTTAATTTTACGTAATCGAAATTTAGAATGAAATATTTTCCACTTCCCCCAAAGCAAATAGTTGTCTTTTAAAGTAATTAAGGTGAATCAAAAGATTTTTCCAAAAAAAAGTGCGTATTAACCATTGCCAGCGATCTCAAAAATTTACCAATCAAATGAGTTTTAAATAATGGAGTAAATTGAGTCACTGAATTGTGTTAAAATTAATTCACATGTATCGTGATGCCAAGATGTTCACACCCATGTGATAAAAAATGAAGCCCTGGAGGACTTATCAGAGACAGGAATGATTTGTGTCGTGCCAAGTATGTGTGATGTTTTGTATAGGATGACCACAAAAGTGAATACGTTGGATGTTAGACTTTACAATAGCTCTATCATCTACATCGGTGGTAGAAGAAAGGGGTACACATCCACAATGAAAAAACATGGAACATAAAAGGTTGTTACGAACAAAGCGGAAAGTTAAATAAATGATATTATATAAATGTAGTAGTATTATAGGGTGGTCAGAGAGAGGTCTCACCGTAGAAGCGATGAGCATTTTGCCCGATAGGCGGCCCATTCTCTCTCCTTTCATTCAGCCACCGAGCCACATCTTCCGATTGCGCTGAACATCGGATAATCAATATCATTTAGAGTAAAAATAGTTCACATCAAAGTATCAGTACAATCGGTACATCAGTACAGTAGGAGGGTTATAAAGTAAGAAGACACAAGATATTATATATATTATGTATGTTTTGATATTATATACACTTATAAGCGGCAGTGGAGAAAACCATCCAATAGTAAACTGTTTCGTACCTGTGAATATTCTTTCTCGGGCTCGAATAATCTGGTTCTTTTTCTTGACAGAAACACACAGGTGTATCATTGCAAACATTGTTATATTCATTATGACGCTTTGTACCAAAAGAGGTATTTCATAGCGTTTTCCGAACCTGGAATTTGATGTGTGATAAAAAAAGCTTGCATTTTACCTAATATCAGCAAATCTTGTAGACAGGACACAAAAGGTATGTCTGTATCATTGTGCGCTTCATAAAAAATAAGCCATGTTTAATAATAAGTTAGTGGAAAACTAAAAAAATATACTTAAATCTAAATAGATTTTTTTATGTTGTGTTATAATCTTTATTTATATGATTGATATTTTTTTAACACAGTTGACTGTAGAAGCATAAAATATTTTTAAAAAAAGCGAAATGTGTGATAATTTTTATAAATAATGAGACAAAATGTTAATAATAATTAGACACAGTGATAAGAAAACAACCTTTTCAGTATTGGAGCAATAGACCCATTATAAAGAATGTTAGTTACTCATTGAGAGCAAAGCAATATTTGTGCAGATGTTCTTACTAAACATTCTAAACTCAATCGTTTCTTATATTGACATTCATCATCTATCTAAAGTTAATATTTAATTTGTACAAATATTAAGAAAAAATATTTTTTTGGAAAGCCCGCAAGATTGCAAATTATACTAATATGGACGCTGCATTATTACAAGCATGAGAAATAAAACAATTTTGTAACATTGTAATACACAAGTGATTTGTTTACGTTCCTAGTTATGATTTAATATTTATTGAAATATCTTACCAAAACAGAATCCTCAAAGTGTTTGCTACGAGAAGGGAAAGGCACACATACAAGGAAAATCCTTCGGCATCTTGAGTTTGTTTTATTTGTCTATATTGGGGGATATATGGAGTGACACCCCCTATAACCATAGCACCGGCTGCACCCCATCCCACCAGATGGCCCACCGTGAGGCCCAGCTCGTCAGATATTATCCAATCCATCACTATATTGTCCAAAATTCGCTATCCAAGTAGCCTTACACTATTGCGATTACTTGATGTGTTGCTTGACGAACTTATCAATAACATTTTCACTGTGTTTTGAAAAACATTGACCCTAATTGACAATTTGATTGAAATTAGAAATGTCACCACAATTCATGTAATTATTATCAAGTTGTCTGTAATGGGGGTTTAAACGATCTTTTGTTGGACAACATGTCGACAGCTGTTTTGAATTAACACCAACTTCATGTTTTTCAAATTGCTAAGAAAAAATGCTTCGTAGAAACAAATTAATCTGCTATCGTGAACAAATTCAAACATTGATCGGAGCGATCACAAAACTTTTGAAATAAATTTGTGTGTAAAAAATTTAAGTTAAAAAATTATATAATAGGGTTTTAATGAGAAATTACATTAAATTTAAGACTAGATAATCACTAGAATATTACAAGTAATATTCTAGTGATTATCATTTTGTATCTTAATTTTTTTATTTGCGTGTTTCTAAAAGATCGCTCGGCCGTATAAGTATAAGGCGTCTGGCGCATCCTTTTTCTTTTAAAACGCTTCCAATATTTACAATAATAATATTGTTTTGTTTGGATGTGAATAAACTATAAATTAGGTAAACTTATATTATTTTTTAGTTTCAATTTACTCTCACTACGATATTTACCTCACCGAAAAATCTGTTTCCCGTATAATTTATAGGTAAAATGATAAGATTTTTTTTAGATCGGTGAATTGAGGTTAGAACTACCTAGCTGTCAATATAAAAAAACTCTGAACATTGCGAAATAATTATTAACCGGCTTCTTCTCTATTATTGTTAATATTATCATCTTTCATAATATTAATGGGCAGTGTTTTTTTTTTAGGAACAGCATGTCAACTATATCAAAATTAGTTCCTTTGTTGAGATGCCAGCAAAGATTCTTGTTTGAAAGGAAGATTATTAGTCCCGCATTTTGTCTAAATCTTATTAGAAAGCGGGAATTTTCTGCAAGGAAAACTGAATCTGCCGTATCCAAAGCCAACCCTTCATCAGATGTGTCCACAGATGTCCGACCCTTGGGAGAGAAAATTAAAGAGACAACTAAAACAGCTTCGTACATGGGTGTTATCCTAGTCGGTGTTGGTGTAACTGGAATTATATTCTACTACGTTTTTAGAGAACTATTTTCCAGCAAAAGTCCCAACAGCATTTATTCTGCTGCATTGGAAAGATGTATTGAGGTGAGCGCCTTATGTATTTTAGGTTAATATCGGTTTGGACTGGCCACGCTTATTACGAATAATTTTTAGAAAAAAACTTTAGATTCGCCTTAATTACTATAAAAGGAAACTTTTTGGCTTTGGGGCGGCGGAAAATAATGCATTTTAATTTTCAATTGCATAAAACCAAAATTCACTTCGCGAACCGACACAGCGAAAATCCGCGGCCGTACCTGTCACTGTTATGTTGGTATCCTTGATAAATTAACAAGAGCTAATACGACTGTAGCCGACTTCGTGGGATAAGGCGCGTAATTATGAAATTTGTCTAGCGGGCTTGTTTGTGTAACATGGTTTGTGATACAAAAGAAAGTGCCCCTTTATAACGCCTACTCGCGTCAAGGCAAGAAAAACATCCCAGTTTTCAAGTAGTTTAGCGGCTACGCTAGGTTTGTGTAACATGGTTTGTGATTCTGGCGTACAATCTCACAAGACGAAAGCTAATTTTAATTTTACGTAATCGAAATTTAGAATGAAATATTTTCCACTTCCCCCAATGCAAATAGTTGCCTTTTAATGTAATTAAGATGAATCAAAAGGTTGCATATTAACCGTTGCCAGCGAACTCTAAAAATTACCAAAATTTTTTCAATGTAAAAAAACTTGCCTAAAGGCCTTTATTCATTTAATATTCTAAATTTCGTAATAACAAATATACACGAATAGAGGTTTGTTAACATAATAATTCTGCTGTGTTTTCATAATTTCGCGGTATTTCATGTAGGTATCCCACGAAGTCGGCTACAGTCGTATTAGCTCTTGTTAATTTATCAAGGATACCAACATAACAGTGACAGGTACGGCCGCGGATTTTCGCTGTGTCGGTTCGCGAAGCGAATTTTGGTTTTATGCAATTGAAAATTAAAATGCATTGTTTTCCGCCGCCCCAAAGCCAAAAAGTTTCCTTTTATAGTAATTGAGGCGAATCTAAAGTTTTTTTCTAAAAATTATTCGTAATAAGCGTGGCCAGTCCGAACCGATAATTACCGTATTTTATTCACGATAAATCGGATAATCTCTGTGTTAAAAAGATTTGTAAAACATTTAGTAACTATTCATTTCATACCTAATAAACCTACACATGTTTTAAATATAATGCAACATTGCACAACAGTTCATTTGCGTAACTGCCAGACCTGCAGTGGCACATAAAACCAATAGGAATCATGTTACTGAGGTTATAAATCTTTTGTTAGGCACTTGTAAAGATTACGTATCCTGCTGTATTTTACTAGCTTGATCTAACTTCTGGTATAATTTTGATCATCAATCTTTTCCCAGGACCCTTATGTATCCGATTCCCTCGGAGCACCTATTAAAGGATTTGGAGAAGAAACATCCAGAAGACGCAGAACTCGTGTCAGCCATGCCTACTACCAGCGCGATGGCGTTAACTGCCTTAGGATGCAATTCTATATCAGGGGAACAAGGAATGAAGCCACCGTACATTTGGATATGAAAGAGGTTCTCATTTTTATGCATCTCGCATGTTTCCGTAGAATTATATTTTTTTGCAATATACAAGGTGTCCGAAAACTCGTAGTACAAGCGGAAAACTGGTGAATCCTCATCACATTTGGAGTCGATTTTGTAGTATAATTTTTTTTGATTTGAGCTTTCGTTTTTGAGTAAATCGAGTCAGAAGTTGATTTTTTTTTTGGTCAAATTCTTATAAATTATTACTGACGATCATAGTACCTAATTAAAAAAAACTATTTAAAAGAAAACAAACAAAGAAATCCGGATTTAAAGCATTATTTTGAAATTATCCATAATTTTATTCCGTGTTTTTCGGTCATTTCACGGTTAAACACAGCTGGCCTAATATTATTTTCGCGCTCGTCAGAGTGCAATGCGAAATTTGCTGTCCCTTTCTGCGCTCGGTTCGATGAACACAATTAGAAGAGATAAGCTACATTTTTCAAAACATGACTTGACCTTGAACTGTGAGCTCACGAACCAAATTCTTTACCCGAGAAGCATACGGATGCAAGTCCAAAAAGGTAAATGTTCAGGAGAGCCAAAAAAGTATTTTTTCTGTAAGTATGGTCTCATAACTGCTAACCCTGTACAAATCGCAAGTGCGCCCCACGGTTGAATTTGGCAGCCACCTCTGGTCTGGAGCTCCAAAATACCTGAAAAATACCCTCGACTCTGTGCAGAAACGGGCGGTCCGTTTGATAGATTCTCCCATCTTAACAGACGGATTGCAATCTTTAGAGCACAGGCGTCGGGTGGGAATGCTATCCTTGTTCTACCGGTATTACAATGGAGGATGCTCCGAGGAACTAGCATCATTGATCCCTTCGGCCCCGGTGCATAGTCGGGAAACACGCCAAACGCGTGCCCAACATTTGTACACAGTTGACATTTGGCCCTGAGGGAAATTATTTTCCTCAGGGCCTCCTTTGTGGAGTTAATGTAAAAAAAAAAACTTCTTCGGATATCCGTGCTGATAGATAACAAAAAAAGTTATTATTAAATCAATTAGTTTTGTTTTAAAAACGAGCAAATAAATCGAAATATTTTATAGTAAAGCCTTTAAAAATAGTTGTTTAAAAAAAAAACGCTGACTTGAGTCAAACAAAAACATGGACTTGAGTCCTACTGCCTCTAATTGAAGTGGACTATTTTGTTATGACATGTGGTGTATTATAAAAGGAATAAAGTCCATGGTACATCCTTCTGCTTCTAAGATAGTTGTTGCATCATGGTAATTGCATCCATATGCAATTTTGAAAATCCTATTTTTCTTCATGATAGGACTCTTTCTGCCACTGATAAACATGATAATTTTTCAAATTTTCTCATTTCTCAAAAACTCATTTCTTCAAATTTTGGACTTGCATTCGTATCATCCTCGGGTACACAAACAAACATGGCCGCCAACAAAAATGGTCGCATGGTACAGTAGTGTTCGAAACGAATGTGAACAAGGTTATTATCATTTTTTTTAATAATGTAATAATTAGATTGAAAAAATAGTATAAAGCTAATTTTTTCTCCATCGACTACTATCATTTAGACAAGTGCTTAGCCAAAAATCCCCGCCCCTACCCCTCCTTGCTTCCCCGCCTGTGCCCCCATAAACATGAAGAGTGTAAGGGTTTCGTAAATCACGTCCATCTCGATTACTAAACAACATATTGGATTGCAATTTTTTATATTCTCTTTGCTGTAACATTGTCTACAATTAATGTCCAGTTAACTTCCGTCGTAACTTTTACCGTTTGTTTGTAATTCGTATGAAAAGATAAATTTTTTTGGCACGTAATTTTACTTTTTGTCGCAGAACTTTTTACGCCGACATTTTATGAAAAAATATTTCCTACAAAAGTTTTAGCTCCTACAATAGTTGATAAAAGGCAGATCGGTCTGTAATTGCTCACCTCATTTTTGTCTCCTTTTTTAAATATCGGAAATTATTGACGAACCTTTCGAAGTCTACTTTTGACATCTTTGTTTGTACGCTCAACATTTGTTTTAAGTGTATTTGTGCGGATTTGGCGTAGAGCAAATGACCAGCAGCATGCAAAAAAGGTATCATTTGCTTGACTGTATTAATGTGCAAATTCCAATCGCCGATTCTCTCCGCCAGAATAAAGTCTAGAACCAAATTCACCAATTTAAACTCTTGTAGCCACAGTTTTGAATTTCTACTAGTTTTAACCAAATCTTCACACACTTCTTCTAGTCTTGTCATTATTTCGTTGGTTTTAGTGCACTAAAGCTATGTGGAAATCGCGAACGTGAAATACTCGTGTTAGTGGGGGTTATTCATAATGGAGCTAGTTTATACTTCCATTCAATAAATAAAGTTATAGATTTTAAACTGAAATACTATGGCAACTTGAACTATTACCTGTAAGCATAATCTCACTTCTTCAGTAAAACCAAAATTTAAAACAATTGACAAAAAATACAATTAATGAGTTAAACATCATACATGAGTAGTGCGTTAATGAATCGGCTGCCGCAGAGCGATGCAGAGATGGTGAACCAAGCATTCACGGTTGATATCTGGCGTTTTCTAGCCATAAAGTACACAATAAAATATATAATTTTACAGCTCATAGAAAGGGCTACAATCTTTGTAGGAAACATTTTTTCATAAAATGTCGGCCTAAAAAGTTCTGTGACAAAATGTAAAATTACATACCAAAAAATATACTAATTTTTACCTTTTCATACGAATTACAAACAAACGGTAAAAGTTACGACAAAAGTTAACTGGACATTAATTGTAGACAATGTTACAATAAAGAAAATAAAAAATTGCAACCCGATATGTTGTTTAGTAATCGAGATAGACGCGATTTACGAAACCCTTACACTTTTCATGTTTTGGGGAGGGGGGCGTAGGCGGGGAAGCAAGGGGGGTAGAGGCGGGGATTTCTGGCTAAACACTTGTCTAAATAAAAGTAGTCGATGGTGATTCAACTGGTGTTCTACGACATAGGCTGACTGGACTATTAATTATATTCCACCTCCATGGGAGGAATGAATTTATGCGTCCGTCACTCCTGGATACACGGACTCTCAGATTCCTACCAACCCCTTATACCCTTGGTAGGTATACCTCTTTTTGTTTGATGTCCGCAATAATTAACTAATTAACTCTGCAACAATCATGTGAGATCAGTGGTGTATCTGGGGTTCCAGACTATCCCATCCCGCCCCATGCTATCCCATTACGCCCCCCCCCCCCGTTGAGGTAAATATGATCGCGACAATACGCTTAAAAACTGTTCAAGATGTGGTGAGATTTTGCTGGACTCCCCCCCCCCCATTTTGAGGTCACGTAATTAATGCCCCCTAAGTTAAACTCCCGAACAACATGAGCATTATTTTTGTAGTGATAAGTTATAGGACAAAATTAAGTCGTACCGTATTTAAACTAGAAAGTTGGTTTCTAATTTCATATTATTGTTGAAAGTTATTGTTTTGATTAAAAGTGAAAAAATAAGTAAATAAACTAATAAAAAAATAAGTGAATTAAGAAAATAAAACAATACTCAATCATAAATGTCGTAAGTGAGTTCAAAACTGCAAATTTGGAATGTTAAATAAATTAAAAATAATATTCCCAGTGTTCAGCGCAAATTGAACACTACTGCATGGGGAACACGATTCGACTGACCATAGCAAGTCGAAGGGACACGGGAACTCCCGAATCTGGGTAAATATTTTTTCACGTTTTTACGCAGTTTAGTACGGGTCTTCATATCGTTAACATCCCTTTGTGTTTTCAAACTTTAAAAGTGGATATTTGTGAATAACAGTAATTAATTTCGCTGGTTTTTAACAAACTTTTGTGTTATTTTCAAATTAAGAATATTGTGGATTATAATGGAATATACCAACGCATGTTAATGCGTTTTTTTGTGATGTATCAATGACATGTTTGTGTTTTTTGTAATGTACTACCTACCTAGTGTTTTTGGATTAAGGAACGTTACAACATAATGTAAGTTAGAACACACCTATGCTAGTAATTTTTCTCACAAGGCTTGTTCGTTGTTCGAATTGATCCAGTACTAAGTAAAGTACCTAGCGAGAGAGTTTTAGAGAGCATCTTCGCTCTAAAATCATGAGATTTCCGTGTATCGGAAAAAAACTTTAACCCTCATATAGCCGAAAATTTTTTTTTTTTTTTTTTTAAATTTTAAATGTAAAAATGCTTAAATTGAATATCTTTATGTTTATTTGGGTTCTCTTTGTGATGCAGGTTCACCAGTTTTCCGCTTGTACTACGAGTTTTCGGACACCGTGTATATAAATTATAATTTATCTGAGGTAGGTTTTTTTTTTACATGAGCTCCACACAGGAGGCCCTGGGGAAAATAATTTCCCTCAGGGCCTATGTCATCTTTGGAGATGCTGTGTGGAGGGTTTCATTAAGGAAAGGAAGGAGAGGAGAGTTCTGGGAAGGAAAAGGGTTTAGTATGTCCTGGATGACCAGGACAGGGGAACAAGGAATGAAGCCACCGTACATTTGGATATGAAAGAGGTTCTCATTTTTATGCATCACGCATGTTTCCGTAGAATTATATTTTTTTGCAATATATATAAATTATAATTTATCTGAGGTAGGTTTTTTTTTTACATGAGCTCCACACAGGAGGCCCTGGGGAAAATAATTTCCCTCAGGGCCTATGTCATCTTTGGAGATGCTGTGTGGAGGGTTTCATTAAGGAAAGGAAGGAGAGGAGAGTTCTGGGAAGGAAAAGGGTTTAGTATGTCCTGGTCATCCGCCTCCAAGACCTAGACAAACCTCACCCCATGAACCCGGGCACCCCTGCTAAATCACCAAACGTAGTGACCACTTGGGGTGACCTATGGCAGAGGTGTTGGTTATCCAATAAAGGTTCCCGGGGCGGCGGTACCCATTCCCTCCTCCCAAATTGAATTATTTTTATCAAAATCACTATTATCTCAAATATTAGAAAGATACCTGTTTTAAAATAAAATGTGTCACTACTCACATTAGTCTGTACTGTTTATAACTAAAGGGAATTACGTATATCGTAACCTGGTTGGGTGACACTGTGTGGCAGGTTAAGGAAGGGATTGTAGGAAGGCATTTGTTTATGCGATTCTTGAAGAGGCACGGATTAAATGAAGGAAGAAAGACGAACGGTGGTAGCTCGTTGCATGTGCAAGCTGTTATAAATAAAAATGTATGGGATAGACGCTAAGTCAATTTGGGAGGCGGGTATGGGTCCGCCGCCCTGGGAACCATTTATTGGATAACCAATACCGTAGGTCACCCAGGTGGTTCGCTGCGTTTGGTGACTTAGCATGGGTGCCCGGGTTCATGGCGTGAGGTTTGTCTAGGTCTTGGCGATGAATGCGTTTGCCCACCTACTACCTAAGGTGGGAGGAATGGATTCATACATCCGTCACTCCTGGACACATTGACCCCCAGATGTCGATCCACCCCTCACACCCTTTTCCTTCTTAGAACTTTCTCTCCTTCCTTCTCCTGAAAAGACCCTCCACACAGCATCCCCAAAGATGACATAGGCCTTGAGGGATTTTTGCCTCAGGGCCTCTTGTGTGGAGCTAATGTAAAAAAAAAAATTGCAGTGTTTCAATATAAATTACATAAGTATTAAATACACTACAATAAAATAATTTATTTCTCTTATATTTCAGGTCAATGGTAAATATGAGTACCGTTATCTCTTTGTGCAGCTAAATGACTATTCCAAGAGGGTTATAATTATAGAAGACAACCGATCTTCCATTGACATGAAACCATTTGCTGCAGAGGCACTGCAGCCTCTTCCCAGCATCATGTAAACAACTGACAGCTTCCAAAGGACTATAATAAAGACTATGCGATATGGTTATGGTGGAGCACTTGTTACTTGGCTCCAACTATTAAATTACCTATCTAAATTCGATACCCTGAATGTGCTAATCATTTCAAAATACTTTTATTTGGTGCTTTCAGTTGAATAGCATAAGCCGCATTGATTGGTACTTTGAAATTGACCGATAGACTACTTGTACTCGGTTAAGTCAATACATGACAAGCGAGTGCGCATATATCACAGATATTTTTTTTTTGTCCCTTCTGAACATTTTAACATTTTTATTTCCTTCCGCGGTATTGGACTTATGTGGATGAAGAATATAATAATTTTTCATTTACTTTTTTGTGTCATAAAATTTCATGTTCATATTACATTTCAGTAATTATGAGCATAACAAAAGTTTGGAAAATAAAATAGAAATCATAGTATAGGATCCCGATATAAAACGACCTTCACCGAGATGTTTATTTGATGAAACATATTTTATATTTTTAATATGTCAATAAATATATTGCATATGGGTTGCCTAACAAATTTTAGTCCAGGGTATGATTAATTAATTATTTAAAAAATTATTTTTTTTTAAACATTTCACCGGTTTGATTATTAGACAAATTCTATACCAATCGAAAGTATGCAGCCCATAGAATATGCAAACGTTAGTTTGCCTATTCTTTTCCGGTCACAACTCTCGGGTAGCCAGGTATAAACAGGTAAATCGATACTAGCATTTTGCACCGGTCTGATTATTGAATTAAAATTAAAGATTATTTCATTATGAACACGGTATCAAAATATACACACATAAATAATTAATTAATTAAAAAAAAATTAATAACTGTTCCTCTATTTTAATAATAAACTACTCCAAAATGATGCACAGCATATACGAGTCTATCGCTATCATTTTCATTTCAAGAACAAATTTTAATAGCACTCTCTTTCTTTAAATGGACGGACTTCAAACAGCTGCTATGCTGTGTCCTCTTCTATCGCATGGGATGGTTGGTTGGGACCTCTCAGTCGCACACATTCACTCAAACCGGTGAAATGTTTAAAAAAAATAATTTTTTAATCATTAATTAATCATACCCTGGACTAAAATTTGTTGGGCAACCCATATGCAATATATTTATTGACATATAAAATTAAATATAAAATATGTTTCATCAAATAAACATCTCGGTGAAGGTCGTTTTATATCGGGATCTTAGACTAACATAAAAATAATAATTTCTTCTAGTCTTTAGAGAGTTAATTGTTAATATCTGTATACACATTGCACAATGTTGGACTGAATTAGTGAATTGAATAGAATTGCTACTTCTCTTTGATTTAGATTTTTTTTTGCTTTTCTGCTAAGCAGTCCTCTTTTAGATTTTAATTTAATAATTTGAATAAACTTCAAACAAAATCTTAATTTCAGGGTTTAAAAAATATATTATTTATCAACGAAATTACAATATTAACCAGAAACTTGTGTACCTGCACATATTATGTAAATAGCTGTTGAACTGTAAATAAAACTATTCTAAACAAAATATCAAACCTTTTTACGTGAATTAAAAAACAATTTCTTACCCACCAATGCTGTTCAAAAATTTATTGGTATTTTTAATAAAAAGCATTATTTAATAAGTGTTACGAGTTTTTAAAGCTGTCTTTCCATGGTATGCTCACCCAAGCAGGCAAAATACGGTGTGTAAAAACATATGTTTTAATTTTTAGTAAGACCCAATAAAATAATACCGCGATGGCCAAATACTGCACCCAAGCATGCTTCAGTTCTTGCCATATTCCTGGCCTGTAGCGGATGGCGTTTTCTGGTATGGCGATGGACACTGATATTTCCAGCTCTCTTGTAGACCCGTATTTGGTGTTAGTGTAGATGTTTGTTAAAGTTGTTGAAACTAAAAAAAAGAAAATTCATACGTTAGGTAAAGACAGTAATTTTATTTACAACATTATCAAATTATATATTAACTAAACTTGCCATTTCTCCTGGAATAGCTGTATAAGAACTTTTCCATCCAGTCGTTAGATTGAATATCTTCTGGGAACACAGAATTATTAAATCTAATGTCTCTATGGTTGTACCAGCACGAGAGAGGAAATGCCTGGGACAGCTGAAGGCTGGCTGTGACAAATAGTCGAGACATTGGAAAACCAAAAGTCTTCTCAAAAGCGACCAGGCTCTCCATTTGCAGTAAACAAGGGTCCTGAAAATAAACACATTTTAGGCATATCAAAATATACATTCTTTTTTGCAAAATCATAAATGAAAGATGGAAGTAGATACAAGCAATGTATCTTTTAATTTAGGAAGCGGGCATGGGTACTGCCACCCTGGGAACCATTTATCGGATAACCAACACCTCTGCCGTAGGTCACCTCAAGTGGTTTGCTACATTTGGTAACTTAGCAGGGTGCCCGGGTTCATGGGGTGAGTTTTGTTCGGGTCTTTGTGGCGGATGCGTCTGCCCACCAGCTGCATCGCAAGCCGGAAAGGGAGAAAATGGTTGAGGGAGTCCCTTTGACTTCTCCAGCCGTACTCTCTCGGAACATCACCTTGCACCATAGTGGGAGGGATGGATTCATGCATCTGCTACCCTTTTACTTCCCAGAACTTCTTCCTTTACTAAAAAGACCCACCACACAGCATCCCCAAAGACGACATCGGCCCTGAGCGGAATTATATTTCTCACGGCCTCCTGTGTGGAGCTAATGTAAAAAAAGAGCAAATCTTTAAAGAGATTCTTGCTTGTGTAGTGATAGTGATATACATACATTCATTCAAATGTGCGCTTTTTAAAATGATTTGCCTGCACTTTTCATTTTAAGCTGAAACAAATCTACAATCTCAGGATACGGTGGTCGGACTGCTGAAGATTTAATGTTCTTTATTAACCTTTTTGCCGTTAGCTAGCTCATATCTTTTAATATGTGGAGTATTGCCAGTAGTCCTGGGTCGATCGATCGTTTTACACGACCCGGGTCGCTCACGACCCACTGGCGTCACGAGTGGGTCGCGAAGACCCGCTCTTTTCGGGACACAAGATACGAAATTCGGTAATCGAGTTTCTCGCGCCGGTCGCCGCCCAGATCGGTCAAGTCATATGCGACACGAAACCCAGGTTATAATTGTGTGAACGTTCGCCCACAGCTCACACCTGTAACTAGTAATGTCATGTCCCAGAAATAAATTTTTAAAAAAATACATTCTTCAGGGGTAAAAAAACAATGTTTTATATCATGTTTTGAAGGATATAAAAACCATGTAAAAAACATGTTGTTATGAAGCTTTTATTGAGAATTTAAATAAGTCAAGTAAGCTGTAATGCTTTATTATAAACTATTATTTTATATTTTTTCTTTGTGTAATAGGACAAAAAATAAAATAAACGTGCCCATGAATTATTATGATTGCTATGATACTTTTTGATAGTGGGATAGTTAGGTTAGGAGTACAAGTTACAAGAGGAGAGGGTGTACAAAATAAATAATATTTGCAATGTTTGCACGATTTTTATTAGAATTTTAATAATAATATAAAAATTCTTATCCGTGTATGTACATAGATTTTTGTTTAATGTTATATGATTAAACCTAATCAATATTGAATAATTGTCTAAAGATGACCATAATAGGCTGAGCATAGACCGGTAACGGTTAAAATATATTGTGGACAAATTTTTCAAATTGTTTTAATATGTATTTTATGTATTGTTATTTATTAACGTCACGCACGTGTGTGTTAACCGAATGTGTCGCAGTTCGCAGAGGGCGGGTGGTGAAACCCGATGTTTACAACCCGCTCGCTCTCTAATACATCTATCTATCGTCGCTCGCCCCGCCACATCCTCACCCGAAACCCAGGTTGCAGGAGCGGTTGCGAGAAGTGGGTCGCGAGACCCGGGTGCTGACGAAAAAATGACCCGCTCGCTCTTTGGTGGTCCGTGAGCGGGTTTCAATGAGCGGGTCATTCACGACCGACCCAGGACTAATTGCCAGCCAAAAAAATTGCTCTTCCGAGTGTTGATACAACCAAGTCTCAAGGCTATTCATTGATACTATTACGGCCAAAAGATTAATCAATTGAAAATAATGATTTTATAGGTACAATTTTTTTTAGACATCTTATGAATGAGCGCTAGGTGCAAAAAGTCTTACCTGAAGCCTGTAATCCAGAAGTAAAAATAATTTTATGGAATGTACATTTTTTCCAAGTGGATTACTTATTTTGGCTGAAAAGTGTATTTCATCAATTTTGTTATCATTATTGTAGTCCTCTTCGTTAACCTAGAAACAAATTAATAGCATGACATGATAAATTAGTTTTAGCTTCGATTCTAACATTTTTACTATCGCTTTTAATATGCTTACCTAATAATAATCAATCAAATCTTCTAGCTCACTGGAAGAACCAAAAGGAAACTGTAATTTGATGAATAATTTGATTTCATTTGTTAAGAACATGTAATTTTTTATTTTTTACTACTTACCTTTAGAAAATAACAATCCTCGCCGATTGGATTAGCGTCAAAGCTTCTAATGCTGGGGGTGTTCTTGCAGCTGATGATATGGTCAATCTCTTCAGTTTCCGCTAAGAGGATGTACTGATATTTGAAATGCACATTAGGCTGCTCAAAATATACATAATTCTTTACCCAAAAACCTGAAAAATGAAACACATGTGTAATTTATGAGGCATTCAATGTTAATTATTTTATTCTCAAGACTTTTATCAACAGGTTTAAAGAAATACATTTTGAAAAGAATGAGAATTGGACATTGTTTCGTTCCTTCTCACCCTTTTAAAATTCACGTCTTCGACTCCCCAGATTGTACTTTCAGTGGTCTAGAAGTGGGAACTTTAGATTACATATTTTTTGAGGTAAGTATTCCCCCAACCGCTGCACTTTTAATAGGCAACTTTTAATAATTTCATTTGTTTCATTTTTATTACTTTGAGAAACAAACGTAATAATTAACGTTTGGACAGATAGTAAAAGAAGCATTAAAATTCCATTTTTATTCAAAATTTCTCATATAGAACGATCCCTTTGCCACCACAACACGGGCAATAGCCTAGTGTGGTAGTCAAAAAATACCAACAATGTATCATGTAAACATTTATTAAATAAAAAAAAAAAATTTTGGATTTTTTTCTATGGATTGACTTTTGCGTAAGTTTTGTCTCAATCTTAATATGTTAACTGAAAATTTAATGACATTAACATTTCACTGGAGTTCCTTATTAACGGCCTCGAACACCCTTGAAATGGTCGAAAGCCAGAAAAAGGGGAGATGGTGGGTAGGAATTTCAAATTAATTTTTTTTATTTTTCGATATTTCGAAAATATAATCCTTTAAGAATATACTGTTAAATATTTGTAATAGTATTGACGAAATTTTAAGTTCTACAGCTCATTTAGCAGGTCAGCGCAGAAGCAGTAAAAATGCCGGGCGGCCAGGAAATTGGTTTATTGTTCATAGGAATGCAGAAGAAGTAGAAGAATATGAGCGAACAGAAGGGATATTGCACGGTGCTGGTATTGCAGATTAATTTATTATTGTAAGTCTATGTCAGATTTTATTGAGAATATTCTAAACTTCAAGTTCATTTATTTCGAAACTACTTTTTTCTGCATGGTGTGAGGCAAAAAAAAAACTATTGGCCAATTGGTCTCAAATTTTACCATATTATTCAGTACACTAGTACCTATATTTTATTTAAGTTTTTGTTCCAGCAGGACTGGGAGGGTAGTGCAATCCCAGTCTGCCATATTACATAAACAACTATAAACTATAAAAAATATAAAAATAAAATTCCTATGGCAGGAACTAAAAAAAAGTTTTTACATTGATTACTTCTTATTTTTTACGTACAAAAAGTAATGAATAATGAAAAAACAGTCTTTTTTCTGTATATTAATTTCAACAACGTGCGATTTTGTCATTTTTAAAAAATTTGGTAAAGTATGAAAAAGCCGCCACATGCCGCTTTTTTTAAAATTCTAGTTCCTGCCATAACTACACTCATACTGTTTTTTTTTTAGAGCCAAGACTTCACCAACCACCCAGGTCTATATTTACGATGAGGGCAACTTCAGAGCAATTATTTAAGTACTTAATTTTTTTTTTCAATTATAATGTTTTTGTATTCTATTAAAGTGACTTAATATATCTTTACAGTTTGAATAGAATTGTTCATTGTTTTCATTTTTAAAAAAAATCCTAAAAACTCATCGAATCACAGGCGCTAGACCAGTGGTTTTCAACCTGTGGTACACGTACCCCTGGGGGTACGCGAAGCCAAATGGGGGTACGGAATAACGTGGCACGCATGTAGAATCACTAGTTAAAATGCCTGAAGTCGTGCTACACTCTGTATAAAATCGCATTAAGTACTTAATTGTATATGTGTGACTTGATTGTTAAATTCATGTAATAATTAGAGTATTAAAAATTATAGTAAATATTCGGAACAAACGTCAACGGTTATGTAACGGGATTGTGTGTGTTGTCTTTACTTTAAAAAACAGCCCACGTTTTTGAATGGTTTGTCTGGCAAAGCAGGGTTTGTGTAGCGGGCTTGTGTATATTATCTTAATTTTAAAAGTTTTATCAAAAAAAATGCGTTGACGTTTGTTCCGAACTGCAAACAGAGTGATTTGACAGTGTGAAAGCAAATTTTTAATTTACGTAAATAAAATTAAAAATGTGACATTTTCAACCTCCCCCAATGCAAATAGTTGTCTTTTATGGTAATTAAGAAGAATCTAAAAGTTTTATCAAAAAAAAGTGCGTATTAACCGTTGACGTTTGTTCCGAACAATACCAAAATTACAAATGAAACACGTCTTTCATTACACGTGTAAAAAAGATAGATAGAAGGTACGGGGAACAACAAATTTGATTAAATTATCGATAAGCCGCCGCATTTTTATGCACAGATTACGGAAATTATACTTCATTTCAACAATTATTATAAGAAACAACTATTTACGAACACAAAATAGGTTATTAGGTTCTTAGTTTAGGTAAATTAAGTAATTCATGCGTTTTTAGTTTGAAACGAAACTTCGCAAATGTCAAATCCATACAAAAAAACATGGCCGTAATGGAGATGGTAATTTTTAAACTTTGAATGAAAATCGTATTTTAATCTAGACGAAGTCATTGATTTTAATGCATATTTTCCCGTCTATCTCGACTGAAACCGATGGTTCTTGTGGTACTTAAGTTTAAAAGTAGTTTAATTTTCAAATTGTATGCCTATTTAAAGTGTAGCGGCATGCGGCGGCTTGCTGATAATTTATACAAATTTGTAGTGAGAGACAAGAGGTACGCCAGCTCAAAAAGGTTGAAGAGCACTGCGCTAGACCACCATCTCCCCTAAAAAACAAGATTTACAGAAACCAACTAGAAACTAGATGACAGCTAGTTGGTTAAGTAGGTACCTACAATTATTAATAATATTATTTTTAACGATTGTGTAAATGTTAATAGAATTTACTTACCCCTACTTCTGTACGCAATGATAATGGGAAATAATAGAGCAATTAGTGTTGAAATAAATATAAAAAATGTCGCCTTGGAGCACAGGGTACTTTTATATTTAATTGACGTATTATAACTGAACACTTCAAAGAGTACCATCTTATTAATATTATTTATAATACTACAAGATTATCATCTTAAGGTTTCAAAAATAATTCATTCGCAACAAACCAAACAAGCAGACTGAGTTCAGTTGTCATTCGAAAATGTTTTGTTTGTTTATTGACATATCAGTTGCTAGGCAACTAAAACTGCGGTGACGTTACCAACATAACGGTTCCAAAAGACAAACCGCACAATAAATTATGTGATCAGGTATGTAGGTACCTAAATGTGGTAATAATTTTATTTTCTTTGGAGGAAAGAGTGCCAAATATCATTAAAAATACTAATTTTGGTTGTATTCCGCCCTGTAAACTCAGGAACTCGGATTTGCTTTAAATTTAAGTGTCATTTTCAAAATAAGGAACTCCAGTGAAAAATATTATGGCTTTAAAAAAATATGTTCATACAGAATATAGACCAATAAACGCTGATTCTGAATATGTAAGTTTTATTTAATAATATTAAACGCAGAGTTTTTAAAAAATTATTAAAAGTCCATTTTTAATCGGGTCGTAAAAACACGCCGTCAAGTTGGCATTATTGAAATTTTAGTGGTGACGTCACTGTTCGACGTGTCGTGACGTCACCGTAAAGTCGTTGTATGGGAATGTATGATATGACACAAGCCATCGTATTAATTTATTCTTTATTTACATACTGTTTATAGAGATTTAGATGTTGAGTTTATTGAAACATTATTTGGGCCTAAATAATGATTCAAAAATAAAGGTATCTCTTATTAGTTTATCTCTGGAATTACAGAATAGTATAAATATAAATATTTAAAAAGTAGTATATAAGCCTTATTATTTTTTTTACGTTAACTCCACACAGGAGGCCCTGAGGAAAATGATTTCCCTCAGGGCCCTTGTCATCTGGGATGCTGTGTGGAGGGTCTTTTTGAGGAGAGGAAGAAATGAACACTGGTCTTGAAGAGACCCATGTTGTAGGAAAGAGGAAACACAGAGGCCGGCAAATCATTCCACAGCCGAGCTGTTGAACACAAGAACGAGTCGAAGAAACGACCCGTTCTCATGTGACAAATGTCAACCGTGTATAAATGTTGGGCACGCGTTTGGCGTGTTTCCCGACTATGCACCGGTGCCGAAGGGATCAATGTTGCTATTTCCTCGGAGCATCTTCCATTGTAATACCGGTAGAACAAGGATAGCATTCCCAGCAGACGCCTGTGCTCTAAAGATTGCAATCCGTCTGTTAAGATGGGAGAATCTATTAAACGGACCGCCCGTTTCTGCACAGAGTCGAGGGTATTTTTCAGGTATTTTGGAGCTCCAGACCAGAGGTGTCTGCCAAATTGAACCGTTGGGCGCACTTGTGATTTGTACAGGGTTAGCAGTTGTGTACTATTAAAGTATCTGCGGGCCCTGTACAGTACCTACGCCCAGTTTTTGGGAGGCTAACTTTACTCTGGCTTCGATGGAGCCCCCATACCTGAGCTGGTCACTTAGGGTTACACCAAGCATATCAATGGAGGGCCTGTTAGGAAGATTGCTTCCGTTGAAAGAGACTAGATTTTCATTTCGATCCCTTTTAGACGTAATCAGATAAGATTGGGTCTTTGAAATATTAAATTCAACGAGATTATTTTTACCCCAAGAGAAAACACTCTAGAGGTAACCGTCCATTCTTTGCTTCAAAGCCCTCCGAGCCGTTGGAGTTTGTGAGCCCTTTGGGGGCTTGTCAAATAAAAAGCTATCATGGACTGTACTGTCAACCGCGTAACAGTGAATTAGTGCACGTTGATGTGCAACAAAAACAAAGTCGAAGACAGAACCGATCCCTGTGGGACGCCAACAGACAAGTACACATTAATATAATCAACAAGTACTTCTATAGTTTAATATACATGAGGTAATAGACATTTATAATGATTTTCCATTTCCTTGGAATGTGAATTTCAATTAGGAAAATTAGGTATTCGGTAGGGCATCAATATAAATCTTCAGTATCTAATAGCCATTTCCTTAGATTATATTTGACTTTAGCTGTAAAAACGTTTATATTTTTAATTGTCATTGGTAGTTTGTTAAATATTCTGGGTACAATATAGTTTAGGGTTCTTTCACCGTATTTATTGGTACATTTCGGAACCACCAATCCTTCATTTTGAGTGAATCTTGTACTATGTTTATGGAAAACTCTTCCCTATACATATTATTTTATAGCCTATATTATCATTTTATAGTTTGTGGAGTTTTTACTATAATTTTAAAAATATTCCATTACTAACGTATCTGTGTTGATATTATAATATTTAATTAAATGAAGACAATATAAGCGAAACTCAATCGAAAATCTGAAAACAGAAAAATCAGAAAAAGATATTGACACATCTGGGACTCGAACCCAGGACCTCTCGCTTACCGGGCGAACGCGCTAACCACTGCGCCACCGTGTCGATATCCAATTCGGTCACTTTTAACTGTATCATACTTCGACTAAGAATTTTTCTGTTTTCAGATTTTCGATTGAGTTTCGCTTATATTGTCTTCATTTAATTAAATATTACAATTTGAGATTTTACTCATAAAGTTAAAATAAAAATAAAGATATTATAATAATTTAATTTTGCCTTTAAGATATAATGAACAAGGAAGAATATGTAAAAACACACACACAGTAGCCTAAAACAATAAACACAAGTATTTTATTTTGAGTATTCACCATAACTAAGAATTTAATGTTTCAAAGACCCAATCTTGTCTGATTACGTCTAAAAGGGATCGAAATGAAAATCTCCATGATCCATGATATGGGGGCTCCATCGAAGCCAGAGTAAAGTTAGCCTCCAAAAAACTGGGCGTACTGTACAGGGCCCGCAGATATTTAATAGTAGGTACACAACTGCTAACCTTGTACAAATCACAAGTACGCCCCACGGTTGAATTTGGCAGCCATCTCTGGTCTGGAGCTCCAAAATACCTGAAAAATACCCTCGACTCTGTGCAGAAACGGGCGGTCCGTTTGATAGATTCTCCCATCTTAACAGACGGATTGCAATCTTTAGAGCACAGGCGTCGGGTGGGAATGCTATCCTCGTTCTACCGGTATTACAATGGAAGATGCTCTGAGGAACTACCATCATTGATCCCTTCGGCACCGGTGCATAGCCGGGAAACACGCCAAACGCGTGCGAAACATTTGTACACGGTTGACATTTGTCACATGAGAACGGGTCGTTTCTTCGACTCATTCTTGTGTTCAACAGCTCGGCTGTGGAATGATTTGCCGGCCTCTGTATTTCCTCCTTCCTACAACATGGGTCTCTTCAAGACCAATGTTCATTCCTTCCTCTCCTCAAAAAGACCCTCCACACAGCATCCCAGATGACATAGGCCCTGAGGGAAATTATTTTCCTCAGGGCCTCCTGTGTGGAGTTAACGTAAAAAAAAATAATAAGGCTTATATACTACTTTTTAAACATTTCCATTGAATAATTATGCTAAATTCGAATGATTGGTAAAATGGTATAAGATACTAGAAAATAAGAAAAGGTAATGAAATAGTATTTCTAGCAGTAACAGGTTAGGGAACGTACCCATACTACGTGACACACTTTTTGCAATTTTTTACCCCCCCCCCCCCCCCTGGCCACGTGTAGTATATCCCCCCCCCCCTACAGTTTTCACGTAGTATTTCATAAATATGGTTTCGAATCATTTTTTGCTAACAAAAAATAAAAAAATGCATTATTAGGCTTTGTCTTTATTAATACGTCGCTTGCTGCGTGACAGCAAGAGTGCATGCATTACAAGTGGAAAAAATATTATCAAGATAAAACTTATGTCAAAATATATTGAAACCGGAACGTAATTTATGGAAACGAAAGTCTTGTTATTTTTATAAACATTTTTCATCTCAATCATCTTCAACAAACACGTTCCCTGAACTTTTTCACTTATTTGAATGTACGAGGGTGGGTTTTTAAGTTTGCGGATTGGGTAAGGAGTGGAAATAAAAACCAAAATTATTTTTCTTTTTCAACATATTCACCTACTACCCTAATACATTTTTCCGATATTTAAATTAACTTAAAGGAACTTTATAACAGCGCGGAACTCAATTTTCTCCACATTTCACAATTTCTTCCCGATTGAAGTGTTTGGTCGACGATAGCTCAAAGACTAATGACTTAATTACGATAAAACCCGGTGTTTATCCTAAAAATGAGTTGTTCAATTAGTACCTAATTCAGCGGTACCCCCGTTAATCACTTACCTTCCCATTCCGCGAACTTAAAAACCTCCCCTCGTAGCTCGAAAAAAAACGCGAGATTTCTAGATTGACTACGTGATAAAAACCTAAGCCCCCCCCCCCCCCCCGTTGTGACCAAGCGTGGTATTTTGATGACCCCCCCCCCTCCCCCTGAACAGGTCACGTAGTATGGGTACTTTCCCTTAGCATGACATTTTTAATTGTTTTCTCTCTCCCCCCCGGTATAGTGTACTAGACTTGGGGCCCAGATTGGCTGCAGATAGACCGGTATGAGCTGGTTTTTGTGTACACGGTATGCCCCAAATTACCACCTATTTTATTGAATACTAGCAGACCCGGCCACACGTTGCTATGGCTAACGAAACAAAACGCCATTACCCAACCTTTATAAAATCCACACCACCCGCTTGCCAGCTGCCCGCTGCATTGAAATGAATATTTGAATTTCTCAGCCGTTCTCTACAATAATAAGCATGTATTATACATATAAACCTTCCTCTCGAATCACTCTATCTATTGGTGAAAACCGCATGAAAATCCGTTACGTAGTTTAAAAGATTTATGCGCACATACATTTTGAGCGACTTCATTTTATACTATGTAATGATAATGATGATATCATCTACCATCTACCATTTACTGGATAACCAACACCTTTGCCATAGGTCACTCCAAGTGGTTCACTACGTTTGGTGACTTAGCGGGGGTGTCCGGTTTCATGGGGTGAGGTTTGTTCGAATTTTGGCGGCGGATACGTCTGCCCACCAGCTGCATTTTAGACCGGATTGGGAGAGAAGTTCAGGGAGTCCCTTTGAGAAGTTCAGGGAGTCACTCTCCAGCTGTACTCTCTCGGAACATCGCCTTGTACCGCAGTGGGAGTCACTCCTGGACCCACTGACCCCCAGATTCCTAATATCCTTTTCCACCCTATCCACCCCTAACATACTTTTCCTTCCCAGAACTTTCTCTCCTTCCTTTACGTAGACCCTCCACACAGCATGCCCAAAGATGACCTAGGCCTTGAGGGGAATTATTTTCCTCAGGGCCTTCTGTGTGGAGCTAATGTAAAAAAAATCGTCTTTTCGCATCACATCTTCGTTTAGAAAAGGCAGGATTTTATCTTGGTTTTCCAGCTCCAATGTGAACTTGATTTTGTTGTGGGGTGAATTAAGAAGCTCTGGGAGCTCATTTAGTTTCTCCACTCGATGAGGTCAAATGGCGTAGACATCCACACAATAGGTACTTTAGGAACAGCCGAAGCAGCTGGGACACTTCTTCAAACTTCTCCATAAAGAAGTTTGATGGTACAGGCGATAACGGACTGCCTATGTACCCATTACGACTCCTTCCACTTGCTCAAATAGTTCATCCTGGAATGCAAAGTATCCTGTTTTGAGACCGGGTTCAAACAGCTTACAAATAATATATTTCTCATTTTATTCACTGAGCATCGTCGAGGAGACTTCTAGAGGCACATTAGTTAATAGGGATAGGTACTAATGATACTATTCCGACAAATATGACCAGAATAATATATCCATTCTCAATCTTCATCTTCTTTAGTTTAGGTATTCTTATTCACAATATCATCAAGTTTATCTACTGATCAAGTTTACTGATGGGATGCGGAATTGACGATTCAGCTTTTGAAGTGAAAACTTCTTTAGCACCATTGTGATTTGAAACTCGCTGAAACGAAAAAGGGACACTAAAAAGAGACAAACACATACATCTATAATGGGATTTAGCCTGCGAGAGAATGAGATAGACTAATCGGTGTCGTCTTCGTGCGGTGCTTCGCAGAATAAAATGTAAAATAATTTTTAAACTTTGTACCAATATTGTAATAAATATCCCCTCCAATTATCCTACTCCCGATACTCTGCATTCGTCTTATTCTCTCGAAGTGTAGTTTTCTGAAGGTTTAACTTCTACCGCGTGTTAACTGCACACATGTTTTTTTTTTGTTTCAAAATGTAAATGTTAAATAACCCAACAATCACGACATTACTTTTAGCAGTGAAAATCTCAAATCGTATCAGACCGTTGGTTTTAGTGGCGTTCACCTGCCCCCTGCTCGTTGGAATAATAAAGAAGGTAGATTCCAAGCCAAGTAAAATATATAAAAGCCGGTCACGGCATGACGGCAAAGACAATAACTTTATAGGATGTAGATGTGGTTAGTTACCATTTAACCAACAATGTCTCATTAAACATTTTTAACCGCATTAAGGCGAGGCACTAAGATTGTTTTTGGTCTAAAAATTTGATCGTTTAGAAATATTTTAGATGCTTTAATTAAATACTGCTAGTAGAACACATCTTGGACTGTAAAATAATCAAGCAATGTTTTTCAAGTCTTTTTGTAAGCCCAGAAAAAAATAAAGCACCAGGCTCATAAAACCGGCTTTAAAGTGCAAAGTCTCCTATTTACGAACCCATTTTTGGTTATGGTTTTATTGTATAATGTGGCAAAATAAGTTCTTTAAAACGTTTGCGCTCACGAACGGACTTTTTTAGAACTAGATAGATTTAAACAATAAAATCTTTATTTTATTTTCAAAATGTAAATAAGTTTTTTGATGTTAAGACTTGCATTTCATGGTGAATTTTTTTTTAATTGAACCTTTTGTGACCAATTTTACCGAAATGATAACACTAAAATTTTGCTGGGAAGAGCGTCAAAAACACGTCCTCGCTAGGCCGCGGTTCTGGCCGGAATCCGGAATGAACTAATTGGTTTGGAATTAATGTTTTCGGCTGCTATAAGATGACCAAACTCGAGTTGATAAATTAATTAAAAACATATATTTCCTAAAATTATTTTTGTTTAAAACAAGTTATTATTTTTCATTAATGTCTAATAAATATGTGTTTAAAAAATCTGAAATATATTAGATAGTAAGTGCGCAAATAAATAAACATAAACACAACAATTTTTGACATGAAACACGTGTCGAGATTTTTTTTTAATGATTTTATTTGAACTAAAATTAAAATTGTGAAACAGGGCTTTACCAGATAATGTATTGATTTATAATACTGTATGATTATAAGGTATGAATTGTGTCTTGTATAATAAAATTTCTGGCTTGAAAATTAATAAATCTGAGCATCGACTAACAGCACAACTTTTTTTTTTATTAAAAAAATTCAAACTTTAAAAAAATATAAAACACCACTTTACCAAATATCACAACAATTTTTCAAAATCATATTATGTTTTTTTTGTACAAATGTTTCGTAACTTCTAGAATTTGGTTTAAAAATGACATATTTCGGGTTGATTCTAACCAAGCCCTCTGAACTTCGCAAAATAAAATAAAACATACTTTTTCTCGACGTTTTTTTTCTTGCATAAACAAAAACAGGCACCATATTACCATCTACATTACACAGTGTAATTGTTAGAGGCCCAATTCCAATGTGCACGACGAGGTGCATCGCCTTAACGGTCGTATCAAATTACAAGACCTTTTGTAGGTATTTTGTTTGCAGATACATACGAATTGTAAAAAGTACATAAGTGATACGTACCAACTTTAGGGAATAATATTATTTTTCCATATTAATCTAATGTGCTTAAAAATTACGTTTTTCTAACACTCGAGTTGTAACAGTAGGCTGTGCATAGTTTTTCAAGTTCGATTATAAATAAATTATTATTGTCCATACGATTTTAAAAAATGGCATTTTATTTCGAAGTTCCTTACAAAATTCATGGAAAAGGTCCTTGTCGATTTTTTCTTACGATGTTTTAAATTGGTACTGCTACGTACACGTAGGTACCTACTATATATAGGTGATAATTAGCATACAGAAAATCTACGCCAAAAACATTCTAGTACATCACCACAAAAATTGCTCATAAAACCAGAGCCAAACAAACAGGCGTATTTAATATACCAAAGTGTAACTCTTCATTTGGACAAAGAAGTTCAGAATTTTTAGCAGTAAAGTTATATAATAAACTCCCACTTAGTACCAAACAAATTAAAATAAAAAATAGCTACATTAAGGCGATCCACTAGTTCAGGAAAAAATCGAAATCGGAATTCACGCCCTTTATGGGAGGAGTTTAAAAATATTTGAGAAAAAGCTTTTGGAAAGGTTGGAAAAGGTATTTGAGAGTTTTGTTTTACAGGTTGATTTCGCAAAGGCCTGTAAAAAATATTAATTCCTGTTTTACGCATTGTTTACTGTAATAAAACGGAAATTTAAAATTGATTTCACGAAATCAAGCGACGCGGAGTGACGCGTCCATCTCCCGCTCAGTTCGGGGCGTGACTGAGGTTTGGCGACTGGTTTGGACAGTGGTTCTTCGGTGGACGCCATAGGGTTCACTTTGAAAAACCGAATTCGTCGACTAGCGGCCGTATTGTAAAATAACAACGCGAAAATGCATATTTTATTTTATTTTGGGAAGATTGGGTGTAAATATCAACTTTTTTTGCGATCATTATAAAATAAACTGAATTTGCCACATTATACAATAAAACCATAACCGAAAAAGGGTTTATAAATAGGAGAGTTTGGACTTGAAAGTGTGTTTTTTAGACCTTATACTTTATTTTTTTTATAGGCTTATTAAAAGACTTATAAAAAAAATGACCGATATTTTTAAGGGCCAAGGTATGTTCTACACGCAGTATTTAATTGAAGCATCTACAATACTTCTAAGCGATCAAATTTTCAAAACAAAAACATATGATTTTGTATGATTTTTCATTATTTACTATGGCTTCATCTTAAGGACATTAAATGTTGGCTGAAGGAACTATCGGAAAATGAACTTATTTGTATACTTAAAACAACGTCATAGAAGTTTCTGGAAAACCTTATCCAAACAATGAAGTTAAACCATAGAAGTCGCTGAAAACTTATCCCAAGCATAGTCCCCCTCAGCACAGGATCTCCTAGTGAGGAGGACTACGAATATATTTACTATTTTATATATGTTTCGTATAAAAATGTAAAAAATAATAAATGTATAGTTACTAAATAAAAAAAAATAATAATAAAAAATAAAAAAAATTATTAGGTATGGGCAAAGATATTTAGATCGTTGGGTATGGGTATCGCTTCCTTAGGGCCTATAAATAAACAATAATAAACGTTTTTCTTTCTTGTACAATGTTTTGAAAATGTTTATATTAGGCTTACCTATCTGCGAATCTGCTGCACTGTAAAAGAAATATGGTTAATATGGTGGCTGGAGTGTAAAGGAGTTATTAATTATTAACAATGAACTCGTAAATGCGGAAGTTATTGGGAGAGAGGAAGCCTTGGTTTGTTTATAACCGCAACCTATTTCAGATTTTTTTCCTATGAACTTATATATGTACACACACGTTTATCAGAATAAGATGAGAAATAAGTTTTGATGTTTTTTTAGTTTAGCAGCCTAGACAGAAATAACATTTTTCATTCAATTTTCTGGGCCAAAATTTAGAAAAGTAACAAGTTTTTAAATAAATGCTTACTTACGTAATTGTATTACTACTAGCTGATCAGACAAACGTTGTTCTGACATATAAATTATTTTTAGTGAATATTTTGGTTCAAAAATATTCACTGTTATGTTAGAATCATCCACTACTGAGAATGAGGATGCCATGGATGAACAACACTTGCCAGGACCCTCACGTCCAAAAACGTGAATCCATATAAATTTGATAGTGTAACATGATGTTATTGAGAACAGTGATAATAATGAGGTTTATAATTTTATGATCAAATTATTATAAAACACAATTTTAAATTTTTCAAGTAATATGATTTTTTATCTACTTTATTTAATAACTGGATAATGTGGTCACACATATTATTAGGCGAACAAACAAAATTTGTGTGTCAGTAATAAGATAAAAACAGCTTTTCTGAAAATAACGACATTTTACGAAAAAACTTAAAATTTCTGTAAATACACGGTGTTCGGAAACTCGTAGTACAAGCGGGAAACTGGACATCACATTCGGAGTCGATTTGTGATATAACTTTTTTGGTTAAATTTGAAAAAAATTTTCACTAGGGGATTGATTTCAGCTGTGTAATGTCTTATAAAATGCATCGAAGGGTAAACCGGGCTCAAATTTTTTTTTAACCCTTTAGTTGCCGAAAAAATGGAAAAATATAAAAAAAAAATATTAAAATCGAAATGCTCAGATCGAAAAAAATAAGTTTTTTGGGTTCTCTGCGTGATGTAGATTCATCAGTTTCCCGCTTGTACTACGAGTTTCCGGACACATTGTATATGCTGGTTGGAGATTAATTTGCATATATATATATATATATATATATATATATATGTAGAACAATTTTCTCGGTTTACCCGCGTAACGTAGTCCTTAAAAGGACTTTTTAACTCCTGACGTTTCGGACAGATCACACTGTCCATCTTCAGAGGCCTTATGTCTTGAGTTTTTGTCTCAAACTGATAGCTTTCGCATGTCTGTTCGGTCCAAAAGCTAAAACTTAAGTGAGTGCAAGTCACTTCTTATGTCTAGAACGAAGTACCCGGGTTGCAGGTGATTGATGGTGGAGGGGGTGGGGGGCGGGGCTGACAGTAGATACCTGATTGGTAAAGCTAATTGGAGACACTACTGGTAATTTTGGAAATGCCGTTTTTGGGGTATTTTCATCGATTAAGACTTTCCAGGTGTTGGGAATTCTGATTGCGTCATTTCTAGTATTCATATTATTTTTATGTTTATAAATTTCTATTGCTTCGCGGTAAATTCTTTTTGGTTCATTGTATATGCTAGCTATTGTTTTTGTATTATTAAAGTCTATTTTATGACCTTCATTGAGGACGTGTTGCACTATGGATGAAGTTAAGCGTTTATTAGTGACATCTACTTTATGTTCTGCAATTCTACATGATATTTTTCTATTGCAACGTCCAATATACACCTTTTCACATGCCCCACAAGGTATTTTATAAATACCATGTGACTCAAGTGGAATGTGGTCCTTTGGACTTCTTAATAGAGACGAGATTTTATTTTCTGATTTATAAATAGTTTTGATTTTATTTCTTTTGAGGATTCGACTGATTTTATCTGTCGAGCCTTTGATGAATGGGAGAATTGCTATAGAAAGGGGTTCTTCTTTCGTTTCAGAAATAGTTTTTTTGCGTTTATTTATGGATTTGTCTATTAAATATTTGGAGAAACCGTTTGCTTGAAGAGCACTACTAAGAAGACCCAGTTCTTCATGAATATGATCTTTGTCCGCTAGTCGTTTTGACCGGGTAACTAGGGTATTTATAACTGATGACAACTGAGATGGGTTATGATTTGAGTTGGCGTTTAAGTATCTATTTGTATGTGTCGGTTTACGATATACGGTATGGCCAAGGCTGCCGTTCTTTTTCTTTTTAACTAAAATATCGAGAAATGGGAGACAATCGTTTTCTTCGATTTCCATGGTAAATTTAATATCTTCATGGATACTATTCAAATGAATAAGAAAGTTATTTAAGTACAATCGATTCGAATAAGTTTCTCATTAAAATAGAACAAGTATGGCTAATCTTTGGTAGGTTGCCTTCGTGTGCTAACATAACGAAGAAAAAATATTTTGGGTGAAAAGTAGGCGCCCCAACACTTGCAGAATGCAGATACATACGAGTAACAAGACAAAGGGGTTTGTTCGGTCAGCAACCTGCTTGTATGAGTCTCAGTGTCTTAGTGAGAAGGTTCAAATTTCAGGTTTACTTTCAGCGACACAATGGGCCATGTTACCTGATATCCTCCATGGAATTGGCGAGGTGGCGGGAGGCTCACTCCTTCAGGAGCCTATTCCTCCGGAGTATAAAAGCCCTCGGCTCCGGGAAATCATTACCAGTTTGCTATCGCAGCAATCCGGAGTCATTCCTTCCTCTTGGAATTCTCAGTCTTTCTAAAAGCTAACAGTTTCTCCGAGTTTTCGGTGACCGCTATTGTAAAGGTAAGTGTAAAGTTTTATTGCTCTTTGACAAAAATTTAAATATTTACAGAATAAAAAACAAGTATAAACTTACTTCATAAATCTTACGCAAAATACTAAAACCATACACATGTTCATGTAAAAGCTGAAACTGAGTTCATGTTAAAAAAATATTCTAACACAATATTTGTACCTATACGAGTATATGAATTTTCTATTAAATTAAATAATATTTCACAAGTTAAAACTAATTAAATTTTCATTTAGGGTGGCGGGTTTAGGTACCGCTACCCCGAGGATTATTAATTGGATAACCAACACCTCTGTCATAAATCATATTTGGTGACTTAGCAGGGGTTCCAGGGACCATGGGGTGAGATTTGTCCAAGTTTTGGTGGCGAATGAATTTGCCCACCAGCCGTGTGGCCGGCCCTTTGCACTCTCCAGCCGAACTCTCTCTACACCATCGCCTTGTACCGCAGATGGGAGGGATCGATTCATACGTCACTCCTGGGCAGACTCATCCCTAGATTCCCACCCACCACTAATACCTTTTTCCTTTCCCAGAATTTCCACTCATTCCTCCCCTTGAAAAACCCAGCACAACATCCTCAAAGATGACGTAGGCCATAGGTACGGAGTTAATGTTAAAAAAATATATTGGAACTTAAACCTGACAATCTGTCCCACGGCACCGGCGAATGATGACCTTACATGCCATTACTTTTTTGTATGAGTAGTTTTAATAATAAATGAATACGAACATTATTTTCGTTATTTGTTTTTGTGGTGTTATGCCGTGTTGCTACCTACTTCTTTAGCCAACGTTTCGGACATCGTTGCAGTGTCCATCATCAGGGCAGATCCGGCAGATCCGGTAGATGTGCGGATCTGCCGGACATATATATGATGGACACTGCAACGATGTCCGAAACGTTGGCTAAAGAAGGAGGTAGCGCAACACGGCATAACACCCCAAAACAAATAACGAAAATGCTTTTGGCCGTGAACATCTTAAAACTTATACGAACATTATTACTCATAATTCGTATCAATTCTTTAGATTTAAAATGACTCAACCTTCATCGAGGATGGACAGGATGTCGTCAAGCATGACCTCGAGCATGACGGGCATGAGCGGCCTCGGCGGCATCTCCAGCATGTCCGGCATGGGCTGTCTGCGCGGCGACATGCAGAACCTCAACATCGGGGGTATGGCCTCCAACTATACCCCAGGCATGTCGGGCTCCTACAACGTGTCCAGCTTCCAACAGCGCCCCGGCCTCAGCAGGAGGCCCCCGAACCAGAGGCCCGGCCCCACTGCTCAGCCCCGCCCAGGCCGCTCTCGCTCCGCTGGAGCCAACCACCGCATGAATTTCTCCACGCGCAACAGCCCCAACACCCAGTTCTCCCATAACATGATCTCCCGCATGGCTGATCAGAACGAGCGTCGTCGCCGCCAGGAGAACTTCGAGACCCAGCCGCAGAGCTATTACTCCCAGCAGCCCCTGAAGGTGGAACTTACCGAGTTCTACGCCAGGGACAACTCCAAGGACCATCACACCGATCAGTATGAATTGGTCAATGATACCGTTTTGCCAACCCCGGTCCTGCGCAGGGGACAGAACTTCTTCTTCGCTGTTCGCTTCGATCGGACATGGGACAAGCAGCAAGACATTATCAGAATCGTATTCGGGTTTGGTAAGATGATTGATTTAAAAAATATTATAATACGCCTATTTTTACGTAGTTTAAAAGTTGCTGATGAAAATAACTCATTCTTATAGGACCCAAACCATCCGTCACCAAGGGAACCCGAGTCGTACTGCCTGTCAACTGGTCTAGTCAATATGGAAACTTGCAACACAGCCGTGATATGCCTGGAGTTCAAGGCATGTCTGGAATTACTGGGAATCTTGGAATGTCTGGAATTTCTAGTATCTCTGGAATTCAGAGTACCAGCGTTCCTGGATATGGAATTCGCCGTGGATCATTCTCCAACGAGCCCATTCCTCAGCATAGTCCCCTTAGTCCGCACGGTCCCATGGACAGAATTGAACGACTGGGTAGCGGACAGCACAGCAGACCCGGCTATGGATCTCGTCATGGATCCATGCAGAACTTGTCTGCTCTTGCTCACGAGATGGATCGTTGGGAGATTAGCATTCAACGCCAAGATGCCAATACGGTTACATTCCAAGTGCACATCCCGGCCTCTGCCCAGGTTGGACAGTGGCACTGCTGGGTGCAGACTAACAGACAGGGCCAGCGAGACAACCGTTACGACTACAAGTGCGAGGAAGACATCTACGTACTGTTCAACCCCTGGTGCCGCGAGGACCCCGTCTACATGGACAACGAGACGCTGCGTAAGGAGTACATCATGAATGATACCGGAAAGGTGTGGAGCGGATCATACAGGCAGCCCAAAGGACGCCGCTGGATTTATGGACAATATGATGATGTCATTCTCCCTGCTATCATGTACTTGCTGGAACGCAGTGGAATTTCTCATCCCGATAGAGGCAACCCCATACAGATGGTTCGCGCAATTTCGGCTATGGTATGTAATTTTATAAATAATGTTTTAAATAAGTATAGACGAATACACTGGTTTCTATATTAATTGATTTTTACATTACTTCCGAGAACAGGTGAACGCCAACGACGACGAAGGCCTGATGGTTGGACGTTGGGACAACGAGTACAAGGAGGGAGTAGCTCCTCACGCCTGGACCGGCAGTGTAGCCATTATGGAGCGTTACCTCAGCGACGGTGGTCGCCCGGTTGAATACGGACAGTGTTGGGTGTTCTCCGCGTTAGTCGTCACCATCTGCAGAGCTCTGGGTATAACACATAAGGACAAAGTTAATTAAGTATTCTCTAAATATTCTACGATATCATTGTTCTCATGCAAATTTTCTTATGCGCAGGTATCCCTTGCCGATCCGTGACCAACTACGTGTCCGCCCATGATACTAACCGTACATTGACTGTTGACAAGTTCTTCGACAAGGAGGGTAACGAGATCCCCAACGGACCCGATGAGGACTGCTTCGACTCTTGCTGGAACTTCCACGTGTGGAATGATGTTTGGATGACCAGACCTGACCTTCCTCAAGGTTTGAACCATATCACTTTGCAATTTTTGTTGCATGACTTCTTTCTCACTGACCAACTGATTCAGTTGTTACTTTTCACTTCGAGTATTATAGTTCTGCATTTTTATTAATATTTGTTGCTTAATCAGGATATGGCGGATGGCAGATCATAGACGCCACTCCCCAAGAAGAGTCCGAGAGCGTGTACCGCTGTGGTCCAGCCAGTTTGGAGGCTGTGCGTCGCGGTGAAGTAGGCTTCCAATACGATACACCCTTCGTGTACTCCGAGGTCAATGCTGACATGTGCCACTTCCAGGAAGACGAGAACTCCGAATGGGGCTTCTCTAGGATGGCCACAAACCAATACTCGTGAGTTACCCATCAAAACATAACGATATATGCCTCACTTTTTGTAAATGTTAATTTCTTCTAAAATAAAGTATAACGTTAATTTGGCAGAGTTGGTCGCAAGCTGGTGACCAAGAATCCCAATAGGGATGATGATGAGGGAGACAGCGACATGTTGGAAGTGACTCACGAGTACAAGACACCAGACAGCAACGCCACGGAGAGGCTCTCCATCTTCAACGCTTGCCGCGGCTTCACTCGCGCCCAGCAGTATTACGAATTCCCCAACAGGGAGACAGAAGATGTTTTCTTCGATCTGGTTGACATTGACATCATACCGTTTGGCCAGCCCTTCGATGTAGTCGTCAACATTCACGTGAGTGTTTTAATTATTATTATTACTTCACTCAAAGACTTCAAGTGTACGGTTGAGTAGTGTATTAAATAGGCACTGATTATTGTTTATTTTTCTCCAGAACAAATCTCACGAGGAGCGTACCATCAGCGCTGTATTGACAGCCAACTCCAGCTACTATACTGGAGCCATCGCCTCTCGTCTAAAGCGTGTCCAAGGCGACTTCGTCATCAGAGCCGGTCAGCGTGAGGTCCTGAAGGTTCACGTGACTCCTCAGGACTACATGGACAAGCTTGTGGATCACTCTCATATCAAGATTTATGCCATGGCATTCGTCAAGCAGACTCGTCAGACTTGGTCCGAGGAAGACGACTTCCCTCTGCACAAACCTAGGATGCAAGTGCAGGTGCGAACATAAAACTAATATTTACATTATAATTCTTTTATCAATTATGGTGACGACTTTACATTTGAACACTATTCGCTTTCCACAGGTACGCGGCCAGCCTTGCGTGAACCAAGAATGCCATGTCACATTCAGTTTCCAGAACCCGTTGACCACAGCTCTTACAGATTGCTTCTTTACATTTGAAGGACCCGGTCTTCAGAGGCCAAGACAGGTACGCCAAGTTATATAATATCTGATATCTTTATCTTGTCATATGTCATTCAACAAGCCTTCAACATTATTTTGTCCTACACTTAAACTACTTACTACTTTGCAATTGAATTTAGGATAATTACTTGTTTTTGTTTCGCAGATCCGTTACAGAGACGTGAAGCCAGGAGAATTTGTCACCTACAGCGACAAGTTCCTGCCCAGACGCAATGGAGAGCGCAAGATCGTGGCATCATTCTCCTCTCGCCAGTTGGATGAGATCAACGGATCCACTACGGTCAACGTGCGCGGTTAGAATCTTCCACGAATATCTTAGATCTTCCAAGACGACCCAAGCATTATTAATGAGATACGACAATGGTTTTAATTTCACAGCACTAAAAACTTACGATGATCTCTGGAAAAATAGATCAATAAACACGATCGTCTTTACTAAGAACAGTTTTGTTTAGTTAGATAGATCGAATAACTTTGTAAATATTAACATCGTATTAGAAGTGTTTGATATTCAGATTCACAAGATTCCAAAGTAAAAGTATTAGAAGAATCGGGATCTTTATATCCACTTTGAATACACAGAACCAGCTGCCATTTTAATATAGTAGATTAGGTATACACATGTATCTATAATGTTATAACATGTTGATTTAATATTCAGTAATTATGAATGGAATTTATCATCAAAGCGTGATTAACCTAGTAGTGAATAACCTGAAAATGATATTTTTATTCCTAAGTGACGACCAAGCAATGATTCCGGAACCTTCGATTGATTAAGTTTTATTTTTATTGTCTTTTTGATTTATTTTATTTTTAATGCATGTTACGAAAATCGCACTGAAAAGTTCAAAACTTAAAAACGCACACTTTGCAACTACCATAAAAACACAATCACTTCATACGCAAGCAACCAAAGGATACATTTAAAAATATTATTTAATAATTATTATGTACTTATTTTTAACTCTTTGGTACCTATTATATTATTTTATTTTATATGTGTTAATTATAATCTGGTTTTAAGCCCAATGAATAATATGTGCCATATTAACTGCCTAATATATATACTATATACATATATCTCTGTATTATATTTTTTTATGTTATTGCTTTTGTATTTCAAATATTGTTATAATTTGTTTACCGTGTAAAATGGAGGTTATTCCAATTATATATAACTTTTATGTATGTATGTATGTATGTAATATTACTTATTTTACTTTGTTTATATTATTATGTTGTTATTATGATACGATTATTGCACTTGATTATGTTTTTGTGTTATTTTTAGGATCCTGAAAACAATTAATAAATACATTTCTTTTTTGCAACTATAAAGCACTGTTTTATTAAGAATACCTAATCAATATTTTTATTACTTACAAAGAAAGCCAAAAGTACCTACACATTTTGATTCACTTGAATTTCCGATTTATTTCCAAAAATATTTACTTACCTACTTTAAGCAGGTACCTACCCACTTTAGACTTTCAACAGTTGAACACAAACACAGTATTAGGTACTATTTTTCTACATACACATAACATGTAATGTGTGCCAGGATTCATGCTAGCTACGACCTCCGTAGTCCAGTGGGTAAGACTCTTGACTCACAATCCGGAGGTCGCGGGTTCGAACCCGGCATGCGCAAATAAATTTTATTTGATTAATTTGTGTTTTTTCACAATTAATTCATTTAAAATAATATATAGTATATTTGCGGCATGTTCCAGAGTGGAAGATACTATCAGTATCGCCCTGGTGTAAGACCACCATTCAGAATTGAAACGTTGCTTGAAAATGACTTTAGCCGTGTTTGGTGACCAGATCTGAATAGCCAGGTACTTTCCAACCTTCCTCTTCCCCACCTCCTTCCCCTCCCCACTACCTTCAGCCGCACAACATATCCCAATTGGGGATGCCATAGTCTCATTGGCTCCAGACGGGAGCAGTTGAGATTCTTGTGCGGTATTCACTTTAAAAAAAAAATGCTCATAGCTGAAATCCAATAAAATATATATACAAGTAAGATTCGAGGCTTTTGTTTTTTAATTTTTTATTTTAAATGTTCATTTACAGTAATTATAACCAATAATAAACATACAATAATTACACAGTCAAATAATCATAGATACTTGTGAATTGTCGGGAATATACAACTAAATTTGTTGTATTCATTCAGGAATTTTTGAATTCATTGTATGACAAAGTCATCAAATGTCCTTTTAATAAATGAATATTAAATATCCAAAAACACTATTTGATTTTTGACTGATGATAGGCCCCCGTTAATTGCTGATTCGAAGTTCGTTTCAGCTTTCGAAAAAGTTGTGATCAGGAGAAGAGGACAACTATCATGTTGTTAAGCTTGTCAACTTATTACAACTTAATAGAAAGCTGAAACGTACCTAGAATTGGCGTTTAACCGAGACCTTCTAAATGTCATAATAAACAAAAATTTTAACAAAACAAAAAAACGACTTAAAAAAATGCACTAAAAAGTAAAAAAATAATTTCGTATTCTTCTACAACTTCATAATCAACTTACTTTTTTACTCATCAATATGTAGGTACGATTGTTATTTTTGGAGTCGGTGTCAGTCAAGGTAGGTTTGTAACTACATACATACATAGTTATAGGTGTTTGTGTCGCACAAGCGACTTGACGAGGCGAGAGGCGAGAGCGGGGCCGCGGCCTGAGGGGAGCTGTCAAGTGAACACGTCGGGCCGGGTACCTTTGCTGACACCGACTCCAAAAATAACAATCGTACCTACATATTGATGAGTAGAAAAAGTAAGTTGATTATGAAGTTGTAGAAGAATACGATATTATTTTTTTACTTTTTAGTGAATTTTTTGAAGTCGTTTTTTTTGTTTTGTTAAAATTTTTGTTTATTTTTTGATTTTTAGTGAATCTGAAGTACACTAAATAATTTGTCTGAATATGGGTAGACCTACTAAACGAGCTGCTCATATGAGATAGACATAATTTGACCATAACGACGTTAAGGTCAAATTAAGAGATTCGGCCGAGTTTCGTCAATTTGCTCCTAAGAATTGAAGAGTTCCGTTACTTTTTCATGGATCCGATAATCAGAAACTAACCAAACTCTCATCAAACTACCCTTGAAGTACATCATTTCCAATAAAAAAAGAATAATCGAAACCGGTTGGCGTGATATTGAGTTATTCGTCCATTTGTCGCGCACACACTTAATGCAAATTTAAGACTTTATGGTTTTCTCATGGATGCCATTTTCAGAATTGGACAAAATTAAAATGGGACCACACGGAAAGCACCAGCTTTCAAATAAAAAAAGAATCATCAATATCGGTTCACCCAGTCGAAAGTTCTGAGGTAACAAACATTAAAAAAAATGGCCATTGGATAACAATGTTACATTTGAATTTCTGTGAAATTCAAGTTCCACTGGACCAAATAAATGGAAACTTTGGATTTCTCATAATAATGATAGACTGAACACGTTTGAATGAAAATAGCAACAATCTGTAACAATTAAAAAAAACAACAAATTTACTGGAACAATGCGAAGCTTGATATTGGAAATTAGAAGCCGTTTTCTCGAGCTATATGGGATCAACTGACTTTGACTGAGTACAGTGGAACCATCTGCGAGAAGGCACCGGGCTCGAAAAGAAGAAGATGGAGAAATACGAAATAACGAATAATAGAGGAGAGCGCTAACATTTACAGCGACAAAATCGATGCGAAAATGTTTAATAAAACACGACTCGTTTAAAATAGAGCATAATAATAATTGGATAATTCGTAGAGAGCCGTTTTTGTGAAAAAATCACCTCAAGGGCGCTTTACAATTTATTATGAATCTTAGGCTCTATCTCATTTTATTATTTACAAATAGATACAGAAACATACTTACCTCTAGGACACTTCCGATAAAACACACTTTATTAGAAAGTTTATGCTTGTGGAAGATACGACTTTGCACGTGGAGGATATTATATTTGACACATTGGACTTTGCTGCCCTCATCACTGTTGGTTTTACATTTATAATTATATTTATAAGAAGATTAATGCCAAAGTTGAGTTAATATTTATTTTGAAAGACTGGAGAATTTTAAGAATTTGCTTTATTTTTACACATTTAGTTATATACATATAAGGCCCCTAGCATCTCAGAACATATGAGACTCCTCAGGCTGAGATGGGCTGGGCATGTACAGAGAATGCCGGATACACGCGTCCCAAAAAGAATTTTGACTGGACACCCAGGTGAAAAGAGTAAAGTGGGAAGACCCAGACTGAGGTGGGAAGACGAAGTAAGAGGGGATGCAGCATAGTTTCTCCAGGTACCAAATCGGAAGTCAGCCGCTGAGGACAGGAGGAGTTGGAGGTGACTGTTGCAGGGGGCCAAAGCTCGATATGGGCTGTAGCGCCATCGAAGAAGAAGAAGTTATTTACAATGTCGCGAGCCGTGAAGGCGAAGGTGAAAGGTTTTTTTTAAACTTATTGATACGTCAGCCTAAAAGATGAGTTTTAAGTTTAGCTCTAAATTCCGCTGAATCTGTGATCATTCTTAACTCGTGTGGCAGTCCATTCCAGGCTTCAGGTCTTGACACTCCGAAAGCACGCTCACCGAATTTAGTATCTGGTGTGCGCTTTGGTTCCTTCAACCTTCCGATCGCTGATGTTAACAGGGTGATATAACTCAGCGTTTTTCAACCCTTTTCATGGCACGACCCCCTTATTATGTAAAAAAATATTTCGCGACCCCCTACCCTTCGCCTGCAATTTACCGATTATGTAATAATTGACGACTATGGTTCCTGGAGGGGGGGGGGGGGGGTGTGGCTAGAGAAATTTCAGGAATCACAAATTGAATGAAATGAAAAAAGAATGACACCCAGTGTACACCAACAGGAGGGTTGCTAGAGTATATACCCAGAATTGACCACAGAAGCTTTGAAGTGCTTGATTCCATTTGCCACCTCTTACTTGTGCGAGTTGACGTTTTCGTCAATGGCCAAAATAAAAAAAAACAAACAGAGGAATCGATTAAATTTAGAAAACGACTTAATTCTAAATGTTGCAAAAACAGATCCGCGATGGCAGAAATTGATTGACGAAAAACAGGCGCAAGCTTCACATTAATGTGTATGAGACTTACCGGATTTTGACCCATAGAAATTTTATAATTTAAATTCATGTTAACTTCAAAATGTCCTATAATTAATATTTTCATAATAAAAATATTTTTGAGCTTTATTGTTTTTTTTTAAATATTTTACTTTGGACCTCCAGCGACCCCCTTGTAGAGGCTTCGCGACCCCCCAGGGGGTCGCGACCCACAGGTTGAAAAACACTGATATAACTTATAAATAACTGAAAAAAACAAGTTTATAATAACTTTTGGAGCATACTTTGCTATTTTTTTCTACTGAGGGAATCTTATATAATTTGCGTTTGGGCGCGGGCAATGTGTAGATATTATCTTCAAGAATAATTTTTTTTAAGGGCTTTAAAACTTAACGTGTTTAAGGGAGATATGTAAGAAATCGGTAGTAATTCGGGTAGCTTGCCCTTAATGTGAAATCACTATTTTAGATTATTCTTTACTACGAATTAGTTTAAAGTATCAATACCAAAAATATGCTTTAGTTATCATATTGAAGCTTTTCCTATCACTTCCCTTGAATAGAATTATAATAAAAATATTAATTAAATAATTTAAAATATAAGCTTAAACTACCAAAAATTTTTTTTTTCATTAGAAATTTGTCAATGCATTTAAAATAACTTTATAAAACAACTTTATGGCTAATATTATCTGTGACAGTTTTCGTTGATTATTTTTTTCTCTTTATTAATAAATTAAATAATAATAAACCACATTTTTGCTAAAATCGACCAAGCGATTTTTACGCCTTTTACCTATATTCATGGTGATATAAGGCACACGAAGAATATACACATGTTTGACTTGTGATGATGGGAGTTACCAAATACCTCATATATTTCATAAGGCACAATAGAGAACTCCAGTCCAATTTTTTATTTTTTTTAATGAATAAAGACCTTCAAACTTAAATAACTGCATTTTTATTTTTATTTTTATAGTTAGTTTTAATAGTTAAAATAATTGTCAAAGTTTTAATTTTTAAAGACTCCCAGAAACGCACCGTATCTATGGTGGTCTAATTTTTTTACTTTTTAAGTTGTCATTTTGAATCAGTGATGTTATGTCGAGGGAAATTTCCCTAGATCTAGGGGAGAAAAATATTTTTTAGGGATAAGGGAAATCAGGACAAAATCTAGGGAAATTTCGAACTCTGGCCAAAATTTTATTACATATGACAGTATTACTGGTATTATTTATATATATACGTATATATATTTTTTGGAATTCCTATGAATCTTAATTATTTTTCATGTACTTACATGCCATGTTATTTTTAACACTGACAACTCAAAATGATATTAGGGAACGTACCCATACTACGTGACACGTTCGGGGGGGGGGGGGGGGGGGTCTTCAAAATACCACGCTTGGTACAAATGAGCGGCGGGTTGCTTATGATTTTTATTTTGCAAAGTGTTTTTTTTTAATTTGGAATTCAGTTTCTAATTCAGTGGTGAGTGTATTCGTACTTTTAAATTATTACTTCACGTAGCAAAAAGTGTTTTATTTGGAAAATCACGGTATTATTAGTATATTTACCAAGTTCCGATATCTTTCCAATTAATTATCATATTAATTAACATATAACAGGATTAGTGTTACACAATCAGGTGGCTACGTAGGTAATTGCGTAAATGTGAAATTCTAGGGAAATTTCACTTCTAACTGTTGGCAACACTGTGAAGAACCCAGAATAATCATGGCGGATAATGACTTTTAGGTGTGAGGTGTGTTTTTTATTCAAGATTAACTGCTTTTAATATAGAAAAACATTGGTAAAATGTCCACATTTCACCGCTACTGTTATTGTATTTAATCAAAGTGCAATATAAAAACAATAAATCATCTCTTTCATTGCAAATACATGTGACATCGTGTTTTGTGTCAGGTGTTACTTTGTCGGTACATTGTTTTATGTATAATACATACAGAAACACTGGTATTTATAATACACTGATCATGACGAGTGTGTAACAACTTGTATAAAAAGCCCTATACTAAAAACAATTTGAAAATACATAAGCAAATGTCAAAATGTGACACGACTTTAACCTCAAATAGACAAAATTTATTGCAGATTGTCCGCAAATAGAGCCCTTTTCGTAAATTGTTGAGGGCCTAAATTATGTTTCAATAAACACAATAACTATTATTTATCTAAATCTCTATAAACAGTATGAAAATAAACCAAAAACACGAAATGTTGAATTGCATAGGTACGTGTGCACTTCAAGTCATTTCAAATGTCAATACAATACAATACACAGGTGACAGGTTAACTGTGACGTCACGGTTAACCATTTCAGTAATGCCAACTTAACGCTGTGTTTTCCGAAGAGGTTTAAAAATGCACTTTTTAATAATTTATTAAAAACTCTGCATTTAATATTATGAAATAAAACTTATATATTCAGAATCAGCGTTTCTTGGTCTATATGAACATATTTTTTTAAAGCCATAATATTTTTCACTGGAGTTCCTTATTGAGGTGTGTAGATGCAAAGGCAGCAATCTCCAAAATATCGAAAAAAAGTTATGAATGCAGTTCAATAGAGATTCAAATTGTGCACCTAATAAATGCATTGGTTATTTACAAACTCAACTTATTCCCATCAAAATCCGAGTTTGAAAATACGTATTAAAAGCAAAGGCAGCAATCTCCATGTTCCTTTCAAAGCAAACGTACCATTCTCCATTTCGGCCAATCAAATTCATAGGAAGTGTCACGTGACAAGATAGCATTTGGTGCTGATTTTTCTATGCGAGTTTTTGATGTTTTGAAGTATGTAAAAGTGTTTGGAATAAATATTTTCGATAATTATTGAAGATGGATTATTACCCGACCCCAGCATTATCCTATTATTAAGTCTGAAAATTAGAAACGAAATGTTACAAAAATATCATGGAATGTAGCTGTCAGATTTTATTTTGGCTTGGAGGAAAGCATTATAACTCTCAAAAAATTTTAAGATAATCTATTTATTTTTCACTTTTGCACGTTTTATTTCAAAAATACCTAGTATCAGTTAGATAATAATGAGAAGTAAGTATTTCCGTTTCCGAAAATGGAAAATAATATATTTTAGTAGCCACTACATTAAAAATTAGACAATTTGACATCTTTTCTTCACGCCATGTTTAATGTTTTGACGGCCTCCGTGGTCCCGAGGTAATACTCACAATCCGAAGGTCGCGGGTTCGAACCCGGCATGCACAAATAAATTTTATTTGATTAATTTGTGGTATTTCGCAATTCATTCACTTTTTAATAATATCTTATATACATACAAAAATCTCGTGTCACGGTGTTTGAGGTCGCACTCCTCCGAAAAGGATTGACCGATTTTTATAATTTTTTTAATGTATGTTTGGTAGATATGAGAATAGGTTTTTTTTTAAATGTTTTTTTTTTTATTTGGCATCAACAAATACCTATAACCCCAAATTTTAACCCTCCTACCCCCACCCTCCTATTTTTTAATAGCGATTTTAATATTTTTGTACAAACAAATTTAACCGTCTTTCATATTTCAAACAGAACGAAATTATTTACATTGTTGAATGAAAGATGGCACTCCGTCCGCCTCATCGAACTTATCTCTTGTGGGCAATCTTGTGTGTTCTCGCGTGGGCAATCCATCGAGCTTATTTGTGATGGCTAAAGACGGACTGACAAAAAAATTGTGTGATCAATTGCTCTTCGAAAGTCATATTGTTTATCTGTATTTTATTTGTCTACTTTAGTGGTATTTTTAATTGTGTTTATCAACGGTCATCAGCTACAGCGTTCCATTCCTCTTTTTGTCATAGATCCCATCCCCACACACTTTTATTTTTATTTTTTATTTTTTATTATGTGCATCTATATAAAAAAAGTTTACATATATATTTTTGGCCTTGCCTGTCTCACTAGGAAATCCTGTGTCGAGACAGACTAATTTACAAATATTTTATAAATATTAAATAAAGTACACTTTTCAATACAGCAAAAATATTTGACAAAAATTTTCAGGTTGGTTAGTGGTAACAATAATGAGATAGAGGATTATATTTGGGTGAGGTGACTAATTATTGCATGACCTTTTTAGACTTACAATGCATTAGTTATTTTTCATTTAACAACCAAAATATTCAGTAGAAATAATTTATACGGCAGAACAATGTTTGTCGGGTCAGCTAGTGTAGTATATATATTTTTTTACATTTTTTTCCTTAAGGCCTATGTCAGCTTTGGAGATGCTATGTGGAGGGTTTTTTTAAGGAAAGAAAGGAAAGTACCTTCAGCCTCACAACATACCCCGATTGGGGATGCCATAGTCTCGCTGGCTCCAGACGGGAGCAGTTGGTGACTCTTGTGCGGTATTCATATAAAAAAATAAATATTTTGACATAATAATATTAAACTAATTTTTGAGGCAAGTTTTTTCGTCCTTATATTACACTCTTTTCTTTCTCATATTTTTGCTTCACTGTCTGAATTATTAATTATTCAGAATATTATGTATCATCTCTTCTCATATTTTTTGCTCCTCGCATAATAACACCTGTTTTCTGGAAAAAAAAGTTCAATAATATCTTCAAAAAGTTTATTTTTTGCAATTACCCCTTATTGAGTTATAAAGTATTCCTTGAAGCCAATCAACACAAAACAAAGATGGCGGTTTTTTGGGAAGGTTTGTAGCAAACACAGCAATCTCCAATGTTGTATGTAGCAAAAGCAGCAATCTCCGGATTAAAAAGTTATTTATCTTTTTATAGGCTTGCAAAAAAAAATCTGATGATGCAAATAATATCAAACAGCTATTTAATGTTATTTTTTTCAATTTTCTGTGAAATCCCATTTAATATTTACAAGTTTTTTGCCTTTTTCTCAAAAACACATAAAAGTGGGAGATTGCTGGCTTTGCATCTACACACCTCAATTAACAACAATTTCGGAGGCGGGTATGGGTACCGCCGCCCCGGAACCATTTATTGGAAAACCAAAACCTCTGCCATACCTACTCCAAGTAATTTGCTACGTTTGGTGACTTAGCAGGAGTGCCCGGGTTCATGGGGTGAGGTTTGTCCGGGTCTTGGCGGCACATGCGCTGCCCACCAGCTGCATGCAAGCCGGATTGAGAGAGACTGGTTGAGGAAGTCCCTCCGACTTCTTCAGTCGTTCTCTCGCGGAATATCGCCTAATACCGCGGTGTGAGGAATGGATTCATACATTCGTCACTCCTGGACACATTGACCACCAGATTCCTACTCACCCCTCATACCCTTTTCCTTCCCAGAACTTCCTCTCCTTCCTTTCTTCAAAAGATCCTCCACACAGCATCCCCAAAGATGACATTGGCCCAGAGGGGAATTATTTTCCTCAGGACCTCCTGTGTGGATCTAATGTAAAAAAATACACTTTTACACCTAAGGAGTGAGTTTTCAGTGAGCTAGAGTGCTAAGATTGAAAAATACGACGATATTGATGTTGTAGCTGAAAACGATTTTTTTTTTTTCAAAATTTAAATTTTTTATATGAAGCTGTGGGTACTGGTGGATGCGACACATCCCAAAACTGAAAGAATCCTGAAAATCTTCAAACAAAATATTGAAATTTAAAAATATATATAAAATTCATTTTCAGCTACAACAACATGAATAACATCAATTTCAATCTTAGCACTCTAGCTTACTGAAAACTCATGGACCGCCACTTCAAGAATGACACCCAAAATGAAAAAAGGGATACATCAAGGGCTATATGTATACACGGTGAACACTTAATGCGTAACAATAAGTAAAACTGTATATAATTTTCGACACCTACATTGAAGTACATTTAACATTATTAACAGGTGGATTAAACCTACTTATTCTGGGAAGCTGCGTGACATAGAAATTGTAATAATATGACAAAATTGTACAAGGTTCCATGCAAAATGCACGTAGGATATAAAATTACATGCACCATATTTATTGTATTGCTGAAGACAATTCATCATTGATGACAGACATGTCAACCTACGCTTTTTGTAACGTGCAATAATAATTTGAATCGGTTTAATATTAAATTAGTATTCCAGTTTAGCATGATTTTATCGCTCCAAGCTTATGCACTCCGAGTGCAGACTACATAGTTGAAGGAATTGTAGCAATTATACATGGCAAGAATAATTAGTTTCACGGTTAATAAAACATCTCATATATAATTATTAAGATTAAACCTATGATTCACTTGTGCAGAACTAATCTTATGTAGTTCAATATAGGCATAGATGTACAATAATAATTAGAAACGCGTTACAAATTCTGATGTAGGTTCTTGTGATGAAACCTGGTCGCTGAGAAATTTGAACAATTTATTTATTGATTTATAACTTACCATACATTCTTATTTTTTATTTTTACATGCAAAAAAAATAACCTCACTAGGACTAGGCCTGTGTTGAGGTTAACATTTATAAAGTTGAGTGATTTTACACACACAAAATACTAAAATACACTACATTTATAACACTAAAATATTATAATAAAGTAAGAAATAAAAATATCATATTAGTGGCCAGATGGGTAATTTAAGTATGATTTGTAACAATAAAGACCATAAATAAATCTTTAATTACTATACTCACCAAGAAACAAAGCTGGTTTAAAACATCTAGGGTGACACTCCAATTTTGGCAAATGGAACTCAAATAAAATCTATTTATTTAAAAAAAGCTTATTATTCAAAAAACAAATATTATTAAAAAACAAATCTTATTAAAAAAAACAAATCTTATTATTTAAAAATTGAAATCTTATTATTTAAAAAAGGACAAGGATGAAAAAATAGTATGCCAATCCTCTGTAAACACAAATATCTTAACATTCTTTTTAAATTTAGCTAATGAATTGGAAGATTTAATGTAGTCTGGCAGAATATTAAACATAATTGGAGCTTGGTATAAATAGTTTCTTTGGCCAAAAGATGTTTTAGTATGTATTGCCATAAAGTTCATTGTTGAGCCAATTTTAGTGGTGTGGATTTGTTGGGTTCTTTCTGCAGATTTAGTATTGATAAAAAATCTACAAATTATTTTAGTAATGTACAGCTGTTTTATACACATAACATTAGATTCCTTGTAAAGTAGTTTAGATGGATAACGATTTTTTTTTGTACATGACTTTAAGAATTAATTTGTGAGCAATATTTAGTGGTTCTATATTGGACTTTAGACAGGATCTCCAACATATATTGTAAGAAAGTCGAGATTGGACTAAGGCATAATAGACAGATTTTAATTTCTCTTTATCCAATATATGACGAAGTTCTTTAAAAATATAGGTAAGTCTTCTGATATTTTTTGTTAACATGTCAATATGGTCATTCCATCTCAAATACAATAGGTATTTTACAAAATTGTTGCTAACACTGTTGCTCTTACTCCACCGAATACTGAGTGAAAGGATAAAGCAAGGATCATACTGAGCAGACGCAACGCGACGCAACGTTCCTGTCCCGTTCACACTGGCCGACGTACGTACGCGTCGCTGTGACCACGTGACAAGGGGTCTCTGGTTGTGCGCAGGCGCGTTTGATTTGACACATTTGACATTTATTTTTTAGGTTATGTTTATGTGATTCTCTTCTCAGCAGATGACAGCTTTGCCATGTCTTGAAAGTGAATTTGAAGATGATTTGCTACGATTATTATTATTAAATCAATATTCTCGTAAAAAGAAAAAAGTGAGCAGTATTTGGGTCAACAACATTAACAAACAAAGACAAATGTTTGGAGAGTTCCATACTTTAGTAGAATCTAATTAACTAATCTAATTAACTAGAATCTGATGACGGACGATTCTTCATGTACTTCCGTTTGAGTAAAGTGGTATTTGAAGAGCTTCACAGCATAATTGAATATGACATAAAAAAAGAAAACACGAAAGTCCATTCGGATCAGAGAAAGACTGGCAGTGTGTCTATGTCATGTTTGATTGTCATTCATTATAGGGGTATAATATTGAAAGTCATGCCAAGAATGGCTGAAATTTCCTCCCAAGCTGCACTGCGTATGCAGAATCTCTATAATCCTGTAATTTGATTTTATAAATAACTTCGTGCCGTCCAGTTTCAATGAACTGTTCGTCATCCATTTTTGAATAATATCTGTCAAAAAAACAACCACAGATATTGAGAAACATAACGTTAGATGCTTAGATAACACTAGAAAGATGTAAAATCATCTCGTAGTAGGCGTGACCATACCCCCTCCACCTTCCACATGGATCTGGCTGCGGCAGATCCGCGTCGCGTAGGGGGCGTCGGTTTGCGTTGCGTGGGGCTAGTGTGATTCTAAAGCACCAGTTTCCATAGAAAATGTATGGATGGTAAGTAGTTCAGATATGGAAATGATGACGTCTACCTACGTCGCGTGGCGTGGCGTGGGCCTAGTATGTTCCCAGCTTAACTGCACCTCAGGCTGATAATACCTACCTAAATAAAGTCATCAAAGTCGAGGTTTTGTGTTCCACTTTTTTTCATCCAAAACTGAGCCGAATTTTAAGATTTTTTTTCTATCTGTATCGAAAGAAAATAGCTACTCTGTATCTGTTCGCTTTGATTTGTTTTAATACATTTCCTAGTTTGTATACTAAATGTATGTTGATGGCGTTCAAACCAGGCAATCTCAACGATTTTTGGAGGGTCATAACTCCTATAAGAAGTATCTTATAAAAAAGCGGACTTTACCGACACTGTCGATATCTATATTATATTAAAAAACATTTGCAGTAGTGTCAAAATCCAGAGAGGAAAATAATACAAAAACGCTGCCCGGTATCTATATACGTGAAATCCTATTTAGATACTATTTTGATTAATCTTTACGATGAATCGGCTTACAGTATGAACATAATAAAATATGCTACCGATAAATCGAAGCTTTTACTAGCTTTTCTATGTATTGCTTTACAATAAAATTATTATTTACGTAACAAAAAATATAAGCGTTAACCACAAAAAAAATGTTTTTTCATGACTTTACTATGAAGTAATACAAGAAACAATTTTTTAAAAATACCCCTTTATGGCTAAGACTATTTTTGAGGTTTTCCATTTTCTAACTTTTTTTCGTTCTTATAAAATTATGCACAAAATAAATAAAAACCACTTGTTCGCTTAATAGCCCCATGCAAAAAGACGCCCGATTTAAAAATTTTGCAGGCATGAGATTCGAAATATTTCTAGCGTTTATATTCCTCTTAAATGCAAGCATTTAAGGAGATACCCGGCAGCGTTTTCAGCAACCCAATCAGCCATACTTACCATCTGAACCATGTTCTCCTTCAACAAGTAGAAAAAATCAGAGACCTTGGAGTATTACTTGACTCTAAATTACTATTTAAAAATCATATTGAACACATTTTAGAAAAAGCCTACAAACAACTGGACTTCATTCTTCGCGTCACAAAACCATTCAATAAACATTTTTCACTTGAACTACTATATACGGTAAGATCTCATCTCGAATTTGCGTCATTTGGAATCCTCAATAACAAACTTATATAAACCGAATTAAAAACATTCAAACGAAATTTTTGAAACACCTGTCGTATCGTTTTGAAAATCATCAGTGTAACCCTATCGCTCTTCACAAACGGAGGAAAATTTTTGACGTACGGTTTCTGTACAAAATTGTGCACTGCGTCATTGACTCCCCAACCTTGTTTGAAAGGATTGCATTTCGTTGGCCTGAACGCAATACCAGATCGAATACCTTATTTCATATACAACATTTTAAATCGAAATACACACAAAACTCCTTGCTCGGGCATATCTGCAAAACTTATAATGCCCTAAAAGATATTGACATTTTCCAATGTACCTTAAACCAAACTAACCTCACAATGGACTATTATTTCTTGTTTATTATTTTCTTTTTATTATTTTTTTACAACGTGCTTACCCCATGTACCTACTATAATTGTTTAATAACCACTTGATTCGTAATCACATAATCCGTAACCACAACAGTAAATTAAATGGAACTTAATTGGTTTAAATTATATTCACTATTTAATCTATAATTACTTTATACCCATATCATACAGGTATGCTTCCTAAATAAACCTAAAAACATAATAAAATTTAAAAAATAATGTTTTTTTTCAGTAAGTATATTGTTTAAAACAGGTGTTACAGATTTTTTCGACCACCAGACCAGACACATACCATACTAGAAGGAAAGGGGAAGGAATGAAGATGATTGTAAGTTGCAAGTGTTATTCGTACTTTGATTAATTTACATTCATTGCATAGATTACTAGAGAATTTTTTTTATTGGTTTTCAAGGTACAATTCCGTTAAACCGCAATAAAGCAGTTTGTCAACAGGATGTTAATGTTCAGTTACAATTTAAACATACATACATAATATTATTACTATAACTATACAGATTATCACAATTAACACATATGAATTAATATAAACTATCTCTATTTAGCAGTCATTGTTTCAGCATATGTCTGAATCTATTTGTAGAATCGCAATTTTTTATGTTAATTGGTAACATGTTAAAAATTTTTGGCACATTATGTTCCAGGGTCGCCGTCCGCAGTTATTATTATATTTTGGAACAAGCATTCCTTCATTCTTTGTGAACCTTGTATTATGTACATGTTCTACTTTCCTCTTATAATATAATTAGACTCAGCCATATGCTGAATCAATATTTTGTACCATAATAAGGCCTGCACCGGTAATATTTTTAAATTCCCATACAATAATTATATGTTTCGTCTCTGTGAAAAAATATGTTTTTGAACTAATAACTTAACCATAGAATTTTGTACTGATTGTAGGTAGAGTTGCCATACGTCCGGAATTTTCCGGACATGTCCGGAAATATAGGTCTTTGTCCGGAATGCGGGGGGAATCCTAAAGAGTCCGGAATTTCTACAATTAAGTAGAGATTGATATAAAAAATGAAATAAACAAGTAAAAACATCACTATTGATATTAAATGCTCCCGGAAATATCGTTAAACATTTCCAAATCTTAATAATAGTTTTGTAGAACATTTCGCAAGTCATATTTTTTAAATTATACTGTGTTAAGAGGGTTACTGTTAATTGAGTTCCCATTGAGGAAAATACCCTTTCTACATTGGTATTTTGAGCTTGCATCGCAAAAATATATAAGAGCATATCTTTGTTAATTCCGTAACTTTTCCTGGTCCAGCTGCTTTCAGAATAATGGTCCATTGGTTATTGGCATTTAATCTCAAAACTTCGTTACTTGATTAGTCACCCCCCCCCCCCCCCATTAAAGTTGACAAATGCAAATTTCAACTTCATTAAAATTTTGTCCGTTCTAGGGGGGGGGGGGGGGTGGTGGCTAGAGAATTGGGATATTGGGGATGACATTCGGTCGGGGTGGCACCCGGGGCGTCATTAATACGATATTTACAAGAAAGTCCGGAATTTTTTTCGGGATTTTGATTTTTTGATCGGGGAACCCTAATTGTAGGTGGCTCAAATTAGTCTTGCAAGAGTGTCCCCAAGTTGTTAAATCGCAGAAAGCTTTGCCTTCTTATTTAATAAATCAATTTATTTTTAGATTGGTTCATTCCACTACTTGTGATTAAGGAATCACATTGTCATGTGCAAAAAAATCCCCGATCTGCCGATCTGACGGAACTCCCCGTAGAATGCTAAATTGGCGCGGAGCCCAAAAAACATTTCGCAATAGATGATGCCAGTGCGAACTTGTTTAAGAAATCAAAACTAGAAGACAGAAAGTGTAAGTAATAGAATTAGTCATTAGCGGTATTAGATAATATCAAATTTTATGATGCGCTTTCAACTCAAAATACCAGAATAAAGCTTTGTAGTTTTTGTAAGTAGGCACTTAATTTTTTATCACTCCGGAAATTCAGAAAGTAACAAAAGTAGTCTGCCTGATTACAATTTATTTATCTCATGAAGCACGCACAAAAAATCATTTATTCCATTAAAAGAACCATATATAAAATTTTACACGTTTACATATTAATTAACCTCGCTGGAACTGTCATCATTACCCTATGGTTGAATTCCATTTCAACGGTAGGTATAGTAGTATCATTGATCCCTCCGGCACCGGTGCACGGTGCATAGTCGGGAAACACGCCAAACGCGTGCCCAACATTTGTACACAGTTGACATTTGTCACATGAGAACGGGTCGTTTCTTCGACTCGTTCTTGTGTTCAACAGCTCGGCTGTGGAATGATTTGCCGGCCTCTGTGTTTCCTCCTTCCTACAACATGGGTCTCTTCAAGACCAATGTTCATTCCTTCCTCTCCTCAAAAAGACCCTCCACACAGCATCCCAGATGACATAGGCCCTGAGGGAAATTATTTTCCTCAGGGCCTCCTGTGTAGAGTTAATGTAAAAAAAAAAAAAGTACCTACACTAGGGTGTGTCAATTATTTCAACTTTTGAATTCAGAAACGCCCGGGGCCAAAGAAAATGAGAACAGCATTTAATTTATTTTTTTAAATGTTTATTAGCCCGCTAAAATGCATTGAAAATCAGAAAGCAAACCTAAAACATTTTTTAAAAATTAATTTAATGTATTTATATAAATTTTATTTAACCTTTAAACGTTAGTTTATTATTGAAAAATGTGTATAGCTGATAAAAATTTTAAAAAAAATCAAGTTTATGAATACAAGTAAGTCAACAAGAATACTGATTTTATCCAGAAAAAGTGTCATTTTCCCCTTTTATATTTTTAACAAACGCATCACATATGTTTCAATTTTTTTTGCGTTCCTTGTTCTGCAGTTATTGAATAAAAAATAAGTTTGGTACAAAATGTAAAATATGGACCCTTTGTTTTATTTTTTTCCCAAATCACAAAATCTATTTGTTTTTCAAAACTTCGGGCCATTTTAGCGGGCTAATAGTGAACAATAATTTCATTTATTTTTACGTTTTCGACTAGCTACAGATCATACAAAACTGACTGCCCTAAGTGATAAAAACGTAATATTTCCCCCTCCCCATGGAACCGGCTTTAGCTCCGCCTTGGCGCCAGCTCGCTCCATAGGGAAGGGAGAGATACACGCTTGAATCTAAAATATGTGACGTCATCATTCTTGTAGTGACCAGCGCGAAACTAACGTCCATACGTTTTACGAAATAACACGCCAAAAAACGGCAGCTTGCGCTATACATTATGGGTACATATTATATAGACAGCGAATGTGGGCGGTTCTCCAGTGTCCTCGTCGCTGGTTTCAGGGGTAAGTAAATTATGAAACATTTGTAAAAGTGTCTTAACTAAACAAGGCAACAAAATATTGCTATGTGAATTGGGGCGAATGTTTTTGGGGCAAGCATTTGGCCTTAGCAAATATGTTATTAACGTGGCAAGCAATTCGCGCTCTCATGTAAAAAGGTCTATTCATTCAAAGCAGATTTTGCTTTTAAGAACTAAATATACATATACTAAATATATACCCCATAGTTTGCTTTTACTCCTCACCTGTATCTTCTGGTCTATTCATTCTGATGTCTATGCTCTCTATGGAGAATGGAGAGCGATACAAGCTATCCAGAAGCCATTTTATGTACCAAGCGATACAGAAATCGTTTGGTACATAAAATGGCGTTGAAAGCTGGTTTCTGTTAACTATCAATAGACATATTTTTTAATTATGTGGTTCATTATGCAAAATTACTGGCTTATAGCAATTAAATAAGTCATATACGCGATCCATTGACTTAAAAAATGTGTTGAAGACGCAATCTCTTATCGTTCGATCTTTGAGAAACGAAAATGGGTGAAATATGATTGAGGTCCTTATTCTCCCCTCCCCTTTATTTTCAAAAAGTAAATGCGAACTGCCATCCGTATTTAGGTTAATATTTCAATTCGTAATTATCAATATATTAATATTTTTACGTAAGTAAATGCTTGGCGTTTGACATTTCGTAGTATCACTTCATCGAAAACATCTTCAGTATTGTCAGCGTATATATCGATTTTATTCCCTGTCAATGTCGGTTCAGCTGTCAACGGAGTAACCGTGCTTGGAACATCATTAAATAAAATCATCGAAAGTTACGCCTATCGACAAGATATTTTAAAGTTATCGATTTCACCGTGCTAGAGCCCCTGGCACCCTAGCATGGTCGATCGATAAGGATTGTATCGATAACTTTCGGTAACTGATATATATGAACATGGATAATGATAATGAATGTAAAAAAAAAATAAAGTTTAAATTCGAAAATATGTATAGTAAAATTATAGTATCCATATCTGTACGGTAAGATTTGTTAGGTATTTGAATATGCCTCATTTTGAACGTAGAAGTATCTATGCATCGGAAATAATACCGCTTTGCCACGGAGGTCATTAACACTTGTGGTATTTCTTATGTTTTATGAAAGATGATTTATTACTGAATGACGATAGTGAGTGGTATTATACTGGACTGCGTGCATCGGACCTTACGCACCGTAGTCACGAGCGCCGATAACATGTCTGGACCACAAATCACGGGTCATGGGGAATTACAGTTGTGATTATTATGAAATTGTGTTTTGGTGGGTGTGGGTAGCGCGATATTTTGGCGGGAATCCTCGAATTGCGTCAGCCAATCCTGAGTGGCTCTTCCGGCCTTCACTGTTTCCGGTCTGGCGCCGCCGATAATTGAGACCAGAAAGTAATATTTTTATTCAGTCATGATTCATGATGAAACAGCGAGGTAATGCAATTCAAAAATATTATATTAGGGTACTCCCCAGCGTGGCCCACACCGACTGTAGAATGTTGGTGCCATTTTTGTTACTGTGGGCATGTGTGAACATGTTGGAATTGCAAGGATTGTTTTTAATTTATTAGCTCGGATACTCGGATTTTGATTAGTCAATAACATTTTTTTTGTGAATATTGTAAAAGTTCTTCTTCTTCTCTCCAATTTAATGTTGTGACGCTGCAGGGTGTGGGGAGTGGAAGGAAACGTGACAGATTAAGTTTGGGTTACCTGGTTAAATTTGGTTCAAGTCATTTCAAAATAATGTATAGTTGCTGAATGGTGCTCTGGGCATGTACCTATCTATCTTACCTAAATGTAGGTATTTATGTACGTACCTACTACTTGAATGCTAGCAATAAAAAACAGCTGCATGGCCTTTGTCGTACAAAATTTAATTTTGGATTTGAGGTCAAAATATCACACTAAACTGAATAATTACTTTTTTATCGGAAGGTATTGAAAATATCGATTACGGATATGTGCCATTTTATTTATTTTTGCATCAAATTATAAAATGTAGGTAAATAAAGAAATCAAGTTTTCATGATTTAAGAGGCAATATTGGGATTTTTTTGAGAGTTTATCATGAATATTAAAAATAATATATTACCAAGGGCGGATTTAGGGGAGGGGGGGGGGGGGGGGGGGGGCACGGGGCACGTAGGGGGGGGGGGGGGATACTTCCAAGTTTATTTCTAACAGCAATTATTTATTTTTTTGCCCATCCGCCCTTATGCCCCCCCCCCCTCAAGAAAAAAATCCTAGATCCGCCCTTGTATATTACCAATTTGCTACATAATTATGATGAAATGTAAATGATAAAACTACAAAATACTGATTTTTTTAATTTTCTATGTTTTATAACTCAAAACAAAAAAAGTAGCACATGCTCGTACTAGCTATTTGCTGTCTTTTGATTACAAAAATATTTGTTCAGATTGTTTAATTACTTTGGCCTCAAATCCAAAATTAAGTTTGGTATGAATAGGGTTCTTTTTAAAAGTGCAATCTACGAATTTGTGAATACAAATAAGCAACCTTCATAGTTATTGTAAGATGCTCCCTTGAACGCAACTCATTTATTGTTAACACACATGAGTTTGACAGGTTAACACATGACTGAACCCTTAATAAAAGTTTAATTAAATGAAGACAATATTAACGAGACTCATTCGAAAATCTGGAGACCGCAAAATCAGAAAAACCACCTCTGGGACTCGAACACGGCACTCAATCACCTCTGGGACTCGAACACAGGACCTTCTGCTTACATGGCAACAGCTCTACCAACTGAGCTAAAGTGTCTATATCCAATTAATGATATTTAATAAAAGTGTTCCTATCTGATATCCTATTAAAAACAATTCACAAATGTTATATGTATATAATTGCAAATAATTGTTTCCATAGTCATTGCTTCAAATCTCGCTGCATTGAAACATCAAATAATTATTTGTGAAGATTAGTTATAAGGTAATTAATTGTTATATGAAATACCCTTTGTAATTTCCTACGAACCATCAACATTCCAAAAATAAATTGTCTGTATTAAATTGAACCTTTTTATGTTTCCAAATGGATCAGTGAAAGAATAGGTATATATTGAAATGGACAATCATTAAGAAGGTGAACATCCAAATTGAGAATGTTCAAACGGAGAAATAATGTAAAAGGAGAATGGGCGAAGTCCTGGTAGATGAACGCCAACATCGACAAAGTATAATAGATAAATGTCCACATGGAAAAAGTTCAAGTAGATGCATGTCCAAATTGACAAAGTTCATTTATCAAAAGTAACGAAATCATAACGAACTTGAATAGTAATTTAATATTCGTGATTGCACTTGGTAAAAAGCGTAGGTTGACACTTCTGTCGTCAGTAATGAATTGTCTTCAATAGTTATTTGTGTGTAATATTATATCCCACTTACGTGTTGCGTTCAACCTTATTTAATTCGTAGTAATTATCAACATTTCTACGTCACGCCTTCCTAGAATAAGCTGATTTAATCGACTTAGTTATTAACTACTTATAATAATTAAATTGTAAAATGTTCCACATTAAAATAATTTCAAAGATTTTTGTATCTTCATCAGAATAAACGACATTTGATTTTTTACCACCACCTCAGTAAGTACACTAAAAATATTTAATTCAAAATTACCCTGTTCTTGTGAAAAACTTGTCTTGCGAGGGAAATGTTAATATTATAGGAGTGCAAGCACTCTTCGCTTTTCAGAGTCAGAATTGGAACATGTAAATCCAAAAATAGATATTTCATATCACCATTCCTTTCCCTTTCTCATCTAACCCTTATGATAGAATTGTAAGAACTTTGACTCTGAACGTAGGTAGATGTTGCGACATAAGATGCGATGATATACCTAGGTAACCATTTTACTTTTATCCTGATAAATAAAGCAATATTAAGGAAAACATTTAGAAATTATAATACCCAACTAATATAATGAATATTCATATATCAATAATTAAACTACAAATGAAGCTGTTGAACCAAGTTCCAAAAAGGGATTGTCACGATCAAGTCAGTTTTAAGAAAACACTACATATGCCTATGAAATAGTAACAGCCTCTGTGCAACTCCATAGTGATCTCTCGGTGTGTTTAATTGGAGTCAAAAGAAGAAACCGGCAGAGTAAACGTTGAGTTTTATCATTGCTTTGGAAGGTTGTGCAGTGATCAACCCAATGATCCCTCGGCAGTGGCGTAACTATATAACTATAGGGTGGTAGGGCTGGCAAAATGACACGTGCCCCGCGGGGGCCGGGGCCCAGGCCCGAGAGGCCGCCATCTCAGAACTAAAGACCATATTAGCACAAATTCAAATAATTTATTAAGAAACCCATTCATAAGAAAGGATGTCGACCAATTTTAGAACGCATCCATTGGTTGCTTAATAATTTTTTGTCGCGGTACTTTGGTGGCGCGGGCGAGCTAGTGACGTTTGGGGCATTCCCGCATTTTGTTAAGCAAGAAAGTACTTTTTTCGGGGCACTGGCATTGCGGACTCGTAACGCATAACGCTCTACTACTCATTCTTCGTTTGATTTTTATGACAATTGGTGATTTGTCTTTGATTTTTCGTAGTTTTCGTTTTATTGAACCTGCAATTAGAGGCAAAGTTAATTGTGAAAGTTAGATATTAACGTGTCTACTTCTAGAAAATATCTAAGTGGGAGCGAAAAACGAAAGAGGAAGAGGGAGTCCGATGAAAAAAAATTAAAAGTTACCTAAAATTAGTGAGTACTATAAGAATGATCTTTATTGATGAAAAAGCGAGTGAACACCATTCTATGGCCCGCTCTTTAAACATTGATGACATTATTGATACTTTTACAGAACAGAAAGCTTGGAGAAGATTTTTTTTAATAAATATCTTGAAAAGATTAAGTTGTTATTTCATTTCATATGTAATACCTACGCTTTAGAAAATAAAATTTAAATATTTAACAAAAATGCACACAACTTGATTAACTTCTTAAGTGATTTATTACAATTCAATTACAACGTCACAATTTTTACTGGGGGGCCCCATCTAATGAATTTGCCACGGGCCTCGAATGGTATACTTACGCCACTCTCCCTCGGTGCCATAAAATAGAATCTTACAAAAACGTGCTATGTTAAAAATAAGGTTCAGATTCCTTTCCAAAGTCCCCTGTTCACTAAGCAATTCCCATAAATGTGTCACTTTGAAAAAACATATTTTATTAGTCCTATGATTCGCAGTCAGGAGTACATTATTTTTGTTTGTTTGTACCCATCCAAAAATAAGAATTACTTTTTTTGCTATAAGTTTTGATTTATTCTAAAACATTTTTTTTTTATATAAGGTATAAATGACAAAATCATCCCCTTAATTAGCGTATTTAAAATAAAAAAGGTTTATATTATAGTCTTGTACATTCACATTTAAATTATTTGAATGAAATCTGGGGAAACGTATTTGAAACATAACGGTTTTAGGTCTGGCAGATCTACTGTGTCTAATCTAACGGTTTTTACGGAGTACATATCTCAAGCTCTTGATAGCAACAATCAAGTAGATGTATCATACGACTTCGCAAAAGCCTTTGACTCGGTAGATCCGCTTATTCTCCTAAATAAACTCGACCAATTTGGATTTTCGGCGAAACTTCTACGTCTATTTCTAAAGTTATTTCTCAAACAGACAGCAATACGTAACTTATGGTATATTTAACTCTTCCAACTTCATCACAAACTCTGGAGTTCCGCAGGGGTCAAATCTTGGACCTTTACTTTTCTCGCTATTTTTCAACGACATTTATCAGTGCATAAAATTTTCTAAGTTTCTCTTATTCGCGGATGACCTTAAACTATTCCTTTTAATAAAATCTTCGGAAAATTGCTTGCAGCTACAAAGTGATATAAATTCTATCGTCGAATGGAGTCACACCAATAAATTAGGATTTAATATTAAGAAATGCTCTATCATGTGCTACACCAAGGCGAACAAAACGATTTACTATAGCTACAAAATGTCTTATTCGTCTCTTCAGCACATTTTTATTTTGAGAGATTTGGGAATCACATTTGATGCGCACCTAACATTTCACGTCCACATAGAAACGATATGCAGCAAAGCTCTAAGAATGCTAGGATTTGTGCTAAGCAACTCCAGACACTTTTGCAGCTCAGCCGCGATTCGTTTGCTATACTATAGTTTAGTACGTATCATTTTGGAAAGTGGTTCAGTAATATGGGGACCAGTGGATTTAACATACTCTCAAATGATTGAGAAAGTGCAAAAGAAGTTTCTGAGATATTTATATTACATACACACAGAACTTTTGTTGTTCCGAGATGCAGAACTAACTTACCATCAGTAATGACTTTTACTAAATTTCCTGCCCCCTGATATAGATATTTTTAAACTAAATATTCATCAATTTAAAAACGCTATTATTACTTAATAAAAAAAATGTATGTTTATTATTGGTTATGTATAACTGTAAATGTGCATTTAAAATAAAATAAATAAAATAAATACATAAATGAATTACAAGTTATACAAAACAAGGTAAACAAAAAACTATTTCACTTTGGTAACATAAACAAGATAATCAAAAACTACACTTAGAAACAAACGCACCTCAAATATCGACATACTTACTCAAATTTACATTATTTTCGGAATAATATCTTTACGTACACTTTGGCAATTAAGTGTTGAAAATAAATGATGGCGCTGCGATCGTTTTTAGATTTTAAATGACAAGACCAAGATGGCTCATAAGACAATGAATACATGTATGTTTAAAAAAACACTTCGGTCAAAATGCATATTTCATAACGTACTTGTATTTTCAAAAATTTTGCAAAAAAACTATAATTTAATAGAAGTAAATAATAGAATGTAAAATTGTAATTTAATATAAGTAAAATAAAACAAAACAAAACAAATTTTAAGTGGGCGTTTATTTCGTTATTAGGTAATAATAATAATATATTAAAACGGCATTATAGGATGGGGCGGTCGGCTGGTCACAAGAAATAAAAGTTGGAAATTTTTTGGGGGGACCCCCCTAAAAGTTTCCAATTGGCTAAGAAATGAGATTGGTGAAGTTTCAGCTCAATTGGATAAGGTTAACCCGTGCCTCATCAAGGTTGAAGTTTTAACTTTCTATAAAAATGTTTTTTTTTTTATAAAATACCTAACAATATTGCAAGATTTAATTACATTTGCTGTCCAGATATTGCTTTATTTATTTTCTCATTTGATAAATAAAAAGGGTGTAGTTAAAACTGTTTTCAAAGAAAATACAGCACCATCCAAATTGAAAATGATGGTTTTAGGAGAAAAGAAAAGCAAAAAGGTATAAAAAACAAGAAGAAATAATGTTCAAAATTTTATTATTTAAAATATAAAAAAGAAAGCATTATAAAAGAAAGAAGTTATTATTATTATTATTATTATTTACATTTAATTATCAGATTAAGGTTGTAACGGCTTAGATAACGTGGCTTTTGATGAGTTAGGAAAAAATTTTCGACATTCCGATACAACGTAACAGAAATTGTCGTTGTTCTTCGTCTTTTGTCAAACAAGAATTGAAGTCTTGGATTAATTTTACCTCTCTTTTTTTTGCTTTTAAATGATGTGCATTTTCACACCACATATCAGGATCCGTATTTAAAAATTCTGTATCAATTTCAAATCTTTTGAAAAAATTTAGAGAGAAACAAAAAAAATCCAATATCTTCGTCTAATAAATTATCCACTTGATGGAGACTGAATTTTGCTTTCACATCCCTATCATCACATGCTTTTTCTTCAATTGGAATTAATTGTAGACCATGCTTGTTTTGACACTTTTTTCTAAATTTTCATCGAAGAAAGAAAATGCGACTTGCTCAGAATTGAGGTACCACAGATGATTTATCATTTTAGACAGTGCCTTGTCTGCAAGTTCTTTATCGATATCTCTATATTTTACAAGAGATTTAAAAAATTGTAGGTCTTTGTTGGGGTCCAAAGTGTTTTTACATAAATGTTTATTAAAAATAAACAAATGTCAGTGACAGCGTTTTTTCTAAATTTTTTTTAATGTAAATTGATCCCTGAAAAGATACATTTTGATACAATAAATGGCCTTTGCCATCCATCTAGCTGATCTAGCGTGACGAATGGCACCAAGTACTTTGAAAAAAGTGTCTTTTGGGGGAGTACGTCCTAACACAATTAACGAAAGTTGAATTAATTCTTTGTAGTCATCCTTTGGCTGTTGGTTTTTTAATTGTTCCGTAAGAAAAATTGATATTTCATCCGAATACCCTATTTTATGTCTAATATTTTTATCTTCAATAGCAGTTTTGTATTTTGTCTTGTCTAGCTTCGACCATCCAGTCTGAAACTTTTTAAAAATCAAAAACTGGAGTAACAAAAACTGCTTGTCTTCTTCAACAGTGTTTTTTAATGCATCCTGATGAGCAATATCAAAAAGGTCACCAAGGGCTGACTTGAAAGCTTCCACTTTATTTTTATTTTGAGCTGTGCTTTTAGATCTGTTAGCGTTTTTTTGTAGTTTTCTCCACTCTTTGTACAGTTTTTCAAGCTTTGCAACACAATCTTTAAAGTGTCTGGTTGATATCTTAGCTTTCTCCGAAAAAATTACAACTGCCTGTATTGTAAGTCTTGCAGCTTCTCTTGTGTTCAATTTCACTTGCATATTATAAAATAAGCTGCGTAAAACTTGAAAATTAGATGATAATTTGCTGCCAGTGATTTGATGAGACATGTGGCCAATTAAATACACCATTTCTTTCATTGCTCGTTAATGCTGTAGAAGACATAGTCCCACAAACCTCACAAGAAAAAACTCACTAGAAGAACGTTGTTCAATAATGTACAGAATGTTCACTTGTTCACTGTTTGAAAAGCAAACGTTAACTAAAGCCCTCTGACCTCTCCCTCACTTCGAAAGAGTGGGAAAACCCCAGGAACCCCAGACAAGGAACGCAAAAGGAAGAGTGTGGTTTATGACACTCCAGGAAGGGATTCTCTGAAGAAAGGGTCCTTGGCAATAGCTCTTTCGTAACAAATCCGACCTTTTATTGGATAGACGACTTAAATGCGACTTTAAAGATTCGGATCATGTCCGGTCTTGGAAAATAATAGATATCTTCAAATGTAAACGTTTTAACAAAAAAGTGATTATTGTAAAACTTGAAGACAGCAACATTTCATATGAAATGAAACAAGAATAAAATTTCTAGGACAAATAGTTTTCATTTTACAAGGAAAAAAACGGCGATTTTTTTGCAAAAAAATCGTTTTTTCAAATTTAACCTCGATGAGGCACGGGTTAACATTATCCAATTGAGATAAAACTTTCCAAATCTTATTTTCTAGACAAATAGCAAATATTAGGGGGATCCCTCCGGCATTACCACGAAAATATATTTTCACCTTATACCTTGTGACCACCCTAATGGGGCGGTACATATAGAAATTAAACACAAACAATTTACATATCACAAAAACTAATAATAAAAACAAATTAAAAAAACCCTACTCATATTCGTTAGAACTTTTATTCAAACAATTTAAGGTCAGAAAATTAAATGCATTATACTCTTATAATGCAACATTAGGAAGTTATAAAGATAATATTCAAAATAAAGTTGCAAAGATTATATAGCGATGGAATGCAAAATTTTTCGTAAATATTTCCGGCTACCATCAAATCCAATGTCTTCTTTTGAGTACGGTTAGTAAAGTTCTTAAAGTTAGGACTTCTTTACGTACTATGTAAAAAATATTATTTTTTTTTGACGAATGGCACTAATATCAAAATCATCCAACTCTTTCTTAGGGCGCCCCATTTTCCGTTTTCCCGGTGTTTCAAATTTTCCATCTGCTTTTTCCCCTTTCTTGACGATTCGCCTTACCGTTGATTGAGATTTACCTGTGTGTGAAAAACATCATAAAAATTATTATTATAGAAGGTATTTAAAAAAAAAATACAGTAGATAAGATTCATTAAGAAAGAAAGAGAAAATTAAGAAAAAGGTAACTTTTCTGTGAGTTTTAAGAAGTTGCATATTATTATTTTTTTTTAATTAAGTTATTCCCTTTTTCTTGTGGCTTCACATGAACTGTCAAATGAGATTGTCAAATTCGGATTTTTAAACATTACCTCAAATCAGATTGTAATGGTTATAATCGCTCGAAAATTGGCATAAATCTTGTAATACTAATGAAATTTATTAAAAAAACAATACTACGTACCAGTCATTTCTGCAATTCGTTTGTAAACATCTTCTAAATTAGACAGAAGCTTCTTCGCGTGATACTCGCCTAGGCAGCGTTGAAAAACGTAGAATATAACCCCTCTTGCATCAATATGTATTGGTTTTTTCATTTTAATTAAATTCAGGCAAAAAATGAATAAAAACATTATCAAATCAGCGATCTTCTATTCAGATTTAAGACAATAAATCAACCGTAACATGCGATAACATGACAGCCATAGGAAACGTCATAGCAAAGCGAGTAATTCGGTGCTGCCATAGTAATGAAAACGTTTAGTTCCAATTTATTTAATGTCTACACTTAATTGCCAAACTATACCTGAATAATATTTTTATGTACCATATTTTTATATCGAAGCATATATTTTTCTGTCCCTTCTGTTTATCTACGTATAATGTACAAACTCATTCTTTTTGTATTCCTGTAACATGCACTTAGTCACGTATTATTTATTAATCTCAGTCAATCTAGTCTAGTCACTAATCTCGTAACAAACCTATCTGGGTACAGAACATTAACTTAAATAAATAGAGAAAATAATGAAATAAGTAGGTATTACATTTATCACATTTTATAATTATATATACTCGACATACTCGTACATACTTCGACTACCATATACCGGCATGTGCCTAGCGTGGCAGTCGAAAAACTTGTACCTTAAAAAAATATATGTTTATATGTTTATGATTAAAGTATAATTTAAAATAAATACAAGCCCAGAACATCCACAAAAAATTATATATGGAAACAAAACTATTAACTTTAAGAAAACTATATGAACACAATGCTTGTCTCCTTATATACAAAATAAACAATAAACTCGTGCATACAAACACAGAATTCATTAAAACGTCCCAAGTACGCAAACACACACGACAACTCGATAACATACATTTAAACACCATCCACACTAACTATGGTAGACAATCCATTTGTTACGAGGGGGGCAACTTATATAATTGCCTCCCAACCGATATTATAAACGAAAAAAGCTGGGTAAATTTAAAAAAAATTACTAATATTTATTCTTGATAAACAAAATAATAAAATATAATAGGGCTGTATTGAAATATTAATTAAATAATCTGTTTAATTATTTCTAGTTAAATGAGTGAAAATGTCATTTTCTTTTTTCTCTTTATTTTACGCACCAGATTTAAATGTCCGGGTTTAATTTTCCCCACAGGAAAAACTAAACCCTTTCACACACTTCCCAAATGATCATCTGGTCAATCCACGTTATGCAATTGCACTATATGTATTATAATTACAAAACAATACAAGAACAACATGTCAACCTACCAGATGGGAAAATAATTCACCGACTCCAGATATTTTCATATCAGAGGGTTCGGCTCTGTGGAATTCCTAATTGAACCTATAAATCCTACTGATCCCTCAATATAAATATTTAAAAAATCTTTTGTAATCCTACATGTATTTAAAATTACCGATTTTTGCATTTTTTTGTATAAATTCTTTGACAAATCTAATATGCCTAAATTTTGAATCAGAGACCTAGGTATAATGCCAGTAGCCGAAATAACAAATGGTAATATTTTTATATTCCGAGAATGCCAAATTCTTTTAATCTCATTTCCTAAATCTGTGTATTTTCTAATTTTTTCAGAAACAGTTTTTTGAATATTACAGGAATTTGGAATAGCTACATCAATGATATAAGTTATTTTTTTAATTTTGTCATGTAAAACTATATCAGGTCTATTATGACTAATTGTTCTGTCTGTTAGTATAGTTTTATCATAATATATTTTATAAAATTCATTTTCTAAAAATGAATTTGGTTCATATTCATAATATGGTACTATATTACGGCAGTCAATCAAGTTATGTTTAATTACCAAACTTTGGTGGATTATTTTTAAAACCTGATTGTGCCTAAATGTATACTCGGACGGCGCTAATATAGAACATCCCGATATAATATGTTCTATAGTTTCCGGAAAAGCCAAACATTTTCTACATAAATCATCAATTTGATTTATATCTTTGATTATATGCTTCCTATAATTTTTAGTATTAATGACTCTATCTTGAATGGCAAGCATAAATCCTTCTATTTCTGCGCTCAACTCTCCAATACTCAACCATTTGTTTGACGAAAGTTTGTAAACATACGTTTGGTTGAGATAATTGAAGTGTTTTGCATGAATAATTTTATTTGACCAGGAATCTAATAATTCCTGGTTAGTATTTATAAGAATGTTGGCATTCTCGTCATATAAATTTAAAGGTGTAATGTTTCTATCTGCCTTACAAATTATTTTGTGCATTTCTGAGCTATTAGCTTTCCTATGGAAAAAATTTCTAAGCATTTCTACCTGATTGTGTTTCAAAGATGTTATTTTGACTACACCTCTACCTCCTAAATTTCTAGGTAAATTAATTCGTTCTATAGCTGAATTTGGATGATGGCAATTAAACTTTGTTAACGTAGTTCTAATTAATCGTTCTAAACTATCTAAATCTGTATTGGACCATTTAATTATGCCAAATGAGTACGTTAATATAGGTATTGTCCAAGTATTTATTGCTTTTACTAAATTTTTAGCAGATAGATTGCATTTTAAAATTTTTCTGATCCTAGTTTGAAATTTAATCCTAATATCATTTTTAATTCTAGTGTGATCTAATCTATTCGATTGCGGGTATCCTAAATATTTATAAACCTCATCCCTTTTCATACTTTTAATTTTGAAATTTCTAAATATACCCTCGTCTCCATCTACAATTTTGCCTTTCTCTATATGGATCGTTTTACATTTATCTAAACCAAAAGTCATTTTAATATCATCTGAAAAAATTTTAACTACCTTAATCATTTTTTCTAAATTTGATTCAGAATTTGAAAATAATTTTATATCATCCATATATAATAGATGTGAAACTATACTACTCTCTCTTGTATTACCCTTAATTTTTATTCCAAACTTGCTATAAAATTATTATTGTGTTGATAAATAAATATTGGGTGACGTTTTCCAATAGTATTTACGTTTAAGACATCTAAATCCTTAATCATGTAATGTTACCTATCATATTTAATAACGTTAATAACATATTTTAATTGATAAAACCAAGTTAATTAGTAGCCCTGGGCATCAATCGCGTGCCATTCCATTATTATAATAATTCCATTATTTCTAATATGTCATCATCTATTTATAAATAATTAAACGCAACAAGTGACATTATTGGTAATAACTCAACTAGTTAATTATTAATCACCTTCGATAAACATTTAAAAAATTCCACTCTACCCACACTTTTCCGGCTAACTATAGATTTTGCAGGTTTTAGTTATGAAACGGAGGACGGAATTTTGCGTATTTTAGGAAATAATTTATTTATTTTTTATTATTTTATTTCTTGCCACATAGAAATCCCTATAAAAATTAAAACTTATTTTGGGAAGGGAGGAATTTACAAAACATATGTGGGAGGTACAACCATTTTACACATTTTAATAGAAATGAAATTATAAGTTTCATAAACACGATACAGCACGAAAATAAAGGGCCTTCTAAGAAGCGCACCAGAGAAGAGAAACAACTGATGACCTCTGCAATATCTACATCCCTAGCTGCCCCCGCTGCCAACCGCCCGCGCCTGCCCCCCGCCCCTAAGCACATGGACTAGGAAGACATCGGACTGATCCCGCGCCCTTCGGTTTCTACCAGTGCCGTACGTATGAAGTGATAAATGACAATAAAATACCTAAGAGATAGTGTTTAAAACAACAATCAATAATAATAAACAGTTCACAGTGACAATTATTACAGTGTATTACGAGTATATACATTTTCGTTAGCGTTGATTACATGTTATTTTTATGGTTTCTTTCCAATTGTTGTTATTGACTGCAGATTTATTAAATATAGGTTTTGAGTATGTGTGAGTAAGATTAAGTTAGGTTAGGTTAGATTAAGTAGATTAAGTTAGATTAAGTTAGATTAAGCTAGACTTAGGATGTTAAGTAGATTACCAAATACATAAGGTGAATGTATTATTGCGGGGCAAGAATTCCAAAAATCCATGCGCTTGATAGCTGCAAGACCAGTTGTTATCTAGCCTCCTACTCAGTTAAGTAAATTAAAATACGTACCTACATATAAAAAGATATTTTATTTTATTTTATTTGATTTATTGGGGGGCTAGAATTCCAACAATCCATGCGCTTGATAGCTGCAAGACGAGTGGTTATCTAGCCCCCTACATAGTTAAGTAAATTGAAATACGTGTATAAAAAGATATTTAATTTAATTTATCGGGGGGCTAGAATTCCAATAATCCATGCGCTTGATAGCTGCAAGACGAGTTGTTATCGAGCCTCCTAAGTTAAGTAAATTCTAATGTAAAATCCATGCTAATTTGTACAGCGCTCTTGAGGCGATTTTTCGCAAAAACAGCGCTATATAAGTTTTCCAAATTTATTATTATTATTATTATAAGAAAGGCAATTAATATAAAGAAGAGATATTAATTTAAGTAAAAATAAACAACAATTGGAAAAAAGAACAATAAGCAATGATAATATACATAATTATTTTACGTTCAAACGCCAAGAGGGAATTAAAAAAAACTGTTGCCGAAAAGCTCGTATCTGGAAACTTGCGGCAGAAGAGAAAAACTGACGAATATATCACATTGCGATAACTCTGTGGCATTATATTTTTTTATCTAAATTTTCGTTTTCGAGTAAATCGAGTCCGAAAATTTTTTTAGGTCAATTTTGATAAAATCGGCTACGGAAGCGTTATTATCAGCTGTGGTATTTTAAAAAATTTCGAGGATTATCATACTTCAGAAGTTGTTTTTAAGTAAGTTTCTGGAAAAAATAGAAAAGCTCCGATCGAAAAAAAGAGTTTTTGGGTTCTATATACAATGTTGATTCATCAGTTTAAAACTGCACTTTGAGTTTCAGGACATCGTGTAGTTGTACACGTAAGATGTTAAAAAAGACTAGTAGAACAAAATGTTATCATTGGTACCTAGTCAATAAAAATCCAAATTCTAAAATGTTTACACAGATCATATATCCACCTAAAAATACATTTGTAAAAGCAGTTCTATTAATTCTAATAATTTATTTATGAGAACGACTGAGTAAAACAATCAATTATATCCAATGAGGAAGCAAACCAGCAAAAGAATTCTTCATTATTTTATAATATTTGCAGCCGAGAAAAACGAAGTTTTGATGCAGATATACATTGGTAAATGTACATTTACAGAAGCAGTTATACCACTAATAATTGTACCACCTTATTAATTTATCGCTAATTAATTTATTTCTTACTATTTGTACGTAATGTTAAAACGTTCTGGCGCCTTTATATATATTATTCATCTTATCCAAATTAGAATTTTTGTTCTGTTAACATGTGATATTTAATTTGACCGATCTCTTGGAGGTTCCTTAGAGTTTCCATCCACCCCTGAGTTACGTGCTGTTTTTACCGCGGGTTTTTTCCTGCACGACCCTACTGGCGGTTTTTGATGGGTTTCGTTTAGTAAAGTTCCCTGATAGTACATAGATTTATCCTATATATGTAAAACAACAATTATTAGAATGTCTGCAAAAACTTCAACGGTTCTGTTTGAAAATAACAGAGGGCGCCACTTCCGTCTACAACAATTCTAAACATCAAGATTTCGAGAACGAAAATAAAGAAAAAAATAATCAAAACAAAAACAACAAAATACACAGTAAAAATATGTCGCTTTTGACCTTGTCTCTGTCCTAAATAAACCTCAACTAGAGTGAATACAAATACGGAGAAAAAAAAAAAAATAAGGAAAAAAAAACATGATAAGATAATTATTATAGTTTTATTTTTATCTTTGTAAGCGTTTTAAAATATTTTATTATATTCCGATTGTTTTTACACCATTTGGAAGAGAATTACACAGTGTGTACCTACATACCTAAGCTGTAGGCAACATGGTTCAAAGATTTTATCCTATGTATCGTTGTTTTTATTTATTTTAATCGTTGTCGGTTGTGGATTGTGAATGCCTTGAATATTAATTAATTAGTATTCATTATTATTTTTAATTGTTAAACTATAAAAATATTAAATTGAAAAAATATAATAACCAGTAATTGTTGAATGAAACACTAGTATATATTGAATCATTTGGCGGGTATAAGATAAGCCGCCATAGCTCAATTGGGAGAGCAGCTGACCGGCAATCAGAAGGGCACGGGTTCAAGTCGCGTTGGCGTCATGTATCTTTTCTCGGAAGATTTTTCAATGTGGATGAGTGTTTCAGGCTGATAATTATTGCTTATAATAATTAGTATTCGTTGATTGATGAGTATTTTTTTGTAAAACGATGCTTGTTTGTTTGGTGAGTATTGTGGTTGGAATCAGTGGCGGCTTTTGGATTTTGGGTGTGCTAAAGTGCTAATTAGGTTGTCGTAGGTGAAAAAAAATATTTTTTTCTAATATCGGTCTTTTGTATGAAGATTTTTCAGAAAATCGGTGCGGTGCACGGCCAAACTGAAACATCCTGAAATTTTTCATACAAAAAGATGATTTTAAAAAAATAATATTTTTTTACGGCTACAACAACATCAATAGTGCCATTTTTTAGATAAAGAGTCCTCCCGGAAAACAACAGCCCAATAGGTAGGTACATTTTTTATGTGAACACTGCACAAGATTCCCAACTGTTATTACTATTATTAGACTACGCCATCCACAATTCGGGTAGTAGGAAGAGAAAGGAGATGGGGAATAAGAAGGTGGGAAGGTATTTGACCGGTGATTCAGATCGGGTCACCAAACACAACTAAAGCCATTTCAAGCAATGTTTCTATTTTGAATGGTGATCTTATACCAGGGCGATAGTAAGAATATCTTCCACTCTGAAACGTGCCGCAAATACACCTACATTATTATTAAATGATTGAATTGTAAAGAGAACACAAATCAATCAAATAAAAATTTCTTGCGCATGCCGGGATTTGAAACCGCGACCTTCGGAATGCCAGTCGAGAGCTTTACCCCTCCGCCACCTAGTTATTTCGAAGGATTTTTTAATTGATTTCAGATATTCACGGCCAAAAGTATTTTTGTTATTTATTCTTGGGGTGTTACGCCGTGTTGCGCTACCTCCTGATGATGGACACTGTAACGCTGTCCGAAACGTTGGCTAAAGGAGGAGGTAGCGCAACACGGCGTAACACCCCAAAAATAAATAATTAAAAAAATAATTTTTTAATTGATCAAGGGTCCTGTGGTCACAAGGCCTCTTGTGTGGGTTTTTTTTTTTTAATATTTCGCGAGAGTCGCAGTTGCTCCCCTCTGGAGCCAGTGAGACTATGGCATCCCCAATTGGGATATGTTGTGAGGCTGAAGGTAGTGGGGAGGGAAAGGAGACGGGGATGAGGAAAGTGTGGAAGTTAAGGGGTTAATGTAAAAAAAGTGAAACTACGTATAAAATTAAACTAAAGTTATTACAAAAATAAACATAACACTATATTCGAACTGCAAATTCTATTGATGGGCAATTTACAATGTTCAACAATAATGGTTTGATAATAGTATGACAATAAAATGTAATTAGTCATTATGGCTGTACACATTAATTATTGGCACTTCTTCAATGCGTTGATCATTATTCCTGGCAGATGGTCTAACTCCAACTCTTTTAGGAATACATTTGTAGGTACTTTATTTATGCGCTCAGTTTATAATAGTTTTTAATATCAGTCATTTGAGCACACTGCGCTGGTCAGTATGGAAAATTGGGTTCCATGACAACTCAGTGGCACTTCAACACTGCTTTAAGTCATTAAAATTTAATTGAAAAACAAACATTGATTTTACAAAGGAGGTGGTGAAGCCGATTTTTTTCATCACTTTTAATGATTTTACAAAGGAGGTGGTGAAGCTAACCCATTTAACCGATTTTTTTTCATCACTTTTAATGATTTTACAAAGGAGGTGGTGAAGCTAACCTATTTAACCGATTTTTTTCATCACTTTTAATGATTTTACAAAGGAGGTGGTGAAGCTAACCCATTTAACCGATTTTTTTTCATCACTTTTAATGATTTTACAAAGGAGGTGGTGAAGCTAACCTATTTAACCGATTTTTTTCATCACTTTTAATGATTTTACAAAGGAGGTGGTGAAGCTAACCCATTTAACCGATTTTTTTCATCACTTTTAATGATTTTACAAAGGAGGTGGTGAAGCTAACCTATTTAACCGATTTTTTTCATCACTTTTAATGATTTTACAAAGGAGGTGGTGAAGCTAACCTATTTAATCGTTTTTTTTTTTATCACTATTAATGACTTTACAAAGGAGGTGTTGAAGCCGTATGATTGAGTTGTCCGGTTACCGGAAAATTGATTGGTTCAATAATTTAATAGGAAATGAACGGTGTTTTTTTTTTTTTAAAGTGTGCAGTATTTGCTCTGATCTGTCTGAATTTCGTTCCCGAAATGCCAGATTTTCATCACATTTTCCGCACACCTGTTCTAAATGCTCCTACCTCGATAAGCATTCTTGCATATATACGTATATAATAAAACATTGAAAGCATACGTACAAAATATTTACTAATACCTCTTTATTACATCATCGTTAAAATTTTTATTCCATCATCAAAAGCTATCTGCTCGGAATGCAGAAATTTCCAGGTCTGAATGAAAGCATCCTAGAAATGCTTTTCATCTTATTTACATGGTATAAATCAAGTCGCTCCCGCTGTCTGTACGCTTAAATCTTTTAAACTATGCAACGGATTTTCATGCGGTTTTCATAAGAAAGGCTAAGGTATATAATTTGGCAGGGTTTTGTGCAAGTTGGTAGAAATATATAATATACTAGCTGACTCCCGGCATGCGTTGCAACGCCATATTATCAAAGAAACAAATTGTTTCTCCCTGTATGTCCTTTCCACCTTCCCCGCCTACCCTCTCCAGTCTCCCGTTCCCCCGTCCCGCCAACCCTCCTCCCGCGCTCCATATATTCAGTTTTCAAACAGCTCGCGTGCCACCTATTACAATTTTGTATTCAAATTTTCATTTTTCATATATTACGGATATTAATTTTTGTATATTATAAGAACAATCTATCAAATTTGGTACCTAACATAGGTATGTACCTATTTAAAATATCTATAATCAAAAAAAAATTGTAGACAATTCTTTTGTTACAAAAAAAAGCTGCCTGCTAAATTCACATTCATCAAACGCGCGAACTGTTAAACGTGCGAAGTTAAAATAGTCGTTAAGTATTACGAATTTATCCAATTTTCTGCGCAATTTTCTATTTTTTCTTTCCGTGAGAACCTTCTACAATGTATTAGAAAACTTTAAAAAAAAGATGAATGAAATAGGTAAAGTCGTTCTGATGTTATGGTGTGACCACGGAAAAGGGGATTCATTTTTATATATATAGATAAAGGGAGCGGGCGGGCAAGCGGGCAGCGGGCAACGGACTGGCAAGCGGGCGGTGTGGATTTGATATGTATATAAAAATTAACAGTTGGTTATAAAGTTTTAGTATATATTGGCGTTGTCAGTAGATGGCATCGTGTTTCGTTAGCCATAGCAACGTGTGGCCGGGTCCGCTAGTTATATTATAAAAATGAATATTTGTTGTTTGTCCCGTATGCGTTCCTGTACCATTAATCTAATTACGATGAAACTTTGGTAATTTGGTATGCGCAAGCCCGCGAAGGTTTCTGTATGTCCTAAGGGTGAGCTCTGGTATTATGAAATTTGTATACAAATTTTACAATAGTTAATGTGTTTATTTCAAACAGTTTAGCGGCAGGGAGGTAAGGTGGGAGGGGGGTTGTGGGATGGGGACGGGGGAGGAGGAAGGCGGGGAAGGTAAAAGAGGAACGCGGGAGGGGGAGAGTAACACGGAAGGGGGGGGGGGGTTCCGAACGACGTATGTAGTGGCGGCTCGTGACTTTTGGGTGGGCTAGGGTGCTATTACTAAAAAAATTATGGCATTATGGATGTTGTCTTAGGTGAAAAAATTTTTTTTTTTTTCATAAATCGGTTTTTGTATGAAGATTTTCAGGATATCCGTGCGGCGTACGGCCAAACTGAAACTTCCTGCTAGTTAGTGTGTAAAAGATTAACACAAATGCAAAAGTTAATATTTTTGTTCGATGTATGTTCATTCGATGCTGATTTGACAGTACGTAACATTTACAGTTTCTCTAGCCTGGGATGAACGAAATACCTAGGTATATATGAAAATTAAGTCAATTATGAAAAGTATGACTGTACTCTCTAGTCATGATGTAAGCGAAAAAGTGGTTTTGATTTATTTTGTACATAACTTTATGAGAACGAAAAAAAGTTAGAACATGGAAAACCTCAAAAATAGTCTTAGCCATAAAGGGGTATTTTTAAAAAATTGTTTCTTGTATTATTACTTCATAGTTAAGTCATGAAAAAACTTTTTTTTTATGGTTTACGCTTAAATTTTTTGTTATTATACGTAGAAAAGCTAGTAAAAGCTTTGATTTATCCGTAGCATATTTTTTGATGTTCATACTGTAAGCAAATTCATCGTAAAGATTAATCAAAATAGTATCTAAATAGGATTTCACGTATAACTTCATCTTAAGTCGTTATGGAGGACTTAGCCAGCCGAGGAATCGAACACGGAACGCTTTGGTGGGACCCAAATGCGATGCCCTCTCAACCACTGACCGGTCGTTATATATGGAAAGACTGATTGAAAAACCCATGGAAAAAATGGTTAATACAGAACTCCATTAATGAAGGACTGAACGAGGTTGGCACCAGCAAAAACTGTCCAAAAAAAGCGAAGATCACTTCTTGTACCTACAAGGTATAAAAACATCCACACTTACTACATTATAAATAGAAAATCACAGTAAATAACTCCTTTTAAAGTCATTTCCTGTCTAATCATGCTATAACAGTATTTTCCGATTATTAACACGTCCATATTTTTTCAATGTGAAATGACAACATGCGGGAACTCCAGTTATTTGATTATTGAGGTAATCTAACCATGACCGATATGAAATATTTAATAAATAGTCAAGTCAAGAGTCAGAATAACAGAGAAGTATATTGTTCTTTAATTTGTAAGAAATAAATAGGTAAATAATATATACGACGTTAAACAAGGTTGCCAAAAAAGTTTCTCGTACTAATGTTGGTAATAGGATACTCGTATGTTGGTGATGAGAGTTTTATTATTTGAAGATAAGAAGGTAGAGGAAGATAGGATGGGATAGGAGATGCTCTCGATATATTCTACAGATACTCAATGCTCATGCGTTATTTTGTAAATGTAAGCAATAATTCCATTTGATACTTTTTGTGGTTATTGTTAAGAATGTCGTCATTATTAATATTCGGGGAATTAGGGGATTTTTCCGAAGGTTAGTTTTTTCAAACCAACAAGACCAAACCGATACACCGAATCATGAAAAATTCGGTTTATCGGGTTACCTTGACTTTAGGGCATCAGGGCATAGAGGGCACGATAGAATTTTTCCATTACCGGCTTTAGCACGGATCATGTGGTGCAAAACTAAAAATGTTGTAGCTGAACCGGTTTCCACGAAGAGGGGTCTCATTATAAATCGACCGGTTAATAGCAGAGTTGATAAATGCGCTGAGTTCCCTCACAGGTGTGTTGAATTCCTCTGCTCCTACGTCATTGCGCAAGCGAAATTCTCCGCTTATAATGATGGTATAGGAGATTTTTTAATATTGTCAGGATATTCGTTACCCGAGAATGCTTTTTACTTAAAAAAATGGAACATGGCTCAACTTTGAAATAACATGGAGGTATTCCTAAAATATAATATTTTCCAATTAAATTATTAATTGTTGCATTTCGGTCGTTTCAACTGTGATTACCGTTGAAATGAACGAAACCTTTGCTTTAATTGATTACAGTATAACTTAACCCCTCAGGCTAATTTGTTCGCTTTTCGGAACAACTCATATAGATCTCATAGAAATCGTTCTGTCTCCCTTACTAACATAGTGAGAAATATGATACAAATGGCGTTAGAAAGAGAAAATGCCACGCTTTATATTCAAATCTAAAAATTAACCACGATGGAATAAAAAGTAAAAAAAAGTTAAAATTTTATGACCTTTCAAAAACTTAGTTTTCGGATTCGTTCAGAAATATTCCTTGGATTTTATTGCAAAGCGGAAATATTTACTCCCTCTGGCAAAATATGACCGAGGCCTGAGGGATTAATGTAATATTGTGAAATATCACTAAAGTGCGCTATGATATTTTATGTGGACAGTGGACAGGTGTTCTTTTAGGACCTATTAGTGAATATAAGTCTATGTGACCCTCACAACAAGTAAAATTGTAAGTACATCCAATAATGTAACCAAACGAGCATAGCAACATCAATAGTAATAATAACAGTTGAATATCTGAACCCGAAAGGTGAAAGAGACACCGATTCTTGACTTGACCTTTCAATAAAACGTGGATTCTAGATTTTTTTCTAATACATATATCAGCCAACAAGGAATGTGAGTTACATACGTGAAGTGAAGCGACCACAATTAAAATTAAAAAAACTACAAATTTGCTGACACATTGTCTGGTCGTCTTGTTTACACGTAATCATATAAATATCGAACAGGAAGCAAATGGTTTACGGAGGAATTTTTTACGAAGGAATTTTTTACTCATTAAATAACATTTAAAAAAAGGCGTTTTTTTAGTTAAATGACCAACTAACTTTTCCCGGAGGGGTAGTCAGATTGAATAGACCGTCGGAAAACTGTGTCTTGGCACACACACTTTTCTTTATTCACCTTCGTGCATCGTCTCTTACATGCACAAAAACAAAATAAAAAATATATATCATCCATATTCATGAAACAGGGTAAAAAATTTACTTACTCAGATAGAGGTATATATATATTGTTTACATGTGTGAGGATTGGGATATATATTTAGGTATATGTAGGTGTATATATGTATGTGTTGGTATGAGGGAGCGGGCCGTATCGGCAGAGACGGGACGAGAAATAAAAGGCGTCAGTCGATGTAGTGAGTCAGTCTTTATTGTGGGTACGTAGCGGAGGTCGGTGAAGCGGTAACAAGATGTATGCAGGGTGCCGTAATGAGATGCTGCAGGTGCTCGGAGGAGATGGAGATGGTGTGGTGAAGGTCAGCGAGTTGCTCAACACCTTGGCGGTGGAGATGACCTATCTTCCAGGCCGTTGCTCGACGCTTTGAGTCGCGGAGATGAACGGTGAGTGGCTTGGTGAGCTGAGCCACCAGCAGGTAGTCTGGCGAGGCGGAGCGTGTTTCCATGACAGCGAAGCACGGTGCGCTTCGAGGTGCCATGAAATGGTGTGCTGATCCCTGGACTGAAGGTGGCGTCAAACCTTATAAGTCGCGGGATGTAGCTGTTCTCAGGAGCTGAAGACACGATGGGTCTTGTAGCTGAGACGTGAAGGAGTCCTTGCGGAAGCTGCCCTGGATGTGTAGAGATGCCATGCAGGAGCACTTGTGCGGAGATCGTTACATGCTGAGACGTTGACCGACTGGTGGTCTGATACTGACTGAGCGAGCGCCGAGTTTAGTCGCTTTATATATACCAGCGCGACCGGTGGAGTAATGTTCCATTCGCCGGCAATGTGTACACTGGAAGGTACTCGAACATACCCGGTGCTGAATATTCAGGCGGCTTATAAATTGAGACCTTTCTAGGCGGTGGCGATATTATTATTTAGTAGGGGGCCGGTTATTTACGGCGAGGTAGGTAGCTATGTACTAGCGTGGTGCCTTCGCTGTAGGTACGTTAATCCTGAATGTTCGGTGGAGTTCAATGGCGCGGCGTTAATTTTACGAGAGCGGGTTAAGTGACCGCTACAGGTATATGCATATGTGTATGCATGTATGTGTATGTATGTGTATATGTTTGTATATTTATATGCATATAATAATAATAATAATATTTGGATGATTTATATAGCGCCGTTTTTGTGAAAAATCACCTCATATGTAAATATATGTGTGTGTGTGTATGTATATATATGTATTGTGAGTTGTACGTATATGTATGTGTATGTACGTGTACATGTATGTATATGTGCATGTGTGTATCTATTCACGTAAATGTGTGCTTGTATAATAATAAGGTTATGTACATTTTTATAATCTTATGCTAATTTACTTCACTTTTCCCTTCTATTGTGTTTTTTCTACTTTCTACTTTATCTACTTTTTATTTTAATTTTTCCAATTTTAACATCATTTATATTAAATCTATATGTTTACACATGACTTTAAACTATAAATTTCATACATAGTAACTACTCCATTGGTCACCATGAAACAGGCAGCCGCCTAGTATGGTGATTCAATATATCTACTTTATGTAAATGTCACAATTATGTAACATGTATTATATAAATAAATAAATAAATTCAAACACAGCCAACTTACTTTGTGGCACCATTTTAATTTCAATTTTTTATTTTTTATTCTTTGCTGGGATAGTTTACGACTAGTTCCCGTGTTCACTTAGGCTAAGTCTTCTGGTTCTACAGTGTGTCCCCAAGGTCTCCCCAGGTATCTGAACGGTATCGGACATTGCAATGTCCTGCCCTGGTGGTAACTAGGTTATGATTATTGAATTGGAGTCTCTTTATCCTCTTCACATTTTCTACATCTATTGGTGCTTTCCACTCGCAATAGCTGCTTGTAAAATTTATCATGTCGATTAACATAATCCAGGATTTCTTACTTTTTATATTTTATATTGTAGGTACCTTTTAAAGATATCTTATATTTCTACATTTTTCTTTTTATTGTTTTATTTCTCACTTTTAATTCTTGATTTTTACTTTTTATCTAATACTTTATAGTTTGTAAGTACTTTATATTTTATAATTATACTTTTATAAATTTTACCTTTTACTCACTACTAATTACCTTACTTTTACCTTTTTTTTCATAAATTTAGCTTACATTTATATTGTTATTCTTTATGTTGTTGTAAGTAGATACTATTTATAAGTAATGTCAATTATTATGAATGGCACGTGTTGTGCCGTTTGTGTGAAAATAAATAAATAAATATGTCTTCTGAGATGGCAGTGTGCCGTTAGTAGTCCTGCCAGTTTCCTCAACTAGTTTCTGTCCATATCGAGTAATTTCCTGGTCCCTCTGGGGTCCGGTCCGTTTATGAGTGCATACTTTGGATTGCCTCATTCCGGGTGCCCTCTCCCATTTCTTCTAGTGCTGGAATTTGACCCACTCCTCAATATGTAATTTGGTGTAATACTGAGTTTTACCCATGTATATATTGCAAATTACCGCCTAATCTCAATACCCACAGTACTAAGTAAACCTGAGCAAGATCAAATTTAAACGAAAATTGTTCGCGGCGTACAAAACCAACAAAATAGATTTCTGCAATGAAAACAACTTTAACGAACTTGGTAAACTTTATGAAGTATGTACTTAAACGATTTAACGAATAGTGGATACAGATTAATATCTAGATGTAATCCACACGGATTAAACTAACTAAAGCATGTGCGTAACTTTTTGAATAGTTAAGTCTAGCCATATACATGTGCGTGAACCGATGAGTATTGAAAAAGAGTGCACGAATACGGGTCTAAAAATACTAACAACGTTGATTCTACCAGCGCATAACAATTTGCCAAATTGTATTTACATCTTCTACCAATACCAATGACCTCGTTGGCTGAATGGTAAGCATCTTGACTCTGATCACAGAGGTCGCGAGTTCATAACTAGCTAAGAGCAAGTAATAAAATAGGTATGAAATATATTCCTACGGGATCGTCATACAAAAATATTTCATGAATATGCGAAGGTACCTGGTATGGTTATAGTCGTCCACATTGTTCCACAGTAGAATAGCTCTGGTGAGACCGGCATTTAGACTAGAAATATTGCTTTAAAAATTCCCATTCTTCGCGACCTTCCATTTAGTTTCACAACTTTATAATCCCCAAATTGTGGCTGCCATGGTCCCAATATCTTCGGGTAGTTCTCAAACAAGTCATTACGGACAAATAAAAAAGACAAAACAATATAAGGTGATTATATCAATATTTTAAGGGGGCATACATTAATTACGTGAGCAGTTTTTCTTCCAATCTAGACCTCCCCCCCCTCTTGGTGAGATAAATCCAGTGTTGCCAACTTAGCAACTTTATAGCTAGATCTAGCTATTATTTGATGTCAGATAGCTACATTTTCATGAAACTTGTAGCTAAACTTTTTAGCTACTTTTTAAAGCAACTTTTCTTCATTGTTTTAGAGCAATTCTTCCGGTGACAACACATACCAAGATATAAGTACTCTTGCTTTAACATGCCTTTCACTGCCACATTCTAATGCAGAGGTAGAGAGGTTATTCTCTCAGATGAATTTAGTTAAAAATAAGCAAAGAAACCGAATGAGTTTGACAACTCGAAAAGCGAAATATTATATTTCTTTTAACTTAATAATAAAAAAAAACTCTTAACTCAATACTCTGCATTAGAGACTCTCAGGAAAAGTGGTAAATGCTGCTATAACTGTGTTTTGCATAAAGATGTACTGCATAAAATGGGTACCGCTGAAAAATATTCAAAATCATTGAAAGATACTGGACCCCAGCCATCGACATCTTCTGATCTTCCTCTTTAAATATTAATGTTTAATTTATTTTTTTATTCAATAACGTGTAGGTATAAGATATTTTCTCTTTTGTTGGATTTAATGGAAATAAAAACGATTGTCAGAATTTGTCATTTTATTGTAACTTATCTACCTACTGTAACGTTTAGCTACTTCTAGCAACTTTTTGGGGTAAAAAAAACTGGCAATCTACCAACATTTTGTAAGATGTCTAGCAATTTGGCATAGCTAACAGTTGGCAACACTGGATAAATCTGGGCCACTTCGTATTTTCTTTTCAAGTAACGTGAGATTTTGTTGGACCCCTCCCCCCTTTTGAGCTCACGTAATTAATGTATGCCCCCTAAATAGTTAGTCATCGAAACCAATTTCAAACAAGTGGAATAAAATGGTTCCAATATGGTGGAATTCCATCAAGAATTGACAGTAGTTGCAAAAAGTAGAGAGAATGAACCAGTCATGTAAAATATAACCAATATATGTAGGTACTTACAAACAAGAACATCATGTTTGGGGTATAACTAATTAAAATACAGATCAAATTAATATACTACTTGACTTAATTTAAGAGGCGTACTCGACTTAATTTAACCAATGATTCCTGGCATTATTTGGAATAAAAAATGTTAATGAAATTTTAGTCTCCGGTGACTTTTTATTAGTGACCGACCGAAGGTTCGGTTTCGGTTTCGGTTTCGGCAAGTTTCAGCAAAAAAAAATCTAGTTTCGACAGAAAATCTGACGAACCTTCGGCCGCACCGAAACTCTGCGTTCGTGAATTATCGCGCGTCGCTCGTCTGACTTCGGGTGAGTTTGTGGCTCTTGTGTCACCCTCTATCGTCAGCTGAGTTCGCCGGCCGGTCCGGCGTGATTTTTTTGCGAGTTTATGTGTTATTTATATAATTTTGGTTTGTTTTATAGCAGTAATATAAAAAAAAAATAAAGAATATTTTGTTCACGTTTTTCAATTATTTTTTTTATATATTTTATTTCGCGGAATAAGAATGTTGTGTTTAAGGCGATCCACTAGTTCAGGAAAAAATCGAAATCGGAATTCACGCCCTTTATGGGAGGAGTTTAAAAATACTTGAGAAAAAGCTTTTGGAAAGGTTGGAAAAGGTATTTGAGAGTTTTGTTTTACAGGTTGATTTCGCAAAGGCCTGTAAAAAATATGAATTCCTGTTTTACGCATTGTTTACTGTAATAAAACGGAAATTTAAAATTGATTTCACGAAATCAAGCGACGCGTCCATCTCCCGCTCAGTTCGGGGCGTGACTGAGGTTTGGCGACTGTGGCGTGAACAGTAGTTCTTCGGTGGACGCCATAGGGTTCACTTTGAAAAACCGAATTCGTCGACTAGCGGCCGTATTGTAAAATAACAACGCGAAAATGCATATTTTATTTTATTTTGGGAAGATTGGGTGTAAATATCAACTTTTTTTGCGATCATTATAAAATAAACTGAATTTGCCACATTATACAATAAAACCATAACCGAAAAAGGGTTTATAAATAGGAGAGTTTGGACTTGAAAGTGTGTTTTTTAGACCTTTTACTTTATTTTTTTTATAGGCTTATTAAAAGACTTATAAAAAAAATGACCGATATTTTTAAGGGCCAAGGTATGTTCTACACGCAGTATTTAATTGAAGCATCTACAATACTTCTAAGCGATCCAATTTTCAAAACAAAAACATATGATTTTGTATGATTTTTCATTATTTACTATGGCTTCATCTTAACGCAATTAAAATTAAAATACTCAATTAATGAGGTGCTTCCATTATAATGTAAGTGTTGAATATTGACATTTTTTGTTCCAAGAAGTAGTTAACATGTTTTGTTAATTTTTGTTTGTTTTATAGCAGTAATAAAAAAAAATCACTAACTTCAATTATTGTTTTTTTTATTTTTTATTTCATTTAACACGTATTAACTGTCTGTAAAAGTGTAAAAGATAGGCCAAATTTCAGTAAACAATAGATTTTTGACAAGTCTGAAAAAATTTCGGTTTCGGTTTCGGTTTCGGTCGAAACTGAGACAGATACCGAAGATTCGGTTTTGGTGTCGGTTTCGGTAGAAAGTCCTGTTTCGGTCGGACGCTACTATTTATTTTTTTTAACACGTTTTTATTCAAGGTCAAACAAAAAAAAGTTCTTCCGCATGTCGCCACTGGTCACTCAGACGAGTAATCGACCAACCCCTTACCCGCTTCCAACTGTCCAACACATACCATTGTCCTATGTTTTTGTAGAAAAAAAAATGTCTCCGAAACCAAAATTTTATTTACGTCTTTACTCCAAATCATTCTATGAGTAAAAGAAATCTATGTACACAATGAAAATAAAATAAACGCCCGGGTTACCGGCACTGAAACTGAACTGAATTGCAGGAATCACCGGTTAAAGTAGGTCATGTATCTACGTCCCTTAATACCCTGTATAAGTACTGAACTACCTACATGTACATACCAATCTAATTTTTATGATGATTGATCGCAATTTTTATTACAAATTTTTTGTTTATACCGTAGGTATTATCGGTAAGTTTTATTTCTAGTACTTAACATGAAAATTTTATTTTATTCGTGTTGTAGTAGAATATAAAAACAGATTTTATTTCTAGATAGGTACTATTTTCTACGGTATTTAGTTGTGCATATTGCATAATATTATACACATATAGACACTTTTTATACGTACATAGGAATTTTCGTCTTCTATGAAGGTAGAGGAAGTACATACCGAGTTTTTTTTTCAAAATAGATGTCTCTTATTTGTGGCTCCAGGTAATAATGCATTGCTTAATTTCAGGAATTTTTTTGCCCCTTGTTCTATCTCCGTGTACATAAATGAAATGTTACATCACCTAAGCAATAATTATTATTATGTATCAAATAGCAATATTACGATTGTTATCAAAGTTTCATAACACAACAAAATATAAGTATTCTAAAATATTCGATATGTTATATCTGTCTATCCATGTATATATTACTAGTGAGTTTGTTTCTCCTTGCGTGTCCTTTCCCATTCGTCCAAGTTTCCCTTACGCCTCCCCTTCCCCTCCCGCGACCCCTTCACCTCCATCTTCCATGGCTTCTCCCCTCCTGTGAAACCCCCTCCTTTGTTCCCCTCCGCCCACCCTGGATTTCCTTCCCCCTTCCTTCCTACCTTCTTTCCCATCTTGCCGCTGAACTACATGAAATTCTCTCATTTTTCAAACAACTCGTCTATTTCTTTATTATCAACTTAACATACAAAAAATTATTGTTTTTTTTTCCGACATCGATGAAATTTAGTAACTTGTCTTTCAAGATAAGAGGAAGGTCACTGTCTACACGCGATTTCGAGAGTTATGAGAAAAAAACCACCGCCATCCATTTGAAATATTTATTTATTTATTTTTAAATTTATTTGTTGTGGAACTATGAAATTATGTGAAACTATGTGAAATTCATTGTGAAGATCGTAAATGTTAACAATCCAATTAAAAAAGTTTTCCCGGCCGGGCAACGCCGGGGACTTCAGCTCGTAGTAATAATAAAATCCTAAATGACAAATAAATACATCATAGATAGTGCAATTTGATAGACATAATATAACATATAAAATATACAATTACTCAACAAAATGATATTAAAACATTTTCATCAATCATTTACCACCTTCACATCCGCACGTCGCATGGCATCCGATTCACAAGAAATGACCTTAGACCTTTGTTTCCTACCGGACCTGCTAAGGAATCCGATATCAATTTCGCAATAATTACACACTTTGGACAATTCGGACAGTATCTTTTTTCGGGGACTTCCCGCAACTGGTTCAATGTTCCGACCTAAATTCCTTATCAAATCACGGGGATGCGGTGACTCGTGACGGACTTGTGACAGGAATGACGGGAGTCCTGAAGGTTCATGGGTTCGTGACGTCATCTGCAGTGGGCGTCCGCGACCGGGTCTGGCGAGACTGCATTAGTACAAGAAGTCGCTTCAGAGCGATATAAGACCAGTTCACAGTGAAAGACCAAACAGAACACATCAGCGCCGCTCGACGCGAAACCTTGTTTACAGTCATAAAAAACACGCTTTACGATCCGAAGTACCAACGCGGGAACTGAATTAAATAAAACAAAAAGTGGAATTCAATATTCAACAAAGAAGTGATCTAATCACCCAACTGTGTTTACGCTATTACTCTGCAAATTTTAAAACAATTACCATTTCTTTGGTCAGTCGATTAGTTCAAAAGTTTTGTTTGTTTGGTTGAAGTTGTTAAGTGATTCGACGATATGGGTAACTCCATGAGTTGTTGCGGGAAGTGCAAAGGATGCAAAGGATTCAGGGAAGTTTGGAAACCTGAAGAACCAATTCCTGATTCAGTGCTCCCTAAACCTGCCAATCCGCCCGACGAAGGTAAAAAGCCCAGTCTAGGTATGATTTTAATTAAATTTGTGTGGTTTCATTAGATTTCACAGTTCAAATAAGAATTTTTTTCCAATGTTCAAAATGTTTTGTCCAATTTGCGTATTTTAAATCATCAATTCATAGTTCGAATTCGAATGTGAGATGTTTTCCATTATTCCATAATATTTTATCCAATTTGCGCGAGAGAGGACTTCATTCCGCCACATTCAAATTGTATGTTTTTATTTTTCAATTCATAGTTTGAACATGAGATGTTTTCCAACAATCCACAATATTTTATTCAATTTGTGTGTTTACATTTTTCAATTCATAGTTTGAATATGAGATGTTTTCCAACATTCCACAACATTTAATTTAATTTATGCGTTTTCATTTTTCAATTCATAGTTGAACATGTGATGTTTTCCAACAATCCACAACATTTACATAATTCAATTTGTGTGTTTTTATTTTTCAATTCATAGTTTGAATACTTATGAGATGTTTTCCAACATTCCACAATGTTTATATTCACGTGAAGATGTTAATGCTACATGTGCATAATACATTGATTATGCATAACAACAATGCGGTGTAGGAAGCAATAAGATATAGTGTATTTCTTAAGTAAACATCAGTCAGAAATAATTGCGTGCTGAATTGAAAATTTCTGCCTATGTAGCAAGATGCCGCGTTCTGATACCTTGAATTAAATTCAATGCGTTATGTCTCCATTGCATTAAAAGATGAAGTCGATCCATATCTTCTATAAGGGATTCAAGTGTGTTCTAAACATTAGGTTAGGTTAGATCCATATTTAACTTCTAAGGAGGAATACAAGATATTAGTAGTGAACAAAATTTTACGCTAGGTAAATAAATAAATAATAATATTGCTTTTTTAGTATTAAGTTAATAAGATCAATAAAAGTTTGATTCTGAAATCTCCATAAGCAGCCGTGACATAACATTTGATTGGTGCTAAGGTTATCGGTGTATACGCACCTTTGAATGCCAATATGAATGAGCGGAGCCAGTTGTTGACAACCTTTTATTTTATTATGTATTTATTTATTTTTAACGTATTTTCCAATAAATAATATTACTTATTTAATAACTTAATGATCAAATAATGTTATATTTTAAGCAATGAAGATAAAGTATAAGGATAAAGTTAAATCATTTCAATAAAGTATAAATCTAAATGGCTCTTGTGCCATGACTCGCACAGAAGTGAACACGTAAATGTAACCTAACCTATATTTTAATACAACCATTGAAAGGTTTTTTTGAAGGGAAAACTTCTTTAGCATTCTTTCGATGAAACGAAAAATAGCGACACTAAAAATAGTCAAACACATACATCTATAGGATTTAGCCCACGAGAGAATGAGATAGTATACACTGTTTTCTTCCTTCCAAAATTTCTAGATCAACGCAACTATGTTCAGATAAAAACATCATTTGATGAAATGGAGCTTTGAAGTTTGCATTTGACCAAATATAAAAAATAATACACGACCATTTTGTTTGTTTCGTATAAGTGCTGCAATCTGAGGTGAAACTAAGTAACTACTAGTTTTGTGAAATAGTTATCGGGCTGTTTTAAAAGTTTTCTATCAAAAAATAAATCGTATTCCTATCACATTCATACCGGAATTATGAAATGCTGTAGGTAAAGGACACTAAATCCAAAAGAGTCAAATGTATCATTTTTCTCTATTTTTTGATTCGATCTGCGTTGTCGAAATATTTTAAGAGAATTTTTATTCTTAAAATTAAAAAATAAATTAAATAATTTTACTAAATAAATTTACCAAAAAAGTATTCTGAAAGATTCATGCAACGTTATTTTATAATCAAAGTAGCTGGTTTTTGGCATGCGTTGCTATGCCATTTAATAAAGACATTGTTTCTCCTTGCGTGTCCTTTCCCATTCGTCCCGTTCCCCTTCCGCAACCCCCCGCACTCCGCCTCCTCCACCTTCCCTCTCCCCACTCCATTCCCCCCCTTCTCCTTCCGAGTTCCCCTCCCCCCTCCCGGGTTCCTTCCCCCCCCGATTCAGTACATTCAGTTTTTAAAAAGCTCACTTGCCGCTTATTGCAATTTTTTTATACAAATTTCATAATGCCAGGGCTCAACAGAAGTTTTACACAAACCTTGTCCTGACAATAACGAAAACAAAAAAAGAGTTATCCAATTTGGTGCAGTCATTCGGCGTACATACATTTCGGCAATTAATTTTTATTTATGTGTATAAGTATATAGATATAGATAGATAGATTTCATAATTATAGGTCTGCAAAAACAGGGGATATGATTTTTTTAAGAAAAAAACTTTCTTTTCGTTCTCCTGAAGAATTAGCATTTTGTCATTTACAGCATTTCAAATTTCCGTGTTCGATACCTAATAGCTATTCTAATTTCCTATAAAGCATCTTTACATCGCGTGGTATTAAAATCCACATTCACGATTCGCGAAACTAGTTAAAAGATAACATCGAAGTAAGCCAAAGGTTGTCGACCCGGCGAGTAGCGTGGGTCAGCAGAATATTCACGGTAAATTATAAATTATAGTAGGTACCTACCTGGTTTACGAGTATTTGTAGGTTACTATCTATGTAATATGTATGGTTGGTATGGAGTGGTAGGTACCTGCCTGATCACGTGATCACGGTAATTTTTCTTACTCTCCTTGAGTTCGCAGTTGTTTCAATGTTTGTTTACAAACAGCTGTTTTCTGGAGATTTTATTGTAAAACTATCAAATTAACCACTTTATTTATATTTTTGGAACTAGCATAATCAACTAAACCTAGAATAATAATATACCTGCTTATTAAAAATGAAGTCAAGTTTTTCTACCCGGCTTCGCACGAGTTTCAACTCCCTTTTTAAAATTGTTATTATTATTATTAAAAAGTAAATTAAATTATATGCTTTAATAGGATATTTAGAATGAGAGACTATGTCCTAAAATGATAAAACTATGGTTAATGAGTGAAAACTCCATGTATCTTTGAATATCTTAATATAGCTGCCTACATATCTTGTTGTTAGGCAGGTATATTGAAATATCTTATATATTTATGATTGTAAGTTAAATTATCCAATATTACTATGTGATCTATTCTAATGTTTCCTTAAAACTATAAATGTATTTACAAATATTTTCTTAGATATAATATTAAGAATGTTTAAATTGTTAGAACCTGCAGACAAGCTGTCATATGACAGCTTTGTGGGTCTACTCAAATTTTTTTGTACAAAATGTATTCTGTAATTAAATAAATAATAATAAAAAAAATAAAAAAAAATTCGCATAAAAAAAAAGTATACAAAAAATTGGCTGACCACAAACATCAGTGCGTCTAACTGAAGACTAACTTACTTCCGGGATTCGAAATTCCTTGATATTTATTTCTCTATAAATTTATTTTCTTGAAATTGACTTTATCAGTAATATGAACATTTACTTACAATCAATTCAATGCAATTTACCCCGTGAATCATCGATTACATTTGATAAGTTCTCAGTAATAGATCGATAATGATTTGGGTTCATTTAAAAAACATACGTGGGCACTGTGGGCAGTTGACCACGACGAGTGTATAAAGTGATTCGTTGACCGATGAGAATATTTTGAACTAAGATGTTGAAAATTTGTCGCGGTAATAAATGCATCTGATAATATCGTCACAGACTTTTGAATACAATCGTGAATGATTCATTACTAAATTTATAAGAAGACGACATACTTATTCATGGTCGCGAAACTTTTTTTATTGTTTTTAAATGTCAATAACACACGAAACCTGTTGTATTTTGGACACTCGATGTAATCTTTACTTACTTGACTTGCGCCTTATTGAGTAGGTACCTACCTACTAACAACTTAGCTTTACTCGAGTTTCAAAGTTTGTTTTTCGAAATATTTTTTCTTATTGAAACAATAATATGAAATTTGTCTATTTTTTACGACAGTTTCACGTTTTTCACAAAACTGCACAGCTCCCGATGGAATACTGGTACTTACTACCCGGCTATACCTGAGATACAATATTCACCTTTCAAAATGTTTTTTTTCTATGTCTATAGAGCACGCGGTTTAAATAAAAAATGAAAAAAAGTACTAACAATATTATTATTTTTATGACGTAAATTATTGGTAAAGTTGTAGTACTTCGCTTCATTGGCCAATCATGGCGTTAAGGGTCGACCGAGAGAGGTTTTTCGTTCTCGACCGAAAATAAATTAACATCTCGGCTGAGACTTAGAATAGATAAATTGAAAAAAAAACGAAAATGCCCTATTTTTGTATAATATAGTATATTTAAGAACGTAATAATATAATTTGTTTTAAATAGTTTTAATAATCAAAATTGAACAACATGATGTAGTAGCACATAAAAAGCAATTTTTCTGCGTTTTCACCCTTCAAAGAGGTACCGTACCTACTTACATCGATCTCGGTTATGGCCCAGAATCTCGGCGATTTTTCGCTAAGAACCGCGATAGAGTTCTCGGTAGAATTTGTAGCCGAGAATGACGAGATCGAGACCGAGACCCAGATCTCGGTCGAACACATTCTTTGGCGTCGGATTCTTTCTTAGCTCCACAGCTCATGTTTTATTTATTGTGTTGACAGTTAAAACCCGGCATTTCTAATTTCTTCCGGTTTATAACATATTTTCCCGAAAACTTATCTTTTAAGTATATACATTAAATTCCATCCATAGAAAAATATCGCAAACTATGCTCTATGAAAACTTATCTTTTAAGTATATACATTAAATTCCATCCATAGAAAAATATCGCAAACTATGCTCAGAAAATTAATAAAAGTACATTTTCTTCTGTTATTTAACATGTTAGGGAACGTGCCCATACTACGTGACCAACTTTTTGCAATTTTTAACCCCCCCGCCCCCCCCCTCCGTGACCAAAAAACCTAAGCCCTCCGCCGCTCATTTGTACCAAGCGTGGTATTTTGAAGACCCTCACCCCCCCCCGAACAGGTCACGTAGTATGGGTACGTTCCCTTACTTACGGGTATTAATAAATTCACAGTGTTTCTTTAAATGCTACTTAAGACAATTTCTGAAAGATTTTAGCACTATTTTAAATGAGTCCGGTTTTATTAAATATTTTCTCAATTTTCGCTTAAGTAATTATTATCGTTTTTTTTTTATTAGCGCGCTCTCTCTAGCATTCATATTTACATAGGTATCTCCCTTTTAAACCATCTGCTTCTTCATTTTGAACGCTTCGGAGACTTCTTGAATTACATATTTGAGACATAATTTCGTAACTCAAACGAAATTATTCGTTATTATTTTCATTGAAAAACTTATTTTCCGCTTCACAGTTATATGTATATGTCGTGGTACAAAGTATAATAAGAAAATGTATTCTAGCCAATCTACCCATTCATACCGAGCTCTGTTTAGGCTATAAATATTATTTTATTAGTGAAGCGTGTTGTTTATAGAGTTTCACTCAACAATAATGCTATTGTAGTGTGCATTGTTTATCCATACATGATATTATCTGCATATTTTATCACTTATATAATTATTTTTTTTATCATATTAGGTAGTAGTTTTCCTATCTGGCTTCGCCGGAGTTATAAATCTTTTCGAGCCCATTTGATATTTATTTATTAAAGCAATAAAAATGTGGTATTACCGATTAGATGACATCTTGTCTTAAAAGTAGAAAGTTTTAAAAAACTCCACGGCAACGATGGATTTGGCATTTCTAGCTATAAAGAGTTGAATTATGTATAAATTGTAGAACGAAAATTTCGCGCATTTCACAACGCCACAGTTCACTGTTTGAGACTGCTTCAGACGTCTTAACAAACAAATGTTTCATTTCATAACGCCCTTGTCGTAATTTGCTCAAAAATGAGGCGGCCTTCAGTTAAGATGAAGCCATGTATTAATTAATCCAAAATAATACAAAGCATGTGTTTTCGGTTTGAAAATTTGATCGCTTTTTTTACATTAGCTCCACACAGGAGGCACCGAAAATAAAATTCATAGGGGCCTGTGTCATCTTTGAGGATGCTGTGTGGAGGGTTTTTTAAGGGAAAGGAAGGAGAAGAAGATATGAGAAAGAAAAGGGTGCGAGGGGTGGGTAGGAATCTGGGGGTCAGTGGGACCAGGAATGACTGACGTATGAATCTATTCCGCACACTGCGGTGCAAGGCGAAGGGTCGGGAGAATCCGGCTGGGGAGGTCAAAAGGCCTCCCTCAATCAGTCTCCTCCGATCCAGCCCGCCACGCAGTGGTTGACATAGACAAACCTCATCCCATGAACCCGGGCACCCTTGCTAAGTCACCAAACAAAGCGAACCACTTGGGGTGACCTGTGGCAGGGGTGTTGGTTGTCCAATAAATGGTTTCCGGGGCGGCGGTACCCATACCCGCCTCCCAAATTGATAATATTACAGATGCTTCAAATATTATAGATGCTTCAATTAAATTACAATTAATTACAAAATCACCCTGTAAAAGAAACTCTCAAATACCATTTCCAATCTCTCAAAAAAGTCTTCTTAACTCTTTTCATGTATTTTTAAATTCCTCGCAAAGAAAGGCGGGGCCCTTCTGTTTTCGAATTTTTCAAGGACTAGTGGATCACCCTAACCAAAAAATGAATATTATTTTATAATTGGTTAAGATTCTTAGCATAGTATTAAAAACGGTTAGGTACTTCTCTATGTTATTTATCTTATAATATTTTTGCATTAAGTTGTTTCGATCAAAGTGATCACACCATGAAAATTGTATAAGGAAGAAAATTATACATTGACTTTTAATTCTTTATTAATGCAACACTTGTGAAAATATTCTTTCACGTGGGAAATTATGTTAGCAGGCTCCCACTACCGCAATCTCTTAGGTATTTACTTTGGCATTTCATCAAGAGTCAATAGTGTTATCTGCCTACATTCATTTGTATAAGGATTAATTCTATAATCCAGCCTCCAAACAAACGGCCTTGACTCTGGTAGGCACTGTTGAACCAAAGCGAATGGAATGAAATCTTTGATTTTGGCTGAGGAACCTTCAACCTCGGAATACTTACTACACTGTTCTTGTGGTTTGTTATAATAATGCAACATAACTTCCATGGAAAACTGTGATATATTATTTATTTATTTTTACGCCTAATATGTACGACTTTTATACTTGTAAAATCATTACAGTGTACATAGGAGGTTATCTTTATTAGTTATTGTTATTACCAATGTAGGAAATAATAATAATATGTTATTTTTAATTTCAACTTTATGAGTAAAACCTCAAATTGTAATATTTAAATAAATGAAGACAATATAAGCGAAACTCAATCGAAAATCTGGAAACAGAAAATAAGAAAAATATATTGACACCTCTGGGACTCGAACCCAGGACCTCTTGCTTTCCGGGCAAACGCGCTAACCACTGCGATTGCGTTTCGCTTATATTGTCTTCATTTATTTAAATATTACAATTTGAGGTTTTACTCATAAAGTTAAAATTAAAAATAAAATATTCATCCTAGACTTGCAGAAAAAGTCGATAGATGTCGCGTATTAAATAAAATGGATAAAGATTTATCCAGACACTATCTAGAGAGCATTTAGTTCGGGTTTGAATCTTGCAATCATACATAAAGATAGTTGCCAATAATATATGCGTTAAAGAAAATTAAGATAATGTAGGTGGTTCTTAGTCGAAGTATGGTACAGTTAAACATGACCGAATTTCATATCGACACCGTGGCGCAGTGGTTAGCGCGTTTGCCCGGAAAGCAAGAGGTCCTGGGTTCGAGTCCCAGAGGTGTCAATATATTTTTCTGATTTTCTGTTTCCAGATTTTCGATTGAGTTTCGCTTATATTGTCTTCATTTATTTAAATAATAATATGGATAGATATAATTATAAAGAAGGAACAAAACAGATGTATGAAAACACACTATGCCTATTCGAAGAATTCAAAGTTCCTGATTTAAAAAACTTTTTTGTAAAAAAATTAATTATACAAATTATAAAAGATAAATACTTATTCACGACTGAAAATCGTACCTAACTAAGTAATAATCACACGGACAGACCGCCACACATTTCGGTCTTGGCAAACACGATTTTCTTTTTATACATCGTCTCGTACACACTCTTTTATTATTCTGACTCTTGACCTGACTCAAATATCTTTTTTTTTTTTTTTTAATTTATTTATTTATTTATTCCATTTTTACAATTTTACAAAGTTAGGTATAAGTACAATTATTTTTTTAATTATGTACATGTAATGCAAACATTTTTTAATGGTGGTAATAATACCTCTCTAATTGAGAATTTCTCGTGTTTAGGGAGGGAGTACTAACACAATTGATATTTTGATATATGTTTAATTGATGCTACCATGAGCGTATTTATGAAAAAATAAAATAAAAACAACATGTATGTAAAATTATATACCTGTGCACTATTTTAGGAAGAAAGTTTTTTTTTTAAATTATAAAATATAAAACCTGTGTACACATTGAAAATATAAGTGGGCGTAATATAACACAAACATGAAATTACTTAGTGGTGAAATGTATTTTAATTTTTTTCTTAAAAATTTTATAATTTTTTTCGGATTGAATATCTTTAGGGAGTTCGTTAAAGCATTTTATGGCTGAGTATGTGTAATGGTGTTGGGCCGTTGTAGTATTAAGTTTAGGGATTATTATTTGTCCTGTTGTTCTCGGCCTGGTGCTAAATGACTTTATTGTTAGTTTGTCTTTATGGATTTGAAGTAATGCATTTTTTTGATAGATTCTGTTTATTTGTAAAACTTTGAATTCATCGAATATTTTTTGAGTTGAATAGTCTAAAGGTTTTTTTAGAATAATTTTGATGGGTCTTCTATGTACTATTTCAAGTGGGGCTAAGTTGGTTTTATACGCTCCTCCCCAATCTATTATTCCGTATTTTTTTTTTTTTTTTTTTTTTTTTTTTTTTTTTTTTTTTTTTTTTTTTTTTTTTTATTGAAATAATAGATAATACATAATATAATCAACAAACAAGTCCTGCTAAGCCAATTGAATCGGCTTGTCAACAGGTGCTTATATTTTAGTTACATATTTATACATATTTAAAATTTACATCTTATATCTACAGATACAACATTTTTTCATACATATCAAAATCAATATAAATCTTTTTTTTCCGATAGCCAATTTTTCACCATATATTTAACCTTATTCATAGAATTACATTGCTTTATAGTGTCAGGTAATAAATTAAATATCTTCGGTATGATATATTCAAACGTTCTCTGTCCGTACTTATTGTTAAATTTCGGAACTATTAACCCGTCGTTACGCGTGAATCTAGTGCTGTATTTATGTTCTAATTTCTCTTTATGCTGCGGGGTAAATATATGTTGAATTATAATTTTGTGCCAAAGTATTGCCTTAACAGGTAAAATTTTGGCACTCTGAAACAGCAACGGTTTATTTTGTCTCTGTTTGAAAATATTAGGGACGACCAATAATTTTACAATTGCGTTTTGTACAACTTGCACTTGTTTCAGATTGGTTATAGAAGTATTTCCCCATATTGTTAATCCATATCTTATAATAGATTCTGCTAGTGACATATAAATTATTTTAAGTGTTTCAATTGATAGGAAAAAATTTAATGTGTACATTCTGCCAGCAATCGATCTGAGTCTTTTACAGGTTTTTTTTATATGTTTGTCCCATTTAAAAAAACAATCTACAGTAACACCAAGATACACGTATTCCGAAACTAATTCTAAGCTTTCACATTTACAATTAGTTGGAATATTTTTATGAATGCAATTAAAATTATGAGATATAATATTAGGATTAAATTGAAATTTGGCATTAGGTGATCTTATATGCATTACTTTAGTTTTTTTAGCATTTATTAATAGTCCTGCATCATGTGACCATTTACAGAGTTGATTAAAGTCAATTTGCATGAGTTCAATTGCAATTTTTAGATCTTTATGTGATATGACCAATGCCGTATCATCTGCGAATACAAAATGTTTCACAAAAGAGAAAAGTTTTTTCATTATGGTTACATAAATTATATATAGTGTAGGTCCTAATATGGAACCTTGTGGAACTCCTGCAGATACATTTTTTGTTTTACTAAAAGTATTATTTATTTTGATACATATTTTTCTATCTGTAAGATAATCTTTAAATAAATTTAACACATTTCCTCTTATTCCAATTTTTTCTAGTGTTTTAAGCAGTTTTTTGGAGTTAATTGTGTCAAAAGCTTTAGAGTTATCAATAAATAAAACAATAACATGTAATTTATTATTCAATTGGTTATTTACGTAATTGGAAAAATCTTGCAGTAGTTTTTCAGTATTTTTTTTTCTTTGGAAACCATATTGACTTGGATCAATGATAGAGAATTTTTCAATATAATTATTTAATTTATTTGATAAAAATTTTTCAAGAATTTTTTCTAATGCTGGTAGAATACTAATAGGCCTATAATTTCCCAGTTCAATGTGTTTTCCACCTTTAAATATTGGTCTAGTAATACTACATTTAAATTCTTGTGGAATTTTTGATTGATTTATTATCAAATTTATTAAATGAGTAATTATTGGCCCAAGAGTTTTTATATTTCTTTTTAAATCAAACATTCTTATATTGTCAATACCTGTGCTTTTAGAGTTTTTCATTTTTTTAACAATGTTTTCAATATCGGTTATAGTAGCTCTTGGTATATATAAACTGTGAGGTAGTTCTTCCAGTACTATATTAGTAGCTTTGTGATTGCATTTATGTAACATGTTGCTGATGCTATCCGAGAAGTAATTCACAAAATCATTTGACACAGAATCCTCAGTTCTATCTTTTAACATATATCGTGTTATAGTTTGATCACAATCGTTTTTGGGTTTACGTCCTAAAATATTATTTATCTCGTCCCAGGTTTTTTTTGTATCATTAAAACAGTTTTTAAATTTATTATTATAGTAGTTCGTTTTATCTTTATTTATGAGTTTATTGACAAGGTTTCGTGTTTTTTTATATTCTGTTTCATATGTTTTGTTTGTTGGTGTACTTTTCCATTTTTTATAAAGTTTATCCCTTTTATTTATATGACATAATAATTCACTGCTTACCCATTCATTTATTGCATAAGGTCGTGTATTCGGTTTTTGCACTATCGTTTTAGAACTACTCTTGTAAAAATTGTTAAATAAAGATTTTATTTTTTCATATAATGAAATACAATCCCTCTCCTCTATAAGTTTACTCCAGTTATAATCTTTGATATACCGATCAATAACCTTTTGTGAGATGATTTGAATATACTTATTTGAAAAGTCTACCTGACGTTTATGAGATTTTATATTAATAGCAGTGATATAATGATCGGCAATATTATTTTCACAGACGCAAGCTGTTATTTTTTTGCCTCTAAATTTGGCAAATATATGGTCAATACACGTGCGACTAATTTGTCCATTTAATACAGCTTCTCTGGTTACTACATTAATGCATTTAGTTAAATAATGATTAGTAAGTAAGTTTTCATATGAAGTTATGATATTGCAGAACTGATTGGGCTAATGCATAGTAAACCTTCAGATTCACCATCTGATTCACTTGGTCCTGCCATGACGTCCTCGGGCGTCCCCGACTTCATCTACCATTCACATTTGCGTCATATATTCTCCTTACACTCCTCTCTTCATTCATTCGCGCTACATGCCTTAACCATCTGAGGGTTTCTTTCTTAATCTTACTCATTCCTCTTACATCAGCCTTGCATTCTTTGCGGATTTTCACATTTCTCTCACGATCATACATGTTTTACCACACATACGCCTCAGGGATCTCATTTCTATAGCATTTAGTATACTTTCATCCTTCCTCTTACTAGTTCCAGGCCTCACTGCCATACTTCAGGGTAGGTACCAGCACTCCATTGTGAACTGCTAACTTCGCTTCTTTGGAAAGTTGTGAAGAATTATAAATTATTAGTAACTTCATCAGTATTAGGCGGAGACGCAAACCAATTAGCCACTAAGCTATCTCCATTCTCCATGTAAAGACTATGTACTATTTCATAATGTTAATTTTATTTCCATTTTTTAATTTTTTATTTGTTTTGTTAAAAGAAATATACGGATTCCTGCATATTAGGGAACAAAAAATGAATCTCAATTTTTTGTTCTTGTTTTTTAAATATGGTTGTTGATAGCAATGTTAATAAATCGTGGCGAATAACTCCTTAATGATTTTAATTCCTTTCATTTTCATTTACTTCTAATACGACAGGATCAGTAAAATCCGTTTTACTGGGGTTTAAGGATTACCCCCCAGATCCACTGGTAGGCCCAGAAATGCAGATTCACTTTTGGGGTCTACAGATCCTAAATCCGGCCCTGTATGTAGGTCAAAGCCAGAGCTTGCCAAAGTGCATTAATTCATGGCGTTTGCACCACAACATACTTGAAAACAATCTTTTATAGAGTTTGACGAATTGTTCTCCCTTTATTCTCTGATTTTCATTAAACACAAGATGAATTTGCGGAATGAACGCATTATAGCGATTCCAGAATAAGCACCTCTTAAGATGAAGCCATAGTAAATAATGAAAAATCATACAAAATCATATGTTTTTGTTTTGAAAATTTGATCGCTTAGAAGTATTGTAGATGCTTCAATTAAATACTGCGTGTAGAACATACCTTGGCCCTTAAAAATGTCATTTTTTTTTAAAGTCTTTTAATAAGCCTATAAAAAAATAAAGTATAAGGTCTAAAAAACACACTTTCAAGTCCTAACTCTCCTATTTATAAACCCTTTTTCGGTTATGGTTTTATTGTATAATGTGGCAAATTCAGTTTATTTTATAATGATCGCAAAAAAAGTTGATATTTACACCCAATCTTCCCAAAATAAAATAAAATATGCATTTTCGCGTTGTTATTTTACAATACGGCCGATAGTCGACGAATTCGGTTTTTCAAAGTGAACCCTATGGCGTCCACCGAAGAACTACTGTTCACGCCACAGTCGCCAAACCTCAGTCACGCCCCGAACTGAGCGGGAGATGGACGCGTCACTCCGCGTCGCTTGATTTCGTGAAATCAATTTTAAATTTCCGTTTTATTACAGTAAACAATGCGTAAAACAGGAATTAATATTTTTTACAGGCCTTTGCGAAATCAACCTGTAAAACAAAACTCTCAAATACCTTTTCCAACCTTTCCAAAAGCTTTTTCTCAAGTATTTTTAAACTCCTCCCATAAAGGGCGTGAATTCCGATTTCGATTTTTTCCTGAACTAGTGGATCGCCTTAATTTAGCGATGACGCCAAAACGTTCGGCTTTTTTTATTAAATGAATCTTCTTCTATCGTTTACATATATAAATTATATGACCAATTGTATACGATTTTAGATTTTCACGGCCAAAAGTATTTATAGTGATTTATTTTTGGGGTGTTATTTCATGTTGTTTTACTGCCTTTAGCCAACGTTTCGGACGGCGTTACACTGTCCATTATCAGGCCAGATGTGTAGACAGATATGCAGACACATCTGCCCTGTTGGTAAACTCTATAATGCTGTCCGAAACATTGGCTAAAGAAGGAGGTAGCGAAACCGACATAATACCTCAAAAATAAATCACTATAAAATGACCAATTATTTAATTCACTTTTATATTAACTCCGCACACAGTTGGCCAAGGGGTAAATTATTTCCCATAGTCCCTACATTGTCTATGGGAATGCCGTGGTGGGTCTTCATGAGGAAATGAACATGCCCATGTTGAAAGAGGGAGGAAACACAGAGGACAAGCAAACAATTCCATAAGGTGTTCCATAATATCCATATGCTTGAACCAGTCGTAGAAGCGACCCGTTCTCATGTGGCAAATGTCACCGTGGACGGAATGTCACGTGTTGAAACGCGCATTTTGTGTGTTTTCCGACTATGTATAGAATTATAAACGGGATTTGGTTTTGACTTTTTATCAGTACCTACTTTTAATGCGTTTGTCTTTACGAATGACCTACAAATTATAAAAGACTATGTTGATTCAATAATTGTAATTTTAACGATAACATGATTCATAATTCATAATTCATAACACTAGAAATATAAATGAGTGAAGGCACATGGTTCAAACGAATCTAATAATACCACACATGCGTTAGTCAGGCCTCCGCGTGCTCTAGTCCTAGACATAAGTACTTTAAGATAATTTATAAATATTAGAAGTAGGTACTTACCTATATTATATTATAACTATAGAATTCTTATTATGATTTATCATTTCTATGGAAATGGTGTGCATTGCTCTATGACCAGAGGTAGGCTACGCCTAGATTTTTTAAGTTCGGGTACGAATAATATTGTGCATTAATTATTTGAAACTGGCCATTTTATTAACATCTTCGATGCTCCCGTTGGTGGAGAGAGTTTGGTCTTAGTCGCGGCTAACACGTTTTAAACTTTTCTGTTGTTTTAATCATTTAGGACTTTTGAGAGGGAACCGTGCGGCGTTTTGTCCATACAAACGTATTCCCCAATTTATTCCCATTGGGATCGCTTATAACGCATATATTCCCATTGGGAATGTACGGCGAGCGATATGCCGAAATACGCCAAGCCAAATGATCTTTTGTCTTGTATGGCTGTATGTGACACAAGCATAATATCAGATAACAGTGATATCACGATCGTTATGCTTCGAATTTGCATATTTTAGGATCTATTACACAATATATTACGAGTAGCTAATGATCTTACGATATTGTTATTATCACGAAGAAGTGCCTAGCTATTCAGTTCAGCCAAAGGGTCGTCCAAAGGGCACAATGCGTATCAGACGGTGTTAACATAAATGGAGTGAATTTCCTTGTGATAACTTCTTTATCAATGAGTCATTTAAAAGTTCAGATTCGGAGTATTGCATAATAATAAAAGTTTATTATGATTGTAGTCACGTCATTGTTTACTGTTACCTTCATAAACCTACATTTATTGACCAGACTATCAATTATTACGTCAGTTCAATGTCTACTAAGTAGTTAATACATATTCCAGTTTAATAAACACTTTAGTTTTAACCACTTTAATTGTTCATAAAACCAACGTGTTTCATAAGCAATGCTATCAGAGTTTACTTGAAACTAAGCGTTGATTATGAAACATGCTCGTTTTTTAAACAATTAAAGTGGTTAAAATAAAAATAACAGTTTATTGATTTTAAATTAAAGTGGTGCCACAAAATAGATTTACTGTGTTTGAAGAAATTAATTAATTATTAAATATTTAAGTCATGTATATTGTATAATTACATTTAGCATTTTGTCAATGAATTAATCTAGATTAATAAATAATACACGTGCCATAAAAATGAATTGCTCTAAATATAACGAATTAACAAAATGAAAATAATTAGTTTATCACGTCATTTAACAACGTTCTCATATTTCAAAGAAATGGACGCTAAAAAAGAATAAAATAAGTCATTTCTCATGCGTCATAGCTGTATAAATTTATTAATTAGCCCCTTCGACCAAGTATAATTGGTCGAAGATTTGCCCTGTCATCAAATATTTTTTTTGCAGTCAAAAGGGCAACGAAATTAGTTCACGCTTGATACTTGCTCGTACTCGTCATGTCATTCTAGGGATGTTGGATGTGAAAAAAAATATCGATATATCGATGTATCGATATTTATTAAAAAAAAATATCGATATATCGATGTATCGATATTTATTAAAATATCAATATCGACGTCGATATATCGAGGAAAAAATATCGATGTATCGATATATCGATATATCGGTCAAATTTTCAAGAGATTATCAATAGTATTTTTTATACACAATGTGTTTTTTTTAATGTACAAAAATCTCAATAAAAATTAAGGTATTTTTATCAGTATTAATTTTTATTCGGTAATAATTTAAAAAAATATCAAAAACTAAAAAGCTGTCTTCTAACTTATATGTAAACTGAGGCGCATAAAAAGTTTGTATGCGTCTCAGTGACATTCTATTGGCGTATTAATCTGTCAAAAAGGACTTCGTGTTTGGAACAAGGTATAGTCAATAATCATAAACAACTGGGAACCAACACAAAGGAATGGCTTAGAAAAAAATAGCATACATTTCAACGTATGTACCTACACACATGAGATAGTATTAGTGATCTTAGTGATATTAGTGATACAAATACTAATGCAAAGACAATAGATTTGTGAGCTATTAATTAAAATTCAACCGCCAGATGTCATGACCCAATACAGTTAATTTTTTCCGTTCGTTCCTATACGGTTTTGGATTCTAGTGACTATACATAAATAAATAAAAATATCGTTTTTGATACAATTTTCGATATTAGATATTTTGTATCGATATATCGGATCAAAATATATCGGCTAAAAATACCGATATATTGAATTCAAAATATCGATACATCGATATATCGATACTTTTTCAACAAGCCTTATGTCATGCGTCGCACGCCTCGCGGAGTCAAGGAAGAGCTGTTGGCTGCTCACGGCAACGGCGCGATCGCATTTCTTTAATAAGAGTGAGGGAGATTCAAGAAAATAGCAGACATACGTGCATTGTTTGTCTAATCGTTTGTTTCACTGTTAATTTCTATTTAATAAGAAAGAGCTGCAGCATTATTGTGTTTTAAGGAACGTACGTTTATTGTCTTTTGTGCCGTTGCTGTGCCGTAACCGTGGGAATTATAAAATCTCCTAATAATTCTGTTTGTCTCCATTCTATCGCTTTTCCCGTAAGCATACCTCAAAATCATTCCTAAAAAATTAATAAATTGAATTCCAATAGCAATTTCATAAATCTTGGTATTTACCAACCTCCACGTATCTCACAGATTATTTGACAAGAATGTGCCAATCCCAACAGTTTGTAACATCTGCAACTAAATATTTATGACGTAAATCTATTTTCTTGGTAGGTGCATAACTAAATAGGTGTATATTGAAAGTAATAACAGAGTACATATTTTGAGGTTTGATGAAACTCCCTTGAGAGGATATTTCAAAAAAGATGATGCGATGTAAATTAGCCAAGCCTTTATTTTTTTATAAAATAGTCAATGATTTTATACATAATACATAGACTCGCAATTGTCTCACAAACTCAAGATAGAAAGTGGCAAAAACACTTTTGTTTTTCAAGTAAATTTTTAATTAAAATGTTATTCATCTATGATAAAGATAGACATTCAAAGAATGTGTGTGTATGAACGACATAGTTAAAGGACCGGGCGGCTTTATCATATTGGGCCGAATACTACATTCTACTTCACGGGTGTGACTGAGATGCCAAGATACGCTTACTCTCTTACACTAAGACGAATACGAAATGCTGTACGAGACGACCAAGTGTCCTATAGGTTGTCTTTAACTTTTACTTAATTGTTTGCTATCTCACTTTCTCTAATGGTGCTAAAAATCTTCGGGTAACAATCGAAATAATTGTGTTATTTATAAAAGTAAATAATTTGTGTGTATTTACGAATGACATGTTATTACTTAGCTTTCACTGGTGTTTGCCGTGTAATAGTAATATTTTCTCATCACACATGAGTGACATGAGGACATTTTGGCGCTTTTTTAATGTAATTTACTTACTGGTAGGACACGGCAGTTGAGTAATAATATAATAAAACTACGAAATCGAAGACAAATACAATTGCCTTGACTTTGGCTAACCACATTTGAGATTTGAGATTGAGACCACGAGTATACGATATATTCAGCAAGTTCAGACCTAAAGGAGGTGTCTGTCTCTATAGTCGAGCTGACGTCAACTGTGTGCGACTGTTGAATCTGGAAAACTCCAGATTCGACGTAATGTGGGTACGCGTCAATCTTGCCAGTACGGTAAGATTCTACGCGTGTTTATACCGCTCACCGAACCTTAGCGAATCAGACACGTCCGAGCTCTTCAAACATTTAAGCGACACTATTGATGACCTCTTGCCCCGCTACCCTATGGCAGAGTTTGTGGTCCTGGGGGACTTCAATGTTCATAACGAACCTTGGTTGAAGTTCTCAGGATCAACAGACTCGGCTGGACGCCAAGCGGAATCCTTTGCCCTTTGCTACGGATTGGAGCAAATGGTTCAGGAGCCTACAAGGGTTCCTGATGTCCAGACTCACCGTTCCAATCTGTTAGACCTTTTTTTAACTACTGTGCCACACGGTTACAGTATTGAAGTCACAGCGCCTTTAGGATCGTCCGACCACTGCCTGGTGACGACATCAATCCCTGTAAACTTCAGACCACCAAACGAGAGGCTGAAGTGAAAAGTGTGGCACTATAGGTCAGCAGATTGGTTCGGTCTGCGGGCACATTTTAATGCTTTCCCATGGTCAGCTGTCTGTTTTCGGACTTCGGATCCCTCAAGATGTGCCCAGGAAATTGGTGAGGTCATCACATCCGCGATGGATGGCTTCATCCAATCTACTGTTAAGGAAACTGGTGTAGGCTCAAAACCGTGGTTCAGTCGACAATGCGCTGAAGCAGTGCGACGAAAAAACGCGGCTTACCGAGCCTACAACACATCTAGAACATCCGAAGACAGAACAGCTTACAACAAAATGGCAAAGGAAACCAAGAGAATCATAAATAGGTCAAAATTCGAGCACGACCAGCAGATCAGCAGAAAGCTGACTGCATGCCCGCATGGCAGCAGGCAATTCTGGTCGCTTGCGGGCTCAATAGGTCGCAATTTCTGCAAATCCAGTCTGCCACCTCTTACCAGACCTGACGGCTCACTAGCAAACACCGCCACCGAAAAGGCTAACTTACTAGGTAAAATGTTTGCGGATAACTCAACCCTCGATGACCAAGGTGCTGTCCCGACGTCGGTTCCTCACTGCGGTTTTCGTATGAAAAAGCTGAGAATCCGGCATCGGGAAGTACTCCATGTTTTACGAGGGCTTGATGTTAATAAAGCTAGTGGGCCTGACGGAATACCTGCCCTGGTACTGCAAAGGTGCGCTGCAGAAATAGCTCCAATTTTGACGAAGATTTTTAAACTGTCCCTGAAGACTGGCTCTGTGCCCTCTGGTTGGAAAAAAGCGGTTATCCATCCTATTCCAAAGAAGGGTGACCGCTCCAACCCGGCCAACTACCGCCCCATAGCGATCACATCAGTTCTGTCTAAGGTGATGGAACGTGTGATCAACGACAAACTGCTCACATACCTCGAGAAGAACAAAATTATTAACGACCGTCAATACGGATTCCGGCGGAACCGCTCGTGCGGTGATCTTCTCGCGTATGTGACGCATGTTTGGGGGCGATGCCTGGAACGTTTCGGTGAGACCCAAACGGTTGCACTGGACATATCCAAGGCCTTTGACCGGGTTTGGCACCGAGGACTTGTCAACAAACTGCATTCTTACGGACTTCCCGCATCCTTGTGTACGTGGATTGCCGACTTCTTGAGGGAGAGGTCGATTCAGACGGTAGTCGATGGTTTCACCTCTTCCTCTCACTCGATAAATGCTGGCGTCCCGCAGGGATCGGTTCTGTCTCCAACTCTGTTTTTGTTGCACATCAACGACCTTTTGTCATGTGCACCAATTCACTGCTACGCGGATGACAGTACAGTTCATGATAGCTTTTTGTTTGACAAGCCCCCAAAGGGCTCACAAACTCCAACAGCTCGTAAGGCTTTGAAGCAAAGAATGGACGGTTACCTCGAGAGTGTTTTCTCTTGGGGTAAAAATAATCTCGTTGAATTTAATGTTTCAAAGACCCAATCTTGTCTGATTACGTCTAAAGGGATCGCAATGAAAATCTAGTCTCTTTCAACGGAAGCAATCTTCCGAACAGGCCCTCCATTGATTTGCTTGGTGTAACCCTAAGTGACCAGCTCAGGTATGGGGGCTCCATCGAAGCCAGAGTAAAGTTAGCCTCCCAAAAACTGGGCGTACTGTACAGGGCCCGCAGATACTTTAAAAGTACACAACTGCTAACCCTGTACAAATCGCAAGTGCGCCCCACGGTTGAATTTGGCAGCCACCTCTGGTCTGGAGCTCCAAAATACCTGAAAAATACCCTCGACTCTGTGCAGAAACGGGCGGTCCGTTTGATAGATTCTCCCATCTTAACAGACGGATTGCAATCTTTAGAGCACAGGCGTCGGGTGGGAATGCTATCCTTGTTCTACCGGTATTACAATGGAAGATGCTCCGAGGAACTAGCATCATTGATCCCTTCGGCACCGGTGCATAGTCGGGAAACACGCCAAACGCGTGCCCAACATTTGTACACAGTTGACATTAGTCACATGAGAACGGGTCGTTTCTTCGACTCGTTCTTATGTTCAACAGCTCGGCTGTGGAATGATTTGCCGGCCTCTGTGTTTTCTCCTTCCTACAACATGGGTCTCTTCAAGACCAATGTTCATTCCTTCCTCTCCTCAAAAAGACCCTCCACACAGCATCCCAGATGACATAGGCCCTGAGGGAAATTATTTTCCTCAGGGCCTCCTGTGTGGAGTTAATGTAAAAAAAAAAAAAAAAAATATTGACTTTCAACGGTTTTGATATTTGCAAAAATAAAATTCGTTGCAAATGAATTATAAATTCTTTGCAAATGCATAACGCCATTGAAAATAGGTAAATAATTATTATTCAATTTAGTTATTTGTAGCCAGTTAAATTTTTGACACATTTTTCAGTTTTTGAAATATGGTTTCCGGCATTTAATTTTATTTGCAATACAATCTGTCTTTGTTTCGCATCAACAGCATCGTTAATGATAAAGTAAATATCCCGTGTCCTTCTCTTTATAAAAAAAATGATCTCAGAATATTTACTCAAGATGTTATTAACTCTTCAATGTATGTGCAATCAATCATCATTTTTGTACCGGTAGATTTCGCTGCAACTTTTGAATTGATTTTTATTGTTTATCAAAGGCTATCTGTCGATTTAATTACTTTAGTTTGTCTGTAATTGTTATAATAAATCTCTCCTCAATAATGATTTTTTTAATGGGGATGTTTGAGCAATATTGGGGAGGAGGAAAGTTCTGGGAAGGAAAAAGTTTATGAGGGGTGTGTAGGAATTTGGGGGTCAGTGTGTTCTGGAGTGACGGATGTATTTTTTTTTTTTTACAGTGAATACCGCACAAGAATCTCAACTGCTCCCGTCTGGAGCCAGTGAGACTATGGCATCCCCAATTGGGGTATGTTGTGAGGCTGAAGGTAGTGGGGAGGGGAAGGAGGTGGGGAAGAGGAAGGTTGGGAAGTATCTGGCTATTCAGATCTGGTCACTAAACACGGCTAAAGCCATTTTCAAGCAACGTTTTAATTCTGAATGGTGGTCTTACACCAGGGCGATACTGATAGTATCTTCCACTCTGGAATATGCCGCAAATATACTATATATTATTTTAAATGAATTAATTGTGAAATAACACAAATTAATCAAATAAAATTTATTTGCGCATGCCGGGTTCGAACCCGCGACCTCCGGATTGTGAGACAAATGTATAAATCTATCTTTCAACTGCGGTGCAAGCGATAGTCCAGCTGGAGAGGTAAAAAGGCATCCCTCACCTAGTCTCTCTCGATCCGGCCCACCACGTAGTAGGTGGACAGACGCATCCACCACCAAGACTTAGACAAACCTCAGTCCATAAACCCGTGCACCCCTGCTCAGTCACCAAATAATAATAAGGGACCTAAGGCAGAGGTTTTGGTTATCCAATACCGGCCTCCCAATTGGTATGAGGAAAGTTTTATTGGAAAATTGACATATCTTGTTCCACTTAAGTACGTTGTTTTTGTAAAAAACCTTAATGATATATGTTACACTCTACATTTCTACTGTTAAAAGTGGATTTGAAGTGATACATTGTTTTAATTTTAAGTGTCTGGTCACGTTGTGGCTAATATTACATTAGAGTTAGTATCTGCGCGATTTACTGTCGTGAGAAAATGTTGTCCTTTTAAATTTTTAAATCACTCTTTCAAATGGGTTACGAATGCTAATGAAGTTAACCCGTCTGCTTGCTTCAATATATTCTCACCTCACAATCTTGAAGCCCCGGTTTCCTGCGTAAATTCTGAAACCGTCACTTTGCATCGAGATTGTTAAATATCTATGTAAGATAGCTTTCATATTTCAAAGACAATAAGAAGCATTATTTTGTTCTCTTTCTGGTTAAAAGAAAAATACATATGTTTGCATGAGAGGAAGAGAGATATATGGCTTTTAAAATGTAAGGTCGCTCGGGACGTTTTTGGTCTTATGAAAATATAACGCAATAACATGTTTTGGGATGTATTTAATCCTAAACAAGCAGACGGGTTAAACAAATAGATGTTATTATTCCAGTACCTACCTATTCCATTTACTAAATTTAAACCAATAATAGACAACACTAATGACTAATTATAATCAATGAAAATCTCTTTGAGTAAGGTCTTTCAAAATTATTCCACAAAACTTGGTGAACTTGTTCCTCCAAGATTGTATTTTTACTGCAGTTCTGGCCCCCTAACACAGTCGATCGATAAGGATTGATAGGATAACTATCGGTAACTTCTAACATGATTGTAGATCGCCAACGAATTAGTAACATCTCATGATGACTAAGTGTTCTTAATATATTCGACGTCAGCTGTTGTTTGTACGTTAGCGATCTGCGGTTATCCTAGGGAACTATGAGAAGTTACCGAAAGTTATCCTATCAATCCTTATCGATCGATCATGCTAGGACCCCTGGCATACCTAATTATATGCTCTTTTATCAATGAACGCAAAGACATTATTTGAAATAAAATAAATTAACTGTTGTGTAAAAGTAAAAATTGCTATGAAGTAATGAAATTCAATAAATTACTCTGTATTGCTTCCAGACAACTCAGAATGAACTTAACTCAACACCCCCTTTGAAAAGTCATTAAAAGTGATGAATCTCTCATGCCATATGTTGCGTTATGTTAGGTTATGGGGTATTTTTCTTTTTTTTTTCTTCGCTTAATGTCTTTTGAAAGAGGTGTTGAGTTGAGTTGATTCTGAGTTGGCTTGCGGATTGCGGAACCGTAATCATAGAGCTTTGAAATGGACGGTCTCAAAAACACATGACCTCTAAGTCTATAATAGCCAGGTACTATTTTTAAATACCCACATGAGGTAAAAATTGCAAGGCGCATATGACGCCGTTCTATTTGTATAAAGAACATTAACTTTAAATTCAGTAAATTTAAATGATTCATCTCTTCAAGAAATATAAGAATCTAGTAAATGAAAAAAAAAAGGACGGTCTCAAAGAACAATGTCGGATGTGCGATTTTATAGTTTTGCAGTAGAGCTATTTAAAGTTTCGTTTCTGCATTTTTACAGTTTTTCAGATAAACAAATATATTATAGTATTGTTTTGATATTTGGCATTTCATTTTATTAAAAATTCCGAAATATGTACTTTTAAATCAACAAATAATCCTAGAAACTTTCTTCAATTTTTCAGCTCCAACATTGTTCTTCGCGACCGTCGATATATCAACTATCAACTACAAAATCTAACTGTCAAAAATTAAGACACGCGCTACCTCCTTCTTTAGCCAACATTTCGTAGAGCGTTACAGTTTCATGGCAGGACATCACCAGTATCACCACACATCTGCCCTGATGATGGACACTGTAACGTTGTCCGCAAAGTTGGCTTAAGAAAGAGGTAGCGCAACACGGCATAACACCCCAAAAACAAAACTGAAAAACTAGAATATTTGTTTTTTTTTTGTAACGCTGTTCGCAACGAAGAGGTAGCCCAACACGGCATAACACCCCAAAAACAAACAATGAAAAACTGGAATATTTGTTTTTTTAATTCGAAAAAGGTTTTTATTTATATAACTGGTTAGCAATTATGTTTAATATTTGGTTTCAAAAATTGAACTGGTTAACCTAAAGCCTGGTAGTTCTACCGGTCCCTCCGGGTCTCTGGGGAAGTTAGATCGCTATACCAAGTTACTCATTCCGCAATCTTTACGACCTATTCAAATATCAATGGCTGTTCGTGGTATCGATAAAAAAAATCACGAATTATAAAATCAATAAAAGACACCCGAGCACCCGAGAACTTACCTTTACAGATGAGTTTTAGTTGATTGTCAGTTCACCTTTTTTAAAAACTAATTTACACTATCTCCAAACTGAGGAAAATAATTTCACTTGGGGCCTACTTCATCTTTGAGGTTGCTGCGTGGAAAGTTTTTGAGGGAAAGGAAGTTCTGGGAAGGAAAAAGGTATGAGGGGTGGTTAGGAATCTGGGGGTCAGTGAATCCTGGAGTAGCAGACGTATGAATCCATCCTCCCACTGCGGTACAAGGCGAGAGAGTCAAAAGCTGGAGAAGTCAAAAGATCTCCCTCAAGCAGTCTCTCCCGATCCGTCTGGTCACGCAGTAAATGGACAGACGCATCCACCGCCAAAACCTAGACAAACCTCACCCTATAAACCCAGGCACGCCTGCTAAGTCACCAAACGTAGCGAACCACTCGGGTTGACCCATGGCAGGGGTGTTGGTAATTCAATAAATGGTTCCTATAACCGCCTCCCAAATTGAGAAAGATAACCGGTCAGTAAAATTCAACCCCTCAGGTCAATTTGTTCGCTTTTCGGAACAACTCATCCAGGTCTCATGGAATTGTCTCCCTTAATATCATTGAGAGAAATGTGAGCTATTGGAAAGCGAAAACACCACGCTTAAAAACAAAAAGTTAACCAAAAAATAATAACAATATACACCTTTATGAAACCAAAGTTTCCGACCACAATTTGAAAAAATAAATTATGAAACTTTGTTAATTTTGTATTAATTATTTTTACATGATACAACGTATTACAAATAATGACAAAAAAGTGAGGTGAAAATAATGTTAATAATAATACATTTAACTAATAAAATTTATGTTTTTTTTAAATTTTTTTCTTTACTAGTAATTTTAGTTAGAAACAACTTAAGGTGAGCCATTATTAAAGGTTTTTAAAATTTGCATAAAAAAATTATGTATTTAAAAAATTACGTAGTTATTTCTAATAACAAAATTTGAAAGTGTATTTCATCACCTTTCATAACGAGTTTTCACTTTTCGGATACGTTCACAAATATTCCATTTATTTGAATTTTATTGCACAGCGGAAATATTCTGATCTACTGACAGAATTATATGGTCGAGACCATAGGAGTTAAAATAAATTTATGGGTTTAGATTGAAAATTTATGTAGCTTTTACGATTTAATCACACAATTTATGAATTAAATAAGTGGGAGTACCTACATAGCCAGCTTAGATGATGCCCTTATTCGTATTATATACGTATTGTATTTGTAATAATGAAACACCAACATTGCAAACATTTACATAAAAAACAATAATTGTTGTTCTGGCAAATAAGGATCGACAAGTTCAGTTATACAATTTGCTTTGCTTGATGATTGCAACCATTTATGAGAAATAATATGAGGAACACACATTCATCATCTTTATAACATATCAGAAAACATGTGCTCACTTTCAAACAAATTAAAAAATATTATTTATCGAGTTTTATTAAAATAGCATGCCACTGAGTAAGTGATTTGTGGAATTATAAATAACGACCTTAATAAACAATTGCAATCTACAGTGGAAGAAGTAATCAACATAATCTTGAACAAAAAAGATATTTCTTGTGACTTAATGAAAAAAATAAATTGACAAAATGAAACAAAGTAAGGTTTTGTTTTTCATTTTAGATACACCTAATGCGTGCATTGTTCTTCTAAGAAGGTATTTCAGGATATAATAACTTCATTACAAAGTATCAAACTATGTCAGAATGAGATATTAGTATGTTTAGGTAGGTAGGTTATCTTTTAATTGAAAAAACCAGATTCTTCATAAGATGCCAATTTCCAATATTGGCGATGGCGTCTGGCTTGTCTCCTTGTAAGTAAAATCCAATGCCAACATTCCCATTAAATCTTGGATGCCTAATTTACTTCTAACGATTTATTCATTGCTTGACCATGTAATATAATGTAGGTTGGTAGATCATATAACACTAAGCTGGTTATAATTTTTTTTAAGTGATAGAAAGACCTATTCTACGGTTATTAAGGGGTTAAAATTTAAAAGTATTACTTTCATATCTGCTGCAAAATGCGTGTCTATCAATATTAATGTGCATGTTTGCACTTTGTACGTTATTTTTAGAGTTTTAATTTGAATGTGTTGTAATGCAAATCTGATTTTAATTGAGTACTTACTTTTATATTTATTCATTTTTGCAGTCGTTGTCGATACCAAAAAGAAGTTCACCTCGAATGGGCGTGCCAGAGGACTTGTGCTTTAAACCATTGTTTATAAACAATCATTGTTCAATATAAACAAACCACTTTTCGCAAAATAAACATCGTTAAGGCAAGGTTTTCAATTAAGAAAAGATAAAACTAACGTTAAAAGTAAATGTACCACTTTATTTTTTTTGTTTGCTTCAAGAAACAGAGAGAATTAAAAAAAAAACAAAAGTCATGTATATAGATAGGTGGGTACGTAACTATCTCTAACACACAGTTTTTCATGGATTTAATAATATCACAGCAAAGCCAACATTTTTTGTCCTTCCCGGAAACAGTATTTCCTTTACAAGACATTAGATACAAAATCAAGACAATAATATTTACCAAAGTATAAATATTATACTTAGTTAAAAAAACACTTTTGTCTTTTAAAGGTACTTACACCATGTAAGATGAGCGCGTTGATGGCACTACCTTACAAGGGTTAAGTGAAGCTGAATGCTCACTCTATATGAGTTATGCTTGTGGATCTCGATAGACTATGTTTATTGAAACAAATACAAAGATATATCACAGAGGGACTTACGATACTGATGGAAATCTTGCCCGGTTTGTGGGTCCCTCGTGGTCGTTTGGCTGGGCTGGTCCACAGGCAATCGTTATTTAGTTCGTATGCGATGAAATGGTGAGTTACCGGCGGTAAATTCACTACACGTATTATGATAGCTTGTCACGATATAGACGATGATGTTGACAGCTGCATTACGATCGGAAGACTCCCGAAAAACAAAAAAACACTTGTTTTTTCTCCTTGACAACGGTTGATACCGGTAATTATCAGCCAAATAAGTACCCAGTGTGCGAAATTCACCAATAGGTTTGAATTCTGGTCTTTGTACGTGAATCAGAACAAACCTATCGAGATCTTATTAAGCGTCATGAAACATTCCACCCACCAAAATACAACAAAGTGTATTTTTAAAGAAAATTTTAAACCTTAACCAAAGCATTAAATGTTATGAAATACTGTGTGAACGAAGAAATAATTAAACTAGGTGACACGATAAACTAAGACGTAACAAACAAAAAAAAAGTAAATAAATAACTAATAATAATTATTATATTATTAAAATTATCCGCGACAGCGAGAACGATTAGTCAACTTGACTAGGTAGTGGACATAATTTGGTTAATGGTCTCGTGAGAATAGAACCATTAGATGTACGGACCGTAGCGACACGCACAACGCCGTCTGGACCTGGATGCAATTTATCAACTCGTGCAATAGGCCAATGCAAAGGGACAGTATTTTCGCTTCGGATTATAACCACATCATTTACAGAGAGTGATCTGCAATGCTTGGTCCACTTGGCACGCTGAGTTAGCGATTGGAGGTATTCAACCTTCCATCGTTTCCAAAAGTCCTGCTGAAAACGTTGAATAAGTTGCCAACGACTCAGACGGTTGATTTTCAGATCAGTATAATCTTCATCCGGCACGGAGGTCAAGGGTTCCAAAGTCAAAAAATGACCTGGAGTTAAAACTCGCAAATCGTTTGGGTCAGAACTCATCGGGTAGAGAGGTCGAGAGTTTAACATGGCCTCAATCTGCACGAAGAGTGTTGTCAATTCCTCAAAAGTTAACGTTTGGTTACCAATTATGCGATAAAGATGAGATTTAACCGATTTAATTTGAATCTCCCATACGCCACCAAAATGGGGACTAGATGGAGGATTGAAACGAAAATCGATTTGTTCTGACTGTGAAGCAGTGTGCATGAACGAATTAAGTTGAGTTTTAGCTCCGACGAAATTTGTACCGCAATCTGAGTGTATGGCATTTACACGACCTCGTCTACCTACAAATCGACGTAGCGCTGCAATGAAAGATTCGGTAGACAGATCTGAAGCTACTTCGAGATGTAGAGCCTTGGTGGTAAAACATACGAATAAGCAAAGATAAGCTTTGTCTATCTTAGCGCCGCGGTATTTACCAGCTTTAATGTGAAACGGACCACCGTAATCAACGCCCACGATCGAAAATGGTTTAACCTGATTAACACGAGCAGCGGGTAGGTCACTCATGAAAGGTTCTAGAGGGGCTGGTTTTATGCGATAACATTGTATACACTTTGACAAACAGTGGCGGATGGCGCGCTTGGGCGACAAAATCCAAAACTGCTGTGTCAACAAATAATGCATCGTGTTAATGCCTGGATGACAATGTTCTCGATGGAGAGTTTCTATCACAAGAAAAGTGAGCTTGGATTCACGAGGAAGTAGGGCAGGATGTTTATGCTCAAATTCAAGCCCAGATCGAGATAACCTGCCACCCACCCTGAGCACACCGTGGTCGTCAATGAATGGATTGAGCTTTCGCATTTGTTTCGAAAGAAGGTTGCCCTCATTCAAGCGCGTGATATCATCATTGAAATGTACAGATTGAATATGTTTAACTACTGTCAACAGCGAAACGTGAACTTCGGTACGGTTTAATGGAAGATCCGACCGACGAGACTCTTTGTTACGTAGGTTGTAAATGAATCTATGACAATAACCGAGAATGCGTTGAATCTTCCGGAGAGAAGAAAATTTAACAAGTAGTAAGTCCACAAAATTTTCATCCTGTTGGACTAATAACGATTGAACTCGTTCCTCAAAGTGAGGTTCAATTTCGTCGACATTGCCATCTAAGGATGGCCAAGAATCGACTGGCTGAATTAGCCACGGCGGCCCCGCCCACCATAACGTATTATCAATTAGATCGGCCGGGAATTGACCACGTGAAGCGACGTCCGCTGGATTATCGCCGGATAATACGTGATGCCACGAAGTATCTTCGAGGGCATCCTGGATGTGACTAACACGGTTCGCCACGAAAGTTTTCCAGCGATATGAAGGAGAACGTAACCATGCAAGCACAACGGTTGAATCGGACCACGCAAACGTATTAGAGATTGGAAGCATGGGTACGTATAATTCCTTGACGAATTTTAGTAGATCTGCAAGAAGAACTGCCGCACAAAGTTCAAGACGAGGCAATGAAATCCTTTTGGTGGGTGCAACTCGAGACTTGGCGCAAATTAAAAAGACTTGGACGTTACCGTCAACGTCTGTGGTTCGTAAGTAAACTACCGCACCATATCCGATTTCCGAACTATCTGAGAAGCCATGTAGTTGGCACGATTTCAGGTGAGGGACTGAAACCCAACGAGGGATTTCGAACGACTTCAAGAGCGGTAATTGTTTAGTGTAACGTTCCCATTGATGAACGATGTCAACGGGTGGGGTGTCATCCCAACCAACCCTTAAAATCCACAACCTTTGTACTAGAGATTTGGCGAAGAACGTTAAAGGGCACAGAAAACCAAGAGGGTCAAAAACCCGAGCAACTTCGCTAAGAATGGTACGTTTAGTGCACTCGCGCTCGAGGCATAGGACTTCAAATGAAAATGTGTCGTGTCGTGGCTCCCACTTCAATCCCAATACCTTGAGAATGTGAGAATTATCCACATCCATGGAGACCAAATCAGTGAGGCAGTATTCCGGCGGCAGATCGGCGAGTAATTCCGGTGTGTTACTAGCCCACTTTCGCAGTTCGAGTTGACCTCGTTTAAAAAGTTGGATGACCTCAGATTTCGTCTGTTGAGCTTGTTCCAAGCTAGAACAACCGGTAACGATATCGTCGATGTAAATATCCGAAGTAAGCACCCGACGCGCTTGCGGTAAATCATCACCCTCATCTTCGGTCAGTTGTTTGATAGAACGACAGGCCAAAAAGGGGGCGGAGGAAACACCGTAAGTTACAGTGTTTAATTGGTACTCCTGGATGGGCTCAGATGATTGAGAACGCCAAAATATTCGTTGGAAAACACGATCTGTTTCTTGAACTAATATTTGGCGATACATCTGACGTACATCAGCAGTGAACACCACCGGTGATGTACGAAATTTTAGCAAAAGTTCCAGAATGTTCTTCTGAAGCTTGGGGCCGATAAGTAATGTATCATTTAACGATGATCCATTCACATCAGTTGCTGAAGCATCAAAGACCACTCGTAACTTCGTGCTAGCGCTACCCGGATGAAGAATGCAGTGATGAGGGATGTGATACTTTCCCTTATGCAAATCTTTTCCAGGAACACGAGTCATGTGACCACTATTTATGTAATCAGTCATGAAAGCGGAGTACTGTTCGTGTAAGGTTGGATTTGCTATGAGTTTGCGTTCAAGTGAATGGAATCTGCGTAAAGCGATTTCCCGCGACCCGGAAAAAGAGATATCCTTGTCCCTTTCTCGAAAAGGCAAGGCTACGATGTATCGTCCCGAAGTGTCACGGGAATGGTCCGTGCAGTACATCTGTTCACAGAGTTGTTCCTCGGGCGTAAGCTGTGAAGACTGGGGAATGGTGTCCAACTCCCATAGTCGCTGAACCTCTTCATGGAGCCGGTCCTCGTTAGTTATGACGAACGATTTTGTTTCGTGACCGGCGTCAGAACCAACCGAACCTAGAAGAAGCCAACCAAATACAGAATTGAAAGCTGATGGCTGATTACGACCACCCTTCACATTACCAGGTCTCAAAAGAGAAGTGAAGACCTCAGCACCCAGAAGAAGGTCAATCGGTCCCGGTTTGTGACAGTCAGGGTCAGCAAGAGGTAATTCTTGCAACTGATGCCATGACGACTTATCTAATCGAACCGTTGGCATGTTGCCGCAGATAGTAGGCAGCGTGAGTGCCTTGATGTTAAAGAGAACCCGTTCCTCAACACCAACTTCTAATTGAATGACTCCTGACGCAGTTGCGGAAGATTGGCCTAAGCCACTAATTCTTCGAGAACTGGCCGTACGATGGATGCCTAGACGCTCTGCAGCGCGATCGGTGATGAAGTGAGCTTGACTGCCTGAATCGATCAACGCACGAAAAGTTTGAAACCTGCCGGAGGAATCTCGAATGCTAACCTTGGCAGTAGACAATAGAACTACGGACCTGTCACCTAAATTGGTGAGGACACTAATTTGAGGGTCCTCTTGGTCCCTAGACGTCGTGGGGTGATGAACCCCTTCTTTAGAAGATATGGTTTCATCATAATGGAGTAGAGTGTGATGCTTTTGGTTACATTTCTGACATTTAAATATAGATTTACAATCTTTAAGATAATGAGAAGAATGAAGACAATTAAAGCACCAACGGTGAGCTTTGGCGAATTGGATGCGATCCTGAACTGATTTTAGCGCGAATGACTTGCACTTGGAAATTAAATGTTCTTCCTCACAACAGGAGCACTTCGGAAAATTGATCGAGATCGAGGACCCATTGGATTCAGGTCGCACCTTCGTTACATCGCAAAGGAGCGATGAAGTATGTTTTTTGGAAGCCTGTTCCGATTTACGTACGGGAGGTTTGTACGCTGATCCTACACCGTGGTGTTTTTCAACATGATTGCGATCGGGAGTCAAAAAATGTAAGTCTCGTACACGAGCTTCACACTGGTTGTATAAAAACTCCTTTAGTTTCGAATATGATGGCAACTCAGTAGGAGACTGCAATTGTTCGAAAGCGCACCTCGTTAGTGAATCCAATTTCGACAGAATCAAATAACAAAGCACGAAGTCCCAATTGTCTGTAGGGAGATCCAATTCCCTTAAGATTGTTAGATTTTCGTTAAACACGTCGAAAACGCGGCGAAATTCGAATGGATCGTTGGGCGGAAAATTTACATTTTGCATTTCCCGCCAACACGTAAATGCCAGTTCGCGCGCGTTGCGATAACGCCCGATCAGTCTTTGATAAGCTTCCAAATAGTGGGCTCCCTGGACCGGGAATGTCCGAATTAAGCCTAATGCCTCGCCAGATACACTCGAAAACAAATATTGCATGCGTTCGATATTTGACAATGATTTGTTTTCATGAATCAAGGCATTAAACATATCATAAAATTCGGGCCACTGTTTGATATCGCCAGAGAATATTGGAATGCTTATCTTTGGTAATTTGACGTTCGTGCATACATTCGCGGTCTTAGATTCGACTGATTGACTGGTCAACTTCTGATAAATTGCGACAATTTGGTAATACATTTCATCAAAAGCTTCGCGAATTTTATCGTCCTCAATTTCGTTTGAGTCATCTAGATTTAATATTTCGTCGTGAGATGTTTCAAATTCAAGAACTATCCTTTCAAGAGTTGTATAATGAGCCAACAGTAAGTCGCTCTTCGTTACATCGTGTAAAGCGATTTTCGCGATTTCATGCGTTTTTATCAATCTATTATTTGCTAATGTCCGTTTTCGGCGCAATGTTTGAATAGTTGGCGCCATTTTGATAATAAACACGAGTAGAAAATAGAAAAGTACCTCGAAAGGTAATGGAATGAATCAATAGAATTTGTTATAATTTAAAAGTACCTACGGAAGGTCGTAAATGAATAAGAACTAGATACCTAATTCTAAACTTCACTGTTTAAATTTAACAGTTCGAAATGATTATTATTAACATTTAAATTCACGAAACATTTCATATTATTTTTTTGCTTTGCAATTGCAGAATTTTATATCTAAAGTTCGCTGATTTCGGCACCAGTAATGTAAGATGAGCGCGTTGATGGCACTACCTTACAAGGGTTAAGTGAAGCTGAATGCTCACTCTATATGAGTTATGCTTGTGGATCTCGATAGACTATGTTTATTGAAACAAATACAAAGATATATCACAGAGGGACTTACGATACTGATGGAAATCTTGCCCGGTTTGTGGGTCCCTCGTGGTCGTTTGGCTGGGCTGGTCCACAGGCAATCGTTATTTAGTTCGTATGCGATGAAATGGTGAGTTACCGGCGGTAAATTCACTACACGTATTATGATAGCTTGTCACGATATAGACGATGATGTTGACAGCTGCATTACGATCGGAAGACTCCCGAAAAACAAAAAAACACTTGTTTTTTCTCCTTGACAACGGTTGATACCGGTAATTATCAGCCAAATAAGTACCCAGTGTGCGAAATTCACCAATAGGTTTGAATTCTGGTCTTTGTACGTGAATCAGAACAAACCTATCGAGATCTTATTAAGCGTCATGAAACACACCACAAATAAATAAATAATACATTTATATTTAATCTAATGGTTGAGCAATAAGTGCTCTTATTGCTAATGCGATAAATAAATAAAATAAAAATTTCGCCAAAAGCCAAAACCAATAACAATTTCCACATGTTTTCTCCCTTTACCTACTTATTGCCTTGTTGAGATATTTGATCGACAATGAAATTATAATAAAACTTTCGTCTTGTGGAAATGAAACAGCTTTTTTACACTAAAACCTTCTTGTCATTCTTAAAATACATTTTTCAAAGTCCTAGTTTAAAAAAAAAATTATCCTGAAAAAAAAGAAAGTTTTCTTATTTAATTGTAAGAGTAGGTACCTACATTTGTTTTCAAATTGTCTTTTAAAACTATTTTATTTTTTGGTTTATCTGAGAATTCAACCTTTCTACCCAGAAACTGGAGTCAATCATGCTCCCAACTGAGACAAATAATGACGAATTGTTTAGACCGAAATTTATTTCGTATATTAAATGCTGTAATGTAATCGAATTTATGTCCACGTGTAATTGATGCATTGTCATCGACTATGAGTGTATCTGCCGACTGCTCGATCGGATGTCGGAAGATGGTTAATTTCCGATTCCAAGATTCCACTTCAATCGCACATTCATTCAATCAAGAAATCAACATTGAAATTCAAGTAGACGTACTAATAAATACAGTAGTTCTTGGAGTATCAGCCCTATCAGGATAGAAGTATGTAGGTACCTATGCCTTGTGTGATGTCACAATCCTATCATATCTTACGAAATAGATACAACATTGTAGAATTCGACAAATTTTCCGTTAATACTTGTGTTAAATTCTATAGTCCACTTGTTGGACCTACCTGTTGCAAAAATGGGTGATCTACTATTATTATATCATTGGCGTATCTCCATTGGCACGTTGCGTCTATGGGTTAGGCATAAAAGCGTTCGGTCACACGATGTTATGTAAATGCAAACAGTCTCCTGACGTTTAAATGCAAAACACCGTAGAATGCTTACTCCATATTTTGTTCGTCCTTGCTTATGAAAATTAAATACAATGGCTAGATCGGGCATGGTAATATTGAATCATTTATGAGAGGATCTAGAATAGGAATGGTTAACCGTTGTGCTAAAAATGCCTCTTTCAGAATGAGGGTGAAAAGATCCAATGCCGAAACCTTTGACATAGCGCTTGAAGTTTGCTCTCGGCCATTCGCAAAGACGCTAAGCGTTTTAAATATTTTTGACGCTTTAACATTGACAACAAAGAGTTTAATGTGATCGAATTCATCTTACGTACCTATATGTTCAATTTTAGTCTAAATGAATTGAGAAATATCAACCACCGATTAAAGGTGATACGTAATTCGGATCTCAGAACTTTTTGTCTACACCTAGGTAAAATGACTGGCTAAAACAGGCAATGGCTATGAATCCATATTTATCGCAATATAGACTGAATAAATCAAATTTTGTAAGCCCAGTTGCATTAGCGAGTACCTCGGCGTCTCTCCTGTCCTATTGCACCAAACGAATACTAGGTAGGTAGATCAACATATCATCATAATACAGTTTTCATAACAACGCCACCGGTTAACCCGTTGACAGGAGCCCAAATTTGTCCTAGCTCACATAGGTCTCCTATAAATCGCTGTAACTCCCTTACTATCATAGTGAGAAATGTGTTGTAAACGGTGTTCGAAAGACAAAACATCACACTTTATATTCAAATCTAAAAAATAACCACCAAAAAAGTAAAATGTACACCTTTATGAAACCAAAGTTTTGAAACGCAATTTGAAAAAAAAATTTAAACTTTGAGAATTTTTATTAACTATTTCTTTATGAAATGACAAAAAAAGTGAGGTAGCAATAACGTTTATAATACATTTTTCTAATAAAATGAGTACTTTTTTTTCGTTATCAGTAATTTTAGTTTGAAAAAACGTAAGGTGAGCCATTATTAAAACTTTTTTATGTTTGCATGCAAAATTTTTATATTTAAAAAATTATATGTTTATTTCGAATTATAAAATTTGAAAGTGTACTTCATCACCTTTCAAAAACAGTTTTTAGTTTTCAGATATGTTCAGAAATATTCAATTTATTTATATTTTATTGTGAAGCGGAAATATTTGGACTATCTGAAAAATACGTCAAATTTCTGAAGGGAAAGATATTTTCTATATGGACCCATTAGGTGTTTACCTTTTGGATGCACATAGAAATAGCTGAAAACTTCAAACTGCTGCAGGCAGGAGGAATTAAGCTCAGATAGATATATTGCTAGAAGAACATGTGTGGGCAACTCAACTATTTCTAGAAATTGAAACACCAACTGTTGGTTGCCTCTGGTGTCTTACCTGCTACAGGTGTGGGTAGCTTGGCGAATGGAAGAGGTGAGGAACGAGCTGGGGATTGAGGATATGATGCGATAAGTGGGTACTTCTTGGATGCAGTGGCTGCCTACACGCAATACAAATCCATAGGTAGTCAGTTCGGTAGTGGTCGTTGAATAATACAGAAGTCTCTTCCATCCAACATCTAAACCAATACCCTCAATCCAAAAATAACATCTCTCAGATTTATGAAAATATAATATACGTCCGCATTTGAAAGAATTTTTCATCGGTTTTTCGATACTAGTCGGCCAGTGTTTTGTTTGTGATTTTCTTTTTATTCGTGTCAAGAAAATTGTTGAAAAATGAGCATCCCTTACGTATATCGGTACTGGGTGGATCACGTCGGAAGAACGCATCGAGTTCCAGTTTTTAATTCGTACTCTTTTCGACCAAGTGAGTTTTACCCATTTTTATAATATAGGTAGTCAAAGCCTCACCAACATCCCTTGTTTGCATTAACCACAATAATATATATCGGTAACCTCTAAAAAATATTCACGATATCAAGACAAAATATCTCTGTTTATAATGAATTATAAATAATGTTGTTCAAACAATAATATTTCAAGAAAAAATCTATTCTCACCAATATTCTAAAATTTTATATTGATCTTTATTATTTTAAATATATTTATTTATAAGAGGAAGATGGCTTTAAAAACCATAATATCTTTAAAGTCTACTATATGGCCTCCGCCGTCGAGGGGTAAGACTCTTTTTTTAAAAGAAAGACAAACATTCCCGGGTTACGAAAAACCTGACAAAATTTGAAAATTTCCGACTACCGCCACAATAAGCGGAAAATGTTGCTTGTGTCATGATGGGGGACCTAGCCAGCCGAGGGATCGAACACGTGACGTTGGGTGGGACCCAAACGCGATGTCAACTCAGCCATTGACTGGTCTACGAATCCGGAGTTCGGGGGTTCAATTAAATCAAACAAATTTTAAAGCAAAGAAAGACCACAACACATAATTAAAATGTTGCTTGAAGTAGCTTTAGGCGTATTTGGTGTCTCCACCTTCTTCTGCTCGTTCACCTCAAACTACCTTCGGCCTCACATTATAACTACCCCCAACGAGAATGCCATGGTCTCACTGTCTCCAAACGGTTGGGAGCAATTGGTACTCTTGTGCACTATTCAAATCAAACATTACAAAAATAATCTTATAATTACGAAACCTACAAACATAGTTCGACGTTTGCTTGTTTGTAGGTGTAGATATCGAGACCTAGGCTGTTAGAATCTATCCTAGGCTTTGTTGTTGAATATTGTTTTCAAAGTCCAAAAAACCTATTCAGTTTGATTATAAACTAAATAGTGTTTGTCTATCTACTGTCACATCTATCAAGGACCTTGGGGTCACTCTAGACTGCAAACTTTCTTTCCGTGATCACATAAATAATATCGTAAATAAATCACTTAAACTACTCGGCTTCATTCATAGAATTACCTCTGACTTCAAACATATAAGTACACTTAAAACTCTTTACTGTTCGCTGGTTCGCCCTCACCTTGAATATGCTAGTGTCATTTGGTCTCCTTTCTACGCTGTCCACATTTGTCACATCGAATCCGTACAACATCGTTTCCTAAGAGGAATTGCTTGGAGGTTGGGTCTTGAAAGAGGCAAGTACTCATATGATGAAATTGAACACATTTTAAACATGCCTTCTTTAGAAAAACGTAGAAAGGACTCTGATCTAATTTGCATATTTAAAATTATCAACAGTATTACAGATACACCTGCATTGTTACAACTCATCCAGTTTAACATCCCTTCCCGTAGGCTTCGAAATAATGAATTGCTGTTCCTCAATCAACATTCTACTAATTACGGATACCATTCTCCCTTATCCAGAATGTCGAGACTTGTCAACGCAAGTCAAAGCATTGATTTTTTTGGTGTAAAACTAAATTACTTTCGGCAGTCGTTACGCAATATTTAAATGCTTCTTCATGCTTTGACTTGTAGTGTCTCTATATGTACTTTTATATTTTATATTGTCATTGCTATTAATTTTTATGTGCTCTCCCTTCACTGTCATCTCTGTTTTTTTATTATTTTTTTATTCGTGTTATTATTATGTTTTTAATGGACTGTTGTCCGTAAATTAATAAATAAATAAATAAATAAAAAGTCGTAACTTGCTTTGAAATTCTGCATGAGTATAATGTATTGCGTTCACTACATTAGAGAGTCCAGAATTATTCTTGTTACATTTTACCAAAGCATTTCTAAAAATATCGACCGAAAGCACAAATCGTTAAACCTGCAAAACTTTACGTCCATGCATTATTTGAAGTATTCGCTCAAAATCTGGTCTCAACAATTAATACATTTCTGTGAAAATTGAAAACTTCAAGGTTCGGTATCGAGTAGATAAAAACGATGGTAGATTTTGAAACAGTCTACCCACTGAATGTGAATAAAATAGACTTTTTGAGAACTTTTAAAATCACACAAACGTATTTTTTAACTTTTATAATCAGCTGGCCTCAGGTTAAAAAACAATATTAGCTCCAGGAAGATATTAGAAGAGGTTCTAGGAAAAGGTACGACGGGTGGGTAGGAATCGTATCCAGGAGTAACGGACGTATGAATCTATCTCTTCATCAGCGGTGCAAGGCGATTAGTTGAGAGAGACAGGCTAGAGAAGTCAAAAGGCTTTCCTCAACCAGTCTCTCTCGAACCGTCCCGCCACGCAGCAGGTGGGCGGACGCATCCGCTGGCAAGACCCGAACAAACCTCACCTCATGAACCCGGGCACCCCTGCTAAGGCATTGGAGGCTATCCACCACTTGGTATAAGTAACAGATGGTTACTCCTTCAAGGCTCTCGCAAAGACTAATTTTTTTGAATAAACCAAAGATATTCAAATACAAAAGAGATATGCTACGGTGTCCGCGCAACTGTCGGCGGACTACGACCCAATTAGAGTAGTTTGCATACGAAAAGAATTTCGTTCGTTCATTTCGTTGATTTTTTGAAGGTGTGCATTAGTATTGATTAACAATATAGTTTGAATACGGAAAGAATTCGTTCATTTAAGTAGTTTAACGTTCGTTTGGTTTATTCGTTAATTTTATTCGTTCATTTAGTTTTGTTATTTGGTACACAATATCGGCGACACCCGGAAGCGCAGTCCCACAGGTGACGTTTGGCAGAAGTGCTCGTCTTCCAAATCTTTAAAAAAAACTCAGTAAAATAAGTGTTTAATTAGTGTTTTAATTTTTTATTTTTTGAAATTAATTTTTTATTTTTTTAAATTCCACAATTTAAATTTAAAGTCCACATTTTTCAACAAAAAACGTATCCTTTTTGGTAAGTAGCATTAATTTGTCATAAGATTTGCATTCATGTCTAATGCACGTCCGGGAGCAATCGTAAATTTCATCAAAGTTTGTAAATTATTTATGCATTAAACCGCTTACTCGTTAATACGGAAAACTTTTTATCCAAACAGTTAGATTTAGCTTTATTATTACGAAAAGTGAGTATTTATGTCGGGGGAGACCAAAAAACATGCAAAAAATATGCATTTAACATTTTAATTTCGTTAAAATTAATTCACTCGCGCGGTAACGCCATGTTTATTCATCGTTTTTATTTTAACATTTCATCAATGCTGCCAATCATAGAAAAAATATTTTTGAGTAAAACAAAGTGAATGCATCATTGACAAGTTTGTACCAGTATTTATAACAGTAGAACATGGAAAGAAATGTATTAAAATAATTACACAAACCCGCTAGATAAACCCTGCGTAGCCAAACAAACCATTCAAAACCTGGGATGTTTTTTAAAAGCATGATGAAAAGCGAGTTTATTTTAGAGAATTTATTTAATAAGATTGGTACTTCCGACAAATGTCATATTTGATTGTCTATTAGTTAAAAAAGGATCATTCCGTATTATCCGTGCATCAAACATCGACAACACGAACGTTCCGTGTTATCCGTGAGGTGGACTAACTCCATATTTACCTATTCCACTTCAGTCAAGGTTGCTTAGCCAAGTATTTTCGCTAACATTATTTCAAGGATATTTCTCCAACGAATTGATTAGTCTGTCTGAATAGAAGTGCAAAGGAGTAAAATATTAGGAAAATAAAACTATAAACGTGATTTTTTTAAGGTAGTGTTCCTAATTGTATGTTTTTAATTGTATTCTTGTCATGTAGGCGTACTTCTGGACCTAACAATCTACGGAAACAAGTTTCATAGAAATATACTATTTTACATATCATGTGGTGGGTATACTGGGTATTACAATTTAAACAAAAATGTTTCGTATTCTGATTTTGTTGATTTATTTCATACTTTTTTGGTTTAAGGGGTGAAAAAAAATAGTGGTTTAAACAAATAATAAATTTAATATCAATTAATTTAATAAGTATATCTTATGTTTCTGGAATAAATGTAATTATATAATCCATTAAAACTCGGCATTCCGAAATTCTACCAATTTATAACATACTTTCCTTGAACACTTTAAGTTTTTAAAATCTTAAAAAAATATATGTTATTCATGAAGGTAATATTTGCCATGCCCAAATGATAATTATATGAAATTCCTTCGATAGAAAAAAATCGCTAAATACGCTCCGAAAATTATTATAAACACGTTTTTAAAATTTATTTTACAAGTTATGTGTGTGAAAAAATTGACAATGTTTCTTTAAATGCTACGGGCCCGCAACCCGGATTTGTACCGATTTATTACATATTTCCCCTGAACACGGTAAGTTTTAAAGCTCTTAAAAATATGCGTTATTCTTGAAGATAATATCTAGACTTTGCCCGCGCCGAAACGCAAATTATATAAAATTCCCTCGATAGAAAAAAATCGCAAAGTATCACGTTTTTCAGTTATTTTACAAGTTGTATGGTATGAAAAAATTCACAGTGTTTCTTTAAATGTTGTTTAAGATAATGCCCGCGAGATTTTTGCTCTATTTTAAATGAGTCGTGTTTTATTAAACATTTTCGCAATTTTCGCATCGATTTTGTCGCTGTAAATATTAGCGCTCTCCTCTAACATTCGTAATTTCGTATTTCTCCATCTTCTTCTTTTCGGGCCCGGTTGCAGAGCCTTAAGACATTTTCCACGAGATTTTTGTTCTATTTTAAACGAGTCGTGTTTTTTTAAACATTTTCACAATTTTCGCTAAATTATTATCTTTTTTAATAGTAGCGCGCTCCCTCTAACATTCGTAAGTATTTACATAACTCTTCTTCTTCTTGTTTTTGAACGCTTACTACCGGGTCTTATAGGAATAATACCACGTGTAGAAAATAATACATAAACATAGTGTGTATAAAATCATAGGTTGACACTACCGTACCTGCCCACTTCATTAGATAAATAATAACCTGTTCTCAAGTCTTTCATGAGTGTTTGGAGAATTAATAATAATTTTATTCATTTTCAACTTGTTGTTCTAAGACCTGCATAATGAACAATTATTAGATGTTGAAACGTAGGGTGATATGCACCGACCAAGATATCAACGGCATGACATGTAAGCGTGCCGCTGATGTCGAGCTACGACCAAAATTCACGTAACAAACCGGCAGAGACGATAAAAATCATACTTTTGATGCAGGGGTAGAAATAAAGGTGTGACTGTAGATGCGATTTGCAGTTTTTTTTTACATGGGCTCCACGCAGGAGGCCCTGAGGAAAACAATTTCCCTCGGTGCCTACGTCATCTTTGGGGATGCTATGTGGAGGGTCATTTTAGGGAAAGGAAGGACAGGAAAATATGTGGGGTGGGTAGGAATCTGTGTCTAGAAGTGACACAGATTCCTATCCACCCCACATATGAATATGGACGTATGAATCTATTCTTCCCTTCTGCGGTACTAGCCGATGGGTCGTGAGAGTCCGGCTGGGGAAGTCAAAAAGTCTCCCTCAACCAGTCTCTCCCAATCCGGCCCGCCAAGCTAGGTGGCAAAAGCATCCGCCATCAAGACCTAGACAAACCTCACCCCATGAACCCGGCCCCCTACTTGGTCACCAAACCACTTGGGGTGTTGGTTTAAATGGTTCCCGGGGCGGCGGTACCCATACTCGCCTTCGAAATATAAGAAGTATATGTGAGTGATATCTTGTGCGCACGGTTTCATACTAATTCACGGCCCATCTTCCTTGTTTCTATTAGTTATGAACCTACTAATGAAGTTCAATTAAGACACTTCCTTTACTAACAGTTGATTATTGTTTGCAGATGCCCCAGACGCCGGTAAAGTCATAGCAGTTCGCAACCTGGACTTTTGTCTCGCAGCCAACGGCATCGAGCACCACACAGACAGGTTCGAGCTGATGACTCGGGAGAGGGAACCCTCGCTGGTGGTGAGGAGAGGGGCGCCATTCGTCCTAGACCTGACCCTCTCCAGGCCCTTCAACCCCGAGAAGGATGCGGTGTCCTTTATTTTCACCGTAGCAGGTAATACCAAAAACCTTTTATTTTCCTCCTGCAACTCATAAATTTACGAATACCCACAGTAACAACACTATTCTACTGCAGCATTCATAAGCAAAACTAAATTGCCCACTCTCCAATAGAATGATTTAACGCTATGGGAAATCAATACTTAGGTGATGTTGACATATTTAATATCTAATTGGCGGGTTTTGTAGATCATGTAAAATATTTATTTCAACACTATTCCTAAACACATTTTGTATTTTTGTAAACCTATCTACTCGCAATTTTTGTTTCTGTATTTTTATGACTTGTGTGTATTTTTATCTAGTGTAAATTTATTTTATTATTTCTGTCTTAAGTTTCAAAATTGTCATGTTAAATTGTACTGCCAGCGCGTAAAAGCCCTCTGGACGTTAAATAAAAATAAATAAATTTTATATTTATGACGTTAAAAATGTTATATGGTTGGTAATTTTTGAATTGCTATTATTCGACTGCCAATCTTGCTTTATTTACTAGTAAGTGGTATAGCAAGATCGACCAGCAAATAATGTCTTACAACTATTTAGGTTGGGGACTTGCTAAACTAGGTAGCCATTTCTTTACAAAATTTTAAAATGAGCCAATAACAATTTCTTTATTGTCATAATAAAATCGAAAGTTACGAACTGAACAAATTAACTATAAATCTAAATTATTTTGATGAACTAGGTAGGTACTGAAAGATTATTGTAGGAGATTACAAAAAAAAATAAAATTATTTTTTTTTTTAGGTACCTACATACATCTCTTTATAAATTTAAAATGTTTTGATTTAGACACCAAATGTGCCTTCCACAGGGATATACAACACCAACTAACCACTTTAGCCTTCCTTATTTTGTATGCAATCTGATTCGGAGTGTTCACGGGGGTGTTGAGTCTGCCGAATTTCTTGAGCAATTTCTGCATTTTCTCAGTGATTTTTGACTCACAATATGGGAGCAGAACAGAGCAATACTGCACTCCAATATATAAATGTTTGATTCACTCTCACAAGATCTTCCAAAATCTCCCTCCATCCACTTTTGGTTCATTATACCCTAACAATATTTATGTTTTTCCAGACACTGATAAACCAAACTATGGCCATGGAACCCTTGTGGCTGTGCCACTGTTAGACAAGCCTCCAGAGGTGACCGGAGGGTGGAGTGCCAACATCGAGAACCAGTATGATAACCACCTGACCGTGAAGATCCTCACCTCCCCCACCAGTGTAGTGGCCCAGTGGAAGATCGACATCGACACCAAGTTGATTGGCAACGGAGCAGTCAACTATACACACCCCCTAGGCTTCTATTTGATCTTCAACCCGTGGTGTCCGCAGGATGATGTTTATCTTGAAGGTAATTTAAATAATAATAATAAATATACAAATGCACTTAATATACATTAGTGTCCATACACTGTGTCCCGAAACCTTTAGTATTTGTCGGGAAACTGTTGAATATAGTTTTTGATTTGGGATTTCGTTTTTGAGAAAATGTACTCCGCAGTTGAAATTTTTTAGGTAAAATTTGAAAAAAAATCGCGGTTGCTGCGAAGTGTAGACCTGGCTCTTTTTAACCCTTTGGTTGCCGAAAAAAAGAAAAATTTAAAAGCAAAATGCTTAAAAATGTAAAAAAACCCGATATCTTTGGGATTTAAAGTTGGTTAAATAGATTAGGTTAGGTTAGTTAGGTCGTGGGTTATTTAAAAAAAAAAAGGTCTTGGAACCACCTACTTTCGACGTTCACACAGTGACATTGATAGCAAAATAGCAAGGCTGCATTTTCGATTGTCTGCAATTTATAGCTCAGAACTTAGATTGAATCAGATACTTGAATATACTGAATACCCACTTTGAAGAATTTCATCGCTTTTACGAAAAGTTCCGATTAAGAAGTTATATTAAATTACAAAACTTTAGGTACCTTTTTTTCCTAGTTCTAGACAGTTTTCCATGACAAAGTTGAAAAAATTGCATTCCGAATCACAACATATTTTAGTTATCATTTAAACATGTACATAATACTTATGTTATGTTATTTTTAGGTGAAGCTCTCAGAGAGGAATATGTTCAGCAGGATACTGGTCTCATCTGGAGAGGCTCCCACAATCGTCTCAGACCGTCCATTTGGAAGTATTCACAGTTTGAGAGAGACATTCTAGATTGCTCTCTGTACCTGATCTCAGAAGTTGGAAGGGTAAATAAATAATAAACATTCACTTGCCTTAATTCAAGTTCAAAGATCTCCCTGATTTTTATTTTTTGCCGCTGGCATGTTCTAGGTATTAATTTGTTTTATCTAGAACTTGTCAGCTGTTGCTAGACTCGCACGGGCCTGTACTTTTGATATACCTTTGGATTACAAAAATAAGTTTTCAGTTTAGTTGGGTATTTTGATCTCAAATCTAAAATTAAGATTTGTATGAAAAGGGCCACGGGAAAGTTCCACTTGACAAAAACATGTAAATATTTTGTGTATGCATACACCCCACCCCAATGTTTCATGTTTGCTCAAACATTTTGTGTAAATGTTTGTGCAAACAAAATGTCACAGGAGACCCGGCATCGAATTCAACCATTCGACCAACTTTGGAAATTACCAAACAGACAATACGACTGCCAAAAATTTGCAAAAACCTTACTTCTCTAAACCTTGTTCGGCAGAATTGATATGTTGTACGTCTAACGTTTTTTATAATATTGCACAGATACATGTTGAAGTTGCTTAAAAAAAAATAATTTTTAGGTTCGAGGAAACGCTCGAGGTGATGCTATCCAGGTATCAAGGGCTATATCCGCTGCCATCAACTCCCCCGACGACGAAGGAGCACTCATGGGCAACTGGAGCGATGACTTTGGAGGTGGAACCCCTCCCACCAAGTGGGTCGGATCCATGAACATCTTGCAGCAATTCTACAAGAAGAAAAAGCCAGTGAAATATGGACAGTGTTGGGTGTTTGCAGGAGTTTTGGCAACTGGTGAGTACCACCCACAAAAATTCATTTTGATTTGAAGACTTGATTCGTGGTCAAATTTCAAGCGAAATGTTGTGATAAAAAAACAATAATATATATTTATATAGACTCGGGCTAATGTGGATTTAAACAAAATGAGTCAATTTCTCACAAATTTTAAGATTCATTGTTGTACGCAAGTTATATATAATATAAAGAGAAGTGTCCCGGAGTGGGTTTCTTTTTATACAAATCCACAGTTTTATTCCGATACTGGTGAAATTTCGCACTCTTGATCTTGACACCTGTCTCGACACAGGAATTTCTCAGTGAAACAGGCATTGAAAAGTCATTTGTTTTATATTTTATCAAGGTAAATATAATTTTTAAAAAAGAGGTGCATGGTCACCATCTATGTAAGTGAGATTTCTAAAAACTACCCCACCCCCTTTTCCCACACGAAAACAGAATTTTGATACATTTTGTTGAAAATTTACACACTTGACAAATAAGAGGAAAATCATTACTGCCTACATAATATAATTTAAAAAAATCCTTTGTAAACCCTGGCAACGCCGAGGACTTCAGCTAGTACGTAATAAAATCCACTTTTTATTCTGAAGGAAATTATTTTTATTACTCGAACTTAAAGCAAAACCTTGAAAATAGTACAACAATTACATCTTTTTTTCTTGTCAAGATGATTTTCAATCACCCCTTATGAGTACCTAAATAATTTTGTGAAGTTTCATTTCATTTAATGTCCTATTCTAAATTAATTTCTTTCCAACCTTTATCATTCTTCTTTTATCTTGTTAAAACAAAACATTCAATTAATAATATGACACTAACTCTAGTTTGCAGAGCCATTGGACTACCATGCCGTGTGGTCACCACATATTCCTCTGCCCACGACACCCAGGGCAGTTTGACTGTGGATTACTTTGTGGACCAGAAAGGTTCAGTTATGGAAGAACTGAACTTGGATTCCATTTGGAACTACCACGTATGGAATGAGGTACTTATAATTTATTTATAATTTTTTATTATTCCACATACTGCTAGGAGTCAGCAATATTATTATACTTAATGCAATATTTTGAAAGTCACGCTTTATTTCGTTAGGAGTATAACTACAATATTAATTTTTAAAAAATCATATCTTTAATCCACCTGTCCATTTGGGATTGAATCCGTTTTACCTTTAATGTGGGAGCCTTGATAGTTGGTTGAATCTAATCCATTCTGCTCCAACACATAAATAAGAAACCAGTTACATAAAAGTATATTAGAATCAGCAATCAGCATGGTTCAATAAAATTTTTATATTTAAGTACGTAATATAATCTGTAGATTATTATTATCGCCATTTTGTAGTACTTTTTACTTACATAATGTTTAATAATGTAATCATAATAATGTGGTAATAAGAATGGTGTTTTGAATTTGCCCCTTTTGCTGCTTGTACTTAGTTTGTTTTTCTGATCCAAAAATGATTTCTCCCTCAGGTATGGATGAAGCGTTCAGATCTTGGTGATGCTTACAATGGTTGGCAGGCTATAGATTCCACTCCTCAAGAACTCTCCGATAGCATCTTCAGGTGTGGGCCGGCTTCTGTAGCCGCTGTCAAGCTTGGAGAGATCCAGAAACCATATGACAACACTTTCCTCTTTGCTGAAGTCAACGCTGATAAGGTAAATAAATAAATAAATAAAAATATAAATAAATAATATTATATTTTTTCATATGTAGCAAACACTTTGTGGGAATACATAATTATAATAAACGCAATAATATAACTTTGTTTCGATTCCACTTTATTATTTCTATATAAAAATATATTACAATAGGAAGGGACCTTGAGGTCGGTTCAGGATGAACCGAAACCGGTTGGATAAAGAAATAATTAATTAAACAAATTTAGATTATTGCGTTTATTATAAATAATATTATGTAGTTTGTTAGTTGATGTTACATCAATATTCTCCAATGTTCCCAATGACCTAAAATGTTAGCCGATGTTTTCATATTTTCCTAACGTTCCCAAAATGGCTATTGTTCCCAAATTATGCCCAAAATTCTTCATTTGTAGGTCACCAAATGTGCTTTTGATAATGTTTTGAATGTCTTTTATATTTCTAGGTATTTTGGAGATACGCTGGACCCACACAACCCCTCAAATTACTTCAAAAGGATACAACTACCGTCGGAAAATCTATCTCAACCAAAGCTGTTGGATTGTGGGAAAGAGAGGTAATTCAAAATTACAGCAATTTTAAAAAACTTTTCATAATTAATAATGCAAGCAACCTTAAGTCCTGATGCATTAGAAATACAGAGATGGTATCAGCATGCATTGATTGATTTTACATATTAATAGCAATGAGTTACATGTTAAAGCTAATACTACCTTCATTTTTGACATGTTTAGAAATAATTGTTCACTTATAGCGGGGTCCATAGCTCGTCATTTGCCTTGACAGTCCCACAACAAGTCAATGTTTGTCATCAAATATTATCAACTTTTGTTGTGTTTCGAGTTTTGTTGTGCTTCCCATGTTCGACAGAAAAAATTTCCTAAACACTCCATCCCGGGTGAAGCGGGAAGGCAGACGGGGGCCGGCAGGGGGGGGATTCATTTTTGACAGGAGGAGATTCATTTTTCTCATCTCATGTGGAGAAGCAGCATTTCCATATTATCACCTTGTATCTACCACTCAAGCTCATCACCATAAGTGAAAAACAATTTGATTAACCTTTCCTGGTCTGTAATGCGTAAATACTACACATTGCTTCTAATAACTTTTATATCTCTATAAATATAATGAATTCTGGGTTCAGATTTTAGGTATTCCTCCGTTATACATTTACACACTGAATTAAAAAATAATATTTTAAATAATTAGCAAATTTAATTCAAAATCAGTGATATTTTGTTAAATATCGGTAATAAACCACAAATACAATCAACCGTGTGCCAGTGTGGACCGTGATACGCGAAGAGTGTGCGGGGGGAGATGACACGCTATGTGACGTCTCGCTCTACTTTGCTATACGGGAACACGAGAAACAGAGACCGCCGTGTTGTGTATCGACCGTCTATACCTACGACCGCGTAGTACCTAACATACATAGCTGTTTATATGTATTGGGTAGTAGCCCAGCGCCCAGCACCTCAGTCGTTCGCGGGCAATCCTTTGAGATGGTCTCCTCGCCCGTTTTTTGAGCAACGGACGATGGTTTTTTTCATGTTTTCAGCAATTAAATTACAATTATTATCACTTGTAACACAAATTACGAAAAACAAAAGCGATTAGCTTTGAATGTTCATATATTTCCGATATAAAATCGATGATTTTAACACGTGAATTGAATACACAGCACCGGAGCGCGCGTATTTTTTTAGCACAGTAAGGGAAAGGTTAAGTAAACTGGTACTTATTTTTTCAGGATATAACAAACAACTACAAATATCCGGAGGAAACCAAAGAAGAAAGGGATGCTATGCTGAACGCACTTAAGATGTCAGAGAGCCTCTTCTCTCGGTACTATCTCAATGAGGAGTTCAATGACATCCTTTTCGACTTTGCCCTTAGAGATGACATCAAGATCGGGGAGCCATTCAGCGTAATTCTTATTGCTAAGAACCGCTCAAAGACCACCCCGCACACCATCAATGGCAACCTGAGAGTAGATACAGTCCATTACACTGGCAAAGTTGGGCAACCTGTCAAACTCTTCCCCTTCAACAAAGTTATTAAGCCGCTAACCACAGAGGAAGTCAGATTGGATGTTACGTTTGAAGAATATTATTCGAGGCTGGTTGAACAGGTACCTATCAATTTTTTTAAATTTTAATAAATGAAGACAATATAAGCGAAACTCAATCGAAAATCTGGAAACAGAAAAATCAGAAAAACATATTGACACCTCTGGGACCTCTTTTTAAAATTATTTATATGAGCCTTTTGTATACTATAAGGTGATCTATTAGTCCTTGAAAAATTCGAAATCGAAATCCCCACCTCTTTTTGGGGGGGATTTAAAAATACTTTAGAAGACTTTTTGGAAAGGTTGTAGAAGGTATTTAAGAGTTGTTTTTTACAGTTTGGTATCGTAAAAACCTGTAAAAAACATTACCGCATTGTTTGTTAATAACAAGGGACTTTAAAATCGATTGCACGGAACCAAGCGACGCAGAGTCCAGGGATAGCGAGGCGTTAACTAATACAAAATAGACATGTAGTATGCGAAAATTAAATCCTAATTCGTTGAACGCCGTCTATTTTGATTCATGCCGAAAAAATCAGCGTGAAATTGTAGTTTGGTTTTATTTTGTGAAATTCAGGCACAAATAATATTAAAATATTTTTCGATTATTTTATAAATCTTTATCCGAAAATGGATTCATTAGTAGGAGATTTTGCACTTGAGAGTATTTTTAGAGGCCCGATTCTTTATTTTCTCTCAGACTTACAAAAGACTTATCAAAAAAATACATACTAGAATACTTCTAAGGCCAAAATGTGTTCTATTTGAAGTATTTAATTGAAGCATCTACAATATTTCTAAGCGATTAAAAATTCAAACCAAAAACATATGATATTGTATTAATTCAAATGGCTTCATCTTAATTATTTATTTGGTTCAGGAATGATTTTTAAGACATCCAGTATATGTTTTACTATTCAACGTCATTTTCAAAACCAAAGCTCAATCTTTTGAAAATAATACCGGCAAAATTGAAATTAAATATAGATGTGAATAAAGGAAAATATTTGTTTTCAGTAATTGCAAAATAATAAGAAGTTTAATATCAGATTTCAAAAGTCAACCCAGTGTTGCTAAATGTAGGCACTTACCAAATTTAAATTATAATAATTTATAAATCTATTCTTTCAGTGTGCATTCAACATTGCCTGCTTAGTAACAGTGGTGGATACGGAATTTGAATACTTTGCTCAGGATGACTTCAGAGTGAGAAAGCCCGACATTAAAATATTCATCCAGGGAACACCAACTACGGGTCAGGAGTTTGTGGCCATCATCAAGCTGCAGAACCCCCTTCCTTTGCCCCTGAAGAAGAGCATGTTCCTATTGGAAGGTTGTGGCCTTGAGAGACAACTGCAAATTAAGCTTGATGAGGCATGTACTACATTTTTTTTTTAGTTTCCTATTATTGTGTTGTCATTTACAATGCATAGATGCTGCTTACCATATTACGAACTGAAGATAGATGCTTTCACTCAACTTTTCTGATGAACAGCGCTGGATTAAGCTTTACCCTTTCCATTATCTTTGTCCGACGAGCTTCGCTTAAACTTATCTACCCTGTTATTGCATATGGTCCAGTGTATCAGTAATTTAATGTAATGGAATCAATAGGCATATCTTGCCAAGGCTCTACAGGAGAGAAACTTGAGCACAAGGAACAACTAAAATTTTAGGCCTAATGATCCACCCACGGTGGTTACCTGCATGATCCACGAAGTTTCACTAAAACACCTACACTGTATCAAAACGTGCTATGTGATGCGATAAATAATGGGCCCATGGGTCAGTTTGTAAATATACACTTGTACGATGGGAATCGGCAAATATCGGCAAATCTGACACAGTTGGCATAATTGTATATTGGCAGTAGTATTGCTATAAATTTATCGAATATATATAATAATTTTTTCTTGCTTTGATTGCAGAACATTGCCCCAGGAGCTTTTGCCACAGCATCTGTCAAGTTCACTCCCCCCTGGTCTGGTCGGCACACCATTGCGGCCAAGTTTGTTTCCAAGGAGCTGACCGACGTTGATGGATTCCTCGCATTCAATGTCCAACCGCAAGCCAGTTTTATGATCAACCATGGGAACGGAAGTAGACTTTACTGATAAATAAAATAATTATTTATTATTACTATATAATAATATTTATAATAATGTTGTGCGTTGTACAGCGACCAGAGATTCCGGCTTGTTTTATTCAGAAAGCAATTTGGTAGGTGAGGAATTTTAGCATGAATATATAGCACGGAGGTGTTAATACCGTGTTTAGTAATATGTATTATTTTATTACAATTTAATGAAAAACAAGTCCAAAGTATGTGTCATTGTTTACTACTTGAATAGTGTTTGTGATTTTGAAAGCTTTTTAATTATTTAATATCCTGCCAAATAAAACTTATAATATTTTGTTTATAATTAATTGTGTTGCTAAGAAAATATGCTAGATAGGTACTATTTTGTATGTTTTGTGTATTAAATTGATACTATTTCTATATATTAAAATTACGAGTTACGAGTGCAAATTTTTTGCCATCTAGTTTTAAAAGCTAAAACATAGTTAGAGTCTATTGACTTTAAATAAATCTATTAGAGATAAGCAACATCGATATCATTTTTGTGAGACCCGTTACTTGAGCAGTTACACGGAATGGGCTTAAATAACGCCCTTTATTAATTATTAGTACAAAGAATTGATCATTTTTTATTATATTTATTTCAAACAGTTCTAAAAAAATCTACCATTAATATTGTATGTAATACTATAGATTTAATTTATTTATTTATTGAATGTATTTTTTTTAATTCAGTTTTTACTGTTGAGATATAACATTTTTAGTAAGGTCAGTTGGGGCAATTGCGGCATATTTTTTGATTTTTTTTTAACAGTCATCTTTACAGATCACTTGACTGCAACTCATTGGATTTTAAGTTGTTTTTTTTTGTGAATAACTCATCAACAATAATTTGTTTTTCAGAAAATGTTTGCTTTAATTGACAAAAGCCTCTTGATTTCATTAAAATGAAGCGAAAGTAAAAAATGGAAATTAGACGCATTTGCCCCTCTCTTGGCCCCTCTATGAGGCAAATGCGTCCAAGACATATTTTTTTACCTAAATTTCAAATTCCAATAACAAAGATTATTATCTTAATTGTTCACACATTTTTACTTCTGATCAAAATACAACAATATATTTCCAGATAAAGACAGCCGAAATATATTTTTTTTAGAAATTACGGGGCAAATGCGTCAATTTAGTGAATGCCGCATTTACCCCTTCTACTAAACATGCATTGCCAACCATTTAGTTATAAGATAGATGGAATATAATATGTCGAGGGAACTTATCTTCTTTAAATATGTCTTTGTTCTAATTTGAGTTGTTTCAAACACTAGCGGTGTATTAAAAACAGCGGTTAAAACCTTTGGTATTTAAAAAAAATAAGTAGATAAGGTAAGCAGAAGGCCGTGGGTTCGAGTCCCATTGGCGGCATGTATCTTTTCTCGGGAGATTTTTTCAATTTGCATTATTCTTCTCTTACAATTTATACGCACCAGATTTAAATGTCCAGGTCAAATTTTCCCCACAGGGAAAACTAAACCCTTTCACACACTTCCCCAAATGATCATCTAGTCAATCCACGCTATGCAATTGCACTATATAAGTATTATAAATACAAAACAATACAAGGACAACATGTCAACCTACCAGAGACCAAATGGGAAAATAATTCTCCGACTCTAGATATTTTCATATCAGAGGGTTCGGCTGTGTGGAACTCCTAATTTGACCTACCTATAAATCCTACTGATTCCTCAATAAATATATATATATAAAAAATCTTTTGTAATCCTGCATGTATTTAAAATGACAGATTTTTGCATTTTTATATATAAATTCTTTGACAAATCTAATATGCCTAAATTTTGAATAAGTGACCTAGGTATAATGCCGGTAGCCTAAATAACAAATGGTAATATTTTTATAGTCTGAGAGTGCCAAATTCTTTTAATCTCATTTCCTAAATCTGTATATTTTCAATTTTTTTCAGAAACAGATTTTTGAATACTAGAGGAATTTGGAATAGGTAGCTACATCAATGATATAAGTTTTTTTTTTTAAATTTTGTGATGTAAAACTATATCAGGTCTATCATGACTAATTGTTCTGCCTGTTAGAATAGTTTTATCATAATATATTTTATAAAATTCACTTTCTAAAAATGAATTTGGTTCATATTCATAATATGGTACTATATTACGGCAGTCAATCAAGTTATATTTAATTACCAAACTTTGGTGGATTATTTTTAAAACCTGAGTGCCTAAATGTATACTCGGATGGCGCTAATACAGAACATCCCGATATAATATTTTCTATAGTATCCGGAAAAGCCAAACATTTTCTACATAAATCATAAATTTGATTTATATCTTGGATTATATGATTCCTACAATTTTTAGTATTAATGACTCTATCTTGAATGGCAAGCATAAATCCTTCTATTTCTGCGCTCAACTCTCCAATACTCAACCATTTGTTTGACGGAAGTTTGTCAACATACGTTTGGTTGAGATAATTGAAGTGTTTTGCGTGAATAATTTTTTATTATTGTTATAATAATTTAAAAAAATATATTATTGTGTATGTACTATGTACTTTTTTGGAGGCTTGATAGCCACTTAATGTACCATTACTGACATCTTCTATCGCTTTCTGCAATGTCTCTTCTGTATAAAGAGGATCATTTGTTTTTCCTTGTAATTATGCACCATTTTGTGTAAGTTATACGTAGAAGATAGTCGAACAACCTGTAAACAATAACAAATTAATAGTTTTTTTTGTGTCAACAAATAAACTTGACAATATCAAACAGGCAACCTAATGCTTGTTTGCTTAAAGAGGTATATTTCTTTATTATAAAGGTAGTAATCACTATTAATTACGAAAAGTGTATTATAATTTATAGAACTATGTATTATGCTTTACCTACATATGTAAGTAAATAAATAATGAAATAATATGCACAATTGAAAAAATATACTATTTATGGTTGTCGATATCTGGAAACGGGGTAATTGCGTCTGCTAGACGCATTTACCCCAAAAAAATAGGCGCATTTACCCCGGGTCACTAATAAACAATCGTATTTTTTCAGTTGTCATTTCTCCAAAATACGCAATGGTTTCTTTAAAATAATTATTTTAATTGAAAACAGTATTACTTTTTCTTAACTCACCGTAAATTCAAACTCCACACTCTAGTGATCACAAAGATATTCAAGAATATAGAAGACCACAGAATGCGATACGTCACTCGTTTTTCAGTCACTTTTTTTAAATGGCGAATTACTTCCAACCTGTGGCCGAAAGCGTTGCCTGTAGACTTCTAAGTTATGACATAATATACAAGAAAACCACTAGATGGCATTAATTACATCTATTTTAAACATTAAATGAAGCAGGATGGATAGACGCAATAGCCCCGTAGACGCATTTACCCCAGTTGACCTTACATTGTCTTTTTTAAATCAATCATTTCTAAATCTCATTATTTGGAGTACTTACTGTGATTTATTAAAACGAATTCCAGTTGAGCAGCTGTTTTAACTTTGTTCCATGTTTCTTTGTAAACATTTTAGTATGGTAAGGCACTGTGTGAATATTTATATATTTTATTAAATTATTGTATACTTTTTGGACTGATAAAATATTGTATAATAATTGATTTAAAAAATTTACACTGTTTGTTTTTCAACATATTCCATAAATATATGTTTTTTGTATTATTTCTAAATAAACAACATTTTATTTATTCACCCTAAATGGACATTTACTTTTCTTTACCTAAACCTTTTCTAAATAATTACGCCATGAATAACTTTTGACTATGAAGCAATGACGACCTCCGTAGTCCAGTCGCGGGTTCGAACCCGGCATGCTCAAATAAATTTTATTTGATTAATTTGTGTTATTTCACAATTAATTCATTTAAAATAATATATAGTGTATTTGCGGCATGTTCCAGAGTGGAAGATACTATCAGTATCGCCCTGGTGTAAGACCACCATTCAGAATTGAAACGTTGCTTGAAAATGGCTTTAGCCGTGTTTAGTGACCAGATCTGAATAGCCAGGTACTTCCCAACCTTCCTCTTCCCCACCTCCTTCCCCTCCCCACTACCTTAAGCCTCACAACATACCCCAATTGGGGATGCCATAGTCTCACTGGCTCCAGACGGGAGCAGTTGAGATTCTTGTGCGGTATTCACTGTAAAAAAAAAAAATAAAAATGTTAGTGTGGAGCAAATCTAATTATTTTGAGCGTATATTGATAAGTTTTCAATCTCGAATACTCTCTCATTCCCTTTTTTAAAGGGGTACAACTATCCTGGCCACATAGCATAATAATATTTAAACTATTTTTTTTCTTTTCTTTTATAGTTGTTTATGTAATATGGCAGACTGGGATTGCACTACCCTCCCAGTCTTGCTGGAATAAAAACTTAAATAAATAAATAAATAAATAGCACGAATCGCCACAGGAGATTAGTGCGCACAAATCGATATATGTACTTCCTAAAGAATTTATTTCTGTTTACTTCTGAAACCATAAAGCGCTAAAGCGCTAAGTCATAACTACTACACTACGCTGTGGCCTCGTACACTTTCAAAATACGCACCCTATTACGGTGACCAGACAACTCAGAATGAACTCAACTCAATACCTTCTTTGAAAAGTCATTAAAAGTGATAAAAAAACTGGTTAAATAGGTTAGGTTACGGGTTATTTTCAATATTTTTTTTCATTGTTTTTAACAATGAACCCCTAATACAGAACGCTCCAAACTTAAATGCCGACCTGAACTTGATACGATCCATTCTCACACAGTTACAGTCACTTGTGCGGGGTAAGAGGAAACTGCGGTCGGTTTACTGACTTTACAATGACCATAAAGAGCCGTTCGCACTGGGAAATTAGTTTATTCGAGTAGCAAATATATTAGTAACCAAAAGCATCCGAACACCACAATTTTAGTAGAGTAGTTTAGTCAGCTCTTTGGTAGAGTCAATCCATTTCGTTCTATTTTTTGGGGCGAGTAGCGACCCCCACCACGCGTTCCTGTGCACTGAAATGTCGATTTAGCAGAGTTCATCAGTAGACGCGCAGATTTGTCGTCACGTTGGAGTGAAGATGCTACTCTAAAATTCTTTATTTATACTGCTGTAGCTCTTTCGTGTCCATAGTTTAATTATTTTCATGTCACTAATTTATTCTTTCACCTCTTATAAATTAAGCATTACAATCAGCTTAATTACCATATTTACTTTGTTGCGTAGCAGCCCGTCATCTTGCAACGCAGGGCTCACTAATGTACTCTACTTGACGGTAATGCGAACGCTTTTCAGTGAGTCAAGTAGCAAGTTACTCGCTACTCGACTAAACTATTCTCCCAGAGAAAGATAAGCAAAAAATATGTAAGATTGAACAACCTCAAGTCGGTAATAAAGTTTAGCTTGTACTATTCATATCTCTATCTTATCGTTTCGCGCGTCGTGTTGTTCTGGGATAAAAAACTAATTTATTATTATGATGAAGATGACTGCCATCTTACGGATTATATTATCTGAGTACTTTTAAATAAAGAACTTAGCATTGCTGTGTTCCAGTAAAGCTTCTTATTTGTTGCGCAAAAAATACCTAGATGGCGCTGATTGACAGATGTAGAGATACTTTTTTTTAAAATTGTTGGAGTATAGCTTTGACCGCTGTCGGATAGATGGCATTACAATAATCATTTTTTGACCGTTCAAATTTTAAATAAGTAAAAATAAAATATTCGGGAGCTACTTAGGGTGCCGTATTATTTATCCCCGCTCAAAAAGAAGAAGATGGAGAGATATGTAATTACAATTACGAATGTTGGAGAGAGTGCACTAATATTTAAAACGGTAAAATTGAAGCGAAAATTGTAAAAATGTTTAATAAAACAGGACTCGTTAAAAAAATCTCTTGGGGCTCTTTACAACAGCATTTAAAAACACTGTGATTTTTTTCATTTATATAACTTGTAAAATAACTGAAACAGACGTGAAAATAATAATTTTCCCCAATCTCAATGTCATTGTTCTCTGAAGAGGGGATGAGAAAGGGCACAAAATCCACCTTTTATTCAGTATTTGAACCTGTAACCTTAAATGAGAAGCAAGGGTTAACGAAGTTCGTAGAAGTGGATGGAGGGCATCTACTTCACAAAGTTGTATGGCCTCGAAGCTCATCATTTGGTGCGATAGCTGACAGATACATACAGTACATTACTGCTCACTATGGCTCAAATGTGGCAGTAGTTTTCGATGATTATCCCGTAGATGCTGTACAGAAAAAACACAAAGAGCTCTGAGCGTCTTCGAAGAGCCAAGTTACATTCATCGCGAGAGATAATCGCTGATGAGAAAACCGTGGCACAGGTTCCTCAACAGAAATTCTTGTCAAACGTCAAAAACAAGATTCGTTTCATAAAACTGCTGACAACAAAAATGGGAAATCACAACATTCAAGTACTCCAAGCAGAGGATGATACTGATAGGCTTATCATCACTACAGCTATAACTGCTGCCTCTACCTACGATATAGTGGTAGTGGTTGGTGAGGACATTGACTTGCTGATCATCCTTACTGCGATCTCAAACCAACGTGAATTTTTTTACAATAAATATGGAAGAGGCAAAGCATCAGATGTCATGTATTCCAGCATCGCTTCTTCAAAATCCTCTTTGAAAACAGAGCTTTTCCTCTTCATCCATGCCTTTAGTGGTTGTGACTCGACATCCTGCTTCTTTGGCTTAGGGAAGATACAAATGATGTCCATAGTCGAAATAAATCCGGACGTTGAAAAGCAAGCTGCCATTTTTCTCGACACCAACTTTACACCTGACGATATAGCTGCAGCTGGAGAACGAGTCATAATTGCTTTATCCGGAGGCAACCCCAACACCCATAACCTTGACGAGCTGCGGTATCAACTATTCAAATAATACCAATAATTCATTAATTATAAAACCAGCTTCAATCTAGCCAGGTTACCTCCTACACGAGACTCTGCTCGATTTAACTCCTTGCGGACATACCATCAGGTAAAAATTTGTCCTTGCATCAGTTACATATCATTCATCATTTTCTATTCTCATGTACAATCTTCTTACAGGTTCAGGTGTGGTTGGGTCACACTGAACCCTCTCTCCTGGGGGTGGATATCCACGCCACAAGGCCTCAACCCCATAATGATGACCAGAGATGCAGCCCCACAACACCTCTTGCGGATGATTTCTTGCGGCTGCACGAAGGGTTGTGGGAACGCGTGCAGCTGCAGGAAGGCAGGATTAAAATGCTCATCAGTCTGCAGGCACTGTAGCGGGGCCTCTTGTGACAATATACCTGATGTTGAAGTAATAGATATCCCAGAAGGCGACGATCTGTCCGATGTCGAAATGGAGGATGACTTGTGGGCACAAGATGTCGACGATTCATCACCATCTCCTGATGGGGATATGCCACCCGGAACCTCAACCGGGACCTTACAAGAGGGCTAAATTAATTAAATTTTTTGATTTTGAATATTACTCAGTTTCCTAACAAATAAACTTAGGTATTAACTTTTATTGTACTTATCTTTTTTAAATAAATAAAAAAAAATAAAAAGAAAATACTTTGTTTTTTGTTTTAATCTTTTTTACTTCATTATTCGTAGCTTAGCTTAAGATGAAGCCATAGTAAATAATGAAAAATCATACAAAATCATATGTTTTTGTTTTGAAAATTTGATCGCTTAGAAGTATTGTAGATGCTTCAATTAAATACCGCGTGTAGAACATACCTTGGCCCTTAAAAATATCGGTCAGTTTTTTTATAAGTCTTTTAATAAGTCTATAAAAAAATAAAGTATAAGGTCTGTAAAAAACACTTTTATGTCCAAACTCTCCTATTTATAAACCCCTTTTCGGGAATGGTTTTATTGTTTAATGTAGCAAATTCAGTTTCTTTTATAATAATCGCAAAAAAAAATATTTTTACGCCCGAAGTTCACAAAATAAAATAAAATATTCATTTTCGCGTTGTTATTTTACAATACGGCCGGCAGTAGACGAATTTGGATTTTCAAAGTGAATTCTATGCCATCCACCGAAGGGCTACATGACTAGATAGTCTAGTCACGCCCGTTTTTTTATCAGTTCGCCCCCGAACGGAGCGGGAAACTCCTTTCGGTCGCTTTGTTCCGTGAAATCATTTTTAAAATTTTGTTTTATTACAATAAACAGTGCGTAAAAAATGAGTTAATGTTTTTTACAGGCCTTTACGAAATCAACCTGTAAAAAAAAATTCTCAAATACCTTTTCCAACCTTTCCAAAAGCTTTTTCTCAAGTATTTTTAAACTCCTCCCATAAAGGGCGTGAATTCCGATTTCGATTTTTTCCTGAACTAGTGGATCGCCTTAAACATCATCATCCCATCATAAAAGTACAGGGCTTCGATAGTATAATCAGGGTCAAAATTCATTCAGAACGACAGAATAGCAAAAAATTTCGAAGTTCGAAAAAAATGATAAATTTTAAAGGCTTAATCTCAAAAAGTATTGGGTCTACAGAGACAGATCTAGTATCATATTGTAGAAAATTTAGTCTACTTTACAAACATTTTAAAAAGTTTTTTCAAAAACTAGTCCATTAGGGTTATAATCGCCGAAATTTGAAAATAAAACGATTTTTTCGCGGTTTGCGCTCGAGGTCACAAACTTTGAAAGGCTCAATCTCGGAAACTATTGGGTCTACAGAGACAGTTTTAGTATCATATTGTAGAAAATTTAGTCTACTTTAAAAACGTCATCAAAAAGTTTTTTCAAAAACTAGTCCTTTAGGTTTATAATCGCCAAAATTTGAAAAAACAACGATTTTTTCGCGGTTTTTTCGATTTTTGACAAAGTTGCATTCGGCGCTCGAGGTCAAAAATTTGGATTATTCATTAGGCTAACATCATAAACAAGTCTGCAAAAAAATCAGAACTACCGGATTTAACGCATACTGTGATATATAAAGTTACTGGACTATGGGGGGGCCTCTCCAAACGCCACCATCCCACCATGTTCTCTTGATCAAATCCTAAAAAAGGCTTTAGGCACCAGGACAATGTAAAAAAAAAATTGTCTTTTTTATTTAATTTTCTGAAAGATGAATTTGTTAAGAATGCTCTGACCAAATGTTTTACGAAATTCGAAAAATTAACGGAGATACAGCATTTTATGTGAAACCGTTTTAAACACCTTGTATGTTGAATTATCCTTCAGCAAAACTTTGAGTATCTCTAGATCTAGCCCGCCACGCATCAAGACCTGGACAAACCTCACCCCATGAACCCGGGCACCCCTGCTAAGTCACCAAACGTAGCGAACCACTTGAGGTGACCTATGGCATAGGTGTTGGTTATCCACTAAATGGTTCCCGGGACGGCGGTACCCATACCCGCCTCCCAAATTAATATTAACCTCTTTGGGGAAACCTGGTTCAGCGTTCGCAGATATGGCCCCTGGTAAATTCTTAGTTAATAAACAATTATTGCAGCCTTACTGTTAAGAATAGAGACATCCATGGGATGATTGCTGTAGATAATCATTGATTTAATCTTGATCGGGCTATTAAGAAATAATGAATACTAGAGACATCTAGGTAATTTTTATTGAAGCTAGTTAGTGTTACTAACTGACTAGAATATGCCACGTGACTCAGTAGGTTCCGACAGTCATCTTTTTATTATTATTGTCTGTTGTTGTAAGCCTTATCTACGGGTATTTTGGTATTTTCTATTTTTTAATAGTATAAAAAGGGTGTTGTTCAAAATACTTGTCTCTCTCGCATTAATCGATACCTAGGGTACAGTTCCCTTAATTCCCCAGGCGGGGTCCGGGCCAAATTATTATAAAGTGTTGATTTCATTGTTGTAAATTCGAAGTGATTGTAAATAAAAACGACTCCATATTAAAAAGTGTTTTACAATATAAAAAAGTCCACTACCCCGATGAAATGAAGTTATTGACACTTAGTAATAAAAGTGTCATAAATTTTTCACGAGTGATAAAAAACCATTTATTTATCAGTTGTACAAAATTTACAAAAAACCTTTATTAGTTTTAGGTTAATTGTTTTGTTTGATGGGAACGGTTGCATGCTGCGCGGCCTTTTACATAAAAAAACTTAATTTTGGATTTGTGACCAAAATACCCAACATAATTGAATATCGAAATGTATAGCGAATAAAAAAGTTTTTTCTTGGATAGAAATGAATTGATATACGACGTATATTTGTATTCCAACAAAAATCGTTGGGAAATTTATATTTAGGATTGCAGTTTTAATAACATTTTAATTTTTTTTAAATTTATTTAATCGTATAAAATTGTTGTATTTAACGCACCAGATTTAAATGTCCGGGTTAAATTTTCCCCACAGGAAAAACTAAACCCTTTCACACACTTCCCCAAATGATCATCTAGTCAATCCACGCAATGCAATTGCACTATATAAGTATTATAAATACAAAACAATACAATAACAACATGTCAACCTACCAGAGACCAAATAGGACAATAATTCACCGACTCCATCAGAGGGTTCGGCTCTGTGGAATTCCTAATTCGACCTATAAATCCTACTGATCCCTCAATATAAATATTTAAAAAGTCTTTTGTAATCCTACATGTATTTAAAATTACTGATTTTTGCATTTTTATATATAAATTCTTTGACAAATCTAATATGCCTAAATTTTGAATAAGAGACCTGGGTATAATGCCAGTAGCCGAAATGACAAATGGTAATATTTTTATAGTCTGAGAATGCCAAATTCTTTTAATCTCATTTCCTAAATCTGTATATTTTCTTATTTTTTCAGAAACAGATTTTCGAATATTACAGGAATTATTATTATTAAAATAAATATTTTAATAATATTATTATACAATCAGTCACAAATAATTGGCAATGTTGCTTCTAAAATCATGAAGACTTGATTTCTATGGCCTGTATTTTATAATTTAAAGCACAAATTAATATAGCATTCAGTGTCTATACTAGATATTTGCTATACTTTTAGATTAAAAAATAATTATACCATCTGGTTTGGTATTTTGACTTCAAATTCAAAATTAGGTTCAGTATGGAAAAGGCCGCGCAACTGTTCATCAAAAGAGGGAACCGGATGGCGTTTTGTCCATACAAACGTATTCCCCATTTTCCTCTCTGGATTTTGACACCATTGCAAATATTTTAAATATAATGTAGTTATCGACCACTTGTTTGTACATTTTGCTTTATTTGACAATTTTTTTTTTTTTACAGACTCTAGGAGAGCTCCACACAGGAAGTCCCGAGGAAAATAATTTCCCTCAGGGCCTATGTCATCTTTGGGGATGCTATATGGAGGGTTTTTTAAGGAAAGGAAGAAGAGGAGAGTTCTGGGAAGTAAAAGGGTTTAGGGGGTGGGTAGGAATCTGGGGTTAAGTGTGTCCTGGTCATCAGCTCCAAGACCTAGACAAACCTCACCCCATGAACCCGGGCACCCCTGCTAAATCGTAGTTATTATTATTACCAAACGCACTTATTATTAATTATTATTAAACAAAGTTACTTCGTAAAGGAGTTAGAACCGTCCAAAAAATGATAAAATTGCCGGATTTGAATGCCGTCAACAAATGTTCAGTATACAAAGTATTTAAAAAAGGCAAAACCCCCAGATATAGAGTATTTTCTTCTAATACAGTTAGTAAGAATAATCTTAAAAATCGGTCCAGTTTTGGAGGATGAAAACGGGGAATACAAAACCTCGATTTTTATTTAGGTACCTAATATCAATTAGTAAAAATATTCCCGGTACTATATATACAACCAGCATTTTATACAAATAATAAATGTAAAAAAATCATCCTTAACAACAAAGATAGCGATATTAAAACCAAAAAAATGGGTGTTTATAAACTCAATTGTAAAGACTGTAATTGCTTTTATATAGGTAGAACAAATAGACATTTTAGGTAAGTGTTAGAACATTTCAGGGCATCAAATGGCAATAGCGAATCTGAGTACGCAGATCATTTATTAATAAATGTTCATAATTTTGACAAAAACTATGGACTTAAAATATTATATACGCGGGTTATAAGGTATCACAGATAAACAATTTAGAGATTTTATAAATTAGGAAAAATGTTAATAATAAAGCAAACATAATTAATAAACTACAAATTTTCATAAACCCTTTTTTGAACCTTTTCCCACTTAACCGGTCTTTCCCTACTAATGACTTTGAAATCCCTAATTTTAATAAACTTCCCCCACTCTTACCCCTTCCCCTCCCTACTACCCTTTCCTCCCATATGTGATCTATGTTTAATTTTTAAGTTTAGTACACACTTGATCCTAATGAACATCGTTCATGAAACATGTTAATTGTATATAAATAAAAGTGTTGTAAACAAAAATAATAATAATTAAAATAAATAATGCCATCACAAAGTGAAAACCTTTCCGAAGAAGTTTTCTTCGAAAAATTAACCTAATATCAGCCTGAGGCGCAGTTGTCCCTTTATCTCAGTATTCGGGGCAATTAAGAGCGACAGTGACAGCATTCATTTCTCCAGCTCTGAATAGACGGGTCCATGAATCATGATTTATTATATATACCTAATAACCACAAGAAAAATTACATCGAATTTACATTCCCCGTAGGTAATCAAATAAAAAAGTACTACACGCATTCTTCGAGTTATTTATTGAATAATCTCATCCGTCAAAAGTCCGCTAAGTTTAACAAGCGTTAGATATCAATTATGTGGGGAATGTATTCTTTATGCATGTTAGGGAGGGAGAGGGGAGGGGTAAGGTGAGGGTTTGATGTGGTATTGTGGCGCAGGGGGCGCCCCGCAGTCTCAGTTTGTTTAGGGGGGCCCTGGCGGCGGGGGGCCGCAGCCCGAATTTATCAAAGCAAAGGTCACATGTACCCACCCTGAATCCTTGGAGAGGTGGAAATGAAATTCTTGACTGCAACAAGTTATTTGCCTTTTTCGGAACCTTATGTAGGCACCTACCTATCTATTAATTAGTTTATTAAATCCATAATTCATTAGGGTAGGTAGATGGAAATAAAAATAAAATAAATAAAAAAACAAGAAATTACTAAGAAGATTTTCCTGTTGTAGAACATCGCTTACAACTTCCATCATCCTCATCCATATCATCCTCACTTTCACTGCCCACATTTTTTCTCAATTTATTTTTTATTTTTTAATTTAGCTTCACTCAGGAGGCCCTGAGGAGAAAAAATCCCTCACGGCCTGTGTCATCTTTGGGGATGATGTGTGAAGGGTTGGTGTATTTAGAGAAAGGAAGGAGAGTAAATTCTAGGATGAAAAAGGTTTTCGAAGAAGAGGGGTCGGTAGGAATCTGGAAGTCCCCGTGTGTAGGAGTTACGGAGTTATGAATCCATCTCAGATCCGGCCCGCCACGCAGTTGGTGGGCAGGCAAATTCGCCGCCAAGAACTGAATACACCTCACCCATTGACCTATGATATCTGATCGAAGACCTCACCCTATGGACCCGGGCACCGCTGCTAAATTACCAAACGCAGCGAACTATTTGGGGTGACCTACTGCAGAGGTGTTGGTTATCATTATATTAAGTTCTGGTAGGTACCTTACTCCGTATAATTATGTACCTAATATTATTATTATTATAGACCGGCGGCGTGGTACAGGGGTAAGGCACTTGATTCGCAATTCGAGGGTCGCGGGATCGAATCCCGCCGTCGGCAAATAATTTGATTAATTTGTGTTATATCACAATTAATTTATTTAAAATAACATATATTATATTTGCAACACGTTCCAGAGTGAAAGGTACTCTCAGTATCGCCCTGGTGTAAGACCACCATTCATAATTGAAGCGTTGCTTGAAATGGCTTTAGCCATGTTTGGTGACCAGATCCGAAGAGCCAAGTACTTCCCCACCTTCCTCCTCCCAATCTTCTTCCTCTCCCCACTACCTTCAGCCTCACAACACACCCCAATCGGGGATGCCATAGTCTCACTGGCTCCAAACGGGAGCAGCTGAGACGCTCGTGAGGTAATATATTGCCCCAATGACAACTTTAACAATTTTCCACTGAAAAACAAAATACGCTTTCTTCCCCTTTGGGTCGACTGTACAGGGGTACATACCACCATTAAAGAATATTTTGGCTGTGTGAAGCAAGAAATTGTATAATTTGTACATTTATCTCGAGGCGTTTGACAGTTTTGTGGTAGATACTCGAATATTTACACATTATTTAATCAGATAGCGTTGTGTACAGATAACGTCTCGTGCATATCGTTTATAAAAGAGTAGCAAGTTGTTAATTTAAATACGCTTTTGGTTCACTTTGAGAATAGATCATTAAAGACGTTTGAAAGTAGTAGCAAGGTAATTAAAATTCACTTTTCGCTTGTTTTGAAAGTAATTGAAAACGGCCCGTGGCAGGTGAAGTGATGGGTAACTACTAATACAAAAAGTAATTATTCAACTTACAAGACTGAAGAAATTATATTGAGAAGTTAATTGGTTTCCCTGAATTTATTCACATGGTTTCTTGTTTTTTTTTTTATATTGTAGGCGAGTATGGGTACTGTCGCCTCGGGAACTATTGTTCGGATAACCAACACCTCTGCCATAGGTCATCGCAAGTGGTTCGCTACGTTTGGTGATTTTCCAGGGGTGACTGGTTGAGGGAGACGTTTTGGACGTTCGTCACTCCTGGACACACTGGACCCTCAGATTCTTACCTACCCTCTATCCAGATTTTCCTTTTCCTTTCTCTAAAAAAACCCTCTACACGGCTGACGAAGGAAAGATGACATAGGCCCCGAGGGAAATTTTCCCCGGACCTCTTGTGTGGAGTGAATAAACAAAAAAATACATAAGTACAATATAATACACATATATACTTTTTTTAATATTGAATTATCACATAAAAGGAATAATTATTCATAATTAATAAGAAAGTGAAAATTTTATAACAAACCTGAAGCTATCTGTTAATTTTTTGTATAATCGCTTAAATTTTGATTTGGATTTATGTGTAAATTGTACAATGTTTGATATTATTTTAGATTTTCACGGCCAAAAGTATTTTCGTTAGTTGTTTTTTTAATATTTTGGGGTGTTATACCGTGTGGCGCTACCTCCTTCTTTGGCCAACGTTTCGGACAGCGTTAATGGGCTCTCCTCACGACACTGCGGCAGTGACTGCAGAGAGTGTGGGTTTGAGCGAACTAGCGCTGTCTCGTTCTAGCGGCCCTTTAAAAAACGAGAGAGCGCTAGTTTGCTCAACTCCACGTGCAGTCACTGCCGCAGTCACTACATGCAGTGTCGTGTGTAGGCCGCTTATGTTGTGCTGATGATGGACACTGTAACGCTGTCCGAAACGAAGGCTAAAGAAGGAGGTAGCGTAACATGACATAACACCCCAAAAACAACTAACGAGAATTTACAAAGTTTTGTCATTGAAATGTTATTTGAAATTCATTTATTTACACTAATATGACAAAAAAAAATAATAATATTTTTCTTTAGTCTTTTGATTCGTGCTTAAGTCACGTAATTTTACAGCACAGGCCTCTAAACAAATAATTTTAATGACTTCCTATACATTAACTATTCTTACTTCGCCTTCGTTGGCTCTCGGGCTCTAAATATTCCAGCCAGCAATTATTAGTTTCTATCACGAACCTTAGGTAAATAGCAAAATTAAGGTGCCAAATAACTTATGCTAATGTTGAGTCCGGATTAAAATTTAAATCTACTGGCTGCCTAATGTATCAGTCGTACAAAGAAAGTACAAAGCCTCTGAGGTGATTATTTTGGACCATATTTGGATTAAATCCATACTTGACAATTTAATTTATTATTTTAAGTGAATTTTTTCTAACGTTTTGATGACTAAAAAAACGAAAAGATTTTTGTGGCGTTCTTTGGTATTCTTGGTCCTAAATTAGGGGCGTCTAAGTTGACAAAAATGAAAAAGGATTTGATGGATTTAACTTCGTTCTTTGTAGTGTTTAATGAACAGTCAGACCTCAGTAAGACCTCATGACCTTCTTCTTCTTCTTCTTCACACGAGGATTTCAAAATGAATTGCAGTCAGTTAGGACCAGTGGCGGTTGTCTTAGTGCATTTGTGCAGTGAACTCCCATAAAACTATAAGTAAATCATACAAACCATATTATAATTTTAAAACTTATGTTTTAAGTACCTAAACCCTGGGGAAGTGAGCATCGCTCACGAAACATGTCGGTTTTTTATAAACAATAACGTGGTAAAAACAAAGAAATCTATTAATTTTTAATTAAAATGGTGCCACAACATAAATTTGCTGTGTTTGTTATTATAATTTCACAAAACTTTAACCCTTCAAAAATTTGGCATTTTTTTCATATGGTCAAAATATTTTCGTTTTACAATAAAATGCAAATATTATGAATATTTCTGAGCACATTCAAAACCCAAAAACTGTTTTAGAAAGGTGATGAAATACGCTTTCAAATAATAAAAATTTTGCACACAAACATAAAAAAGTTTTCAAAATTACTCACCTTTCGTTTTTTCTAACTAAAGTTACTGATAATAAAAAAAAAATTAAAACACACTTTTTTGTCGCTCTGTGTAAAAATAATTTTCAAAAAATTTCCGAAGTTTCAATTTTTTTTTTCAATTTGTGATTCAAAACTTTGTGTACATAAAAGTGTATATTTTACATTTTTAGTGGATATTTTTTAGATTGGAATATAAATAGTGTTGCTTTTCCTTTCTAACACCGATTAGAACATATTTCTAACTACGATAGTAAGGGAGTTACAGCGTTTTACATGAGACCTATGTGCGTTGGGACGAATATGGTCTCCTGTGATTAAACGGGTTAAACAGTGCACCATTCAAATTCAAAGCAAATAATCCACCCATCAGATGATAATCCTCTTACTGCCTAAGAGCGAGTCCGAAATGAATCCCAAATCCCATAGGTGCGTTATGAATATCTGCACACATGGGACCTTCCGTCATACTTCTTGGATTTATACAAAACACTCAAGTGGCACTAGAGCGGTAGACCTGCAAACCTTGGGAATCTAGTAACTGCCTGAGTTCGCAGCACCAGACCTATGAGATTTGAAAGATTTCATAATCTTTTCTTTCATAGATGGCGCGAGATTAATTATTTTACAGAAAAACGCTTTTTATAAGTTATGCTTTAAAATATTTAAATGAATTCATTGTTTGCGCCCGTGCATACGCAATAAGAAAATAAATAAATAGTTTTGTTCATAAAAAAACTCAATCCTTTAAAGAAAGGCTAACAAATACAATATTGTATCGGCAATTCAATCAAATATTGTATTTATTAGTCTTTCTTGAAAGATTTGAGATTTTTTATGGACAAAACTATTTATTCATATTCGTGTTGCGTATATACGGGCGCAAATAATTTATTCATTTTAATATTTTTCAGCATAAATTGTAAAAAGCGTGTTAACCTGAAATTCATAAAATTAAACTCGCGCCATCTGTGAAAGAGTAGATTACGAATTATTTTAAGTATCTTATAAGTATCTATCATTAAGGATTCACATTGATTTGCGTATTGATTATTTATTACAGTATATTTACTGTTAATATATTATTTTTTATTTTCTTATTAACTTACCATTACATATTAATTTTCTAACCGAACCTAATTTTAAATATTATAGATTAAACAACTTGCAAAAAAAAAAAGTTATTTCAAAGCTAATTTCAACATATGGTCACTCTACATGTTTTACGTTATAATGTATTTGTTCCTATAGTGCAGTAGAGGCCCATTCTGTGAGAAATATTATTGTAACAATATTGTCTTTCAACACATTATTTTGTGTACTCTATAAAATTGTTAATCTCAAGTCAAAATGAAGTTCAAAATTTCAATTTAAACAATAACACCTAAATTAAAAATCTAAACAAACAACAAATAAATAAATATATATGGGTTATCGTATCCCATAACTTTGTCAAAACTAAAAGATCACACGGATGGCATTTCTAAGGCGTCACTTACACTATAAAATACAATCATATTTTAATGAAAACGGTCACTTAAATGTGAAAACGGTTTCTTTCATATTTATTTCATAATTATTTGATAGTCACTTTAATATTGCATAAGAAAGATTCGCTCTAATGTAATCGCTTATAAATCATTGTTTTGTTTCATTTTTTATTTTTAATTTTTTACACATATTTAAAAAAAAAACCTAAGGACATATATTTTTTTAAATTTTATCTATTGTTGAAAATGGTATGAACTAATGATATAATGAATGAGAACATTTTGTCTGATCTCTTAACACTTTGTTATTAATTCATATATTTTTATCACTTATTATTTTCTCTGTTTATCATTTTATTTTTAAATTTTATTATTTTGCTTTTACTTAACTGTTTTGCATGACCGATATTTGCGTGTGTTATTTTTATTAAATTGTGAAATTATTAACCCCGATACAGGCGAACCCTAGTGGGGTTAATAATTACATGCTAAAAATATATGTACATAAATTGTGAAGAAGCAATAAATAAATAAATATTATGTCCGTCACTCCTACACACACTAACCCCCAGATTCCTACCCACCCCTCATATCATTTTCCTTCCCAGAATTTCCTATCTTTCCCTTCCTTAAAAAGACCCTCCACACAGCATCCCCTAAGATGAAATTATTTTCCTCAGGGCCTTCTGTGTGGAGCTAACATAAAAAATGAATAGTTTCACGCGTACATTGTGGTTTTATACCGCCGCCAAGACCTAAGCAAACCTCACTCCAATAAACCCGGGCACTAAACATAGCGAATCACTTGGGGTCACCTGTGGCAGAGGTATTGTATTCATATTTTCAGTAAATGAAATGAATTCAATAAATAATAATTTTCCATGCATACGAAACAATGGGAGAACAGCTAATCGTCAAATGGAGTAGAACAGAGTGTTGGTTCATAGTTTTAGATGTAGTGGGTAGTGATAGGTAGTGGGTAGTACCTACCGAGGTGTGGGGCCGGTAGCTCGCCTCTCTCGCGGCTAATTACCGCTCTGGAACAGTTTACACTCGGGTAATGATTTCGGCACCGCGCCTAGCCGCTCAAAACCTCTCACAGTTCTCATTCTCATCTCCAATGATTTGTGATCTTCGTTTTTTCTTTACAACTTCACGCTTTAAAAACCTAACCTAACCTTACCTAACTCAGCCCGCTTGTCTCGATGAAATGCGTCTTATTTGCAGGTGGGTTAAGGACGCTTGTGGCTTGGACGTTGGATGGAGGTTGCGCTCGGAGGCTGCGGAGGTGGTTCGCTTTGATTTGATGCGGCGGGCTTGTGTTTTAGCTTCCCCATATTAGAGGATATTAGTGCCCGCCGCGGAAAGAAACCAATAACTTATCACATCGCTTGAGCACTGGTCAGGCTTTGGAATCGAATCGGTCATGATTTTTTGATATACACTTTGTAAAAATCTTTATTTTATTTTTATTTTTAGTTTTTTTTTTAAAGTACAATCCCGTTAAGCCAATAAAGCATATGAACAAATAAACAATCAAGCAGTTTGTCAACACGATGTTAACCACTCAGGCCTCAACCATATTCTGTAAGTAAGTCAGAATAATTCCGCCTTGTAATAAAATCCAAATAAATGGAATATTTGTGAACGTATCCCTGTGTCAACTGTTAACATGTTGAGCGCGTGTTTGGCGTGTTTCCCGACTGTACACCGGTGCCGAAGGAATCAATGACGCTAGTTCCTCAGAGCATCTTCCATTGAAATACAGTTACAATAAGAATAGAATTCCCAGCCAACGCATGTGCTCTAAAAATTGCAATTTTCTTATTAAGATAGGAGAATCTTTCAAAAGGTTTTACCCGTTTTTGCACAGAGTCGAGGGTATTTTGGGGCTCCAGACCAGAGGTGGCTGCCAAATTCAACCGTGGGACACACTCGCGATTTGTACTAATAAAGAACCTTTTTTGTTTTTGGAGTGTTATGCCGTGTTACCTTCTTTAGCCAACGTTTTGGACAGCGTTGCAGTGTCCTCTAATAAAGAACCTGTCTATTTTGAAATTGTGTAACTGTCTAATATATGTCTAAATTTATTAAATGACATTAATTGGAAAGTATCTACACCCAACTATTTTCTACTCGTAATGTCATCTTTATCATAAGCTATGGAGCTTTTAAAAAATATATAGATAAAAGATGTCATATTTCATTTATTCAAATCAAGTGATTTTTCGAAAAGACTACTGATTTTAAAGTATAAAGTGGAGTAAGTATTGTGAAAAAATAAATATGGCAAATCTCCACAAATTCATGGAAGAAGCAAAGGAGGTAGTTAGTGAACTACTTTTCGCAGTGAAAGATCCCAAAAAAAAATTCAGTAAAGACCAAAAAATTATTATGACGAATAAAGCCACGAATATACTATCGTTATTAGGTCACCTGGCAATTGAAATGTCAGAAGATAAAAATAAAACAGAAATCGCAAATACAGATAAAACATAATGATTACCCTCAAAATAAACAAAAAAAAATTTGTCTAATGAATAGCCTTAAGGCGATCCAATAGTCCAGGAAAAAATCGAAATCGAAATTCACGCCCTTTATGGGAGGAGTTTAAAAATACTTGAGAAAAAGCTTTTGGAAACTTTGGAAAAGGTATTTGATATGAAGGCCTGTAAAAAATATTAATTCCTCTTTTACGAATTGTTTATTGTAATAAAACTGAAATTTAAAATTTATTTCGCGAAACTAAGCGACGTGTAGTCACACGACTGTCTCCCGCGCCGGTTGGGGCGTGATTGATACGAAATAGGTGTTGCCCAGTGCATGGTTCTTGTGCCCATGCCATAAGGCTCACTTCAAGAATCCAAATTCATAGAGTGGGGGCCGTATTGATTGATGTCAAAAATATCAACGAGAAAATGCAATACAAATATTTTATAATAATTGTTACAAATATTTTATTTTATTTTGTGAAGTTCGGGCGTAAATATAATTTTTTTTTGTGATTATTATAAAAGAAACAAACATTATACAATACATTACACATTATACAATAAAACCAAATCCGAAAAGGGGTTTATAAATAGGAGAGTTTGGACTTGAAAGTGTTTTTTATAGACCTTATACTTTATTTTTTTAAAGGCTTATTAAAAGACTTATTTTAAAAAAAATGACTGATATTTTTAAGGGCCAAGGTATGTTCTACACATAGTATTTAATTGAAGCATCTATAATACTTCTAAGCCATCAAATTTTCAAAACAAAAACATGTGATTTTGTATGATTTTGCATTATTTAGTATGGCTTCATCTTAACCTGAATAACTTATCCACCTGTTTTGGCTGCAGTTTTTAAAGCCGTGCCGACGCCTCATATCGGTGGATAGGTGAGCAATTTTCAGAAACGAGAGATAGATGGCCGACAAAGGGTGGCACGCCCCTCCCCCGCCCCCCACCCCCGCCAACCTTCCTCCTCCCATCTCCTTCCCGCCCCCGGCACCCGGAGGTTGTCATTAGCTGAAAAAAAAATTGATTGTTTTTTATGGAGGTTAACTTATCGCCTAATTGCATTATAAGAAATGTTTACGGTCCAACGGATCGAACCGAAGATATTAATTATATTATAGGTGTTTTAAATTGGAGGACGTGAGAAGACGAATTATTTTGATGTAAACTGACAAGTGATTTTATATTTTGAGACGGGTTTCCGTTCTGCTGCGCTTTTTGCAAATGCACTTTGGATAACGGCAACGAATCCGGATATTAATTTATCAATAATTACATGTATTATTACATTTTGCATTCGAAGTACCTGGGGCAAGGGCGGATCCAGCTTTGGCGCCAGGGGGGGGGGGGTCACATAGCGCCAGGGGGGGGGGGGTCACATAGTCGTGGTCAAGTCACAAGAAGTTATAATTTATTTTTTATAATAATAGATACAAGTAAAAAGTAAGTCCACCTAGGTCCTGAACCCAGCCCATGGGGGGGGAGGGGTCATGGCCCCCATGACCCCCCCCCCCCAGGATCCGCCCTTGACCTGGGGTCCTAGCATGGACAATCGATTAAAATTGATAGGATAACTCATCGTTCCCTAGCATGATTGCAGATCGACAATTATTATAAGTAATAATTATTAGCCTGAAACACTTACCTACTTTGAAAAAATCTCCTGAGAAAAGATACATGCCGCCGACGGGACTCGAACCCGCATCCTTCTGATTTCAGGTCAACTGCTCTGTCCACTGAGCTACGTCGGCTCTTCTTAAAACTTGACTTAAAACATAAGTTAAAAAACTGGTAAAATAAATAAGTGGAAATAAGTTAAAAAGTGTTTTAATTTCAATTTTAATAGAATAAATAACAGTTCACAATGACTAAGTGTTCTTAAATATATTCGACTTCAACTGTTGTTTATACGTTAGCGATCAGCAGTTGTCTTAGGGAACGATGAGAAGTTACCGAAAGTTATCCTATCAATCCTTATAGATCGACCATGCTAGGACCCCCGGTCCCCTAGCATAGTCGATCGATTAGAATTGATAAGATAACTTTCGGTGACTTTAAAAGACCTTTCGATAAGATAACTGTCGGTAAATCTGAGAATAAATCTGTAAATTCCCTAGCATGACTGCAGATCGCCAACGAATAAGAAACCGTTCACAATGAATAAGTGTACTTAATGTATTCGACTTCAAATGTTATTTGTACGTTAGCGATCTGCAGTTGTTCCAGGGAACGATGAGAAGTTACCGAAAGTTATCCTATCAATCCTTATCGATCGACTGTGCTAGGGTTCCTGGTGTTCATGCGAAAGAAGACATCCTCTGCGGCATGGAGGTGGCACGGTAGAGGATACTAATAGTACCACCCTGGTAAAAAACCACCATCCTGAATCTGACTTCTGAATGTCGTTTTTTTTTACATTAGCTCCACATTGGAGGCCCTAACTAACTAACTAACCATCACGCCGTTTCCCCGCAGGGGTAGGCAGAGAGGACGGACTGCCAAACAACTCGATCTTGGCACACACTCCTTGCCTCGTTCACATTCATACATCGACTCATACATGCTCTTCTATTATTGTCTGGATAGGAATCATTGTCTGAATTGTCATTGTCATGAATCAGGGTGGATAGGAATCAGGGATTCAGTTTGTCCAGGAATGACGGACGTATGAATCTATCCTCCCAACTAGTGTGCAAGGATCGAGAGAATCCGGCTGGACATGTAAAAAGGTCTCCCTCAACAAGTCTTTATCGATCGGGCTCGTCACACAGTAGGTGGGCAAACGCATTCGCCGCCAAGACCCAACAGTACTCACCCCATGAACCCGGGCACCCCTGCTAAGTCACCAAATGCAGGGATCCATTTGGGTGACCTTTGGCAGAGGTGCTGGTTATCCAATTAATGGTTCTTTGGGGCGGGGGTAGAATGCTTGAAATGACTTTTGCCGAAATGACCTTCCTCTTCCCCACCTCCTTCCCCTTCAGCCTCGCATCACCCGATTGGTTCCGGTTAGTAAGTAGCAATAATAATTGGTTTCTACGTACTCTTTGATATTATTGCGGTAAATTAAAACAATCATAAAGCATGACATTGGATCTACGTTCAGCTCATGTACTATGGAGCTTTGAAATTTTCAGTTAATTTAGAAAGATACGCAAAAAATAAAACTTAAAAAAAATATTTTTTACTCCAGTAAGAATAATGTTTTGGAAAGAGATGTGGGTACTTTGTCTCGGATGAACACGGGTAGCAATTACTAGTAATACGCATATAAACAGCAAAATTATCAATAATGTAGACGTTAAGAGCTAAATTTTAAGAAGAAATTTTAACAAATTTATTCATTCGATGTTCCCATAAAATTACAAAAGAAGCGCTGCATACTTCCGTTCCGATATAATGTTGGCCTCTTCGACACCCATGTCCCTACAGTAGGTAGACACCTCCAAGATAAAAAAATATATTATAACATGTCCAGGAGCACATTGCGCATAAGACGTTAAAACCCGCGGCACGAAACATCATGCAAAATTTAAAATAGGATGGAAAAAAACGATAAAAATCCAGCAAAAATGAGCGGCTAATTATGCATAACCTTACGAATTTCAGACAATAGTTCGCGGGAATACATTATTAATGATAATCGATTTAAAAATAAATCCGTGCCGTCCCTGGGCTGGACCTCCTTTTATTTACGGGCCCCGCCGCTGATAATTACACGGACAGACTAATTACATCAGCCCGGGGCAAAGGCGGCTCGTGTACGATTTATTCACACGTTCAATTTCACTCGGGGCATATTTTTTTGAGGAAACTAATTAAGCCTCGGCTCCCGTACAGTGTAAATTACAATACATTTCACAGCATTTTGGTGATTTGTCTTTGGTAAGACTCGCCGCCGCCGATGGATGTGATGAAGTTTGTAATAGATTTGAGAATTTAGAACCGATGAATTATATCCTCGTGTTGGTTGTTTTGTATGACGGAATATTATAATATTCTATAATTAATCTTGCAGCCACCTTAACTTGTAACCTGTATCTAGTAGCTGGGAAGAAAATAAGTAAATTATCCCGTGGTAATAACTGTCATTACCATAAATTGATAATTTACATACCTACATAATAACTATTCATTTTTTGCTTTACATTCCGAGTAAAACTTGTAAAAACACGATAAGGCCCGGTAGTACTAAGCGTTCAAAAAAAGAAGAGGAGATATGTAAATGCGAATGTTAGAGGGAGTGAGCTATTTAAAACGATAAATGTGAAAATGTTTAATAAAACACGACTCGTTTAAAATTCAGCAAAAATCTCGTGGGAAAAGTATAACGTTAAAGAAACACTGTGAATTTTTTCACACATATAACATATAAAATAACAGAAAAAAACGTGTTTATAATAATTTTCGGAGCATACTTGGGGATTTTTTTCTATCGAGGGAATCGGACGTTAATCATAGCGGCTGTACGGTTTAAATTTAGGAATTCGACTCCGAGTACAACTCTGAAGCCGCGCCATATGAAACCATCCGTGAACGTGAACCGAATTAAAGCAAGTAGCTAATAATGCCAACAGATGGCGCCACTTACGTTAACAGCTAGCATGAGGAGTCGGCAGGCACAGGAACTCTTGGATTTGCATTTTAATTAATCTCTCCGGTCTGGATACGGATGATAGTTTGTGACTAAGATACTGCCCGCAGGGCCTAGCAGAAAAAGCCTGCGGAGCGGGTTTTTACCTGCTAGTTCCATATGTTATCTTAAACAATAACGTAATATTTTTTTTGAACCTTAAAAACTTAAAGTGTTCAAAAGAAAGCTTTACATAGGTAGTATATGATGAAGTCGCTCCCGCTCGTTTTCACCAATATATTGAGTAGTTTTTAGGTTATATCATTTGTCAAGATTTTGTCTGGGAGCGGGTTGGCAAGCGGGCGGTGTGGATTTGATTTAACAGATGGCGTTGGTTATAAAGGTCGGATAATGGCATGGCGTTGTGTTTCGTTAGCCACAGCAACGTGTGGCCGGGTCTGCTAGTTTGTTAAAAAACGGTAGAAATTCGGAATGCCGCGGCTTTAAGTTGCAAAAAACGATTAGATTAGAAATCGCCTCGATATAAGTAAGTTGGTAGGAGTGTTAAAAACTAGTAAAATGTTACTATTACTTTCCTATTTGTAGCAATAATTGAAAACAAGATTAAAATAAATAGGTGGCTGTGTGACTTTATACAGCTTCAACTATAAATCAAATTTCATTGTGACTGTTTTGTTTGTCGTAATTTTATATATTGTGACCGGCGCACATTCCTACCCAAGGAATTTAATTTAGTTATATTTTATGCATGTTTTATACGCTTGAAACTTTTTTTAAATAGCAACACCGGTTTCTTGGCTTTACCATATTGGCTTACGATAATTGCATTCTTTTACACTTGCCCGTACTTACGTTGTATATGAAAATAATGCTGTGGATAATCAGTATAGCGCCGTTCTTGTGAAAAAAAGCATAATTGTTTGACCGTACGCATGAAAGCATTTTGACCGATAGCTGAGACGGGCCGAGAATCGGCGATTAACGGGGACCTTCAAATTTTAACAACAAATATCAATTTGATCGTCAACCAAACGTGAAAGAGTTCGAAACTTTATGATATGGTTCCAAATAGGGATGTCGAAAGTGAAAAAAAATATCGATATATCGATGTTTATTAAAATATCAATATCGACGTCGATATATCGAGGAAAAAATATCGATATATCGGTCAAATTTTAAAGAGATTTTGCGTTTTTAAAATAATAGTGAATTCAGCTCAATATTATCATTGTAATTTTTGTACACAATTTGCCTTTTTTAATGTTCAAAAATCTCAATAAAAATGAAACTATTTTTATCACTATTCATTTTTATTACGTAATAATTACAAAAATATCACAAACTAAAAAGCTGTCTTCTAACTTATATATAAACTGAGATGCATACAAAGTTTGTATGCGTCTCAGTAACATTCTATTGGCGTATTAATCTGTCAAAAAGGACTTCGTGTTTGGAACAAGGTATAGTCAATAATTATAGACAATTGGGAACCAACACATAGGAGTGGCTTAGAAAAAAATGGCGAAAAATAGCATACATTTCTATGTATGTACATACACACATGAAATAGTATTGGTGATATAAAATACGAATGCAAAGACAATAGATTTGTAAGCTATTAATAGTTAAAATTTCAACCGCCAGATGTCATGACCCAATACAGTTACTTTTTTCCGTTCGTTCCTATACGGTTTTGGATTCTAGTGACTTTAAATACATAAATTAAAAAAAAAATCGTTTTTGATACAATTTTCGATATTGGATATTTTGTATCGATATATCGAAATATCGGATCAAAAAATATCGGCTAAAAATATCGATATTTTTAATTAAAAATATCGATATTTCGATATATCGATATTTTTTCAACAGGCCTAGTTCCAAATGTTTAATGGATATCCAAGCCTTAAGATTTTAATCTGAATAAGCGCTTTCTTTAGTTCATAAAACTTTTAAAATATTATAACCTCGCAACGATTAAAAGAGGTATAAGTAGATATTTAACTGTGGTCACCGACACTCTTAAAACAGCCCAGGGAGCTTACAGCTCAATTCAGTATACCTACCTGCTACTGAACCACTCCAGCCGGCCGGCTCAAGGCGTTAACTATTTCATTTTATGTTATTTAGAAAAACCAATAGAGCCTTATCTCGCAAAAAGGAACCTAGGAGCTTACTGCTCAATTTCGCCATTCGGGTTGTGACGTTGGTACGCGCAATTTGATATCTATAACGTCTACTTTCCTTTTCCGAAGAAAACTTCTACCACTGAGCCACGTCAGTCGCCGACATTCCCAAAACGATCCATATAATATTTATTTAGGTATTATTCCATGCAGTTAACACAGTTAGGTCAAAGTAAAGTCGGGTAAAACTGCTACAATTGTTACTCTAATTGTTACAACCTGCACCTCATACTATAATATTTTAACACATTTTTGTATTTTTATTCTTTAAAGTTCACTTTCCGTTTCTCCTAAAATAACTCCCCTTTTATCTGATTCCTGACAACGATTTTTACTCTTTGTTTAATTTTGTAACCACAATTACATACATGGTTATTGTAACATTATTTTCTTAATAATTAAATTACCTCATTGGTACTGTGAATCAATTATTGTAAAATTGGGCCGCTGCTCCCATCTTTTTGATCGATCGATCCGGGTCTCCGATCAGCTAAGTGATTTGTTTAGTAATGCTCGATTCGCCTGTTAATCGGAGAGTTGGTTTACGAAGAGTGTATTTATGCATTTGAGGAGTGTTAAGCCAAAATTTAGCTCAAAAGTTGATCAGTAGGATTGGGAACAATGGCCGTGAGTAATCTTTAACGATTATTATTAAAGCCACGTTAATCATAAATATATTAATAAATAAACGTGTAAAGTTCTCGTGCCGCCTCTGCGCCGGTCAGGACTGAGGTGTGAAACTGAGAGGCGCCGCTCTGTTATTAGCCGGACTAATGGCAGACCTTTCCCTCTCTCCTTCCCCTCCCCAGCACTTCCTCACAGCATCCCCTAACATCACCAGCCATCGGACCAACCTTACCAGACATACCGTTTCCCGAACCGCACCGTCTCAGATGAACTCATAAAAATAACAGTCTTTTTTGAAAAATGGTTTTTATCATATACGTCCAAATTTATGTAGTTTTGTTGGAGTGGTGATGTTTTAATCCGTAATTATTATGTTATTTCTGGTAGGTGTGTCAATTGCAATCAATGCTTAAGGTTCGATTTTTTGTTAAACGAAATCTTTTACAATATCTCTTGTGAATTATTAGGGGTTCGCTTGCAGTGTAATGGAAGACTTGTTTCTAGAAGGCCTTACTTTTAATAGAATTGAAAAAATAAGTGTTTGCCTTCGTTGTCGGTAATTTATTCACATTGCATGGCGTGCATAATTAAAGGGTTGGCGAAATTGTGTTCGAGTACCAAATCACAAATATGTGCAAAATAGGTTTAGTCTTTATGCTAAGGTAATAAGTAGGTACCAACCGTAAGTATTTATAAAAAAGAAGATAGCTCTAAAATATATATATTTATAGGTAGGATCTTTGTTAGTAAAGCCTTATTTGGGTAAACAATTTTCACATGTTTTAAGTAAAGGCATTCTCGCTTAAATATCATTTAAATTACGATAAAACGTAATCTCTATTTGGGAGGCGGGAATGGGTACCGCCGCCCCTGGAACCATTTATTGGATAACCAACACCTCTGCCATGGGTCACCCCAAGTGGTTCGCTACGTTTGGTGACTTAGCCCGGGTATATGGGGTGAGGTTTGTCTGGATCTGGCAGCGGATGACCTGGACACACTGAACCATAGATTCGTACCCACCCGTTTTACCTTTTTCCTTCCCAGAACTTCCTCTCCTTCCTTTTCTGTCTTTAAAAAGACCCTCCACAGAGCAACGCCAAAGATGACATAGGCCCTAAGGGAAATTATTTTTCTCATGGTATTTTGTGTGGAGCTGAAGTAAAAAAAAAAATGTAAACACTAAATATGGATATATTTTTTTTTATGTGAATACCGCACAAGAGTCCCAACTGTATCAACAAGCCAGTGAGACTATGACATCCTCAATTGGGGTATGTTGTGGGAGGTAATTTGGAGGGGAAGGAGATGGAGAAGAAGCAGGTGGGGAAGTACCTGGCTATTCAGATCTAGTCATCAAACACGGTTAAAGCCATTTAAATCAAGTTTTCAATTCTGAATGGTGGTCTTAAACCAGAGCGATATTGAGAGTATCTTCCACTCTGGAACGTGCCGCAAATTACTAATATTATTTTAATTAATTAATTGTAAAATAACACAAATTAATCAAATTAAATTTATTTACGCACGCCGAGATTCGATCCCGCGACCTTCGGATTGCGAGTAGAGAGTCTTACCCCTCGACCACGGAGGCCGTTATAAAAAGAATGTCATAATAATGCCGGAATGATATTGCGCATCCATTGACGGCTGTTCGGGGGATAATCTCTCACGACCGTGAAAGGGATATAACTTTTATAACACGGTTTAGTAATTAACAATCCGCCATTGCTGACCTCTGTGGCTAATTGTAGAGGGGAGTCGGCGCGGAGTTCCTTCTCCTCTCCACTCTTCCCCCCCCCTCCTGCGGGGAACATCGATAATTGCTTCAACATATTGGTACGTCCCATCCGCGGCCCTTTAGCGAGAGCCGTTAAAAGTGATTACGTTGTGATCACTATATGGCTTTCTTCCTATTTTTTAAATTTGTCTTAATTTAACTTAAGACATATTTATATACAAATTGTTTTTATTCATTTGCTGCATCCTTTTCGAGTCACATTCTTTTTGAATTTCTTTACCAGATCGTAAAGTTGAGGGATACGTCACTCATGTTAATTATAATTATAATTATTTTTTGTAATCACGTTTAAACATCCACGTTAATTATAATACGGATTTTGTCATCACGCTTAAACACCCACGTTAATTATAATATGGATTTTGTCATCACGTTTAAACATCCACGTTAATTATAATATGGATTTTGTCATCACGCTTGAAGAATGTCTCGATTCTCAATTTTTGCAAGCGATTTAAATGACCAAACATTTATCTATTGTTAAACAAGCATTCGATACTAAATTTGTACTTTAAGACATTGTTTTTTCTCTTCGCTTATTCTTTTTTTTATGAGTTCAAAATTGTAGTTATTAACTAAAGCTTCTACGAGGAATTCAATCGTAACACTTGTTTCATTCAATAAATAATATGTTTATATAATTAATCAATGTAATATGAAATTATGATATGAACTAAATTTGTCAATTTGACTGGCCTAAAACAGGATCCATTCCTAGTTGGCTAGTCAAAGTTTCCACATATGTTTCATTGTATAATTTTATGTGAAATAAATATTATTATTATTTAATTTTAGAAGTAGGTATTTACTGGATAATCAACAAATCTTCCGCAGGTCACCCCAATTGGTTCGTTACGTTTGGTGACTTAGAAGAGGTTCCCGGGTGATTGGGGTTAGGTTTGTCCAGATATTGGTAGCAGATGCGTCTGATCTCCTACTGTGTGGCGGGCCAGATCAGGAGAGGTTGAGGGAGACCTTTTGACCTCTCCAGCCAGACTCTTTCGACCGTTGGCCTTGCACCGCAGTCGGAGGGATGGATTCATATGTTCGTTGGACACACTGAGCCCATATTCCTACCCACCCCTCATATCTTTTTCCTCCCCAAAACTTTCTCTCCTTCCGTTACTTAAAAAGACTCTCCGCAGTTTTCCTCAATATGACATAGGCTTTGAGGGAATTTATTTTCCTTAAGGTTTAGTCTTTATGCTAAGGTAATAAGTAGGTACCAACCGTATGTATTTATAAAAAAGAAGATAGCTCTAAAAATATATATTTATAGGGAGGATCTTTGTTAGTAAAGCCTTATTTGAGTAAAAAATTTTCACAAGTTTTAAGTAAAGGCATTCTCGCTTAAATATTATTTAAATTACGATAAAACGTAATCTCTATTTGGGAGGCGGGAATGGGTACCATCGCCCCTGGAATCATTTATTGGACAACCACCACCTCTGCCATAGGTCACCTCAAGTGCTTGGTGACTTAGCCCGGGTACATGGGGTGAGGTTTGTCTGGATCTGGCAGCGGATGTCCTGGACACACTGAACCATAGATTTGTACCCACCCGTTTTACCTTTTTCCTTCCCAGAAGTTCCTCTCCACAGAGAAGACCCTCCACAGAGCAACGCCAAAGATGACATAGGCCCTAAGGGAAATTATTTTCTCAGGGTATCCTGTGTGGAGCTGAAGTAAAAAAAAATAATTTAAACACTAAATATGGATAAAATTTTTTTATGTGTGAATACCGCACAAGAGCCTTTATTGGACAACCACCTTCTGTACGGAGCTAATGTAAAAAAAGTACTTCGAAAATAAACTACTTTTTAAAAGATGTGATTTTAGATTTTCAAGGGTTAAAAGTATTTTAGTGATTTATTTACACTTTTACCACATATCGATTACACATCTGCCCTGATGATGGACACTGCAACGCTGTCCGAAACGTTGGCAAAATAAGGAGGTAGCGAAACAAAAAAGAAATCACTATAAAACTTTTTAAAGGCCCACCAAACTATGTTTTTATTAATATAGGTAGTTTGGTGGATTAGTTAGTGGGTACATGATCACTGGAACCATTTTCCAATTATTTTTCATAAAATATAGAGATCTCTAAGATCTGAGCCAATGAAGTCAATAAAGTGTGTTAACTGAAGCTTCAAAAATATCGAATGGTGAGCTCTATCGTCAGCTTTTTCATTCATCAAGGCAAAAACTATTCGTTTTACTGTTACTGCCTTGTCGTACAATTATCAAAAATGAACAGTTTTCTGAATAAGGGTGTAATATTCGGACGAAGACGGATAGTATCGCTATTATACTTTTGAATTTTGATATACTGGCATACAGAGCTCCGGTCCAAAAAGGCACCTTTCTCTTTCAACATAAATTAATAATATACCTACGGTTGTTGAAAAATTGGTTTATTTTGTAGTTTCGAAATTAGTATAACAATAAAAGTGGTCTTCATGCAAATGCTTGAATTGATGTGACCAAAAAATATATACATATTAAGTAATTTTGATTTATTTGACGAAAGGGCTCGGTAAAAGAATTTGGTTTTGACTTACCATATTCAGAAGTGCAGTGCCACTTAGCACAATGTTGGGTTGATAGCGGAATTTTCCAGAAAACCCCATATTACAAAATAAAATAACATTTTTTTCTAGAAAACTTTACCTCAGTTTGTTCTTCATTTTTTTTTAAATCACAAAGCTACGACATATCAGGATCAACCTAAAAGTATATCAGGATCAACCTGAAAGTATATCAGGATCAACCTGAAAGTATATCAGGATCAAATCTGAAAGTATATCAGGATCAACCTGAAAGTATATCAGGATCAACCTGAAAGTATATCAGGATCAAATCTGAAAGTATATCAGGATCAACCTGAAAGTATAAAAGGATCAAATCTGAAAGTATATTAGGATTAAATCTGAAAGTATATCAGGATTAACCTGAAAGTATATCAGGATCAACCTGAAAGTATATCAGGATCAAATCTGAAAGTATATCAGGATCAACCTGAAAGTATATCAGGATCAACCTGAAAGTATATCAGGATCAACCTGAAAGTATATCAGGATCAAATCTGAAAGTATATCAGGATCAACCTGAAAGTATATCAGGATCAAATCTGAAAGCCTGAATCACCCACCTTGTGGAAAGAAATGGATGTAATTTGAACGAATAGACACCAACATGACCATGAGTGTGGAGAAAGCAAAAATCCCAATAATTTGCAATGTTGGTAGGAATGAAGTATCTATAGAAAGAAAGGCGGCGAACTCATCAAACAGTAAATACTCACTGATAATGAGCCATGGGCCAAACATGGCAAGAATCCTACTGTTTATTATTTTAAAAAAATGCATTGTAATGCTTACAGCCGGTTCAGGCGTTTCGATTTTAGTTGATCAACTTTTATTGAACGACAAAAATTGTATGAAAAAACTTGTTCAACTTTGTTAAAAGAAGGTTCGTACAATACAATACGCTTTTAAGTGTCGAGTTGATCAACTAAAATTGAAATTTCTGAATCCTATATGTTGATCAACTAAAATTGAAACGTCTGGAACCCTTTACGTTGATCAACTAAAATTGAAACATCTGAACCCTATACGCTGATCAATTAAATTTGAAACGTCCAAAACATTGATCAACTAAAATTAAAACGTCCGAACCCTTTACGTTGATCAACTAACATTCAAACGTCCGAACACTAGATTGTCTGATCAACTAAAATTGAAACGTCTGAACCATGAACGCTCTAAGGCCATAAATAAGTTCGAAAAATAAAGTAATTTATTTTTATTTAATTTTTTTAAATTTATTAATTCATTGTTTTGATGGTTTCATAAATTGGGGATTTTTCTACCACCGTGGTAGGCACATGCCCGTGTTATGTTATTTAATTATTTAACAAATATTTATGAATATTTGGGAAATAAATCATTTTATTTGAAGAATTTAGGGATCGAATCTGAGAGCCCCGTGACCAGAATCAGTGATTAGGGGGTTAACAATGTATATTTACGTATTTTATTGTCGTAGGTACTAAATATCAAACACGATACACGTGTAGCTACTGACTTAACACAATTACAAAACGTAGATAACTAAAACTACATTGCTTATATTGGATATTTTGATAGTTACTTTAAGAAAATGTCTGTACGTTTTTTTTTTAAATTTTAATGTGAATACTGCGAAAGAGACCCAACTGCTTCTGTCTGGAGCCAGTGAGACTATGGCATCCATTGAGGTATGTTGTGGGGCTGAAGGTAGTGGGAGGAAGTGGAAGGAGATGTGGAAGAAGAAGGTGGGAAAGTAACCTAGCTATTCAGATCTGATCACCAAACACGGCTAAAGCCATTTCAGGTGATTTAGCAGGGGTGCCCGGGTTCATGGGGTGAGGTTTGTCTAGGTCTTGGAGGCGGATGACCGGGACACACTGAACCCCAGATTCCTACCCACCCCTTAAACCCTTTTCCTTCCCAGAACTCTCCTCTCCTTCCTTTCCTTAAACAAACCCTCTACACAGCATCCCCAAAGATGACATAGGCCCTGATGGAAATTATTTTCCTCAGGGCCTCCTGTGTGGAGCTCATGTAAAAAAAAAAAAAAAGTAACGTTTCAATTCTGAATGGCGGTCTTGCGCCAGGGCGACACGTGGAGTATCTTACACCCTGGAACGCATGTCAAGCTATTGAAAAGTCTTTTTTTTTCTATCCGAAGTCTTAAATGTTTCCAAGCCAATCGGGAAACTGCAAAATTCACAAAATATACATTAGTACCTATTAACCTACTAAAAAATTGGAAACAATCCTCTGGACAGCCACTTTTGTGCTAGAAATCAAATAATTTAAAAAAAAATGTGCACCTACATGACATAAACGATATTTTTTTATATCATTGAAAAAGAAGAAAATACTAATAAATCTAAATGAAAATCTGAAAAAGAACAAGTCACAGAAAAATAAAAAAGGTATTTATATTTTTCCGTGTCTTGTTCATTTTCATATTTTCGTTTAGATTTGTAAGTTTTATTTTCATCTTCAATGATGGAAATAAGCTTCAAAAAATTATTGTAAAAGATAGTTATTCTGATGCAAATATAGATATTTAAAAAAAATTTTGGGTTTCTTAATTAAAAAAAAAATTTCTATCGAAAATTAAGGATACAGCAGATACTCTCAGTAGATGTAGCCCCGAGTGAAAGATCACCATTTTTTTTAAAATTGGAAATTTTGATTTCGAATGTTGCGAACTCTTGAGGTACCGACCGATTTCGTTTAAATTTAGAATTGAAACTCTTCTTGAAATGGTTTCATACGTTTTTGGTGACCGGATCTGAATAGTCATACTTGCTACTCAATATTCCTCTCCTCCACTTCCTTCCCTTCCTTACTACCTTCAGCCTCACAACATGTCCAGATTGGGAATGTTGTGAGTGACTACTTACAATCACTAGCCGTCCCTGATTGTTTTTCTAGAACATCCTAGCTAGCTACAATTATTTAGAAAGGAATTTCCGAATGATTTCCTTTCGTACATATCTCGCCATAGACTGATACACAGATATCTGAAAACGCCGAACGCTGTGAGCTAGTAGTACCTGCCCAGCATTCAGTAACCAGTATCGGCCATCCATCGATGTTTCGGTAATCGCAGACAGATGAAAACAATTTACTCGATAGCATTAGCAATCATCGGCGGGGCTGGAATAATGACAGTGCGGCGAGACTATTAGCAGCGCTAATGCACCGTTTAGTTATACCCCCGGGGCGCGCTGGGATGGACCACGACAAGATCACCCCATAAGAGAAAGCAAACTGAACACCCAATGTCGAAAAGTTAAACTCAATAGTTTGATTTTACATTATGCTTAAGCAAAGAATGAGTGCTTTTTATGGGCCTATTTTTTACATGTTCGAATTAGAATTTAAATTAAGGGTTCAGTGGCGATAGGATAAATTCATAGGTTTTGACTTGTCATATAAAACTCTAAATAGACAAGACCTTTTTACGGATGGTAATTACTGAATGCAATGATGAGATTCGAAACCTGTGTTTTTTTTTGCAAAAGATTACATTTATGGACAGAGGTAGATTCCAGAATTTTTGTGTTTAATGTTCTAAGTTTATGTTGCTAAAAGGTTGTCTGTTTTTTTGATAGAGCCTTGAATATAATGTGTTATTTATTCAACAGACAAGTCGAAATTTCTATCACACTAAAAATGCGTGAGAAAAATTTGATAGAACAAAAATATTCAAAATCGTTAAAAAATAGTCATTTTTTGTTTCGATTCCCTATGAAAAATTGTAGTTGATAAAAAGATTAACCTCGTGAAGTTTTCTATTTTTTTGCTTGAAAATATTATATTCACGAATGTCGGGAACTGTGAAAGGTTGCAGGTCTCTCGAATAAACCATAAAAAAACAAAAAATCACCGATAGCAACAAACTGCAAAAATAGGACGTAAGATTTCACGTTTAATTTTGAGGTGTAGGTATGGCTTTTCGAATCAACAGTTTTACTCCTCAGGCCTAGGGGATGTTTTTTCAGAAAGTCAAAATATTTCCGCTTTGCATAAATTTTAATTTTATATTGGTTAGATTTGAATATAAAGCGTGGTGTTTTCTCTTTCCAACACCGTTTAGATCCGCATTTTGGGAGGCGGGTATGAGTACCGCGCCGCCCCGGGAACCATTTATTGGATAACCAACACCTCTGCTATATGTCACCATTCGCTACGTTTGGTGACTTAGCAGGGGTGCCCGGGTTCATGGGGTGAGGTTTATCAAGGTCTTGGCGGCCGATGTGTCTGTCCACCTGTTGCGTGTTGGGCCGGATTGAGAGTGACTGTTGAGGAGGTCTTTTGACCTCTCCAGCCAGAATCCCTCGACCCATCGCCTTGCACCGCAGTTGAAGGAATGGATTCATACGTCCGTCAGTCCTGGGCAAGGGCGGATCCAGGATTTTTTCTGGGGGGGGGGCAGAAGGGGCGGGCGGGTAAAAAATTCAACAATTACTGTTAGGATTTTTTCTGGGGGGGGGGGGGGGGGCAAATTCTGGGGGGGGGGGGAACACAAGGGGCGGACGGGCAAAAAATTCAACAATCACTGTTAGGATTTTTTTCTGGGGGGGGGGGGGGGCACAAGGGGCGTACGCGCAAAAAAATCAATGAAAGTGTCAAAACAAAAGAAAAGTTGAATGTTTAATAATAAAGACAGTTTTCTGTACTGAGATGGAATCTGTACACAAAATACCGTCTGGGAGGGGCACGAGCCCCCGTGCCCCCCCCCCCCCTAAATCCGCCCTTGGTCCTGGGCACAATGACCCCTAAATTCGTATCCACCCCGTATACCTATTTCCTTTCCAGAACTTCCTCTTCTCCCTTTCCTCAAAAAAAAACCCAAACCGAGGCACCGAGGGAAAGTATTTTCCTCATGGCCTCCTGTGTGGAGCTAATGTAATAAAAGATCGTATTTCTCACCATGATAATAAGGGAGATATAACGATTTCTGAATGAAACCTATATGAGTTGTTCCCAAAAGTGGACAAAATAACCTGATGGTATTGGTTCCGATCTGAATTCTATAATCAATTCACGTGGTAGTCTATTCAAAGCTAGAACCTGATACTTTGACTATAAGTCTTGCCTGAGCGTTAGTTCCTTCAACTTCAACGACCGATTTATTAAGTTAACCAGTCCAGTCTATTTTTTTCGGTTTTCGGAACAACTCGCATAGGTCTCATAGAAATCGTTATATCTCCCTTACTATCATAGTTAGAAATAAGTTCTAAACGTTGTTAGAAATAAAAAAATACATCGCTTTATATTAAAATCTAATAGTTAACTACAAAATAATTGAAATGTACACCTTTATGATTCCAAAGTTTCCGCCACAATATGAAAAAATGAAGCTTTGAGAACTTTCATTAAATAATTTTATCATGTAACGTCAACAAAATGAGCTGACGAAAACGTTTATAATAAACTAACTGGTGTCCGGCATGCGTTGCTATGCCATTTAATAAAGAAATTGTTTCTCCCCGCGTCCTTTCCCATTCATCCCGTTCCCCTTCCTCTCACGCATCCCCTTCCCCTCTCTCGTTCCCACTCCGCTCCTCCACCTTCCCTCTCCCCACTCCACTCCCCCCTTCCCCCCTCCCGTGAACTCATTCCATACATTCAGTCTCGGTACATTCAATTTTCAAACAGCTCGCGTGCCACCTATTGCAATACATTTTTTTTAAATTTCATAATGCCAGAGCTCACCAGTAGTTTTATATAAACCTTGTCCTGACAATAAAGAACACAAACAAATAATTATCCAATTTTATGCAGTGGTTCGGAAGTTGTGCGCTTAAATACATTTCGGCGATTCATTTTTATTTATATAGATTAGGTACTTGTGTTTTTTTTTAACAGTAATTTAATTACTAAAAAATGTAAGGTGAGCCATTTTCAAAACTTTTTTTTGGTTTACATGTATTATTTTTGTATTTAAAAAAATATTTTTTCATTTCTAATAATAAAATATGAAAACGTATTTCATCACCTTTCCAAAACAGTTTTCGGATACATTCAGAAATATTCTATTTATTTCTATTTTATTGCTAAACGGAAATATTTTGAACCTCTGACATAATACGATCGAAATTAGAGGGATTAAAATTGAAAGAATTGTGAATACACGGGGCTTTTCTACATAGTACTTACCTACTTGATTGCCTGTAGAGTTTGCAAGAGAACATAATATGAATGTATTATTTAGCAACATGTTCATAAGTTAATGGATTCAATAAACCATTGTTGCATTGTTGCTTGTCGGAAGCTCCGAGCTTCCCGTAATAATTTGCAAAGCGTTTTATCACTATTATATTTCAGTTAAATGTTGCATCGCTTAACTCGATATAAATAATATTCGGAGGGAAATCAATCTGCTCGGAAGTGATAAAACATGAATATTTATGACGTTTAGTCGGCGGGCAATATACTTGGCGGCGGTTTGCCAAATTACAGGGCCTCGAGTTGATGCAATTCGCGAACTCAGATCACGAACTCGCTAGCGTCAGATTATGATAAGTAATTATTCATCATTCATTTCAAAGTAACCCGTATTTATACACATCGCAAACGGGAATATTTTCGGGTTGAATACATTTTTTGAAGATTTTTTTAGGGTCGAAATCAATGGAATTTCACCCAGTAATCAGGCTTTATCGCTGTATTGAAGCAGGTCGCTCCAGGAGAAGCATTGGTGAGAAGTCGTACAAAGAAAGCTACTCAGAATCACTCAACTCAACACTTCCTCTGAAAAACCATTAAAAGTGATGAAAAAAATGATTAAATAGGTTATGCGCTGCTTTTTTTCATAGCTTTTAATGATTCTCCATAGAGGTGTCATCATGTTGAGTTGAGTTGTTTTTGAGTTGTCATGGAACCGTTCTTATGTGCATGTCTTAGCGTTCCAGCGTCCATTTAATTAAAAAAAAAACAGAACATTGAAGAAAAGTAAAGAAAATGACAAAAACAACGAACCTAACTCAACCTAACCTAACATAACCTAACCTAACCTCACCTAACCTTACCTAACCTAATCTTTCGTCACGTTTTTTTCACTGTTCCGTTTTATCCGGTTTCGAATAAATAGACATACTTAATTCAAGAAAATACTTATCTTATGTTGTTCTCCATGCTTAATCCATTCCCTAATCCCTGACTATAACCTAACCTAACCTAACCTATCCCAATCTAACCTAAACTAACCTAATCTTTCATCATTTTTTTTACACTGTTCTGTTTTATCCGGTTTCCAATAAATAGACATACCCAATTCAAGAAAATACAATTTTATATTGTTCTCTTAATCCATTTCCTAATCCCTGTATATCGTCTAGCCTACTTTCCTATGCTGCTCTAGATGATGCTCTACCGGCTAGTTAAACTGCAACTTTCTTCCCATCACAAGAGCACATGTTCCAAGACCTGATAAATCTATGCCTCCTGGTGTACCTACCTACCAGTCGCGTCAGGACAGGAGTGCACTTGACTGGATGGTAGATTCATTCGTTCAGATCATGCATACCTACTCTTCTATCATTCCATCTTATTATTCTATATCTTGGCAAACCTTTAAGGGGCTTCCCCGACTCCTTCCTCAACCCACTTGCTGTACCATATATTCATTGGACACTCTGTCTACATTCGTTAGATCTACATCATTTCAAAACCTTCTAGGTTTGTTGAAAGCGGAAATAAATTGGTCAATAAAAATCTCTCGCTTTTAACACCTCTATGCCTCAGGGATCTTATGAAGTCATTGAGTCAGGAAACCAATAATGAAAATAAGTCTTTATATGAGACGCAGCCACCAGCAGGATAAAAAATATTAATACGAGAAAACATTTTGAGAATCCTAAATAAAGAAAGGTGCATTCATTCCGACGATTATCAAAAATATTGAGATTCTTTGCAATACACCTGTATGATGAATTGCCACGGCAACGCCCCGTACATTATTGGCATGACCCGAGGTGTGCTCTCTTTCCCTCGCGCGTTTAGACCCATTGCCAAGTGCGACAAGGACACACGATAAAGTCGTATATATTTTAATACGTTGATTCCGCGATAACCACGAAGGCTTGGTAATGCACCGCGGTTAACTGGTTTACCTACTGACGCGAATCATTTTTGTGTTTTAAAATATCGATAATTCCATTATATTTAAGATAATTTCATTTAATTTCGAGCGATCAAGAATTTTCAGTAAAGCCCTTGTCAATCCTTGCAAACAACTAAATGTAATATCTCGATACAGGAATGCCCTAGTGAGATGTGCAGCTTATGTATTTTATGTATTTCTTATTTTTTCAATAAATAAATAAAAATAAAATAAATAATGAAAGTATTTTGTTAATAGAAAGGTAGGTACAATAAAATATAGACTCCGATAATCAATATCAATATATATTATAAAAGAGAGTGTACAATGTAAGGGTCGACCGAGACAGGTTTTTCGTTCTCGGCCGAGATCGATACCGAGAATAAATTAAAATCTCGGCCGAGACCGAGAATAGATAAATGAAAAAAAAAATTAAAATGCTCTATTTTTTCATAGTATAGCAACAATAAAACATTATACCTACTTAGTAAACACATTAAATCGAAATAACACACCTAACAAACCCTATCCGTGAATCAATTACCACATTCATGAAAACACATTTTTTTGTTTTTATTATTATTTTATTTTATTAGGAAAACCAACAGTTACAATTATAAATAATGAAATATGTACAGAAATTTAACCAATAGTAGGTTTTCGCTGAAGTATGTTAATTATTTAGTGAGTAGGCATAGAGAAAAATCGAGAAAAATAGTTAAATTATGTTATGTGAATGGGATGGTGGAAGGGAGTGGAAAGGGATGGATCCTTTCTGTGTAAATAATGGTATGTATGTGTGAATGTTATTTATTCATTTTAGTTTTGAAAACGTTAGGTACTGTGTTAAATAAGTCGAATTCACTGAATGAAATGTTCAAGGTATGTGAAGCGCGATGAATGAATGTATTTTGTTTAGAGTTAGTGTTGCATTGAGGAATGTTTAATGCGTGGTTTTGTCTGATGGGCACTCTAAGTTGAATTCTTTCTAGTAATTCCGGGAAATCTATCGTAGAGGTAGCTATTTTTTGTAAGAATAGTACGTCTGCCAAATTTCTTCGACTTTCCAAGGACGATATCCTGAAGAAGGCGGCTGACTCTACGTGGCTCAGATGAAGACGATAGCTCCGAAAATCAAGGTATCGTAGAAATCGGTTTTGCACTTTCTCAATCCTATCTATGTGACATATATACTTGGGGTTCCAGATTTGAGAGGCGTACTCCAGAGAACTGCGTACGTATGCAAAATAAAGCATTTTCATGGTTTTTACATTTTTAAAGTCTTTGCAGGTTCTAAGTACAAAGCCTAGTATCTTGGAAGCCTTTGATACCATGGATTCAATGTGGCGGTCAAATAGTAGTTTCGGGTCTAACACTATTCCCAAGTCCTTAACTTCTGTCATTTTTGTTAGTACTGTACCGTTAAGTGCATAATTGAAAGTAATTGGTTTTTTATTGCGGGTGAAACTGATGGCGCCGCATATTTTTACATTTATTTGAAGGCTGTGCTGTGCACAATAAATATTGAGACGATTAAGATCTTCTTGTATGCGGGTACAGTCGTTGGTGCACGTGACAGGGGAGAATATTTTCATGTCGTCTGCGTATAACAAAGTCCTGGAGTGGTGAAAACATTTTCCAATGTCATTAATATATATGTTGAAGAGTAATGGTCCCAATAGTGATTCTTGGGGTACTCCCGATGGTACGGTTACCCAATCTGACTTATAGCCACCGACAACTACTGCTTGGCTGCGGTTTGCTATATAGGACGAGAGCCACCTGAGAAGGTCCCCGTGTACGCCGATTTGTGAGAGTTTGATCAATAATATATCATGAATTACTAGATCAAAAGCTTTGCTGTAGTCTGTATATATTGCATCTACCTGTATGCGCTGGTCCATATTGTCTTGTAATAATTCGGTGAACGCCATTAAGTTCGTGGTTGTAGATTTTCCCCTCATAAATCCATGTTGGTTGATATTGAGTGACGATCTCAGGGCCGGAAACATCTGGTTGTACACAATTTTTTCGAAAACTTCCAAGGCGTTTCGGTTCGTAAACCTTTTCAAGAGGGTTTTTGAGAGGGAGATTTGTCTTGTTTTCGTTTGACGTCATTGGCAATAGTCCGCAGGGATACTGGAGGTCTAGATTAGTTCAAATTTTAATGTAGAATCGTTCTTTCAAAAAAATTGCGAGAGCCTCGAAGGAGTAACCATCCGTTACTTATACCAGGGCGGGTAAGTGGTGGATAAACTCCAATGAAGTTGGCAATAACTCGCTTAACCCCCCCCCCCCCAAAGTCAAAATTATTTGATGGCACGTCCATATCATTAAACATTTCTTTAGAAAAATGGCACATTGATACGTAAAGGTTCGCCATCCCTGTCCTATACCGTACCTACTTACAATGGTCTCGGTTATGGCCCAGAATCTTGGCGATTTTTCGCCGAAAACCGAGACAGAGTTCTCGGTAGAATTTGTAGCCGAGAATGCCGAGACCGAGACCGAGACTGAAATCTCGGTCGACCCTTAGTTAAATGTGCGTGCCGCTAAAACTCAAAAACGAGTCCCGGTACGATCAAGGGAGTAATATGGTGTGGTAGCCCTCTATCCTCCACCCATGAAGAAAGTTCCCGTTTTTACCTGAAGGGCGCGCTTTTGAAGATATAAGGGCTGGATGTTTCGCCCTCTAGATATTTCCAAAACAGTCCAAAACATTCCAGAGCATTCCACAACATTCCAGAACATCCCGGAATATTCTGGAATGTTGTGGAATGTTCGGAAATTGTCTGGAACGGTCGGGAACATCCAAAAAATCCCAGATCATTGTGGAACATTCCAGAACGCTCTAGAATGTTGTGGAATGTTCTGTAACATTGTGGACTAGCCGAATGGCTGGATTTCTCATTGGTAGCGGTATATAAAGCAAGATCCGTCGTGGGTTCGAACGTCAGTTCAATCTCATATCAACTATCAACTCCTTAAGCGAAGCCGGGTATCCCAGATAGTATATTATAGCTGACCAGATAGCTCAGAATGAAACCAACTCAGAAGCACCTCAGAAAGGTCAATAAGAGTGATGATAAAAAAAATTGGTTAAATAGGAGAAGTTAGGCTGGGGTTATTATTTTTTCATAGCTTTTAATGACCTTTCTGAAGTGTTTCTGAGTTGGTTTCATTCTGAGTTGGCATGGAACCATATTATATGATTTAAAGTACAATTCGTCTGACGGTCAAAAATCGAAGAGACTCTGTAATAGCGGGTTCAGACGTTTCAATTTTAGTCGATCAACTTTTATTGAACGACAAAAATTGTTTGAAAAAACTCGTTCTACTTTGTTGAAAGAAGGTTACCACTTGTCAAATAACTTTCAAGTGTCGAGTTGATCAACTAAAATTGAAACGTCTGAACCCGCATTAACACGCAAAAACGCCTTTTATATCCTTAGTTCGCGTCGTTCCTTTATCATATTATGTATGTTCAATATTACTTTGCAAAATTTTTTGAAAGTGTTTATTCAACAGACGCAAATAATGCTCCTCTTCCATCAACAACTCTAGATGAAACTCTTGATATTTTGCAGTGTACCATAAGTCTCTCTGATGTAGTAACTAATGTTAAATCATTAGATATCAACAAATCTGCAGGACCGGATAATATCCCCACAATATTTATCAAAGAATGTATCAAAGTAATTGCTCTTCCATTAACCAAACTTTTTAATTTATCTTTATCCAGTGGAATTTTTCCCGATATATGGAAAACTAGTTATTTGACTCCAATTTTCAAAAAGGGCGATAAAAGTGATGTTTATAATTATAGACCAATATGCATTCAATCCACCATACCAAAACTATTTGAAAGCCTAATACTTGACAAACTTTTTGTCCAACTAAAACCTGTAATATCACCTTACCAGTTTGGATTTATGCCAGGTAGAAGTACACTTTCTAACTTGATTATTTATGAAAATTTTATAACTAATGCTTTTAAAGAAAAAAAACAAGTAGACTCTGTCTATACTGATTTTAGTAAAGCCTTTGATTCAGTTTCCCATAAAATTCTCATTTGGAAATTAGAAAAGATTGGTATACGTGGCAGTATATTAGCCTGGTTTGAAAGCTATCTTACTGGAAGACAACAAATTGTTAGAATAAAATCCTCTTTGTCGGAAAAAATTTATGCAACAAGTGGAGTTCCACAGGGTTCACACCTTGGCCCAATATTATTTATCTTGTTTATAAATGATCTTTCAAAAATATTTCATGATGTATTTATCTTACTTTTTGCTGATGACCTCAAAATTTTTAGAATAATTCAAAATATTTACCATTGCAAAATTCTTCAAGATAATATCAACAAATTGTTAATTTGGTGTAATGAAAATAGACTTACTTAAATATCTCAAAATATCATATAGTTAGATTTTCTCGAATAAAAAACATAGTGATCTTCAATTACAACATTGATAACAATACTCTGGAGACATTAACACAAATTAAAGACTTGGGCATCACTTTTCAATCTAATCTTTCATTTGTTAATCACATAACAGAAATCTCTAATAAGGCCTTAAAAATGTTGGGATTTATAACTAGGCTAACTAGAGATTTTAACAATATTAAGTGTATAAAACTGTTATATTTTGCATATGTTAGAAGTCAACTTGAATACAATTCTCCCGTCTGGAACCCATATTACAATATACATGTACGAGCTGTTGAAAGAATACAAAACAAATTCTTACATTTTCTTAATTTTAAAATGGGTATTCCAGCAACTATGTTGAACTACGATACTATTTTGAATGATATGAATATGTTCAAATTGTCAGACAGAAGAACTTTCACTGACTTGGTATTTCTGTATAAAATTCTAAATGATTTAGTTGACAGTCCGGTATTGCTCGAATTGATAAGCTTCCGGATTCCAACTACGTAATACTAGAAGTCAGGATTCTGGAACTAACTACCATATGTATTCCTCTTTACCCAGAATACTAATGGAGGGAAACAATTATACCAAGTCAGTGGACATCTTCAATTTATCTTTAAACAAATATAAAATATTGTTACGAAGGCAGTTCAGTTATGTAAAATAAATACTGTATATTTCTTACTATTCATATGTAAAAGCCCCGAAAAAGGGCGTTAATAAATAAATAAATAAAAATAATCTCCGACCTATGTTAATTACACTAAAGATGTTTAGTATCTCACTTAAAATATCACATTAGTGATTTCTAAAAGGTTTAACCAACAATTCAATAGCCTTTGAATGGAATTGTTTAAAAAAGGTTTAATTTGCACGTCAGCATTGGCAAGAATGCATTTGGCCTGCATTCTCGAAGACAAGACAGTGGGAGGGATGCACAAATGCACAATCGACACAATCCACTGCAAGGAGTTGGGGCTGAACCTTTAACTAGTGCAAGTCATGCACCCTTGTTAATCCATCAGGCTCAGGTGCTGTGATGGGCAATCATGAGTCCGTTCCAACACAATACAAATACGCTAAAATATCGATCATCGCGATGTCGATCACGGCCTTGTATCGATTCTGAGTGCATTAAGCAGCATATGCCAGGACAGGTGGTAGACTGAAGAATTGTCTCGGGGCAGACCCGTTTTTTAGAGGCCCTACTTAGCAAACAAAAAGCATCCATATTGATGACCATTGAGCAAACACAATTGGGCGAGAAAAATGTTTTATTGATCAATAAGGCTTGTTAGAATGCGTGAGTTTTTTTATTAATAGCTTTTAGATCGTCAAGATGATGTTGAGAATTTAAAAAAAATTACCTTTGGGTATTCCTGCATTTAAAACAAGTGTTTAGCTGGGATAGAGACATTGTATCTGCTACGCTTCTAGCTTTTTTTATGATGTAACTTTTTTATAATAGGACTTAACGTATCTATAAATTTCGTTAAGCTTTTAAAATAACAGTTATCTTAAATAAATTATTGTGGTCTACGTGTTTTATAAAAGATTGACTTATACATTTTTGCGCAAAAGTCAGTTGTAAACGCAGGATTTTGGTTTCATTTTTCTTACAACGTGCGTAATTTACTGTCTTTTTTTTGACGTAGGTTACGTAAAAAAAGACAGCAAATTCTGAGTTTACATAGCTTCAAAATTTGTCTCAATAATTTATTTATTCATTTTAAGACTGTAATTATAATTATCACTATTATATGTCACACTTTCATATCTATTATTTATATCAATTATTATAGGCAATAATTATCATTGCTTATAATAATTTTTACCCTTTGTGCTATGCATAAAAATCTTGTCTTAAACGTTAGTTTAACAATTAAAAATAATAATAATTATTTATATATTAAGTCTCAATTAGTTTTAATTTGTCGACTTATTGCACGAAGTGACTAACTGAAAATTTGTTAATACTTCAAGTAAACAACCCCATTTTGCCACAGAAAGGCGTATTGCACTGGCAGAAGACATCAAATTGATCATTAAATGATTTAAATCAACGTACACACAAAAGCGACTTATTTCAAGGATTGGTAACGAACCTACTATCCAGAGTTACGCCGATGGACAAAATATAAATGGAATTTAATACTATCTGCCTCGTATGTAAATCTGGTTGGGACATTTTTTTCTTCTTGCATTCTTGACAGATCATTTCGGAGTCAAAAAGCTGGATAAAAATCCGACTGAGTCATCCAGCGGCATCCTGAATATGTATGAAATTCGGCATTAGAATAAGCTCACGGTGACGAGTGTCAGAACCTCAATAGGCTGGTGTTGTGGACCCGCAGAGGTGCGCATTGTCTGTGTAAACATTTGTGTTTGACGCTTCTAACAATGCACGAGAAGCAGTTGCACGAATAAGTCAAACAAGACTTGTTATTATTATTATTTTTTGTAATCCTCGGTTTCGCTGCAAGGGACAAATAGTGCGGTGGTGAAACGGGCCGCCCCTTGTAATACAATGCCTTTGCTCATGAATATGCAATGCCCTATTCAAATTAGCCCAGAGTAAACAAAGCCTGACGTAACGTGGTGCAGTAAGATTTACACCAATTTGACACTAAACGAAGCCGGGAAAGTCTTTGCGAGCTCTAACGTCACTTCGTGCCAAAAAAGCTAGGTAGGTACAGAATTTTCATTGGTTAAGCATTTTACTAACTTGTAATTGATCAATATAATTTTTATTTATTTTATATTATTCATAGATTTCACGAAAGTACAATTTTTATGTTTTTTGTTGGACTACCATACTAGGCTAATGCCCGTGTTAAGGTAATCATACATGATTTAAATTATACAGTGTGAGAACTAGAACCAAATACAGGTTTGAAATAGAAATTATAAGACATTAGAAGAAGAGAAAGAAAAAAAAACTAACCATCACGCCGTTTCCCCGCAGGGGTAGGCAGAGAGGACGGACCGCCAAACATCCCGCTCTTGGCACACATTCCTAGCCTCGTTTACATTCATACAACGTCTCATACATTCTCTTCTATTATTCTGACTCTTGACATGGCCCGACTCAAGTATCTGATTCACTTAGTCGTGCCATGTCTTTCTTGGGCTTCCTCGACTTCTTCTACCATTCACATTTGCGTCATATATTCTCCTTACACTCTTTTCCTCGTTCATTCGCCCTACACGCCCAAACCATCGGAGCGTTCCTTTCTTGATCTTACTCATTACGCTTACATCAGCCTTGCAATCTTTGCGGATTTTCACATTTCTCACACGATCATACATGGTTTTACCACACATACGCCTCAGGGATCTCATTTCTACAGCGTTCAGTCTACTTTCCTTCCTCTGCCAGTTCCATGCCTCACTGCCATTGACACTGACTAGTTTCTATATATATTTAAGGTAAAATATATACATACGTAAGCACATACACACATATATACACATACATATGCATATACATACACAAATACATATACACTAATAATAAATTAATAATAATAATAACTAAAATAGCCTAAATCTGAAGGGGATAATTAAATATGAAACTAATTTCTTTAATTTATTTGACCGTAGCCGGTTTCAGTTTGTTAAAGCCATTTTCAGACTGGTACAATTTATTCCTAATCTATGAGTGGTGGTATACAAGATTTTTATTTAATTATTTGGGTTTTCTTACATTTGTTACAAAGTCGTCTTTGACTGTCAAATTTCCAATTTTTTTTGGTTATTCCCAGTAGGCTTAATTACTTCGGGTTTGAAGCTTGCTTTGATATTGTTTGGGGAATAGATACTAATATGAATTATTAACGTCCTAATTTTATTGTTTTTGAGTTTTTTCCGTCACAGCTTTAACTAAAAGATTATTATTATTTTCATGTGATTTTTTTTCATGAACAAGTCAACGATAATTTTTTCTAGCCGGATTATCCTACTTTCAACAATATTTTATCCAACCTTTTTCCTTTTAAATTGTTGGACAATTTAAAAGTACGCGCAAATCAATTGTCATCGTCTCATTTCTTTTAAAGTTAATGTTAATATTTCAAAGATGACAAAAAAGAGTACTAACTGAAATGAACCTGTTGCACAGATTTGAATGCAGTGTTAATTTTATGACGCCAGAGCTCATCGTTCAAGACTTCATGCTGCTTCAAAAATTAAAGTCAAATCAATTATTTTAGATAATTCGGCGACATTTCTCCAAAATACTTACAAAAGCAACAAATTTTAATATTTGCATTAACTAGCGCAGTCGCGTGAAAAACCAAGTTAAAAAAATGTTACGAGAATCGAAGCCTGATCAACGGCTTCGAAGGCAACTGCGCTTACCATTACACCAACATCTATTGTAAAAATGGAGGCATAAATTCATTTTACGTACGCTGTTTATTTTAAAGTGGTAGATATTGATTTACGAAAACAAAAATGTTTATTTTTTTTGGATTTCGTAGGATTGACGGATGATCGCCGCTGAGATTTGCGACCTTCTATACCGCTGCGCTATGGGACGCGCTCGGCGAGGCGCGAATTTACGCATTTTATTCCGACGACCCGTAAAAAAACAAAGCGGCCAAATAGCGCAGACCTTTCGTCGTTTCCGTTTTATATCTCAACCAATAGGAGCCTTGAGCGCAGTTTGATGCTTCGCAGGTGCCGTAGTGCGTCATTTCCGTTTCATCCGAATTTCAAATCACTCTAACGGGGCTAAGGAAGTTTCACTTCAAAAAAGTACAAAATTATTCATTTCACATGTTGGTACAAAATCGCACTGAGAAAAATCTGTTGCATTTTCAAGGTTGGTATCTTGTTACAGAAGCACATACGAGTAGGTGCCAATAGGTAGGTACTGATCTGTACGCAATAGGTTGCAGCTTTAAAAAGTCAAACATTAAAAAGTTCACCTCATAAATATGCATGTTTTCAATAATAACGATTGCCAAAAAGCAAATATGCACGTTATATTATGTAAGTATCAGAACTGTATGTAAATATTAAATGCGACTGCTGCATTATCTGATATTTGCATGTAGTGAATAGCATGATTGACAGACAGATAAAATGGTATTTACTTTGAGCACACGTTACAATTAAATTATTTATTTATCAAAAATAAACAACGTGGTAACAAAATTTGAATTCAAATAATATTGAACGATTCTGTTCGGTGATAATAATAATAATAATATTTGGATGATGTGTACAACACTGTTTTTGTGAAAAGTCACCTCAGGGGCGCTGTACAAACTTCTAATATATTTCTGTAATCTTAATTCCAAATGCAAACTAGACAAACTATTGTAACAACTAGGTATGTACGATGGAGCCCCCATAACTAATCAGGTATGGGGGCTCCATCGAAGCCAGAGTAAAGTTAGCCTCCCAAAAACTGGGCGTACTGTACAGGGCCCGCAGATACTTTAATAGTACACAACTGCTAACCCTGTACAAATCGCAAGTGCGCCCCACGGTTGAATTTGGCAGCCACCTCTGGTCTGGAGCTCCAAAATACCTGAAAAATACCCTCGACTCTGTGCAGAAACGGGCGGTCCGTTTGATAGATTCTCCCATCTTAACAGACGGATTGCAATCTTTAGAGCACAGGCGTCGGGTGGGAATGCTATCCTTGTTCTACCGGTATTACAATGGAAGATGCTCCGAGGAACTAGCATCATTGATCCCTTCGGCACCGGTGCATAGTCGGGAAACACGCCAAACGCGTGCCCAACATTTGTACACAGTTGACATTTGTCACATGAGAACGGGTCGTTTGTGGAATGATTTGCTGGCCTCTGTGTTTCCTCCTTCCTACAACATGGGTCTCTTCAAGACCAATGTTCATTCCTTCCTCTCCTCAAAAAGACCCTCCACACAGCATCCCAGATGACATAGGCCCTGAGGGAAATTATTTTCCTCAGGGCCTCCTGTGTGGAGTTAATGTAAAAAAAAAAAAAAAAAACAACTTATGGCTAAAAGTTGCATCCACCGGTTCGTCGATCACTGATATTATGAAACTATATGTAAATACAATGAACGTGATGCTGCGTGAAAACGTACAGATATAGTTTTATTTATACTTGAAAATGTACAGGACCATTCTTACCTAGGAGGGCGGAATATTTATCTTCCTAAAGGTGATTCGTCCCTCGGTAAGTACATTGATGTGTAAGGATTCGAAAAATGTTAATCCAATAAGAAAATTAAGAAGTACAAGAATGATACTACCAGATAAGTATATTTAATTTAAGGATATGAGACTGTACACTTAATTCTCCATTTTTTTAACGTTTTTTTTTTCTCTTTTGATCGGCGTAGTCGAAATATTTATAGGAAAATAAGTGCGTCTTTTTCGACGTGCATTTTAATAGATTTTTTTTTTTCTGAAAAATTAAAAATAAATTAAATAAGATAGGATAATCTAATCCTGACGAAAAAATCTTTGGTTTCCAAACATGTAGATAATTTTTATTAAATAGTGGTGTTTTAAAAAGTGATTTGTTTTTATTTAATTAAAAATGTTACCACAAAATGAATTTGCAAACATTGAAGATGTAAATATTATTCTGTCCTTTACAGTATTTCAAAGTTCCATGATCGATGTATACCTAGGTACCGGCTTATGAACTATTATATAACAACATATTATATCTAATCAACATTATATCAATTTACAAATACCCCTGCCAAGTGGCGTGCACAGAGTTTTTGATCAGGGTAGGCAGTAGGAAAACCGCCGAATTGATTCAATAAAATTTACAAAAAACTTACTACAAATAACTCCCTTCGTACAAGTTTTCGCTAAGTGTGTTTGCTGCTGGTAAGACAACTAGTTGATGGAAATAGATAACAGATTTCACTGTCGTCACTGATTGCCATTTGCTAAATTTGTTCCAGAAAGCACTGCCTAATATTAACAAAAAAACCTCATAGAAGCAAATTCAAAACGACAGTTACTCTACGCTATGTGCATTTCGTAAACATTGATATTATATCTTGTATGAAGTTAGCTCCAAGCAGAAATGGTTCCCGCTTAGGCCGCATTTTAGTGAGGCAGTCAGAGGGCGCGCGTGTAGTTTCTAGTTACAGTTCTAGTACGTTTGTAGTATGCCGTTTTATGAGGCGCTCGCATAGTTTCGGTTGCTCAGCTTTTTCGCGCTTATCTTTAAAAGTGTGTATTTATTTTTAGCAATAATTTAATAAATTATAATATTATTTACATGCTTATGTTTTATCAATATGGTAGGGTAGGCAGTGCTTATGTGCCTATATGGAGTGCACGCCCCTGCCCCTGCCATAGGTCACCCCATGGTGAGCATGTGGTATGGTGGGCTGGATCGGGGAGACTGGTTGGGGGAGCCTAACCTAACCTAGCTAGACCTCTCCAGCCGGACTCTCTCGATCCATCGGCTTGCACTGAGGAGGGGTGTATTCATAAGTTTGTCACTCATGGATACATTGATGCCTACCCCCAGACGCCTAACCACCCCTTATACCTTTTTCTTTCTAGAACTACCTCTCTTCTCTTTTCCTGAAAAGACCCTCCAACCAGCACCCCCAAAGATGACACAGGCCCTGATGGATATTTTTTCCTCAAGGCCTCCTGTATGGAGCTAATGTAATCTATTTAGGTACACGCTTTTGAAAAAAAACTCCTCTTGGTGCAATGTAGGTATTATACTTGTGTAGCTTACACAATGCTGTAAATACCTTTGTTGTTAATTTTAATCAAACCTTTTATTTTATATAGTATTTTATATAGACACATGCCAACTAAGAAGAATATTTAAAAATCGTGTAATTTAAAAAATATTTTTTTCCTAGGAAAATAAAATTTACGAAAGCAACTTTCTTTTTCCTGTAAGGAGAAGAGAACCACCATGAAATTGTTTCAATAAAATTTTCGGCATTTTTAAGAATTTACTTGTAGAATCCGATTAGTTTAGCGCGAGTTGGGTCTCATTGCCGGGCTAACCGCTCCGCTATCGGGGTCATCAATTCATTATTGATATCACATTATAATTCAAAATGTTCGGTAATTGGGAATAGACGCTCTAATCTTGATGGAGAGCAAAGCAAGCCGCCGTGGTCACAACAGACAAATGAGCAATGAGCATGACCAACACCACCACGAACCACCAATAACCACCAGCGATCACTACCAACCACCAGAGCTGGCTCAGAGCCAGCAGATATATGTAGATAATATGGGCTGGGACCATCACGAGCTAAGTCTATAAATCTTCCGATGCTTAAACAATTCCAATCGTAGGAAATAGTTATTGGAGCTAAATAAATGGACATAACTTTTAGTTCAATTACAAATATGAATGCAGTCTGTTCGCTTTGGCGGTGTGGGCCTATCGGTAATATAGATTGGGATCGCCATCATGGTTCACATTGCGGGTTGCGGGTTGCGGTGGGAGGTGTACCGGCTAAGTGTTGGAGATTTCTGTTATAAATGGGATTGTAAATGTGAAACTTTCATACTAAGCATGGAGGCACTGAGCGCTTTTAAAATTCACGGTTGCATAAAAAAGGCGATAACTGAGCGTGTAACTCAAAAACGGCTGTGATTTCGAAAATTACGAATAGACTAAAAGTTGTAGATAATTTTATGAGCTTTAACTTATTCTAAGAAAATTTTCCTTTGCGACGTACCGTTTTCGAGATATAAGCGGAAACCCGAAAATTGGGATCTCCCACCCCCCTAGCTCACCACCTAGATGTTAGTACCTATGTTCACACCCTTAGCACTCCGAACAAGTTTCTAAAGGAATCGCTTATATTATGCAGCAGCTCTTTCAAAAGATGAGTTACACAATGTGCGTAGGTCTGCTTCCTCCAAAAGAAAAAAGTCGTCATTTTCTTGCATCTCTCTCACACGTGACGTCTCCGTAAACCCTTACGATATAATTAGCCGTGGCGATAATTTTTAATGTATGGGATTTAGTTACAATGATAATTTTGAAGTGTGAGTGAATTCTAAAAATTCAAAAACGTCAAATGTCAATGCGCTGATGGAATTGCTTAATAATGCTGCAGCTTTTCCTTACACACTAATAACAACAGTCGAAAATGAGACAAACGATGAACGTATGTGTCTGCACCCCCCCCCCAAAGGAAACATAAAATCATTATTATACACCTCCCTCAAACGTTAAGAAAATAAAACGGAAAAATTCCCGTTGCCGTGGCAGAGCCGTAATAAGATATATCTGTTTCCTCCATAGGAAAAAGTAGTACTTACCTACTTTGAAGGAAGCAGTCACACGTATTTTGTGTAACTCATCTTTCTTCTCACCATTATTTATTGTATAAGAAAGAGATGCAGCATTAAAACGATAAGAACGTATGTTTATTGCCTTTTTTAATCGTCACGATACCGTTACCGTGAATCGTCACGGTAATTATAAAAGCGTCTATTAGGTACGTAGGTAGGTACTAGGCACTAATGTCACACATGTCCTAATATGCCCGCATACAAATCATTGTTTTTCTTTAAATTTCTCCACAAATCTTGATCAGAGATCCAAAGTCCGAACGATGTTACCTAAAATGCTAAGCTAAGAACGATAACTAGGATTATTATTTAGGAATTCTAGATTTTATGTAGATGTTGGACAAAATATACTATGTAGGTCTACTGTTGGTAGTACAGCACAGCTCTACATTGGACGTATAGAATATGGCAATGAATTTGTGAAAATTCCGATAGGCTGAATTGGATTTGATTTGAAAAAATGATTTAGTAAGCTAATGACGACGTTGTAATTAGTGTAATACAAATTTTATCACTTCACTTACACTACACATAATGCGTGGAGGTAAAGAGAGAGTTAAAAGCAATGAAAAAGCTTAGCATTTAAGATGAAGCCATAGTAAATAATGCAAAATCATACAAAACCATATGTTTTTGTTTTGAAAATTTGATCGCTTAGAAGTATTGTAGATGCTTCAATTAAATACTGTGTGTAGAACATACCTTGGCCCTTAAAAATATCGGTCATTTTTTTAATAAGTATTTTAATAATCCTATAAAAAATAAAGTATTATATCTAAAAAACATACTTTCAAGTCCAAACTCTCCTATTTATAAACCCCTTTTCGGTTATGGTTTTATTTCATAATGTGGCAAATTTAGTTTATTTTATAATGATCGCAAAAAAAGTTGATATTTACACCCAATCTTCCCAAAATAAAATAAAATAAGCATTTTCGCGTTGTTATTTTACAATACGGCCGCTAGTCGACGAATTCGGTTTTTCAAAGTGAACCCTATGGCGTCCACTGAAGAACTACCGTCCAAACCACAGTCGCCAAACCTCAGTCACGCCCCGAACTGAGCGGGAGATGGACGCGTCACTCCGCGTCGCTTGATTTCGTGAAATCAATTTTAAATTTCCGTTTTATTACAATAAACAATGCTTAAAACAGGAATAATTATTTTTTACAGGCCTTTGCGAAATCAACCTGTAAAACAAAACTCTCAAATACCTTTTCCCCTTTCCAAAAGCTTTTTCTCAAGTATTTTTAAACTCCCCCCATAAAGGGCGTGAATTCTGATTTCGATTTTTTCCTGAACTAGTGGATCGCCTTAATGTATCTGTGCATCACCGACGAGGAAAAGCCCTTTGTCTTGATTACGCGTACTTATTGTCACTAGCGGAAGAAGGACAAAAACTGTATACGATGCTCGTAAAATATTTTTAATAATAACTTATATCGTGTCATATTCAAATGGGTTCCAGTTCAATCGGTGCATGATATCGCGAGTGAAATAATCTTAGTTTTAATTATTTTAAGTTCCCTTCGTTAAATACATTTTTTGTCAGTCAACATCTCATTTATTCATTGGAAAAAAATAGGCTATAGAAAATTGCAGATACTGATAATGCATTACACCTATGCATCAAAATAAATAATTTGTAAATATTACACCTATGTATCAATATAAATAATTCATAAATATTACCCCTATGTATCAATATAAATAATTCATTAATATTACAACTATCAGAGGAAAGGAAGCATATTCGGAATACCATTTATATTTTAGGGTGCAGAAAATAAGATAAAAATGTTTTTACGAATAAAAGTCGATGAAAATGTTAAGAAACTAATAGTTTATTGGGAAACGATAACAGAAATCCAAAAAAATTATTACAGTGCTCTTGAAAAATAAAAAATTAAAGAATGAGAAAAAATGCGTTTTTTTTAAAGTGCATGTAATTCGGAATAGTGTATTCCAAATTATATTCACTTTTAATATTTTAGAATATAATAGTGTCTTGTTAATTATTTGCAATAATCACATACATACTCTTCTGTTTCGCATCCGGCACATTTATTGTGTACCCAGAGGTTGCACATTAGGCACTTGACCCAAAGTTCTCCTCTTACATCCTGACTGAAAGGACCATTGCAGAAAAAGCACACTGCGTCTTCATCGTTTGGTTTATTAGTTCCAGGAGGGATGACTCTGTCAGAAGAGGAACTGTCATCAATTAATTCCGATGCAGAAGAATCCGAGAAAGTAGCAATATCTGTCGGTTTTTTCTTTTTAGAATTTTTTGTACCCTTGGGCTTGTTCTTGGCAGTCCAAGTTTTTTTTTAGGGGTAGTTTTTTTCTGAATACACATTTTCTAGTAGGTCGTAAAACGTGTCCATTTTTTCTTTGGTAAAACCGATGGCTCTTGCAAACGAGGTTCCTGTAGGTTTTCTCATAGATAACACCTTTTTGTGTCTATTTAGGAAGCCTTTCAACCAATATCTGCCAGCAATTCCCGATTTAAAAGGAGTTGGATGATTATTTTTAACAGCCACTTGATAAGACAATCGTCGGATATCCATTTGTGTTAGACCATAGAATTTTTTTTTCCATTACAAGGGCGTAGTCTACCAATTGTTTTTCGAACTCTGCACTAAAAACTGGTTTTCGGCCTATTTTCTTTGAGGTTAAAGTCAAAGGGTCCACATCTTTTTCAGATACGAGTTGAAACAAAGGAGTGCGGGGGACTTTAAAGTGTTTAGCTGCCTTCAAATATCCCATGTTTTTATTGCGAACAGCAGTAATGGCTTCACACTTATCATCCGAATCCCACTTCTTCCTTTTCTGGTACAAATTTGGTGACGACATCTCTGTGAAATTAAATAAAAGTACTTAAAAAAATGAATATAATTTGGAATACTATTCCGATTTTGCATCACATTCCGTATTCCGAATTAGCAACATATAACCTAAAAGATCTTTCTTATATCACATGTCAATGTATTAAAAAATGCAAAAACGAAAGTCATACTATAAAAATATAACTCTTACTGAAGTGATTTCATTTGTAATGTTATAAAATAGTTTGGAATATGGGGTGATTATATTGGATTAAAAACTCACAGAAAAAGTTTTGACAGGAGCCACTTCACAAAACACGTCAGCATTCATCCGCAGACACAGGAGAACTATTATACCGGCCGAAATCAGGGTTCACAGCTTCGACTTTCAATAGTTATAATTATTACCGATAGATTCCGCAACCCGAACCGAAGATAAGACGGTATTCCGAATTTCCAACAGTATTCCAAATATGCTTCCTTTCCTCATAAATATTACCCCTATGTATCAATATAAATAATTCATAAATATTATCCAAGTTTCAATATAAATATTTCATTAATATTACGCCTATGTATCAATATAAATAATTCGGACCTGAATATTATCACATTTAGATTAACTATTTTAATAACCTTCAGTATTTTAATAGATTATAATGAAATGAAACAATATTCGGCATATCGAAAAACACTCTATGTAACCGACTTAACACGCTTTGGCTTCGAACTCTGAATTGTGAAATAATCATTAATTGTTTTTATTTTCATTAAAATGAAAACAAAACCGATGTACATAAGTTATCTGTGATGTAGTCAACTACAGATGATAGACTTATGCAATCTAATTAGATCCAGGAAAAATCCACCACGCAGATTAAGCTCTTAATTTTTTTACATATTTTTTTTAATGTTTTATTAATCAACAGATTTCTAACTTACATTAATAAGCTAAGTATGTACGTCCCTCTTTGCAAACTAATTTAGTTCCTTTTTTTATTTTAACTTTTTGAGTAAAACCTCAAAAATTGTAATATTTAATTAAATGAAGACAATTTTTGCGAAACTCAATCGAAAATCTGGAAACAGAAAAATCTGAAAAATATATTGACACTTCTGGGACCTCTTTGCCCGGAAAGCAAGAGGACCTGGGTTCATGTCCCAGAGGTGTCAATATCTTTTTCTGATTTTTCTGTTTCCAGATTTTCGATTGAGTTTCGCTTATACCTATTGTCTTCATTTAATTACCTTAATACCTACTAAAAACCTTTCAAAATACGTCAACACAACAAAAATTTCTAATGCATAGTGTATCTGGTTTTTCATTTATGCCTATTCCATGTTAGATCTGATTCATCTCATGCGAACATATCTAAATACGTGCAAATCTCATAAATGAATGATCTTTTTTTTTTTCATTTACTAGATTCTTATGTATCTTGAGGAGATGAATCATTTAAATTTACTGAATTTTAAGTTAATGTTCTTTATACAAATAGAACGGCGTCATATGCGCCTTGCAATTTTTACCTCATGTGGGTGTTTAAAAATAGTACCTGGCTATTATAGACTTAGAGGTCATGTGTTTTGTCGGTAGGGAAAAATTGTTATGTAAAAAACCCTACATGAATGATCTTTGCAAAATATAGCACCAGCACATCAGTATCTCAGTCCTGGCAACTGGCAACGAGTGTAGGTAATATAGCTCAGTATAAGCTACGGACTAAGCATGGCCATTGGCACCCAGAGGAACGGCACTTTTCACACACTTATCTTGATGGCAAATTAAATGCTCCGGCTTATTTATACGGAGATGGTTAGCATGATCTCCGCCACCTCCTTATGGCATGAAATATTCGCCCATTGTGAGCGCGAGATGCTGCATCTCGGCCTAGAGATACGAAGCATTGCTCTCGCGGGCATGTACTCCTAATGCACTTTTGCCAGGGTAGGGCGGGCTCGTGGGCGGGGGCTGGGCGGGGGCGGCAGATAGCGATGAGCGATTAACGAGACTATCGCTGCGGGATGGATCTACAATAATTCACCGTTTCGAGCAATGCACGAGGCCGAGCGCTTTTAATGTGTATCTCCCTCCACCATCTGCATTACTCAAATGCGTGTTCGCGATAATGTGTAAATTATCATCTGATCTAGATCATTGTTGTTATTTTCTTCAGAAGAATGCTCAATTATTACCATTTGTTTCATCCTTAAAGATGCGTCATTAATCATACTATGTTCTTAGATTTTGCTTTTGTCAGTCCTATATTAAAAAAAAATCAGAGTATGCAATTCACACGCGGTAGAGTGAAACTGAAGAAAACTAAAGTAGACATGAGTACGAAGCACTTTTTATCAATGTGAAGGATGATTTCTTGTATAAAATCGAGGAAGAAGATTTTAGAAGAAGAGATTTTAGTATAATATAGAAGATCGTATCAGAAATGTGAAAAATTTTAAACACGTCCTTTTGAACCCATTTAGCACCATTTTATCGCTCTTAGAATTTAGAAATAACTATTTTTAAATGACTCACCTTAATGCATAATAATGTGCAACGAAAAATAATTGGCAGAGAATGCTCCATTTAACATAATTAAGGTATATTTAACTGAAAACTGGTAAAAATGCGAATTCGTGGCTTTGGCAGTAGACCGACTATGTATTGGTCTGTTTGCAGTACATTCCAGAGTATAAGATGCTTTCAACATATACCTGGTGAAAAACCATAATTCAGAATTAAAAAGCTGCTTGAAATTGCTTTAGCTGTGGTTTGGTGTCCAGATCTTAATACTGACAGTTCTTACACATGTCTTTCTCCTCCCCTCTACCTTCAGCCTCACAACAAGTTATGTTATTATTGGCTCCAGAGGTTGGGATTATTTTTTTAAGAGGAAGCCACTAGCCATAAATGTATATATTCTTATTGTGCCTTATATCGCTACGAATAGACATAAAAATCGCATGGCAAACGAAGGGTAGAGGTCACCATTTCGAGCGCAAAAGTGGTCTTATTTATTTTGTAAATAATTTCATAAAAAAAGAAAAATACTCAATCAATGGAAATTGTCACAGATAATTTTAGCCATAAAATTATATTTTTCAAAATTTGTTTCTTATATTTATTTTTCCATATATATATATATTTTTTAAAGTAAATAATAATTTTATTGTTACTCAATAGAAATTGTAGGAAAAGATTCAATTTATTCAAAGAAATGTTTTGGGTTTATAATGTAAACCGACTTTTTGACACCAACAGTATATAAATCACATGAGTGGTTATAATAATTCATAAAATCTATAAGACATGTTTCTGTGAAATATGTGTAAAGTGATTCTTCATATGTTGTGTCTGTACGTTGCTTCTGTGAAATGTTTTGTAAAATTTTTCTTTGTAGATATATTGTGTACCAATTGGCGATCCCGTGAGTTTTAATAACTCATCGGAGTGCAACTACGTTGTATGTTTTATTTAATAAAAAAAAAAATATATATATATATATATATAAAGAAGTGTCAATATATTTTTCAGATTTTTCTGTTTCCAGATTTTCGATTGAGTTTCGCAAAAATTGTCTTCATTTAATTAAATATTACAATTTTTGAGGTTTTACTCAAAAAGTTAAAATAAAAAAAGGAACTAAATTAGTTTGCAAAGAGGGACGTACATACTTAGCTTATTAATGTAAGTTAGAAATCTGTTGATTAATAAAACATTAAAAAAAATATGTAAAAAAATTAAGAGCTTAATCTGCGTGGTGGATTTTTCCTGGATCTAATTAGATTGCATAAGTCTCTCATCTGTAGTTGACTACATCACAGATAACTTATGTACATCGGTTTTGTTTTCATTTTAATGAAAATAAAAACAATTAATGATTATTTCACAATTCAGAGTTCGAAGCCAAAGCGTGTTAAGTCGGTTACATAGAGTGTTTTTCGATATGCCGAATATTGTTTCATTTCATTATAATCTATTAAAATACTGAAGGTTATTAAAATAGTTAATCTAAATGTGATAATATTCAGGTCCGAATTATTTATATTGATACATAGGCGTAATATTAATGAAATATTTATATTGAAACTTGGATAATATTAATGAATTATTTATATTGATACACAGGGGTAATATTTATGAATTATTTATATTGATACATAGGTGTAATATTTACAAATTATTTATTTTGATGCATAGGTGTAATGCATTATCAGTATCTGCAATTTTCTATAGCCTATTTTTTTCCAATGAATAAATGAGATGTTGACTGACAAAAAATGTATTTAACGAAGGGAACTTAAAATAATTAAAACTAAGATTATTTCACTCGCGATATCATGCACCGATTGAACTGGAACCCATTTGAATATGACACGATATAAGTTATTATTAAAAATATTTTACGAGCATCGTATACAGTTTTTGTCCTTCTTCCGCTAGTGACAATAAGTACGCGTAATCAAGACAAAGGGCTTTTCCTCGTCGGTGATGCACAGATACATTAAGGCGATCCACTAGTTCAGGAAAAAATCGAAATCAGAATTCACGCCCTTTATGGGGGGAGTTTAAAAATACTTGAGAAAAAGCTTTTGGAAAGGGGAAAAGGTATTTGAGAGTTTTGTTTTACAGGTTGATTTCGCAAAGGCCTGTAAAAAATAATTATTCCTGTTTTAAGCATTGTTTATTGTAATAAAACGGAAATTTAAAATTGATTTCACGAAATCAAGCGACGCGGAGTGACGCGTCCATCTCCCGCTCAGTTCGGGGCGTGACTGAGGTTTGGCGACTGTGGTTTGGACGGTAGTTCTTCAGTGGACGCCATAGGGTTCACTTTGAAAAACCGAATTCGTCGACTAGCGGCCGTATTGTAAAATAACAACGCGAAAATGCTTATTTTATTTTATTTTGGGAAGATTGGGTGTAAATATCAACTTTTTTTGCGATCATTATAAAATAAACTAAATTTGCCACATTATGAAATAAAACCATAACCGAAAAGGGGTTTATAAATAGGAGAGTTTGGACTTGAAAGTATGTTTTTTAGATATAATACTTTATTTTTTATAGGCTTATTAAAATACTTATTAAAAAAATGACCGATATTTTTAAGGGCCAAGGTATGTTCTACACACAGTATTTAATTGAAGCATCTACAATACTTCTAAGCGATCAAATTTTCAAAACAAAAACATATGGTTTTGTATGATTTTGCATTATTTACTATGGCTTCATCTTAAATGCTAAGCTTTTTCATTGCTTTTAACTCTCTCTTTACCTCCACGCATTATGTGTAGTGTAAGTGAAGTGATAAAATTTGTATTACACTAATTACAACGTCGTCATTAGCTTACTAAATCATTTTTTCAAATCAAATCCAATTCAGCCTATCGGAATTTTCACAAATTCATTGCCATATTCTATACGTCCAATGTAGAGCTGTGCTGTACTACCAACAGTAGACCTACATAGTATATTTTGTCCAACATCTACATACAATCTAGAATTTCTAAATAATAATCCTAGATATCGTTCTTAGCTTAGCATTTTAGGTAACATCGTTTGGATCTCTGATCAAGATTTGTGGAGAAATTTTAAGAAAAACAATGATTTGTATGCGGGCATATTGGGACATTGGTATTCTGATACCAGACTGGGCATAGACTATAGACGTGTAGAGGCCGGATTATCTCTATGAGATGGCGATTCCTTGGACCGGTCATTTAGTACTTAATGGCATCTGAGGGGATATAGTTTATGCAAAACATCCGACAGAGGTGGATAGGGCAAATATATTATCAACCAAGTGTATTGGCAATAGCAGATACGTAGTTACCTACTCAGTTCCTGTCTATGTAGAGTTTTACTTGAAGCGATATATTAAATTGTAATTTGTAACTAATTTATAGGGGATAGTTGTTATAGAGATTAGTTGTTGTTTCAACCTGCTTTTGTACCACCGGGAAAGAGGTTCACATTAAATACTATACGATTAATGTGAAGGTTTTGCATTACGATAAACATTATATTAATATTTACAAAGGTACACAACACATTAGTACGAGCATCGAAACACAAAAAAGGAAGGCTTTAAAAAATTACCAAATTCTGATTGTCAAGTTTATGTGCCCTACACTATAACTTTTTGCGATTGATGGCATATTATAACAAACATATTTAATTGGTTGTTTTTATTATCTTGGTCGATGATGGATTATTTTTTTTTGCTAAGATGTATAATTCAAATTAAGGTCTTTCAAAAAATTCTGTTCATTTTATTTTATTCATCCTTCAGGCAAACAGATTATTTGAAAATTCACTATTATGTTTCTGATAAGAAAATCACACGTACCTATCTGTTTCTTATTTAAACTTGCAAAGTTAAATCGCCAAAAAGTTTTAAATGCCGACATTATATAATAATTTTTTCCTAAATTTTTTAATTAAATTTAATATTTTTTTGATAAAAGATTTACATTGAAAAACCAAAAAATAAGAAGGTTATTTATTATTAGATAGTAAAATCTTGGCATTGTTAAACGCCTTTGTGTTTGTATTTCACAAAATTGGCGGTATGAAAATGAGTCCAGTAGGTACATATTATTAAATTTTTTTAGAAAGAAAAACATTCCCGGTTTACGAATAACCTGCCAATATTTTAAAATTTCCTACTACCTAGCGGAAAACGTTGCTTGTGTCGTGATTGAGGACTTATGGCCGTTATATACGATATCTTTTTTCAGCCCGATTCCAATTAGATACAAAAGACAACATTTTTCGCTCTACGCGATCGCTATTTTCATCTCTACTTTCATATCTACGATTTCAATTGTCATCACTGCAAACAACACATGAACTGTTTGCTGTGATGCCAACTGAAATCGTAGATTTGAAAATAAAGATGAAAATAGCGATCGCGTAGAGCGAAAAATGTTGACTTTTGTGTCTAATTGGAATCGGGTTGATAAAAGATGTCGTGTATAACGGCCATTAGTCAGCCGAGGAACGCCTGGGTGGGACCCAAATGCGATGCCAACTCAGCCACTGGCCGTAATAACACATATTATGTTAGATTTTACAAAGACTTCGTTGCATCATTTTTTTTTCTAAAACAATTCCAAACACGTGAAAAATAACAAAATTATATTCTTTTCATCCATCATTGACAAGTTTTATAGACGTTCAATTAATACCTATAGGACCATAATTTTAAAATACGAAAACAAAATAATCCAAGAATAATAATACATTGGCAGATATCTTATCTTTAAATAAAACATCTGATTTCTGTATAATTCAACAATATTCGCAAATTGTTATGTCCGAATAGATAACGAAAACTAGAGGTTGTTTTTGCTGACGTTAATGCTCCTATAAATAACCCAGAGTCGGGACGATTTAAGAAATATGTGACCATGCAAATCTAAGGAGACGCAGAATCTACGTAGCAAACCTTTCCATACGACGTTATGTCTTGGGAGCCAACTTTCTGGGATGGTTATAAAATTTTATTGCAAAACCTTAGAGGATAAAAACAAAACCTTACAGAAGTCTTTTTTTGCAACTATAACTTGTTATCATTTATTATGCTTTGTTTTTTATTATTTTATTAAAAAAAATGAAATTACTACCTGTCTTCATACATATAAATTGGAAATTTTCCAAGGAATTGAATTATTTAAGGTGATTATCAAAACAATTCATAATCTACACTTTCATAGATGGTAAGATTAAATTTATTTTATAGAAAACCACTTTCCACGTGTTATGCTTGAAAAAATTAAGAAAAAAATATGAATTAATTAAGAGCGCAACACGGCATAATACCCCAAATACTAATAACAAATATGAATTAATTGTTTGATCCCGTACATAAATAGTCTTGTCCACAAAAAAACTCAAATCTTTCAAGAAAGGCTAACAACTACAATATTGGATTGAGTCGTCGATACAATTTTGTTAGCCTTTATTGTAAGATTTGAGTTTATTTATAGACAAAACTATTTGTTCATTTTCATATTGCTTATGTACGGGCGCAAACAATTAATTCATACAAATATTTTAAAGCATAACTTGTAAGAAGCGTTTTTCGGTAAAATAATTTAACTAGCATCATCTATTAAAGAGAATATTGTAAATTCTTATAAGTATTATCTTAACAAACGGTTTGTTATATAATTCGATTACTTGTCTAATTTAAAATATTTTGAACACCATTTCATAGCACCTTAACTCACAATGGAAATAAATTGTAAGATGACAACAAATGTGTTCATCGAAAAAATTCTTACTGTAGGTAAAAACTTCATGACGCCAGAGTGCACTGTTCGGGAGTTTTTAGTGGGACATACAAACATGTATCTATAAAATAAATGAAAAAAAACAAGGTTAAAACTGAATTTTTTTCAGTTTTTCAGCATTCCTGAAGTGAGTTTTCATCATAAAAAACATATTTAATGCTTCAGGTGAAAACTTTGCGTTTCAACTTAATATCAACTTATGCCATTTATTTATTTTATTTGTATCATTACATGGTACCTAGGTCTAATGTTTACAATTCAGTTTATAACCTCACTAGGTCAGGCCTGTGTTGAGGTTAACAACTCTACAATTTAATAAAATTACACAAAAATAATATAGTTATTAAATAATAAATTTGGACAACTCATATAGCGCTGTTTTTGCAAAAAATCGCCTCAAGAGCGCTGTACAAATTAGCATGGATTTTACATTAGAATTTACTTAACTTAAGAGGCTAGATAACAACTCGTCTTGCAGCTATCAAGCGCATGGATTATTGGAATTCTAGCCCCCTCGATAATTAAAGAACAATATTGTTGAATGTTTCTTACATATTATGAGTATGATCCATTAGTCAGCCATTGTGATTAGCGCACATGATCAATATGCAATTTCCATAAACATTATAAACTCGAAAATATGTTTGAAACTTGCGTTTTGTAACATTTTCAGCCAAGATTCAGCAATATTAAATTCCAAAGCCGTGAAGCGTTCTCCGGCGCCATCTGACGGTCAGTTTGAAGCTTTATCTCTCAAAATTTGCTTACAATAATCTTATGTAAGTGGTCTGGGTGTCCACTTGGGGTTCTGTGCCAAACTCTTCCCCTCCCGAACCCATCCCCCACATCCAGAACTGGAACAAAGATGCTACCAACCACAACCCACACACAAAAAAGTTTAATATTTGTGTCAAATTTTTAAGCATGTCTAGTAAATGGTTAGAGTTTTTGATGTGGTGCCTTAAATTAGTTTGTTCGATGGTCGTAGGGGTTTGTTTTGGAGGTCGGGTTTGAGTCTCCGCTTTATGTAACGCGATCACGTTCCTTCATATTAATATCAAAAGATACCTTCGGACCTCGCATATCGCTTCTTATTACAGCCAACCCCGGTCCTTAGCAGCATCTTGCGGCTGTATCGCGAGGGTGAAATCTCGCCTCACTGTTCCGCTGGTTTTCATATTATTTGTGTTCACCCCAACCCCCCAACCCTCAACCAAGTCCGAAGGCACCCATCCTAATATGATATTTTGCAAGCTTTGTCATAATATATTTGACCACTACTGACCAGGATGTTATTAAATGTGACCGTTGGATATTCCGTGGGACGTCTATGATTTGATTTGTAGCATTTTCTCGTGCGGTGCATATGTTAAAGCTCAGAAGAGATTGAATTTCTTGTTGACCAATATAATACTATCTTGTAAGGACATTAGCACAAATCATTTGCAATGTTTCAGGCAAGAAGACATTGTGAGGGGGTTAATTATTTTTTAGTAATCGATAAACAATGTTTATTTATTACAGGATTCTTGCTGTTAAAATCTGGTCCTAAGATTTTGTCTTAGTTTAGTAAATATACTCACAAACTAATAAATAACTGCCTTACATCAGGGTTGGTATCGGAATTGTTGTGGGTACGTGATTAATTTTACAACTTATTTTTTTTGTGATTTTATTTAGAAAACAATACATTACATAAAACATACATTAAAACATGAATAAAAAATATTCGTAAGGTCTTGACCATTTAAATTCCATTAAGATAAATGTTGATTTAGTATTTGTACCTAAATATTATATTACAAATGACAAAATGAAAAAAATAAACATTTAAGAAATACATAATTTTATAAACAAATAAAGAAATTAGTTTTCGCATTATTTTATCATCACTGTTTTTGATAATAATGTTGAAGTGTTGCTTTTCGCCGACGACTTAAAACTATTTAAACTTATAAAAACAATAAATGACTGTATTCACATTCAATTAAATTTAAATAAACTACAAGACTGGTGTAAAACTAATAATCTTTATCTGAATATATGTAAATGCCAGATAATAAGGTTTTTCAGAACAAATCAACCCCTTAACTATCAATATAAAATTAATAATATTTCCCTCACCTCTGTCAATGAGATTAATGATCTTGGCATTATTTTCGATTCCAAATTTAACTTTCTTCCACATATAACTACAGTAACCAATAAAGGATTAAAAATGCTAGGTTTCATTCTTCGAAATGGCAGAGACTTTCAAAATATTTCAACATTAAAAATCTTATATTCCTCTCTAGTTCGAAGTCAAGTCGAATATAATTCTTCTATTTGGTCCCCTCACTTCAAAATCCACTCCGATTCCATAGAAAAAATTCAGCATAAATTCTTAAGATTCATTAACTATAAACTCGGTCTACCAATAGAATCAATAAATTACAATCACTTAATGAAAGAATTAAACTTACTCAAACTTTCAGATAGAAGACTTATTTCCGACTTGACTTTTATTTTTAAAATTGTTAATGGTATTATAGACAGTCCTGATTTATTAAACATAATTACCTTCCACATACCTACTAGGACTACTCGATCCAAAATTCTTTTTAATTGCAACAAAAATATCAGGACTGAATCATTTAGATACTCGGTTATACCTAGATTGCATGCTGTTGGCAATGCTTTCTCAGAAGTAGTAGATGTGTTCAACTGCACCGAATATAGTTATAAGAAGGCTATAATATCATACCTCAATGACAATAATTAATGCTAGATATAATAGTGTTCGTCTGCACGACGTCTATATCATACTCTAATATAGATTCCAAACTGCTTGCTTCATTTATATTAACTATCAGACAGACTAGTTAAGTGATAGCTAATAATGTATAATTTTTTTTTCAAAATTATTATTTTTAAACCAAAGATTTATTATTGATTCTCTAACTGGCAGCCCTGAAAAGCTGAACTAATTAGCAGTACCTGTAGTAATTTTAAACTTCAGTCATTTCAACTGAAGGTAACAATAATATCATTACTAAGTTAGTCCATTTTAGCCAATTCCTAGAATCCAACAATACGTACAAATAAAAGTAAAGTAGGTATATTATACTTGATGTTGAGAATTTTTCTAAGAATTCACCTTTATTTACTTATGTTTATTCTGCATAAAAATGTGTATTTTGTATGAGCTCATATTCTTTTTTGTTTGTTATAATCATAACCTATGTATAACCACTATTTATACCACTGTGTATCATGTATCACAGGATGTAATAGCCATTTTATGGCATTGATATAAATAAATTATTTTCACAAAAATAGATAGCTAGATATGTGAATTTCTTACAGGAGTTCTCCAGTTTATTCACCCTTCTTTCAATTTCCGTTTCAGTCATTATTAATTATTTTTGTGTTTAATTCGTAGAACTCCATTTTAATTTAAAAAAGATTAATTAAAATTAAATTTGATAATGTTATTATCGAGTTCTGCAAATATTTTAGAATTTATTTTTGTTACAGCTCTTTCGGTTCACAAGATAATTTTCAAACTGTCCTTGTCAGTTTTCTGTATTTCGTTGATGTATGTAGGCTCCCACTTAAGAGGGTATTACCAGAGAAAACCAGAAATATGTCATTTTAACAGATTTTAGACGCATTGACTGTTTTCCACAAAAAAATATAAATGGATTTCGAAAGATTGTTCTTTTATCTAGCATTCGAATGTTTTAAATTTCGAGAAAAAAATGTTAATTTTTAGTATAATAAGGTTATACCATAGGTCGTTGGCAAATTTGTTAAAGTAAAAAAAATAAGATTTTGTATTATACATTATACCACACCCATTTCAAATCATATAATCATGCAGTAAAATAAATCAATACATTATCTGGGTATCGCATGTTTGAGAATTTTAGTTTTAGTTTAAATAAAATCATTAAAAAATATATACGTACATGTGTTTCTTGACGAAAATTGGTCCGTTTGTGTATTTATTTGCGCACTTACAAACTAATATATATCAATTTTTTTAACATTCTTATTTACATTCGACATTATAGAAAAATAATAAATACTTATAATCAAAAAATAATTACAAAAAGTACATTATATTAATAGTTTTACCATCACGCCTTTCAGCATTTTTGGATGTAGGTATAAATTAAAGCAAATTTGGAATGAAATAAAATCGTTATTGAGTTATAATTTTTAGAAGCTTTTTTAATATTTAATATTAATTTTATTTAATATAAGATTTTGACACTACTGAAAAGGTACTTTATAATATCGACCTGCGTATGTTTTGCCTTTTTAAGTTACTTCTCATAGGAGTTAGGATCCTTCAAAAATCGTTAAACTTGCCTGGTTTGAACGCCATCAAGAGACGTTCGGTATACAAACTAAACAATGTATTTTTTTAAAAAGCAAAACGTACAGACATAGTATTTTCTTCTAACATTTAGTAAAGTTAAACTTATAAATCGGTCCGGTTTTGGAGGAAAAAAATAGGGAATTCAAAACCTCGATTTTGAGGATTTTATTCAAGTATTATCGGGCTGACGTGCAGTTGTCTCTTTCGCTCAGTATTTGGGTGAGTAAGAACGACAGTGACAGCAACAGTTTGGTAAAATACCTATTGTAAAATTTTTTCGGGGGCTGGGTTTTCTCTTAATAAGGCAAATACACAAAATCATCCACCAAGTATTACTACATAGTGTTTCACGTAACTTTGGACATACTCATAGATACAACTGTACCGAAATTCATATTTAAATTAGAGATGCAGCGAATATTGGGCCACTATTCGGTATTCGGCTTATTCGGTTTAACGTTGTATCATTCTGATTGGTGTTTCTTTTCATACTAGGTGGGAAAACTCATTATCGGATTCGGTACTACTAAGCTCATCCCAACTAATTTTCAGGGCTTTTAAATTAATTTTTTGTTTTTCTCTTTCCATCTGAACATAATATTCGGCGGCTGAATATTCGGCGTTTCTAATTTAAAGCATTTGGCATAAAATTGTTGTTTAAGAAAAGCTTCGTGAAATGATTATTTATTATTTTTAATTTTTTAAACTTTATGAGTAAAATCTCAAATTATAATATTTAATTAAATGAACACAATATTAGCGAAACTCAATCGAAATCTGGTCACAGAAAAATCAGAAAAGATATTGCCCCAGCGGAGCCAATATCTTTTCTGATTTTTCTGTCTCCAGATTTCGATTGAGTTTCGCTAATATTGTGTTCATTTAATTAAATAAATTATTAGATTCTCATTATTAAAAATAATTCTTAATAAATTATAACACAATACATATAGTTATGTACCTACTTGCTTCCATAGAACATCCTTTGTTTGCTCCTACCGCCTGAAGAATGCAAGTCAAATTAGGTACATACAATGACACTCAACTGATTTCACGGCGAAATTGCTTTGGTATCTTTAGTGAGTTTAGTTTATTCTTTGGGAGAAATATGGACAAGCAATACACTGGGGATGATGTCCCCCAAATTCTAGGGGCGGTTCCCTCGGGAGGCCCGCGCCCCCTTTCGCCCCTTGCGCCCCTAATCCCAACTATCTTAACCCTAAACGTTATCGTATAAGCTGGCTGTTTAATAAATTGGCCAGATAGATGGATTTGCCAAATCAAATGAAAATCTTCTAGATTTCGTATGTGGGCGATAAAGGCAACATTTTCTGATCAAGTCGATGGATGAATGAAACAATGGCATTTATCCTATCTATACAATTTTATCAAAACGTATTTTAGATGTAGGTACCCACCTACTATGTTGTAGTTTATTTGATGAATATTGAACATTATATTATTGTAATTTAAAAGAGAATATGCACTTGTAACTACAAATATATTCTTCCATTGCTGTGCTCGGTGATCAGCTCAGGCATGGGGGCTCCATCGGAGCCACAGTCAAGCTTGCCTCACTAAAGCTGGGCGTACTGTACAGTACATGGCCCGCATATTCTTTAATAGTAGGTACACAACGGTTCACGGCGAGTTCATCGAAAATCAATTCATCGAAAGCAAATTCATTGAAAACGAGTTCATCGAAAACGAGTTTATCGAAAACGAGTTCATCGAAAACCAATTCATCGAATGATCAATTTAGCGAATCGCCAATTCATCAAAAAAAATATTTTGGAGATATTTGAGAGAAATGCCGAGCATTGGTCAATAAAAGTTGACAATAAATTTATATATAAAAAAAAGATAATAAAACTTTGGACAAGGAGACTAACCTAACCTAACCTTTTTTTCGATGAATTGGCGAATCGATGAATTGATCATTCGATGAATTGGTTTTCAACGAATTGGTTTTCGATGAAATGGTTTTCGATGAACTCGTTTTCGATGAATTTGCTTTCAATGAATTGATTTTCGATGAACTCGTCGGTTACCGTACACAACTGCTTACCTTGAAAAAATCGCAAGTGCCCCCCACTGTTGAATTGGCAGCTATGTACTTCTGGTCTGGAGTCCCAAAATTGCAATCTTTAGAGCACAAGCGTCAGGTAGGAATGCCATCCTTGTACTACCGGTATTACAATGGAAGATGCTCCGAGGAACTACTGTCATTGCGAACGCGCCAAACGCGCGCCCAACATAAATGAAAGATTGACATTTGTTACAAGAACGGGTCGCTTCTACGATTCGTTCCTGAGTTCAACAGCTCGGCTGTGGAGTGATTTGCCGGCCTCTGTATGTTTCCTTCCTCCTACAACATAGGACCTGAGGGAAATTATTTTCTTCAGGCCCTTCTGTCTGGAGTTAACACAAAAAAAGTAAAAAATATGAAAATACGTAATTGAAATGCTGAATTAATTGTTTCAATGAGATTAAGACTTAATAGCATTAAGTCTTGGGAGATGCTTGGTTGAGTAGCAGGTAAGTAGTAAAACAGATAAAGTGTAAGAGTATTGATTACACTTTACGATCAAACTAAATTAAGGTCGTGATAAAGTAATTGAAATTACACCGCAAATTTTCTGGGGGTAAGTTTATTGTACCCTATAATTGTACGTATTATCATCGTTGCAACCCCTTTTTGGGACGAAAAATAGGTAGGCGCTTGGTAGGCAGTAGGCACCTAGTTTCCCGTGAGTATCGGGTGTTGCGGGAAATTATTGAATAATCATAAGGGATGTTGCCTCTTGGGATTGCAAATAAAATAAAAATAATTATTGAGAGAGTGGTTTCGTTTTCTATAATAAATGTATTTATTTCATGTACCTAACGCTCAAAAAATACGTCTAAGTACCTACGTGTAACTAAATAGTCAATTCAACAATTTATTGGACACGTCTAAGGACGGATTATTTCACAGAATTTGAACTTTTTATCAAATTGATAGTAACAGAACTAGAATAAGACTTTCACAGAACTTGATGAATTTAATTAAATGAAGACAATACGTGAATTAGCGAAACTCAATCTAAAATCTGGAGACAGAAAAATCAGAAAAAGATATTGGCTCCACTGGGAACCGAATCCAGGACCTTTTGCTTACATGGCAAGTGCCTAACAACTGAGGTACGGAACCCATATCAAATTCGGTCTGGGTTCTAGTCCCAGTGGAGCCAATATCTTTTTGTGATTTTTCTGTCTCCAGATTTTCGATTGAGTTTCGCTAATATTATCTTCATATAATTAAATATTATAATTTGAGATTTTACTCATAAGATCAAAAAAAAATTAAAATAAATATTCATCCTAGACTTGCATAAAAGCCGACAGATATCGCATATAAAAAATAAAATGGATAAAAATTTATCCAGACACTATCTAGATAGCATTTAGTTCGAGTTGAATCTTGCAATCATATAAAAAGATAGCAGCCAATAATATGTGCATTAAGAAAATGAAGATAATGTTGGTAGTTCTTAGTCGAAGTATGATACAGTAGTATGATATAGATACGAAGTAAGTATGTATGGTATAGATACGAAGTATGATACAGAAACAATGGCTGCTAAATAGAGATAGTTTATATTAATTCATATGTGTTAATTGTTATAATCTATATGGTTATAGTAATAATATTATGCAATGCTTAAATTGTAACTGAACATTAACATCCTGTTGACAAACTGCTTTATTGCGGTTTAACGGGATTGTACCTTGAAAACCAATAAAAAAAAAAAAAAGTTAAAAGTGACTGAATTTGATATGGGTTCCCCCTAAAGCTAGTGAGTCTACACCGCTGTAGTAATTATGTGCCACATTAATTTTTATAATTATTATTATTTAATATTTATTTATTTTTATTTATTTATTATTAGTTTCAAAAGCAAGGTTTGTACATGTATGTATAATGTATAGTATAAGTATAGATTCTTTTTTTTTTCACAGACCTCCTCACTAGGATTTCCTGTTCTGAGGTGGCCTGTAGTTTTTTAAAATATTTGTATTTGGTTATGGATTGTCTTTATATCGTCTTCATGATGTTTGTAATTTTATTAATCAACTTTCAAGTTAAAGATTAAATATCCTTTATTTACCGTAACATTCTTTTTTTTTCGATACACATAGGTACATAACATGTGTATTCATTCTTATTCATATTTTCTTAGTTGTAACACAAGTATAAATGTCAATTTATTACTACAGTACATATATTATATATCTTTGTTATTTTCCACCGTACCAACTTGTACTTACAACACATATAGAGGTACATTTTCAAATAATTATTTGTGTTAACTAATGACTGCATTTATGTACACCCCCCTTCCATACACAAGCAAATGCTTCAAATGGAAGGGTAGTAACTAACTCCAAGATATAAATTATTATTAAGATGTAAACCGTAAATAAATGAATAAAAAATAAAAATAAAGTTTTGAGAGTTTTTTTTATACTTACCTATGGCACTTGAATACTTATCAGAAGAACATAATGTGAAATACGTTATATTTTTATATTAGTAGTAGCTTGAACTCAGTTGTTGGTGATTGACCTGATCTAATTGTTTTATTTATGTATATGGTACGCCTATACGGGCTTTTGCAAACATATTATTATCTTACATTATCTATAAGTACATAATAATTTTGTGGAACAGCAATCATGAAATGAAATATGCTATTTAAAATATATACTCGTAGAACCCATGCAGAAGGACGGTATTACGCTAATATGGATTATTATTATTGATATGTGTTATTGGAGCCTTCTTATAACTACATATATTCCTTGCAGTTGAACTCATCTATGCTCCCGAGAAAGTATTGCCAACTGTGCGCGATCGAGTACCTAAATTACTCAGTCCTGATAACACCACGGAGCGTGTATTTGCCATCGTTGCTGAATATTTAAGAAGAAAATAATTAATAGCCATTTAGCGTGGAGTACGACAAGACTGTATCCTGTCGCCACTATTGTTTAATCTCTATTCCAACTATGTCTTTAAAAGAGCCCTAAGAAATGGGAAGGGTCTTAAGATAAACGGAGTTGTCATATAAGATACGCAGAAGATACTGTATTACTAGCTGACTGTATCGATGACCTCCAAGACCTATTAAACACCGGGCCTAACAATCAACGTCAATAAAACTAAATGGATGACATTTGGACGACTAGATCACTCTGAATCAGTGATACAGTTAAATGGTTGCAATGTCGAAAAGGTGGAAAGATTTAGACACCTCGGCAGTATTCTTACGGAGACTCTTGACCCAGATGTAGAGGTTAGGTGCAGAATTGAAGCAGCAAGAATTGCGTTCATTAAAATGAAATCTCTCTTCTGCAATGACAATATCAGCTTTGAACTAAGGCAGAGAATGCTAAAATGTTATGTGTGGTCAGTATTGCTGTATGGATGTGAAACATGGACCATGAAAGTAAAAACCATGAACAGGTTAGAGGCTTTTGAAATGTGGCTTGCTCAAGGTCCCATGGACCGACATGATCACCAACACAGACATTTTCAGGCTAGAGCAGATAGAGAACGGCTTACATTAATAAAAATCAGGAAAATTTCATGTCTGTGCCATATACTTCGAGGGGAGAAGTATCACTTGCTCCATTTAATATTGAAAGGCAAGATAGAGGGTCGCCGAGGGCCTGGTAGGAGACAACTGTTTTGGCTGCGAAATATACGAGAGTGGACCGGCAATAGAAGTGTGGAGGAGCTATTCCGGGCAGCGCAAGACAGAGACATTTTCAAGAGTGAAAGAAGAAATAATTAAGAATCAAATAAAATTCCTCTTTAATAGTCATAAGAATTTTATTTCATTACGGATTGTGCTCTTTCAGTAGGAATTACGTAAAACATACTTTGTGGCGGAATAATTCCGGCATTCATTTATTACATCATGGCGGCATTCTTGTGGCTAATGGTTCATTGTTTGAAGAGCATCCATTGTTTGGGGGTAAGATAATAAAAATCAGTTGCCCAACATCCATCACCAGATAACCCGGTGATTTAAAATACATAATGACGTCTGCCGTCATCGAAATACTTTATTGCCCTCACTCGGAACATTCAATCAAACCTTCCTGGAATATTAAGGAAATATTCAAATCGTGGCTAAGAACTACCTTAAAGTGTATTCATACGAGTATATCTACTTACCCAATCAAAAATATTATTTGATAACACCCATTTGTCAAAACAAACGAAAAAAAATACAACTCAAAATTAATTATTACGAAAACCTACATAGGATATGTTTGCGCGAATTATTAACATAATTATAAATTGATTTGCCTGTAAGGAGAAGAAAAGTTGGGAAGAAGGCCACATCAGATCCACGTCTCTTGTTTAGTCTGGTCTCTTCTGCCGCTGGTCACACTTGTTACGTTAATCGTCTTCCATAAAATATTTGCATAAACAATTCATCTCAATAATTATAATACTTAAAAACACAGCAATAACCTTCAACTGATTATTATCTTAGGCATATCACATTTGACAATTCACATGAACTGATTTGCGGGGATTTATAAATATCACTAAATATAGACTAAAAGACCCAATATTCGTATAGTGCATGATGCGGAGCGGTCAAGATGTTGAGATTGTTTTACTAAAGTTTCGCTTCTACCGCGTGTAAACTGCACTTGGTTTTTTTTGGCTTTTTATAATTACTAGATATTTACTGTGACCAATATCAAGTAAAAAGGTATAGAAGGAATGCATAATCGTAGGCTATTCAATTATGTACCAATGCTAACCTTAGGTAGGTACCATAATCCGCGCAACTAGATATCCTGTTTCTAAATCTATGCCACATAAGTATGACTTCCAAAATAGGTATTTAGAATAAAGCTAGGAAAATCACATTTTATTTTAACTTATACATCGCAATTACTTGATAACGAGCAATATCGATGTAAAATATCTAAAATACATACAGCCTTACTAAAAAACCCAGTGAAAATTTTATTCAATTGACAATCGGCCGCGGATGTGAAAACATTACTAATTAAAAAATTGTTCATGGAAAAAAATAGACATTGTTTGCACAGCCTGAGAGGGTAGTTTATCTTTGTTTTATTAATGATTGAACGAAATTTGGAATTTTTCCAAAGTATTTTGAATGTTCTATATACTTCTTATTTTTGAAGTTGTCGTAAAAACAAATACCATTTTTGAAAACTAGATAAAATTACCTTTTATTTTTGTGTATTTGAAATACTTTTTAGTTTTAAAAAACCGCCATATTTTAAGATTCATTCGCGGAAAAAAATAGATTTTTTTTTACCAAAACATTTTTGATGAAAGTGTAGCCTTTTCCTCGTGCATACAATAAAAAAGTAATAAAAAATTTCAAAGTTTTTTATTGCCAAAAAACTAACCTAAAAAATAATACCGACTTTTATAACAGATTTCTTGCTTCTCTAAAGACTTTAATTTCTTTAATACGTTTAGGAACACATGTATTAGATATTAATATTTAAAAAAAAAACACCACTTTTATGAACTTCTCGTAAAATAAAATCCTTTAAATGTAAATTTGAATTTTCATGTTTTATATAAAATACTTTTTGACATTTCAATTTTCAAAGTATGATTATTAAAAAATTACATTGTAGCCAGATTTAAAATACATTTGAAGAACAAATCTTATTAGTAATATTTCGTGTTTTAGTGAATTGTTGTTTTATTCATGTTGCGACAGCAACACAGGTTATCGGCGGTGCTGTGGTTTTTTTTAGTAAGGCTGATAATATATAAATTACATATTTTATTTTATTTTTTTACAGTTTTTTAGAGAAGATGTGTCCTTACTGGGGTACCCCGTTCTAAGGACACATTGTAAAAGTTTTATTATTTGAATTATAAGTAAATACCTATGTTAGAATATTACCAAGAAAAATTACGAAGTTAGATCTAAAAGAAAGTACAAAACAAGCATTATTCTTTGTTAGGTTGCATATATATCGATAACGGAAATTTGAAAGGCTGTAAATAAAGTGATAATTATATCATTGAAGAAGAAGATAACAATAATAATCTAAACGAAAATGTGAAAGAGAAAAAGACACAGAAAACAGAAAAAAGACGCAGGTCGCAACTGGGATTCGAACCCAGACCTCTCGTCTAACCGGGACGTGCGCGTCTTCTGTCAAGCCGTCATAATACTGAATCTCATATTTAAAATTTTAGAATTAACAATATTATTTTTAACTAATTATGACGGTTTGACAGAAGGCAGCAATAGTGAAATTGGTTAACGCGCATGTCCCGTCTAGATGAGAGGTCTGGGTTCGAGACCCAGTTGCGACCATTGTCTTTTTTCTATTTTCTGTGTCTTGTTCTCTTTCATATTTTCGTTTAGATTACTATTGTTATCTTCTTCTTCAACATTATATTACGTTGATGGAAATAACCCTCAAAAGTTATAAAGAGAGTTTTTCTTATAAATAATTGAAAATGTTAATTATTCAGAAGAGCAAAAAAGTTTTAAAAAAATCAGTTCAATCAGTTTTTTAGACTGGTAATTATAAATTTTTATTATAAAACAACATTTACTAAACATTTTTTGTAAATTTCTTTAATCGCAGTGCATTTAATTTTTCAGAGTATATCCTCTTACAAGGCACGTCATAAAGGACCATATTTTCCTAAATATGTTTCGACGATGCAGATTGAAAGAAAAAGAAAACGGAGAAAAATGACATATTTAATTCATTTTTGGATTTATTGTCCTTTGCAGCATTTCAAATTTCCGCTACATACAGAATAGTACCTAGCAATGTAAATGTGAGACGATGTATAAATGTGAACGAAGTAAGAAGTTTACAACAAGACGCACGTGTGTATGCCATGCTCTTTGCTTATTGCTGCGGGAAAAATTGTAAATAATCAAACAATGCATCCTAACGACAATGTTGCTAATCTCGCGAGGCTGATTGTTAAAGTTGACAAATCATACAATATTGAACGAACGGAAAGAAAATGACAATGTACCTACTCTAACGCCAATGTTGCGAGGCCGATTTTTAAAGTTGACAGACCTTCCAATATTGTAATAAAAATAAACAAAAATTTTAACAAAACAAAAAAACGACTTCAAAAAATGCACTAAAAAGTAAAAAAATAATTTCGTATTCTTCTACAACTTCATAATCAACTTACTTTTTCTAATCATCAATATGTAGGTACGATTGTTACTTTTGGAGTCACAAATATATATTTTTTTTTAAAATACAGTCGAATTGAGAACCTCCTCCTTTTGAAGTCGTTTAATAATTAAAATACATATAAACAATAATTGGCTGTAATAAAGAAAATACTACATTTACGTTTAATTTAGTCCTCTGGAATGAAACATTTCAAAAACCGTCTCTGCGTAGCGAAGTTTTCGTCTAACTACTTCGAGAACTTCATAATTACCAAGATATATTTAATGTCTCCTAAAATTTCAAATAACGCAAATTCACTTGTCGCCAATATATGATTGACGTGAGAACTGCGGGTCCTGACAGGAGTTGTTGTTGGTTGTCCTGAAACACGACTCCGGTATAATGTTTAGAATAACAAAGCGACACGGACAGTGGGTGATTGACACTCTTTGTGCCCCACTCAGTAAAGTAAGGGAAGAAATGACTCTCGTTATGAACTGCCTTTGTTGCCGAAAGGCAAATAATGAAAATACCGTTACGAACATTACTGTCTCTTTTGTTTGAATCTCACTTTTCATGGAACATTCACTAAACCGGATTCAGCGAAATAACGTTAGTAACAAAAATCTATTGCGTAAGAAAAAAATATTGTTCAAATGATTTAAAAAAAAAGATTTCTTGAACGAAATACACAAAATGATTTCGGTACATATTAAAATATCTTTGAGAGTTGTCAGTTTTGTGTGCAGTTTTCTAAATAGCTAAACACCCAGTTTACGCATTGTAGTTTAGTATATTAGGTGAATAGAGTTTATTAGACGCTTTTATAATTACTGTGACGATTCACGGTTACGGTACCATGATGGCAAAAAAGTCAATATATATACATACGTTCCTTATCGTTATAATGCTTCAGCTCTCTCTTACTCATTAAATAATGGTGAGACAAAAGATGGGACATAAAATACGTCTATCTGTTTCTTCCAAAGTACTATTTTTTCCATTTTTTGAGACAGATGTATCTTATTACGGCTCGGCCACGCGACGGAAATTGCGTTTCTTTTTCTTTATACGTATGTGGGAGATGTACGATAATGATTGTATGTTTCCTTTGGGGGGTGCAGACATACGTTCACCGTTTGTCTCATTTTCGACTGTTGTTATTTAATGTGTAATAAAGAACTGCAGAATTATATAGACTAAAAGCAAAACCATCAGTACATTGATATTATTTGACGTTTTTCAATTTTTGGAATTCACTAACACTTTAATATTATCGTTGTAACTATATTCCATACATTCAAAATTATCTTCTCGGCAAGTAGAATTGCAGGGTCTACAAAGACTTCACGGTGCGGTGTGTGAGAGAGATGCAAGAAAATTATCACTTTTTTCTATTAATGCAACGAATACTACTTTTACGAATACGAATACGAATATCAAACCTACTATCCGGCGAATACGAATACGAATAACTTGGCAGTAACAAACAAACACAAACACTACATAGCTAGCTACTTACTCAGTAATTTATCGAAATGTTTCCATATATCACTTTGATCACGTTTACGAGAGGACATTTTATTTAAATTTAGTTCCTTTTACTTCGCAGCTAACTCACATGTAAATATATACTTGCCCTTGACCTGTCCTATCGACTGTCAAATACTACTAAGAGAAAGAACGCGTATTAAATGAAAAATTCGAGGTTCATAATACGGTGCCACAAAATCCATAGACATTTTGACATTTCTGTGACAATTTATTAATTCAAAAGTTTTTTTTATAGTATTCGTATTCGTAAATATATATTCGACGAATACGAATATTCGGTAAATGTCTACTATTCGGCGAATACGAATATTCGTATTCGTATTCGTTGCATCACTACTTTTTCCTTTGGAAGAAACAGACCTACGTTCATCGTGTATCTTGTCTTTTGAAAGAGCTGCAGCATTTTTAAGCCGTCACGGTACCGTTACCGTGAATCGTCACGGTAATTTTAGAAGCGTCTATAGTATTTAATCTACGAACACGTGACAAAATCAATCGATTAGCGCGGTTAAATTTGCAATCGGCATCGCTAGAAGAGTAGATCTAATTCCTCCCTGAAATATTTTGTACAAATAAATTGCCTAAAAAAATAATATCTTTAATAATTTTTAAACAGAAAATCATTTTATTTCTATATTTGAATGTTATCTTCTTCTTCTTTGCGTGCCGTATCAGGTCCCCCCGACGTTGGCGATCACTCTTGAGAATGTCTCTCTGTCTTGCGCTGCCCGGAATAGCTCCTCCACACTTCTAATGCCGGTCCACTCTCGTATATTACGCAGCCAAGACATTTGTCTCCTACCAGGCCCTCGGCGACCTTGCCTTTCAATATCAAATGGAGCAAGTGATACTTCTCCCCTCGAAGTATATGACCCAGATATGAAATTTTCCTGATTTTTATTAATGTAAGCAGTTCTCTATCTGCTCTAGCCCGCCTGAGAATTTCTGTGTTGGTGATCATGTCGGTCCATGGGACCTTGAGCATTCTCCGGTGAAGCCACATTTCAAAAGCCTCTAACCTGTTCATGGTATTTACTTTCAAGGTCCATGTTTCACATCCATAGAGCAAGACCGACCACACATAACATTTTAAATTATATCACATAACATTGAATGTTATCACTAACACTTATTTACTAACTAACTGAGGGATACTAGATTTACTAAAGGCGTTTAATCGAAATGTAAATTTCTGATCCTCTTTCTAAATTCTCTTCTAAAATTATTCCTAATTATTTAATAACCAAAATTGACGTTATTTGTTTTTGAAAGGCTTAGATCCCGATGCAGATATTTTATTTTAGTTATATGTTTTCGGCTTCAAAAATCTGACAATTCTAAAAAATCTACCTAATGGGTAGATTTTTTAGAATTGTTAATTATTAATTTTAAAAAATCTGCTCGAATGGGCAGAATTATAGGGAACACGTACGGAAAAAATTAAACAAACGGACTGTGTTTGCAAATAAACATAACTGCAAAAAAACGTATTTATCTGCGAACTGGTTAAGCGTATCAGAAAATGTATATATATATATTCATAAGATTAAGAAATATTTGAAAACTCAACAATCTAAAAAGAGTATACTATGCACTAATCCAGTCATCAATTCAATATGGAATTATTGGATGGGGGGGGTCATACAACAATATTCTAACTCCGATCAAAGTGATCCAGAAGCTAATCATTAAAGTAATCCTAAAGAAACCCTCCACTTATCCAACAGAAACGCTTTTCGCCGATTTCACAGTGCCTCGAGTAGAGAATATCTTCAAGAAAAATGCAACTATCCAAATTTACAAAGATAATATCATCAAAAAATTTGAAACCCATCAATCAAAAAGATATGAAGACAACTTCAAAATACCAAAATTTAATACCAAACTAATGCAAAACAATTATATCTATTTAGGAATAGAGTTTTTCAACAACCTTCCGATTGAAATAAAAAAAAACCAAAGACATCAATAAACTGAAACTCAAACTGAAGCTACACTTCATCGGGAATAATTAACTTAATAATTACCTGTTTTTCTCTTTCTTTCTATGTATTATCAATCTATATTCATCTCTATTTTATTTAGATTTTTCGAATTTCACTTAAGTGCATAATATTTTAGTATGTAACCGTATCCCATGTATGTACACCTACACTTATAGATAATCTAGAAGTTTCAATTGTTCCCATTATATACTTACCTATTGCATAATGTTATTCTATTTCTGTTATAATTAGTGTAACTCGCTCATCAAGCACAAGAACCAGTTTCTTCTTTGGTGAGATTGCAATTTTAAATAATTTGTGTACCGATATGTAATTTATATAAAACCACTGTACTATATATCTATATTAAATTAAAAAAAAAAAAAAAAATCTAGATGGTTTCCTCTTGGGATTTTTGAATATCGGCTGTTAACAATAGGGTATTCATTTAGTTGGTGCGGTATCTCAAAAGGTAGGCGGGTGCTTAGTTTGAAGACAAGTCTGAGTAACCTGGAAGCAAATTTAAAATACGTTGATTATTATATTATTTATCTGACGATGGATGAGTCCTTTGGGGGTGACTTGGACTTTTCCGTAATGCCGCAACCAAGTAAAACTACTGCTATTGATAAATTGTTACAAGACATAATAGTTCTAAAAGTTTTTGACACGAAAATCATTAATTATACCATATTTTTAGGTATATGTTGAAAAAAATAGTCGAAGATAATATTGTTAATCTGAATTTGAAATATTATGAGATTGATAATGGGTTCGAGACCGTTAGCTTTTTATTTTTCTGTGACAAGTCTTATTCATAATTCGTTTAGATTAGTTAGTCTTGTCTTCTTCTTTAAAAATAAAATAATTTTTGATAAAAATAAATTTTGCTTTCAGACGATGTTTATTAAAGGGGTCATTCAGCCTTTGAGAATACCCTTATATGGCGCAATGCAAATTCTAACACAATCGGGCGTAATTCATCTGTGAGATTATATCATAGAAAAAACAGATAAAAATAGATTTTTTCCTTAAATTTTTCGATATTAACGGAAACTGGCCCTCTGTGAGTGGTGGGGAAGGAGGAAAAGTCAGGAGGCCACGCCCCTAGTTAGGCTATATCTACACTTTGACTCACAAATAACAGATCACTTCATCTCTCAGATTATTTGCGCCTGACTGAGGGTTAATAGCATAATATTCAACGAAGAGGAAAATGTGTATGAATTATCACCTCAAAGGTGGCACATCTAATGATATTTTATTTTGTACTGTTCTTGTTGCAAATCATATTACAAGACTAAACCACGTTTAAAGTACCTACATAGGATCCTATTAGGAAATAAAGTTAATTAACTGATTATATATATATATATATTTTTTTCTTTTTCTAGATTCTTATATTTCTTGAAGAGATGAATCATTTAAATTTACTGAATTTAAAGTTAAGAGGGTTTTACCAGAGAAAACCAGAAATATGCCATTTTTAAATCAGATTTTAGACGTATTGACTCTTTTCCACAAACATAGATTTCGAAAAATTATTTTTTTATCTAGCATTCGCATGTTTTAAATTTTGAGAAAAAATGTTTATTTTTAGTATAATAAGGTTATACCACAGGTCGTTGGCAGATTTGTTAAATTTTCAAAAAAGATTTTGTATTATACCAAACCCATTCCAAATCATATAATCATACAGTAAAATAAATCAATACATTATCTGAGTATCGCATGTTTTAGAATTTTAATTTTAGTTTAAATAAAATCATTAAAAAATATATGCGTACATGTGTTTCTTGACGAAAATTGGTCCGTTTGTGTATTTATTTGCGCACTTACCAAATAATATATTTCAGATTATTTAACTAGACATTATTCATTCTTATTTAACTTAGACATTATTGAAAAATGATAAATACTTATAATCAAAAAATAATTTCAAAAAGTACATTTTTTTAATAGTTTTATCATCACGCCTTTCAGCATTTTTGGATGTAGGTATAAATTAAAGCAACTTTGGAATGAAATAAAATCATTATTGAGTTATAATTTTAAAAAGCTGGTACGGAGAATACTTAATCTTTCTCATTGGAACCGCCCTGTACGATCGTAAGAACAACTTTCGACGAAATGTGGATTTTCGGCCGCTGGCTGGTTAAACGCTCTTAATGTTCTTTGTAAATAGAACGGCGTCATTTGCGCCCTGCAATTTTTACCTCATATATGTATTTAAAAATGTTACCTGGCTAATACAGACTTAAAAGCCTTGTGTTTCATCGGCGGGGTAAAGAACTGATTATATTAAAAAAATATATCTGTTTGTAGTAAAACTGTCGGTACCGTACCAAATCATAAAGCAAGACATCACAAATTTACACAAAACTGCAGAAAAGTAATCTTATGTTCCAGAATGTATAACTTTTTTCTTTCTGTTTTCTGTTAACTTTAGTAAATTTGTAGGCAATATCGAACTAGTTATAAATAGGTACGTTGACTGGAATAAAAAAAAATAAACCTACCCCTTTTCTAAGTATAGGTAGCACATAGTAAATTTTATGTTTAATAAATACTGCATTTTATTGATAAAAAAAGATTAGTTACGATAGAAGCACTAATGCATCCGTTAGCTTAAAAGTAACTCAGAAGTCACAAAACAACGTGTAAATAAAATTCAGTAGCCACAACCAATTTAAAATGCGGCTTTCATAAAGATGCATGTTTAACTATAAATGTATTCAAAATGTCACAACTAACGATGGAGCATCCCGTTGAGAATAAAACAACCCTCGCTTAAAATTGAAAGCCGCAAAATTAGATGAACGGTTGAAACGTGGTTAAAACGCTTATATTTTTTTTTTCAATTTTAAACAATCTGAATTGCTGAATAGGTGAAAAAATTTGATTAATATTTGTACGTCACAATTTGAAAGTATATATTTTATTATTCATAGTGTTTTGGACTTTTCCCAAGAGATGGGTCTACTGACAACAAAGGTAAGTTAGCTTTTCGTGTTTTCAAAACATTTTTGTTGACATTTTGAGCGGTTCACTCGTTCACTGGAAGATATTGCGATGGCGGTTTTACACATTGTCCGAGGGTTTTCCCGGAGGACCGAAATACCTTTATGAATTCTGTGTTTGGTTCAAGGAAGAATATGAAATTCTTCACACTAAAATATTGTTTATTTGTCATCGGAAATAAAACATGTTTATTTTTAACCATTTATTAACATTATTTATGGTAAGGACGAGTTTTTTTTGGTAGTATACACACCTTCTTGCAAGATTACTCACATCTACACATAACTGATAGAAAAAGAAATAAACGATTTACAGTTACATTTCTACAGCCTACGACGAGTCTCGTTGAGTGATAAATTCCATAGATTTGAATTTCTTTTTATTTTTTTTTTTTATTTGATTCACCTGATTTATACATGTGTGTTACATATTTGACTAATGTGGGCCTCACTGGGTGCTTTACCCGTGCTGAGGACCTCATTTTACAGTTTGATATGATTTTTTTTATTTATTTAAGATACATATAAAATAAAAACTAAAGAAAAAAGAGACTCAACAATAACATATGAGAATTGAAAGAAAGAAAATAGAGCAAAACAAAATAGAGTAAAATAACACTAAAATAAAACAATAGAATAAAACTATATAAATAGGATAGATACGTATAAACCGATAGTGAAATTAAAAGGTTCTATATATTAGTGAGTATTGAAATGGTGTTTATGATTATGTGTTTTTATTTTATTTTATTTTTTTTTATGTTGTGATTTTTTTGTAAAGTTGTCTTTTTTGGTCTTTAATCCATCTTTTAATTTTGAGTGTGAAAAGTTTTTTGTTTTCTTCTTTTTTTAAATCGAGTGAAAGATGGTTGAATGCTTTTATTGCCTGGTATTTGTGGTGTCTTTGTCCAAAGCTTGTGTTTATCGTCGGTGTTTTTAAGTTTTGTATGTATGCTTGTCTAACTGGTCTATTAATGGTTTGTGTTTGTTGGAGTTTGTGTTTTTGGTCAAAGATATAGTTAAGAAGTGTTTTTATGTATAATTGTCGTATATCAAGTCCGTCGAACATGTTGAATATTCGAACTTATATGAGATTATTTTTTAAAAATTAAAGTGGATAAGCATTTCTCCATCACCACTTGCTCGGAGAAAACTCCATTTAGAATCGTAGCGTTTTTAACAATGTAATTTTATGTATTTTGCCAATGCTCTTCATCTATCTATATGTACTATACTTTCATTGTCATCTCCTTTTTTATTCGTGTTATTGTAATATTGTTAATGGACTACTTGTCCGTAAATAAATAAATAAATGTTTAGTGCTTAGATCTACATATACTATAGACAGCGCCCTTGAGGTGATTTTCCACGAAAACGGCGGCATGTAAATTAGCCAATTATTATTATTATTATCTAATCAGCCAGGTACCTACTTACATACCAATCTTCTTATTTCTCTGCCATTCCTCTTAGCCTGACAGCATTTCCCAAAAATGTTCACAAGTTCTGATTCTTTTGTGAATACGAATAAGGAAATTGGCGTTATTTATAACACATCATAATACCAACTCCCAAGTCGCTCAGTTTCCCCACCTATTTAGCCAAGTATCATGGCTAAGTGATTCAAATATTAGTTACTTTGAGGGGATAGCCTGTAGAAACAATGGATGACTTGCAGCCAGCCCCGTGACTGGCAGTTTGCTTAGGTTTGGTTTGGAACGCTCACCGTGTAATCCAGCGCGTTTATTTTGACGTGCACTAATTTGTCCATTTTTCAAGCATCTCCGGGGAAATAAATAATACCTCAGTGTGAGTCCAGGAATGCCGGGACTTTGAACTGGAGTTAGGGCGACTAATGAGATGCTATCAGCAGACTGCAGGTGTCTACGGAACCAGTGACGCGGGTCCAAGAGCACTAAATACCTGGACGAGCGACCAACCACGCTGGTATCATGTCAGTTGTTCATCTTCAAACATTATCAAATTAGGTAATACGTCAATCCTAGATGCGGTTGCAGGAAGAAAATACGAATGATAGTGAATTGCTGAACAATCGTCGCCAGAATCAGAAGCTAATGTCAGGTACCTAGTTAAGTCCCATTAACCGACGCCGATAATTCAAATTTCGTCGAAAAATTGTACCCTTGCAAATGTATAGGGCGGTTCCGATGAGAAAGATTGATCATCGATTCAATATCGATTTTATTTCATTCAAAATTTGCTTTAATGTATACATACGTTCAAGTTAGCATTAAAAATGCTCAAACGTGTGATGATAAAGTTATTAAAATTATGTACTTTTTGTATTTATTTTTTTCAATAATGTCTATGCAAAATAATTGCGTAAAAATATATATTAGTTTGTAAGACCATAAATAAATAGACAAACTGAAGTATAGTGAAATAAAATTAAAATTCTGAAAAGTAGCTTTCGTAGAAAACATATTGATTAATTTTACTGTATGATTATATGATTTAAAATGTGTTTTACAATATTTTGTTTTAAAATTTAACAAATCTGTCAACGACCCGTAATGGTATAACGTTATTAAAATAAAAATAAACATATTTCAAAAATTAAAACACAACTTTAAAATCTTTCGAAATCAATTTATATTTTTTTGTGGAAAAGAGGCGATATGTCTAGAGTTTATTTTAAAAATGGCGTATTTCCGATTGGCTGGTTATTCCCTCATAATCAGATAAATTGTTGTAGGTCGTAGGGGATTTTAGAAGAGGAAGGTTTGAATCCAAGTGCAACAATAATGCATTGTGTATACCAACTTAGAATAAGTAAATTTTTATTAGTTGACTGGAAACATCAATATAACTAACTAACCACCTCATCATTTCTCCACATGTGTAGGTAGACAGTTGTAAGCCACACAACTCTAAAATGTACGGTGCCTGTAAAAATCATCGATTTTTGACGCACGTCAACTCCACATACATATACCATTTTGGCTAAGTGCCAAGCAAGACGCAAAGACGTGATGTATAATGAATGTTGGGTTTTAGCCCTACTTGCTCATTCAAAATCATAAACCATATTATCAAATCAACTCTACATATTTTATGCGAATATCGCACAAGTGATGCTCAGTGTGTGCAGTGAGATTACGGCAATCTCAATTGGGATATGTTGTGGGGCTGAAGGTAGGGGAGGAGAACGAGATTGGAAAGAGGAAGGTGGGGAAGTACCTGGCTATTCGGATCTGCTCACCAAACACAAATAAAGCCTTATTATAAGCAATAATTATCAGCCTGAAACACTCATCAACATTGAAAAATCTTCCGAGAAAAGATACTTGCCGCCAACGGGACTTGAACCCGTGTCCTTCTGATTGCCGGTCAGCTGCTCTTGACCACTGAGCTATGGGGGCTTATCAAATACCCGCCAAATAATTCAATATATACAAGTGTTTCATTCAATAATTACTGCTTATTATATTTTTTCCACCTGAAAACAACCAACTTTATTTTTGCGAGAGAGACATTGTAAGTGTTAAATCCCTCGCTAGGTGGCGTCGAGACAAATTATGACTACATTTATTGGAGAAATACTTAAACTTGTCAAATATTAATTATTATTTTTAATTTATAAACTAACGTTTAGACAAGATTTTTATGCATAGCACAAAGGGTAACAATTATTATAAGCAATAATTATCAGCCGGCATTAATTATTGTAAACAATTATTATAAGCAATAATAATCAGGCTGATAATTATTGCTTATAATAATTGTTACCCTTTGTGCTATGCATAAAAATCTTGTCTAAACGTTAGTTTATAAATTAAAAATAATAACAAATAAAGCCATTTCAAGCAACGATTCGGCTTTAAATGGTGGTCTCTCATCAGGGAAATTGTGAGATTTTTTTCAATAAATCGTTTTCAGTTATGCGGAACTCCCGATATCCTTTTTCATTCCTTGGCTACAATAATATGGTAAGTAATTATAGTGACCGGACAACTTAAAATATCTTCAACTCAACATCTCCATTGAAAAGTTATTAAAAGTGGTGAAAAAAAATGATTAAAAATTGGTTAAATAGGACACGTTATCTTACTCGTAGGATATGGGCTATTTTAAAAAAAAATCATGGTTCTTAATGACTTTTCAAACAAGTATTGAGTTGAGTTGATTCAGATCTGGCATGGAACCGTTAATTATATCAATAATATTTTCAACTACTTTAAGATTGGCTTAGTATTAATTTAGTGACCGGACAATTATAGTGACCGGACAACTTAAAATATCTTCAACTCAACATCTCCATTGAAAAGTTATTAAAAGTGGTGAAAAAAAATGATTAAAAATTGGTTAAATAGGACACGTTATCTTACTCGTAGGATATGGGCTATTTTAAAAAAAAATCATGGTTCTTAATGACTTTTCATATTTATACCATATCCACCTCCCAAAATGAGAATATGCAGTTATATGTAAAAGTTCTTCTGAATTACGCTTATCAAACTTCTGAATTACGCTGTACCATCAACCAACCAGAACAAATAAATAAAATTAAATAATTAAAAAAAAAAAACTTACTTGTATTAAAAAGTAAATATTTTGTACATTGAGGTATCAATGATTTTATACAAAACATATTATAACTTACAACCTAAGTAAGAATCATGGCTCCCTTATAGGCACAAGAGCTCCTCTTTTCTGGTAGTAAGGTGTACAATGTATACATGACCAAAAACTATCTTTAATATAATACTTTGTAAAATATATATGTACATAAATACGTAACTCATATCTTTTATATTACAATTAAAAATATTAAATTTTAAAAAATTCCATACATTCCATACATGTTAGGCTCTTGACTCGATCGAATCCCGTTTAATATATTTGCGGCACATTCCAGAGTGGAACATACTCTTAGTATCGTCCTGGTGTAACACCACCATTCAAAATTGAAAAGTTGCTTGAAATGGCTTTAGCCGTGTTTGGTGACCAGATCTGAATAGTCAGGTATTTCCCCACTTTCCTCTGCCCCATCTCCTTCCCCTCCCCACTACTTTCAGCCTTACAACATACCCGATTGGGGATGCCATAGTCTCACTGGCTCCAGACGGGAGCAGCTGGGACTCTTGTGAGGTATTCACATAAAAAATACCTCTTCCTGCAAATGGTGTATCCAGTTGAACATATTTGCTTTAACAAACAAAATCCAAAGCTCACTCTTCGAGAGATAAATACGGCCAAAAATTGAACACACTATTTTTAAATCGATAATTTTTTTGTTTCCCCCAAGACTGTGTAGTTAATTGTGTCGTTCTGTTATATTGATTGATAATCTCATGTATAAAAATCTCGTGTCACGGCGTTAGTGGTCGCACTCCTCTGAAACGGCTTGACGGATTTTTATGAATTTTTTTAACGAATATTTGGTAGGTATGAGAATAGGTTTTAAAGTATATTTCGTACCGCTAGGTGATTAGGGTGTTCATATCCAGAATAAAATTTTAATTTTTTGGACATTTTTTTATTTTATTATTTGGCATCAAAAAATACCCATTACCCCAAATTTTAACCTCCTACCCCAATCCTCCCATTTTTTGTTCGCGATTTTAGAATTTTTGTATGAAAAATTTTTACCGGCGTTGCGCGTCGTTCGTATTTCAGAACGAAATTAATTATGTTGTTGAATGACACATGGCGCTACGTCCGCCTCATTGAACTTTCATCCACGCGTCGCGTCATTTTGATATTTCATTCGGCATCATGGCAAACCATCGAGCTTATTTGTGTTGGCTAAAGACAGACTGACAAAAAATATCGTACTCTCATAGAGAACTCCAGTCCAATTTTTTTATTTTTTTAATGAATAAAGACCTTCAAACTTAAATAACTGCATTTTTATTTTTATTTTTATAGGTAGTTTTAATGGTTAAAATAATTGTCAAAGTTTTAATTTTTAAAGGCTCCCAGAAACGCACCGTATCTATGGTGGTCTTCACCCACCCATAGTTTTTTTTTACTTTTTAAGTTGTCATTTTGAATCAGTGATGTTATGTCGAGGGAAATTTCCCTAGATCTAGGGGAGAAAAATATTTTTTTAGGGATAAGGGAAATCAGGACAAAATCTAGGGAAATTTCGAACTCATATATATATATATATACGTATGTATATTTTTTGGAATTCCTATGAATCTTAATTATTTTTCATGTACTTACATGCCATGTTATTTTTAACACTGACAACTCAAAATGATATTAGGGAACGTACCCATACTACGTGACACGTTCGGGGGGGGGGGGGGGGGGTCTTCAAAATACCACGCTTGGTACAAATGAGCGGCGGGTTGCTTATGATTTTTATTTTGCAAAGTGTTTTTTTTTTAATTTGGAATTCAGTTTCTAATTCAGTGGTGAGTGTATTCGTACTTTTAAATTATTACTTCACGTAGCAAAAAGTGTTTTATTTGGAAAATCACGGTATTATTAGTATATTTACCAAGTTCCGATATCTTTCCAATTAATTATCATATTAATTAACATATAACAGGATTAGTGTTACACAATCAGGTGGCAACGTAGGTAATTGCGTAAATGTGAAATTCTAGGGAAATTTCACTTCGAAATCTAGGGAAATAATTTTTTTGGGCAGAACATCCCTGTTTGAATGAAGAATCATGGCGGTCATGGCGGAATGCGGAATGCTTTGTAATGACTTTTAGGTGTGAGGTATGTTTTTTATTCAAGATTAACTGCTTTTAATATAGAAAAACATTGGTAAAATGTCCACATTTCACCGCTACTGTTATTGTATTTAATCAAAGTGCAATATAAAAACAATAAATCATCTCTTTCATTGCAAATACATGTGACATCGTGTTTTGTGTCAGGCGTTACTTTGTAGGTACATTGTTTTATGTATAATACATACAGAAACACTGGTATTTATAATACACTGATCATGACGAGTGTGTAACAACTTGTATAAAAAGCCCTATACTAAAAACAATTTGAAAATACATAACCAAAAGTCAAAATATGACAAGACTTTAACCTCAAATAGACTAAATTTATTGCAGATTGTCCGCAAATATAGCCCTTTTCGTAAATTGTTGAGGGCCTAAATTATGTTTCAATAAACACAATAACTATTATTTATCTAAATCTCTATAAACACTATGAAAATAAACCAAAAACACGAAATGTTGAATTGCATAGGTACGTGTGCACTTCAAGTCATTTCAAATATCAATACAATACACACTATCACCAGGTGACAGGTTAACAGTGACGTCACCGTTAACCATTTCAGTAATGCGTCTGGTCAGTGGTTGAGTGGGCATAGCGCTTGGGTCCCACCCGAGCGTCGCGTGTTCGATTCCTCGACTGGCTAAGTCCTCCATCACAACACAAGCAACATTTTCGGCTTTCTGTGGTGGTAGTAGGAGATTTTCAAACATTGTTGGGTTATTCGTAATCCGGGAATGTTTGTCTTTCTTTTTCAAAAAAAAAAAAATATTAACGCTGTGTTTTGAGAAGAGGTTTAAAAATGCACTTTTTAATAATTTTTTAAAAACTCTGCGTTTAATATTATGAAATAAAACTTGTATATTCAGAATCAGCGTTTCTTGGTCTATATGAACATATTTTTTTAAAGCCATAATATTTTTCACTGGAGTTTCTTATTGGCTCTTCGAAATTAATATTGATTTTCTTTATTTCATTTTTCTACTTCAGATGGTGTTTTTTTTGTTTTTATCGGCGGTCATCGTCTACTGCGGCCCAATCCTCTTTTTGTCATAGATCCCGTCCCCACACACTTATAATACATTCGTTATTTTTTATTTAACAACCAAAATATTCACTTGAAATAATTTATATGGCAGAACAACGTTTATCGGGTTAGCTAGTATTATATACCTATGTATTCGAATCATTTCAAAACATCTTTTGTAGTATGACCTAATAAAACATATTCGTTACCCCTGCAAAAAACGTTCTTATCTTACTAATGTTTGTTTGTTAGCATATTTATAGATTCAAATAATTTATTTGATAGACGTCTGCGTTTGATGGATTCGAGCCCATACCCCGTACGTGTGGCGTGTGGTTTTATACGCTTGGATATCTTCACATGGCTATCAAACACGTTCGAATCAAGCATTTGTAAGAAGGGAAACACTCGAGTGTAATCATTATAATGATTAATTTGACATGTGAGAGTATTTGAATATTTCTGTAATTGCCTCGGCATACTCGGAATACCATTCCGATTCGCAAGGTGTTTTGTGTAAACGTTAAACGTTCGTAAGAGTCGTCCCGTCCGCGGGGATCGCCCGTCTTGATAAATCGCCGGGCATTTGTTTGATAAATATAGAAGGATGATAAACAGCGCGGCGGCGGGGGGTGCGGGCACAGGGGGTGGTCCGCCCAACAAATGACACCGATAAAAAAATAATCACCCTTGAGGAACACGAGTCCGGTCCCCGAGCTTATCCGGACATCTCGTAACTCTGGAGAAATCAGCGGTAGCGCTTGCATGCCAAGTACCACGGCACACGAGGTAGGTGCCACATAAATACAATACACCCAAAAATATCAATATCAATCACCGTCTACTAAGAATTCCGAAACTTTTCATATTCATTTACAAAAAATCAACTTATAGACTTAACCAACCATCTTAACATTGTTTCAACCTCTTGTGCGATTGTGTGGACTATATAATAACATTCACTGTATAAGACATCAGGTACCGGGGATATTTAGAACTTTGCTACATTTTTCGAATCTCTTGACCTATATTTTATTGTCTCTTGTTTTTTGGTCTTAGCAGATATTTACAGCCTTAATTAATTAACTAACCATTACGCCGTTTATCCGCAGGGGTATGAAGAGTGGTCGGACCGCCAAACAATTCGGTCTTGGCACACACTGTTTACCTCAGTCACATTTACGCATCGTCTCATACATACTCTTCTAATATTCTGACTCTCAACATGGTCTGACTCAAGTATCTGATTCATTCGATCGTGCCAGAGAGTCCCTTTCTTAATCTTACTCATTTCGCTTACATTAGCTTTGCATTTTTGCGGATCTCCACATATCTCACCCATTCATACATGGTTTTACCATACTCAGGGATCTCATTTCATTTCAACCTTCCTCTGCCAAGCCTTTATGTCATACCAGGGTAGGTACCAGCACTCCACAATGTCCCCAAAGATGGCATATGGCCTGAGGTGAATTATTTTCCTCAGGGCTTGTCTCGTATGTGGGTTTGACGTAAAAAATACGCTTTGTCCGAGATTCGAATTAAGAACTACGAAGCAATACCCATATGTCGTGTCTTATTTTTTTCCAACCTTTTTATATTTCAAAATTCCATAACGTATTATTAACTCATAAATTATTATCGTTGATCTTAAAATTTGAGACAGATATTTCATGCAAATTTCAAGATGCTAGAGATGACTATTTGTGTTTTTAGCGAGACTTACGAACAAATTTTCTGCATTATACTTAATATTTATTTATTTAATTATTTATTAATATCATTATTACATGTTAATAAGGGCCTTCGTTCACGGAGAAACGGAAATAAAACCAGTTGCCAACGCAATTGACAGTTTGTGAGCCGCTATCCTGGCAACTAAAAAGCGACTGCCACACGGCCAGCAATGCTGGTGCATTGACTACTGGTTTCATTTCAGTTTCTCCATGAGCGAAGGCCCTAATACTGCCAAAACTTCCTTTGCAATCTATAAGCATATTATATAACCTGAAAGTAGGCCGCTTTTGCTTTCTTCCTTCCAAAATTCACATTTTTTGTTTATTTGAAAGATTCCGATCAAATCCTGGCACCTGTAAAAAAATGGTTAAAATTTTCGGCAGGTTAAGCTCGATCTAAAGTGAGAAATTCTGAAAGTGCTTTCCCTTTCTCTCTTCAAAAGCCTACTGACATTATGTGAAAGAATCAGATCAAATTCTTAAGGCACCTGTACAAAAAAATGTTCGGCAAGTTAGGCCCGATCAACAGTGAGAATTTCTAAAAGTGCAATGTGCTGCTTTCCCTCTCTCTCTCTTTAAAAGCCCACTAACATTATTTGAAAGAATCCGATCAAATCTTTAAGGCACCTGTACAAAAAAATGTGTTAAAATGTTAAAAATGTTCGGCGAGTTAGTCCTATCTACAATGAAAATCCTGATACAAATCGCTCTCGGAACATCTAAAGAACGACATCCCGAATTAATGTCAGCTCTGGTTTAACACGGTGTTTGTGAAGCCGTTCTAATCCATCTCTAGATATTGAGAAAATACTCACTCCCTTAAAATCGGATAAAGGCTACGATGCTTGCCCGACATAATGATTTTGATAAAAGTTCCTGATTTCAGTAAAGCAATGCGGTAAAATCGGGTAAACGTAAGCTTGTACCTATTTGAAAGATTCAAATAAACATTTTTTATTGTTATAAAGAATACATCAACAGTATAAAGAAGCTTTGATTGCCCAACTAGGAAGGTCTCCCGTTCTAGGACAGTCAAATTGACAGGTTTCGTTTATATTGGGTATGTAGGTACATGATTATTCATATATGTAGTATTAAGTAAAGTTAACTTTCTCAGATTCCATTAACATAATTATAATATACGATACAGAAGGATAGTAGTAGTAGTCTAGGTTCTAGATAATAGGTGCTTTTAGTATTCTCACATTTACGGAACGGCGACGATACAAAAAAACGCAATAAACCTACGTTCCTTATAACAATGTGCAGAAACGGTCCGTTTGCAATCTTTAGAGCATAGGCGTCGGGTGGGAATGCTATCCTTGTTCTGCCGGTATTACAATGGAAGATGCTCCGAGGAACTAGCATCATTGATCCCTTCGGTACCGGTGCATAGTCGGGAAACACGCCAAACGCGCGCCCAACATTTGTACACGGTTGACATTTGTCACATGAGAACGGGTCGTTTCTTCGACTCGTTCTTATGTTCAACAGCTCGGCTGTGGAATGATTTGCCGGCCTCTGTGTTTCCTCCTTCCTACAACATGGGTCTCTTCAAGACCAACTTTCATTCCTTCCTCTCCTCAAAAAGACCCCCCACACAGCATCCCAGATGACATAGGGCTTGAGGGAAATTATTTTCCTCAAGGATTCCTGTGTGGAGATAATGTAAAAAAAAAAAAAACAATAATGCTGCTGCCCTTTCTTACACATTAAATAATGCTGAGACAAAAGACGAGACACACAATGTGCGTATGTCTGATTCCTTCAAAGTACTACTTTTTTTAATTTGGAGGAAACAGACATACGTACATTGTGTGTCTCATCTTTTGTCTCACCATTATTTAATGTGCAAGAAAGAGCAGCAGCATTATTGTGGTAAGGAACGTCATTTTATTCCATTTTTGTACCTTCGCGGATCGATGGGAATGTTTTCAGAACATAAAAAATTATCGATTTTTAGATCAGAGTGTCTTGTTTGTAGGTTATTAATCTTTTTCTACTCACTAGCGAAGATTCCATTGACTTTGTTATCTTCTTTTAGAACCTATGGTAAATTGTTGGGTTCCACAGTCAGGTTCACAGGCAGCATCTTTGCAAATATTATCATAAAACGGCAGAAAAATCTCTTAACGTTGGGCTCTGTCGTCATAAAAGTTGCAAATTTTCGTTCGCATTTTTTAATTTGGCTTCAGGGTTTAGTATTCCTAGCGTATAATTAAAAATCAGATAAGACTCCAGACTCACAAATTTAAAAAAAAATAAAAATCTTTTTTCTTGAGTTTTTCACGACCAAAAATATTATCATGGTTTGTTTTTGAGGTTCTACGCCGTGTTGTTCTAGGCCTACAGTGTCCTTCATTAGAGCAGATGTGATGACGAACGCTGTCCGAAACGTTGGCTAAAGAAGGAAATAGCCAACAAATCATAATCATTTAAAAAAATTGTTCAATAAAAAAGTTGTCGAAAAATAATGTTTAAAATCTTGGCCAACGCTTACTGGCTAAAATTAATCTTTTGAAAGTAAGCATTTGAAATACAAAACCACTAATATTTCAGCCCTTTCTACAAAAATTTTGCTTATAGATTTTCTTTTTGTGTTTTTTTAATATATCTTTCTTGTTTTTACATTCGCTCCACATAGGAGACCCTGAATAAAAAATCCCTCAGGGTCTTTGTCATCCTTAGGGATGCTGTATGGAGGGACTTTTAGAAAAAAAGGAGAGAAAGTTCTGGGAAGGAAAAGATATGAGGGGTGGGTAGGAATTTGGGGGTCAATGTGTCCAGGAGTGACGTACGTACAGATCCACCCCTTCCACTGCGGTGCAATGCGATGCGTCGAGAGAGTCCGGCTGGAGAGATCTAGGTTCGGTCTTCCTCAACCAGTCTCCCAATCCAGCCCGCCACGCAGTAGGGGGCAAACGCAGTTTCCGCCAACACCTAGAAACACCTCACCGGACAACCCTGTTAAGGCACCAAACGTAGCTAACCACTTTGGGTGACTTATGGCAGCAGTGTTGGTTATTCAATAACTAGTTCCCGGGGTGGCGGTACCCACACCCGTCTCCCCAATCTATATATATAAAAAATCTCGTGTCACGGTGTTTGTGGTCGCACTCCTCCAAAACGGCTCGACCGATTTTTATGATTTTTTTTTAGTGTATGTTTGGTAGGTATTAGAATAAGTCGTAAAGTATATCTCAAACAGCTGGGTGATTAGAGTGTTCCTATCCAGATTTATTTATTTATTTATTTTTTGACAATTTTCTTTTAATATTTTTTTTAATTTGGCATAAAAAAAACCTATAACCCCAGATGTTCACCCTCATACCCCTACCACCGTCCCATTTTTTAATCCCGATTTTAGTATTTTTGTATGAATAAATTTTACCGTCGTTCGTTTTTCATAAAGAACGAAATAAAAAAAATAAAATATCATACACTCAATTGCTCTTCGAAATTAATATTGATTTTCTTTATTTAATTTTCTTACTTTAGGATAAAAAGTATATTACTTTTTTACAATTTACATTTAACTTTTAAAAGATCAACCAATGAATATGTCCGTTACTTTAATAAAATACATTGAATTGAGAAAATAAATGGTTGGTGTTTTTTGTTTTTATCGGCGGTCATCGTCTACATCGCTACATTCCTCTTTCTGTAATAGATCCCATCCCCACACACTTACAATGCATTCGTAATTTTTTAGTTAACAAAAAATATTCACTAGAAATAATTTATATGGCAGAACAACGTTTGCCGGGTCAGCTAGTTGAAAATAATATTCATCAAATATTTGAGTGAGGCTTTGAACTATCCCCATTTTACAGATCCTATTATTCTCCATAATATTACGTAGGCATGGGGTATGAGCCTGCGAGGCTCTATTCCATATTCCGGTTGACGTGTAAGAAGTTTGATTCGAACCGTTTAGTACCTATTATTTAGTAGAGTAGTTTGTCACTGGGACCGCATATAACCGTATACTATCCTGGAATGCGGTAGTGACAACTCAGAATAATTTACTCGACACGTAAGAAGGTATGGACGGGATTAAATTATAAGTCGACACTAAAATATGAATATTACGATAAGACTGTATTGTTGTCCTTTTAATTATGTGTGAAAAGATTCCAAAACATTCGCTTAACCAAGATGTGGGCAGTGTACGATGTTACCGTATTAGTCATTATTTATGTCTTTTTCCAAATACATCTTGTAAAACATGCGTAAAAAATATGTTTAACATATTATTTATTACAAGGAAAAGATTGACACATTCGATTACGACTTGACACACCAACAATAACGATTAATAACTGAGGTGTTCAATTAGTCATGGAATCAACTAATTGAAATTGTTTATAATTTTTTTCGATTTTAAGTACCTGTCGTTTCGATGAACTATGAATCTAAATTATTAATTGTTTTTCGTTTTATTTTGCTCGATGAGTTCACATTTCGATGACGCACTAAACTACAGATTATTTTTTAACTATCTTTTCTTAACACTTTATTCATTACATTTTTTGCAATAAGTACCTACCTTTAATTGGGTAACCGACGAGTTCATCGAAAATCAATTAATCGAAAATCAATTCATCGAAAGCAAATTCATCGAAAACGATTTCATCGACAATCAATTCATCGAAAGCAAATTCATCGAAAACGAGTTCATCGAAAATCAATTCATCGAAAATCAATTCATCGAATGATCAATTCATCGAATCGCCAATTCATCGAAAAAATTTTTTTGTAGATATTAGAGCTGTCAAAATTAAATACCCAAAAAGGTCTGTTTAACTGAGTTAAATGTGTTTAGAAACTGTCAGTTTCGTAGTGACAATGTAAAATTTATAGGTTATATCCTTATTTTCGATTGTCTGATACTGCAAAAAAGGGATATCTAAGGAACGGTGACCAGACAACTCATAATGAAACCAACTCATAAACAACTCAGAAAGATCATTAAGAGTGATGATAAAAAATATTTAAAAATTGGTTAAATAGGTTAAGTTAGGTTGGGTTAGGTTAGGTTAGGTTAGGTTAGGTTAGGTTAGGTTAGGTTAGGTTAGGTTAGGTTAGGTTAGGTTAGTTTAGTATGACCAATGCTTTTTTAACTTCTCGGTCCGCTCGCCATTTCTCTCAAATATCAACAAAATATATTTTTTCGATGAATTGGCGATTCGATGAATTGATCATTCGATGAATTGGTTTTCGATGAATTGATTTTCGATGAATTGGTTTTCGATGAACTCGTTTCCGATGAATTTGCTTTCGATGAATTGATTTTCGATGAATTGATTTTCGATGAATTCGTTTTCGATGAACTCGTCGTGAACCCTTTAATTGGCATAATTATAAGCAAAATGTTGTAGATATCTACTTATTCTTTACAAGCATCATGAACATAAAACTAAACAGAACTTTTAACTTAAAACTCACAAAGTATATGTCGCAGACCAATCGCAAAATCAGGCAGATCATGTTGCGCCTCTGGCAGGGCCGTAGCTAGGGGGGGGGGGCATTAGGGGGCAATGCCCTACCTTAAAATACCTGTGCCCTACCTTAAGAAATACCATCGACTGTAAACTGTTTGTTCATTGTATGACATGATTGAAAAAAAAAACTTCCTATTAGGGTAGCGTAATAATAATAATAATATTTGGCTAATTTATATAGCGCCGTTTTTTTGTGAAAAATCACCTCAAGGGCGCTGTACAAATAAGTATTTAAAGGAATTAATATTACTGGATTACAACAAAGATTTATAATTATAACTAGTGACTCACATCTAATAAAGACTTATAGCTAGAGACTTATTTTACTGGCTTACAATTAAGATTTACAATTATAACTAGTGACTTACATCTAGGACTCATATAACTAGTGACTTATGACTAAGGCATATAAATGCTTACCTAAAGCAAGTTTTATTTTATTTTTTATTTTTATTTAATACATGAATTATCGAAAGTACAAATAGTTTTTTGTGATATTTCACCCTCCATGCTAGGGATGACCCTGTGTTATGGCGGGTGAAGTTTACAGTTTGCGGATATACATTAATTTGTATAGGTTGAATTTTTCACTAATTGATACTATGCACACAAATTCTTCTACAATAAGAGAGTTTATGTAGTTATATGAATTACAATATTAACAAGATGGATTACAATAATAAGGTGAAGAAGTTAAAGAATTATTGGAAAAGATAAGTTATTACTGGTATATTAAGGAATTATTGATATATAGTTCACAGTAATCAGTCTTATACATATAATGCTGCTTAAATAAAAAATAAAAAATATATTATATTTTGCCTGCTCTTAATACTATGCACACAGATCTTCTATAATAAGAAAATGATATACTTATAGTTAGATTGGGTTACAAGAAGAAGATGGAGAAGTTAGTGAATTATTAGAAAATGAAAAATTTGAGGAGTTGTTAGCTATAGATCACACTAATTAATCTTGAACATACAATGCCGCTAATTTAGAAAATAGACAATAGAAAATAGAATTATATTATGTTTTGTCTGAAGTGACTTAATAACATACATATTTACAATTAGATTAACATTAGCGCCAGAAGAAGTAAGAAGAAAGAATAATACATAATATGTTTTGTAATGAGCGCATTTTGAAAACAAAAGTAAAATTTTATGATATTCTCAGATAGGTATTTTTATTTAAGGGTATGAGAGCCCAAAAAGGAAGGTTTTTAATTTGGACCTAAATTCTGTTGGGCTTGCTATGCATCTAAGTTTCGGAGGAAGTTTATTCCAAGCCTTTGGCCCAGACACTCCGAAAGCGCATCTAACTAAACAGCTTCGAATTTACCAAAGAATGTGATTATATTATTGATTATATCATAATTCATATTATATCAATTCTTCAATTGAAGTAAGTGGTGAGAGGCTGTGCGCGTATTGCAATCACTTCTTAGGGGGAATTCCCAAACAGTTTGGGGATGTTATTCAACGGTTGAGTCATAAATAAACCAATCCCTAGATCGATATCTTCGGGCCTTCTCCATACTAAACGGTTTGTCATCAGATCAAGCACTTGCATACTGCTCGCTAACAACGTATGCAGGGACAATAGGGGTCTAGTTTTAGTTAATTATAATTGGAGGGTCGTTCTATAAAAAAATAAGAGTCCTTGTTAAATAGTAACCTTCTCTTACTTACACCGGGCGGGTATGTGGTGGATAACCTCCAATTCACTTCGAATAAGAGAACGTTTTCCTTCAAAATATGTCAGCAGATGAATCCAAAACTGGAAATTTACAGTTTGATCACAAAACTGGTTTTAAATTAAGGGTGAATCTGCTTGGGTGTCCACAGATTTAATTAGTATTACTCTCATATAATGCGTAGTATTTTCCTACGAATTACGAATTTTGTGGAATGGTTTTGAAATAAAAAATTTAACTCCACTAGAAATATTAGTACGGTTTTCTTCGAAATGTGTCAGCAGATTAATCCGCTACTGGAATTTTGACAGATCATTCGGAACATGAAACTGGTTTTAACCCAGGATATAATCTGCTAAGTCCTCAGCTTAAGCTCAGATAGTACACCCAGAACAAGAAAATGGTTTTCCTCTTACTTTTGTACCTGGAACACATGGATGGTTTGATGATCCATTGGATTTGACGATCCATGAAACTTTCTTAGAATTATCGCGCATCGCCCACGGACCTCTCTCAATCATTCTCACCGAATATTTGTCATGAAAAATCCAAGCGCAAAACAAAATTCGACCCGGACGGTGTTGCCAGTCGCTGCAGTTATCAAGATGACATTATTATACATTCATTTGAATAAAGGGGATTCCCCAGGTTTGTGCCCATTTCAATCGGTCTGAATCATACATGCAATAAAAATATGAAAGAAATTATTAAAATTTTAACAAGATATTATTTTTATTTATTGTGAAATTTTGCCGCCCCTTTAAAGTGCCGCCCGGAGCGCACCCCCCCCCCCCCCCCACCCAGATCAGATCATTGTACTTGCGCCCTACCTGAATTACCGCTGCCCTATCTTAAATTCAACTCTAGCTACGGCCCTGGCCTCAGGCACTTCACGATGTGGTGATCTGCCTGATTTTACGATCGGCCTACGACATAAATAAAATCAAAAACCTTTCACCTTCACCTTTACTGCCCGCGACGTTGTAAATAACTAATTGTGTAAAAATGTAAGCAAATTCTTACTTTTAAGCTTTTGTAAAGGTCATTTCATAAAACTTCTCCAGTCGTACAAAATAAATATTAACTTTACTTTTGGCACTAATCTTTTTATAAATGTAATCAACAGTGATGGGGGTAGCATTTTTAAAATCTTGCCATGTACAATTTTTTAATTACAGTGTTCTCCGCGTGCAAAGTCGAATCTTCTCAAAACATAAATTTTCTTACTAAAGTGTGTGTAACGGAATTGACCTGCCAGGTAAGTATTATGTTTTCTGTATCTATTTGTAAATAATCAATTTATATAGAGCCTAAGAATTCATAATTACATAATTTGTACAGCACCCTTGTGAAGATTTTTCACAAAAACGGCGCTGTACAAATTTTCCAATTATTATAAATTTACCAGCTGATCGGGCCACGCGTTGCTGTGGCTAACGAAACACAACGCCATCTACTGGATGGTTACCGAACCTTTATAACCACTATAAAATAACTCACACCGCCATCTGTTAATTTGCAAACAAATCAAATCCACACCGCCCGCTTGCCAGTCCGATCGTCTGTTCTGGATAGGGACACCCTAATCACCTAGCGGTATAAAATATACTTATGACCTATTCTCATACTTACCAAATATACATAAAAAATTTCATAAAAATCGGTCCAGCAGTTTCAGAGGAGTGCGACCACAAACACCGTCACAGAGATTTTTATATAAATAGATGGAATGCTCTAAATAACTCTAAATAGATATAAAAAAAGTTTCCCCAATTTCAGTAAACGCCTCACAAAAAGTGGCTGTTGATATTACTGTCACACTGAATCATACCGAAAAATTATTAGAACATTCAAAACGTCATAGCAAAATTAGGGACGGTAGGATAAATAAAAGAATTACGTGAAAGGGTTAAAATTCTCGCATGAATGAGAAGAACACGGTTTTACTCCTTCAGAGCTTTAAGCGCATTAATATTTAAATCCACTTAAAAGCCAACCAGGCATCCAAAATCGAAACCTACACAAGCAAATACTTACAAGCTCTCTGGACCGCATAATCGAGCGCCCTAAAAGCTTCAAAAAGCTCCAAAAAGTGCCCTAATGTTCTTGTGTTAAAAGTGCCCTGTCCTAATCCGGATATTGGTTACACGGCCACTTCCCTGGCTATTGAGATCATGACAACACCCCCCCCCCTCCCCTCTGAGGGCCTACCTACCCCCCACCGCAAAATACCAATAGTCAAAACATGTACGAGACTTGTCACATATAAATCTTTCAAGTGACGTCGTATTGAAGATGACGTGGGTACAGTGGGCAGAAGATGAGGGTATTGTATGCATTTAATATCCCTGTAAAACTTGTAATTTCAAATAGAGATATATTGGAAATAATTTTAACTTCTTCAAACTTTTCAAATACACTTTGTAGCGACATTTTTAATTAAATAAAAACAAATAATTTTGTAAAACCACCACCGTACAATCAATATTTTAATCGAAAACAAAGTTTTCTTCGCCAGGATAAGATTAATATTAATTAATATTATTAATCTTTTAATGACGAAAAAAACTTAGTTTTGTCCACTTGAGGTTTTTACTAGTATAAATAGTAGCCCTGTATAAATCACTACTATGGGAATCTACATAGTACTTATTAGGTAGTTAGGTACATTTTTTCTTGAAATACCTAGGCAATTCACAAAAAAAAATTACCTAAGTAATAAGTACTAACAGCCTTACTAAAAAACCCAGTGAAAAATTTATTCAATTGACAAACGGCCGCGGATGTGAAAACATTACTTATTAAAAATTTGTTCTTTGAAAGAAATACACATGGTTTCCACGGCCTGAGAGGGTAGTTTATCTCTGTTTTAACCGTTGATGTCCGAACGATATTTGTAATTTTTCCATAGTATTTTGAATGTTCTATATATTTCTTATTTTTGAAGGTGTTGTAAAAACAAATACCATTTATGAAAACTAGATAAAATTACCTTTTAGATTTGTGTATTTGAAATACACTTTAGCTTTCAAAAACTGCCATATTTTAAGATTCAAACTCGGAAAAAAAATGGAAAAAAATTTCCTCCCACAACATTTTTGACCAAAATGTAGAGAAATTTAATTAAAATCAAATTTTAAAAAACACAGTCCTTTTATGTAATAAATTTGGAAGGAAACTATCACCTCACTTTTTCATCGTGTATACAATAAAAAAATAATAAAAAATTTCAAAGTTTTTTTTTATTGCCAAAAAAATAACTTAGAAATAATATCGAAATTTAAAACAGATTTCTTGCATCTCTAAAGACGTTAATTTTTTTGATACGTTTACGAACATATGTTTTAGATTTTAATATTATAAAAAATTATCACTTTTAAGAAATTCTCTTAAAATAAAGATCTTAAAATGAAAATTTTATCTTTTAAGTAACCTATAAAAAACAATATTCTGACAGTTCAACTTTGAAAGTACGGCGTTTGTACAATAACTTGATTAAATTGATGTAAACCACACAAATAAGATGGTAAATATATCAATTATGTTAACAGAAGAGTAAATTCGTCACTACAATAGAAATTATTAAGTAAAATCACAAAATTTTCGATATCCCGCCATAAAACACACCGAGCTGTTTTGTCATCGCGGGCTGTCGCGGGCCGAAGAACTAATGCATAGGCGCGCCAATAATGCCCCTTGCGGAGAAAAATTAAAACAACATTGTTTCCTAGTAAATTAAAACCATATACAACGTTGTCACATCTTCAATGCGTTTTAACAGCGTGACCACGTAAGAAACGTTATTGGTAATAAAACGTGTTTTAATGTATACGAGGTTTATTTATGTTATTGCAATAATACAGTTAATCGGTCGCGCTGTGGTTTTTTTTAGTAAGGCTGTAAGTATTTAGATACTCATAGTAGTAATTTACCTGTTTTACTTACAATGAATGCCTCGTAAACTAAAATAGAAATGCAAATTGGTGTTGGAAATAAAAAAAAATATTTATTATACTAATTTTCATATTATTTATGTTTATCTACAAGATTTCCATTCGTAGATCACAGTTATTTTTACAGTAGTTCTCAAGTTCTTTAGGAGGCGGGTGTGGGAACCGCCGCCCCGGGAACCATTTATTGGATAAACAACACCTCTGCCATAGGTCACCCCAAGTGATTCACTACGTTTGTTGACTTAGCAGCGGTGCCCGAGTTCAAGGAGTGAGGTTTGTCCAGGTCTTGGCGGCGGTTACGTCTGCCCACCAACTGCATGGCAGGCCGTATCGAGAGAGAATGGTTGAGGGAGGCCCGTTGACTTCTCCAGCCGTACTCTCTCGGAACATCGCTTTGCACCGCAGTGGGAGGGATGGATTCATACATCCATTACTCCTGAACACATTGACCCCAAGATTCCTACCCACCCCTAATACAACAACATAATAATTTGAAAACTTTTATAAGGATATTGCGCATTTCTCTCATCTCTATGTTTGTGAAATAATATTCGTTTGTATATTCCTTTCTTACCTAATTATAAGTAAAAATATTTGGATGTGTTTTTATCTGCTGTAAGTCAATTCGTGAGAAATAGTTTGGATGCAGGTGAGTTCTCTAGTTGTTGTTTGTATATTCCTGTTAATTAAAATCCATATCTGTATCGTGTCAGTTTTAGGTGTAAGTTTACATAATCAGCAGATAAATTTTATTAGGTTTTTATTTTAATTTATCATAATATTATATCAACTAAAAGTAATCATTATTAATATTTCACCTAAATATCGGTTCCTCGATTAGGTTGACTGTACGCAAAGGTGTTTCCTGTTATCTGTCGTTGTTTACACATGCTTTGTGAAAAGGCCATTCAAAACCGTTTAAGGGTATCATCCCTTTGTGTTTAAGGGTAAATATTGCAAATAGACATAAATCTAACCAACACAATGAATAGATACCTACCCTACCTACCCAACTAACCACCTCATGCCATTTACGGTTGGGATGGGGATTTATTTGAAATACATTTAGGATTAATAATAATAATAATAATTTTGTTGATTGGTATAGCGCCGTTTTTCTGAAAAATCACACCTAGGGCGTTGTACAAACTATAACTTGATATACTGATTTTCCTGACGTACTTACCACATAACTGGTGACCGGACAACTCAGAATGAAATCAACTCAAAACCGCATTTGAAAAGTCATCAAAAGTGATGTTGAGATAAAAAAAAAACATTGGTTAAATAGATAATAGGTTGCATTAGGTTAGGTTATGGGCTATTTTTTAATTTTATTTTTTCAATGCTTTTAATGACTTTTCGCATAGGTGTTAAGTTGACTTGATTCGTAGTTGGCATGGAACCCACATAACTATAATGATTCTAATACATAATATTTAGTTATTTATAATGTCGCTGACAGTAAAAATTTACAGGTTTTTGTACCATAGGTAAAGCACTAGATTAACGCATTTGGGAACTAATACATGAAATAATATGTACCTATTTATATTCTCTACATGATTTTATGTCGATGTAGATAGGTACTAACCAGCTAGCTTAGCTGCGTAAATTGTGTTTTCAACTGTACCATTTAAAAATAAGATTTTCTAAAGACATCTCGTGTCAGTTTTTTTCCAGGATGTAGTTCCCTGACAGGGTGCGCTTTGGTTTCTTCAACCTTTCCTGACGACGTCGCTGATCGAATAGTTTGACTGTGGAGAATTGAAATTTTCAGGAATGCATAGTTCTAATACGTAAGCCGGAGCCATTCTGTTAATCGACTTAAGATGAAGCCATAGTAAATAATGAAAAATCATACAAAATCATATGTTTTTGTTTTGAAAATTTGATCGCTCAGAAGTATTGTAGATGCTTCAATTAAATACTGCGTGTAGAACATACCTTGGCCCTTAAAAATATCGGTCATTTTTTTTATAAGTCTTTTAATAAGCCTATAAAAAAATAAAGTATAAGGTCTAAAAAAAACACACTTTCAAGTCCAAACTCTCCTATTTATAAACCCCTTTTCGGTTATGGTTTTATTGTATAATGTGGCAAATTCAGTTTATTTTATAATGATCGCAAAAAAGTTGATATTTACACCCAATCTTCCCAAAATAAAATAAAATATGCATTTTCGCTTTGTTATTTTACAATACGGCCGCTAGTCGACGAATTCGGTTTTTCAAAGTGAACCCTATGGCGTCCACCGAAGAACTACTGTTCACGCCACAGTCGCCAAACCTCAGTCACGCCCCAAACTGAGTGGGAGATGGACGCGTCACTCCGCGTCGCTTGATTTCGTGAAATCAATTTTAAATTTCCGTTTTCTTACAATAAACAATGCGTAAAACAGGAATTAATATTTTTTACAGGCCTTTGCGAAATCAACCTGTAAAACAAAACTCTCAAATACCTTTTCCAACCTTTCCAAAAGCTTTTTCTCAAGTATTTTTAAACTCCTCCCATAAAGGGCGTGAATTCCGATTTCGATTTTTTCCTGAACTAGTGGATCGCCTTAAGATGATCCAATAGTCCAAGAAAAAACGAAATCGGAATCCACGCCTCTTTTGGGAGGAGTTTAAAAATACTAGACAAAACTTGAGAGAAAGCTTTTGGAATGGTTGGAAAAGGTATTTGAGAGTTGTTTTTTATGGGTTGATTTCGTAAAGACCTGTAAAAAATCCTTTTCTTACGCATTGTTTATTGTAGGTAATAACAAGGAAATTTAAAATTGATTTCACGGAACCAAGGGACGCGGAGTCTAGGAACGTCTATTTCCCATGGCAGACGGGGTGGAACTGATAAAAAATGGGTGTGGCAAGTATGTAATCCTTAGGTGGACGGCAAAAGGTTCACTTTAAAAATCCAAATTCGTTGAGTGCCAGCCGTATTGATTGATGTCAAAAATAACAACGCGAAAATACATTCTTTATTTTATTAGGTGAAGTTCGAGCGTAAATATCTTTTTTTTTTGGATTATTATAAAAGAAACTTAATTTGCCACATTAAATAATAAAATCATATCCGAAAAGGGGTTTATAAGTAGGAGAGTTTGCACTTAAAAGTTTCTTTAATAGACCTAATACTTTATTTTTTTCTAGGCATATTAAAAGACAAAACTTACCCAGATTTTTAAAGTCCAAGATATGTTCTGCACGTAGTATTTAATTGAAATATCTATAATACTTCTAAGCGATCAAATTTTCTAACTACTGGATTCTTTCAGGACATTTAATTCAAGTGAAGATTTTAGATGCTTTGAAATATGGGAATATGTATATAATAAGTTGAGAGGTTTAATTCATTTCGGAATAAGTTCGGTTTATGGGCGAAATTCCTAAAAAATAAAACTAGTTATTTTTATACTAATTTGGGGTCGGGGAATCCGAATCTGAAAGAATTAGGCGGCGGCAAGCAATATTAACAGAATTACACGACTTTAAAAATTTTTATACACATACAGGAAAATAGCCATTTTGGAAGCATTTTGATTCCTAGAAAATCAAACTAGTTATTTTTATACTAACTATGGGCCGGGGAATCCGAATCTGAAAGAATTAGGCGGCGGCAAGCAATATTAACTGAATTAAACGACGTTAAAATTTTCTATACACACACACATGAAAATAATCATTTCGGAAGTATTTTGACACACGCAGTACAAAGATCATAGAAAAACAAGAAATATACAAAAACATGTGCCGGCAGTGTTACCAGCTCTCAAAAATATTTATCCCTATATCAATTTCCGACACGATAATTCTTCACATAACACAATATCCTGATGAATTACGACTATCTCAACGGCGTATTCTTAAACCAAAAGTATGAAAATTCGTAGTCTTAAAAATGCGTAACCTAACCTAACCTAACGTTAGGTTTGTGTAACATGGTTTGTGCCCCTTTATACCGCCTGCTCGCGTCCCTAACCTAACCTAACCTAACCTAACGCTAGGTTTGTGTAACATGGTTTGTGCCCCTTTATACCGCCTGCTCGCGTCACGGCAAAAAAACATCCCTGTTTTCAAGTAGTTTAGCGGCTACGCTAGGTTTGTGTAACACGGTTTGTGCCCCTTTATACCGCCTGCTCGCGTCACGGCAAAAAAACATCCCTGTTTTCAAGTAGTTTAGCGGCTACGCTAGGTTTGTGTAACATGGTTTGTGCCCCTTTATACCGCCTGCTCGCGTCACGGCAAAAAACATCCCTGTTTTCGAGTAGTTTAGCGGCTACGCTAGGTTTGTGTAACATGGTTTGTGCCCCTTTATACCGCCTGCTCGCGTCACGGCAAAAAAACATCCCTGTTTTCAAGTAGTTTAGCAGCTACGCCGGGTTTATGTAACATGGTTTGTGATACAAAAGAACGTGCCCCTTTATAACGCCTACTCGCGTCAAGGCATAAAAACTCCACAATACTAGTTGGTGTACCTTCCTAAAATATTTGAGAATCAATTATAAAAAATAAGTACTTAAAATATAAACATGTTATTTTACGTTATAAATATTACTGCTTAATGGCAACACTTAATTTTGTGTGGTAAAAACATCTATGTTATCGTGTTTTTCTATGATCTTTGTACTACATGTGTCAAAATACTTCCGGAATGATTATTTTCATGTGTGTGTGTATAGAAAATTTTTAAGTCGTGTAATTAAGTTAATATTGCTTGCCGCCGCCTAATTCTTTCAGATTCGGATTCCCCGGCCCATAGTTAGTATAAAAATAACTAGTTTGATTTTCTAGGAATCAAAATGCTTCCAAAATGGCTATTTTCCTGTATGTGTATAAAATTTTTTAAAGTCCTGTAATTCAGTTAATATTGCTTGCCGCCGCCTAATTCTTTCAGATTCGGATTCCCCGACCCCAAATTAGTATAAAAATAACTAGTTCTATTTTTTAGGAATTTGGCCCATAAACCGAACTTTACCCTTCATTTCTTTTAATTTATAAATAAAACACTTGTGTTGCAAAGATTTAAAAAAAAACGACATTTATGTTTATTTATATGGCTTTCCTTTGAATGGTTTCTTCGAAGAAAATATCATATTTTAAATCAAATAATAATATAAAAACAAAACAAGTGACAATTGATATTTGCATTCTAACTGACACTACAGGATTCAAATTTAATTGGAATATATTTCCTTTACATGTATTTAGATTAGTGATAAGTCGCAACGTTGAAAACCAATTGTAATTTGTTAATTTGATAATTGGGAAGACTTCACATATTATATTCCAATGCAGTGTAGTCTAGACGTGTATCGAATATACATACTATAGGTAAGTCTACAGTCGCATCTGTTGGGCGGTTTTTATTTATTTTTTATTTGCTTAAATTGAAAGAACTTTGTATCTACTACAGTTCTGTTTACATGAATTAAAGGAAAATCAGCCTCCAGATTGGCACTTAGTTATACTAAGTACAGACGTAGATATGAATTGTTTTACAAAAGCAGTATTTAAAAAAAATAACCTAACCTAACAAATTCATCACTTATCTAATTTCTTAGATAAATATAATCACGATAATGCTGTAAAAACTGTATAAAAAGTTATATTATGGATAAAAAAAAAAATAGAAAATTCTAAAACGTTTTTCAGATATCTAGTTGTAAGAGTTATTTTTACGTACATAGGTACCATTCGTGTCTAAAAACTTATTATTTACAAATTAATGACTAATGACTAGACTAACCATATACTATACACAAACTAATAAATAATTTGTAAAAAAAATCTTATTTGTAAGCGCCTATAAAGGTCATTTCATGAACATTCTCCAGCCTTGTCCTAAAGAGTCCTAAATTCTCCAGTCTTTCAAAATAAATACCAACTCTACTTTAATTTTGTCAATAATCTTTTAATAAAGTAGAAAATAATGTACGAGTAAAATCATGCAATATTCAGTGTTTTAAATATAATGTCCTCCGCGTGCAGAGCCGTACCTTTTCCAAGTATTTAACTTTCTAATTAAAGTGTGTTTATCGGAAGTGGCCTGTCAGGTAAGTAGTTTCAGTATCTATTTGTACCTAAATAGTAAAATTAGATAGAACCTAAGAATTCTTTATAAATTGTGCAGCGCTCTTGAGGTGATTTTTCACAAAAATGGAGCTATGCAAATTATCCAATTACTATTATTATTATCTAAAATGTTTTCTATTTTTGTAAAACATTCTTCACTTCAGATATTTTCCATTTTTGTAAAACATACCTACTGCTGTAAAAATTATCCAGGTGGGTAGTATTATTATTTTTGAATAATAATAACAATAGCAACGCTGTAGCAAGGCACGCACCTACCAATTTAGGAATTCACCATATTTGAGTTTGCCATTCCGGCTAAGTAATGAAGATCCACCCCGCCCCCCGCTGTCAGCTTGAGGGGATGTTCGTGTAAATGAGAACCCCTCCCTTAACACCCCATAGACGAGGTATGTCGGTGGTAATACCCGTCTCCTAACTCACCCCGGCCCACCCAATAATATTAGATAGGTGGGTAAGTGCCTACTCACCTTTGATATATTGCCACAGTGTTGCCATGCTTACTGTCGCCATATTGCGGAACCTAACTCAAATAGGGAACGGAATGTCTGTAGGTGTACCGCTGAGAGATCCGTTTTACATTTGAGATGTCACAATAGTCACAAAACATAAAAATAGAGGTACTTAGATACGCAATTTTGGTAATAGGTAGATACCTAACTACTTATTCACTAAAGGAGCCTAAAATTCTTGCAAACGGCAACATTGTCGGAGAAAAAAATTTATTTTTATTAATTAGCATGATATATCATTTTTTTTGGTTTTTTTTTCAAATAAGGTTGAAAATAATTTCTTCAAGTATTTTGAAATCGCATTCTGGCGTTCTTTTAATCTCAAGTAAATTTTCGCCAATCATATCCACCAAATTATTAACAAAGATATGAAAACACTTGGCTTCGTATTAAGAACAACTAAAAACTTTAGTTCCATAGAAGCCATTAAACTATTATATGTATCTCTAGTTAGAAGCCAAATTGAATATAACTCGGAAGTTTGGTCTCCATCTTACAAAATTCACGTTAATAATATTGAGAGAATACAAAAAAAAAAATCTGCGTTTTATAAATTTTAAATTAAGTGTCCCACTAGAAGACTTAAAATATAATCTATTACTAAATATTCTAAAAATACATACACCAGAAGACAGACGTAAAATAAACGACTTAACATTTTTATTCAAAATACTTAACTCTAAATTCGACTGTTGCGAACTCCTTCAACTCATAAACTTACGAATACCGACAGTAACCACGCGACAAAATACACTATTCTACTGCAGTATTCACAAGCGGAACTACATTGCCCACTCTCCTATACAACGATTTCACACAATGGGGAATCAGTACTTAGGTGATGTCGACATATTTAACATCAACTTGGCGAATTTTGTGGATCTTGTAAAAAAACTTATTCCAAAACTATTCCTAAACATATCTGTATTTTTGTAAACTTATCAAATCGCTGTATTTTTTTTGTATTTTTGTGACTTGTGTGCATTTTTTATCTAATTTTATTTTTATTATTTCTTTATCTGTTGAAAAATCATCTGTCATGAATTAATTGTACTACCAAACATGTAAAAGCCCTCTGGGCGTTGAATAAATAAAATAAAAAGAAATAAATGAAAATAATGATCTTTGGTTGAAGTTTTTTAAATTTATATTGGTAAAGATAATTAATTATTGTCTCTTCAAACATAGGAAATAAGCTTTGTGGCGTCATTTTTAACAAATTACTTTACTCTCCCCATACCAATACCAAATTAATGCAAACAAACAGCAGTTTTATTGGTCCTCGTACATTTAATTTTCTTCCAAAACACATTAAAATGAAAAATAAAATATCACTTTACATAAAAGAATTAAAATTATGGCTAAATGATGGCTCGATATGGCAGATGTTGAAACACTTTTCCTATAAATTCTATGTAAACCTTCATGCTTCACTTTTCAGTACAATTCTACTAACTAAGACTAACTTTATTTACTTTCTTGAAACTATAACAAAAAATCAACAAACTTTTAAGTATCCCTTTTTTACCACAATATTTTCACAGATATCTATATTTTTAAACCTTTACTTTAACATTAACATTTTTTGATTGTACTTATTTACGTAATTTAGCACTTTAGTTTATATTACCCACGCACAGGCATCGAGTGCCTTAGTGGGTTCCCATTATCTACTTTTGTCTGTATTTACTTTTTTCTAACTTTTAGATTACTTGTATCTTATGTGAAGTTATATATATTTAGAAATTATGTAAAAAATGACTTTTGAAATGTAGATGTTAAGTTATATATATTTAGAAATTATTTATAAAAAATACTTTTGAAATGTATAAAGATGAAAAAGAGGAGAAAATGGGAAAAAAAGGAAAAAAAAAATAACACCACCATAGAGGGGGGGGGGGGGGTTAAAAATTGCAAAAAGTTGGTCACGTAGTATGGGTACGTTCCCTTACGTATAATGCAGTACATTTTTTTTTAATTACAGTGAAAAGAAATGGGTTTACAAAATACAAGGCGATCCAATAGTCCCGGAAAAAATCGAAATCGGAATGAAACATGATTTGCTATAGTTTCTGTATTTGTTTTGGCATCTATTTTTTTTTTAATAATATTTGTATTATTAAAAAATTAAAAGTATATTTTTGTGTGTAGGTATGTAACTTCCTTAATATTTTCTATGCTTTGGGATATTGTGTTCTTTTTTAAGTTTTTCTCTATAGTGTATATAACTCCTTTGCTACTCTAATAACTTTCGTGCAAATATTTCTATATCTTTTATGGTAATTAAGTTGTTCCATGTCATACGGCGTGTGTTTAACTTGTTTGTGAATTTTGTCTCGTTTACGAATATATAATATTATGTCCTTTGTTTTCCATAGCTTAATTTTTTTGTGTAACTTTTATTTGCTTTGTGTGTAAGTTTTATTTGTTTAAAAATAGTGTTATTATTAATTTCTTGCGTTATCCCAGGCTTCTTCGGCGTTTTCTATTTTGTAAATTGGACTTCAGTCCATTTTTGGAGTTTTTCTTTTAAGTTTGAGTAGTCAATTATTTTTTTTGTGAATATTTTATGTTGATTAGGTTTTGTTTTTTACGGTGTCAATTTCTATCATATTCATGTAGTGATCTGTAATTGTGCTTTCAAGTACTATGGTTTTGGTTTTTAGTTTTGTTTTGATCATTATATGATCTGTACAACTTTTTGTATTGTGTGTGACTCGTGTTGGGACATTTATCGTTGACTCCAATCCATGCTGTGCCAGTATTGTTAGGTATTCTATGTTTTGTGGATGTCCGTTTTGTAAAGTATTTATGTTTAGGTGTCCAATGATGATGATATTTTTATATTGGTTGAGATCATTTAATGTATTGTTAAGTGCATTTAGGAAATTTGTAATTTTGTTTTTGGATGGAGATCTGTGCATTGCAAGAATACACGTTTCTTTATCAAATGTTATTTTGTATGCAGTTGGAGTCTATGCTGTGTATTTCTTGTACGATTGTGTTTATTTTATCATTGATATATATAACTATACCATCATTTTGATTTTTGTGTTTCTTTGTGTTGTGTGTGTTATAGTTTTCAATTGTTTTAGGTATATATTTGTCATTCAACCAGCATTCTGTCAGCACAATGATATCAAAATTATTATTAAGCTGTTGAAGGTATATTGTAAATTCATCAAATTTTTTTATCTAATGTTTTGGTGTAATATTTTGAATCTATTTTTTTCTTTTGTGATGTCGGTCCATTTATTAAGATCGTTTGTACTTACACAGTGGTCCATTGTCCGAGTATATGTATTCCATGTGATCAGCCATGTTGGTTAGTATTATTTGTGTAAGTATATGATATGATATGAAGTGATGTTAGTATAGTTTGGGGAGTGATTCTTTGTTTTTTATAAACATTGGTGATGATGTGTTATCTTTTCTTAAAAATATGCCTCCATGCTATATAATTATCTCTTGGCTCTGTTGTAGACGAGCAATGGCAGCATTGAGTTTTTTTTTTAATTTCTGCCTCATTCATTTTGCATATAATTAATTCATTTAATTATTTAAGTCGGTCGTATTCCGCGGAAAAGAATTCAAGTGATGTTTTAAGTTCATCAAAATGATTAAGCTTGGTCTTGATGCTCCCTAATTCTTCAATGTGATTTGAGGTAAATAAATAGCTCATTTTTTAGATTTTTTAATTCATATAACTTATGATCAATATGAGTCATCATTATTTGTGATTGATCACTTAGGGCCACACGCTTTGGAGTGGAAGTACTGGGACGAGAAGGTGATTCCGCATTTTTTCCAGTAGATCGCTGTTTCACTGTACAATCTGGACATTTCCAAGTTGTTTTGTAGTTCTTTGATTGTTTCAAGTACTTATCCTTTGAAGTTCCTACACATTGGAAATGGTAGCTCAGCGAGCATTGAGAGCAATTCATTATTTCGTTATCATTAGCCTTAACCTGGCATCCTTCACAAGTAACCATTGTAGATGTTTTTAAAGTAGGCAAATATTATGCCAAGATCCCGCATTTCCGATACTCTTTCTAAATTTATTTTATTTATTGAATAGTCGAAAAACAGTCATGTTTTTTTTTCTGGAAAGGTCAAAGTATTGCATTTTTCTACATTTAAATACAGATTGTTTTGTGAGCACCAAATTTTTACAATGTCTACATTGCGGTACGCCACTAGTGGCTGAAAATGGTTTGGATATAAAAGATTTTATTTTTACAAATAAAGTTCTACCTGATATGTAACTACTTAGCCAGCGTAACATATTTGCTCTGATTCCCAGAGCATGAAGTTTTCGGATCAGTGTTATGTGGGACTCTTTATCAAAAACCTTCGAGAAATCAGTGTATATACAGTCAACTTGTTTATTTTTAGAAAAGTTTGAAATGTCAGTCTCATCGCCTTTTTTAAATATTGGGATAATATATATGGATTTCCAGTAGACAGGAAAATGTCCAGAAGATAGTAGCTGGTTAAAGAGAATGGTTAGTGGTTTAGACAATACAGAGGAGCAATATTTTAGGAAAATTGGCGGGATGGAGTCTGGGCCTGCAGATTTGTTAATGTCTGAGGAACATAATTTCTTTTAGCAAGTATGTATTCTGTTATGTAGCAGTCTGTTAAATGTATGGTTTTTTTTTAATGTTTGTGAAGGAATTTTTTCTTCTGGTGTTTCGTCATCGTAAACATTTTTAAAGAAATCTGAGAAAAGATTTACGATATCTTGTGTGCTGTTAGCACATTTGTCATCCATATGCATTTGTGGTGGATAGTCTGTGCTGTCGTTGTTTAGTGTTTTGATAAATTTCCAGAGATTACTTGAGTGCAAAGCTATGTTCTCGATAGAGTTTATGTATGTTTTATAACAGATTTTAGAAAGATCTTTGCATTGTTTTCTAGTTTCTCTGAAAATTGCATAGTCGATTATCGATCGAGTTTCTTTGAATTTTTTATGAAGTTTTTTTTTGTTGAAGTGAGGCTTTTAATTCTGGTGAGAAACAAGTTGGATATGTGTGTTTTTAGGAGTATATAGCGGTACATATGATTTTATGGTGCTAGACAATATTGAATATAAATTATCTAAGGATTTGTCAGCATTCACGTCCGATAAAAAAGACCATTCGACACAGGAAAGATGATAATTTATAGATTCAAAATCTGCACGTTTGTAGTTGAGTTGAGAGTTTCTTCAACGTGTTTTGGTTTGACGCTATACACATTTAGATTAATATAAAGAGGGGTGGTAGTTATCAACAGGTAAGAGAGAATAATTACATTTGTCAATGGCTAATTTAGGATAATTTGATATTGCTAGATCTAGTAAGCGATTATTTGCATTGAATATAAAGTTATGTTGGAAAGATTTAAAAAAAATGTCGTATCTGAAATCTCACGTGCACGATCATTTTTGCCTTCATTTACAATTAAACCACTATCACTTGATTTCCATTTTAGGTTAGGGAGGTTGTAATCCCCAAGAATAATAATTTTAGAGTTTATTTCTCGTCCCGTCTCTACCGATCGGGCCCGCTCCCTCAGGGTATTTGTAGAGTTCAACGTCTTCGCTGTGGCTTCGGTTGATTAAAGTATCAGATAGTGGTGGTGTGTAGGTACACAGTTTCAATTATTATCTTTTCTACGGTGGTATCAATTTGTATAAATAGTTGTTCGAGGGCATTATTTTTTGTTTTGAGTTTTCTTGATAATAATTTTTTTTAATTGCAATTAGCACTCCTTATTATCGATATGTTTCAAAAACAAAGTTTTCTTCAACAGGATAAGATTTTAGGTCAAACAAATATAGACAATAAGAACATTGACTTAATATTAAAGAGAGAGGTGATTAAGATAAAAATATAGATAAATAAATAAAAAAAAATAACTTAAAAATATTATTAAAAGAAATTAAGTATGTATATAAAATTAAATATAAAAGAAAAAAAGCGTATATTTAATTAATAATTATTATCGTGTAGATATATCACAAATGATAGACAAACATTTAAAATAGCACGGCTACTTGAAATGGTTTTAACTATGTTTAATGGGTCCCATGCCAACTCAGAACCTCCTCAGAAATGTCATTAAAAGCTATGAAAAAATTATTTTAAAATAGCCGGTAACCCTAACCTAACTTAACCTATTTAACCAATTTTTTAATTTTTTTTTATCATCACTCTTAATGACGTGGTTCTGAGTAGGTTTCATTCTAAGTTGGCCGGTTACCGTTTAATGAGCAGGTCTGACTAGCCAGATTGCTAGGTACTTCCCGAAAATTCCCCAAATGGGAATGCAACAGTACCACTAATGCAACCGTTAATTAATTAGTTTAAATAGAAGCATAAAACTAACCTGGTTTATATTATTATGAAAATATACACCAGGACTAAATAACAGCATTTTCAATAACATGTGTTCCCAATTATGTCTTAAATTTCTCTAATAAACAATTAAATTAACAGTGTTAATCTCAAGCGACCTCCCAGGTAAGTATGTATGGTCATGTATACTATCTTCATGTACACGTACATATCAACATCGGAAATTTGAAATGCTGTAAAGGTCAATAAATCCAAAAACGAGTCAATTATATTATTTTTCTCCATTTTTTTCTCTTTCAGTATGCGTCGTCGAAATATTTATAAAAAAATAAGTGGGTTTTTTTACGAAGTAAACGTGACAGGATTTTTTTTCTGAAAAGATGAGAATAAATTAATTACTGTTATTAAAGAAATTTTTAAAAAATGTTAAGCATTCTGAAAGATCTTTTTAATCTTATTTTATAATAAAAATTCATAATTATAAGTCTACAAAAAGAGAAGGTCTGATTTTGTGAAAAAATAAAAACTTTCTTTTCGCTCTCCTGAACAATTAACATTTTGAATTATTTTTTTTACTTTATGAGTAAAACCTCAAATTGTAATATTTAATTAAATGAAGACAATATTAGCGAAACTCAGGAAAAAGATATTTGCACTGCGCAGTGGTAGCGCATTTGCCCGGAAAGCGAAAGTTCCTGGGTTCGAGTCCCAGAAGTACAAATATTTTTTTTTTTATTTTTCTGGTTTTTGTATTTCCAGATTTTCGATTGAGTTTCGCTAAGATTGTCTTCATTTAATTATTAATTAACATTTTGTCCTTTCAAGCATTTCAAATTTCCGTGATCGATATAGTTTTGTATTACGACGTAACTAAACGGCGGATTCACATGCTAACCGTAAGTTGTTATAATGGTTTGCCTAGTCTCTAGTTAGTAATAAGATAGAGCGTTGTAGAATTATTATCATAAATTTGTACAGCGCCCTTATCCATTTAAATTTTTTTGGTAACAATTTTTTTTTAATTTTACGAAAATTTTGTACTTATGAAAAAGATGAAAATGGTTTATCAAAACTTTTAAAATTTTGTAAAATTTGATCAATATATCTAACTACATCACTATAACCCGTTAAATAATTTATCTTTAAAAAGCGACGAATAATTCATATTTTCTGACAAAATAACAAAAGTAGAAACAAATGAAATATTTTTAATATCGCATAACTGCGAAGCAACGATGCGATTCTCTATAAAGTAAAAGTACACCATACACCTATACTATAAGGTTGCTTGTTATCCATTCAATTTTGGTGTTTTATTCGTTGTAAATAAAAAGCTGGAAATTCGTAATGTGAAATATAAAAAGGCGTGATTTACTGCTTGTTTAAAGTCATAAAAGTCAACTAACAACGACGACTTATCCGATTTCTCCCACCTGGCGAAGCTTTCAAGTAAAGCCTTTCAAACGCCAAGACTCAATGTATGTACCCGGAAACCTGGATTCTCAATGGAGATTTTTGAGGTTATTGTTAAGAATGGTAATGAAAAGCTGGTAAGTCATTTACGCATTAGTGATAAAATAAGTGGGCTTCTAAGTTAATATATAATTTTTATTTTATTTTTATTTTTTATTATTGAGTTAGTTTATACTACATGAATATAAACTAATAAGCACAATGTAACATTTCATTTGACAAATTTAAGTATTTTTACAGTAAGCATATCATTTCTTTTTAAATACTTCTTCATTCTTCATACTTTCAGGCATTTCATCATACATCTTTAGTCCTCTGTACATTAGGCAGTTCTGTGATTTTGATTTCTTCATTTGTGGCAATCGAACTCTGTTTATATTTCTTGTTTCGTAGTTATGAATGTCTCTATTAATAGATTATATTACATGCTCAAAAACAACGTCAACACTTCCCGTCCATTGACCACCTTCACGACACTCGACTTTCAAGGAACAATCCAATAGTCCCAATAAAAATCACGACGTCCCTCGGCCAACGGCAATTTTCGTACTTAGGACCTAAATTATTCAATATCATTCCTAATGATTGGAAAACTAAAAGTGCAAATGTTTTGCGCAAATTGATCAACGACTGGCTCCTTGATTTAGGGAGGATCAAAAGCGAAGATATGTTGACCAATAGATAGTCTCATCATATAAAATAAAACAAAATTAAAAATATATAAGAAAAAAAAAAAAAAAAAAAAAAACAAAATAATAAAAAACACTCACTCATAGTTCCATTCATTAAAAAACACGTACTTATCATTTCAGAACACAATTGCTATTCTTTTATCAATACCCTTCCCATTTTTCTACATTCAACTCCTGTGAAGATTTTTGTTTTTATTATACAAAATTACGTAAGCTATAATTTATACAAAATACGTACAAATATAATTTATACAAAATTGCGTACTATACGTAATATTACAAAAACACGTACTTATAACTTCAGAACATAATTGTCTATTATTTTATCAATACCCTTCCCATTGTTCTACATTCAAGTCCTGCGGTGATCTTTCTTTTTAACATTACCATCTGGATTTTATTTACTTTACAGGTTTTATTTTATATTAAGTGCTCTAAGGGAAAATATCTTAGTAGGATGAAAAAATGAAGCAAGGAAAGGGAAATAAATACAATTTGTTATCAACCACTCTGTCATGTCACTATTTATACACTAGCTAACTTATGAAATATTTATATACAAATTGTTTTTATTCATTTGCTGCATCCTTTTCGAGTCACATTCTTTTTGAGTTTCTTCACCCGCTCGTAAAGTTAAGGGATAAGTCACTCACGTTAATTATAATTATAATTATTTTTTGTAATCACTTTTAAACATCCACGTTAATTATAATATGGATATTGTCATCACGCTTGAAGAATGTCTCGATTCTCAATTTTTGCAAGCGATTTAAATGACCAAACATTTATCTATTGTTAAACAAGCATTCAATACTAAATTTGTACTTTAAGACATTGTTTTTTCTCTTCGCTTATTCTTCTTTTTTTATGAGTTCAAAATTGTAGTTTTTAACTAAAGCTTCTACGAGGAATTCAATCGTAACACTTGTTTCATTCAATAAATAATATGTTTATATAATTAATCAATGTAATATGAAATTATGATATGAACTAAATTTGTCAATTTGACTGGCCTAAAACAGGATCCATTCCTAGTTGGCTAGTCAAAGTTTCCATATATGTTTCATTGTATAATTTTATGTGAAATAAATATTATTATTATTATTATTATTATTATTATTATTATTAAAAACAATTTCATCCTTAAAGTATTTTGGCATTTGGTTTTTCATAATTTTATGCACAAAAATTAACACATTAAATAGTAGTCTCTTTTTTATTGGAATGCAATTTAGCTCCTCTCTCATTTGATTAATCCTTGCGTATTTGCCTTTCCCCAGTATACATCTCAAAGCTTTGTTTTGTATAACTTCTAGTTTGTTCAAACTTCCTTCATTGGCCAAATATAACATTGTAGAGCAGTAGTCCAAATGTGGAGCAACGATAGTTTTATAAATGAGCTCCGTAGTGTTTCTATTTAATTTACGTCTTAGTCTTCTAAGAAAATTTACCTTTTTTGATACCTTTTTTAGCACATATTCAAAGTTTGCTGTGAAAGTCAGTTTTGAGTCGATATTACACCCATTACCATATAATACCCTCTGTACACCACATAAGTATAGTGAAATGGTACCTTACATAAACAGAAGAGATCTGGGGAAATCTACAATGATTAATTGACCTACACGCATTTAAAATAACATGATTTTAACCAAATAGGTATTTAGTTAGGTACTCAATCACCAAAACAATTTTACCATTTAGGTAGGTAGGTAAAGTACTCCGCTATTACTGAAAAAATCACATTTATAGATACAAACAAATCCAATTTCTGATTGTACGAACTAGCAACCTCGAACGTTGAGCGTTGGTATCACAAAAATCACTAACTCAATTTGGGAGGAGGAAACAAGTAACGCCGACCCGGGTACTATTTATTGGATAACCAGTATCCATACCATAGGTCACCCCAAGTGGTTCGCTACGTTTAATGACTTAGCAGATGGCCCGGCTTCATGGTTCTGGGGCTTGGCGGCGAACGCGTCTGCCCACATGCTGCGTGACCGGGTCGAGAGAGACTGATTAAGGGAGATCTTTTGACCTCTCCAGACGGACTCTCTCGAACCATTATCTTGCACTGCAGTTGGAGGTATGGATTCAAACTTCACTCCTAGACACTCTGACCCCCAGTTACCTAAACACCCGTCATACCTTTTTCCTTCCCAGAACTTTCTCTCCTTCCTTTCCTTAAAAAAGACCCTCCACATGGCAACCCCTAAAATAACATAGGCCGTTATTGAAATTATTTTCCTCAGGGTCTCCCGTGTGAAGCTTAAGTAAAAAAAAACATTTTTTATTCTTGATTTCAACGCAACAATTTTCTGTTCGCAACATTATTACTGTTACTGAAGGGAAATTTGTTTCGACACCTAAATTTGAATTTATTTTCTACATTATCAAAAATTTTACGTATTTTAACGAAAAAAACTGTTTTACTAGTGAAAATACTTATAGAAATAATTCTTTAACCTAGTTTTGAAACGTTTTTTTTCCTTCTGTATACAGAGCGGCCTGCAACGGTCATTTGAAAGTCGTACATCCAAACATCATTTAGTTTACCTTTATTTAATATCAAAATCCCTAGGGGACGACTTGTCAAATGGGTTTGTAATTACGTTTTATTCTGGCTCGCTGGAGGTAACGAAAGAGGCTCCCTTTATGATCCTCAACTCAAACAGATTTATAGTCTGAATTCTAGGTGTCAGCTGGTTTTAATATTTGTTTATGTTAATAACCGCAAAGTCACAAAACATCATGGAGGCCGTAATTCAGTTGTTGGTTTTGTTTATTGCCAACATATTTTGGTAGAATATGCTCTTCAGTGGGGAGGGACATCGTTTAATTTATGATTTATTTATGACACAAACGTATGGATGCCATAAAATACCGGTTCCATTGAATCTGTAGGGAATCCGGTTTTGCATAGAATTGTGCAAAATGCAGATCTTTTTGTTTAACGTAGGTACATAACACCTTTAGACATATAATAAATATGCGGAAAGTAAATATATATATTTTTGAATGTAGCTATTACTTTGTGGTTATCCATTATAATAAAATGAAACAATGCAACTTTGTATAAACCACTTATAAAATGTGCAAATCCGACCGGTTTCGGAACAAACGTTCCTTCGTCAGGGAAAGCTTATACTAATTTGACAGTTTAGAACAATGTTTTATTAGGGTAAAATAAATATATATGTTTATATTCCTTTCTCAATAAATAAATTCAAAACTTATCCCAACATTGATATAATTATACACAATAAAAAATGTAACAAAGATGTCATATTAACATATTAAACCATGCAACTGAAATAAAGTACCTCGGTGTAATTGTAGACCAACATATGAAATGGAACAGACACATATGTGAACATGTTAAGCGCATTAGGAAATTTATCAATATATTCATTAGATTAAGAAATATTCTCAAATTAAACAATCCTAAAAAAGTCTATTACGCACTAGTTAAATCATTAATTCAGCATGGCTCATTGGATGGAGAGGTGCAGAGATGAAAAAATTGTAAGTCCTGTAAAAGTGGTACAAAAACTAATTAAGAAAGTAATCAATCTATAATCTTCAGCATCATTGTTCAAAATTTTTGAAGTACCAAAAATTAAAACCTCTATAAAAAAGACTCAATATTACAAACATTGAAAGAAAATGTAATTAAAAAATTTAAACTTAACTCATCATTAAGGCACAAATTTAACATCCAAATTCCTCTATTTTCAACACAACAAATGCACAATAATTAAATTTACAAAGGCATAAAATATTTTAATAGTCTTCCCGAAGAAATAAAAAAAATAACAGATTTCGTATCATTCAAGAAAAAGGTCAAATTAATCTTTTTTTTTTTAATAACAACCATAACATCACCAATCAAAATGTTATAACTTCCTTTCATGCCATATCAAAAATTAAAGTCACAACATCCTAGTACTTAAGTTTATATTTATTGTATACTCTAAGTAAAATGTATGTTATAAAAATGAAATAATTGTAAAGTAACTCCTAAGCCAAGCTCTAGAGCTATTACTCTTAATTGGCGTAGAAATTCATTAAAACATGTATTTCATTATTTTGTTGTGCCTAACATTATGTTCAATCATGTAACAATGTTATAAATTAAACAATTAAAAATAATAAAAATTTAAAAAAAAAAATTAAAAAAATTAAAAAAAAAACAAATAAAAAGTACCTACAATCATTGCCAGCCAATACTAATGAAGGTGTATAAATCTATAAAAAAAAATTGCATTTAAAAGGCGCATAATAAGGAAAAAATGGGAAACTGATATTGAAACGAGATCTTTATTGTTTTAGGTTCGCAAATCTTACGCATATATAAATCTACTTTAAAAATTATAAACACTAATATCAGGATATATTTTTTTGTAGTTTTCCATCCGTGTCGTTTTATTATGTACCTGATAGGAATTTTTTTTTAATAAAAATGTCGGGTGTCAATAGCTTTTTCATATTAAAAAAATACAATTATTAGGAGAAATGCGGCCACTTTCCAATACACGTAGGTATTTACCTATTTACTAGGCAAATCATTTAAAAGTGGAAGGGTTTCAATGTAATAGAGAACTCCAGTCCAATTTTTTTAATTTTTTTTTATGAATAAAGACCTTCAAACTTAAATAAGCGCATTTTTATTTTTATTTTTATAGTTAGTTTTAATAGTTAAAATAATTGTCAAAGTTTTAATTTTTAAAGACTCCCTGAAACGCACCGTATCTATGGTGGTCTTCATCCACCGATAGTTTTTTTACTTTTTAAGTTGTCATTTTGAATCAGTGATGTTATGTCGAGGGAAATTTCCCTAGATCTAGGGGAGAAAAATATTTTTTAGGGATAAGGGAAATCAGGACAAAATCTAGGGAAATTTCGAACTCTGGCAAAATTTTTATTACATATGACAATATTACTGGTATTATTTATATATATATATATACGTATATATATTTTTTCGAATTCCTATGAATCTTAATTATTGTTCATGTACTTACATGCAATGTTATTTTTAACACTGACAACTCAAAATGATATTAGGGAACGTACCCATACTACGTGACACGTTCGGGGGGGGGGGGGGGGGAATCTTCAAAATACCACGCTTGGTAAAAATGAGCGGCGGGTTGCTTATGATTTTTATTTTGCAAAGTGTTTTTTTTTAATTTGGAATTCAGTGGTGAGTGTATTCGTACTTTTAAATTATTACTTCACGTTTTATTTGGAAAATCACGGTATTATTAGTATATTTACCAAGTTCCGATATCTTTCCAATTAATTATCATATTAATTAACATATAACAGGATTAGTGTTACACAATCGGGTGGCTACGTAGGTAATTGCGTAAATGTGAAATTCTAGGGAAATTTCACTTCGAAATCTAGGGAAATAATTTTTTGGGGCAGAACATCCCTGTTTGAATGAAGAATCCAGAAGAATAATGGCGGTCATGGTGGAATGCTTTGTAATGACTTTTAGGTGTGAGGTGTGTTTTTTATTCAAGATTAACTGCTTTTAATATAGAAAAACATTGGTAAAATGTCCACATTTCACCGCTACTGTTATTGTATTTAATCAAAGTGCAATATAAAAACAATAAATTACCTCTTTCATTGCAAATACATGTGACATCGTGTTTTGTGTCAGGCGTTACTTTGAAGGTACATTGTTTTATGTATAATACATACAGAAACACTGGTATTTATAATACACTGATCATGACGAGTGTGTAACAACTTGTATAAAAAGCCCTATACTAAAATCAATTTGAAAATACATAACCAAATGTCAAAATAGGACGACTTTAACCTCAAATAGACAAAATTTATTGCAGATTGTCCGCAAATATAGCCCTTTTCGTAAATTGTTGAGGGCCTAAATTATGTTTCAATAAACACAATAACTATTATTTATCTAAATCTCTATAAACGGTATGAAAATAAACCAAAAACACGAAATGTTGAATGGCATAGGTACGTGTGCACTTCAAGTCATTTCAGATGTCAATACAATACAATACACACTATCACCAGGTGACAGGTTAACAGTGACGTCACCGTTAACCATTTCAGTAATGCCAACTTAACGCTGTGTTTTGAGAAGAGGTTTAAAAATGCACTTTTTAATATTTTTTTAAAAACTCTGCGTTTAATATTATGAAATAAAACTTATATATTCAGAATCAGCGTTTCTTGGTCTGTATGAACATATTTTTTTAAAGCCATAATATTTTTCACTGGAGTTCCTTATTGTGCACACCGATAGTATCAAGAAAGTTTCAAAAAAGTTTTCCGAACTATCTTACCTCGCAACTGTCTGAAACTGGGTTCGTAAGCTATAATAATATTTGGATGATTTATATAGCGCCGTTTTTGTGAAAAATCACCTCAAGGGCGCTGTCTATGTTGAATAAAAATATTTTTTTCCGTTTAAAAATTTTAAATTTAAAAATTTTAAGTTCAATTTTCATTTTAATGATTATTTTTTTTAATCCGTTTAAATTTAGTTTAACATTTCAAGTCGACAATTTTTGTATTTCCTGTCATTCCTCAGCTTTCCAACAAAAACAAAAATATTTTAATTTTTTTTTTCTTTCTTCATTAAGTAACAACCAAATTACCTACATAACTACACAAACCGAAAGTATCTTTAAAATGATTTATCTTTAGGTACCTAGCTAGTAAAATTTTATAAATATTTCATATTTTAGCCAAAAACAGGAGAACCTCTTTTGTAAGTGTTTTTAAGGTGAATTTTTTCGAAAAATTTTCCATGCCAGATTCTAGTCAGCATTGCGGCCCATTTAACTCGGGTTCTACACAGAAGTGTTGAGAATCTGGACGACATCTCGTTAAGAAAATATGAAGTGTTTGCTAAGGAGCTTAGTGCGTGGGTGGGCAGAAACGCGACACCCAACACCCGACACCAGACACCCGACACCACTGTGTTCCGCCTCGTCTCAGGACCTTAGACCCCATCCACACCTTACCACTTGCCACCGATTTGCCTGCCACCTCAACAGCCAACCTTTTCACCATCTGAAACACACCAACCTGACCCTTGTCTTGTTTTGAACCTTTTGCTGTAAAGTCTTAAGAAATTTAAGATGTCTGGAGCGGATATCATGTTGAGTAGGTACCAGGTAGGTACTTACCGGCTGCCGATCAAATTTTAGCTTCCCAAATCGTGTTCAGCTGTTCCAGAAATACATCCACTTGGAAATGAATTGCTGTTTTGTGCAACAGCGTTGAAATGCGGGGTCATATCTTAACTAAAAAATATTCGTTTATCAACTTTTCTTCTCACCCTAAAAATTAACGATTCGTGAAGTATTTTTTAAGCCTGGAACTAATTATTAATAAAATATAATAGGCAGTTAGCTTAGGAAACTAATTTTAACAGACTTTGTCGACTTTAACAGCCCAATTTACACTTAGGTACGAGAAGAGCCTTTGCACTAGAAACAGGTATATTCACTACCAACCTATTTTTGAACGAAGGCAACTTTAACAATGATTTTCCATAGGTTATTAAAAATATTTTATTAAAATTTGCTATTATTAATTTATATCTAAATATTGTATAACTTATTTGGGTCCATGACAATTCACTAAAGTGGCCTTTCAACACCCCTCTAAAAAGTAATTAAAAGTGAGGAAAAAGATTTTAAAAATAGCCCAAAACGTAACCCATTTAACCAAGTTTAAAAAAAATTTCATCACTTTTAATGATTTTTCAGAGGACCATCATGTTGTTATCATAACATTGTTGGGTTGTCCGGTCACAAACTTACTTAAATCTTTCATTTTTTTCACCTGCTTGTAATCTTAATTTCACATTTTTCTAGAGAAAGTATTGTAAGCCAACCTTTGAATACATTTTCTTTTTGCGCTATTCTGCAAATAAGAAAATCGTCGATGTCATGACATTATTTTTAATTCTTGACAGTTTTTCTCATAAATCTGGAACGTTATTTGTTCCACATACGGTTACTTTTCTTCAATCAAGTATTTTTAATGTAGGTATCCATTGGTCATCGTGATGGTTAGTTAGTTTAGTTAGTTAGTTAGTTAGTTAGTATCCATAGTATTTATTGTACACTTAAAAAAATTATGTAATTTTTATTACGTTTTGTTGGTGGGTACCTACTACCCATACCGCAGATTTCTAAATAAACAGCGTCCAAAATCATTAATTTAAGTCAAATTTACGGTTCATAATATGCACCCCTTAGCTACGTTAAAACATTTATGACCGGCGACCAATTAGCTAATTTTTGGAATTCGTCAAATAGTTTCCAGTAACACATTATGACTGTTTTGGGCTGGTACTTAAAAGAGATACCACCACAGCAATAAATCTTCCTCATTTGAAGATGCGTATCTCTCACACGGAAAAAGATTGATGGCCTGACTCGTGTGTGGCATTGTCACGGTCCACTAATATTCCAGGAAATTTCGCAAACACACAAATTAGGGAACATTTGTTTCGAACCTAAAACCTAATGCGTACCGGGCTTGCATACCGGAGTAGGAATTAAAGCCAACATCTGCGGTCGTGGTTCGATTGAACGTCGATAATTTGCCGCGTGAAATCGCCATTCTGTTAGCGTCCACGTTAACTTAACATTTAACAACCCCAGTTCGGGACACATAATGCAATAATTTGGTTGTCGCGGGGCGAGGTGTGCCGCCTGCTCGGAATACAAACAAGCCGATAATTCCTACCAATTTCATACCACTCCAGCGTCCCGCCAAGTCGATATAATAAGAGAAATAAATCACCCTTATTCATTTCACGGGCGAGCGAGAAACGCGTTATTTTTTGTTGGGCGACACGACCCAACCCGCCTGTGGGGAAGTCGCCTCGACCCGACCTGTGTGTGGGCCCAGAGTCCGTGGGTGTTCCTCCCTGTATTGACACTTTGGTTGTCTGCCCCTTTGTGGCCTGAATCGCGCACTGGCCTATTTGCAGGCAGCGTGCCACGACTGAATGGACGCTTTTGGCCAACAGTTGAACAGTTGAACGGTGGTTGAATAGAAGGAAACAAACACCAGCGCCGTGATATATGGACCGTTTTGCGTTGATGACTGGCTTTTCAACAAAAACCAAACTAACATCATTAGGCTGCGTTTTGTTGCGTTTTTTTTTCAATGGCAATTCGAGGAACTAGATTTCAGCTAGTGTGCAGGAAATGCACTGGTAAATAGTCACAAATTCACAATGGCGTTGTAAACTTTTTTTTTTGTTAAATTGAAGTTTAATGTATTTTGTACCGTACATTATTTTGTCACCAAAGCAAAGTATTTTGGTAATAAATAGAAATCGATACTTGCTTATTTTATTGTGTGTTATGAGTTATGAGGTATACATTTCTGTATTAGGTGCTGTTTCTCTCTCTGTAATCTTTTGCAGAGATACTGTCTTTATTATTAGTACTGGACCGTATCTCAGTACCTACTATGTTGTTTCATTAAAAGACTTTCGTTCTTTGAAATCACAGTGACTATTTATTGATGTAGCACAATACAAATATGGTTTAATAGGATACAAGTCCTTATAACTTGCCAGCGAGGCTTTGCCAAGCACTCGCAAAATGGAAAGACTTGCCCTTCTCTAATCGGCTATGTTCGGCACATGTCGTAACCGACACCATGCGACCCGAACCTAGCAAAAACAACAGAACGATGATAGAACCGATAATAACGAATATTATTATATATTACAGGTATCAACCTACTCCGCTAAAAAAACACGTAATTTTTTTGTCTGAAATTTTTAGGTCAACGCAACTATTTTCAACTAGCGATTTCTCGGGCGAAGCTGAATATTAATAAGTCAAATCTTACTGCCTCCTTTCATTTTATGAGCGAGAGCTTTAAATTATGTCGTTTTCTTTAAACAAATCAAAATTAAATACGATAAGTAGGTAGGTAATCGTAATGGAGGCTTTAATAAATGAGATTTAATTAAGGCTTACCTGAGCTTTGTATTAGCGAACTTATCCGGCTTTATCTCTAAACGAGCTGGCGGAGCATATTCGCGGGATATTTGGCAAGGTTCTCGCCGCCTAACAACTAACAACCCCCGTTACCAGTTCCGCGCTCGCTACCCACCACCCCTACCGCCAGCTTTTCCGCAAAAGCCATTTACAAATTTGAAACTGCCCGGGGTAAGTGGTTACGGGGGTAAGGTGTTGTTAGTTGTTACCTCGGCGGGTGGGGCGGTATTGTTGAGAGGGGGAAGCTGAATATACGGAATATACGGCCCTCGTAAACCGCGCCCCCAGGCCTACGTGTCGCGCACAATGAAAATAAGCAAACGTACGGAAATGTACACAATCCACTAAAAGGGCGAATAAAAAGTATGGCGGCGATTATTCGAAAGCTGGCACTTTTCTTTATCACTCGCAACTAATGTCCCAATGAGCATTACATTTCGCTTATTTCAAAGTGAAGACTTTTTGGGAGGTAATAATAATAATAATATGATAATAATATTTGGATGATTTGTATAGCGCCGTTTTTGTGAAAAATCACCTCGAGGTAAATTTTGTTTTTTTTGTAAGTTTAACTCAAATATTTTTTATTGCTTTCAAAAATCTTTTTTAGGAGTAAATAATAATAATAATATGTATGAATGATTTGTGTAGCGCCGTTTTTGTGAAAAATCACCTCGAGGTAAATTTTGTTTTTTTTCTAAGTTGAACTCAAGTATTTTTAATTGCTTTCAATAATCTATTTCCATATTTATTTTCTCCATAAATTTTTTTTCTTATTATCTTCCACTCTGGAACGTGCGGCTAATATTTATTTATTTATTTATAAGTACATGTTACATTGTTACATGATTAAGACGAAGCCATAGTAAATAATACAAAATCATGTATTTTTGTTTTGAAAATTTGATCGCTTGGAAGTATTATAGATGCTTCAATTAAATACTGCGTGTAGAACATACCTTGGCCCTTAAAAATGTCGGTCATTTTTTTAATAAGCCTATAAAAAATAAAGTACAAGTTCTATAAAAACATCTTCAAGTCCAAACTCTCCTATTTATAAACCCCTTTTCGGATATGGTTTTATTGTATAATGTGGCAAATTCAGTTTATTTTATAATAATCGCAAAAAAAAGACATTTACCCCCGAACTTTCACAAAATAAAATAAAATATGCATTTTCTCATTGCTATTTTTGACATCAATCAATACGGCCCGCACTCTACGAATTTGGATTCTTGAAGTGATCCTTATGAACCAGTCACGCCCTGTCAGGAGCGGGAAACAGACGTGTGACTCCACGTCGCTTAGTTTCGTAAATAAATTTTAAATTTCAGTTTTATTACAATAAACAATTCATAAAAGAGGAATTAATATTTTTTACAGGCCTTTACGAAATTAACATGTAAAAAAAATTATCAAATACCTTTTCCAACCTCTCCAAAAGCTTTTTCTCAAGTATTTTTAAACTCCTCCCATAAAGGGCATGAATTCCAATTTCGATTTTTTCCTGGACTATTGGATCGCCTTAGTACATTTACTTGAGAAGATCACCATCAGAAGATCATTAATTAGGTCACCATACTAGGCAGCTGCCTGTATCATGGTGACCAATGGGGGATAGTTATTTTGAAATGAAATCTAGTAAGTGTAAACATATTTAAGTAAAATTATAAAAAAAATAGAAAATTGGTAAAACAGTTTCCAATAACTCACAAATTGCCAAAGTTGCCTGGAAAATAAACACAAATAAGTAAGGTAGCTGTTATGTATGCACATAAATACACATACATACATACATGCACACATACATGCATATGCATACTTACATAAACATGTATTTATGCATACCTACACATACATGTACCTATACTACATATATGTGTTTAATTTTTAATTAGTTAATTGTGAAATAAAACAAATTAATCAAATAAAATTTATTTACCCACGCCGGAATTCGATACCGCGATCTTCGTATTACGAAGTCAAATAATTTTATTTGAAATAAGCACAATAATAAATTTGTAATATTTTCTTATCATATGCGAAAAGTTGCGATATTAATTGGGTATTTCGTGTGTAACAAACCAGTCTAAACAATTGGTAGAAAATATGAATGTTGCCTACCTCTAATGATTTCCCAACAAGGCTGTTTTTTTAATCAATCCTTACTGCCCGAATACTAAAACGGTTCACAACATAAAGCTTGTAATAACTCGAATCCAAGGTGAACATTTTTATAAACATTTTTTCACACAAATAAAACTTTACTACTTACAAATTAATACAAATAAGGTTGCGTGTAACACTCGATTTTATGGATATAAATAATTGTTATTTCAAGTTTTCTCTTATTCTTCTGTCGGTTGTTCTAAACATAAATAAAAACACATAATTTATGTAGGTATTAAATTATTATCTATTATATGCACATGTTTTAAAGTTTGTATATCTAATTATTTTTATTTTTTTATTTCATAAAATTTTATTAGTAACAGATTTTTCTTTTTTTTTGGCAACCACACTAGGCTAATGCTCGTGTTGTGGTAGTCGTACATTTAATATTTTAAATAGGAATTAATACTTACAATTTTATTGGAACAGATAATTAAACATATTGTTACGATACGCACCTCAAGTAGTATGACGTCACAGTCCCGCAAGCGGCCTGCGGCGCGGTGAGTGTATTCCGCCGTCCCCCCTCGCAAGAAAGCACGCGGAGAGTGCATTCCATTGCCCCCCTTGCAAGAAATGACATACCACACCCCTCCCCCACACAGTACCGCGAGAAGCTAGCCCGCCACCCGGCACAAACCCACCGGTGGTCGCTCGAGAAGCAGCGCCCGTCGCTGTACGCTCTGTAAATTCCCGCGAGATCGCCGATTTCAATGGCGTTCCGATTAGAACCCGATCTCGATAGTAAAAAAAGAGGTCGCGGACATGGCCCGCTCCACCTGGAGACTACCGCTACCTGCACGACCCTGGACTGCTGCCCCGGCTTCCTGCACCAGTCCACCAGCTGTGAGTTGAACCTCGATTTCCCTCTTAAATAATGTGTCCCCTAGCAATACTCGGTTGAAACGACCACATGCCCGGAGAGATTTGAGAGACCCCTTCGTAGGAAATACCTAGCTAGGCCTTGATGTTGTTTTGTGACTAATAATTATGTTTTGCTAGATGTTGTAATTGTGTATACCAGACAATATAGATGGTTTCACCCAGCTACCTCTTTCATTTGATGGGATCACGTGGGCGGGCTTTGGCAATTACCTATGTACCATTTACCCCCCTAGCTACCTACGACCTTGACGAGGAGAGGTTTCCTGCCTGCCGACGACATTGAGCTAGCCGAGAGCAAAAGGTAGGTGGCCTCCCCCCCCTTGGGACCGCTGCAATGTCTACTAAATAAAAATTAAGAAATACATAAAAGGAAGTGAAAAATTAAGAGAAATATATCATATTTTAAAGAAAAATAGAAATAAAAATGCAAATTCAAATTTAACTAACTAACTAACTAACCATCACGCCGTTTCCCCGCAGGGGTAGGCAGAGAGGACGGACCGCCAAACAACTCGGTCTTGGCACACACTCTTTGCCTCACTCACATTCATACATCGTCTCATACATTATCTTCTATTATTCTGACTTTTGACATGACCCGACTCAAGTATCTGATTCACTTGATCGTGCCATATCTTCCTCGGGCGTCCCCGACTTCTTCTACCATTCACATTCGCGTCGTATATTCTTCTTACACTACTTCCTTCGTTCATTCACTCTACATGCCCAAACCATCTGAGGGTCCCTTTCTTAATCTTACTCATTATGCTTACATCAGCCATTCAATTCAAATTTTGAAATACATAAACTAATAATAAAGATTGTGTTAAGAACTCAAGTGTTCTATACATACACACATATATATATATATATATATATATATATATATATATATGTATGTTTTAATTTATATATATATATAAATTCAAACATAAATAAAATGAAGTTAAATTAAATTGAAAATAATAAATAAAAATATATGTAGGTGCCTACTCGCCTCAAAAACTATTTTTCAAAAAATTTCTCATCGGTTGAAAAACATAAAATAAACTACATAAAGGCACCCTTATTTCATCTTATTTTCAACCGTTAAACGGATATTCCTTTACTCCACGGCTCATGATGTAAATGACTCTGTGAAAATTAAATGCATGAATAATACAACAGACAAACCAAATTTTCACATTTAAAGATCAAATTCTCCTCCAAATTGCGAACACTTCAACCTTCAATTAATTAATCTAAATCCGATACCAGCCTGAATAATTTTACTCCCAACATCTGCTTACGAACAGCGACGGTACAAATAAACGTACGTTCCTCATCACCATAATACTGCAGCTCTTTCTTACTCATAAAATAATCGTGACACAAAAGATGAGACACACAATGTACGTATGTCTGTTTCCACGAAAGTATTACTTTTTTCCTTTGGAGGAAACAGACATACGTACATTGTGTGTTCCGTATTTTGTTTCACAATTATTTCATGTGTAAGAAAGAGCAGCAGCGTTATAGTGATAAGGAACTTATGTTTTTTGCCTTCGTGTACCGTTGCCATTCCGTAAATATGGGAATATTAAAAACGCCTGTTACTTAAAACATCGAAGTAAATCTATCAAGAGCAAGAAAGTAAATATGCGAGTAGATCGTACCAACAGAATCAACGCTCAAAGATTTGAGAAAACACTTTTACCTAAGCTGATTCATTCGTATTAGCTCTATGCTACAAGTTTGAGCAAAAATGAATTGAAAATAGTAAAGACTGCTTTTTTCACGAATTTGACTGCTCCACAACCCCTAGGAACACGATTCGCTGAAAAGAGATGAAACTTTATTAGTTTTCCATACGCGCTCTTGAGAAATTGAATGTTATCTTTCCAATTTCGTCGATGTCTCCACCTAACAGTAAAAATGTTACAATATTGAAATTCCTTTATGGGTTTGTGCGCCAGAGCTAAAAGTGTTATTATCGTATTCAAAGTACCTACCTACAATCTCCCCCTGCGTTGTTTAGGTACTAGAATATGGTATGTCTTCTTTCTAAAATTACTTTGAATAGCGACGATACATATAACAATTTTGTATTTTTTTTACTGAGTGCATACTTCATGATTATATTCATGAATATCTTGTCCTTTAATATTTATTATAAACATTTTGTTAATAGAGTCTTATAATAATTCTGTACCTCAGAAGACAAAGGTCGGTTGTCACATTTTTGAAATTGTTCAGGAGAGAGAAAATAGTAAAATAATTTGTCTTTATTGGCTAATTTTTGATGGTTAAATTTATGTAATTTTTTTCCCGTATTATTTCAATTTTCTTAAGGCACATGAAATATAATGTTTATATAAAAAAAAGAATATTGTTGTTTTTAACGTTTTTAGCGGACATCCGACCTTAGAGCATTAGAAAATAAAAATACTTAAAAATAAGTTTTGGACATCCGACTTCTTATTTCAGAATTGGGACTTGTTAAATAACTAATAAAACAAAAATAAAAATAAGAAATTGTTTATTATTATTTTGCACTTAGTAAAGGGAGAGAACAAAAAAAAATTAACACTAAAAAAAGTTAATTGGACAATGAAAAAAAAAGATAAAGATGCTTGAAGAATTTCGATATAAGCATCACTTCATTTTTATTAAATGCCTGCATCGTTGTGACTGTCACTGTTATTGTTATTTTTTGCGGTAGAAATACTTTTGGAAAATGAATGCATCATACTAGGAACCCATTGTAACGCTGTCATGATATTTCTGTATTTTGGTACAGCAATAGATTTAGGTGATCTTCGAATTGGAGTAACATTGTTGACCATTACTAAAGATTTTCTCGTGTTACGCTGCAAATCAACGTATTTGATTTCCCCATTAAAATCGGTCTTGAAAAACATATTCTATCTTGTCTTCTATCTCCAAGTCAAACGCTACAAACGGCTTTCTTGGGTTACAGTTTCCCACAAATTGAACCCAGTCATGGAGACTTTATTCTGAAACTTTTTAATTATTTCTTTTCTCTATAATAGAGTGTGCAGCATCTTCTTCCTTGTGTGTGTGCCCACGTAGAAGAAATTTATAATTAATGATTTCTGTATTCTCAAAATGGTTTATAATAGCTCAAGAGAATGCAAGCATGGACGAATTTCGGTTTTGCCCCGGACAGTTATCCGACCAGATGTTTTCCAAAGAAGTGCTTGAAGCCCACTTCAGTAAACAAGAGGCTAATTCATTTGCTCCTCGGCCTGATTTTGTACAAATTGTACATGATATTTAAATTTAAAAAACTTCCCTAGTGTGACCTTTTTGTACTTTCTCCATTGTAATGATTTTCTTCGACAGGGAACATTTTAATGGGATTTTTAATATCATTTAAAACTAACTTCGTAGTTTTATTTGGAGGTACTTTTTTCCTCGTCGATCGGGTAATATAGGTACCACAGATACAAATTTTTTCTCCAATGGATAGTGTGTTAATGAAAAATACTTTACATACAGTTATTACGTGCACTTCTAATGAATAGCATTTTATATTTTGACGGCGTTGGTTCTGAGCATTATTCCTAGGCCTGGATCATGCAGTAGGTTTTTCTTTCACAATTGAAGCAATATATTGTGCCTTCTGTGTCCCAAGATTTGTTAGGATCCCAAAAGCAAGCAAATATTAATGCTCTATCAATATCATTAATTTTTTCACTTAATACGGCAACGACACGACTCTTTCATCACCCTAGAATCTTTCACTCTCCCACCCTTTATTACATACTGCTTTCCAGATGTCCGTTTTCTTTTCCGAATTTCATTTTTCCATTGTTCTGGTTTCCTGACACGCTTTATGCCCTTTACCCGGCGATCTAAAACCTCTTCATGTAGATCCGAAACCTCTACACGGCGAACCGATACATCTTTAAGACGATGCAAAACCTCTTCTCGGAGATCTAGACACTCTTCATCACAACTTTCAGATCCTATCCTGTCTTCATTACTGATCAGCAATAAATTCACATGATTATTTGTTCGGCCTTCACTGGACAACCGACCTTCAACTCCTAAACACTGAATACACCCGAAAGGTAAAAAGTCGTATCTGGACAACAGACATTTTAACTTTGAACATTGTGGGGACACCAGACCTTTTATGTTGACCTAACTTAGTTTCACGTTGTCGTAGGACAACCGTCTTTATACCTCTGTGTAGATACTGAAAAAACTAAAAAGGTCTCATACATAACTCATTTTCACAAAAAACTGGACAACCGACCTTTGACTTCTGAGGTACAGAATTAAACCATCTCAAATATTCTTTACTAAAAAAATTTATAGTTAAAAAAATAAAATTTTTAATTTTATGTCTGGTGTCGGATTTTGTAATTTTTTTTTGTTTTTATTTTCCTATCTTCTAAAAAAGTGGCACACTGTTTAAGTTAGTTGATTTTTTTTTAAATTTAGATATCTTGTTTTTGTCTATGTAATTATTAAATAATATGTATTTCTTTATAATTTTTAATGATGTTAATGTTAGTTATTGGAGTGCAAACATCGGGTGGTGATTCTGTACGATAGTACTTACAAGTAAAAAAGATACATAACTTTTTTCGAAATTACAACTGGTAAAAAAGTTGAATTGTTTGTATGTAAAAATAAAATAAAAATTCTTCTACAAAAATCATTTTTGCATGCGAATAAAAAATTGGAATTTTGATAAACGTCATTTATCTTTTTTTATTTCTACCGCCATGTAGAATCGCCTCAAGAAGTTTGTTCACCTTACATGTACCTATACATATTTGTCATCACGTAAATTTAAAAAAAGTGTCACGATGTTCCCAATAAAATTAAAATAAATGATAACGTACCCAATATTTTACTTTATTCATAACAATGGGGTATTTCCACAAACGAGGAATTCTGTTGAAAATGTACGGAATATTTAAAGATTATTTTTCTGATTTTAATAATCCTACTAAAAATGTTTGATTTTTATGTTTTCATTCAATATTATTGATTTTAAAAACGATCTAAAACTGATCAAATCAAAACGGCCCATGGTTGGGAAATGGGTTTGTGACGTCACAAGTGTCGCTAAGCTGAACTAGCATAAATAAACACTGTCAGTGAGCGTCCTCACTCATGACGTCACACGATAGCCACGCCCCAAAATATCGTTTTTGCGGTAATTCCAAAATGGGAAACTTTAACTCGCAGTAGAAAATTTATTCGTCAACATAAAAATAAAATAAAAATGCTGTAATCATCGTAATTTTTTGCTTAATTTTTTTAAGCAATAAAAAAAACACGTGGAAATACCCCATTGTACCTAAATGTTTTTCTTATTTTTATGATAGGGCGAAATAGCTGTCTTATGATATATCAACAGGGTGATGAATTAAGTTACCATAAATAAAGTGTACCTATCGGTAGACCATTTGACTCTGTTATCAATTCCTACTTGCTTCCTATATACGAGCATTCCTAGGTACCCTAGGAATGTTATTGTTTTATGTATTCCTAGGTTTGCTTGCTTATTTGTTTGATCTTTATCCGTTGCTAAACCATTCATCCGATTGCGATGAAACTTTGGGGATTTGATGTGCGCCTGCCTGCGATGGTTTCTATATATATATATATAATAGAAAGCTCTGGCGTCATGAAATTATGCGTTTCTAATGGATGAAACTTTGGGGATTTGATGTGATACGACACCATGCAAATCAACTAAATATTATTATTGTGAATTCCCTTTTCATTTTTTAAATTACTTACTAATCCTCTGCTCTTCAGATTGTATAAATTGCGTCATACAAAAAATCTTGTAGAAGAAATTCGAAGCAATTTTTAAAAAGGAAAGCTTTATGGATGAATATTATGTACCTAGGTAGGAACGACCCAATGCACAGCTGGATTTAAAAATAGATCCAATAATCCCATAATAATAATTTAACCTGTTTGGAAAAGTCAGTTTTTGAACTTAAAAAATTGTATTTATCTTCAAGAAAAACGTGGTCACAGTATTTTTCGGCACAATAATTGTGAAACGCTCCCACAATTCTTTCGCCTCTGAGAGCGCCATAAACTGAAAAGCCACATATGAAATTTCCACTGAAAAGCACAATACTTATTTCTGAGAACATACCCCAACCAACCCCGACCCCGAGGCCGTAACATGTGAAATGTAAGCAATATTCCGTATGAAAGAACGTACCGAGTGCCACCCAGTACCCGCCTATGCTAAATTACTGGAAACACAGCACGAAAAATTTCGTTATGTCGGGACAAATAGAAATGGGAAGCTGAAACACTTGAAAGCTCTTCAAAAGGAAATTAGTTTACTTTATTGTAATACTTTAAAAAAATGTCACTATCTATGTAAATGCATTAACAAAATTAGTTACACTAACAATAATAATAACGATTTTGGGATAATGACGGCCTCTGTGGTTGAGTGGAAGATCTGGTCACCAAACACAGCTGAAGCTATTTCAACGAAGACTTCAATTCTGAACTCTGGTTTTACACCAGGGCGATACTAAATACAAATAAACTATATATTACTTTTAATTAATTAATTATGAAATAACACAAATTAATCATAATCAAAATATTTTTTTTTAGTACACCCGGGTTTGAACCTGCGACCCTCGGATTTCTTCTCGAGAGCCGTACCTACTCTTCAACCACGGAGACCGTTTAAAAAAAATCTTCTATCGGGCCATGACAAGAGTCAGAATAACAGAAGGGTATTTTTGAAATAATGAACGAATGTCACAATCAAAATATATTAACACAACGTATGAAAATGTTTTGCTCCTTGCTTCATAGCAAGGTGTATTTGCCAAGATCGAGTTTTTTTTTAAATTAATTAATTCTCTGCTCGCGAAACGGCGTGATGGGTAGTTTAGTTAAGTTTTAGTTAGTTTGCCTAGCATGGTGGTCGAATAATCCAAAAATTATGTAACCATTCAAAGCAATGAATAAAGAAAAAAAAGCATCATTACCTTACGTTTTGAGTTCGTTTCAACTACAGAGGGGATGTAACGGGCCCTTGTGTTGTTACTTGTAACTACTTAGGCAGCTACCTATTTATAAGCAATGCCATTACCCACTACACATTATTTTCATATTTTAACCTGTGTTATAATGTTATTTAGAATTGCTGGATATTAAATCAATCACGTAATATTTCAGTGCAGTAATTTAATTATTGGTTATAGCCATTGTGGCTAGAAAAAATCAAAAATAGGTAACTAAGTACTAATATATCGATATGACGGAGCTAAATGCGATTGTTAAGTGCTTTACCTTGTTCGAAAAGTAGATTGTACCAAAATGGCTATAGCAAGGTATGTGTGTGTGTATGCAGAGATAAGCTATTATGTAATTAGGTAGGCAATGTAAGCAAGTATGTTTTCAATTTCATAAGAGGTTGTAAAGACAATGTCCTCAAGAAGTTGTGTAATAATGTGTTAGGTATAATATCGTTATTAGAATTGATAAAGTTGAAATTCCAATTTTAAAAAATACATTTAAATTCCAAATAATTCCGAGTTCATTGAACAGCCCACAACCGAAATTGGTATTTTTGGTGCTTATTGAGACCAATAATATCTTTGTTTACATCACTTTTATTTATACACAATCAACATGTTTCGTGAACGATGTTCAAGTCATCAGGATCAAATGTATATATAAAGAAAATCTTACCTGGACTTCTTTTAGGTAAGGGGATGAAATAACAATAAAGAAAACAAAATGTAGGCAGTATGCCTACCCTAACACATTTATGTACATGAAGCACTAAGCAAATTTCAAACATTAAGATAGCAATTACGGTAGACAGACTAGACAGTAGATTCACAGACGGAGGTGCTACCGCTCGGATCGCCCGGCAGTCCTGCTGAAAGTTAGTCAGTGTCCTGCGGAAAGTTATTTAGTAGTATATGGAGCTAATGTAAAAAAAAAAAACAAAAACAGCTATCCACAGCTTAGACAAATATTATCCACAGAAAAATATTATCCCTAAACAAATATTATCCACAGACAAATATTATCCACAGATAAATATTATCCACAGACCCACATTATCCATAGGCAAATATTATCCACAGACAAATATTATCCACAGACACACATTATCCATAGGCAAATATTATCCACAGACAAATATTATCCACAGACACACATTATCCATAGACAAATATTATGCACAGACAAATATTATCCACAGACACACATTATCCATAAGCAAATATTATCCACAGACAAATATTATCCACAGACACACATTATCCATAGGCAAATATTATGCACAGACAAATATTATCCACAGACACACATTATCCATAGGCAAATATTATCCACAGACAAATATTATCCACAGACACACATTATCCATAGGCAAATATTATCCACAGACAAATATAATCCACAGAAAAATATTATCCACAGACACACATTATCCATAGGCAAATATTATCCACAGACAATTTTTTATTTATTTTTTATTGAAACATATAACAAGGTTACAAATTTTACAACATAATATATACATCAACATTTCAATCACTCTCCTAATAGCTTGTGTATCCACAGACACATTATCCATAGGCAAATATTATCCACAGACAAATATTATCCACAGACACACATTATCCATAGGCAAATATTATCCGAAGACAAATATTATCCTTAGACAAATATCGTCTACAAACAATTTTTTTCCATTGGCAAATATTATCCACAGACAAATATTATATTATCCACAGCTAATATTTACCAACAAACAATTATTATCCACAGACAAATATTATCCACAAATAAATACGTAGATAATTATTTCTCCTCTTTTAAATTCAATTTTTATGTTATTTATATTTTTATTCAGTAGGCGAGCAAACAATAATGTAGGTACTAATTAAGTTGGACCAAATATTTTCAAAATATCGGGCAAAAACCAAAACAAAAACATTGGGTCTGGGCCATAACGTTTTACGTTTTCCATCGGCCAAGGAAAACAAAAACATTGTGGCTCTGCCCCAATGCTTCATGTTTATATAAACATTTGGTTGATTCTGTGTGTTAATGTTGTCGCTATAGATCCGGCTTTAGGCAGGAAGATAGTGAATTAATTAATTCGTTGTAAAAAGGGTGTTGAAATTATTAACTCATAAAAAAAACTCTACATCATAAAATTGATTAAAAGTTGATTTAATATTATAGGATATCCACTATGCAGCTTATCTCTTAGTTAGGCGTAGTTTCATAGTATTATATGAATTTTAGGTTGATACACTACCGTTTTTCAGAATAAATTGATTCACCTTTGAAACATATAATATGCTCGTGTACGATAAGCTCCTTGCTCCCTCCCCTAAAATATTTTTGTAATATAAATACTATGAATTTATGTAAAGGGGCCGCATCCAGTGGCGTACCAATTCGGCGTTTCGGCGGGGTAGGGGGGCGACACCTCGCGAGGCGCCTAGGCGAGAAATGTCAGCAATAAAATTCACATTTCTGTTCCCGAGACCATTCAGGCAAATTGAAAAATATCCACCCAGGGACTCGTATCATATCCTGGTGGAGTGGTTAATGTGGGGCCCGCGGGGCGAATGATTAACTCAAATGCCTGCAGATGGATTGCCTAGAGAAGGGTACACCCATGGATAAATGTATTAAAAGTTCGACTGATCTGTTTATTGAAGAGGCATCATATTCGGAAAAAAAGCTTCCTTGACAGAAGAGAACAGCGACATAAAAGAATTTTGAATATAAGTGAAGATAATTGAGGGTAGAAAACACCTAAGCCAAATCTAACCTAACCTACTATTTCATAATGTTCCCAATACAAAATGAATATAAAAAGGTTAGAAAGAATTCAAAAGAAGCTTTTGAAACACTTAGACCTTATATCCTTCCAACCATTAGAACATCTAAAAGACTGATTAACATTCCATAATTTAACAACTTTAGAAGATAGAAGAAATACATACATCCGACGAAAATTTTCAAAATCATCAAACAACGTTGTTGACATAATATGTATCTTCTAGAAAAAATTAATTTCCACTATTCAAAATGAAATACAAGTTCAAACCAACTATTCCACATCCCATACTCAAAAACACACAACATTAATTTCTCAGAAGGACGTGCACAAATTACAATAATATCGTTTCAAACGCTGATATTTTCCATTTGTCCTCAGGTCAATTTATTAAATGCACAATAGAAAAACAATGGTTAATTACGAACCCCTGCCGTGTGTTATTTTCTCATTGTCATGTCGTTTTTTTTTTTTTTTATATCATGTTTATTCTTGAACATTATGAATTAGAAAATGAATTAGGTTAAGTTAATATTATCTATCCTACATACTTAAATTTCTGTTTCTTTTTAATTTATTTTGTCTTCTTTTTCTACCACTTTATGTGTTCTGTTTTATCCGGTTACCGAAGAATAACACATTTTTACAAACAATTTTAATAAGGTAGAGTTATTAATTGTATCGACTTCTTCGAGATATCTATGGTTTTGCCGATATATCTAAAAAATTTAGTTTCGTTAAAAGTCGTGCTGAGTGTGGAATTAGTGGGTAATGTAATAAGTAATAACATTGGTAATTTTTTTTACATTAGCTCCACACAGGAGGCACCGAGGAAATCAATTTCCCTAGGGGCCTATAACATCTTTGAGGATGCTGTGTGGAGGGTTTTTTAAGGGAAAGGAAGGAGAAGAAGATATGGGAGGGAAAAAGGTATGAAGGGTGGGTAGCAAGAGTGACGGGCGTATGAATCTATTCCACACACAGCGGTGCAAGGCGAAGGGTCTGGAGAATCCGGCTGGAGAGGTCAAAAGGCCTCCCTCAATCAGTCTCCTCCGATCCAGCCCGCCATGCAGTGGTTGGGCAAACGTATCCGCCACCAAGACCTAGACAAACCCCATCCCATGAATCCGGACATCCCCTGCTAAGTCACCAAACGTAGCGAACCATTTGGGGTGACCTGTGGCAGGGATGTTGGTTGTCCAATAAATGGTTCCCGGGGCGGCGGTACCCAACCCGCCTTGTATTGTATTGCTCAGTTTTTGTGAAAATAATTTACCTCATGGCCTATATCATCTTTGGGGGATACTGTGTGAAGGGGCTTTTAAAGTTAAGGATGGAGAGGAAGTTCTGGGAAGGAAAAGGATGGGTATCTAGGGCTAAGTGTATCAAGGAGAGATAGAAGTATGAATCCAACCCTCCCATTGCGGTGCAAGGCATTTAGAGAGTTCGACTGGTAAAGGGTTTTACTCAACCGGCCTCTCCCGATCGGCACGCCACGCTGTTGGTGGGCAGACGCATCCACCGCCAAGACCTGAACAAACGTCACCCTATTTAAACCCAGGCACCCCTGCTAAGTCCCTGTAGCGAACCACTTGGGGTGGCAAAGGTGTTGGTTATCCAATAAATGGATCCTGACGTGGCGGAACCAATACCCGCCTCCCAGATTTAATCGCACCCGCTCTACCTTATCAAATACCCCTAACTTTAGACAATCTGTAACTTCATAACTCATGGCTAATAGATTGCAATTAATGCTCATCAATCAATGATATGAAACCATACGTCCATATATACACATTAAATCAATGAGCGTTACCTACAAAGACATCTTCATTCATTTGTTATACATTCTGCTGATAATAATTTATTTGGCTCTACGTATCTAACACAAATAATCACTATTTTCTCGATCATTTCCACACCAGATTTATAATGGGCTCTCCACACGACACTGCATGTAGTGACTGCGGCAGTGACTGCAGAGAGCGTGGAGTTGAGCAAACTAGCGCTGTCTCGTTTGTTAAAGGGCCGCTAGAACGAGACAGCGCTAGTTCGCTCAACTCCACCCTCTTTGCAGTCACTGCCGCAGTCACTACATGCAGTGTCGTGTGTAGGCCGCTTTAATAAATTAAAGCTTTGTCCAAAATAATAATATTATTTTGGACAAAGCTTTAATTTACGATATTCTCCATCGTTATTATTGATTCGGTATTGCACGGTTTTATCACTTCATTTCTAATTATCGGTGACCGGACAATTCAGAATTATGCAATTTCAACACCTCCCTCGAAAAATCATTAAAAAAGATGAAAAAAAATAGTTAAGATGAAGCCATAGTAAATAATGAAAATCATACAAAATCATATGTTTTTGTTTTGAAAATTTGATCGCTTAGAAGTATTGTAGATGCTTCAATTAAATACTGCGTGTAGAACATACCTTGGCCCTTAAAAACGTCGGTCATTTTTTTTATAAGTCTTTTAATAAGCCTATAAAAAAATAAAGTATAAGGTCTAAAAAACACACTTTCAAGTCCAAACTCTCCTATTTATAAACCCCTTTTCGGTTATGGTTTTATTGTATAATGTGGCAAATTCAGTTTATTTTATAATGATCGAAAAAAAGTTGATATTTACACCCCATCTTCCCAAAATAAAATAAAATATGCATTTTCGCGTTGTTATTTTACAATACGGCCGCTAGTCGACGAATTCGGTTTTTCAAAGTGAACCCTATGGCGTCCACCGAAGAACTACTGTTCACGCCACAGTCGCCAAACCTCAGTCACGCCCCGAACTGAGCGGGAGATGGACGCGTCACTCCGCGTCGCTTGATTTCGTGAAATCAATTTTAAATTTCCGTTTTAATACAATAAACAATGCCTAAAACAGGAATTAATATTTTTACAGGCCTTTGCGAAATCAACCTGTAAAACAAAACTCTTAAATACCTTTTCCAACCTTTCCAAAAGCTTTTTCTCGAGTATTTTTAAACTCCTCCCATAAAGGGCGTGAATTCCGATTTCGATTTTTTCATGAACTAGTGGATCGCCTTAAAAGGTGACGTTAGGTTTTATTAAGGCCTATTTAAAAATTTTAATGACTTTTAAAAGGGGTGTTGAAGTTGCATGATTCTGAGTTTTCATAACACACTATTTATCATATCCGCACATTTATATCTATTGCATGTAGTGCTTTCGTCCTTTCTCCAGAAGTTCCTCAGAACTACCAATATGAAATTAGAAAAGAGATTTTACGTTTTCAATGTATTTTAACACTCTTCTGTCAACCACTATCTTACAAGTTACCTAGATCAACTGCCTACCCCTGTTACGGGTTGGGTGTATTGTAAAATAACTCGTATGTAACTCATGTGTATGGTATACATTAAGCAGGGGAAAATTAAAATTTTATGTTGGTAAAAAAATACATGAATACTAAAGGCCAATTCTCTGGTAATGCGAAATTCACGACCGTTCTATTATATTTTCCTATTAAATTCGTGACATATCGTTTTAAAATAATAATTCGAACCGTAATCCACGGAGTATGACACCCTTATCCATTACAAAGTGTCGTGGTAATTCCATACAGCCTCATACAGGATGATACAAGGGTGGAGATAGAGGGGTACACTGTACACTGTACGCCGTATACAGGGTGTGCGCTATAAACTTTCTGCTTACAACATTTTTCAAAACGCCCTGAAATATGAACAGTGTAGCATCATACAGCACATAGAGTACATTTAAAAGGGGCGCCACAGCATTAAGCGCGGATTGTGCGGTGCACACGAGCGCAGGGATCAAAGGACGGCTTTTTTAACACTCCTCAGCATCATCCGTTACACTAGACGTTCATTCGGCGGTTTCAATTAAATTTAAATTTATTAAAACCATCACTAATAAATATTTTTTTCATTAGCACCACACACTCTGACGAAAATAATTTCCCTCGGGGCCTATCTCATCTTTGCGGATGTTGTGTAGAGGCTTATTTTAAGGAAGGAAATGAAAGCAATTTCTGGGAAGGAAAACGATATGAGAAGTAGATAGGAATCTGGGGGTCAGTGTGTCCAGGAGCGATGGACGTATGAAGCCATCCCTCCAACTGCGGTGCAAGGCGATGTGTCGAGAGATTCCGGTTAGAAAGGTCAAAAGGTCTCCCTCAACCAGTCTCTCTCTATCCGGATCGACACGCAGCAGGTGGGCAGACGTATCCGACGCCAAGACCTAGACAAACTTCATTTCATAAATCCGGGAACCCCTGCTAAGTCACCAAACGTAGCGAACCACTGGGGTGACCATATAGCAGAGGCGTTGGTTATCCAATAAATGGTTCCTGCGGAGGCGGTACGCATGGGATTGGTTGTTGAGAGGGAGTAGAATGTTGAAGACAATGGATGAAGAGAATGAAGAAATTAAAAAATGGGAATTGATGTTACGAGTCTATTTGTATAAGGGTAATTTATTGTCTTCGATATCCCTCTGGCCTGTGCTTGTGTGAGCACGTATGACTAAGTTTGAATAAAGAAGATTATAAAATGGTTCCTGTGAGGCCGGTGGACGAAAGCATACCGAACAAGAGTATTCTTATAAGATGGTTTGAAGAAAATAACATTTATATTTGAAACAAAGATCATGAGGAAAATATAATATTCCATTATGATTGCTATTTCTCACACACTCTTACATGACTTACACTTTCGCAAATCACGTCACACGTCTCACTAATGTATTGTAAATACGTTACTACAATATTTATGTGATATTTGGCAGGTAACTGGAAAAAAACAGAACACTGGCAAACAGAACATGATTAATGAACGGGTTAGGTTAGGTGTGTTGTTTCCTATTTTTCCGTACTTTCTTAAATTTTCTTTTTGTCACTGTTTTGTTCTGTCACGGAACCTTTTTATTCTCTTTTTTTACTTATGCGCCTGAATCCCTCACAGCGGCTCTGCATAGATATGGCGTACAGCCCATCACTAAACCGGGCTCCGTGCAGTGCCCAGCGCCACCGTGTAGCATGTTTTATGGCCTAACTCTGCTGTTTATTGTAGTCACCAAAACGCTTAGTGGTAAGTACGCCCCTGCATATTGAATGGTACCAATCATATTTACCTTTTTCTTTCGATGAGAAAGAATAATTCATTGAAGTACGAAACATTAGCTACGATGAATCATCTACTATAATAAGACCTAGTCGAATGGAACTCATTACACATCTTCGTAGTAAGTCAATAACTATATCTATAGATAAGTATAAGTCATAGGACGGTTTTTTTTTTCAAAAAGTTTGACGAATCCATCAAATATTTTAAGTTAATTTTCACGTTCTGTGGAGGTTCTATTCAAGTTCTGTTATTATACCATTATAGGCCAGTTGCTGCATGAAACTGAAATAATCACAGAACTTGAATAGAACTTCAATTTGGGTAGAAGCGAAACTTTACCAAAACAACCTCAAACAAAACTCGAAAAGTGAGGTCATATCTCAACCAATAGGAGCCTTTGAAAGTGACATCATAATCAAAGCGGCCGTTGAGCGCAGTTGATGCGTCGCAGGTGCAGTAATCTTCATTTCCGTTTCATCCGAAATCCGAATCACAGCGGGGCTACAGAAGTTTCACTTTAAAATAAAATTAATGAAGCATGGCTTTCTATCCTCTCTGCCAAGGGCGGATTTAGGGATTTTATTTTGTATTTTAGTGTACTGTGGAGATTCCATCACAGTACATACTTAGAAGCTAAAACTGTCTTTATTAAACATTTAATTTTTCTATTGTTTTGACACCCCTTGTGCCCCCCCCCCCCCCAGAAAAAAATCCTAACAGTAATTGTTGATTTTTTTGGCCGTCCCGCCTCTTGTGCCCCCCCCCCATAAAAATATCCTGACGGTAATTTAGGGATTTAGGGATTTTATTTTGTATTTTAGTGTAGTGTGGAGATTCCATCACAGTACATACTTAGAAGCTAAAACTGTCTTTATTAAACATTTATTTTTTCTATTGTTTTGACACCCCCCCCCCCCCCCCCCAGAAAAAATCCTAACAGTAATTGTTGATTTTTTTTCCCGTCCGCCTCTTGTGCCCCCCCCCCCATAAAAATATCCTAACAGTAATTGTTGATTTTTTTGCCTTGTGCCCCCCCCAGAAAAAAATCCTGGATCCGCCCTTGCTCTCTGCCTACCCTTGCAACGAAACCGTGTGATGAAAAGTTAGTTAGTTTATTGTTTTTGCTGTTCATACACAATATGAAGCTTCATTTATTACAGTGATTTCATTCGCAACATAACGATTTGAATTTACAACACCGGAAAAAACAATCAACTCCGCCTGAAAGCGTTTTATTTGATTGTCTACGCAACCGCAACTTCGCAGTGTCAATACAGAAAAAAAAACAGTCATCAGAAATGATTTATCGGTTTCCAAACGTGATCTCGTCACCTGCGAAATAGCTGATATTACGAACCCGTGGCAGCTTCTCACGTTTCGGACCACCGTGCTGGAGGGAACCCACGCTGATTCCTGGGTATTCCGGTGTTGCCAGCATTGGATTAGCCAGTGTTGTTTTGCTGGGTTTTTTCTTGCCAGCTGAGAAAAAGTTTTGTTTCCCGCTGCCGGGCTAATTAGCCACCGGATCCGGAGGTGCCAACACTGTTAGCTCGACGACTGCGGTGGTTTAGTGCTACCATATGGGAAAGTTTTTTTTGGTGTTGCTACTTTATAAGGAAGGTAAGTGCCTACCTACCTATGTTCATACCAAGATTTTAATTAGATTCTTTCTTGGCTTTCATAAGAGAAAAATTAAAGTATGTATTTACTAAAATAAAAACGTTCGATTTTCAATGAATTACAACAGTCACAACTGCAATTAAAAATGTTATGGATACTGCCCCCCGCAGCCCTTTATTGTATAACCAACACCTCTGCCATAAGTCACCCCAAGTGGTTCGCTACGTTTGGTGTCTTAACAGGGGTGCCGGGGTCATGGGGTGATGTATGTCTAGGGCATAGGTTCTCAACATTTTTCCTACCGCCCACTTTTCCTACCGACCCGAACGTCCATTCCTCCCGGACAAACTGATTTCAAGATTCCTACCCACTCCTCATACTTTTTTCCTTCCCTGAACTACTTCTCCTTACCTGCCTTAAAAAGACCCTTTACACAGCATCCCGAAAGGCGTCATCAGCCCCGATGAGATTTTTTCTTCAGGGAGTTGTGTATGGAGCTAATGTAAATTAGGTAGGTTTGTATAAGTATTTAGATTGTGCAAAATATTACGTAGTTCAGAGTGATGCTATAAGATAAGTATTATTTTATGTTTACTGTTAGCTTAAACTTAATTTAAATTACGCTTAACTTACCTGTTAACTTGTTTACTTACCTGTTACCTGTGAACTTACTGTTAACTTACCTTTAAATTACTATCAACTTATCGTAAATCTACAGTAAATTGATGATCCTTTGATATCTATAACTGAAACCATTAGATGGACAACAAAAATAATAATTAATTATTACCGTTTAAAGTTTTTAAAATATTTGTTCCTTGTTAGTTCTTCTTTAGAACCCTGCAAAGGTAAGTTTGAATATCTATCTATACATATATTAAAAAAATGAATGTACGTTTTCTTGCTTGCTATTGATATATTAAACTTAGGAAATGTTTGAAACTTTCAAAATATCTTCTTTCCGCCCTAGAGAAGGTTTCTGGATTATTACAACCACGTGACAATACATCTGAAAAGTTTTTAAGATATTACAAAAACTCTTACGAAACCGTTAAAAATGTCAATATTTGAGAACGACATGTTAGGTATCTATACCAAATTTGATTGATTGTTCTTATAAAATACAAAAACGAAAGTTTGTAATATATGAAAAATGAAAATTTTGTATAAAAAAATTGCAATAGATGGCACGCAAGCTGTTTGAAAACTGAATTACCGGCAATGAATATATCGTACGCGGGAGAGCGGAGGGGAACGTGGGAGGGGGTTCGCGGGAGGAGGGTTCGCGGGACGGCGGAGCTAGAGAGGGAAGAGGGAAGGCGGGGAAGATGGAAGAGGGAACGCGTGAGGAGAAGGGAACATGGGAGGGGAAGGAGAAACGGAAGGGAAATGGGACGAATGGGAAAGAACACGCAGGGAGAAACAATTTCTGTAATAAGTGGCATTTGAACGCATGCGTGGAACTCGTTAGTTGTTAATATAAATATATGTATATGGTCTTAAATGATGGTATTCCTATAAGCGCCAGGAGTCAATACCACACCGTGGAAAAATATTACATTCGAAAAACTCATCGATTGATCTATGCCCTATCACGCCTAGAATGATTGATGTGAACATTTTCCGCTCCATGAATCAAATTTTTATTTTTTATTCGTAACAGATTAAATCATTTGACGAATTTGTTTCGCCCATAAAACATAATTGGATTCATATGAACCTACATATCTATTTTGTATATGTAGGTACGTTACTACGGCACACAACATAATATGATGTGCATCAATTTTATACGGTCGTTTTAATAAAAAAAATGACCATCGAGGTATATCTAATCGTCCAGAGGTAATGTTAAAAATTAGACAAGTGTGATTATTATTGAAAGAAGCCTCTATCATTGAAAGGATAAGTCCTCCATCATTGAACAAGCACAATCTTGCGTTTATTATTATGTTAGAATTATGCTTTCTGACATGGAGTGCAGGTATTTTGAGCATGGAGAACAAAGGTTTTAAGTCACTAGAAATTAATTGTTCATGAGAACAATTTAAAGATTGAGCAACCATATCCCACAGCGGATGTGGACATAGTGCTGTTGTTTTCTTTGATTGTGTACAATTGGAGTTAAAATATAGATTTGCGATAAGAATGGAGAAAAAGCATCGATCACTATTTTGGAAATATTGGTGGACTTAAAAGGCCTGTGTTTCAAATGGTAGTTATGTGAAATTAATATTATAATTACCAAAATTAAATTTATTTTCGCACGATGGGATTTGAACTCGCGAATCTGAATTCGTATATATATTGTTAACCCTGCACCGCACACGTAGGGCGTCAATTATTACGAAGTTATGGTCGTTTTAGTACAGATATAAGTGCTGAGGGGATATACTGGGTGTTGAAGTAACGGACTTAAATTTAACCTGCCATTCCTGATATTATTTGAGGTAAAAATGTTAATGAAATTTTGGTCTTTCAAAATCTTCATTTTGTCTTTTACGTATCGTCACTGGTCACCCACCCAACCCTAACTGCTCAATACCTATTTCAAGTAAAACTTCGGTATGCACGCTCAAACTTGGGGGGTAAGTTGGTGAACGCGTTACGAAAAAGGATATATACATTTTAAGCGAACGGAAACCGATTCGAACGGTGATCGGGTGAGGCGAACGGTCGGGCCTTTACGCACGCTTGACTTGGGAAGTGATAAGGATAAGGATAAGGATGAGGATGAGGATGAGGATGAGGATGAGGATGAGGATGAGGATGAGGATGAGGATGAGGATGAGGATGAGGATGAGGATGAGGATGAGGATGAGGATGAGGATGAGGATGAGGATGAGGATGAGGATGAGGATGAGGATGAAGATTGTGGGGCTATTGTTTTTCTTTTTTCTTTGATCTGGCCAGTTAACTTTCTTGGTACCCACCGTGCACAAACTTTTGTTGAATAATCAGTTGTCGAATAATCGTCATCACACTGCCTTTAGTAAGGGAGAGAATGTGACATCTGTAGTTATCTGGGGTCACCACGAATGATGTCATCAACCTGTTCAATGTTGCGTGAAGTCACTGCAATCAACGGCATGCTGCTCTGCTTTTCGTCAGCTAGCCGTATTTGTCCTTCAGCTTCAACTTCGTTACAGCGACAAACCCGTCGTCTAGCAGTGCTGACATCCGCGGATGCATCATGGTAGACATTTGTCAGTCTTTCGTGAATGCGAATGGGCGTTTCACCTTCTACAGTCAAGAATCAATCACAGAACGCTGTCTTATACGAACATCGATGTCGGCCATTTTGCAAACGACTGCAGTTTTGCCACCTGTTGACGCAAAAAGTAACTACTGCAGATTGTAGAAGAATGTTTGAGGAAAAGCACCAAACTCAAAATTTTCCCTTAACAAACTTTATTTAAGTAGAAAAAAATAGGAGGCATTACTTTTTGACTGACCCTCGTAGTTACAAGTAAAATTGTACAAATATATTATAAATTTATACAGCGCCCTTGAGGTGGTTTTTCACATAAACGGCGCTATCCAAATCATTCAAATATTATTATTATTATATAGGTAAATAGCGCCCTTAAGAAAATATTTCACAGAAAGCCACGCGTTTATTAGTTGCCTATCTATTGAAAATAATGGTATGTAGTGCCCTTGAGATGATTTTTCACAAAAACGGCGCTATACTAATTATACAATGATATTAAGTGATTTTTATCCATTTTTTTGTTGGTGTTTAATTCAATAAAGGAGATTGAAAATGGGACGCCGTGTTGGCTTCTGGTAGATGTTCGCCTTTAACAATTACCGGATTACTAATTACCTAAAAACTAATTGCCCTCCTTCTGTGAGAAAATGATGGTGTGATAATTACTTATTTTTGAGACACGATTTGATTCATGGAAACAGTTCATGATTTCTATTAAAACTTGCAAAGCTCATCAACGCCGGGCTCGAAATAATATTATGAGAAATAAGTACTTTCTGGCTTAGAAGAATAACGATAAGATACAAAAATAAAATTAATGTTTCATAATTTTTTACCACAAACTACACCACTGTTTGATAGGTAATATACACTTTCACTATAAACTACAGCATACTTTGATAGAGAATATACATTTTTACTATAAAATACACCACAGTTGGATTGGGAATATACATTTACACTATAAACTCCACCACAGTTTGGTTGGGAATATACATTTTCACTATAAACTACACCACAGTTTGATTGGAAATTGTAGGATTTTAAATGTAGGTACAAATTAATGAATTGAAGGAAACTTTATGATTTTAATAGGTAATATGAAGGTTATTCGGAAAACTTAGGATACAAATAATTTAAAAAAAAACCGCATATATACAAATGCTTTAAGGCGATCCATTAGTTCATGAAAAAATCGAAATCGGAATTCACGCCCTTTATGGGAGGAGTTTAAAAATACTTGAGAAAAAGCTTTTGGAAAGGTTGGAAAAGGTATTTAAGAGTTTTGTTTTAGAGGTTGGTTTCGCAAAGGCCTGTAAAAAATATTAATTCCTGTTTTACGCATTGTTTATTGTAATAAAACGGAAATTTAAAATTGATTTCACGAAATCAAGCGACGCGGAGTGACGCGTCCATCTCCCGCTCAGTTCGGGGCGTGACTGAGGTTTGGCGACTGTGGCGTGAACAGTAGTTCTTCGGTGGCCGCCATAGGGTTCACTTTGAAAAACCGAATTCGTCGACTAGCGACCGTATTGTAAAATAACAACGCGAAATTGCATATTTTATTTTATTTTGGGAAGATTGGGTGTAAATATCAACTTTTTTTGCGATCATTATAAAATAAACTGAATTTTCCACATTATACAATAAAACCATAACCGAAAAGGGGTTTAAAAATAGGAGAGTTTGGACTTGAAAGTGTGTTTTTTAGACCTTATACTTTATTTTTTTATAGGCTTATTAAAAGACTTATAAAAAAAATGACCGATATTTTTAAGGGCCAAGGTATGTTCTACACGCAGTATTTAATTGAAGCATCTACAATACTTCTAAGCGATCAAAATTTCAAAACAAAAACATATGATTTTGTATGATTTTTCATTATTTACTATGGCTTCATCTCTTAAATTTACTGCTTTCTACTATTTTTCATCATAGTCGCCATGTCCAATTAATCCAATCTCCCCGGGAACCATTACTGGATAACCAACACTCCTGCCCTAATGGTTCGCTGCGTTTTCTGACTTAGCAGGGGTGTCCGGGTTCATGTGGTGAGGTTTGTCTGCATCTTGGTTTGCAGGTATTTAGGGGGCATGATTGAATTTATGTACACAACCATAAGGCATTCGAGTTGTTCACTTTCAGGAAGTGTTATTAAATTCACGCGGAAATTAATCAATTAAAATAATGTTTCAGAAATAATCTAGCTATTTCTGATAAAAAACTAAATTCACAATATGGCATTATTAATGGATTAAAACTGAAGAAAAACAATACAAATAATAGTAAATATTTTGAATTATAGTAATACGATAGTGAATTGGTCATTAGAAGAGAAATTATGAACAAAAACATAATTTGAACAGAACGCGGTCACACATCGGAATAACAATCCTAACTATCATTTTGCACAGAAAATCACGCGCGTGGCGTATGCGCAGATGTACCAAAATGCAACGTTTCCAGTTCTTTCGCAGCACAGTTGAAGACATTTTAATAGTAATAATTCAAAATAGAAAATGTACAGTCAAAATCAATTCAGAATTTACAGCATCTAAAACACCGTTTAACGACTGGGAAGTGTTTTTTTACACTCTAAGTAAGACTAAAGGTGAACGTCCACCTGTCCGCGCCGGCCCCAACGCATGCACGGCACGCAACGGATTTTTCTATATCTTTATATAGAAAAATCCGTTGTCCGTACCGACCGCCGGTATTTGCCGATAGTAGACGCAGTGCTGTAGATACTAATTCATATAAAGATATAGAAAAATCCGTTGCGTGCCGTGCGTGCGTTGCGGCCGGCGCGGACAGAATGACGCTCACCTTAATACACAATAATTTAAATGCGGAGTTACCGTAGAAATGTACACACGGCAAGTTCTTTAGAAATATAATTTATTTTGGCCAAAATACGCTACCTATCTCTATTCCCCCAAAGTGTCAAGAAAAAGTAGGCACCTATAAAAATAAATGAGCATGACATGTGTGTGTTTCACGTTTCAAATAAACGAAAATTCCTACTATAAATGTACGCCCTCTCACAAAAAATTACTAGTTATTCAAACAGTTATGTGGGTTTTTTACATATAATTCTAGTGGACCCTTATAAATATATTTTCTTGACAAAAATTAACACCAAGTAAAATCACACAGGTAAAATGTTTTCATAGTTAATTACTAAATTTCCCTTTTCCAGGTTAAAAAGATGCAAGTACCTTATATAAAATATTATAAAAATAGGCAATAAAAGTTAAGTTCACAGTATTGGTCACAGTTAAAATATGTAGGTAATTGCTGCCCATGTGTTTTTAGTCTTAAAAAAATGAATTCTGTATTTTTAAAATTTTTGTGCATTGATTGATTTCCTATACAATAAAGTATGTACTACCTCTACCTTTACGAAGTTAGTAAGAAGTTAAATTAGTTTGTGGTAAAATTTTAGAAAGAACTTCATTACATAGTATAATCATTATCATCATCATCATTACATAGTCCCCTGGGGACTGTTATTGGACCAATTTTATTTATAATATACGTAAACCAAATGTTTAAATTATCACTTAATGGTAAACTTATATCCTTTGCTGACGACACTGCAATAATTATCGAAAAAAAACGTGGAACGATATGCAGCCAATCAAGACATGAAGGTTTTAAAAAATTGGTTCGATAACAATTTACTATCACTCAACACAGAAAAAACTTATTACATTCCATTCTCTCTACAAGAAGATCTGCCAAATAATTTAATTAACATAACAATTCATTCCAAAAATTGTGCCAATGACGGTACATGTAATACGGACTGCGCTAAGCTGAATCATAAATCTAATGTAAAATATCTTGGAATATTAATAGATAAAAATGTTAAATGGAAAGATCATATCAATCTCACTGTGGAAAGAATAAGAAAACTTATCTATGTTTTCTATAACATACGAAATATTTTAAACAAGAAAACTATCAAAATTGTCTATTATGCATTAATTCAGTTTTTATTACAGTACGGCATTATTGGGTGGGGAGGGGCCTTTAAGGCTTCCTTACAGCCCATAATTATAATTCAAAGAATAATTATAAAAACCATTCTTAGGAAACCATACGACTACCCTACTATACAGATATTTCGGGAATTTAATGTACCATCTATTATAGAATTGTATAAGAGAAACGCCTTATGCCAAATTTATAAAGAATATTTTATTCAAAAAGTTCACCCCTCAGATAGCATAAGCAATAGATTTAAAACTAATGGCTTAATAGCCATCCCTATGCTTAGAACGACCACGGCTCAGCACCACTATTTGTATTTAGGTGTAAGATGGTACAATATATTATTATCCAATAACAAAATTAATATAACAGATACACTGAAATATGAATTATTCAAAAAACAAATTAAGTTCCTTAAATTGGATAATGATATATTGTACCCTTAATGTTTACCCTTTATGTAATTAATTAATTTACCTTTACTTAAACAGCAATATTTAATATTAAAAAAAAAATTGTATTGATATTGTCTAAATTGTCTAAATTGAGTACCTACCTAAGATATTTATTTCATTAGTTCTTTGAAAATTGTTTACATAATGAACATTATTATAATTTTTTTGCATGTAAAATACTCCTCCGAGAAAGCCGAGAAATTCACAGAAAACATATTTTTGTGCGATTTAAAACGGCTGGCGGGCCGTACTATAGTCGCACTTTTGAAATTCGTTCTACGGAAGAAATTGGAAAATAGATGTCCTAGAGTAAGTAGGTATTTGATTTTCCCTTTTCAAATATCCAGTGTTGCATTGGAAGCATTGTATAATTAGTGGCGAGTTAATTAGTTTATATGTATAATACATGCTTATTATAGTAGAGAAAAGCCGATAAATTCGTACAATCAATTCAGGCAGCGGGCAGCGGGCAGCTGGCAAGCGGGTGGTGTGGATTTTATAAAGATTGGGTAATTGCGTTGTGTTCCGTTAGCCACAGCAACGTGTGGCCGGGTCTGCTAATATATAATAATTGAATCGTGTGCACTGAAAAACCCTAGTTTCAGTGATTTTTCATTAAACACTGAATTTTAAAAAAAACATCTGAAGATATGCAGGAAGTCATTTTAATACCTAAAAAAATTTAACTATTTTATCGGGACAATATCAAAATTATATCTACATATCTACTCTCTTATGGCCCTTATCACACGGAGGGGGTATTTCACTATCCTCTTGATAGCCTATCCTAATAAGGAACCTATTTAGGTAGATACAAATAAATAATAAATATTATAATAATAAATAATATATATAGCCACTATTCATAGGTTCAAATACCGAATAGTAAACGCAGAATCTTATCTAATAGGTATACAAAACAAAGTCGGGTTAGTTACACCATTTATAACTCAAGAACGGCTGGACCGATTTTTATGATCTTTGATTTGTTGGATTTGTCTCCGCCCCGAATAACAGAACAGCTATTAAAACGCCGCATCCGCGCTCAAAAAGAAGAAGATGGAGATAAATGTAATTACTAATGTTAGAGGAGCATACTAATATTTAAGAGCTTTTAACCAGCCAGCGGCTGGAAATCCACATTTCGTCGAAAGTTGTTCTTACGATCGTGCAGGGCGGTTACAATGAGAAAGATTAATTATTCTCCGTACCAGCTTTTTAAAATTATAACTCAATATCGATTTTATTTCATTCCAAATTTGCTTTAATTTATACCCACATCCAAAAATGCTGAAAAGCGTGAGGATAAAACTATTAAAATAATGTACTTTTTGTAATTATTTTTTGATTATAAGTATTTATCATTTTTCAATAATGTCTAAGTTAAATAAGAATGTTAAAAAATCTGAAATATATTAGTTTGTAAGTGCGCAAAAAAATACACACACGGACCAATTTTCGTCAAGAAACACATGTACGTATATATTTTTTAATGATTTCATTTAAACTAAAATTAAAATTCTAAAACATGCGATACTATGATTTGAAATGGATGTGGTATAATACAAAATCTTTTTTGAAAAATTTAATTAATCTGCCAACGACATATGGTATAACCTTATGATACTAAAAATAAATATTTTTTCTCAAAATTTAAAACATGCGAATGCTAGATAAAAAAACCATCTTTCGAAATCCGTTTATATTTTTTTTTGTGGAAGTGAGTTAATACGTCTAAAATCTGATTTAAAAATGACATATTTTTGGTTTTCTCTGGTAATACCCACTTAAAGCGATAAAATCGATGCGAAAATTGTGAAAATATTTAAGATGAAGCCATACACAAAATCTTATGTTTTTGTTTTGAAAATTGGATCGCTTAGAAGTATTATAGATGCTTCAATTAAATATCTACTGCGTGTAGAACATACCTTGGCCATTAAAAATATCGGTCAATTTTTTATGTCTTTTAATAAGCCTAGAAAAAAATAAAGTATAAGGTCTTTGAGAAATACTTTCAAGTCCAAACTCTCCTATTTGTAAACCCCTTTTCTGATTTGATTTTATTGTATAATGAGGCAAATTCAGTTTCTTTTATAATAATCGCAAAAAAATGATATTTACGCACGAACCCTACAAAATAAAATAAAATTGTTTTAATATGCATTATTGCGTTGTTATTTTACAATACGGCCGCTAGTCGACGAATTGGGCTTTTCAAAGTGAACCCTATGCCGTCCACCGAAGGATCACATGCGTACTTGTTGCACGCATTTTTTATCACTTACGCCCCGGATGGAGCAGGGAACAGACGTTAGACTTTGTTCCGTGAAATCAATTTTTAATTTCCGTTTAAATACAATAAACAATTCGTAAAAAGGTGGTAATGTTGTTTACAGGCCTCAAGAAATCAAACAGAAATCAACCTGTAAAAAAATCTCAAATACCTTTTCCAACCTTTCCAAAAGCTTTTTCTCAAGTATTTTTAAACTCCTCCCATAAAGGGCGTGAATTCCAATTTCGATCTTGTCCTGGACTATTGGATCGCCTTAATAATAAAATTGTAATAAAACACGAATCGTTTAAAATAGAACAAAAATATCGTGGAAGGCGTCTTAAGTATCATTTAAAGAAACATTGTGATTTTTTTCACAATTACTTGTAAAATAACTGAAACAAACGTGTTTATAATAATTTTCGGAGCACACTTCGCGATTTTTTTCTATCGAAGGAATTTCATATATCGAGGACGTCTAGATATTATCTTCAAAAATAAGATATATTTTTTAAGAGCTCAAAAACTTCAAATGTTTAAGGGAGATATGTAAGAAATCAGTGGAAATTCGGGTAGCGTCGGCTTAAAACATCAGAAAAATTCACGAAAAAAAATCATGAAGAAAATTCTTTTCATCGGTCATTTTGTATGGAACGAATTCTCATCTTTTGAAAGAGCTGCAGCAATACTGTGATAAGTAGCTAGTGAGTGAATTCCAAAAATTCAAAAACGTCAAATGTCAAAGCACTGATTTTTTTGCTTTTGTTCTTAAAAATGTAATGCTGCCCCTCTTTCTTACACACTTAAATGTCAACAGTTGAAAATGTGACCAAACGGTGAACGTATGTCTGCACTCCTCCAAAGGAAAAATACAATAATTATAATAAATTTCCCTCACACGTATAAAGAAAATTAAACGCAATTCCCGTAAGTAAGTTAGAAGTAAGAAAATCACAAAAAAAATAAATCCGTGCACAACGCCATATCTGATTCCGACAAAAATAAAACACGGATAGTTGCGCACAAAGACGTTGTTGCCCATCGATAATAACTTAATTATCTAATTTGAACTGAATTTAATTCAGCTAATAAGTTAACACAAATAAATCGTGTTTATTTAATCGAAAACGTACATTATCGTATGGATAATCTATGAGGAGGATGGTGATATACTCCCTGAATGTTTTATCAAGGAGAATATTATTCAAAATAACGATGAAATGTACGTGCGGTAGAAATTTTGCACACTACTTTATTTTTGCATTTACCTACCATCCTGGGAGATTTACAAAATTTTGTTTTTTTTTAAATAACTAGCTGGTTCCCGGCATGCGTTGCTATGTCATTTAATAAAGAAATTGTTTCTCCCTGACTGTCCTTTTCCATTCGTCCCGTTCCCCTTCCGCCTCCCCTTCTTCTCCTGCGTCCTCTTCCCCTCTCGCGTTCCCACTCCGTCACCTCCACCTTCCCTCTCCCCACTCCACTCCCCCCCCCCCTTCCCCCGCCCCGCGAACCCCCCTCCCGAGTTCACCAACCCCCTCCCGGGTCCCCCCCCCCCCTCCCTGGTTCCCCTAACCCTCCCTCCCTCCGGCTTTCCATACATTCAGTTTTCAAACCTCGCGTGCCAATAATAGCAATTTTTTTATACAAATTTCATAATGCCAGAGCTCACCGGAAGTTTTATAAAAACCTTGTCCTGACAATAACGAACACACAAATAAAATAATTATCGAATTTGGTGCAGTCGTTCGAAAGTTATGCGCTTAGCAACACATTCAGCGATTCGTTTTTATATTATACTAGCTTTTTCCCGCGGCTTCGCTCGTATGGTGTAAGGGGGGTTCCCACTCCGCCTCCTCCGCCTCTCCCGCCTTCCCCCCTCCTCCCCCCCCCCCCTCACCGCCCTCCTTCCCACCTCCACCCTCCCCCTTCCCCCCTCTCCACAATCCCAGTACATTCAGTTTTTAAACTCCCCGCGTGCCGACTTTTACAATTTTTATTCAAATTTCCATTTTCATGTATATTAAATTTGGTACCTAACATAGGTACCTATTTAAAATATCTAAAATTCTTGATTCGATTCAAACAATTAGGGGAGTACCTACCTACTTTAAAAAAATGTATCAACTTAAAGATTTTCAAAAATAGAATCCCGATTTAAAATGTCATTCTCAAACACGCGAACTGTCAAACGTGCGATAGTCGTTAGGTTTTCTGAAATTATCCGATTTTCTGCGCAATTTTCTTAATTTTTCTCTCCGTAAGAACCATCCTCGTACTTCAAGGATAAAAAAAGAATTAGCGAAATCGGTTCAGCTGCTCTCGAGATTTGCGCTTAGCAACACATTTAGCGATTCATTTTTATATATAAGATAGATGTATTTTTTTGTTTTATTAAAAGACAAATAACGTTGTTTAGGTACATCACTTTATTTTTTTATACTCAATCTACATGTTACATTTACTCCTGATGATGTGAACATTGTTCACGAAACATGTATTTTGTTTGCATCATCAACCTATTTCTATTCTATTCATTGAATCGTCTTCGAGCTTTCATAAACATCATCAAAAATATAAAAGTAGAGCATAGGTGGGTATTGTATGCCAGTGGCGTGCATAGAGTTTTTAATCAGGGGGGCAGTAGAAAAACAGCGAACTAATGAACATTAAAAAAAACTTAACACTTGGGTTCTTGGTAAGTTTTCGCTAAGAATGGCTAAGCGCTGGCTTTAGCCGATTTTTGATTGGGATTACATCAAACATCCAAATAACCGCTTTGTTTATGAATATAAAATGAATAAATTTCAATGAAAGCCTTCATAATTCCTCCGTAGTTTACCTAAAGCTCTTGACTCGCAATCCGAAGTTCGCGGGATCGAATCTCGGCGTGCGCAAATATATTTTATTTGATTAATTTGTGTTATTTCACAATTTATTAAATAAAAATAATATTTAGTTTAGACCACTATTCAGAATTGAAACGTTGCTTGAATTGGCTTTAGCCGTACCTATTTGATGACCAGATCTGAATACCCAGATACTTTCCCACCTTCTTTTCCCCTATGTCCTTCCCCTCCCCACTACCTATAGCCTCACAACATGCCACAATTTTCAATTTGGGAGGCGGGAATGGGTACCGTCGCCCCCGTAACCTTTCTTGGATAACCAACCTCTGCCATAGGTCACCCCAAGTGGTTCGCTACGTTTGGTGATTTAGCAGGGGAGCCCGGGTTCATGGGGTGAGGTTTGTTTAGGTCTTGGAGGCGGATGATCAGGACACACTGAACCCCAGATTCCTACACACCCCTTAAACCCCTTTCCTTCCCAGAACTCTCCTCTCCTTCCTTTCCTTAAAAAAACTCGCTACACAGCATCCCCAAAGATGACACAGGCTCTGAGGGAAATTATTTTCCTCAGGGCCTCCTGGGTGGAGCTCATGTAAAAAAAAAAAATGGCGATGCTATAGTCTCACCGGCTCCAGACGGGAGCAGCTGGGACTCTTGTGAGGTATACAAAATACACACATAAAAAACAGGTAGGCACCTAATATTTATATAATAATAGATATCTATATTATCTATATCTATATGTCTATATGTCTTAGTCATAAGTCACTAGCTATAAGTCTTAGATGTAAGTCACTAGTTATAATTGTAAATCTTAGTTGTAAGCCAGTAATATAAGTAGCTATAAGTCTTAGATGTAAGTCACTAGTTGTAATTGTAAATCTTAGTTTTAAGCCAGTAATATTAATTCTTTTATATGATATTTGTACAGCGCCCTTGAGGTGATTTTCCACGAAAACGGCGCTATATAAATTAGCCAATTTTTACGCACCAGATTTAAATGTCCGGGTTTAATTTTCCCCACAGGAAAAACTAAACCCTTTCACACACTTCCCAAATGATCATCTGGTCAATCCACGTTATGCAATTGCACTATATGTATTATAATTACAAAACAATACAAGAACAACATGTCAACCTACCAGAGACCAGATGGGAAAATAATTCACCGACTCCAGATATTTTCATATCAGAGGGTTCGGCTCTGTGGAATTCCTAATTTAACCTATAAATCCTACTGATCCCTCAATATAAATATTTAAAAAATCTTTTGTAATCCTACATGTATTTAAAATTACCGATTTTTGCATTTTTATATATAAATTCTTTGACAAATCTAATACGCCTAAATTTTGAATCAGAGACCTAGGTATAATGCCAGTAGCCGAAATAACAAATGGTAATATTTTTATATTCCGAGAATGCCAAATTCTTTTAATCTCATTAAAATTATTATTATTATTATTATTATTATGATAATCATTTCGTTAGTAAAGTTGTAGGTACTAATTAATAGAGGTACCAACAGAGGGCACTGATTGCTACTTTTGTGATTTGTATCGAAAGGCTCTGCCTGCCTTTTAAGACAAGTCTTTCCTTGAATGCGCATTTCGCACACACGAACATTATTTATTGGGTAGGTAGATTACAGTTCAAATGTGACATGGGCGTCATTTTGCATGGATACCGGACAACTCCAGAATTAATTCCACTATACACCTCCGTTGAAAAGCCATTAAAAGTGATGAAAAATAAATATAAAAAATTATGGTTATGGGATATTTTTCAAAAAATTTTTTTCGTAGCTTTTACTGACTTTTCAAAGCGGTGTTGAGTGTTGAGTTGAGTTGATTCTGAGTTATCATGGAACCATTGTGCCTACCTACTTAGTTTCTGCTTTGGACACATACATTTGTATATTTGAACCTGTAAATTGATTTATTCCAATAATTTTATTAATTTTTATATTATTTACATTTTTTATGCGGGTTCCGTAAGTTAGGAATTGCTCATGTCCCCATACTTACGGAAAGCACACCTCTGCTACAGGTACACAAGTAGTAAAGTGTGTGTTGGTAATATAAAAATAAAGTCGTTGTCGTCTTATAAATAGTGGATGTCAAGTTGATTCTCACTTCCCACCAAGTGTCAGACCACACACAATCAAAACATCCATCCTATACGAAACCACTACCGTTCCTCGACACGTTTCATTATTTCAAAATATCGTTCATTTTCCCAAACATATGCGTGATATCTCCGTCCTCTTCCCTCTCCCCTGAAACCTTGACGCGTAAAAGCAACAGAAGGCAATGCATCTCTTTTGGTTTTTGCATTTAAATTGTATATGCGTTTCGTTCTTGTTTGGTTCGATGTTTTGTGTTGGTGAGGGATGGGAGGTGTGTATTGGTATTGAGGCGGTAGCCACGCCTTTATTCTAGTTCCCCTCTATATCAATAGATATAGCGAGTGCATGTTGGCGGGAAATGCTGGCGACAGATTCGCTGCGTTCTATGTTTGAATTTAGCTTGTCATCTCCCTCGCTTGGGACCGTGTTATAATGATACCAACTATGAAAATATTATGCTTTTAGAGCTGTCTTACGTACCTAGGTACCTACCTACCTACCATTTTTCGATTATATCGATGACTTCGAGTATAGTGTAGACATCGTCATACCCTGAAACAGTGTTTTAATGCTTTTGGATGCCTTTAAAAACACAATAAAAAGGTTTACTTCATTTCTATAAAAAATGCTGATTGCAAGTGAGAAATAATTATTTTTACCGACATTTTTATTTTAATTAGATCATTAAGGTACTAACGGTTCAACAAAGCAAACAGAAATAATTGATATTAAATGTAATGTAAAGTATCTAGAAATGATAAAATCTAAGCCTATTCATAAGTAAATGCGACTAGAAAAATAATGAGTTGTCTTATTGTTAGAAAAAAATAGTGTTCATTAAAATGTTAATTATCTTAAAATTAACTACGACACTAATTGTCTGTGCTTTCACCGGCGGCGTCTACGAATAATTGTACGATTCTAATCGCGTCCGTAGGTCATAAATTTCCCAAATTGAAGTTCGGCGGAAAGACGTTGTTATCGTGTGGAAAGTCGGCATCTGAATCTGAAAGACAGACAATCGAGCCGAGGGGCGGGCCTAGTGGCTGAGTGGCTCGGCGACTCCGCCCCGCGGCGGGGCGCGGAAGGCGCGCGCCAGCTCAGTGCGCAGTCAGCCGCCAGTACGACAGGCACATTGCCCGCGCTACCCACACTAGTACTAGTGACCCGAAGTGACAGTTTTATTTTTAATTTTTACCCATCTTTCCAGTACCTACCGCGGCATAAACATTAATCCTCGGCATTTTCGAACTCTAGCCGCGCGGGAAATTGCCGAGCGCGCGTGAAAAGTGTGTTTGAAAATTTGTAACGGATGAACTGTCAGTGTTGATTGATTTTTTTGACGAAAGATTCCAGTAATTAGTTTTGCACAACTTTTTTCGAGTGAATAATAATAATAAATAAAACATTCTCACAATTCCAACGCAAGGAAGATAACCTTTCGGATTTTAATAACGTATCGCATTATCAATTGAATATTGATTTTTGAGTGCACACCATTAAAACAGTGATTTTTTCTAAACATTTGCTTCAGTACCTAGTTCAATAAACAAAACATTTTTTTCAAACATAGTCAATTAAAAACATAGTTTGTAGTGTTCTAATTATTCCATTTTACCTCCCGTCGGTTAGCGATTTTGAAAAATATATTTTTTTAAATAAATTCACCGGTGTTCAATTATGAAATTGCGGAAATAATCCCAGTGACTGTAGTTAGCCTAGAACTCTAGATTGTTAAGGGTGACCATGCTTCTTGGCACCATGCAGGACGATTTGTTGTTGGGGGCCCCAAAAGCCCGGGCTACGGACTTCAGTATAGCTGCCATCATGTCCCGGGGGGCGCAGCCCGCAGGCAGATACCCCATCCCCTGTAGGAGGGCGTCTCCAGGGACTGACAGCACAGGTGAGCCCCTTTCTCAGTATTTTCCTCTTTACCTAGAATTTTGACGATTGACGAATAAAACTTAAATTGATTTTTACCTATATGATAATACCTACTTATCATATCATTAGGTAATAAATACACTAAAGTGGTTGTAAGTTGTAAGCTGTGTTATCTATATAGGATGGTAGGTAGACACACAAATTTTTAAATTTGGGTAGGTACCTACCTACTTTACTTACCTATCTATTGTAGTCATCGGTATACAGTACGTGAACACCTAGGTATTTGTGATTATATTTGCAGACGTGTGAATATATTTCTTATGTTTAATAATTAGGCAATCATCAAGCGATATTTAAATTTCATTGATTGAACGTCAGACAACATTTCGACAAGATTTTCAAGCTTCTTTTTTACTCGTTTGAGGTTTATGCTTTCGCTAAATACCCTACCCATCCTTTAGGGTTGGTTAGTAAGTACCTAGTACCTACCTATTTAGAAACTAGGTCCAACTAAATTCAATATGTTGACATCCATCTGTTTCGCAAGTAGGTAACTAGGTACCTAAGTAGGTATCTATTTTGCTCTCAAACTTGAATGCAATCCTTTTTGTTAGCATTTCAGGTTCTGATGTTGTTTTCCTCTTTTTTGTAAGCATAAAAACTACTCCTAGGTACCTACCGATATGCCAACCAATCTTAATACATAGGTATGTAATAAGGTACCTAAGGCGGAGGTACCTGTATCTAAATGAAAACTTCTATTTTTGTTAAATAACGCTATTCAAGAGAAACATTTTCTTAAACCAAAATGTTTTTAATGGGCAGGTACCTAAGTAATAAGTATGCAGTATGTAAACACCTTAGATTTAATTTGATTTGAAATATATCTATTATTTTTTAGCTGGTGGATAAATTGGTACCAATGGCGTGCAGTGCATAAGACTGAAAAGCTGTGCCTACCCTAAGAAAAACTAACCACAAAAATAAGTTTACACGATTGACACTTCAGAATTTTATTAACTTCATCGATAGATACCTAGTGAAATAAAGTATGACGTTTTATACCTATACAAATAGGCAAGAAATTTGTATTTATCCTCTCGTTAGAAGCATTCTAAAATATAACCCTACAATGTGGTCACCTATCTTTAATAATCATACATTAAAAGAATCAAATGCAATTTTTTGAGGTGTATTAATTTAAATCCTTTAAAATCAATAGATAATGATTTTTATCACATAAATTGATATTGATGAAGTTGTAAAATGGTGAATAATCAGTTGTATTACAGCCCTGATATATTAATTTTTATTCAATTTCATGTTTCTATCACCAGATCAAGGTTCCTTTTATGTAATATTGTGATAATTATTCATAGTACATTGTAAGGGTACAATTCTGTTTAAATAGATTTCACACCAATGGTAACTCTCATGCTAATTTTACTGATGTTTTTAATATAACTACCTCCTCTGCCTACTGAAGTATAAAGCTATATCTATCTACTAATTAAAAAAGCAGTAGGTACATATTTAAACGAGTTCACTGCATGAAAGATTCTTTGTTTCTTCTTCACAGCTTTCATTAAATTTTGTTTTATTTACTTACCTAAGTAAACTTATAATTTTTCTTTTCTTTCATCTTTCTATAATGTACTACGATTATTAAGAACAACATGTATGTAAATGGCACTTTAATTCGCCTTTGTGCCTTTAATTCAAAATAATAAATAATTTAAATCGAGCCGGCCACAACAGCTTGAAATAATCTATGCATAACTAGGTACCTAATTCATAGGCAGGTACCCAAACTTGAAAAAAGACACATATATCCTACCATTCACACGACATTCATCCTGCAATTAACAGCACGAGCAGTACCTACTCGTAATAATATATATGTTTGTAAAGTGGAGTTCCACAAGGTTCTCATTTAGGACCTATATTATTTTTAATATTTATCAACGATATTGTAAAATTTTTTAAAGGAGTAAACATACTCTTATTTGCTGATGACCTAAAAATTTACAAAACGATTACCTTCATCAATGATTGTAATATCCTTCAAGCTAATCTTGATCGCTTACTTGGTGTAATTGTAATGAATTTTTATTGATAAATGTCAATTTATATCTTTCTGTAGAAACAAAAATCCTATTATGTCTAATTATAGATAGTATCAACAATATTTCTCTTAAAAAGATGTCTCATATTAAGGATCTGGGTATCGTATTTGATGAAAAATTAACATTTGTTGCACATATTAATGAAGTTACTAATAAGGCTATGAAATGTTTGGTAATTTTGGAAATGTTTGTTTATTTAAAGAACAGTTAAAGATTTTACGTCACTTATTCATTTAAAATTCTCTTCACTGCTTTAGTAAGAAGTAATTTAGAATACAATTCCACTATTTGGTCTCAACAGTATAAAGCACAACAAAAACAAATTGAAAAAGTTCAAACATAAACTTGTAAGGTTCATTAATTTCAAACTTTCCATACCCATTGAACAAATTAATTATGTTAACTTAATGAAAATACTTAATTTAACTGACCTATCGTGTAGAAGAACCAAGAGCGATTTAGTTATTTTATTCAAATTGGTTAACGGATCACTTGATGCACCTGACTTAACAAAACTAATAACATTCCGAGTACCAAATCGTGACACGAGACTTCCAGAGCTGTTGAGCTGGGACCTTATGAAAAAAAAACTTTTTTTTTAATTTTCTGAAAGATGCACTTGTTAATAATGCTCTCACCAAACATTTAAAAGAAATTCGAAAATTTGAAGGAGATACAGCATTTTGTGTGAAACGCGGACCAGCGAATTTTATTTTCGATTCTTTATGGAAAATTTTCAACATTCATAAAAATTAAAAAATGCGTCATAGCCAGGGCCGAATTAACATGTCGGATTCCCTAGGCAATGCACGTCTCGGGGGCCCCTTTACCCTTTACCATAGGCAGTGGCTAGGCAGTGGCTAGGCAGTGGCAGGGCCGGATTAAACATGTCTTGGCCCCTAGGTAGTTTCCTACACTGCCTTATAAATAATAATACGGCCCTGGCCATAGTGACTGGATTTTTGAAGAGTTTAAGACTTGGTGCATGCAAATCGGATGTATAGATTTTCTAATATATTGTCAATGGTTCCATGCCAACTCAGAATGAAGTCAACTCAACAACTCTTTGAAAAGTCATTAAAAGCTATGATTTAAAAAAAAGCCGTTAACCCTAACGTAACATAACGTAGGTATTTAACCATTTTTTAAATATTTTTTATCATCACTCTTAATGACCTTTCTGAGTGGTTCTGAGTTGGTTTCATTCTGAGTTGATCGGACACCGTTGTCAATCAGGTTGAAAAACGTGGTTTCGATAAAACGCGTTCAAAGTTTTGCAGAAGGATACATAATTCAACATACAAATGTTTAAAACGGTTTCATATAAAACGCTGTATCTCCGTCAATTTTACGAATTTTCTTAAAACATTTGGTGAGAGCATTATTAACAAGTGCATCTTTCAGAAAATGAAATAAAAAAAATGACAATCATTTTTTTTATCGTGTCCTGGTGCATAAGCTTTATTTTGGAATAAAAAGCTTGTAAAATTATATCATCTTCTTAAACTAGGGGGGGGGGGGGGGGGGGGGGGGCTCAATCAGCTTTGCCGCCCGGTCTTAGTCCGCCACTGCATCTAGCTGACCATAAGGATCAATTCCTACGAAATCCAAAAAAAAAAAGTTTTTGTAAAATCAATATCCAATCTTCAAACCATTCCCAAATTACTAGCAAAAGAAAACACAAAAAGGGACATCTAGCAACTCCGAAGAAGGAAACACAAATATTAATAGAATGACTAAATGTATAGGAAAAGGTGCCCTGGAATTCGATGACAAAAATATGGAAAAAATCATCCTTCATATTGATAAATAAAGTGCTTCGTATTCTCTCCACTCTTGTCTACTTTAGTTTTCTGAAGGTTTCACTTATACCGCGTGTGTATTGCAAACACTGACTTTTTAAAAGCTTTTAAATGATTTTATTTATTTATTTATCTATAAAAAAGTATATGTAGGTACATTGGGTTTTTTTGATGCCCGTCTCACTAGGATATACACGTGTCGAGACGGGCGTACAAGTATATAAATGAATTTCGTAGTAACATGAGTATTTAAGGTAAAATACATATTAATTTGAATCGAAATTAAAACAGAAAGGTGATTGGGAGGTCGGGTACCTAAATCTTTTAAAGAGAGTTATCTTATAATTGCTGGAGAAGATGAAGTAAAGACGTAAATTCTGTCTAATCTATTTATGGAGTTAAATTTGATAGGATTCTATTATTTTCATTAATTTTATATGGGTTAGATCGTATGTGAATAGTTATTTCTGTCTACGTGTGATTTATTTTACAGATGTTCGTAATAGTGTGGCGTCCAGTCCTTATAATTAATTTTTTATATCTTGTATGAATTAAGTCAAGGAGTCAGTTTGTCTGATCGTGCTTCATTATGCACGAACGGTTTATGAGCAGGTTTTTTTTCAGATCTCCCTATCCTATCAAATAAATAATTATCGTTTTTTTTTGCAAAAATGAAAAAATTTTCAAAAAAAAATTTTGATAGCTATGACCAAAAAATAAGTAGGTATCTCCGAAGGTGATAGTAGGTACCTATATAACTCTTGTCAGATTACAAGATTTATGAAAAACAATTATCGTTTCAATTTATTGCACCCATAAAACGTTGATAGAATGCCATTTAAGTAATATTTTATGAAATGAAACAGATTTTATTTCTTATTCGAAGCTTTATATTCGATCAATCTTTTTTACGACCGGGCAATGAATTTCAGTGCAATAATATTGTTTTGTATTTGTAAGCAAATTTTTTAAATATTGTTATTCTAGGTGTTGAAATCGAAAAATGGTCGATGGGAGTTAGTATGTAGGTAGATACCTACCTAGTACCTACCTGGTACCTACCAAGTAACTACCTAGTACCTACCTAGTACCCACCTAGTACCTACCTAGTACCTACCTAGTAACTACCTAGTACCTACCTAGAACCTACCTAGTACCTACCGATATCTCCATCATTTCACGGTATGTTTTTTTAAATCTTCTTAGGTACTTATTCGTTGTTTTAATGCAAAATATATTAGTAAATTAGTGTAAATTTCAAGCGACCTCCCAGGTAAGTATGGTCCTGTTTTCATTCACTTTGAGGCAGCATCGCGTTATTTGGTCAAATACTGTATCTACATATATTTTTGTATCGGTGATCAATGAACCGGTGTATGCAATTTTTAGCCATACGTGGTTTTTAATTGTTTGTCTAGCTTGTAATTTTTTTTTAGATTTTAAAAATGTTTTATAAGTTTGTACAGCGCCCTTGAGGTGATTTTTCACAAAAACGCCGCTATGTAAATCATCCAAGTATTATTATTATTATTAAAGTACCTACCTAGTTTAGGTATTTACCTAACGTCCTATCAATCTAGGTATAGAATCATCACGAACAGGTGTTGTTAGCATCTGGTACCTAATTTAAAGTAATTTTAAATGATTTCAGTTACTTGCCACATCTTTTTTTGGTATAGGTACCGCACAAGAATCCTAACTGCTCCCAACCATCTGAAGCCAGTGAGACTTTTATGGTATCCCCAATTAGGTTATGTTTTAAGGCTCTGCAACCGGGCCCGAAAAGAAGAAGATGGAGAGATACGAAATTACGAATGTTAGAGGAGAGCGCTAACATTTACAGCGACAAAATCGATGCGAAAATTGCGAAAATGTTTAATAAAACACGACTCGTTTAAAATAGAGCAAAAGTCTCGCGGGCATTATCTTAAACAGCATTTAAAGAAACACTCTGAATTTTTTCATACATATAACTTGTAAAATAACTGAAACAAACGTTTTTTTTTTATTTCTTGGGCATTAACTATGTAACAATTTCTAGACATTTTGTTTTTTGAAGAGTTTTATTAAATGTACATTTGTTACTTAAGATGAAGCCATAGTAAATAATGAAAAATCATACAAAATCATATGTTTTTGTTTTGAAAATTGGATCGCTTAGAAGTATTGTAGATGCTTCAATTAAATACTGTGTGTAGAACATGAACATACCTTGGCCCTTAAAAATATCGGTCATTTTTTTTATAAGTCTTTTAATAAGCCTATAAAAAAATAAAGTAAAAGGTCTAAAAAACACACTTTCAAGTCCAAACTCTCCTATTTATAAACCCTTTTTCGGTTATGGTTTTATGTATAATGTGGCAAATTCAGTTTATTTTATAATGATCGCAAAAAAAGTTGATATTTACACCCAATCTTCCCAAAATAAAATAAAATATGCATTTTCGCGTTGTTATTTTACAATACCGCCGCTAGTCGACGAATTCGGTTTTTCAAAGTGAACCCTATGGCGTCCACCGAAGAACTACTGTTCACGCCACAGTCGCCAAACCTCAGTCACGCCCCGAACTGAGCGGGAGACGGACGCGTCGCTCCGCGTCGCTTGATTTCGTGAAATCAATATTAAATTTCCGTTTTATTACAGTAAACAATGCGTAAAACAGGAATTCATATTTTTTTACAGGCCTTTGCGAAATCAACCTGTAAAACAAAACTCTCAAATACCTTTTCCAACCTTTCCAAAAGCTTTTTCTCAAGTATTTTTAAACTCCTCCCATAAAGGGTGTGAATTCCGATTTCGATTTTTTCCTGAACTAGTGGATCGCCTTAAATTAAATTTTTCCGCGACCGGTTTCGATACAACCGTATCATTCACGAGCAGAATTAAAACTAATTCGTTTTAATTCTGATTATTTTTAATTAGTTTTAATTCTGCTCGTGAATGATACGGTTGTATCGAAACCGGTCGCGGAAAAATTTAATTTAAGTAACAAATGTACATTTAATAAAACTCTTCAAAAAACAAAATGAAACAAACGTGTTAATAATAATTTTTGGAGCATACTTTGCGATTTTTTTCTATCGAGGGAATTTTATATAATTTGCGTTTCGACGCGGGCAAAGTGTAGATATTATCTTCAAGAATAACATATATATTTTTTAAGAGCTTTAAAACTTACCGTGTTTAAGGAAAATATGTAATAAATCGGTAAAAATCCGGGTTGCGGGCCCTTAAGGCTGAAGGTAGCGGGGAGGGGAAGTAGATGGGTAAAATGAAGTTGGACAAGTAGGTACCTTACTATTCAGTTCTGGCTGCCAAAAATGATCAAGCCATTTCAACTAACGTATCGATTCGATGTTGGACTCTCACAAGGGCGATACTGAAGGTATCTATCACTCTGGAACGTGCCGCATGTACATGCTATACATATATTATTTTTAATGAATAAAACGTGAAATACCATAAATTAATTGACAAAACACATTAAAACCAGTGAGATCATGATATCCCCAATTGGGGTACCTATGTTGTAAGGCTGAAGGTAGCGGAGAGGGGAAGGAGATGGATATTAGGAAGGTGTGGAAGTACCTGGTTATTCAAATCTGATCACCAAACACGGCTAAAGCCGTTTCTAGCAACGTTTCAATTCTGAATGGTGGTTTTACATCCCTGTACGGTACTGAGAATATCTTCCATACAAATATACAATATGTTATTTTAAATGAGTTAATTGTGAAATAACACAAATTAACCAAAATTTATTTGCACACGCCGACATTCGATCCTGCGACTTTCGGATTGCGAGTCAAGAGCCTTCTATATGTAGTAATAAGCCTTTTTGTATAGATCGTTAACACATATTTTTTACAATTTATTAAACGAATTAAAAACAGTGAAACACTGCCACCTAATTTAACCGAATAATATTTGATAGCTTAATATTTATAAGGATCGTGTAAAAATCGGTGATAACCTTGGAAATTTTTCCTGAAAGAGGGTCGAAACCTAAAATAACGTAACAAATGCAAAATAAGAAACCATCATCAATAAAACCTAAGCCAATCAGGTCCAGGTAGTCACTGGTCAGTACAGGACAATTAGAAAGGAATTTCTCCAAGGATTTACACGGGATTGTCTGTACGTTATACCCGTATTATTCAAATTATTGCAATGCAGTAAAAGATATTATGCAAATAAAACATATTGAAATCAAATGAATTATCTTTTAATTACTTAATGTGAGATTTAACAAGTATTTTATGCAAAATATATCAAACAACTAATGGTCACACGAATTATCCGATAGGGTACCGCAAAAATAATTAACCGAAAATTTAATTTTAAATATAAAATATAACAATTAATATATAATTATAATTTCATTTTTAATATAAAATTAGTATAAGCTTTCCCTGACGAAGGAACGTTTGTTCCGAAACCGGTCGGATTTGCACACTATATAAGTGGTTTTTACAAAGTTATATTGTTGCATTTTTCTATAAAATATAACATTCATTTTTGGTCAGAGTAGCAAAACGGTTTTGAGGAAAAGGTTAAGGTGGGTAAGTCCCGCACTTCGAAAAGTAGGTAGGCTCCTGCACTTAAAGAGTGTATTTGTAATTTTTTGCATCATAAGTGGGTAGGTACCTGCAAAAATATTCAAAATAATACCTTATAGGATAAATCATCACATTTCTCAAATCTGTTAAATTTATTAGGGAATATAATTTGCGCACAGGGAATCTAGATGGATCGATGGATGGTACCAGGAGAGAAAAGCCGCCTATCGATCTTCAGAAACCGACAATGTTCATTATTCATCACGTCAGTGTTGAATCTACGCTGCTAATCCGCGATAATCCCTCCTTCATATCATCCCACCTTCCTCTTACCTTCCCATTACCGCACCCCTCTCTCACCCCCTTCCCGGCCTCACACTTCTTGCTAGGTGATCTCTCTTACCTTGCGAATGCCTGGCACAGTTCTGTTCTGGGATAATGAGCTCTAAAGTACCTCTCTCTGAGTCTAATTTTCTACGAACTTTCATCTTTCTCAAAGGTGAGGGAAGTGATTACATTATCTTCCGATGATAGGTAACTTAGCTCGTAAGGAGGAAAATTAACCAATAACCAATAGTTGGAAAAAATATTAATTCCAAAGAATTTTTTTTTAAAACACTTCACAAAAAAAACATATATATATAAGTTTTTGGAATTTTCATACATATATAGTGACAAAATAATAATAATGTGATGATTACTAGAGCGCCGTTTTTGTGATAAATCACCTCAAGGTCGCTGTACAATTTATTATTACCGAAGACATACTTACCTGGCAGGTCACTTCCGATAAGCACACGGAGTAGGTACATTATATTTAAAACATTGGACATTGCGTGTCATTACATTTGCAACCCCCATCATTCTTGATATTTAAGATAAATTATTTAACCCTCCGCCCGTCGCGTCTTTTTTTAACGCGAGGTGTCGCGCGGGGTCACTGAGGACCCCCAAAATAAATATTATTGAATTGTTTTTATAGCTTACATTTTATGTGTTATTTTAACTGATTATAGTCAGGTGAAATAAAAAGAAATATTAAAATATTGACTGCATTGAAATAAAAAGAAATATTTAAAATCAGATATTTATTTTCAATGTAAAAACTTAAAACTCAACAAGAAACATTTTTTTATAATTTCGAATCATTCATTTAATAGAAAACTTAAAATAAAAATCTAACCAATTTCTATCAAAACTATTTGAGATTAATACAGACTTATTATTATTACAAAAAAATACAATGAAAAAACATATAAACTTGGTTTTTCGTTGTATTTTGTTGATTTTTTTGAGCCTCACACCAAAACACAAGTCACGCCGCCAACATTCAGTCTGCGCTTGTGCGCAGACTGAATGTTGGCGGCGCTAGCGTCAAGTATAGTCCCTTTTTAGGAAGTTACCTAAAGCAAGGAATCAGTTGGAGCATTTAAAATGTACATAATTAGCATTCCCGTAAAACCCGGGCCTTTAAAGACCCCACGCGACGGGTCAAGGGTTAAGTTGATGACTAGTTAGTTATTAAATGAAAGAATATTGCGTTCAATCCACGTGATGATTTTTCTGATTTTATTCGTCTTACTTTCCCTTCCTGAAATTTTGGGTTTACCTACTCGTGATTTAGGCAAGGGGGGGAGGTTGACCCCTGCCCCCCTTTAGGCTTCAGTATTGCGTATAGGAAAAAAAGAGAATAGGACTCGTAGATTACAGTCCCAGATAATACAACAACATTATTTGAATAATCTCCGGAATCAATGTGATGTAAACAATAAGTTGTGGTAAGTAGAGGTCCAAAAAAACTTTACAATAAATTTTGAACCCTCTACCCCTTTTCTCCCTTGCCTCTCTCCAGGACAGACCATCACCCTCCTCCTTATAGCTTCAACTTTGGATGTAGGTACATTAATGTTGATAATATCTGAAAATCGAAAAATATTTCCTTTAGAGCTGAAAATAATTATTTTTACCCGGGAACTCCACACAGAAAACTAGGTGGAAAATTCGTGCTGACAGAATTCACCTTTTAAGACATTTTAATACTTATGATTTTCACATGAAAGAAGCAAATGCGAAAGGAAAATCATGCATCATTGATGAGAGGTTTTCCGTCAAATTCGTTTGCCAAAGCGATTTATACTTAGTATACCTTTACAATATTTTCATTTTGGCAACGATTGGCTAACCCTTTTGGTGTTATAATCATGTGACCATGGAAACGATCTTATACATTCACAGTAGGAAATCCGCTTTCTTCTCTCCTCGATTTCGCGGCCTGTCCATTATATTGGAGATATCTGAACCGCTACCAGCTTGTAAATAACAACGCACAATAATTACACCTAATTTATTACCTTCAAATTAATGACGTATTTTGATAAGTGGCAGGCGGGTAAGACTTATCACGGGTGTAGTGCACCTGCCTGGTCATTAAAGATGGTGTCATTTTACAATATTATTCAAAATGTCGATTAAAACATTGAGACGTTTTAACAACCCGTTTATTATTGGTACCTACGTATCGCAGCACCCTATAAATTGATCACGAGAAATTCGATCCTTTTTATATGCCACGCTCGAAATATTTTGTGGAAATTTAACGATTGGTATAGTTCATATAAATGTTCATATAAACGAATAGAAACACAATTTAAGAAACATATTTATCTGTCGGGCCTTTTCAATAATTTCCTCATCTAATTGATTTAGTCAATGAAGGTTAATGAAAAAACTTCATAACAACTTAAAGGGCATCAAACTTTGCTACGAAAATGAAAAGGTTATTTTTATTAAAAAAAAAAAATATATAAATTATTATAATTAAATATAATTTAAATCTTCAAACTACAGTATAGTGGCCGATAGTGGATTTAACGAACTAACTGGTCAATTTTTAAATCCATAATATTGATGTGCAAAAGTTCTACGTCAAAAGGTACTTACACGCCCATCTTCACAGTAAACTTGTATAAATCGATATATGTAGGTACTTAATTTTGCAGTCTATGCGTCTCCATGTTATAACCTACTTGTTAGTTGGGAGCGGCTCATTGCATTGTGCCAGCGACGTGTGGACGGAACCAGTCAGAAAGTATTCGTTGTCAAGTATCTACAAAAGTAGATAAGGTTACCTGCTTTTAGTTTTCTACTCTCCCGAGACAATAATTCACTGCTCCCTGAATAAACTCGTATTTCTCTTATTTAAATTACAAAAGCATCCCTTAATTTTGACAAACCTTTCCCTTTCTCATAACTCTTGAAAATTAATGCGCCTACCCCGCGGCATCTGCCCTCTTTTCGCATTTTTTACCGTTTCATATATCACCGAGAAAACCGTCGTCCTTTTCCTACGTTACTTCGAAGACAGGTCTACGCCCGCCGTAAAGCCTCCCTACCCGAGGAGGGTGGAAGGTAGGGAGTGGAGGATTTACCTACATAAAATAATATATTATATTATATTCTCAGGAACCCTGATCCCGATACGGCCCTGGGAAGGCGGCTATGACGACAGAAAGGGGTTAGACAGGTCGGGATTAGGGCGTGATACAGCGAGATTTCGTTAGGGGATTACAAATTCGCAAATTTGCTAAGACGAACGTGTCTTGAAGTTTACCTACCTGGCCTATCGATTCGTCACTTTGGAGTTTGAGGAGATTCAGCTAGAGCGATTAATAATAATCATTTAAATTTGATAATTTAGAATTAATAGTAGATAATAAAATATATTAATAATCATGAAAAACATGCAAAGGATATATTAAAAGCTTCCTGACATTTGGTGGATAATAATATTACCAGGTAAAAAAAATCCTAAGCTTTTATCATAAACTAGTCGTTCCCAGCATGCGTTGCAAATCGTAGGTTCCCATTTGTCCCGTTCCCCTCCCGTGGCCCCATCCCCTCACGCGTTCCCTCTCCACCTTCCCCGCCTCCCACACCCCTCTCCCGCATCCCCGTCCCGCGAACCCCCCTCTCCCTCCCGCATTCCATACATTCAGACCCGGTGCATTCAGTTTTCAAACATTTCGCCTGCCACCCATTGCATTTTTTTATACAAGTTTCCTTGACTCCAGAGCTCAAAACTATATTAAAAAATCATTGCGGGCGTGCGCCCAACAACTCACCAAAGTTTCATCGCAATCCGATAAATTGTTTAGAGACCGCATAAGCTAAACTTGCATTAATTTATATATTTATAGAAAAAAGGAGTCATCAAATAGTTTAAAATAGATAGGTGGGTTTAGTACTATTTTAGTTTTTAGGTTTGTACATATATATCCTACTAGTGACTCAGAAAACATCAACACTTTTTTGATTCACAAGTTTTTGTGCATTGTAATTGCTTTATTGGTGTTTATGAGTAAGTTAGTAGTGTTTCTAGATTTTAGAAATGTATTATAAGTTTGTAAAGCGCCCTTGAGGTTATTTTTTCCGAAAACAGCGCTATATAAATCATCCAAATATTATTATTATTAACTCTTAATTACTCGCTTGGGTCAAAGCATTTTCGGATTAAAAAATGAAGCACTTGGCGCGGCCCGATTCCCCCCGCGCCCTCGCTAGCTTCATGACGCCCGTCTAAGTTTGTATTTTAGTAGCGACCAAGTCACGTCACGGGAGTGGAAGGACGCGTCGCTGCGCTCTTGAGCGGTGACTCCGTGCGAGTAATTACTGTTGCTTTACAAAGTACCAACAAAATGCAAGAAATGTACAAGATGTGTGCAATGATCACTCTGAAATATACTCAATAGTGTAACAAAAGTGATTCGGAGAGTTCCTAAAAAATACGAGTATTAACTATGATCTCAGTAATTCATGTTATTACTTATAGATATTACAGAATAAACAAAGCACTTTAATAATAAAATAGTTTCATTTACTTATATATTTCAATATATATTAAAAACTACTCATACTATTTGGGGTCATCTGTGACCCCATGCGAGCAGTTATGTAATGTTCTTTGTGCGAGATATTAAGGGTTAATTTGAGTATTGTGCTAGATATGTATGGAGGCTCCATCTAAGCCAGAGTAAAGTTAGCCTCCCAGAAACTGGGCGTACTGTATGTCACATGAGAACGAGTTGTTTCTTCGACTCGTTCTTATGTTCAACAGCTCGGCTGTGGAATGATTTGCCGGCCTCTGTGTTTCCCCCTTCCTACAACATAGGTCTCTTCAAGACCAATGTTCATTCCTTCCTCTCCTCAAAAAGACCCTCCACACAGCATCCCAGATGACATAGGCCCCGAGGGAAATTATTTTCCTCAAGGCCTCCGTAAAAAAAAAGATAGAGGGTACACTTTTAGATATAACTCCACTCAACTAAAATTGATGACAAGTGATGACTAGGACTGACTAATCAACTTGACGATCGATATATACAACGATAGGCAGAGAATATCTTCCGCTCTGGAATGGGGGGTTTCATATAATATGTCGGTACATATATTAAAACACGTATTAAAATGAAATCAAGTTTTATCTACATTTTCACGGGCTCGAACCCGCGACCTCCGTAACCAGTGCCAAGGATTTTATTACTCTCCCGAAGAGTTATTAATGGCAGTAAACAAGTTATTTGTGTGTTAACACTTCTACTTTGTCCATAAATTAATTTTATTAATTGTTCATAAATATGTTCATTTGTTGAATGCTACCTAAACCAAAAAAGACAAAGTTCAAACAAAATGAATGCTTCATGTACAAAGTATACGGGGATGATTTTCGTGTTAATATTATTTTTTATTCGATGATCCCGTTTTTAAAACAGCGTCATCTTTTGCTGCAAAACAAGTGATTCAAAATTTATAATTATTAACTAAATACCTACCTGGCTAATCTACTTTTACCTATAAGGCCTCTAACCTAGTTTTACCAATAAGGTAATATATTTAAACTAAATTATAATTAGTCAGAAAAAAACACGGTGACAGTATGAAACAAAACAGTGATAAATAAGGTCATGATTAATACGATCATACTGAACATGCTACCAGGTAAAAGTATAAAAAATTGCATATTACCAACAAGATTCAGATATATACTTATACTGAAAAAATAGCCTCTTAAATGGAGATACTTTATACATGGACGTAATATTCATCAATTGAGATCAGTTATTATTCACAGTATTATTTTGGATTATTTAGTGCAAATATTTATTTTTATTTATTTAACGCCCCGAGGGCTTTTAAGTGCTTGGTAGTACAATTAATTCATGTCAGATAATTTTGAAACAAATAAAGAAATAATAAAATAAGATAATAAATGCACACAAGGCATAAAAATACAAAAAAAGAAATACAGCGATTTTATAGGTTTACAAAAACAATAAAATATTTTACAAGATCCACAAAACTCGCCAAGTTGATATTAAATATTCATTCAATTTGCCCGGGTTCATGGGGTGAGGTTTGTCTAGGTCTTGGAGGCGGATGACCAGGACACACTGAACCCCAGATTCCTACCCATCCCTTAAACTCTTTTCCTTCCCAGAACTCTCCCCTTCTTCCTTTCTTTAAAAAAACCCTCCACACAGCTTCCCTAAAGATGACATAGGCCCTGAGGGAAATTATTTTCCTCGTGGCCTCCTGTGTGGAGCTCATGTAAAAAAATGTCAATATCACCTGAGTACTGATTTCCCATACTGTGAAATCGTTGTATCAGAGAGTAGGCAATGTAGTTCCGCTTATGAATGCTGCAGTAGAATAGTGTATTTTGTCGTGTTGTTACTGTGGGTATTGGTAAGTTTATGAGTTGCAGGAGTTCGCAACTGTCGAACTACAACAATAGTCAATATATGTGTCAATAGTGAAAAATTATCTGTATCTATCTTTATATTTGGTGTAATCATATTATGAATACTTAGATATATTTATATTGTAAATATTCATAAATATTCATAGTATTCGTGTGGCGCTTCCTCCTTCTTTAGCCATCACACATCTAGCTTGATGATGGATACTGTAACGCTGTCGGAGGAGGTAGCGCAACACGGCATAACACCCCAAAAAATATCAATAATAACATATAAAAAAAACTCCAAAACTTGTGAAAATCTTTACCAATAAAAACTCTTTCTATATTCATAATATTTTTGCAGAACAATAAATAAATAAATAAAATATGTTGGGTTAGGTTAGATGAGATTGGTTATTTAAATCACCTACATAATTTTTCTTCATTGTTATGTTTTCTAATGTTTCCTTTTCATCATGCATAAAAAAAAATTGTACGACCGGGATTTGAACTCGAACTGATAATTTAATTGTATTGTTTCAGGGGCCCTCTCGCGTCAGGGCTCCCCCGCCTCCAGCGGTTGCCCGGAGGAGGACGCCGACGTGGATGTGGAGCGGTGCTCCGATGGTGAGGAGGAAGGGCGCAGGGAAAGGGGGCCACCCCGTGCGCGCTCTCCCGGATCCCCCCGCTCGCACCGCTCCTCCCCGCACTCGGGCTCTCGCACACCCTGTTCAGGTCAGAATCACAATATTACTGTGGGTTTATCTTCAGTGAAAACAAGGAAAAAATATACATAGTAAAAATAACAGTAATAAAAACTTTAACAACAAAATAAATAACACTATTCACACAAGCATAGCTTTTCATGGGAGTACATCTTTAAAAAAATACATAGGTACAAAATTAGGAAGATGAAATGTTTATTGAAATACATGTTATATTTTTCTGTTATCATAAATTGATAAAAAAGGAACAGAAAAAAAGTTATCGAAAAGTATAAGTTACAGAAAGGAATTAAATTTTATTTTTTTATTTTTCGACACACCTTTATGTATAATATTTTAGCATTTCGACACCATATTTCATTATATAACATTATGCAAAATATAATATATAATTAAATTATTATAAATTCAAATGCATGTAGGTTTGTAGGTAGGTATATAAAAGTTGTCATAAGTTGCCTGGTTGATTTTTAATTTTTTTAATTAATTTTATTTTATTAATATGCGATGTGCTTCTGTCTGCTTCACATTTAAATTTAAAATTAGGTTTATATTATTTAGCATCGATTAAATTTATTGTGGAAGTTTGTTCAGAGCATCCATTACTCCATATATAAAAGTGTTTCCTAGGATTAGATGCAAAAGGTGTTTTGTTAATTTTTTTGAGTTTCCACGGAGATTTATATTTTTGTAGGTGGTGAAGATTTATTGAATGCCAACTACAATTTCCACATAAAATGACGTATTTATATTAACTTACTTTTCATAATTTTTTCAATTGTGGGTTTCCAAATTTGCACTTCGTGAGGTTAGAAAAAAACGAAAATTATGTCACATTTTTCACAGCTTCTTTTCTTTCTTCTTCTTCTTCCCAGGTCAATAAGCTATGTGATTTTTTTTTGAAAATTATTTAAATTTTGATAGAAATTATTTTAACCGTGTTCAGTATCTAACCAAACCTGAATAGCCAGGTACGTTCAAACCTTCTTTTTCTCTACTCATTCCCTCTTTCCACACTGCTGTCTGACTCACAATATTCCCGAAATGGGAACGCCGCGCCATGTGTAAATAATGCACCTATAGAGTAAAAAAAATGTCTCGGCACGCCACCGTTATGATCTGTACATACCTAATTAAGTACTCATTTTATGCCTTTAAATGAACTCTACGAATCACACGTAGTAAGTGTTGAATAAAACCTTTAAAAAGATTAGCAGATAACTACCTCTAAACATCAGTGTTTAAAATATGACAGACATATATTTCGATAGGAGGTTTTCAAAAAATGTGTCTTTATTTAGTTGTACCGCTGAAAGATCCATCGTAATCACAGACGTGTATTGTAACAGAGAAAGTAAGTTTTTTTTTACATTAGCTCCACACAGAAGGCCCCGAGGAAACAATATCCATAGGGGCCTATGTCATCTTTGAGGATGCGCCCTTGAGGTGATTTTTCACAAAAACGGCGCTATATAAATCATCCAAATATTATTATTATTATTATTATTATGCTGTATGTAGGGTTTTTAAGAGAAAGGAAGGAGAAGAAGATATGAGAAGGAAAAAGGTATGAGGGGTGGGTAGGAATCTGGGGGTCAGTGTGGCCAGGAGTGACGGATGTATGAATCTGTTCCTCACACTGTGGTGCAAGGCGATGGGTCGGGAGAATCCGGCTGGAGAGTTCAAAAGGCCTCCCTTAATCAGTCCCCTCCGATCCAGCCCGCCACGCAGTGGTTAGGCAAACGTATCCGCCACCAAATCCTAGACAAACCTCATCCCATGAACCCGGGCATCCCTACTAAGTCACCAAACGTAGCAAACCACTTGGGGTGAGCTGTGGCAGGGGTGTTGGTTGTCCAATAATGGTTCCCAGGGCGGCGGTACCCATACCCGCGTCCCAAATTAAGGTTACAACGAACTTCTGAATATTAGGATTGTAACATAAATTCAGCAACACGCTCTGAATCCTAATTTGACTAGATAATTCCAGTAAGGCGCAGTGTGCAAAGAAAATTAAATAATTAAAAAATGTGGGAATAATTTTAGATTTTCACGTCCAAAAAATTATCGTTATTTATTTTTGGGATGTTATGCCGTGTGGCGCTTCCTCCTTCTTTAGCCATCACACATCTAGCTTGATGATGGATACTGTAACGCTGTCGGAGGAGGTAGCGCAACACGGCATAACACCCCAAAAAATATCAATAATAACATATAAAAAAACTCCTAAAATTGTGAAAATCTTTACCAATAAAAACTGTTTCTATATGACAACATAACCCTTTTGGTAATACAATAAAATGGCAATTTTTAAATTTTAATATACATTGCACAATTATTCATACCCGAACTTGTAAAACTAGCGCCCTTGAGGTGGATTTTCCACGAAAACGGCGCTATATAAATTAGCCAATTATTACGCATACTTTGGTCATGGATCATTGCTTTGTACCTGGAAAATTCAATGTAATATTCTTGCAGATGCCGGCGAGCGCTCCTCCCCCTCACCTTCCTCCTCACCGGGCCCCCCGCGTGTTGCCCCCGCCCCCCGCTGCAACTGCGAGGACCTGCTGCAGGCCGACTGCCGTCTGGAAACCAAGGACTTGTGGGACAAGTTCCACGACCTGGGCACCGAGATGATCATCACCAAGACTGGAAGGTAGGAACCAACCAAACACTTTAACAGCCCTCTGTGAATGTACATTGATCAAACACTGACGTACCGAAGATCGACGGTTACGAGAGGATGAATTTTTGAATGATAAAAAATGACATTATTTTTAATGTTGGCTTGGTGGTCGATATCAAATACGACTGGAAATGAACATCACAAGAATTTCTGTATTAACAAGACTTTGATTTTAACAAAGTCAAAGAAAGATGAAAACAATGCCATAGAAAAGTACTTTTCTAGATTTTATATTTATGTAGGTTTATATCACACACTCTTTGCTAACCGGAGCCAGTAGGTCCAATTGATGTATATTGTGGGGTTTAGGGGGATGGGCAGGAGAAGGAGATGGGTAAGAGGAGGTGAGGATGTATCTGGCTGTTTACACCTTGTCACCAAACGCGCCTAAAGCCATTTTAATCAACTTTGCCTCTGATTCCCTTTTCCTATTAACCCGTCGATGAAAGATGCATTAGAAATTGTTTTTGCACATAACAAACATTGACCGCTCAGTGACTGAGTTGGTATAGCGTTTGGGTATCACCCATGCATCGTGTGTTCGATTCCTCGGCTAGCTAAGTCCTCCATCACGACACAATCAAAATTTTCCGCTTGCTGTGGTTATAGCAGTGGGATTTCAAATATTGTCAGGTTATACGTAACTTGGTAATGTTTGTCTTTCTTCAAAAAATATATATATTTGCCAAAATTATCATTGAAGAAGAAGATAACACCAATAATCTAAACGAAAATATGAAAGAGAACAAGACACAGAAAAATAAAAAGATAACGGTCGCAACTGCGTCTCGAACCCAGAACCTCTCGTCTTACTGGGACAAACGCCTCTATCAATTCGTCTACTGCTACATCTTATCAAACCATCATATTTGATGAGAGGTTTGTTAGAAGCGATTTGTGATTTCAGTCCCAGTTGCGACCGTTATTTTTTTATATTTCTGTGTTTTGTTTTCTTTCATATTTTCGTTTAGATTATTATTAGTGTTATCTTCTTATTTAATAATATATTACATTGTTGGAAATAACCAAAGATATTCAAATACAGAATAGATATGCCATGGTGTCCGCGCAAATGTCGCCGGACTACGGTCTAATTAGCGTAGTTTTCATACAAAAAGAATTTGTTCATTTTGTTGATTTTTTGAAAATGTGCATTAATATTGGTTAACAATATATTTTGAATAAGGAAAGAATTCGTTCATTTAGTTTAACGTTCGTTTGATTTATTCGTTAATTATTTGTTCTTTTAGTTTATTTGTTAATTGGTAAACAATATCGGCGACACCCGGAAGCGCAGACCCACATAGTAAAAACAGCAGATAGCACATCTACTTATATTTCAATATCTTTGGAAACAACCTTCAAAAGTTAAGAAAAGAGAGTTGTTTTAATAAAAATTGAAATTAATTAATTAAATAAAACAGTCGGTAGGTACCTACAGATTTGAGATTTAAAAAATCATGGTTAAATTATGATGTCAAAACCTAATTTATGTAAATCTATGTTAGAAATATCTATAAGCCAATTAATAATGTTATTGGTACAAGTAAGATCAAATCCTTATAGGTACTACTGCACCTCCCACCTATAAATGTTGCTTTTACTTTCCAAAATACACTCGTCAAAGAATACATTACATATTAATATTAAAATATTTTTCAGGATTAAATAACATGTGTTTACAATAATGTCCTCTGCGTGCGAACTCTATCTAAATTTCTTTAAATGGACAATATACAGTGTTAATTTCAAGCGACCTCCCAGGTAAGTATGGTCCTGTTTTCATTAAATTTTAGGCAGCATCGCGTTCATTTGTCAAAATATTGTACACATATTTTCGTATCGGTGATCAATGAACCGATGTATGCAATTTTTAGCCATAAGTTGTTTATAATTGTTTGCCTAGCTTGTAGTTTTTTAGATTTTAGAAATGTATTATAAGTTTGTACAGCGCCCTTGAGGTGATTTTTCACAAAAACGGCGCTATATAAATCATCCAAATATTATTATTATTATTAAGGGTTATTTTTAATTAATTACAACCCCAAGATAAATCTCCCTGTTGCAACACAATGAAGGCTATAAAAGTATCTCCCTCTCATAATTACAGCGATACATCAAGACGTGCAGTGTTGTGTTGTATCTGTAGCGTGTTTGTTCACCCCATCACCGGGAACAGTTTAGTAATGAAATTGAGTCAAGCAGCATCCCGTCCACTCGAACAATCAGTGTATCAATTAACCCTAGCATCCCTTTGAGATTACTCCACTTTGTTTTGTTAGGAGCAGGGCCGTGTTTAGGTAGCAAGATTCCATCGGCAAATAATTTCTTAATATTGGAATAATAATAATAATGTTTCTAAAAAAAAATTCTGGGATAATCGAAAAATTTGGTTCGAAAATGGGTCGCGTAATGTTATTTAAGTAATATGAATTTATATTTTTCCGAAAAATATTCTTCCAGGAAAATTTTTTAATTTTAAATTATGTTTAAATTTGGTGAAATTTATCTTATTGATTTTTATAGACTTAATTTGGAAAATTACTTCTTCCTGAGAAATTGGTAAATTGGAAAAAATTGGTCGCAGAACTGAGAAATTTCAATGAAAATTTGTTCATTGTCTTTGTATTTAATTCGTACAACATAAAATTTAAAAAAAAATTTATAACGTTATTTTCAAGTTCTGCAAGTATTTTAATATTTATTTTTGTTACAGCTGTTTCGGCTTACTAGGCTGGCAGTTGAAAATGGCCTTGTAAGCCTAAACAGCTGTGACTAAAATACTTGCAAAACTTGATAATATTAATAATATAAATTAAATTTAAAAAAAAACAAATTACAAGTTTTGAAAATTTTCTTTTTCCCATTTTCTCTTCGGGAGCTTTTTGAAAACTTAAATGGTTCTTTTTGAAAATGTAGATGCAGAGAATTTTTGGTTAGTAAGTCAAGTACGGTCCCAACATTCGTATAATTGTTGCACACTAAAAAAATATTTAAGCGATTCATCAACTATTATTATCACTGTTTTACTAATAATAATAATAGTAATTGGATAAATTATAAACCGCCGTTTTTGTGAAAAATCACCTCAAGGGCGCTGTACAATTTATTAGGAATGCTTAGGTTCTAACTAATTTTACTATTTACAAATGGATACAGAAACATGCTTACCTGGCAGGTCACTTCCAATAAACATTATGCTTAGAGAAGATACGGCTTTGCACGCGGAGGACATTACAGTTAACACACTGGACATTGCATGATTTTACATTATTTGCTACCCTCATCACTGTTAGTAATACATTAATGAATAGATTAGTGGCAATAGTAGAGTTGGTATTTATTTTAAAATACTGGAGAATTTAGGACTCTTTAGGGCTGGAGAATGTTCATGAAATGACCTTCACAAACGCTTAAATTTTTTTATTTTTTTATTATTATTACTATTTTTATTTTATTATTTTTTTCTCTACGTTTTTACAGGTTAGTTATTTACGGTGTCGCGGGCATTTAATGTGAAGGTGGAAGATTTTGAGTTTATGGATACGACTGTCAATGATTAGTACTTTGACTGTAATATGATTAGAAAACATTTTGTAATTTGGCTTCTAATTGAAGGCCTGGTATTCATATCCCTAAATATTGATTTTAAAATTTCCTGAGAGTTTGCAATAATTTGGAAACTTTGTAATCTCAAGGTCTAGCTAGAACTTGCAGAATGCACCCCACTAGCCAGCTAGCTAGATTACCCATGTCTAAATTCAGCCCTGTTGAGTGGAGGGGCAGGGGGAAGGGGGGGGTTCGCCTTGTTGACTGAATCAGTGCCTATACTGCCCCCCGGCCATTAATCTGATCGCGTTACGCCACTGGTGGGTGTTTAGCTATCTACCGTGGCACAATCTCCGAGTCTAATGGCTCGCAGTATCGCATCAATCTAAATCACTAAATGACTCATTGTTCCCTGCTCAGTGCTCCCCCCCCCCCCTCTGGCTGGACTGGGAGCTAGACCACTTGGGGATGCTGTTTTCTGGGGGGTTCTCAATCTGCTGCATTCTATAAATGTATATTATTATTTTTACGACATAAGAAAGAAAATACCATTTGATTATATTTTTTCTTAAATACTTCATATTATTGAATAATTACAATCTATCAATTAATTTTATTGAAGAAGACGATAACAATAATAATCAAAACGAAAATATGAAAGAGAACAAGACACAGAAAAATAAAAATGTAACGGTCGCAACTGGGACTCGAATCCAGAACCTCTCGTCTTACCAAGACGAACACTTTATCCAATTAGGCCACTCTCTTAGTAAACCGTCATATTTGTCAATCTAATATTTCAAATTTCAGAATTGATAATATTATCTTCGACTAATCAATCTTCATTGGAAACAATCGTTCGAAGAACTGGTTTGTAACCTAGATGGTGTCTCTGATAAATATATTATATTGTAATAGGTATTGACAAATATGACGGTTTGATAAGGGGTCTAGTATGGCGTTCGTCCGGTAAGACGAGAGGTTCTGGGTTCGAGTTGCAGTTTCGACCGTTATCTTTTTATTTTTTCTTTGTATTGTTCTCTTTCTATTTCATACAAATCTATTGTATGATTATAATATATAAGTGTAGCTATGTTAATAAGTAATATAAATTAACTTAAAAAATACTGCCTCAACACAGGCTAGCCTAGTGAGGCGGATTACGAAAATCCTAAATTTATAACTATTTTCTATTCTTCAAGTTCCTACTGTTCATGTTTACATAATTTTCTGTTGTTAACTTTTGTACTTATATACGCCATTTGTAAACATTAACACTGAATATGTACTTTTTTTCGTTGTTGTTATAAATCTTGCAAATTTTGTTTAATAAATATTATTATTATATTTTCGTTTAGATTATTCGTGTCTTCTTCTTCAATTGTTCCAAGTGTCGCAAATTTAAATAATTCCTTTCGACTCCTAGGCCTTAGACAGGTCAATGAAATTTATCTGTCAAGAAAGAAATTCAAAATTTAAAAATTAGATCATGAGATAATTGATCTTACTTCGATCTTTTCAGTTGTTGGAAGGTACTTGTTCTGTGTAACAGTTTGAATATCGCCTGCATAAGTAATCTGTTGCCCCGATCGCACCTTGAGTGTTAGTGTACCTACGTATGTCTGCAGTGTAAAGTTATTATTTATCAAAAGCTTTGATCACCTGCTGGTCGCTATTACTTCTCCTGCACTATAACTGTCCACCGTGTTTTACATAAATTACCAACGTCTGCGCCACATAAAATACAATCCGCGCAAACGCGGGGCGCTCCGATCAAAACACTTGTCCTGATCAAAACACAAATTATGAATAGCATCTACGTGCGTATGCAATAAGACTTCATGCTGCTTTCACCAATTATTACTGAGAAAACGCTAAGCTAACAAAAAAGTCCACAATCAATCGAAGGAAAAAGACATTTTTTGTATTATTATATACCTACTCGTACTTGCTGGGGTATCCGGCTTCGCACAGGGAGTTGATACGAGATTGAACTGACATTCAAATCCACGACGGATCTTGCTTTATATAGGTACCCCTACCAATGGGTAGCCCCACCCATATAAAAAAGGCTTCGAATGGTCTACAATGTTCCAGAATATTCCACAACATGCGAGAGTGTTCTTGAATGTTCCACAATGATGTTCCCGATTTCCTATTCCCGAACATTCTAGAATGTTCAGGGATGTTCTGGGGTATTGTGGTTTTCTTCAGAATACTCTCGAATGTTCTGGACTGTTCTAGAAATTTCTAAATTGCGAAACTTCCAGCACTTATATCTTCAATAGCACGCCCTTCAGGTAAAAACGGGAACCTTATTTATGGATGGGGGATAGAGGGCTTCCAAACTATATAACTCCCTTGATCATTCCGGGACTTGTTTCTGAGTTTTAGCAGGACGCACACTTTTGTACACTTTATTTTATAATATTTATTGATTACATCAATTCCATGTATATATTGATTATATATACATGGAATTAATTCTATCGGGCTCATTAAATTATTTTTTATAACTTGAAAACAGTTAGCGACTACGGATGCGAAATAATGATGCATTCTCTAAGGAATTCCTTGAGTTTGAGCTCAATAATCTTAGCACGGTGCGGTAGGATCTCCTATAGGCGCTAGGAATGACTATGGAAGAAGGAATAAATTTAGCTGAAGAGGTTTCCTTGTAAATGCAAATACACGTGAAACATTAAAATCTCTAATGGCCTATCCTACATATCTTACAATTTAAAGTAAATTAAATAAAATATCTCACATCTATACTAAATACTTGATATATCTTTTGGATACAAAAATAATTTTTCAGTTTCGTTGGGTAATTTAACCTCAAAATCAAGATTTGCGTGAAACGGGCCAAAACAGTCCGCGCAAACGTTCCTCTTAAGGCGCCGTATCCCCGCTCAAAGAGAAGAAGATGGAGAGGTATGTAATTAAGAATGTTGGAGAGAGTGCGCTAATATCTAAAACGGTAAAATTAAAGCGAAAATTGTGAAAATGTTTAATAAAACACTCGCTTAAAATAGAGCAAAAATCTCTTGGGGATTGTCTAAAACAGCACTAAACACTGTGAATTTTTTCATTCATACCTATAACTTGTAAAATAACTGAAACAGACGTGAAAATAATAATTTTCGGAGCATACTTTTCGGAGCGATTTTTTTCTATTGAGGAAATTTCATATAATTTGCGTTTCGGCGTGGGGCATGTATAGATATTATCTTCAAAAATAATTTTATTTTTTTTAAGAGCTTAAAATCATCAATTGTTTATAGGGTGATATGTAAGAATAGATAGAATAGAAATACGGGTAGTGGCGGTTTAAGTCAGCAAATTGTCTTTTTTTATCCAGGATTTTAAAACGAAAAATTTTCATGGGGAGGGGTGACAATTTTACTTTTCGCACAGGGCACAAAACACCGCAGCTCCAGCCCTGCACGGAAATGCTGCCGATGATACGATTATCCACATTCAGCAGGTTGGATTGTTGGTTCCTATAATATCTGTGGGCTGTTTGGTCGGGTATCCAATTCATGTCCTGTCTCGCCCGTTTTATTGCGTACTGCCCGCTTAGCTATTGTACATTCGGATGGGCCATACGTTTCCACGTTTGACATTTTTACTAGTTAGTTCAACACCTGAGAACCGCTCGTATAAATCCTAAGCGAGTTTTACGGGCAGGCCGGAATATAAAATATATGGTCGCCTAGATGAAATTTCATAAATCAGGGTGCGCCTTAAATTATCCTAAATGGTGTTTTGTCATATACGATTTCTATAGCCCAGGGGAATTCAATCGTGTAAGACTATATGATATTGCTATAGTCATATACCATCATGCCTGAAATAGGCAAGCGGTTGATTATGGCTTGGTGAATGCCTTGACATACAAAATTCAACACTTACAACTTACTTTATTCTTCAAACCATTTTTAGGTATGTAGGCAGGCACCATACATCATTTTTTCAGCTTTTCGGATGCGTGATATTTTTTTTGTAGTTAAAAATGTTATCAGTCTTATTTCAGTACTTTAGTAGTTAGGTACTTTTGGTCCGCCTGAGATTCACCTTTATAATTTTTTTATTTAACATATTTGAGAAAGATGGATCAAACGGAATATGTATAAAATATGTGAACATAATATCATTTCATAATTAAATTTCAAATGATCAATTTGTGTTGTGGTTTGTTTACAGATCGCCAAATGGATTTTTCAAAGCTCCGTAGCTCATAATTAAAATGACAGAATGAGCTGAAAACTTTGCCTTGAACACGAAATTCCAGCCAGAAAACACTTTTCGAAATGATTATTTAATTTAAATAAATGAAGACAATATAAGCGAAACTCAATCGAAAATCTGGAAACAGAAAAATCAGAAAAACATATTGACACCTCTGGGACACGTACTTATATTGCTTATATTGTCTTCATTTATTTAAATATTACAATTTGAGGTTTTACTCATAAAGTTAAAATAAAAAATAAAAGATTATTTAATTATTTATTTATTAACGCGTTTTTAGGGGTTTTTACGTATGTATCTATGTATAGTAAAAATTATACAAAATTTATTTTATATAACTGAAAAAGAATGTCTTGGCTGCGAAATGTACGAGAGTTGACCGGCATTAGAAGTGTGGAGGAGCTACTCCAGGCACCGCAAGACAGAGAGACATTTTCCAGAGTGATCGCCAACGTCGGAGGGACCTGATAGGGCACAAGAAGAAGAAGATGACTGAACTGCTTTAGTAACAAAAATTTGTATTTTTTAGTAACAAATTGAAAATGTCCACTGAATTGGTAGATATAATTATTTCACTCTATTAGTATTCTGGGCAAAGAGGAATACATGTGGTAGTTAGTTCCAGAATTTCTAAAGAGATCCCAGAGTACACCAATTTGCCAGAGCTCACCGTTCAAGAGTTTTTGTTAGATTAGTAGTTTCAATCAGATTTCTGATTCGTTATTGATAAGATAAGTGTGTAGCAAATTTATGCAAAAAAACCATTTGCACAAAAACAATGCATTTTTCAAGACGCCATGCACAACAAATATTGTTTTATCGTTAATGATTTGTAGATGATCAGAAATTTTCGCATTTTTAAGTCGTTTTCAATATCTTGTGCTTGTCAACAGTTTAATTTTTAACCTCTTCACAGCTTTTAAATAATAAACTTCAACGCGAAGGTTTCCTTAATTTTAATGTCCTTATGCACCCTCGTTAGTCAATAGGTGCGTACGGACCAAACAGTGATAAAGTTGTCCCTCGGGTTGATTTAGAGTCACAGTTTTTATTGTTAACGGACACCTGTTCCTCATAAAAGAAGAATTTCTATTGTCACATTTCGGTCTCGAAAGCTCAATAAATATATATATTTTTTTAATTTTATTACCACAACACCTTCGTTTTATGTTAAATATTTTCGACCTGAGCCCATTCTCCCAATGTTGCAAAGGGTCCAATGAATAAATTCTTGATTTCAAATGTAAAGGAAAGCATAAAATATTTATTTCGAATGTCAGCAAATATAACGAAATGACGTAATTCAAAGAATTAATCTGTTAAATGATGGCATAGATGTATAAAAAAATCATTTATAGCGAATAGGGTTATAACCAACCAATCAAAAAACACGTAAATCTTTTTTTTTGTAGCTTTCGACACGATTTTCGAAAATTCAAGTTAGATAAAAACTTTTGGTAGGTGGGCACCTAATAAAAACATTTTTCTTCTTAATAATATAATAAAACATATATAAAACTTATGTCAACTTAATTTATTTTTGACCGTAACCGGTTTCAACCTGTCAAATCCATCTTCGGACTGGTATAAATAATTCTTAATCTACTGACTAACTAACTAACCATCACGCCGTTTCCCCGCAGGGGTAGGCAGAGAGGACGGACCGCCAAACAACTCGGTCTTGGCACACACTCTTTGCTTCACTCACATTCATACATCGTCTCATACATTCTCTTCTATTATTCTGACTTTTGACATGACCCGACTCAAGTATCTGGTTCACTTGATCGTGCCATGTCTTCCTCGGGCGTCCCCGACTTCTTCTACCATTCACATTCGCGTCGTATATTCTTCTTACACTACTTCCTTCGTTCATTCGCTCTACATGCCCAAACCATCTGAGGGTCCCTTTCTTAATCTTACTCATTATGCTTACATCAGCCTTACATTCTTTGAGGATATCCACATTTCTCACACGATCATGCATTGTTTTACCACACATACGTCTCAGGGATCTCATTTCAACAGCATTCAGTTTACTTTCATCCTTCCTCTGCCAGTTCCATGCCTCACTGCCATACATCAGGGTAGGTACCAGGACTCCATTGTGGACTGCTAGCTTCGCTTTTTTTGACAGTTTTTTATTAGCGCCAACGGCATTCAGTCCACCATTAATGGAGTTACCGGCATTCACCCTTCTTTCAATATCTCTTTCAGCCTTCCCATCTCTCGTAAACATACTACCCAGATACACAAACTCATCCACCTGCTCCAAGTATTCATCATTCACAACTATGTTGCATACTGTTTTCGTACTCTCTCTTTTAAACACCATGACTTTTGACTTACGGTTTAATCTACTGTTTATATACATAACACATAACATATGAGGGATAGGGAGAGGGATAATCTACATTCTACAAGGTTATAGTCAATTTATATGTTTTTTTTTTTTAATATATGTTGCCATTCCTCTTCGACAATTAGATTTTTTTAGTTATTTGGCTATTAGCAGTAGACATAATTATTTGGAGTAAATGGGGTTAAGACACGGACATATGAATATACATGGACCTGCCCTAAGTGATAAAAACGTATTATTTCCCCCTCCACATGGCGCCGGCTGAAGCACCTCCTTGGAACCGGCTCGCTCCATGGGGAGGGGATAGAGCCTCGCTTGAATCTAAAATGTGTGACGTCATCATTCTTGCCGTGAACAGCTAGAAGGTAACATCCATACATTTAACGAAATACAACGCCAAAACAGTAGCGTATTCTATACAATATATCTACATATCAATGTGCACATAGCGAATGTGGGCGGTTCTCCAGTGTGCTCATCGGTGGTTACAGGGGTAAGTAAATTATGAAACATTTGTAATAGTGTTTTAACTAAACACGGCAACAAAATATTGCTATGTGTATTGGGGCGAGTCTTTTTGAGGCGAGCATTTGACCTTAGCAAATATGTTATTATCGTGGCAAGCAATTCGCGCTCCCATGTAAAAAGGTCTATTCATTCAAAGCAGATTTTGCTTTTAAGAACTAAATGGTGATATTGTAATGCGAGATGCCTATTTACTGTCAGATTGATTGTATAACGAATCACAGTCATCTTTCCCCTCTTCCCCCTCCATGGTTTGGTTTGACCCCTCACCCGTAACTGCTTGTCTAGTCATTTGGATGTCTATGGGTTAAGAGCAGTAAATGGTTGTTTTAACTTATGAATTGAGATTCCGGAAAGACAAATCTCTTGACGCCTGAGCTCACTTGTGAGAAATACAGAAAAATTTGTGCACAATAGTAAAAATTTGAAAAGGTAGGTAGAAATACAAATATGTTATCATGGTATTTAAGTTTATTTATTTCTCACTTCAAATAATATAACTTCTTTACCCTGTTCTACGAGTAAAATGGCCTCACTCACCAATTCACACACGAGAAATGTTTCCTGTATTGTGTTGGGTATTTTTGTTTAAAAAAAAACTTTATTTTAATTAGCTTTAAGAAACATTTGTTTTCTTTTTTAAATCCGTTATACAGATGCATTTCAAACATTAAAAATATATTATACTGTCTACGAATGAAGCAGTTGTTGTTTTGCGTATTTTTTTAATATAATTTTAAATCCATTTATAATAATATGATTACAGGAATGAAAAATGAAACTGGTTTCTGTTATATTATATTCAGTAAAAGTCTCCTGCCAGGACTTTGACAGGTTGGTTGAGAGTCGTTAGTGCGGCTGTGTGTTGATACCGTTGGGGTCACCAAGACATCGAAGCTTTTACTCACACTGGCGTAGCTTTGGGTGTTAAGTAACTCACTTTGTAAGTTTTTATATAAATCTGCTGCCGTGAAAATATTATTCTATTGTTGCAGCCAAATACAACATGATTGTGTTGATATTGATTGACAGAGCAGGGGTGCATCGGAAAAAGATTAAAATTTATGCACGATTACGGGCGGCAAATGTTCCAAGTGGTTTTCTGCGTTTGGTGAGTTCATTGGTGAGTTTGTTAGCAGGGGTCTGAGATTTTTCTAGGTTTTGGCGGAAGTTGCGTTTGCATAGATACCTACTGGGCGGCGTGCTGGATTGGGAGGGACAGATTGAGGGAGACCTTTTGACCTCTCCAGCCGAACTCCCTCGACCCATAGCTTTGCACCGCAGTGGGAAGAATGTATCTTTTCAATGTCACTCCTGGACACACTGACCCCCAGAATCCTACTCACCGCTGATGGCTTTTGCTTAACAGAATTTCCTCTCCTTCATTTCATTAAAAAGACCCCCCACAAAGCATCCCCAAAGATGACATGATACGCCTCGAGGGAAATTGTTTTCCCCAGGGCCTCCTATGTGAAGCAAATATTAAAAAAAACTACCGAAAATATTTACCTACGTTTAAATTTAGCGTTTTTTTGACGTGAATTTCGGACATCATTGTATATACTGCTCCCAATTATTCGGAGCCAATGGGACCGTGACTTCACCAATTGGAGTTATTGTGAGGCTGAAGAGAGTGGGTTAGGGAAAAATACGGAAACATTGTAAAAGAAACGTGTATTAAGATTTGATCAAAAAATAGTCCAAAAATCCCTAATAAATAAACTGGAGCATTTGGTTTCTCAGAACAGGCAGTCCGCCTAGTTGGCAATTAATATTGACCTGACAAGACAGATAGCAATATAGAACTCCAGTCCAATTTTTTAATTTTTTTTAATGACTTCCTTAAATACCTCCTATCTTAAATAACTGCATTTTTATTTTTATTTTTAGAGTTAGTTTTAATAGTTAAAATAATTGTCAAAGTTTTAATTTTTCACGATCCCCCAAGACCACCGTATGTACGGTGAATCGTGTGACGTCATCACTCCTGAAAAATTACTATAGGATTGGGCAATCAGCTGATCAAGTGCCGCCATTTTGAAGCATTCTCCCTAGAAGTAGCATTACTATTTTTTTGTGCAGTAATTTTTCAATATTTTAAATAATAGAAATAAACTAATAGAGATACCTCTATTTTTGATACTGAATTATTTAGGCTTAAATATTATTTCAATAAACACAACAACTAAATCTCTATAAACAGTACGAAATAACGAATAACATGAAATGTTGGTTATACTGATGGCTTATGTCATACCTACACAATCAAAGATTTCAATACAATGACTGGTGACGCGTGACGTCAGCACTAACCATTCAGTAATACCAACTTTACAGTGTGTTTTGACGAGTGGTTTAAAAATGCACTTTTTAATATTTTTTAAGAACTTTAGGTTGAATATTATGAAATAAAACTTATATATTCAGAATCAGCGTTTATTGGTCTACATGAACATATTTTTTTAAAGCCATAATATTTTTCACTGGAGTTCCTTATTGTACACATTTTTATTATATTTTCAGTTATTGTACAATATTATTATGATGTTTCTGCTATATAAAAGTATCTAACGTAATGTTATAAATAAATTAAATATCAAGGGGTTTCCCTGAGATCTGCTGTCATCGAGTTTGCCCAACTTCCTGATAATGATATAGAAACCTTTCCAGGGTCAAATCAAGGAACATTATTGCCAATTTAGTTGAAGAAATAATATTTGGTTTGTCTAATAATTTTCAAACAATTGGTGATTAACTTAGTGACCACTTAACTCATGAAATATTAGATATAATAGTTCCAGCGAGAACTCGTATCTACGCACATTATTGAGGATCACCCTTATATCAAAACGAAAGAGACAGAAGAAGCTAGAACGATAACGTTACGCACGACTTCTTGCTGGGACTAGTTTAGGTACTAGATAGCTAGCTAGCAAATATAACCTAATTATTGAATGATTATCGAAGGTTTTATCAAAATATATATTTTAGAGTCTTTGAATAGATTCGCGAAATCTTCGTAAACATTTTATATTAAATTTCTAATGTGTAAATGGAATCTTGAAGATTTCTTTCGACGTTTTCTTTAATCCAACTGAACTTTAATCTCTTCGTATAAAATGATTATTTTTATAACGTTGCAAGAAACGGATTTGATTTTTTTCAAGCCACGGGAGACGTTCCCATCTGTTAAAGGTCATGGGTAAATATTTGGGTCCTGTCTATAAAATTTATAAATCCATAAATATCCGTCCACAATCCATTATAATATCTCAGTGGCTTATGAATCGAAATAATTAATCTTGAAGCGCGTGACGTTGTTGACACCTGAACAACAATTCAACAGCAACTGCTAATAAACCGATACGTAACACGTATTGTTAGCCCTGTGAATATACCTCATAAGGCTGTGGGCACTACCATTGTTAGAAATACAACAATGCAGTCAATGAGGTATATAATGGTCGACCAAACCACAAAACTAACTACTTATGATTCATCTCAAAATTAACCACGATGTAATAAATCTCTACCATTATCTCCAGCACTTCTTAATCGTTGATAGTTATAATCAGAACCTTTCTATTTTGGATGTAGAGATGTTTCAGTAAGTTTGCAAGAAGTTGTTCACCTATTCTCGCACCGTTGTTGTTAACTTTTCACAATAATAATTTGATGTTGTGAATAATGTATTATTTGCATGGTTAGCTGATTTTCGAGTTTCCAGTTGCATACTTATTGCAGATATTCATTTAGTTTTTTTATCTTGTTTGTCATCGGCGCTTTACAAACTGTGGGAAGCGTTATTAAGTGAATTAATTCATTAATCCAGGAAATGCAGTCTCATAATACCTATTGTCTTGCTACTAAAATAATTAATTTTGGCCGTGTTTTGCTTTCTTTCTCAGATTATCCCAGATCTTATCCCACTTTGTTGATCAGTTAGATAGATGCCGAAACTGATCAAAAATCTTTATGTCATGTAAAGATTTTTCATACGCACCACCCTACGTTTTTGTACCTTTTTTGAATTTATTTTACCTCTAAAATATTTTTAATGTGATATAATTCACAAATATTTATTAGTCGTTGACTTGAAACATTTATAAGGTATCCTACCGGCTGCGCCACTTTGTAATAATAGCCACTAGTGGAGAGCTCCTGAAAACTTCGGTCACTTTCAGCACAACTCGGCAACGAGACCATGTGATCCGAATTAGACTAATATGCTAACGAAACACCTTGGTCAAAAAGTTTTAGGACTTTGTTCATAAAATCGAAAATAAAAGTTTATTCATGAGAATCGATATGGTTACCTGCAAAGCACTTACGCCAGCGCTTGACCTAATTCTCCAAAAACTGCTGGTACTCAATTTTCAGTATGTCCATCAAAGCCGTTTTCGATTTTTTCATGTCATTCTCTCGGGCGTTGTAACGCGCTCCGCGAAGCGGTTTTTTGAGTCTATTGAACATGGAACAGGAAAAAGTCGCAGGGAGTCAAATCAGGCGAATTCGAAGGTTGCTGGATACCTAGTATTCGTGTTGTTTTTGGTCAAAAACTCATGGATAAGGATCGCACTGTGCGAACGTGCATTATTGTGATATTAAATTGATGCCATTTTCAGATTATATTTATATTTCAGAAGTGAGGGAAGTGTCAATGACAGACGTGGTAACCTAAAAAAAAATAATTCCAATCGGGTTACTAACAGCGTCACACGGTTGCCGGTCCTAAAACTTTTTGATAAAGCTGGTGTACTAGATCATGTATTATTAGTAGATCATGTATCCTGTATTATTGTACTAGATCATTTATTATTAGATCATCGTAATACACTACACATTTTAAGGAATTAAGCTTGTTACACACGAGGACTGCAATATGTGTAAAAATCTGTGAGTTTTGTTTTTGTAGATCAATGCAACTATTTAAGGCTATGGAGCTTTGAAAAAGATTTATGCTTTAAATATTTCTAACAAAAATTGTTTAGATCTTCTGAGAAGCCGAGTGGTAGATAATGCAACGTATATAATAGTAATATTATAAGGAAATGACATTGGGTGTTCCGTGGTCCGTAGTTAGTTACTAGGTTACCTTATTCAACATCCACTCAGTTAATGTATTCCTTGTAAATCTAAATCATTTTACTAAGCCGACGTGAATAAACACGTATAAGAGGCCCCATTCATTGTTCGTTCAACACACCGACCAACGGTAGACCGGTAGCACGAGGCGAACAAACCAAACCGGTACTGAACCGGAGTCAACCGTTTCCAAACAGTTTCAGTAGCGATTCAAAGGAATTAGTGAGCATTTTGTTGAAGGCAAATGTTACTAGAATGGTGGCCAGTTTTCAAAAGTGACAAAATATTTGGTATAATAATTCAGCTACTAAATTTAGCAACAATGCATAATTTATTGAATAGAGCTTTATAAAAGTGAGAAATTCCAGTAAATATAAATTATGACTAAATAAACTACGATTCTGAACACACAGGGTGTAAAAGCACGTTTTTGATTTTAACTAACAATTCCTGAGCATTTTTGAAGTGAAAAATGTAAATGTCATTTTGCTGTCCGACGATATATATATATTTTTTTTTTCACACGTCGCTTCTGATCTCATTTATAGGGACGTGTACAGATACCCGAGGGGTTTGAGCGCTTCGCACGCTATTTCGTGTGTTACCGTGCTGATAGAACGTGACGCAATACTTATCAAGTGAGCGTTAGGCTATAAACGCGCTACTCTTCTAAAAAAACAATTATCGGACGGAAAAATGACATCAACATTTTTTGCCTACTCCAAATATGCTCACGAATCGCTGGTTAAATTCCTTCGGGCACATGCTGTTAACCCTATATAGTTATTACTGCATTTACAGTATATAAATTTAATTATATACGATTTTTAATTTCTTTTTACGTAAACGCTCGGTTCTGACGTCATAGTCAACTACGTGACGACATCAGATACAAAACATTGATCAAAACTTTAACACACCGAAGTATTTCTCTCTAAAAATGAGCTTTAAAAAACTGTCTCAAACATCTTAGAAGGTCAATATTATACTTGCAATCTATTTAAATTACGATATAAAATCATTTTAATGTTTAATTACAATATTAGACCTCAGATCAATATTTTCAATAGCTAATGTGTAATTTTTAAGGATTTTTTCTAGAACGGTTCGCATTCATCCAGGGCTGCCCAAACTGGTAATATCTACATCCAGGTGATGTTCCAACTTAATGGGCGACAATTATTACAATAGCTATAGTTACTTACCGGGGATGCTTGAGCGCGTCACGCGAAACCCTCATCAGTAGTAGCCCTGCACTGTAGACCGCCTATACCTAGAAGGTGAAACAGGGTTGCCACAAATTAAGTGTAGGTTAAGTAACTGGACAAAATGATTATTCATGTCAAAATGTACCTTTTACCTAATAATTTTATTTCAGTGGTAACTTTTATATTCTTTGTAAGTACCTAGGTATTATTTAAAAATTTAATCATTTCAAAAATAATATAAGGTAAATATATTTGCGGCATGTTACAGAATGGAAGATACTCTTAGTATCGACTTGTATAAGACCATCATTCAGAATTGAAATGTTGCTTGATATGGCTTTAGCCGTGTTTGATGACTAGAATTGAATAGCAAGGTGCTTTCCCAGCATCGTCTTCCCCATCTCCTACAACTCCAAAATACCTTCAGCCTCATAACATATGGGGATGTCATAGTATCACTGGCTCCGGGCGGATATGCGCGGTTGAGACTCTTCTGCAGTAGGTATTCACATTATGAAGGTCTGCATTATGAAACGGAACATTTTCAGTCGAAACCATTTTTCAGTTTTTGTATTTTAACACTTATTATAATTCATCATATTGGCCCTTTGGAATAACAAGGTTATCTGTAGCCGTAACGTCATGCGATAATGGGATCTATAGTAGGTACCTAAGCTACTTTAGAGTTCATTATCGCATGACGTTACTGCGACAGATGGAACCTTGTTATTCCGAAATGTCGATATCTTAATCGTTAATCGAACCTTCAACAAAGTTCTGTGAAAGTTCTATTCAAGCTCTATGATTAGCCAAGGGCGGATTTAGACAGTATTTTTGTGTACTGTGGAGATTCCATCACAGTACTGAAAACTGTCTTTATTAAACATTTTATTTTTCCATTATTTTGACAGTATGATACTTGAAGTTTTTTGTCCGTCCACCCCTTGTGCCCCTCCCAGAAAAAAATCCTGGATCCGCCCTTGTGATTAGGTATTTTAGTTTCATGAAGCAACTGGCCTAAATAACAGAACTTGAATAAAACTTTCACAGAACGTGAAAATTTACTTAAAATTTTTATTAATAAATTGTTCAATTTTTTTTAAACAAACTCGTCCTTAGAGTTCAAAACCTGGAGCATTGATTATAAACCAAAATCATGTGATTCGATAATAAAAGCTCTAAAACGATGATATCTTTGATTTTTTTTCTTGAATTTCTGGCCAGGTCAGTGTAATTATTTTTAATTTGAAAACTTATCTTCACATTTAACCTGTGAAGAAGACAATTTTTCTTTTTTTTTTCTTTTTTTCAATGCTAATCTCTCACACTTATCAAAGTTCGTCACGTCAACATTCATAAACGTGAATAATTTTTAATACTTGTGCAGTTCACGTGACAACAAAAATTGCCAGCGGTGTGAACCGACCCTATTCACACTGCTCGGAAGATCCGACTTTTAATTCGCCTGTGGGAACGCGCCGTGTCTGACGAGGTGTTACTTCTTTATTGGTTTTGTTTTTTCTACCTTATAAGTCGGTAATTAGGGACAGCCATGCAGCGCACGACATGAATGCTCGCCGGTATTACCGGAGAACGGCAGCCATCGGCCTTACTTGACGATTGTTTGTTTCGTGTGACATGGCACTTTTTTCGTTAATTCGAAATTAAATCCGATATGTATCAGATAGTAAAAATTTCTATTTGATTGTTTTAGAAATGCGATTTTTTAAAGCTTAATGGTTAAGGCGATCCACTAGTTCAGGAAAAAATCGAAATCGAAATTCACGCCCTTTATGGGAGGAGTTTAAAAATACTTGAGAAAAAGCTTTTGGAAAGGTTGGAAAAGGTATTGAGAGTTTTGTTTTACAGGTTGATTTCGCAAAGGCCTGTAAAAAATATTAATTCCTGTTTTACGCATTGTTTACTGTAATAAAACGGAAATTTAAAATTGATTTCACGAAATCAAGCGACGCGTCGATCTCCCGCTCGGGGCGTGACTGAGGTTTGGCGACTGTGGCGTGAACAGTAGTTCTTCGGTGGACGCCACAGGGTTCACTTTGAAAAACCGAATTCGTCGACTAGCGGCCGTATTGTAAAATAACAACGCGAAAATGCATATTTTATTTTATTTTGGGAAGATTGGGTGTAAATATCAACTTTTTTTGCGATCATTATAAAATAAACTGAATTTGCCACATTATACAATAAAACCATAACCGAAAAAGGGGTTTATAAATAGGAGAGTTTGGACTTGAAAGTGTGTTTTTTAGACCTTTTACTTTATTTTTTTTATAGGCTTATTAAAAGACTTATAAAAAAAATGACCGATATTTTTAAGGGCCAAGGTATGTTCTACACGCAGTATTTAATTGAAGCATCTACAATACTTCTAAGCGATCCAATTTTCAAAACAAAAACATATGATATTGTATGATTTTTCATTATTTACTATGGCTTCATCTTAAAGAAATGTTAATAAAGATAGAGATTTTTTAATAAAATATTTTTTTTAGATGTTTATATCAATCTGTTGTTGTTTATGCGAGCCTGTTGTTATAATCGTTAAGAGAACCGTTTTGTTTGTCACGCCTAAATGAACGTGGTTTTCTTCAACAATGGTATCTTAAATAATTTAAAAATTGGTGTTCCTATTTAATACGGCCTGCGTGGTCAAGGTGCAGGCCACTCGACCAGCGATCCGGAGGTCGTGGGTTCAAATACTGGCCTGCGCAAGTAAATTTTATTTGATTGATTAGTGTTTTCACACTTTAATCGTTTCAGACTTGAAACGTTGCTTGAAATGGATTTAGCCGTGTTTGGTGACTAGCTATGAACATCCAGGTGCTTCCCCACCTTCTTCCTCCCATCTCCTTCTTATCCCAAGTTACCTTCAGCCTGACAACATACCTCAATTAATTGTGGATGCCATAGTTTCACTAGCTTCATTAGTTTCACTATCTTTAATTAACACATTTCATTGCAATCTTACTAAAGTACTTTGGAAAATCACTCTCCATCACGTAGGTATAGTTAGTTTCGCATGTTCTTCCTGGATTTTTCACATGGTTTTTTATTACCGTGTAGAATATTTATTATGCAAAGAAGGTAATATTGCAGAATCCACTGAACATCTTAACAGTTTTCCAATTATAGTAAATTGTTTAAATAATTACATCCGCGATCAAGCGATTCTTGAAAATAATAACAGCGAATAATAACTATTTTGCAACCCATAGGTGAGTAACTTCAAAGGTTGTAACTTATATTATAAATATAAGTAATAATTTTAATAATAAATACGATTATTTATCTATAGATTTTTTACAACATTACACATTTGGTTTATTTATCATTGATTCTATTGACGAAAAGGTCACTGCCCAGGTATAATTCAGGATTTCTCCAGGAATTTGTCTGGTTTTCAATAGTGTCTCTATAATAATAATAATAATAATTGGCTAATTTATACAGTGCCGTTTTCATGAAAATCAGCTCAAGGACGCGGTACAAAGAAATATATAAAAGAATTAATATTACCGGCTTATAACTAAGATTTACAATTAACTTATATCTAAGACTTATAGCTACTTATATTAAATACATATATTTTTTATTTAATATAATATAATGGTATCAATTACATGTTTATATACAAGAAATAAAGTTTTTCTTTTAAAATACATTAAATAATAATACGTATTACACCTTTTTTAAGAGCAGAGCTCGAGTTAAAAAGGCGGATAAACGCAGTTTAACCACAGTTTAAAATATATATATATATATTTTTTATATATATTAAACAAAAAATAGATAATTAACAGTAAATAAGAAAAAATATATAAATAACTTTTTTTAAAACTAAATAATAGATAAGAAATAAAAATACCTACCTACCTAGTAATATAAATACCTACCTGGTGAGAGACCACCATTCAGAGTCGAAACTGGTTTGATATGGCTTTAACTTTGTTTAGTGACCAGAGCTGACAAGCCAGTTACCACCTATTTTCTGCAGTCCCACTATTTTCCTATAAAGGTAGGTAATGCAGTAATTGCACTTGCGTCGGACAGCTAGAACTCTTGTGCAGAATCACGTAAAACGAACAAAAAATGTAATAAAAGCTCTAGTGTTCATCTTTCTTATAAACGAAGCATCTAATAAATATGTATTTTTTCATGTTAAAACAATACTAAAATCATTCAGGTGAAGAATCTGCATGCAAATCGTGTCATTGATTGCCTTTTTGATTTCGGGGTTAGGTGGTGAACCCATGTTTCAACCCAAAAAAGCCTCGCCTTGGTTGGAGAAACGATTCGAAGAGATCATAGCGTTTTCTACACGATTTTGCTCTTCAGCATTTTGGGAACCCAGAATGCACGCAATTTGTATTTACCATTTTCCCCCCAAATCCCTCCATCTCAAACGGACGCAAAGATCGCACTGAAGCAGCTACCTAGCCGGATCACCGCTAGTTTTTTAGAGGAAAGTCTGAACTACACACTAGTGAAAATGAGGAAAGGTCTTTTAATTCTTGGACAACCCTCGTACGAGTATATTAAAGGTAGTTGTGGTAAAACCATGTTCGTGTTAGAAATGTGGATATCCGCAAAGAATGTAAGGCTGACGTAAGTATAATGAGCAAGATTAAGAAAGGGACACTCAGATGGATTGGACACGTAGAGCGAATGAACGAAGAAAGTAGTGTAAAAAAATATATGACGCAAATGTGAATGGTAGAAGAAGTCGGGGACGTCCGAGGAAGGCATGACACGATCAAGTGAATCAGATACTTGAGACGGGCCATGTCAAAAGTCAGAATAATAGAAGAGTACCTATGTATGAGACTTTGTATGAATGTGAGTGAGGCAAAGATTGTGTGCCAAGACCGAGTTGTTTGGTGGTCCGTCCTTTCTGCCTACCCGTGAAACGGCGTGATGGTTAGTTAGTTAGGTACCTACTTTATCGCTGGTTTGAATTCTTTAATCAATCGGTTGCAATTTTTTTTAAAAATGGCTCTTAAATTTAAAGTAAATTCAAGTTCATTGTAACGGAGTTGCACTGACATACATTACCGAAAATAGTGTTTTTTTTAATAATATGATGTGATGATTGTTGCATTATTTAACCTTTTTCACTTCCCATAATATAAACTGATTGTTTATTTTGTCTAGATACACATTCTGTAAAAAAATCGACAATTGTACGACAATGAGAAGCGTGCTGGCACATTTTTTAGGGAATTTTAATAAAGGCGCATTTCCACTGACCCCTTTTGTGGGTCTCGTCACGTCCGTGCGGGTCCGAAAAATCGTGTCCGCGCGCATCTCAATGTCGTATAATAATTATAGGCCACGCGGCCGGTATCCCCCAAACCCCTCGCGGGTCGTGTAATCGAAACTTGTTTTATTGCCCGTTAGTTGTCAGTGCATAATTTGCCATGTGCAAAACCAATGTATTCACGGAAAATGTGCCACTCGCCGTTGTCATTTTTGTTGTTAATATTATAAGGAATTATAACTCGCTTTGTGTTCATTAAGGCTCTCGAGTTTGTTTTTAATCGGTAAAAGAGGAAAGGAAAAAGACTCAATCTTCTTACCTAAGTAAAATAGTAATTAAATGCTTGCACCCTGTAAATCTTTTTATACCTATTAATAATAGCGTAATTTATGTACTCAGTTATATTCTATTTCACTTTAAATGCGCTTAACCATAATGAACTTAAAAATAATAAATCAGTATTCGGTGGAATTCTTAATAACTCCTACAGTGATACTTTTTTATTAACCCCATAGGAGGCGTTGACGAAAATAATTTCCCTCGGGGCCTATGTCATCTTTAGAAATGCTGTGTAGGAAGTCTTTTTAGGGAAAGGAGGGAGAATAAGTTCTGGGAAAGATAAAGGTTTAAGGATTGGGTTTTTTTTTTGTGTGAATATCTCACAAGAGTCCCAGCTGCTCCCGTCTGGAGCCAGTGAGACTACGGCATCCGATATGTTGTTAGGCTGAAGGTAGTGGGGAGTTGTAGGAGCTGGAGAAGAGGAAGGTGGAGAAGTACCTGGCTATTCAGATCTGGTCACCAAACACGGCTAAAGCCATTTCAAGCGACGTTTCGATTCTGAATGTTGGTCTTACCCCAGGGCGATGCTGACAGTATTTTCAACTCTGGAACAAATGTACTACATATTATTTTAAATGAATAAATTGTTAAATAACACAAATCAATCAAATAAGATTAATTTATTTGCCACGCCGGGATTCGATCCCGTGACCTACGGATTGCGAGTCAGGAGCCTTACCGCTGGACTACGCCGGCCATAGTAAAAATAATAAATTTAAAAATAATATCATTGAAGAAGAAGATAACTAATAATCTAAACGAAAATATGAAAGAGAACAAGAACACAGAAAAAATAAAAGGAAAACGGTCGCAACTGGGACTCGACAAAAAATTTTGCTACCGTTATCTTTTTATTTTTCTGTTCATGTTCTCTTTCATATTTTCGTTTAGATTATTAATGATATCTTCTTTTTCAATGATATATATTTTGTTTGGAATAGCCTTCAAAATTTATAAAAAGAGAGTAAAGTAAAAAGTCTAATAAAAATTAAAAATAATTCAAAAGTTACTCCTACAGTGCTCCTTATGAGTTCTAAAAAAATATTAATCAAATAATATGAAACAAAAATACACAGTTCAATGAGTTCAATCCATTACACATCTGCTCTGATGATGGACACTAATGCTCTCCGAAACGTCGGCTAAAGAAGGAGGTAGCGCAACACGACATAATAACCCAAACATAAATTACCTTAATACTTTTTGAAGAGGAAATATCAAATCATATCTCGTTTTTTGTCTACACCAAGATTTGTTACATACAAATTATTGCCATTTGAGAAATAAAAGTGGTTTTCTCATCGGTTCGTTGTCCTGGAAAATGGTTTCTATTAGGGCCTATGTCACCTTACGGGATTCTGTGTCTAGTGTTTACTTCGGCATTGCATAGATAAGTAGAAATTCGTAGGAACGGTAAAATCTGATATTGCCTATGAGGTTAAAAAAACTGTTTTGAGTAGATGACTTTAGAAAAATAAAGCATACGACACGACACACCGCGTCAGTGTTAGTGCACGACATCGGATGGTGTCGGTATTTGTCATTGTCGGTGGTGTTTCCCCTTCACACCTGACGTACCGGCAGTACCGGCACCGCGCGGCTGTCGCCCGCCGCTAATGTCTAATTAGCCATTGTGAATTGGAAAATAATGATCGGTTCTGTGTTCTGTCGGACGTTGTCGCGAGCTCGGCTATCATTATGGGCGGTGGAAATGGTACCTTACCTTACTTACTGTACAGATGGTGATGAATTTATTGATGTTTTATTAATCGTGTGCAAAATTTTGGGGATTTTTTGATGATATTTAAATAAGCTTTGAATATAACATAAATAGAAATATCAAATATGTAAAAAGTTAGTCAGATTTAAATCAAAAACGCATTTTTAAAGCGGTTTAAAGTGAAAAATTACACAATTCGCCTAGTGTAGTACCTACCTATTTGAAAAATCACAAAAAATAAATCATGAAACTTCTAACCGGGATAAAATGTTACTGTTTTTCAAATAACTTGAACCGATAGAACGATTTTTTTTCCTAAAGCTAATTACATTTTCACTGGCTTAAATGTCCCGAAAGGATCCAGTTTAACCTCTGCTGGATGGTATTTAAGTCCCTTAACGGAATGGCTCCGGCTTACTTATGGGAATTGTGTATTCCAGAAAATTCCAATTCTCGACAGTCAACCCTAAGGTCAGCAACGTCATCAGCTATCGGAAGGTTAAAGGAACCAAAGCGCACACCAGATACTAAGTTCGGTGAGCGCGCTTTCGGAGTGTCAGGACCTAAAGCCTGGAATGGACTGCCACATGACTTAAGAATGATCACAGACGCGGCGGAATTTAGAGCTAGACTTAAAACTCACCTTTTCAGACAGTCGTATCAATAATTGAATGTGAAGGTGAAAGATTTTGAGTTTATGGTAGGGTATTATACCCGCGACACCGTAAATAACTAACCTGTAAAAACGTACAGAAAAAAAAATGTAAGCGTTTGTGAAGGTCATTTCATGAACATTCTCCAGCCCTAAAGAGTCCTAAATTCTCCAGTATTTTAAAATAAATATCAACTATACTTTTGCCACTAATCTCCAATAGTCCTAAATTCTTCAGTATTTTAAAATAAATACCAACTCTACTTTTGCCACTAATCTATTCATCAATGTATTACTAACAGTGATGAGGGTAGCAAATAATGTAAAATCTTGCAATGTCCAGTGTGTTAACTGTAATGTCCTCCGCGTGCAAAGCCGTATCTTCTCCAAGCATAAACTTTCTAATTAAAGTGTGTTTATTGGAAGTGACCTGCCAGGTAAGTATGTTTCTGTATCCATTTGTAAATAGTAAAATTAGTTAGAACCTAAGCTTTCCTAATAAATTGTACAGCGCCCTTGAGGTGATTTTTCACAAAAACAATTTTTTCCAATTATTATTATTATTATTACATTTATGTTTTAGTATTTATTTAAATTTTTTTAAATAAGTTAAATATACCATAATTTGACCTTACTACGGTACCCCGTTCTAAGGTCACATTGTAGTGTATTATAAGTAGGTACCTATGTTAAAATATTACGAGAGGAAAATTATAAAGCAATATCTAGAAGAAAACACAATCCAAGCTTTAATTTTGTCAGGTTATAAATAAATATATGTTATTTTTAATGGTTTTTATTGCAAGGGGGAGGATAAATAATTTTATAGAGAAATATTGCATATTTCTTTGTCCAAAAGTCGTTTTAGTTGTAGCTAATGAGGATTTTGTGGATCGGCCCGAGTTTGTCTGTGTAAAGTTATCTGGTTTTTGAGGGCGTAAATCAGATTTTTTTATTTTATAAATAATTGATTTAGAGACATTAAATTCAGTGTTTTAAAAACATAGTCTGTAGAAGTTCTGAAGAACTCTATAAAAGTTCGTGAAAAGTAACTTTAGTCTACTACCACCACTGTCCAGGTCCCCTTTCCATGACAAAATAGAGCTTACTTATTATTTTCATATCACAACAAACAAAATTTTTCACTTTCTTTCTTAGGCAATGTACAGTTTTCTTATAACTTTTACCCATCAATTGCAAACATCAAAATAATTACTTCTTTACCACAAAAAGAAACAAAAAATATAATCACATTTTGATAGAAAAATCTGATATCATTTCAAAGAGTCATCATTTTCAGCACCCTGTACCTAACAAACAACAGACTGGCCTAATAAATACATTCAACTCAGGCAGGTAGATATTAGGTATACCAATTTAACAACGGTTGTTATATTTTTCCATTAACAATAAAGTGTCATTGTCTTACCGGTGACATGAGGATGTCAATTGTCACCAATTTGTTATTATTGTGATCAATGTAGGAACGAATGTGTGCGTATATTTGTTCATCATGTGGCGTTAAAATATAGCCTTAACTAGTTGATAAAATGATTAATGGAGGTGTCTTTGTTCGGTTATTTGTTCGGCGGACGCTATCCTATTAGTCGTAATAACGAACAATGTTTTCATTGTATTTTTTTTTGTTATTGTGGAAATACAAAAGTTATCGACGCGAAATTATACAGGCGAAAACAGGTCCGTGAAAGGCCATACTCATTACTGCTGGCTTGGGTAATATTACCATCGTATCAATTACCACTTGATATTTCATAGTGTTATATTACCTACTGAAATATATTATTTTTCATAACCATTGGTTACTACTCAATTTCTCTAAACAAGTTGCTTTATTGAGTTAAGGTGATCCACTAGTCCTGGTGAAATTCGACAACGGAATCCACGCCTCTTTTTGGGAGGGATTTAAAAGTTTTTGGAAAGGTTGGTGAAGGTATTTTTTCATAGTTTGATTTCGTAACTTTCAAACAAGCCGCTGTTTTGGTGAAAAATCTCAATGGCGCTGTACAAACTTTTAATATATTTCTGCAATCTTAATTCCAACTATAAACTAGACCAAACCATTATAACAGCTTGTGGCTAAAAATTGCATCCACCGGTTTATCTCCCACCGATACGAAGCTATATGTACAATGATTTGACAATGAACGAGATGCTGCGTAAAAATGTACATATATTGTTTTATTTATACTCTGTACACGTAGAAAATATACAGGACCATACTTACATGAGAGATCACTTGAGATGTATGTACACTGTTTATTGTTTATTTGGAGAAATTTAGGTATAGTTCGCACGCAGAGGTCATAAATGAGAACATGTGTTATTTAATCCTGATATATATTTTAATAATAATATGCTAAGTAAGTAAGTTTAAAGTCATGGTGTTTGAAAGGGAGAGTACGAAAACAGTATGCAACATAGTTGTGAATGATGAATATTTGGAGCAGGTGGATGAGTTTGTGTATCTGGGTAGTATGTTTACGAGAGATGGGAAGGCTGAAAGAGATATTGAAAGAAGGGTGAATGCCGGTAACTCCATTAATGGTGGACTGAATGCCGTTGGCGCTAATAAAAAACTGTCAAAAAAAGCGAAGCTAGCAGTCCACAATGGAGTCCTGGTACCTACCCTGATGTATGGCAGTGAGGCATGGAACTGGCAGAGGAAGGATGAAAGTAAACTGAATGCAGTTGAAATGAGATCCCTGAGACGTATGTGTGGTAAAACAATGTATGATCGTGTGAGAAATGTGGATATCCGCAAAGAATGTAAGGCTGATGTAAGCATAATGAGTAAGATTAAGAAAGGGACCCTCAGATGGTTTGGGCATGTAGAGCGAATGAACGAAGGAAGTAGTGTAAGAAGAATATACGACGCGAATGTGAATGGTAGAAGAAGTCGGGGACGCCCGAGGAAGACATGGCACGATCAAGTGAATCAGATACTTGAGTCGGGTCATGTCAAAAGTCAGAATAATAGAAGAGAATGTATGAGACGATGTATGAATGTGAGTGAGGCAAAGAGTGTGTGCCAAGACCGAGTTGTTTGGCGGTCCGTCCTCTCTGCCTACCCCTGCGGGGAAACGGCGTGATGGTTAGTTAGTTAGTTAGTTTATAATATGCTCAGTATAACATCATTATTTCTACGCAGGAAGTATGAAATAATACATGTAGATATAAAAAAGGCCCAAACACTTCTACTTAGAATTTCCAGTGAAGTACGTCACGATTTTAGGCTTCGATTACGCGCCTACTAATCGCTTCAAAGCGTAAGAAGAGTTCAGGTATTTTTTTTGTTATTCGTTGGTAACTGTGAGATGTAGACACATATAACACAGCACACGCCACGTCACATATTCGTTACGCGCCATAAACCATAATGCATAAGTTACCACCACAACAATTTACCCGTGATATACGAGAATTCGGGTAAACGTCAACTTCAACACGAAACTGGGTTAACGCCTAACCGCCACGTAACCCTCAGTTACCGGTTTCATCTAACTAACTAACTAACTACGCTGAAAACGTGAAAATAATTCCACGCGTAAAAAAATACGACTGAATAGGCTTTCACGAAAACCACGCATATTATTATAATTTTAACTTTTTAATGGAGTGTTTCGTTTTTATGCCCGATTTTTAACTGTTGCTAACATAACACGCGACTTGGAGAAAAGTCTAATAATTATATCAATGTGAATGTATGTCACAAACTTACCCTCAATGTTTTTGATGGCTATTTACGATACATATTTTTTTCTCAAGTCATGGCGGCTTTACGTTTCCTTGAACTAATAATACATTACTACTTACCTACCTACGCAGAAAAATAAACAACGTATAGTATATTAATTTTATAGCTGGCGGCCTCCGTGGTTGAGTGGTTACGGCCCCTGAAAACGCGGATCGCAGATTCAAATTCCGGCGTGCCCAAGTAAATTTTATTTGATTAATTTTTGTGTTATTTCACAATCAATTCATTAAAATAATATACAGTAGGTACACAGTGGTGAAAGAGCATCATTCAGAAGTGAAAAATTTTTTAGAAATAGCTTTAGTCATGTTCGATGATCAGATCTGAACAGCCAGGCTCTTCTTCACTTTCTTTTCCCCCATCTCCTTCACTTCTCACTCATTCGGCCTTACAAAATATCCCAAATTACTATCACTGGTTAAGGCCCTGCAGTACCCGCTCAAAAAGAAAAACAAGGAGAGAAATGTAAATACCAATGTTAGAGGGAGCGTGCTAATATAAAAAAATAAAATATTTAAGCGAAAATTGTAAAAATGTTTAATAAAAAACGACTCGTTTAAAATATAGCAAAAATCTTGTGGGGAATGTCTAAAATAGCATTTTAAGAAGCACTGTGAATTTTTTCATACATATATCTTGTAAAATAACTGAAAAATGTGTTTTTGAGGGAATTTCATGTAATTGCTGTTTCGGAGTGGGGAATGTATAGATATTAAATTGCCTTCAAGAAAACCTATATTTTTTTAAGAGCTTGAAAACTTAGTATTTAAGGCGCCATATCCCCGCTCAAAAGAAAGAAGATGGAGACGTATATAATTACGAATGTTGAAGAGAGTGCGCTAATATTTAAAACGATAAAATTGAAGCGAAAATTGTGAAAATGTTTAATAAAACACGACTAGTTTAAAATTGAGCAAAAATCTTATGGGTAATGTCTAAAATAGCATTTTAAGAAACACTGTGAATTTTTTCGTACATATATCTTGTAAAATAACCGAAAAAATGTGTTTTTAATCATTTTCGGAGCTCACTTCTTTTCTATCGAGAGAATTTAATATAATTTTTGTTTCTGCGTGGGGAATGTATAGATATAATATCTTCAAGAAAAACGTACATTTTTTACCTTTAAAACTTAAAGTGTTTAAGGAAATGTGTAATACCTAAATCGGTAGAAATGCGGTAAGCAGGGCCTTAAAGTAAGTCGAGTACGTCCCTTCACATCCCGTAGGTATATAATTATTATAGACTCTTTTAAATACATGGTTTAAAATATTCATACTTCAGTATCCGCATTTAAGTATCGATCCCAAGAACGATCTTACTTGAAATTGACAATATTAAACCATTATGTTCGTATTAAGCGTTATTTATGACGAAATATCACGCATTATGATAATATTTACACATTAAAATATTCACAGAGACATAACAGTCCATTAGATGGATAGAATATTTCTTTATTCACAATAATTGTCATGGCGAGAATGTCAACGCATTGTCGTATTGGAATTATTTATTTACGGAATGGTCACAATGAACGATTAGGCCAACAATTATAACACGGACATAAAATACATATACAACTACGAATGATTATAATGTCCACAAGTCAATATATATATAACACATATAACTCATTTGTTGGCTCCTACTTACCCTTCATATTTAGCTCCTACTTTGTACATGCGTTCAACAAATAGGATATGGCTTTGAGGAAAGCTTTTTTGTCAACCGGAAATATTTCATTAAATAAGAAGATAACACTGATAATCTAAACGAAAATATGAAAGAGAACAAGACAAAGGTAACGGTCGCAATTGGGACACTAACCCAGAACCTCTCGTCTAACCGGGACGGGCGCCTTTACCAATTCGGCTATTGGTACCTTCCATCAGTCATCCATTATCAATCTCATATTTAAAATTTTAGAATTAACAATATTATCTTCGACTAATTTTTCCATATCATAGACAACTACCTTTTTTGTTGGAAACAATCGTTCTAAGAGCTGGTTTGTAACCTAGATAGCGTCTCGGATAAATATATCCGATTTTAATATTATACGGATCATTATATATTGACGTTTTTATAAAAGTCTAAATCTAAATGAATATTAAATTTTTTACAAGAAAAACTCTCTTTTTATAACTTTTGAAGGTTATTCCCAAAGATATTCAAATACAAAAGAGATATGCTATGGTGTCTGCGCAACTATCGGCGGACTACGACCTATTTAGAGTAGCTTGCATACGAAAAGAATTTGTTCATTTCGTTGATTTTTTGAAGGATTGGTTAACAATTTAGTTTGAATACGGAAAGAATTCGTTCAGTTAGTTTAACGTTCGTTTGGTTTATTCGTTAATTCGTAAACAACATCGGCGACACCCGGAAGCGCAGTCCCACCTAGTAAAAACTGCAGATGGCACATCTACTTATATTTCAATATCTTTGGTTCCCATCAATGTAATATATCATTGAATAAGAAGATAACACTAATATTGAATCTAAATGAAAATATGAAAGAGAACAAGACACAGAAAAATAGAAAGAGATAACGGTCGCAACTGGGAAATATATATTACATTGATGGGAATAACTTTCAAAAATTATAAAAAGAGAGTTTTTCTTATAAAAAATCGAAAATATTTCTTCAAAATCATCAACAAGGCTGTTGAAAATAACCATCTTCTAGAAAATATTAATTTCCATTGCTACGAACTATTCCAAAGCTCACACTTATAAACTAATTAAATTACACACAACATTCATTTTTCAGAAGGACGTGCACAAAATACAATAATGTCTTTTCAGACGCTGATATTTTCCATTTATCCAGAGGTCAATTTACTAAATGTGTACTAGAAAAAATTAAAACAAATTGTTAATTACGAACGCTCTACCCCTGATGAGTGTTATTTTCTCATTCTCATTATACTGTTTATCCTGTTTGTGATGTAAATATGAAGGTATTATTTATTATTTTAATATAGACAAATGGTTTAATTTCACATTATCTACCGTGTATAAATTAATCTTTTTTTTCTGTTTTATACCAACACTTTATGTTTTCTTTAAAATGTATGTTTATCTATAATACGAATTTTATTCGGAAACTTCGCTGTAACCACGTGTAACCACGTAATATGTCATTATTTTAATGTGTACACACTTGTTTGTTTCCTTATTAAACTAAAATGACAGAAGCTCATTTGAAATCTTACCAGATAAGTTAACTAATGGAAACTAAATTGAAACAATTCACAACATTGCAACTGGAAGATCTTTAATTATTTTTATTTATTATTAAATTAATTGTCAATAAACGCCCCGATTGCCAGCAATGATTTTTGATTTGAGATATTTTTATTAATTTTATTATTATTTTACTTACTGGTAGGTACGTTCGAGTGGCGTGAGTTCCAATATTTCGACTAGATTCGTTAATTTAAGATTCACTTCTTGATACCATTGGTACGTAAAACACATTAATTTGAAAGACAATTTATTTACTATCAAACAATTAATATTAATGTTAATGCGGTATATATTTTGAATGTTTTAATCAGGAAATATTCCGGTTTCTTAATACGTCTTTATAAGTATTTACAAATATTAAAACAACCTATAAAACAACGACACGTTTTAATTTTTGTATAAATGTACCTATGTGAAAATGTTTAACATACATAGATACCTACGTTTCGTGCATTTATTATTTATCAAATACTCATAAAACTGAGAATAAATTGTAAAATTTTTTAAATTAATAATTTTTGTGGTGTCGCTTCAAATAATTATTTAACACAACCGCAGAGGTATTTGAGCCATTCCATTTCCAGAAAAATGTTCTGATTTGAACGTCTGTCATGACATTGTGAGGGATGACATTTACCCTCGGGGGGTGTTTAGGTGGAAGGAACCCCCGCGGCAACTCTCATATCAATCTACCCTACACACCTTTCACATTTTGATTGAGAATTATTCAAAGCAGAAATTCCCGCTTAAAAAATACCTGTTTTTTTTCTTAACGAAAAATATTCGGTACCTATCAGTGTCCTAATTATATTACTGTATTATAGCTTAGATTTTAAAATTTTATAAAGGGTTTTTGACAATGCCTAATTTTTTGTTTATATTTTTATGATTTTTTTATTAGTAGGTATCGGGTGATATTATAAATTATGCGGCTGTGAAGCATTATATGACTCTCATAATTCAGTAAAAATTTTGAATAAATTATTTTTTCTCATTTATCATCCATAAATGTCAGTCCATCTCACCGACCCGTGTAATTTTTAATTTTGTAATCTTTAACAGCATCTAAATCAAACTCGCTTGTGTAAGTAGGTACCCGATACCCGTTATTTAACTGTTAACTATAAAAAAACATAAAATTCTCATACAGATCAAAATAACATCGTTCAAATTGTGGCACATTATCAAATGCGATCGAGAGTTAAGCCTACCTTATTTAAATGCCTTTTAATCCACCTCCCCTTTTACACTACTATTGATTTTTTAAATACATTTAATTTAATTTAATTTAATTAATCTAACCCAAGCATAAGTTATAAAGGCATCTAACATGCTATTGGCGTATTTGGCATAGGTACATAGCCTGAAAAGTATTTTTTCTATGTAACTATGCCAAATACGCCAATACGAATAGTCATATAAGGTGCCACTATTGGAGGTTTGTATTTACATATAACTATCCCCAAAGCATTCCTTAAAATACACACCATTAGCATAGTGCCGAATCATACTCTTACACCTCAAATTTTAATGTATGCCCCAGCCACCTTCATGGATATTAGGGATCCTTGAATTACTTACTGAAGCTGAACGTTCTTCAAAGGGGTATCATAATTGTACTGGGTTTAAAAAGCAAACAATGAAAAAGATCTGTTGCTGAGTATGAATTCGTTAAATTTCATGGTAGTTTTCTTTGATTGTTTGTCGATTTGAGTCTGATGCAGTATGTGGTTGGAATGGTCCACGGATTGTCATGGTAATAACCGCAGCGGGAGATGGTCGGAGAAGTCTGCTGTCATCACCCAGATCAAATTATTTATGTAGACAAGGAGTCTTTTGACAGCATCCAGTATCCACCAGCTTACGACTCCGCGCCGTTTTTATAGAACCAGAAACACGCGTCGCATCGCCAGAATTACGTATGTTAATTCCACAAAGAAATAAAATAACACTGAACGTGTAGTTTATACCGTGACAGAGTCGTTTTTCATTTATAATAATTAAAATGGAAAATAAGCAGTTATAATTATTATATTAACCATCAACTGTATACAAAAGTATCTAAAGGTATATTTAATATTGAATTGTTTCGAAATTAACACTCCGAGAGTTAACTATTGTGTATATTAAAATACCAACAATTTCACAACAGCAGAGAAGATGGGCCGTTAAATGAAATAATTCGGTATTGGCAGACTTATTGCTTCAATCACATTGATACACTTTAATGTATCGTTACATAGTAAAAAATGAAGTCGCTCAAAATGTATGTGCGCATAGATCTTTTAAACTACGCAACGGATTTGCATTCGGTTTTCACCAATAGATGGAGTGATTCAAGAGGAAGGTTTATATTTATAATACATATATTCAATTCAGGCAGCGGGCAGCGGGCAGCTGGCAAGCGGGTGGTGTGGATTTTGTAAAGGTTGAGTAATGGCGTTGTGTTTCGTTAGCCACAGCAACGTGTGGCCGGGTCTGCTAGTTATTTATAAAACTAAACGTTGCTCAAGGTGTTCAATTAAAGCCTCTAACTAAACTAGGTTTCATTGTATAAAATAGAATATTTTTTGGTCGCTTTCAATTGTTTAATTACGATCCTATTGATGCATAATTGTCATTCTTTCGCAGATATTATACCAGTTTATTAAATAAATCAAAATTAAAATTTCCTTCTATAAATAGAAGATTTATAAGTAGGTACTCAAATGCGTACCTACTCGCGTACCTATTCGCGCGGCTCATTTGGACCCATCGAAAAATCTTAATTTTGGATTTGAGATCAAAATACCCATCCAAACTGAAATATAATGTTTGTAATAATAATAATTGGATAATTTATAAAGCACCGTTTTTGTGAAAAATCACCTCAAGGTCTCTGTACAAGGTTCTAACTAATTTTACTACTCGTATTTACAAATGGATACAGAAACATACTTACCTGGCAGGTCACTTCCAATAAACACACTTTAATTAGAAAGTTTATGCTTGGAGAAGATACGGCTTTGCACGCGGAGGACATTACAGTTAACACACTGGACTTCGCATGATTTTACATTATTTGCTACCCTCAACACTGTTAGTAATACATTGATGAATAGATTAGTGGCAAAAGTAGAGTTGGTATTTATTTTAAAATACTGGAGAATTTAGGACTATTGGAGATTAGTGGCAAAAGTATAGTTGATATTTATTTTAAAATACTGGAGAATTTAGGACTCTAGGGCTGGAGAATGTTCATGAAATGACCTTCACAAACGCTTACATTTTTTTTTCTACATTTTTACAGGTTAGTTATTTACGGTGTCGCGGGTATTGAATGTGAAGGTGAAAGATTTTGAGTTTATGGATACGACTGTCTGAAAAGGTGAGTTTTAAGTCTAGCTCTAAATTCCGCCGCGTCTGTGATCATTCTTAAGTCAAGTGGCAGTCCATTCCAGGACAGGAGTCCTTTCGGAGTGTCAGGACCTAAATCCTGACACTCCGAAAGCGCGCTCACCGAACTTAGTATCTGGTGTGCGCTTTGGTTCCTTTAACCTTCCGATAGCTGATGACGTTGCTGACCTTAAACCTTAATCAAAAGTTATATCAAATATCTAGTTCGGATGTGAGCTACTTTATTTATTTTTGCTTTAAATGATAAGATATAGTCGATGAAAGATTTTAATGTTTTGCAAGAGAGGCGTCTTGGGCAATTATTTGTGAGTAAATGACAAACATGAAAAAATAGTCATTTATGTAAACAGTCACCCTCTTGAAATGGACACAGACAAAAAATGCAAAACGGTGGATTTAAACAGGACTTCGCTACTCTCAGTCTACCCATAATATGATAAGAAGAATATTAATGTAGACACATTAATAATAATAATAATTGGCTTTATATAGCGCCGTTTTCGTGGAAAATCACCTCAAGGGCGCTGTACAAATAATATATAAAATAATTAATATTACTGGCTTAAAACTAAGATTTACAATTACAACTAGTGACTTACATCTAAGACTTATAGCTAGTGACTTATGACTAAGACATATAGATTCTAACCTAAAACTCGTGACTTATTAACACACAGCGCCAGAAGAAGTAGGAAGTTTTTACATAATATTACAATTCGAGAATACGGGTGTAAAAAGTATAATGAAGGTTAACTGGATTTACGGGAAGGTATAGATATTTTAAATAAATTAATAAATTTAATAGTCGATCTTTACTGCATTAAGGTGATTCATCGCTCACCAGTACCTAAACAGATTGCGGTATCACAATTAACAGATTACATTAAACAGATCGAGTTAACTATAAACAAAAAGAAAAGAGGAAAAAAAACTATTGAAAATTGCAAAGTTTAAATTAATATCATTTTAACGTACATGGTCTTAACTGAAAATCGTAGAAAATCATCAAAAACATAAAAAATAATATTACGATACAAACAATTTCATACCAAGAAAAATAAACGTCACAAAAGTAGGCACTAAAAGGTAAATATACAAATTCCTTGCAAATAAAAAACCGATGAATTTCAGAAGCTAAAATTGATAATCATCATCTTCTAAACAAAGCTACTGTAATTATATTATAAAATGAAGGTAGATACCTAATTAATATTCCACAAATAACTGTCGATTAAATTTACCAACCTTAACCGATAAATTGTCGACGGTAAAATATTTTGTCACCACTTTATATTTTTTATCAATTTGTTTTATTTTCTCGAAATCCGTGCGTAGCAGTAACTAACTGCCTAACAATGTGGTCGCCCTGGACCCCCTGTGGTCCCCATGAAAATACCAATTAACTGGACGTTGAAATATCTTACGCCTTCTGTAGGTACGCAAAACTAACACACACGACCGAACACAATCGATTAACGTGAATACATTTCAACCACTTTGTAAAAAAAGTTAATAAACTAAGAAATTTTATTGAAGAAGAAGATCACACTAATAATAAAACGAAAATAGGAAAGAGAAAAAGACACAGGAAAATAGAAAAAGATAATGGTCGCACCTGGGAATCGAACCCAGAATTTCTCGTCTAACCGGGACGGCCATTGCCACCTTCCATCAAACCGTCATAATTGTCGATCTCATATTTTCAAATTTTAGAATTAACAATATCATCTTCGACTAATTTTTCCATATCATACGCCACTACCTTTTTTATTGGAAACAATCGTTCTAAGAACTGGTTTGTAACCTAGATAGCGTCTCGGATAAATATATCCGATTTTATTCGTATGGAACATATATTGAGCTTTTTATAAAAGTCTAAATGAATATTCAATTTTTTAAAAGAAGAACTATCTTTTTATAACTTTTGAAGGTTTTTCCCATCAATGTAATATATCATTGGAGAAGAAGATAACACAAATAATCTAAACGAAAATATGAAAGAGAACAAGACACAGAAAAATAGAAAAAGATAATGGTCGCAAATAAAATTAGTCGAAGATAATATTGTTAACTCTAAAATTTGAAAATATGAGATTGACAATTATGACGGTTTGATGAAGATGGCAATGGCTGAATTGTTAAAAGCGCACGTCTCGGTTAAACGAGAGGTTCTGGGTTCGACTCCCAGCTGCGGCCGTTATCTTTTTCTCTTTTTCTGTGTGTTGTTCTCTTTCATATTTTCGTTTAATTATTTGTGTTATCTTCTTCAATGATATATTACATCGATGGGAATAACCTTCAAAAGTTATAAAAAGAGAGCTATTCTTATAAAAAATTAAGAAATGTTAAATTGAGAGCTTTCAAAATTTTATGCTCTTTCAGAGCTTCATGATGCTTACAAAAAGTATTTGTTTGTATTCGAAAATATTACTCAAATAGACAAGTAAAATTACTTTTCATAAGTTTTCCGTAGGTAGGGTAGAGTGGGGACGATTGAAACATAAATATTTTGTATAAAGATGTCACAAAGAAAAAATGCTCTCAAGTCAGAGGTAAATTCAACATTGTTATGATTGAAACAGTGTGATGGTTGAAACAAGCGCTTTTGTATGAAAGCAAAAAACTTACTTTTAATACCGTTCTATTCTGCTCCATGATAATATCTCAGTAAAACTAAGTTGAATATGCCAAATACTCATAGTCAGTATAACTGAGAGCACTTAAACACAAATAATAAAAAATATATTTAAAGTTTTTTCATTTCAAAGACATTTACGTTCATAGTTTTTAAAATACTTGCGATATGTTTAATCAGTATTCATGATCTCATTGAGTACTGTTATAATAAAGAAAATGTTTAACATTGATTAAAATTACTACAATTATTCCAAAGATATATATTTAGAGTGTTTCAATTATCCTCACACACTGTTTCAATCGTCCACACTATGGGGATAATTGAAACTAATTTCCCCATGTGGTTATTGTAGCTTACCTGTACGAATTGTGGCCATCCAATAAATTTAATTTGATAACTAGATATATCATAGAACATCTAGTATAAACATCTTTTCCATAAATACGAAAGAAATATTACTACACATAGTTAAAGTAAAAGTGTTTCAACCATTCCCACTCTAGCCTACATAAGCAAATTGATTGCAGTCCTTTTATGAAGTGGTTTCATTTACGTTTACAATTTCCCAGCGATTAAATCGTCTGCATCTTGTATCACTATTGATGTTATATTTGTATGAACAAACTAATGTTCTGGTTAGTTCAACCAAAATACTTTACGACGCTCTTGTACAAGAATATTTTTTTAATGTGCTGCATATAGTAGAAAATTATTCAAATCAACACGCTTGAATTGTCAACGACGATTTTTGTGTTTAATAAAATGAAACGGCCTGTTAAATTAATTTTCTATTTTATTTATTGCCCGCTGATCGCTTAAAAACATTTAAATAAGCTTAATAACTGTTATTCTATTTGCATAACAATTCAGAGTTTTTAATATTATTTTAGAATCTAATAAACATAATTTACTTTAAGAACTTTATTGTTGGATAGTTTGCACGTCCACATTTTTAGGAAACTCATTCATTAAAGGTTCTTTAGGTATCTACCTACCTACAATAAATTATTTAAAATATCCAAGTAACTGAAAATTTTCAACCAAACCATTTGCATACTACCTGATAGTTCTAATATCCTAGCGTCTCTACTGTTGAAATTTAAGAACCCGACTTCGATTACATCTATAACGCTGCGTCGCGGTCGTTTGGAAACCATCTGTTACGTGAAGTTTGTGACTACAGAGAGCGTATTCCGCGAAATATATTTTCGCAATAGGTACATTCGATTTGAGATAAGTTCAATGTTTATGAAAGTATTTCAAAATGAAATGCTATTTTTGAAAGCAGATGAATATAGGTGTGAATATTTAAAAAATCGCACCTTTCATGAATGTGATCTTCTTTTCAATATACTCTAATAAGGCATGTTCCTCAAGTTTCCGATTATTGTTTGGTTTCGATTAACTCCTTACTCCTTACTTTCAATAATAATAATAATAATTGGATAATTTGTAGAGCGCCGTTTTTGTGAAAAATCATCTCAAGGGCGCTTTACAATTTATTATGAATCTTAGGCTCTATCTAATTTTATTACTTACAAATAGATACAGAAACATACTTACCTGCAGGACACTTCCGATAAAACACGTTTAATGTGCACTCCGAATTTTTCTTATTTCTAAACGTAAACTGCCTCCTGTTCTGTACTATATTCTAATTTTAATGATTCTTATTTAAGGCGGTACACAATTCTTATAATTTTTGTATGCTCAAAACTCACATTTTAATAATTTCCGGCGAATCCGTCACTATAATAACTTTTTTATTTCCATGCCGCACAAGAAATGCAAGTTATTTATATATTAGATTAATAAAAACAGTACCTTACCATTAATATATTTTATGTACAACGATTTAAAAACTATATAACCCGTTTTTCAACTATAAAGTTAGCGGTAAGCATCAGATTTTATTTTTCTAGACGATGAATTAATAATTTCGGGAGGACAACATGGAGACACATTTTAAATATTTGTAGCACGTTCTTCAGAATTATTTAAAATGAACGCGACGTTTGGGTGTGCAATTCTCGAAAAGTAATCAATGGATTAACCAAATTTTTCATGGAACATTAAATTTTAGGAGAATACTGTGGTTCGTATATAACGGTAGCTGTGGCGTTACGAAATTTGTAAAAAAAAAACTTAGGTTCCGTGTGTTTGGGTCCACAAATCTCGGAAAGTAATCGATGGATTGACTCTATTTTTTTATAGAACATTGCATTTTAGCAGAAGAGTGTTTCTATATATAATGATAAACTCTGGCTTTATGAAATTTGTATACAAAAATTACTAAACTAAACATGGCGAGCGAGCATTTTATATATTTTAGCAGCAGTGGGGGAAGGCAGGAGGGGGAGGGTAGCGATGGAGGTGGGGTTCGCGGGAGGGCTGACGAGGGAGGGTGAAGGCGGGGAAGGTGGAAAGGGAACGTAGGGTGGACAGGGGATCGCGGGAGGGGAACGGGGACGCATGAGAATGGATTTGCAGGGAGAAACAATTTATTCATTTGAATGCCATTACAACGCATGCCGGGAACCAGCTAGTATTTACATAAACGCATATTTTCAATAGATTTTATTATTTTTTTACAAACTTTTTTTAAAAAGATAATAATAATAATAGATATAATATTATAGAAAAAGTGTCTAAAAGTTTTTTTGTAAATGTTAAACAAAACTAGACTCTTCATTCTCCTTTGCACCTAATAACTGTCTTTTTACTTACCACGGCAGACTCGTCGAATTATTCGAGTATCTATCAAGTTAGGTTATTAGATCGTGATTTCTTTAAAAAGGTAAAAAAACAAATTATGTGTTTTAGTAAGAAACATTACGAAAATTATTCAATATCGTTTCGAACTAGGTAGGTAGATACATACATTTTTAAAGTAAAAACTTCTTTAGCATCGTTGTGATTTGAAACTAGATGAATCGAAAAATAGCGACATTAAAAAGATACAAAAACATACATCTAAAGGATTTAGCCCGCGAGAGAATGAGTGCTTCGTAGCTTAACGGTCTCTTCTTTGTGCGGTGCTTCGTAGCCTTCCCACTCTTATCTACTTCAGTTATCTGAAGTAGATACCTCAATCTGTTTACTGTTGAGCGATGAATCACCTTAATGCAGTAAAGATCGACTATTAAATTTATTAAGTTAACCTTCATTATACTTTTTGTACCCGTGTTCTCGAATTGTAATATTATGTAAAAACTTCCTACTTCTTCTGGCGCTAATCTTAATTGTAAATATCTGTGTTAATAAGTCATCAGTTTTAGGTTAGAATCTATATGTCTTAGTCATAAGTCACTAGCTATAAGTCTTAGATGTAAGTCACTAGTTATAAATGTAAATCTTAGTTGTAAGCCAGTAATATAAGTAGCTATAAGTCTTAGATGTAAATCACTAGTTGTAATTGTAAATCTTAGTTATAAGCCAGTAATATTAATTCTTTTATATATTTATTTGTACAGCGCCCCTGAGGCGATTTTCCACGAAAACGGCGCTTTATTAATTAGCCAATTATTATTATTATTATTAACTACTAATTACTGGACATAATATACATAAACGATAAATAAAAATTAAGTAACAAATGTACATGAGAAGTAAAACTCTTGAAAACAAAAATGTACCTACATATTTCATGCCAAACTTACAGTGGTCATCCACCGGTGTCACACCACAATAAGTCTCGCAACGCCCCTTTTATTAAGCAAACAATTGGCACGCACATGAATGCGATGCAATTCAATGCAATAAATTGAGGACCTGCATACAGCGCATAGTGGTACAAGTCCGACACGACTACAAGTTTCACTCCACGACAGCTTGTCCGCTTTTGTGCGGTGAACGGTGCAGTCCAGTATTGTATAGAATTTGTAAGCTATTTGGACGACGGTTTTCAAATTTATTTTAAAGTATTCTGTACGCTTTGTGGTGGAAAGAATTTTATTCTCATATTTGTTTCAGATGTCAATGAAAAACAGTTTTTTAAAATGGTTATTGTTTTCAGAAAAAAATGCAATTCGTATAATAATAATTGGATAACCTGTAGAGCGCCGTTTTTGTGAAAAATCACCACAAGGGCGCTGTACAATTTATTACGAATTCTTAGGATCTATTTAATTTTATTATTTACAAATAGATACAGAAAACATACTTGCCTGGCAGGTCACTTCTGATTAAGACACTTTAATTAGAAAGTTTATGCTTGGAGACGATACGGCTCTGCACGCGGAGGACTTAAAACACTAGACATTGCATGATTTTATATTTGCTACCCCCGTCAATGTTAGTATTACAAAAGTACAGTTGATATTTATTTTGAAAGACTGGAGAATTTAGGACTCTTTAGGGCTGAACAGCTTTTATGAAATGACATTTTCAAAAGCTTACAAATAATAAGATTTTTTAACATTTTTACACAATTAGTTATTTACAATGTCGCGGGCAGTGAAGTTGTAGATAAAAGGTTTTTGACTTTATGGATAAGAGTGTCTGAAAAGGTAAATTTTATGTTTAGCTCGAAATTCCACTGAGTCTGTGATCATTCTTAAGTCATGTAGCAGTCCATTCCAGGCGTTAGGTTCTGACACTCCGAAAGCGCGCTCACCGAACTTAGTAGGTATCTGGTGTGCGCTTTGGCTCTTTTAACCTTCCGATAGTTGATAACGCTACTGACCTGAGGGTCGACTGGTGAGAATTGGAATTTTCTGGAATATACAATTGTGATAAGTTCCGGATACCCTATATTATCATTACCAATTATTTTATCCGTCAAACTTATCCCACTACTAAGTACTATAATATTTACAAAAAATATATATCTACCATGTAATACGTAATACATAATTGTTCTGCTGGGTCGTTAATTTGTTTACACAATTCATATAATAATGAGCACTGTTGAGTGGGATATCATACTCAATAATCAATGACAAAGAATATGATATTTTCCTATTGTTGTTTGACTGGTTGGTCATAATTAATAAGATATAATTTATAATAGTGATATTTACAAGATGTTTAATACGTTTTAAATCATCATGAGATAATACGCATTATATATCGAAATAACTACGTGATGATGCTCTATTATGATTGCGGCTTCTACATTTTACAGGTTAAAGTAATAAAACATAATCGTTGCAAAGACCTATTGTGGAAATTTCCACACGTCTATGTAAAAATTAATAAAAAAGTAGATACCTCTCAGGCTAATTTGTTCAGTTTTTGGAACAATTCATATAGGTCTTATAGAAATCGTTGTATCTCCCTTACTATCATGGTTAGCAATATGATCTAAACGGTGTTAGAAAGAGAAAACCCCAATTTTTATGTTCAAATCTAAAAGTTAACTGCAAAATAATTAAAATGTACACCTTTATGGAACCAAAATTTCCGACCACAATTTGAAAAAAAATTGAGAAACTTTGGGAATTTTTTACTAATTATTTTTACATGAAACGACAAAAAAGTGAGTTTGCGTTCAAAATTTTTATATTTCAAAAAGTAAATGTTTATTTCGAATTATATAATTTGAAAGCGTATTTCATCACCTTTCAAAAACAGTTCTAAAATATTCCATTTATTTGGATTTTATTGCAAAGCGAAAATATTTTGAACTTTCGACAAAATAGGCCCGAGGGTTAATTTTAAGACTTTTATTTTCACTTCCATTTGATTACCACTCACTTAAGTATCTCTATCAATTTGTTAAATATAGTTATTGTGGCCACTTCCTTCACGCTGCACCCCATTCGCTGATCAATTACTCCCCGCCATCCCCTGCATATCTACCCATATACAAATAACTACCTTAATGCGAGATGGGAGTAAACCTAAATATATACTCACGTACCTACGCACTTGAAGGGGAGAGTGAGGTTAGACCATTAGACGTCTTCTTCAGCTCAAATTGTAACGAGAAACTGTCTGTTCGACTTGTAGGGGGGAGTAACTGCATTCAATTCCACTTACAAGCAACTTACTAACTTGCATTACACGGGGAACAAATACGTAGGTACATTCAGTCGCAATTTCAATTTTTATATTGGCTTAGGGAGGCGGAGGGAGACGGGTGAGCCGCCACGTCTTGGGCGAGAAGGAGAGGGGTTTAATTGGATCCAATACCACAATGCCGAAGTATTTGTGTTTTCCTACAAGGGGTAGCTCCGTAAGCGCTCCCTTAGTGTTGTAGCTTGTAACTACTTGCCAAGGGAAGGTTTAAAGCTATTGAAAAGGCGGAGGGGGTCCTGTTACTCTACATTTACTGTATTCGAGAGATACTCGTACTGTGTAATAAAGATGACTCTCAAATTTTAAGATTTACTTTTTTTTGCATTTTTGCAGTTTAACACGGATAAATTTGCAGTCGACGGTAAGTCGACGTGAATGGGATGGGATGGAATTGGGAATCACAGTAAAAAATAAATACCAATCAATTTTAATCAGAATATTACAATTTAACATGATGGATTAAAATTAGCAAATTTGTTCATTTTGAATTTTTTCGATCTACTAGTTGTAAATTTAAAAACTCGAACCCATGACGTATGGGGCGAACCTGACTTATTAATAAATAAAGAGCGCACTTGAGGTGATTTTTCACAGAAACAATAAATATTTTTTAAAAAAATTGATAATTTCAAGTTCAGTAACTACAAGAATGTACGTTTATGTATCTGTTTGCACATAAGTACAGCCTGATAAGGAAAATTTGTACAGCGCCATTGTGATACAAATAATAATATTACAAATAACACTTTAAAAAATGGCATATAATAAAATTATATGCCATTTTTTATCCAATTGTTATTATTATTATTATCAGTATACACATAAAATGTACGGTATGACTTCATATTGTGTCCTACAATTAATTTAACATCTGTATCAATCAATTAATTTGATTATCTGTATCAATCAAACAATAAATTTATTTCTGTACGCAATTAATTGTATAGATGCCTTGTAAAGAAGCCAAAAGTTTTTGTGTTGGTAAAGTTGGGTAGGTACGATTACGTCCTCATCCGTTTTAAGATGAAGCCATAGTAAATAATGCAAAATCATACAAAATCACATGTTTTTGTTTTGAAAATTTGATAGTTTAGAAGTATTATAGATGCTTCAATTAAATACTGTGTTTAGAACATACCTTGGCCCTTAAAAACATCGGTCATTTTTTTTATAAGTCTTTTAATAAGCCTATAAAAAAAATAAAGTTTAAGGTCTATAAAAAACACTTTCAAGTCCAAACTCTCCTATTTATAAAACCTTTTCGGATTTGGTTTTATTGTATAATGTGGCAAATTTAGTTTCTTTTATAATAATCGCAAAAAAATGATATTTACGCCTGAACTTCACAAAATAAAATAAAATATGAATTTTCTCGTTGTTATTTTTGACATCAATCGATACGGCCCGCACTCTACGAATTTGGATTCTTGAAGCGACCCTTATGGCATGGGCACAAGAACCATGCACTGGACAACACCTATTTCGTATCAGTTACGCCCCAACCGGCGCGGGAGATAGTCGTGTTATTCCGCGTCGCTTAGTTTCGTGAAATAAATTTTAAATTTCAGTTTTCTTACAATAAACAATGCGTAAAACAGGAATTAATATTTTTTACAGGCCTTTACGAAATCAACCTGTAAAAAAATATTCTCAAATACCTTTTCCAACCTTTCCAAAAGCTTTTTCACAAATATTTTTAAACTCCTCCCATAAGGGGCGTGAATTCCGATTTCGATTTTTTCTGAACTATTGGATCGCCTTAAATGTTCACCGGATGGGCAATTTTTATTGCTTAAAAAGTTATGCGTATTATTTATTTTCAAAGATTAGGATTATCAGCGAAATAACATCTCAGAAGGTCGGATTGAATATAATCACATGTCAAGTTGATTGCACCTTACAGAAAATAATACAGTCGGGTCCAAGAAATAATAATACTATGAAATAGGGCCCTCGCCGTGGGGGTCCGGGGGCCACACGACCAAATATTTGTATTGTTTTATTGCTGTATTTTTGTTGCGTTCCCTTACAAATGAAAATGAATTCTTTCACCATTGTTTCCCGGTGGTTTCCCACAGAACAAAACGCTGTCATGTACTTGGCCTAATTTTAATGTCGTTGGTTATTTATGACCAGTTTTTTTCGTGCTCTCTACGCCATAATGCATTTTATATTGTCTCATACCACAATGGGCTGGTTTTAAATAAATAATTTAAGTTCTTTGAGAAAACGAGGTACAGTTTGACATGGTCAACTCTGCAGGCGCGCGGCTAGAAGACGAACTACAGATGACATGGTTTTATGTGGCCTGAAACTTAAATGTTTTCAGCATTTATCGTTTCATTGATATCAAAGTCGCCCTTCAGAGTGGGCACTACTAGCAATTTTATTAAATTTCAATTTCAATTTCTCAAAAAATTCGAGTCGTTATATACATACTTTTCTTACTGAATTAAAATTACTCGATTCCTTACATATCAATCTGTCTCTTGACGAATCACATTTAGAAAGATCAAATCCTTATAGGTACTACTGCACCACCCACCTTTACATGTTGCTTTTACTTTCCAAAATACACTCGTCAAAGATGCAATTTTTAGCCATAAGTTGTTTATAATTGTTTGCCTAGCTTGTAGTTTTTTAGATTTTAGAAATGTATTATAAGTTTGTACAGCGCCCTTGAGGTGATTTTTCACAAAAACGGCGCTATATAAATCATCCAAATATTATTATTATACTCTTATTTATATCGATAAACATTGATACATATGCACTTTAGATTATAAATGACACAAAATTCTTATAATCGTTGATAAATTTATAAAACTTATTTTTTTTCTTTTTTTCTAAAAAAACAATTTTTTTTATTAAAATTATAAAAAAATAAATAAAATTATAAAAAAATAAATAAAATTATAAAAAAATAAAAATAAATTATAAAATATTAAAATTCAACCGACAATATGGTTAAAAAAAGTAAAAACACACATAATTAGACACCTCTTATTTTAGAAGCATTTCCACATTACCTAAAAAAAATCATTAAACAGAATCGAGAAACGGTGGTAGCGAGAATTATGTTTCTACAAAGATATCCGCGATGAACAAAGTTGCCTTCCGGTTCAAAAGTCTCCCCATGTTATGGTATTCACATTATTCTGACTCTTCATATATAACCCAATTTGAATAAATTTGTCATGTCGTATCTTCCTCGGACGTTTTCTTGTTCCCCTACTTATTCTTTCAAGAATTAGGTAGAAGCGGCGCGAATGATAAAGTTTAAAAAATATATGTCTATATTTTTTAAATAAATGACGAACACAATATAATTTTCACTCATCTTTGCTTAGTCCTAATTTGTTATGACGTCACAACGGAGCTCTCAGCGGAACTCGAATACTAAAGTAGAAATCCTATTTCCCAAGGCAGTCTAGGATGCTTACGGACCCAAACCTGTTGATAAAAATATTACCACGCTTAATAAAAGGGCACGCTTTCATATTGTCTGCACATAGGTATGCCTTCACTTGTTTTCATCCCCTAAAACAATATTGAACAAAAGCTTACAAGCAATTGCGAAGTGTTTTGTAGTATCAATTTTTCACGGGTCGTAAAAGTAGGTAATACCTTTTAAAGGGATTGTATTTCATCCATCACTCGACGTGAGGGCATGTTGTTTATACCAAAAATGTGACAAATGCTTTGTAACTACGGGGACAATGGGTCCAAATCTTGTGGTTCCCATGGCTAGAGTTTTCGAAATTGACTTCCTTCTTTGTTGGACCTTTTTTCCACTATTGCTATTGCGCTGTCTCAGGCTCTGCGGACGAGTGCCTAAATGACGAAAATCGAGTACTTAGCCAAATTACAAATTAGAAAAGAGATGTTTGGTTTCGCGAACAATTTATTATGCGCTGCGGGAATTCAAGGGTGCTAAATGGCATTGAGATGACTGGGTATGGAGAAAACATTTTCAATTGTTTTTAAAGCTGCACTAACTCTCAAACAGTGAGATATGGTATCATGAATTATGTCCCCTGCGTGCGAACTCTATCTAAATTTCTTTAAATGAACAATATACAGTGTTAATTTCAAGCGACCTCCCGGGTAAGTATGGTTCTGTTTTCATTAATTTTTAGGCAGCATCGCTTTTATTGGTCAAAATATTGTAAATATATGTTCGTATCGGTGATAATGAACCGGTGTACGCAATTTTTAGCCATAAGTTGTTTTTAATTGTTTGTCTAGCTTGTATATTTTTTTTTAGATTTTAGAAATGTATTATAAGTTTGTACAGCGCTCTTGAGGTAATATTTCACAAAAACGGCGCTATATAAATCATCCAAGTATTATTATTAGATATTATTATTATTATGAAATTTGCAAAACCGATATGGACTTTGCATGTGAAATAACCGAGTATTTTGTTAAAATAAGTCTTTTTGTAAATCTGGTAAAACAATCTCAGATCTGTAAAAAATACTTGTGGCAAATTAAAATCTTCAGAAAATGATCGGAATATTTGTGCCAGAATTTCACAAAACAAAACATTGCAATTTTGCGATGTTTTTTTCAGCATGTGTCAAAATGGGCGGCGTTCAACGAATTTAGAATTTGAAATTAAACCTTATGCGTTCCGGCATAAAAACTATGTGAAGACTATGTATAGGTACCAGTTAACGCCCCGGCCCCATTGCGGTGTCAAACGGACGTTCCTAAACTCTACGTCACGTCGTTTCGTGAAATCGATTTTAAATTTCTTTGTTGTTATAGTAAACAATGCGTAAGAAATTTAATTTTCTTACAGCTCTTAAGAAATCAACCTTTAAAGAGCAACTTTAAAAAAGAGGCGGGGATTCCGGTTTCGAATTTTTCAAGGACTAGTGGATCACCTTTAAACATATATGTACTTACCTAGTTGGTTAGATAAACGAACATTTAAACGAAACTAAAACAGATTTCATCTCGCAATACGATTATCCAATAAAGCAAACGGACGCTTGTTAACATCTTCATGGCATGCTCCGCGCTCATTCTTCATACCAGTTGAGCATTCTTATTGGCCTGTCAATCTTGTTATGATGGATATTGAACGTGGTCCGGCCGCGCCACCCACGGACACGCCACGGCGGCCGTATGCCATACAGGCCATACTCCACACACAGTCCTCCAACACACAGGCTAACAGCCAACAGCTAACACGTCTCGTCTTCAATTTGTGGCCCAACACTTAACTTCTGCTTTACGACTGCTTTTACTGAGGGATCGCATATCACTTTTTGTACAATTCTCCTGCCGCTAGACCTTTTTCTGTTTCACGCGTCGCTCATGAGAAAAAGGGAAAGATTTACTTAAACTTAACTAGTTTCTTGAAGGAAATTTATGCACACAGATATAGACCTTGCATTTCAACATCTTATCGCTCTTTTAATGTGAAAAAAATACAACAATCAGATTTGAGAGTGGAAAGTGTTGTCAGAATCGCCATGAGAATGAACCATATCATTCAGAATCGAAACTTTACGTTGGTTGACATTGATAACCGTGAATAGCCCGTTACTTCCTAACCTTCGTCCTCTTCACTCCCTTCGGCCTAACAACATAATAATTGTTGATGTATTTTTTTTTAATATGAATATCACATGAATTCCAGCTGCTTCCGTCTGGAGCCAGTGATACTATGGCATCCCCAATCGGAGTGTGTTGTTAGGTTGAAGATAGTAGGGAGGAGAAGGAGATGGTTAAGAGGTAGGTGGGGGAGTACCTCCTATTAAGATCTGGTCAACAAACACGGCTAAAGCCATTTCAAGCAACGTTTCAATTCTGAATGGTGGTGATTTCAATTCTGAATGGGCGATACTGAGAGTATTTTCCACTCAGGACCTTGCCGTAAATATACTTTATAGGCAGACATTATTTTAAATTATTTAATTGAGAAATAACACAAATTAATCAAATAAAATTTATTTGCCCACGCCGGGATGCGTATTTACAAAACATATACCGATTCAGTCGCGGTAACGACAATTACAAAAATTGTTCTGAAATCTAGATAAAATAATCTTTCTGATGTGTATATTAGAAATTAATAATTTTATTTCTAAATATTTACATTTTAATATTATTCCCATATATTGTAAATACACTTATATATTGATAATTTTTTATCACTTTGCAAAAACAAAAATTGTTCTAAAATCTAGATAAAATAATCTTTCTAATGTGTATATTAGAAATTAATAATTTTATTTCTAAATATTTAAATTTTGATATTGAAAATTTAAAGCGACTGAAACGCGGTAGGGATTGTAAATACGCCGCCGGGATTCGATCCCGCGACCTTCGTATTGCGATTCAAGAGCCTTACCCCCCGACCACAGAGGCCGTCAAACTTATGCCGGAGCAAGTTTTGAAAACAGTTAATTAAACACATATAAAATTACATAATACAAAAATCTTGGTAAAAGTCGAATAGATTTTACATGTTTTTTTTACATTGAGTAGGTATATATCTATTGTAAAAATATTTTCTAGCTTCGATCTATGGTCCTACGTCCTACCTCTGATTGCTCTGTTATAACGTCTCTTTATGTGATATTATGTGCTTCGTTTATGGAAAATAGGTAGATCTTAATGGTGCCAGGAAGAAATTATGCATTTCCCATACAACACTATCTCTGTTCTCCGTTGAACAAAGGGCCCCATGAAATTTGAAACGTTCACTATCGACTGGCAATATTATATTTTGTGCGGACTTATTGTTTCTTCACACTTTCTTCTAAGAACCTCTCCTAAGATGAGTGATGCTTTGATTGTATTTAAGTGTTCGGTAATTTAAAACTTTTTAAGACTTGTTTATTTAGGTGTAAAAACTCGACAGATTGTAATAAACCATACGTTACACTTTTGATATTTGATAGTGGTAGCGTGTCTTCGACTCGTGTTAAATGTTAAACAAACAGTATTGTAATAATATACTTGCATACTTAAAATTTATATGTCTTCCTACTATGAAGGTACACACTGGCAGGCATAGCTCCTTTAAATTAAATTAATCCTCGATTAAATTATGCCAAAAATATGAACGCGTTTTTTTGCAAATAATAATAGGCAGCTATAATTTAGGAGGCGATTATGGGTCCCGCCGCCCGGTATAGCCAACACCTCTGCCATTGGTCACCCCGAGTGGTTCGCTACGTTTGGTAACTTAACAGGGGTGCCCGGGTTCATGGGCTGAGGTTTGTCTAGGTCTTGGCGCCATATGCGTATGTCCATCTACTGCGTGGCGGGCCCGATCGGGAGAGTCTGATTGAGGGAGATCTTTTTATCTCTCCAGCCGGACTCTGTCGAATCATCGCGTTGCACCGCAGTGGGAGGAATGGATTCGTTGTTTTGTTACTCCTGGACACACTGATTCCCCCATTCCTACCCACCCCTTATACATTTTTACTTCTCAGAACTTCCACTTCTTCATTTTCCTAAAAAGACCCTCCACACTCCATCCCCAAAGTTGACATAGGCCCAGAGGGAAATTGTTTTCCTAATGGCCTCCTGTGTGAAGCTAATGTAATAATAAAATGAAACAATGCAACTTTGTATAAACCACTTATAAAATGTGCAAATCCGACCGGTTTCGGAACAAACGTTCCTTCGTCAGGGAAAGCTTATACTAATTTGACAGTTTAGAACAATGTTTTATTATGGTAGGGGTGGAGCCGTTGTTAGTTAATAATGTAGATTGGGTGGGTAGGTATTAGTGTAGAGTGGGTGGGTGGGTAGGGGAACAAATCCATGATTGGGCTATATGACAATATTTTTTGTTTGTTGATAATAGATTCATTATTTTTAAGGGATTTTTTAATTTCCAAAGCTTCTAAGTTATCTAAACGTTTTCCTTTATGATTAATATGAAGAATATTTATCCCTGTATTTTTTTCAAAACTATGGTTATTTTCAATGATATGGTTAGCGAACTAATGTAATAAAGCTGTCAAAATTCTCTAAGGTGGCTCTAGTGTCTATTGCAGAGCTTTTTTTAATTTGCACAGCTTTTTAAATGCTCATCTTGCCACATCATTTCTGTCGTGATGCAAATGCGGATGCAAACTATGCATATTTTGAATATTGTTTTACTTGCCATAAAAACGCCATATTTATTGTTCCATATTGTGCAATATGGTAAGGGGCCGTTCAAGTATTACTTGACGCACTTGGGGGGGGGGGGGTCTGGTAAAACCTTACTGTGCTACCCGGGGGGGGAGGGGAAGGGGGGGGGGGTCGAACAACGCTTTACGTAACATGCTTTTTACGTAAAGCGTTGTTCGACCCCCCCCCCCACATGCTTTTTTAAATTTAAAAAAAACTAGGGGATTTAAATCTTCCAAGTGGACAACCCTTTTCGTCTATGTTGTACAGGGAATCCCTCGACTGTATTTAGTGGATACATAATTTTTATTTTATTTCCGTTGTTAGTATTCGTTAGTGTTTTAAACACGAAATACGCATAAATACAAATTGGTGTTGTCAGTGTTGTTAAAGTGAGTTTGTAGGTATTATAATGTCCTCAAAATAATAATAATAATAATATTTGGATGATTTATATAGCGCCGTTTTTGTGAAAAATCACCTCAAGGGCGCTGTACAAACTTATAATACATTTCTAAAATCTAAAAACTACAAGCTAGGCAAACAATTATAAACAACTTATGGCTAAAAATTGCATACATCGGTTCATTGATCACCGATACGAAAATATGTGTACAATATTTTGACCAATGAACGCGATGCTGCCTAAAATTTAATGAAAACAGGGCCATACTTACCTCGGAGGTCGCTTGAAATTAACACTGTATATTGTCCATTTAAAGAAATTAATTTCAAAAGCGGAAGATTTACATCATCAGCTGTTCTTGGCCTATAATGGCTCTCAGTGGAGTTAATGTTTAAAAAAAAATAAGTGTTGTGAAACCATGTAGGTAAGACAGTGTTAAATTGTGGAGATCCGGAAGGAATACAAGGCAAATAAAAATAATAATAATTTCTAATTTTTTTATAAATAACAATTATGAATAAATAAAATAAACAATATACGCATGTATTGCGACTTAAAAATCTCTTGTTTTATTTATTACCGCAAACGCGATTAAAGCAAGAAAAAGGTATTTATTTATGCGACTCTCCAGTACTTTGCGCAATTTAATTGTGACTTGTAGGTAAAAATAGTCACTTGTGTGGTACGTAACGTGTAGGTGGAGGGGGGGGGGGGGGGGGGGGTACAGAAAAACTTTACGTTGCATTACATGGGGGGGGGGGGGGGGGGGGTCAAAAATCTTTAAAAATTGCGTTGCATAATACTTGAACGCCCCTTAACTAGTTTAAAATAAATAGTAAGTTCATTTTAAGTCTATTGCTCAGGATTACTCAGAAATCGCTAACCAAAGTCGAAATGCCGATAAAGGCTTTTCAAAAAGATACGGAGTTATTTAGGTATCTTCACAATGTATGAATTGTCTTATTCGAAAGAGTACCTATATTATATTAATTTAAACTCTCCATTAAAGTCTCCTCAGCCTATTATTACAAAATGTACATTCCTCGCGCACACTACAAAATATTGAGCTTTTACTTAGCATCGCGTTTTACATATTATTTCCCGCGCCGTATATCTATGTCTCGGAATAAAATGGAATATGACAGGTTAAAGAAGAAACGAAATACGATCAGATAACCTGGCTATTCATATTCATACAATAGGAATGTGAATGCGTTTGCAACAGAACCGCACTAGAATTTATATAATAACGCCGTTCATGAAAACATCTTGTAAACCTTTCATTGACGGGGTTATTACTCGGCATCGCTCGGGTTCTAAGGCTTACTTTTCTAAAAAAAATATGTTATTGAGTGTATAAATAATTTTGGTTTGAGGTTACCTAAAATTAGTTAGTGCAAAATACAATCAGATTTTTTGTCTAGGGAATTACCGAGATAATTAGGCGTTTCCTTTCTTATTTTATAGGTATATCGGCTCACCAACAATATTTATTATTATAATTATTACATTAATTTATGAAAAATGGGAAATTATTTTCCTTAGGGCTTCCTGTGTGAAGTAGGCTTGTTGAAAAAGTATCGATATATCGATATTTTTAATTCAATATATCGAAATTTTTAGCCGATATATTTTGATCCGATATATCGATACAAAATATCCAATATCGAAAATTGTATCAAAAACGATATTTTTTAAAATTTATGTATTTAAAGTCACTAGAATCCAAAACCGTATAGGAACGAACGGAAAAAAAAAGTAACTGTATTGGGTCATGACATCTGGCGGTTGAAATTTTAACTAGTCATAGCTTACAAATCTATTGTATTTGCATTAGTATTTGTGATCACCAATACTATCTCATGTGTGTAGGTACATACATAGAAATGTTTGCTATTTTTCGCCATTTTTTTCTAAGCCACTCCTATGTGTTGGTTCCCAATTGTCTATGATTATTGACTATGCCTTGTTCCAAACATGAAGTCCTTTTTGACAGAGTAATACGCCAATAGAATGTTACTGAGACGCATACAATGTTTGTACAAACATTGTATGCGTCTCAGTTTACATATAAGTTAGAAGACAGCTTTTTAGTTTTTGTAATTATTACATAATAAAAATGAATAGTGATCAAAATACCTTCATTTTTATTGAGATTTTTGTACATTAAAAAAAGCAAATTGTGTACAAAAATTACTATTGATAATATAGAGCTGAATACACTATTATTTTAAAAACGCAAAATCTCTTGAAAATTTGACCGATATATCGATATTTTTTCCTCGATATATCGACGTCGATATTGATATTTAAATAACGATACATCGATATATCGATATTTTTTTCACTTTCGACATCCCTAGTGTGAAGCTAACGTAAAAAAAATTAAAAAAACGGCGTGATTGGTTATTGTATCGGTTATATCGATTATAGCAGCTTAACAGTGATTTTTTTCTGTTTTTGGTGTTTATTAAAGGTGATGTTTAAAAAAAGTCTCCCAATTCTGCCCTATGTGTCTTCTTCATAGCAAAGTTCTCAGCATTGTGTTAAGTTGATAGTACCTACGATCCTTCTGTCAAAAAGAGGTTAGGTATACCTAATAAAATCTTAAAAGGATTATTGGAGCACAGTTTTCACCTACATCAACTTCACGCTCTGCTACCCTTTTTATCTCAAACTCCGATCAGAACACCCCGGGATCTTCTTTAACTTTCGCAATCTACATTTTATTTGCAATTTACTGTTGCATCATATTTGCAATTTACATTCTTATTCAAGAAGGCATTCAACATTTATGAACAGAAAACAAGAGTGTCTTAATATTTGTGCTCGGTTTCTGGGTAATCTGCGTCAAATAGAGAATAAAAAAAATATTTTATTTTTATTTTAAAATAAATAATTTTATGTATTTTTTTCGACATATGTAGGTTAAAAACGCTTTTTAGCAATGTCTACGCTTTGACCCACTTTAAAAGACAATTTACTTCTGATAGGAACCGCCAGGCTACTGATTTTTTAAATGATTTTTTTTAAAATTTGACCTAAAAAATTCCAACTGACTAGATTTACTTGAAAACGAAAACTACTAATAATAATTACATATAGTTTTGTATTAGTGATCAACGAACCTGTGGATGCAATCTGTTAACCATAAGTTCTTATAATGATTTGCCTAGATTTCAGTTAGTAATAAGATAGAGCATTAGAAATTTATTTATTTGTACAGCGACCTAGTGGTGATTTTTCCCAAAAACGGTGCTATGAAAATCATCCAAGTTTTATTATTATTAAATTAGTTTTATTCTCTCACAGCAGGTAATTTCCTTCCTAAAGAAAGCCTCTAGACTCTAAATAAAATTTCCTTTGAAAATGGGTAGGTACCTTTTCATAATAAGTAAAAATTTCTAACATCACATCGTACCATTCAATCATCTATCGATTTTCATTTACATTTCACGTTTTATCTCTTCTCTAAAATTTACGTGGCAGCCACTTCTGACGTCAACTTCGCTCGGGTAACATTATCTCCCGTTGCCCGTCTACTTACAAATCACACAGTGCTCCAAAAAAGCTCGTACCATTTTTATGACCCTGTTCCATTGTTGGCCGTTGCCTTGTTGGAGTCTCTTTGTCAGTGGAGCATTTAAGTCACATAAAGAGAGGGCGTCCCGCTGAGGTGAGGAACCCTGGCCACCCAGTACTGTTGACAAAGGCCATCCCAGTGTTGCGAATCTCTTGCACCACGCAACACACTCCTGACCAAATATTTGGGGATTTAAATCTCTTAAAGATACCTGATTTCATGGTGATAAAAACGTACAAGAGTGATATATCCTGCCTGGACGTGTCGCTTCGAAATTTGGCGCTTAGTCTATTTGGTTGACAAATATTTTGACAGAATCTTGTATTGGAAATTAAACCATGAAAGGTGGTGTTTTTTTATTGTTGGAAAATCAACATACGTAAATAATAAATTCATCTAATAATTGTCAACACACTTCTACAAACATAATATCTAAATGTTAATATTCTAGATATGGCACGATAAAATGAATTAGATATTTGAGTCGGACCATGTGAAGAGTCGGAAAAATAGAAGAATATTAATGTGATTGAGGCAAAAAGTGTGTGCCAAGACCGAATTGTTTGGCGGTTCACCCTCTTTTCCAACCCCTGCGAAGAAACAGCGTGATGGAAGCAAAAGCCACTTTAAGCAATTTCTCGATCATGAAGGTAGTCTTTCACAGGGCAGTTTGCAGGTTATAGGTTTTTGGATATTCGTTTTCATATTAATCTCTTTGATATTTAGTCATCGGTTTAATCATTAAATTTTGCAGAGGCCATTTAACTCAATGTTTCGATCGTGAATGATTGGTCTTACCCTGGCAACATTCATCTTACGACGTACCTACTCGTACATATACATTAATTTGTGAAATTACCTTTCCACCAAGAAAATAAAGTTTTTAAATCGAAATCGCTTATTAAATAGTCAAGGGGTTTGTCGTTCGTAGCCGGAGGTCTTTAATAATAAAATTAACGTAATATTTTAAATGTTGTTCATGCTAAATACATTTGAGAAGGTATCTAGGCAAATGGCCCAATTCCCCGTACTGTGATACCGTACACTATTTGTACAGAAACAAGACCAGAACTGTATCTTCTATGGTTATTCGAGAGTTCTCAGGAAACATTGAACGGAAACTCTGAAATGTCGTTAGGGAGAACAATTCGCTTTAGAAGTAATGAGCGACAAGGTGACAATAAGTAAGATTAATGGCTTTTAATGGCTGTGAAATAATAATGGCCGTTTTATACGAAACCTTTTAAAACTTTTCCGTTAGTACCTTTTTTGTGTTTATGCTGTTATACTTTGTGTCGTTTATTTAAAGATGATTCAAAAAGGTCGATAACGCTATAAAACACAAACAATATTCATATATTTTAAAACCCTTTAGATTTTATCAGTGTTATGATTACTTGAAGCATCTACCCGGCTGCGCCCGATTTTAAACACCATTTTGTATTAAAAATCAAACAATATGGTACCTTGTTTTATTTTTAAGTATTGAGTAAAGTTGGGATTTTGTTTTTCAATTTGAGAGGCGAGTTCACCAACACCCCTGCCATAGGTCACCCCCAGTCGTTCGCTACGTTTTTTTTTTTACATTAACTCCACACAGGAGGCCCGGAGGAAAATAATTTCCCTCAGGGCGTATGTCATCTTTGAAGATGCTGTTTGGAGGTCTTTTTGACGAAAGGAAGGAGTGAACGAACATGGGTCTTGAAGAGACCCATGCTGTAGGAGGGAGGAAACACAGAAGCCGGCAAATCGTTCCACAGCCGAGCCGTTGAACTCAAGAACGAGTCATAGAAACGACCCGTTCTCATGTGACAAATGTCAACCGTGTACAAATGTTGGGCGCGTGTTTGGTGATTAGCAGGAGTGCCCGGGTTCACGGGGTGAGGTTTGTCAAGGTCTTAGCGGCACATGCGTATGTCCGTATGCGTGGCGGACCGGATCAAGAAAGACTGGTTGTGGAAGACCTTTTTATCTCTCCAGCCGGACTCTCTCGATCCATCGCCCTGTACCGCAGTGGAAGGGGTGGATTCATTCGTCCGTCATTTCTGGACACGTTGACCTCAGATTCCTACCCACACTCATACCTTTTCCTTCCCAGAACTTTCTGTATTCCTTTCTAAAAAGACCTTCCACTCAGCATAAATTGTTTTCTTCAGGGCCTCCTGTACGGAGCTGATGTAAGCTATATACATATAAGATGAGCTAGTGTAAAAAAATAAAATTTAAGAGCACCGTAGCCCGTAATAGAAATGACATGGCGAACTGAAATTACTTTTGATGATATACCCACCTACATTCCTTAAATAATGCAAGTTTCTTGACGCCATAGCTCAACATCGATTTTTTTCTTTGTACAGTTAGGTTATGACTCAATTAATTAATTGACTCATTTAATTCTTAGAAAAATTGAAATTCAGTCGAAATTTTGTTTGAGACTATTTTCCAAACGCGTGGTAAAGGATGGAATGTTTTTTTCATATAGGTATTTAGGTATGTATTTTCGATCCGGTTCTTGAACGAAAATGATAAAATTTATCCGATTTTACCACTTTGTCAAATTGACACGTGCGTGATTCGCTTAAAATCCGCGACATAAATAATTTTGTACCCAATCTGTATTTCGTCTCTCTGACGAAAAGCGGATAAAACGCTAAACGCTAAACGCTAAATACCCAGTTTTTCCAGCGGTATCGGCGCGGAAAATCCACAGGAATATCGACAGCCACGTTCGACCCGTGATTGTGCAAACGAGTATGAGTTAATTTGTCAGGGCGGGCGCGGGGGCAGGGCGGTGGCGGGGTGAGGGCGGGCGGACGATTGACGAGGGCGGCAGTGATAATCCGGCGATAATGGCGGCGGTGGGTGGCGACAGCACCCGCCCAAACTGCCGCCCGCCCGCCACCCGGGCCGTCCAAACCGCCCAAACAATCTCACTGGGACTAGTCAGGTGAAAACTGTTTCAGATTCTAAAATCTAAACACCATGAATATCCACTGACTCATTTCATTCCATCGGTATTCTTCCGCGAGTAGAGTAATGAGGTATTAATACCGTTAAGAGGACAAAATACGCCAAAATATATTCAGAATCTTAACGACGAAAGTAAAGAAGCCGTGTATACAATTTGCGACTCGCGACCCGTGTATTGGACGGACCCACTGTCGAATTGGCCGAAGAAGAAGAAAAATAATGTGGGAATCTTAACGACGTAAGTGAAGAATGCGTGTGAACAAATATACGCCCACGGCACGGCGTATTGGGCGAACGTACGGTTGAAATCGCCCTAGCAGGCCTGGAAATTCGACCTTTCCGCCCGGTTCATTTTAATTAATTCTGAAGAACGTGCTACAAATATTTAAGATGTCGCTAAACTTTTATCACCCGAAATTAATTTATCGTCTAGAAAAATAATATCTGGTGCATACCGCTAACTTTATAGTTGAAAAAAACGGGTTATAAATTTTTGAAATATATTAATGGTAAGGTATTGTTTTTATTAATCTTAAATATAAAGAACTTACACCCCCAGGGGTCTGTTTGAATAAAAAAGTTATTATAGTTACGAATTCGCCGGAAATTATTAAAATCTGAGTTTTGAGCAAACAAAATTATGTACCGCCTTAAAATGTGTGTAAGGTGATTTTCCACAAAAACAGCGCTCTACAAATTATCCAATTATTATTATTATTATCTATTATTAAGATTTAAAGTTTTGTTTTTCTGATTCTGATCGTTGTACTAAAAATATGTAATAAAACTATCTAAACGGTTCCAACTGGCTACTGGGTAAGACGGCTGTCACAAACATTGCCCGCCGTGACGTCAACATCGCCGATTTCAGGAATAAAAATGAACATATCGTTTTGGCGGCAAATCGAAAATGGTACATTGAACGGTTACATAAAATTTTTAATTAATTCATTATTTTTCTTAACTTTTTCAAGAGTAAAAAATGCAGTGAAAATACAAATCAGATGTGACTTTTTATCAATATTCCTTGCACACTAAACTTGAATTAATTCATTAGTATTAGGTACAAGTTAAAACAAGGTTTATTTACAGTTATTTTATTTAGGGGGTATTTCATCATTCTCCTTGTAGATTATTCATACGATAACGTTAAGAAAGTTAAGTTTACCATTCGGTACTTGAACCTATGAATAGAGGCTATATGTAGGATAAGTTAGCCGAGTTTTTTACCTGTTGCGAGTACCTATTTATTTGTTTATTTATTAATATTCGTTATCGTATGGATAAGCTATCTGGAGGATGGCGAAATAGCCCTGAGTCTGGTCAGTTTATATTTTTATTACGTACTTAATAACTACGTAATAAGTTAGGTTGGGTTAGGGTTTTTTTTACTTCATTAATTTACTCTAAATAACATCTGAAGCATTCCGGCTATCATTCGTGGTGCTTCCTCATGGAAGCGGATGCGTGAGGTCTGCGGTGACCATATATTGGAAGTGCAGTAATGGCTGCAGGGAAGCTACAGCCACCAGCCTCTGTTATATTCAGGGTCAGTGGGCCCGTGGTCGCCCGGCCTTAGCAGAGCGTATGTACGGTGGCCAGCCTCATGTCTGCCGGGCCGCTGTTTTTCTGCTGGCTGATGGTACCTTTGCAGTACTAAATTAGTTAGTTACTCGCGGGGCCTACCTGGCAATATTCACGCCAACGGTGGCTGAACGATTTCCGAGCTTATTGATCTGTCACTTGCGGCAAATTAAATGGAGATACATTGTACATCGTCGACACGTGCAAAATAATTGTGCACGTGCAAGTACCATTTTAAACACATCGAGAGAACAGAACATTGACATCAATTCACTTATTTTTCTCTTTGAACCTTTGAAATTTTAATTATAATATTTTTAATTATAAAATCGCCCCCCTCAACGGCGCTGTACAAACTCATTGATACGAAACTATATGTACAATGAACGCGATGGTATTATATACCGATTAAGCAAAGTTCTCTCTTGACTTATTAGAAATTAAAATGTATGTTTAAAAACTCCATAGCTCATGATGGAAAAGATTTAGAGCTGCTAATAGTAGTGTTGCCTAGAAAATTAAAAAAACCCAAGCTTCACAAATAACATTCATGACGTCAGAGCACACCGTTTTTTCCTTAAGCGATTTAAACGAAAATATGTTTTACACTTACGTTATTCGGAGGTTCATCCTCTCTGCACACCCTTTCGGGACATGTAGTTGTATTTTTGTAGCTGTAAGTAGGTGCACAGAATTTTCCTTAAATCGACGAAGTATCGGAGAGCCAACTGTCGGGGATCAACTGCCTTGGAATCAAGGGCGGATCCAGGGGGGGGGTCATGGGGGTCATGACCCCCCCCCCTGGGCTGGGTCCAGGACCTTGGTGGACCTACTTTTTACTTGTATCTATTATTACCAAAATTAAATTATAACTTCTAGTGACTTGACCACGACTATGTGACCCCCCCTGGCGCTATGTGACCCCCCCCCCCCCGGCGCTAAAGCTGGATCCGCCCTTATTGGAATATGTACATAAACTTGAAAACCTACGCATAGCGACACAATCTACATACATTTGGTCAAAAAGTTATGCTCGCCACTTCAAATAACCTAGCCATGTACCCTACTAACCATTTGATCATAATTATTCATAACTTATAAATTGATAACACAGAGCTACTGACCATTTTGTAGCTTTATGTAAATACATACCGCTAATTAATATTCAAAATCATCACAAACGATAATATTTCAAAAGACGAAAAGTTACAAATTGGCGTCAATCAAAATAAAAGCTTAAAATAATTAACACGGTTCTTTATGACTTGCCGCATACCTTTTAATGCAGGGCTCGACAAACTACGGGCCACGAGCCAAATAAGGTCCTTGAGCTATAAACGGATTTAACATTTTCAAACCTTAAAAAACGTACAACATTTTTGATTTACGACGCTCCTCCTTAATATAAAAATCATTCAAAATATTCTTCCGAAAATGGATTCCAAATTATTAAAAAACCATATCATTTTTGTACAATTATGTCGAATGAATTTTTGGATGATCTGTATATTTAACTAATATAAACTATTTTGAAAATTGCAATAGGGTTTTATCTTATAATCTTATAATTTGGAAATATCCACCAAAGATTTAAAGTTCTTTAAAATTTCAGATTAATATAGCATTTCATGGTTTCACCTAAAATGTTGGTAAAATATTTTTTAACTAACTGAGTAACTAACTAACCATACCCCGCTGGGGTAGGCAGAGGGGACGGACTGCCAAAAAACTCGGTCTTGGCACGCACTTTTTGCCTCATTCACATTCATACATCGACTATTATTTTCTTTGGTTTGACCTTGGAGCTAGAGAAATGTTTACCTTAGTGCCTTCCTGAATGTTATTTCACTGTATTAGTAGTGCGATTATTTAAGGAATGCTTTTCTTTCATTTTTATTAAATAAGAAAAACAAAATTTAATATGGTTGTATGCTCAAAAACGCAACTCTCTTTTTTGGAATGAATGCGGGTTCCCGCCAAAATCCAAGCAGCTGCTTAGAGTTCCGTGGCCAAAAGAAGGCCTAAGGTGTCTTAGGCTTTGCTTCCTTGCCTTCTTTAGCACCGTTGTGATTTGAAACTCGATGAAACGAAAAAGCGACACTAAAAAGAGACAAACACATTCATCTGTAGTCTATAGGAATTTTGCCTGCGAGAGAATGAGATATGTGCGGTGCTTCGTAGCTTATCTGTCTCCTCTTTGTGCGGTGCTTCGTATCCTCCTCACTCTTGTTTACTTTAGCTTTCTAAAGGTTTCACTTCAACGCACGTACTGCACGCATTTTTTTAAATATGAATTTTATTGTGAGGTGACATAATGACGGAGTTATACTCCAATTGGCTACGAACTTATGAAACAAAAAAAAAATCATAACATAAAGTGAAGTTTTTATTTGACTCTATGCAAAAAAGTTTGCCGAACTCTGATTTAATGTATAAATTTCAGACAAATAATACGGCCTAAAATATATGTTCCGTTGCCTTAGAATAATTCGTCACGCGTTTACGCAGAAACTTGTCAAATTACCCGTAAGTGAATTGGATATTCGTAATTTACGAGTTATTTGATGAATACGATTTACTAGGTTGTTATTAACGTGCTTGTTGATGATTCATCTACGTTAATTAAAGTTAATTTACACGCTTTTGTTACACGTAGAATCCGACAAATAATGCTGTGTAAGGTTTCACCACGTTAATTAAATGCGGTGATTGTCGGATTAAAGAATATCATAACAAAATTACAGGTGGAAATCAGTGCGTTTTAGAAACTAGCAAACTAGATTACCGAACTCACCTAGCCAGTGAATTTGAGGTATTTATAAATTATTAGTAAAATAATTTCAAAATTGCTTATTTAAGGTGATCCACTACTAGCCCCTGAAATACTTGAGAAGTACAGTAAGAGAAATACATGAAAATACTTGAGAAGACTTTTCTTTTAAATAGGTACTTTTATGTATCTAGCGAAGACGCTCAAAACGACATAGAAGACAAATGAACTATATTTAAGGCGATCCAATAGTCCAGGAAAAAATCAAAATCGGAATTCACGCCCTTTTATGGGAGGAGTTTAAAAATACTTGAGAAAAGGTTGGATAAGGTATTTGAGAATTTTTTTTACAGGTTGATTTCGTAAAGGCCTGTTTTAAAATTGATTTCATGGAACAAAGCGACGCGGAGCCTAGCGTGCGTTTCCCGCTCCGTTCGGGGGCGAACTGATAAAAAAAAACGGGCGTGTCTAGTTATGTCCCTTCGGTGGATGGCATAGAGTTCACTTTGAAAATCCAAATTCGTCTACTGCCGGCCGTATTGTAAAATAACAACGCGAAAATGCATATTTTATTTTATTTTGTGAACTTCGGGCGTAAAAATCTTTTTTTTTTCGATTATTATAAAAGAAATTGAATTCGCTACATTAAACAATAAAACCGTATCCGAAAAGGGGTTTATAAATAGGAGAGTTTGGACTTAAAATTGTTTTTTACAGACTTTATATTTTATTTTTTTATAGGCTTATTAAATAAAAGACTTATAAATAAACTGACCGATATTTTTAAGGGCCAAGGTATGTTCTACACGCAGTATTTAATTGAAGCATCTATAATACTTTTAAGTGATCAAATTTTCAAAACAAAAACGTATGATTTTGTGTGATTTTACATTATTTACTATGGCTTCATCTTAAATAACTTTAGTCCGCCTCGGCACAGGACCCCCTAGTGAGGAGGACTAAGAAATACAATATTTTATACTTGATTTCACATTACATTTTGTATGTCAATTTTTTTTATATAGTCGCTATAATAAAAAAATAAAAACTAACAATGAAAAGTTTTCGTGTTGGTAAGAACCCATAATGGAATATTTTATTATTTCTAAAATTGTTAAGAATCAACGATTCTGAAATTTCACGGGTATACGCTAATAAGGTAATAAGTATTATATATTTATTTTGAAAATGCGCAAATACAAATTTTATTAATAAATTAGCTCGCGTTAATTTTAAATATAAAAAGCCCAGTTGGAGACGTAAGGGAACGTACCCATACTACGTGACCAACTTTTTGCAATTTTTAACCCCCCCCCCCCCCCCCCCGTGACCAAAAACCTAAGCAACCCGCCGCTCATTTGTATGGAGCGTGACATTTTGAAGACCCCCCCCCTAAACGTGTCACGTAGTATGGGTACGTTCCCTAAGCACAAAATTGTGTTAAGATGAAGCCATAGTAAATAATGAAAAATCATACAAAATCATATGTTTTTGTTTTGAAAATTTGATCGCTTAGAAGTATTGTAGATGCTTTAATTAAATACTGCGTGTAGAACATACCTTGGCCCTTAAAAATATCGGTCATTTTTTTTATAAGTCTTTTAATAAGCCTATAAAAAAATAAAGTAAAAGGTCTAAAAAACACACTTTCAAGTCCAAACTCTCCTATTTATAAACCCTTTTTCGGTTATGGTTTTATTGTATAATGTGGCAAATTCAGTTTATTTTATAATGATCGCAAAAAAAGTTGATATTTACACCCAATCTTCCCAAATTAAAATAAAATATGCATTTTCGCGTTGTTATTTTACAATACGGCCGCTAGTCGACGAATTCGGTTTTTCAAAGTGAACCCTATGGCGTCCACCGAAGAACCACTGTCCAAACCAGTCGCCAAACCTCAGTCACGCCCCGAACTGAGCGGGAGATGGACGCGTCACTCTGCGTCGCTTGATTTCGTGAAATCAATTTTAAATTTCCGTTTTATTACAGTAAACAATGCGTAAAACAGGAATTAATATTTTTTACAGGCCTTTGCGAAATCAACCTGTAAAACAAAACTCTCAAATACCTTTTCCAACCTTTCCAAAAGCTTTTTCTCAAATATTTTTAAACTCCTCCCATAAAGGGCGTGAATTCCGATTTCGATTTTTTCCTGAACTAGTGGATCGCCTTAAAAATTGTTGATTTCCGGACTTAGATTGTTGTTCTCATTTTTACAGTAGGTATTAATGTGAATCCAAAACCACCACATTAAACACGCAGATGTAGATATCGTCAAAGCAAGCAGTTAAATCAACACTAATTATTCTTGATTTCTTTAATGATAATTGCATTCATGCAAAAAAACAAACTCTGCCAATATTCTAATCCCTTCACCTGTAGCATGTTAGCTTGTTCGCTGCTTAACTTACATAGGTCCTGTGAACGCAATTAAAATATTACGATTAATATAATTTTAGTTCGGTTTCCAGGTGCCCCGTCCGGGCGGTGGGCAGTGGGCAGCTGCCTGGAGGCTAACACCCCTCACCCCTTCTGCTCTCCTACCCCCAACCCTCCCTAACAGGTCCTTACTCCGCTCCTTGGGTTACTCGAATATACTAATATTTGCATTTGGACCCTTTGGGCAACTTCCGCCGAGGATATTAATTAATTTTTTCCTAATGATTGCTTGAAAACAATATTTAAACCAATTTGGTAGAAGGTATGCTGTTATTAAGATTTGTACTACAACTAGATATTATAAATATTTACTGTGATGTCCATTAAATGCAGGCAATACTGGGCCCTTTATCTCCAGTATTCCTCTAGGATGACTTCAAGGTTTAGTATTATAAACACGTAGTACTTTGATACAACGGAAACTGTTTATTAGAATATAATAGATACAATGTTGGCTGTGAGCCGTCTGACAAGCAAGAGCCCGCGCGAGAACTCCACTCGCTATTATATCGTCCCGATGTAGGTCGCTTCGGCTAGGTTCGGTATTTCCGAACCTACCCGACAGAAACATATTACCAACACTACAATTACCCATATCTAAAGATATTGTCTTCAATAGTATATTCTGAATAGGTCAGCATCACTAATTCAATACCAGACAATATTTACCTGGATTAGCATTTAGATTAGAATCATTGCTTTAGCAATTGCTTTGGGCAGTCTGAAGAGCGTTTAACCAGCCAGCGGCCGAAAAACCACATTTCGTCGAAAGTTGTTCTTACGATCGTACAGGGCGGTTCCAATGAGAAATATTAATTATTCTCCGTACCAGCTTTTTTAAAATTATATCTCAATATCGATTTTATTTCATTCCAAATTTGCTTTAATTTATTCCTTCATCCAAAATTGCTGAAAGGCGTGATAATAAAACTATTAAAATGATGTACTTTTTGTAATTATTTTTTGGTCATAAGTATTTATCATTTTTCAATAATGTCTAAGATAAATAAAAATGTAAAAAAATCTGAAATATATCAGTTTGTAAGCGCGTAAATAAATACACAAACGGACCAATTTTCGTCAAGAAACACATGTACGTATATTTTTTTATATACATACATATATTTTTTAACGATTTTATTTAAACTAAAATTTAAATTCTGAAACATGCGTTTCCCAGATAATGTATTGATTTATTTCACAGCATGATTATATGATTTGAAATGGGTGTTGTATAATATAAAATCTTTTTTGAAAATTTAACAAATCTGTCAACGACCTATGGTATAGCCTTATTATATTAAAAATAAAAAAATAAATCTCAAAATTTAAAACATGCGTTTACTAGATAAAAGAACAATCTTTCGAAATCAATTTATATAAAAATGACATATTTCTGGTTTTCTCTGGTTATACCCTCTGAAGGGAAATAGGTGCAAGCCAAATATTACGTTTGGAGATCGCGCTATGGAGTATCTGGGCCTAAGGCTTGGAAAAAACTCCCTCCGGAACTAAGATGAATAACAAGCCTTACAAAATTTAAGTCCAAACAAAAAACTTGCCCTTTTAAGTTCTCGTACCCTTAAATAAAATGTTCTTACCTGAGAGTACCATTCTTGTATTGCTTATTATTATACTATAATCACACTTTTCTTATTGGATTAACATTATTCGAAGTCTTACACATCAATCTCTCTCTTATCGAGAGACAAATCAGATTTAGCAAGATAAATTCTAAATAAATCCTTGTAGGTACTGTTTTACCGCTCACCATAAAATTTATCTTTCTTTTCCTAAATACATTTATCAAGGAACAAAAATATTATTAAAATAAATACCAGGATAAATAATAGCATATCCAATAATGTTCTGTTCCGAATTATGTCCTTTGCGTGCGAACTGTAACAAAATTTCTTTAATAAACAATAAACCGTGTTAATCTCAAGTGACCTCCTGGGTAAGTATGGCCCTGTGTATTATCTGCCTGTAGAGAATATAAATAAATTATAATATACCTACATGCAGCATCTCATGCATTTGTCAAATACATTGAACATGTTCGACGATGGGGTATCTGTTGCTAGGTAAACAAGTATATTCATGCTCGAAGGTTTGGCTCGATCGAATATGTTAACTTGGAACTATGCTCGTCGTTGCGTCCACACGCTCGAGCAGCTCGACACAAGACATTTTAGATATACCACCAGGACGCTCAGTCAAACCGTAAATTTCTGTCGAACATCGAGCAATTATTATTTGGTTAATCTGAATCGAGCAATCAAGTTAGCATTATTACTTATTATAATTATTATCTGTGTTAAGTGTCAAGATTCTAATAATTCAGGCACCGCTCAACCTTTCTCCTTTAGCCCCCCTCTACTCATGCAGCCCTATAACTATAGTTTAGTTATAGCTCCACTTATTCCGGACAGTAAGGTCTAAAGTGACAAATTATGTATACAAAAGTAAGAACATTTTCATGTAGGTACCACGCTAGAAAAATCACGTAAGAAAACATTTACAGTACCTACCATGGCTGAACTTTATAATTAAATAAATAGTTTGATTATATTGACAAGTAGAAGTAGAATCCAATTGGCAGAATCTTAGAAAATAGCTGAACTAAATCTTAGAAAATAGCTGAACTGAAAGAAATTTTATACTTTTGTTCACAATTCAGGTAAGGGTTGCATGTTGTGCATGAGGTGTGGGGCCGACCTTACTGAGTAATGGCCGATGTTTCCAAAGATATGCCGCGCGTTAAGTTATTCTTCCTGTTCATAATTTTTTGTATTATATGCCTGTTGGTGCAACGGAACAAAAAGTGTACAGCTCTGTTATTCGAATCGGGGACCACCCCTCACAAAGATCGTCAACATTAATTTGTCCGGCGATATGAGCGCCATGCAAAAAATATGTGACATTTATTAGAACGTACGACTTATTTATACATTTATGCGCAGGTTTAAAGATACGACGTCAGTTCTGATCGAATAATTTGTTGGAAGGAATGACCCTTTGTGAAAAAAATCCACTTTTATGAAATACGTTATGTGACCGCGATGCCAACAAATGTAATGTTATGGAAAACTGGTGTTTTATTTCTGTGATTCTCTCTACGATTTAAGATGAAGCCATACTAAATAATGCAAAATCATACAAAATCGTATGTTTTTGTTTTGAAAATTGGATGGCTTAGAAGTATTACAGAATCTTCTATTAATTACTGCGTGAGAACATATCTTGGCCCTTAAAAATATCGGTCAGTTTTATTACAAGCCTTTTAATAAGCCTATACAAAAATAAAATATAAAGTTTGTAAAAAAAAACTTATAAGTTTAAACTCTCCTATTTATAAACCCCTTTTCGGATATGGTTTTTATTGTTTAATGTAGCAAATTCAGTTTCTTTTATAATAATCGCAAAAAAATGATATTTACGCCCGAAGTTCACAAAATAAAATAAAACATGCATTTTCGCGTTGTTATTTTACCGGCTGTAGAGGAATTTGGATTTTCAAAGTGAACTCTATGCCGTCCACCGAAGGGCTACATAACTAGTCACGCCCGTTTTTTTATCAGTTCGCCCCCGAACGGAGCGGGAAACGGACGCTAGGCTCCACGTCGCTTTGTTCCGTGAAATCAATTTTAAAATTCTGTTTTATTACAATAAACAATGCGTAAAAAATGAGTTAATGTTTTTTACAGGCCTTTACGAAATCAACTTGTAAAAAAATATGTTTTCCAACCTTTCCAAAAGCTTTTTCTCAAGTATTTTTAAACTCCTCCCATAAAAGGGCGTGAATTACGTTTTCGATTTTTCCTGGATTATTGGATAGCCTTAATGATAAAAACAAGTTAATCTAAAGTCTTGCTATTTGAAAGTGAGGATACTAAAACACTATTACCTACCTAACCAGTAAACTCGAATTCTAAAGCTTGCGAGAGACGAAGAGGTTGTTATAATATAGAGATCTGCAATTAGAAGAGGAAGGAAGAAAGCAGATAGCAGACAAATGCAATAGAAATGTTGTTTCGGAGGCATGTGTGTCGTAAAACGCTATAATGGTGTTGCAGTCATAATTAACGAGATTAATAAATGAACACTTCATTTTTACACAACACTTAATAGCGTATGGACATGAAACAGTATCCTTTATTATAATTTAGTATTAATGATTCTTTTTGTTAATATTGTTCTTTAGGAATTGCTTTGTATATACTGTATATTCTTTGTTTCACACTGTTACTCTGTGCACTCTGTTATTATTATTTCTAAACGTAAACTGCCTCCTACACTTTATTATAATTTAGTTTTAAGAATTCTTGTTGTTAATATTGTTCTTTAGGAATTGCTTTGTATATACTGTACATTCTTTGTTTCACATTATTTAATCAATTTTGTATTTTATAAGGACTCGTAAGGAACACTATAGGATGAATTTTATGTTTATTAGAATTAAGCGCACTTGAAGTGAAATATCACAAAACTGCGCTATATAAATACTTAGAATACTACGTTATTATTATATTATTATTATCCGGATTATAAACGGCACATATAAGTGGACGGAAGAGAAGTCCAGGAAGTCCTAGAAAGGAACACTTTAGTCAGGCTATCTCAAAAGTCGAATAATTGAAGACTCCGTATGAATTTTGACGAATCAAGGTGTGTGTGTGCCAGAGCAGAGTTGTGTTAACAATAATATTATTCACATGATTTGTATAGCGCCCTTTTTGTGAAAAATTACAAAAAAATACAAACTAGAAAAACCACCATAACAATTTATGGCAATAAATTGCATTCACCGGTTTATCGATCACTGATACGAAACTATATTATGTACAATTTTTTTTATATGAATATCGCACAAGATTCCCAACTGCTACCGTCTGAAGCCAGTGAGACTATGGCGTCCCCAATTGCGGTATGTTGTGAGGCTGAAGATAGTGGGGAGGGGTAGGAGATAGGGAAGAGGAAGGTGGGGAAGTACCTGGCTATTCAGATCAGGTCACCAAATACGGCTAATGCCATTTCAAGCAACGTTTCAATTCTGAGTGGTGGTCTTACACCAGGGCGATAATGAGAGTATCTTCCACTCTGGAACGTGCCGCAAATATACTATATATTATTTTAAATTAATAAATTGTGAAATAACACAAATTAATCAAATAAAATTTATTTGCCACGCCAGGATTCGATCCCGCGACCTTCGGTGTGCGAGTCAAGAGCCTTACCGCTGGATTACGCCGGCCGTCTGATGATCTGATCAATGATTTTATCAATGATCGCGATGCTGTGTAAAAATGTACATATGTTCGATATGTTGTTTTATTTATGTATACTCTGTATAGGCAGAAAATATAGGTAGGTACAGGACCGTATTTAAGGCTCTGCAACCGGGTTCGAAAAGAAGAAGATGGAGAGATACGAAATTACGAATGTTAGAGGAGAGCGTTAACATTTACAGCGACAAAATCGATGCGAAAATAGCGAAAATGTTTAATAAAACACGACTCGTTTAAAATAGAGCAAAAATCTCGCGGGCATTATCTTAAACAGAATTTAAAGAAACACTGTCAATTTTTTCATACATTTAACTTGTAAAATAACTGAAACAAACGAAATTTTTGGAGCATACTTTGCGGTTTTTTTCTATCGAGGGAATTTGATATAATTTGCGTTTCGGCGCGGGCAAAGTCTAGATATTATTTTAAAGAATAACATATATTTTCTTAAGAGCTTTAAAACTTACCGTGTTTAAGGGAAATATGTAATAAATCGTTAGAAATCCGGGTTGCGGGCCCTTAATAAGATTAACACTGTTTGTTATTTATTTAGAGAAATTGTTGTTGTATTCTAACTAATCTTCAGAGAAATGGCTTGATGTTTTAATAAAAATAATAATATTTGGATGATTTATATAGCGCCGTTTTTGTGAAAAATCACCTCAAGGGCGCTGTACAAACTTATAATACATTTCTAACTTATAATAACTTAATTAACTTATAATACTTTTGGTTGTAATGGTGGCATATTCTGGACGAAATTTTTTATATAAAGGCGACATCCTAATCAACCCGTAATTTTTGTAAGGTTCATTTCATTAATCAGGAAGCAACGACTTGTGACGATATGGAACTGAGCATTCCCCACAATTTTTAAGCTCGTAAATGACAAGCATTTACGTAGGAAATTTAAGCTTTACATACAGATGCATTTTTCATCCGATGCATTTACGAGAGTGGCCCGATTACGGCCAATAAATAATATTTTATAACCTACTACATCCGCGGCATCGGTCGCCTGTCAGTGCGCAGAGCGACGTGCGCAGGACTTCACTAATATCATAATGTCATTGAGATACGCATCTCTGAATACATTAAAACTATCTTTATGCCCTTATCTCTCGACTTGCGCATCTTAATTGTTAGATTAAAAACGTATATTTATGTAACATATTATTACTGGAGAACGAACTGCCAAACAACTCGGTCTTGGTACATAATCCTTGCTTCATTGACATTCATACATCGTCTCATATATACTTTTCTCTTATTCTGACTCTTGACATGGCCCGACTCAAGTATCTGATTCACTTGATCGTGCCATGTCTTCCTCGGGCGTCCCCGACTTCTTATACCATTCATTTGCGTCATACATTCTTCTTGCATTACTTTCTTCGTTTATCCGCTCTATATGCCCAAACCAGATCCCTTTCCAGGACCTGGGTCCCAGGGAACCAGGACCCCAGGGTCCCTTTCTTAATCTTACTCATTATACGCTTACATACTTTGCGGATCTCCACATTTCTCACTCGATCGTACATGGTTTTATCACACATGCGCCGAAGAAAATCTGAAATAAGATTTTTTTTTACATTAGCCCCACACAGGAGGCCCTGAGGAAAATAATTCCCCTCAGGGCCTATGTCATCTTTGGGGATGCTGTGTGGAGGGTCTTTTTAGGAAAAGGAGAGGAAGTTCTGGGAAGGAATAGGGGTGGGTAGGAATCTGGGGATCGGTGTGTCCACTGTTTCTACTGTGGTGCAAGGCAATGTCCCGAGAGAGTACGGCTGGAGAAGTCAGAGGGACTCCCTCAACCATTCAGCTCCTCAGCTGGTGGACAGGTGCATCACCGCCAAACCCGGACAAACCTCACCCCTTGAACCCGGGCACCCCTGCTAAGTCACCAAACGTAGCGAATCACTTGGGATGACCTGTGGCAGAGGTGTTGGTTATCCAATAAATGGTACCCATACCCGCCTCCCAAATTGTGGAATAATTCGATCACCCACGAAAGAACTTGTTTTTTTTGTTAGTGAAAAAAAATGTTCATAAAATAAATATTAACAAAAGAGCATACATTTAATAGTGTCTAGACCAGTAGATTCGTGTCAAACATTGATAAATTATTGCCTCTGAATGGGAAAGCAAGGTAATGTTATTCCTTCTACTTGAATAATTCTGAATACAAAGAATTTCCCGGAACATAAAAACGCATCAGAATATCATTTTTCTTGAATCGAACATATGCCATACTATCAATACATGGCGCAACTCTAAGAAGAAAGCACTTGGCTTGATATTCATGTGGAGTTTTATTTCTCCTCTTGTGAGTGCGGCTGCGCCAATTTGCAGGCGCGTTTCCAAGAACCACCGCCACGCGACGCTATTAGCAACAACTCGTACGGCAGCTATTTTAAGTGATCGTAATTTTGGAAATAAACACTCTTACAGATGGCGTCCACGGCATTTTATTATTTTAATTGGCGGACTCAATTTAAAAGGGATCAAGTGCATGAGATTCGATGCCTTCACTGCGAATTTTGTACGAAGGCTCGTTTAAACGTTTAACATTGATCATGCTTTTTATAATTTTTACTTCCGACTTTGTATTAACATCGATAGATACGAATTTGAACCATATTATGACAACAAATGGGTAATAAATTTTATTTACTGATATTTTCTAAAATGGTTGTTTCGTAAAATACTTGCGAACCGTGAGCTCTGGCGTCGTGAAAATTGCCCAGCATTTTCTGCTCGTAATTTATTTGGTTAATGAAAATTTTCCTCCGCCAAGTCATTTACGTCGTGTGATATGGAACTTTTAGATTTTAAGCTCCCAAACGACTGGAGCCAGCACTTCCAATTGGGTTATGTTATGAGGTTGAAGGTAGCGAGGAGGAAAGGATATGAGTAACAGGATCGCGGGGAAGTATCTATCTATTCAGATCTGGTAACCAAACGCGGCTAAAGCCATTTTAAGCAACGTTTCGATTCTGAATGATGGTCTTCCACCTGGGCGATAGTGAAAGAATCTATCATTCTGAATCGTTCCGCAATCTATTCTATATGTATTTTTGATTAATAAATTGTGAAACAACACAATTGATCATATTAAATTTAAAGAGGGTGTATTGTTTTTTCCTATTTAAATAGGCTCGGTAAGAAAAAAACGGTAAAAGAACGAATAAGAGGGTGTAAAGATGCATGCTTGTAAACTAAGTATTACAATATCAATGGCGGTTCATGAGTTTTTAGAGTGGTAAGTTTGAAAAACACGACTTTGTTGTTTTTTTTTTTTTTTTGTTTGAAGAATTTCAGATTGTATTAATCTGGAAAGTGTGCTGCTCTAGATTACAAAAAAATCTTCAATTACAATAATTTTTTTTTATAAATAAATATGTATTATTTTTTAATGTAGCTATTACTTTGTGGTTATCCATTAAAGAAAAATGCAACAATATAACTTAACTAACCATATCATTGAAAATAACCATAGTTTTGAAAAAAAATACAGGTATAAATATTCTTCATATTAATCATAAAGGAAAACGTTTAGATAACTTAGAAGCTTTGGAAATTAAAAAATCCCTTAAAAATAATGAATCTATTATCAACAAACAAAAAATATTGTCATATAGCCCAATCATGGATTTGTTCCCCTACCCACCCACTCTACACTAATACCTACCCACCCAATCTACATTATTAACTAACAACGGCTCCACCCCCTACCATACTAAAACATTGTTCGAAACTGTCAAATTAGTATAAGCTTTCCCTGACGAAGGAACGTTTGTTCCGAAACCGGTCGGATTTGCACACTGTATAAGTGGTTTTTACAAAGTTATATTGTTGCATTTTTCTTAAATATATATTTATAGTTGCGTATTTCAATCTTATCATTCAAGCACACTCAAAAGTCACAAGCCGCCACTGCTAATGAGTAAGAATGTGATGGATGAATGAACTTAGGAAGTCAAATTTAAATTGAAGTAGGCACCTACCAACCTACCTATACTTGTTGAAGATAAAACAGTTATAATAAAATTAAGAAATCATTTGTATAATCTCTAGCAAACTTCCCCAATTCCCTTGTCAGTTATTGGAGGACTGGAAATTCCCTAGCCAGTTGGCAGAGGGAGTCCTTTACAGAATAGCCTTGGGACTTTTGGCACACGGCAGGCGAGGGGACGCGAAAAAGGACCCACACTGAAGTTAATTAGACAGATGAATGACAGTAACTCCTGTAATATAATAAAATATGAGATGTAGTACCTACCTATAATTATATGCACACTTGCAAAAAATGTTCCAAACATTATGGAAATTTTTCAAAGCCCCAAAGGTAAATGACATCCTATGACCTAAAACAAATATTTTGACTTGCAAATGCAAGAAAAGCTATGCAATTTTCAACATGTCAATTCTTCCTGATCACGAATTTATAGTGTGACACACAATCAGCTATTCTCCTTAATGGAGAAAATAATTAATTGGAGAATATATTTAAAGCTTTAAATTTTTCAATCTTTGCAAATTTACTTTGTGGCGTCATTTATAATCCTTCAAAAATAGGGCGTATTTTGTCAGAGGGTTAAAATATTTCTGCTCCGTAATAAAATCCAAATAAATGGAGTACCTACTCGTATGTGTGAACATATAAGCAAACTAAAAATTGTTTTTGAAAGATGATGAAATACGTATTCAAATTATATTTTTAGATAACCATGTAATTTTTTACGTATAAAAATTTTGAATGCCAACTTTAAAAAGTTTTAAACATGGTTCACCTTAGGTTTTTTTCTAACCAAAATTACCTACTGGTAACGAAAAAAAAAACAAACGCATATTTTATTATACAAATGAATAAATTATAAATGTTAGTGCCACCTAACTTTTCTGTCGTCTCAAGAAAAAATAATTCCTAAAAAATTCACGAAGTTTCATAGAGGTGTTAATTTTTTGTGAACATTTTAAATATTTTGTGATTATTTTTAAAAATTTGAATACATACCATGTTGTTTTCTCTTTTCAATACCGTTTAGATCATAGGTACTTCTCACTAAAATAATAAGGGAGACACAACGATTTCTATGAGATCTATGTGAGCTGGGACAAATATGGTCTCCTGTGATTAAACGGGATTAAATGACAAAAAATCACTTTATAAAAACCACTTATTTAATCAAAATTATCTACAAGTTTCAAAATCAAAGGTTTCGTCGTCAGAATAAGATTAAAATTAAGTTAATATTTTAACTTGTTAATTTTATCCTGTCGAAGAAATCTTTGGTTTCGAAATTTGTAGATAATTTTGATTAAATAAGTGGTGTTTTACAAAGTGATTTACTTTAAACTTTTAACTCAAACACAAAGAAAAAGAAACTGTATCCTAAACAAGCTGCCTCAAAAGTATTATAATATTTATGCCTCAAAAGTATTATAATATTTATAATACTTTTGAGGCATTTTATAATTTTTTTTTATATAATACTTTTTATATCAGTCATTGACAGTTGTTATTGTGGTAATAACCTTGCAGTTTATGAATTGTGTAGGTATATGCAAACAATAATGTTAACTAAAATAAAGTTTTTGCTGTATGGAAACCTACTTTGCACATTTGAAAAAAACCATAGATAAAATTGCGAGAAACAATTAACAAAAATTCTGCCTCAATGCAGGTTCACCTAGTGAGGCAGGCCATGCACAACTAAAAATACTGTATAACTATACTACTCCTGTGTAACCTTTCTTACGTTACTTTCTGTTTGTTAATTTTTCTGTACTGATTGATGTAATCTATTTGTAAACTACATTGAGCATGTAATTTTTTTTTTTTAGTTATATTGTTGTTATTTCATTGAATAAAGATTATAATTATTATTATTATTTATATAACCACGAAGGAAGACCTCAACGAGGTAAACAAGGAGCGGTTAGGAAGACTGCGATGGATCAGCGGGCGTGATAAAAGCATCGCTGTCATATTATGCTCCGAAACCCTTTGTTAGGAGATAGTACTTCATCATCGAAATAAGTATAGGTATTTACTTCCACAAAGGAAGGGTGTTACGAAATGACGGCCTGGCTAATGATTGTAAACACGAATCCGCTTGGGTCAACCGCAATAGTGTTTATTGTGGTCTTTACAGCAGAAGTGACAGGTTGTGGCAACGCCACAAATCCTATCTGCAAGATGTTGTTGGGGGCAACAGATTTCCCCCCTTTCCCTCAGCAGGACTGCATTTCGTTACTTTCGCAGCGGACAACATGTCGTTTTTGAGGTGTCGTTATATTGACACGAAATTATGATAATAATAGGTACTCATTTTTGTGGAGTATCACCACAAATTCTTTACAAATGTATCTATCTTAATATTGTGGTTAACTTTCCTTTATGATGTAAAATACCTTGAAGCTGCTATTCTTAAAATAATTAACGAGATAATGTAATATGATGGTATATTATTATTCCTTGCGGGATAGTGAAATATTTAGGAATTGTGGGATAAACCATCAAAAAGAAATAATGCAATAAGCAGGTACTTTTTATAATAATAATAATAATATTTGGATGACTTGTATAGTGCGGTTTTTGTGAAAAATTGCCACAAGGGAGCTGTACAAACTTATAATACATTTCTACAATTTTACTTCTAACTACAAACTAGACAGACCATTATAACAACTTTGATACGAAACTACATGTACAATGATTTGACCAATGAATGCAATGCTGCGTAAAAATGTACTGTACAGGTAGAAAATATACAGGACCAAACTTTACCTGGGAAGTCACTTGAGATTAACATTGTTATTGTTTATTTAGAGAAATTTAGGTACCTACAGTTCGCACGCAATACACAATAATGATTGACGATCGTGTTAATTCCCAGTTATCTAGTGCATAGTAGTTAACTTTGGAATCAAGAACTTTATTCACCAACAAATTCTAATTTTGTTTTTTGATGAAACATTATAGACCTCAATGAAACTCAATATTTACCGGTTAGTGGCTGAGTTGGCATCTCGTCTGGTTCCCACCCAGGCGTGCGTCGTTAGTACAATTCCTCAGCTGGAGTTCTAGTCTTCCAAAACGACACAATCAACATTATTTCCACAAGTACTTTTCGTGGTATGTAGTAGGAGATTTTCAAAAATAGGCCACTTGCATCACATTTAAAAAAAAAATTCTGGTTTAGACAAATATTCTAAGAAATTCTGTATTTTTTTTTAAATCGTATTTTTGAAACCCTGGGGATTTTTTGAAAATTTTAATCCGAAAAATCAGACCATTTTTTATAAACCGGAAAGACGGGACATAATTTTATAGGTGCGAAAAAACGAAATTTACATAGCCGAAAATCATTTTAAAAAAATAACGTTTTCCACACGAATGGCCCAGGAGAATAACGAGGCATACCAAAAATATTACATCTCATAAATATTTTTTTCCTTGACCCATCTTATTGATCATAAATCATTATAATGTACAACGTATATATTACTAAATCCAATGTAATATACTTGTACTTGTAAATTATAATAATAATAATAAGAATATTATAAAATTTGATTTTGTTAAAATCAGCACCATAACCATTATACCTCTAAAACACGTACCAACTTCTAAAATGTACGGGGTTCTCTTCAGAACTTCTAAAATTTATGGGGTTCTCTTCTGTCAAAAAGTCAAACCAAATGATAAGTTCACAGAGAACAAACAATAAATCTAGTGAACGAATTAAAAAATTCGCCTGAAATCAAAGCGATGCCATATTAAAAAAATAAATCAGTGTGGAATTTTACAAAATTAATAGGAACATTTTCGGAGACGGGACATTTACATGTAGTGACGTCACGAGCCCAAATAATGGATTTATTTATTTAAAAATAAAAAAAACTACATTTCTAAAAAATTTTCGCAATCTTAATAAAGAGATCTATCCACACGATTTTTTCCAAGTCGTTATGAATTCAATGCAAGTGGCTTATTGTCAGGTAATTCGTAATCAGGAAATGTTTTTCTTTCTTTTAAACTAAAAAAGTGTATTTGTGCTTTAAAAATGTATAATTACGTATTATGTATGAATCCGATAGGAAGTATTTTTCTCTGTTTTCGTTTCAATTGTTTCATGTTGGCAAATTACACGAGCAACTTCATGCGCGCGGGGAAATTTAAGTGGTAATTGGAAAATGAAATGTTCAATCCGCAATCAATTACCGGGGCCATTAAATACCGCCGGTTTGTTTGGCGCTCGTATCTGAAGTGAAGCTAAACAGAGTTTCAAGAGTTCTGCAGCATTATCAGCTGCCAAGTGCTGCTAAATTCGCCAATAGGTGTTCGGTGCTCACAATTGAAAAGTGAATAATTCAACTTATCGTTGTCTGTCACTCAACTGACTCAAGCAACGCGAATAAACGGATGGTGCATTCTGAAACACATTATACATAGTTTGTAATACATCTACTTATTGGCATTGTTGCTTTCAGACAGTTGCATGTTGCATGCATCGCGTTGGATGAATACATTGAGGGAAGCTTACTTGTAGGGTGCCAAATATGACAGTTTTATTAAACGATTTGTTAACGTCCCAGGTATGGCATGATCAAGTGAATCAAATGTTCTGTAGATGCATGCAATTTTAGTAGCCAGTTTTAACACAGCTATAAAAGGTGATATTTTACCTAATATGTGAAGGAAACCTCAGGTTAATGTTATTTTTTAATACATTTGACCCACTTAGTGAAAAAAATGATACGTTTACTACGATCGTTAAGCGAACTGTGAAAGTACCATGGTACCATCATGTTAATAAAGTACTCGTTATAATCAATGTGAGAAGTCTTAATTAGTTTTAATATACACTGAGGATTTTTGAGGACATGATGCCCTGTGGGAAATTAATAATCATCATTGAGGATGCTATGTGGAGGGTGAGAGATCCGAGTTGTAGGAAGGAGGAAACACAGAAGCTGGCGAATAGTTCTACAGCCGTGCTGTTGAACATAAGAACGAGTCGTAGAAGGTAGAAGCGACGTTTCTCACGTGACAAATGTCGTGTTGCCGGATGCCGGTGCCGGATAAGAGCATACATACTGTGTTTCTACTTATGACGGCAGAACAACCATTTTTCAAAAATAGCGAACACCTCAGCACAGGTTCTCTTAGTGAGGTGTTCACAAAACATTACTACCATTTAATAACAATAATAATAATTGTATAATGTGTAGAGAGTGAAAATCACCTAAAGGGCGTTGTACAATTTATTATGCATTCTTAGTCTTCACCTAAGTTTAATATTTACCAATCGATACAGAAACATACTACCTGGCAGTTCACTTCCGATGAAAACAAGTTAATTAGAAAGTCTATGCTTGGAATAGATACGAATTTGCATGCGGACTTTATATTTCAAACATTGGACATTACATGATTTTACATTTGCTACCCCCATCACTGTTGGTATTACATTTTTATGAAGAATAATGCCAAAGGTAAATTAATATTTACTTTGAAAGACTTCAGAATGTACGACTGGAGAACTTTCGTGAAGTGACCTTTAGAAAAGTTTATAAATAAGAATTTGCTTATATTTTTACACAATTAGTTATTTACAATGTCGCGGGCAGTGAAGTTGAAGGTGAAAGATTTTATATACAGTTACTGATTATATTACCCTCTACTACCCACCGTGTTTTATACTGGGAACATTTTTTTGTATTTGATTTGACTGGTATCTAAATTTTCCTGTTACAAGTCGACGCATAGCTCCACAATACAAATATTGATATTCTCAATAGGTACCTACTCTGCCTCTCCAGCCGATAGTATTCTGCTTTGTCTCAACGCTAAACGATTTTTATATAGAGCTCCTAGTGGAGGAGTGGCTATGAAGCGATCAATATAAATTCCTGTTAGCGAAATATTGAACAATATAACGAAGCAACACTCTCACGGCTTGTGAGCCTCATTCCTACATAAATTTTCGATTGTCTTCGTTAAAATTTTGGAACATAAATAGATAGATTAAAAAATAAGATCTTCCTTAAAGGAAATCCTAATTTTGACTATTTCTTCAAATAATTTTATTAAAAATATACGTTTTCAGATCGTGACGTTACATCACAGATCACTCACAACTATCAAGTAAATTAACAAGCAAGTACTTAAAAAATTAAGGCAAGATACTATTAGAGTCGTGCACTTTATGTTGCCCTTTTGGCGGCTTATGTATATGTGCTGGTTAGAAGCGGCTCACATGCGTTGTGCGGCCAATCTTATTCTATTGGAGAACGGTCATTTGTGTTCTACATCTAAACGTAACAAAATTTAAGGTGTCTAGGTTGTTTTGAAGAAATTGAGAAGGAATCTTTTGTTTTTTTTTTGCATCTTGAACCAGATGATAATTGGTTAAATTCGGTATATTAGGCAATATCACGCGATTTATTATTAAAAATTTTAATGCAATAGAATATAATATTTTAAAAAATTCAACTAAAAACAGAAAAATAATAATGATTTGGGGTATTTATGTGGTGTGGGTGAAGAAAGTGCAATTTGAATTATAATATTTTTTTTCTAGGTCAAAGTGCAAACCAATTTTGTGCAAGCCTTCGATTTTTATTTTTCGGGGTGTCGGTATCACAACAATATTTAGAAATAATCTTTTAGTATTTTCTTAAACCGAAATATTTTATAATTGTTTAAAATAGATACGTTTAAAACATATAAGCTTAACCGGCTAGTAGCCGAGTGGACACAAATGCGTGAGTTTGAACTCACGACGCCTGGATGGCCTTCGTGAGTTCAATAATTAAGTCTTATATGATTATACAAACAAAATTTTCCGCTTACATAAAAGTGTTTAAAAAATTCCAAGTCCCAGTGTCCTCAATGTGTATCATTTTGTAAAGTAGCCGGAGCTCCCTCCGACGTTGGAGTTCTATGGAAAATTTGATGTATTTGATATTCTCTACTAAATCCTTTGTCCTCAATGTGTAGCATTTTCACGGCATCCCCAAAGATGACATACTGTGCCTTAAGGAACTTATTTCCTATAGGCGTCTCCTGTGTTGAAATAATGTTGAAAATTAAATTACATAATAATCGTTTCCCGGCCGGGGTACCCCACCCGAAAGCTGGAGCCCTAGACCCTGGGCCTCTCGGGCTTAGGCGGAAGTCCGGACCCCACCAAAACAATGCGTTACGTCCGTATCTGGCACTAAACTTGACATATTTGGAATTAAAAAAAAAGCAGATTTTTTGTTAGGTGACAGTTTTTCTTTCTTTCTTTTTTTTTGTTTGCGAATTCCCAGCCATTAGCGCACAATAATTTACTAGAGACGAGTTAATTAAACCTCATTAGCAATAAGATTTTTCTCAATGTTCAACATATTCACAGACTTTATGGCTCCCTGGCACGCTATTTATAAATACATGTGTGGTTTCATTTAGAATGATGGATTAATACTCATTTTGCTACCCGGCTTTGCCCGGATTGGACTTCTTTTTTACATATTACTTCCAAAATCTCTTACATGTTACCATATATGTTTTTGTCGCAGTAAGTAGATATATTCATTTTTCCTCATAAAATTTTCAATAATGAATTTTTATTGAACCTTTACCCGGCACCAGTAGAAATATAACTAGGTCTGGCAGAGTTGTGAAACCACCTGTAAGATTTAGTCGTAGTGATTACGCTTAAGTTTTTTGTCATTGTTATTTAGTTTGCCATTAAAAAAAAATTGGAAGGACAAAAGGATGTTATGTATCTGTTATGTTAGTAGTGCTCAAAACCCAGCTGTCACATGCGGACAGTTGGTACCTATTCCGGTCGCGTAACTTGACGCATATCCTTAAAGGTGTAAAAGCAGTATTAATACACATCTTATAATTACGTTTATTTTCTTTTATTATCAACAAAACGCAGACATATAAATGTCTTATCGGGAATGACACTGTGAGCGGACATTAGTTACGTTACGTTAACCTAGAAAATACCGAAACAAAAAAATTCCTGCTACAGAAAACTATCAAACAAACAGATTTTCTTCCGTACAGTTAAGACTTACCTGTGCAATTGATACTTTATGGTTTTGTCTAGACGAGCTTAGCAATAAAATACGCCTGTATTGCATGTGTTGAGATGTTTTTTCGAACTCTTTTTTTAACTCGAAGGAAAAAATTTACACAAAAATTTTAACTGATTTTCGTTAAAGGGAACCAATACTAAGCAAATTTTTTTACGAATTTTCGTTGAGGGCTACTGATACTAAGCAAATTTATACGATTTTTTTTTGAGGGGTACTGATACTAAGCAAGTTTTTACGATTTTTTGTTGAGGGGTACCGATACTAAGCAAATTTTTATGAATTTTTTTTTGAGGGGTAATTTTCGTTGAGGGGAATTTATATTAAGCAAAATTTATCGAGTTTTCGTCGAGGGAAAGCAAAATTTGACGAGTTTTTGTGGAGAGAAAACGAGAGCACGCTAAATTTGACGGCCCATTGGCTCGGCGTCGATTAGTACGCGCTGTGTGTGGCGGAACAGATGCTGACATTTTTTCCTCGCTTGCATTTCCGTTATTGCCCCTGTATTCCAGAAAATATATAAATACGTCCCGCCCGCTAATCGATTCTGGCGTTCTCGTTCGTCCCCGTGACACATTTAGCTCGAAATAACAACAATATTGTCAACGAAAATTATTTTGCACCAAAGCACAAATAGTATTTTTTTTGGCTTCGAAATTTCGTATATTCCTTTTAATTTCTAACTAACTAACTAACCGTCACGCCGTTTCCCCGCAGGGGTAGGCAGAGAGGACGGACCGCCAAACATCCCGGTCTTGGCACACATTCCTTGCCTCGTTTACATTCATACAACGTCTTATACATTCTCTTCTATTATTCTGACTCTTGACATGACCCGACTCAAGTATCTGATTCACTTGGTCGTGCCATGTTTTTCTTGGCCGTCCTCGACTTCTTCTACCATTCACATTTGCGTCATATATTCTCCTTACACTCATTTCCTCGTTCATTCACTCTACATGCCCAAACCATCGGAGCGTTCCTTTCTTGTTCCTTTTAATTACAGTTTTATTATTAACATAAGCATACTCTAGTGGTAAGTCATGTAATTTGCGTACCTATCTCTTTATTAAATTAACTTTGCTCAATTGCTTAACATTGGTTTATTTACGAAAACATCACTTCATTACTTCTATAGCACTGTTATAATGAAAGATCTTCATTTTAATTTGAAATATCCTCTTTAGCCTTGTTACCATATATTGTGATCAGATAATTTTATTACCCGAACCTTCTTCTTCCTTCAGCCTTGCAACATTATCCAAATTGGTGATGCCATAGTTTTACTTGAAGTTAAAACTTCTTTAGCACCGTTGTGATTTTAAACTCGATGAAACCAAAAAAAGCGACACTAAAAAGAGACAAACATGTCCTTTTGATATAGGATTTAGCCTGCGAGGATATGAGATGGCATAATTGGTCTCCTCTTTGTGCGGTGCTTCGTTGCCTATCGGTCTCCTCTTTGCGTGGTCTCCCTTTAAACCTTTTCTGAGCACACTCTGATTTTTTTTACATTAGCTTCACATAGGAGACATTTTGGAAAAATCTCCCTCGGGGGCCATGTCATATTTGATGATGCTTTGTGTAGGATCTTTTTAAGGAAAGAAAGGTGTTGAAGTTCTGGGAAGGAAAAATGAATGAAGGTTGGGTAGGAATCTTGGGATCAATGTGTCCAGGAGTTACACAGGTATGAATCCACCCCTGCCACTGCGATGCAAGACGATTTTTACTATCGAGAGACTCGAGGTCTAGGTTAGGTCTCTCTCAATCTCTCTCCGGCCGGCCACCCAGTAGGGAGGCAAACGTATACACCGCCAACACCTTGACAAACCTCACTCCATGAATCCGGGCATCCCTGTTAAGTCACTAACACAGCGAACCAGATAGGGTGATCTATAACAGGGGTATTGGTTGGTTACCCAATAAATGGTTCCTAGAGCGGCGGTACCCGCACCCGCCTCCGAAATTATACTGCTACTGTAGTAGTGTAACTGATTCCGGAAGTCTCGACTTTTGTTCTGTAATCATATAAAAATAAATTCACCGCGTATAATTTACTCCAACAAATTTGAAGATAAAATTGCAAAACGCCATCAATCTGATTATACATAAAACCGGCCGCGAATAAATTATCCAATTACATTTATTAACCTGCGCTTGATTAATCAGAATTCTGATGGCCTCTTGTAATAATACCCTTTTTATAAAGCTCGATTTCAACTTACAGCACTTGTTATTGCCAGAAATATCCATTTTTACCACGTGGCAAGATGTTTAATTTCACATTATGACCTGGCCAGAAGCCACATTTAAGTTCTGTTCCCCAGAGTGCAAGCCATTATAATAATAATTATTGCATGACAGGAAACAATTACAAAGTGTTAACGTGACTACGAAGGCACTTTGAAGGTACCTAGGAAATAATTTATCTTGCATTTTATAGTATCCACAAAGAGTGTGAAAAAATACTAATTGCGCATAATTTTTTTAGAACCCTAGCTTATGTTAATTTCCCACCGCGCGTGTCTCGCCAACTACAAAAAAATACATAAAAAATATATCTCAATAATTTATTTGACTTCTTTGACAAATTCAAGAAATACATTTCATCAACATATTAATTTCGGTTATCTGCATGGTGGGTTATTCCTGCGTGAAATTAATCGTTCAATATAACGTTCAATGTACTCAGTTTTGTATTGAACATAAGTGTCATTTTCAAAATTAGAACTGCTTGCGTGAAAAATAGTTCAAACAAGTAATAAAAAAGTACCTATCTGTATCTACCTATATTGATAAAATTATTTTATTTTAATAAATTAATAATCTATCAATAAGAGTAGAAAACATAAAAAAATGGAACTACAACATTTGTAGGCTGGCAACACCAATTTACTACTACTGTCTTATATTCTTATATTACTTACTGTCAAATATTCTTTTTAACTACAATGACACTGAAAATACAGAACACTGTATACACATTTAAAAAAACATTTCATTGTTCTTAAAAAAAAAATTACCCAAGAAGCACTGTTGTTAAGGTTCCTACTTAATGACATGAATTTGATTAAATTGTGTTTTACAATGTGATTGGCTTTTATTAAATTTAACATGGATTTGAATTTATCAGTAGGTAGAAAGGAAGAATCATTAATGGTGACTTTAGTTAGATCTGAATGCGTTAAATATATTCAGATCTAAAATTAGAGACATGATTTAAAGCCTGGACAACGCTAGTAGGTACTTAAGCTAATATTAAATAAATGTGAGCAATTTCTAAAGTGTGGTTTATAGTTTATTAAAATATCGTTATTCTTCATTATGTTAACAAAAAATTGTAAAGATATAATAATAATATACCTACATAATTTTTGAGAACAGTGGAATGAAAAAATATTTTTTTCACATTTATGCCTTTTTAATTTTTAATAAAAATGTAGGTTACACAACTTTAGATTATCACCATGATTATATTTTTAGTTTTGCCATTTGGACGACAGGTGCGTCCTCCTATGTTTTCTACTCTTATTTGACAAACTTGTACAGGTACTTGTACATCCCTATATCTCTGAACTATGCATTTCGGAAAATATTGGTCTAAGGCAGTCAACTCTTAGATCAGCGACATCTTCTGCAATTGGAAGGTTGAAAGAACCTAAGCGAAATCCGAACACTAAGTTTGGTGATCGTGCATTCGCAGTATCCGGCCCCGAAGCTTGGAATAAACTTCCTGTGGAATTGAGATGCATAACCAACTCAGCGAAATTTAGATCCAAACTGAAAACTCACTTTCTCCGATACTCCTTTCCATAAATTCATCATTCTATTTAAACTTTGCAATTTTTAATAGTTTTTTTTTCCTTTTTTCTCTTTGTTTGTTTAATGTAATCTGTTAATCTGTTTAATGTAATCTGTTAATTGTGATACCTCAATCTGTTTACTGGTGAGCGATGAATCACTCTAATGCAGTAAAGATCGACTATTAAATTTATTAATTTATTTAAAATATCTATACCTTTCCGTAAATCCAGTTAACCTCATTATACTTTTTGCACCCGTATTCTCGAATTGTAATATTATGTAAAAAACTTCTTCTTCTTCTGGGCTAATCTTAATTGTAAATATGTGTGTTAATAAGTCACCAGTTTTAGGTTAGAATCTATATGTCTAAGTCATAAGTCACTAGCTATAAGTCTTAGATGTAAGTCACTAGTTATAATTGTAAATCTTAGTTGTAAGCCAGTAATATAAGTAGCTATAAGTCTTAGATGTAAGTCACTAGTTGTAATTGTAAATCTTAGTTTTAAGCCAGTAATATTAATTCTTTTATATGATATTTGTACAGCGCCCTTGAGGTGATTGTCCACGAAAACGGCGCTATATAAATTAGCCAATTATTATTATTATTATTACTATCTCGTGATTTTTTAAGTTTACTAACGGCTTTCATTTGAAAGGTTATTTTTTGATCATCTCTCTAACTTGACACCACAGAAAAGGAAATTTATAATATTTGTTTTCGAAAGTTTAAAAACAATTTTTTATTTCAATGATACTCAGGGAAATATTTTATAAATACCTACATTCAGCTTCACAAAATCTTATTGATTGACTATTTTCGATCTCTTTTCATTATCTTTGGGATAAATTCGATCTAAATTTCAAACAGTCGTTTAGCGTGTAGGAAAATATACCAGGAGATAACATTACGTTTATAGTACCTAATAACGGGCGAGCAGGAATGAGAGAAGATGATTATCACAAGAAGTTCACACACCTAGTTGAACATCGGTGTTTATTGGACGGAATAACTCGAATAGCTTCCGAAATCGACCGTAAACGGGTGAATCGAAAAGAACAGGGTACCTACCTACTCACCTGTCAACTGAAATAACATAATTTTGACATCACAAGTGACAAAACGCTTGAGCGACTACAACTATATTTAAAAAACCAACCAGTAACAAAAAAATATTTTTTAACATTTTCTTCTCTTTTGTTGACAGCTAATAATTTCTGTAGGAAATAAATATCTCCGTAAGTTAATTCGTTGTCTTTTTTTTCTCTTGGGGATTGTTGAAATAAATATAAACTCATGGCAGGCCGACTGAATTGGCCTTCTGCAACACTCACCCGACTTGTCATTGCTTCAGTTGATGGAAATTAATTATGTAACCAGATTGTGAAACGATCGAAAAAATAGTACGGATGAAATAACGCGCAAGGAAACAGGTTGTGTTTTTATTGCACGCAAAACAATTAGCAATAAAATAACAATTCGTGTATAAAATCTCGTAACATTTTGCAGGGTGTGGATTATTATTTTTTCTAATTGTTAGCGTAAAGGTGATCCACTAGTCCTTGAAAAATTCGAAAATGGAAACCCCCCCTCTTTTTCGGAAGAATTTAAAAATACTTGAGAATTTTTTTTTGGAATGGTTGAAAAAGGTATTTCTTACAGGATGATTTCGTAAAGGCAAGTAAAAAACATTAACTCCTTTCTTACGCATTGTTATTATTATAATAACAAGGAAATTTAAAATCGGTATGACGAAACCAAGCGACGCATTCTAGGGACGTCCATACGCCACCGCGGTGGGGCGAAATGAACATGTAGTCGTTACGCGTACGGCGGAAGGTTTTATCTCTCATATCCAAATTCATCGAACGCCACCTATTTTGATTCATGCCGAAAAAAACCGCGCAAAATTGCATTGTTTTGTTTTATTGTGAAATTGAGGCACAAATATTAAAATGTTTCCTGATTATTTAAAAAAAACTTAATTTGCCACATTATATGTACATTAAACCGTTATCCAAAATATGATTCGCTAACAGGAGATTTTGCGATACAAAGTATTTTTTAGAACCCTGAAACTTTTCAAGAAATTTTAGGTAGTTCGTTAGTAAAAGTACCAAAAATATTAAATACTGAAATTTAAAAAGCATTGATATTGTAGAACCATTGGAGACGGAATGTTATAATGAGCCAGACAGCCTTCTTTTCATGGTCTTTAACATATGGTTCGATTGATTCGTCGATCGAAAAAGTCGATATCGATGACGTCAAAGGGTGATATAACAATCAGGCATTCCAACCGAGGTATCCCTTTTTATGTGCTAATGGTCGACAAAACAATGTCGATCGTAAAAATGGTTAAACATTCCGAGCATAGAGAAAAAAACACAAAGACAACGTGTTATACGACGGTAATTCTTGTTCCTCAAAATTTACAGCCTTTCAATAAAAAGCGAGCGGACCGCCTGACATACCGGCAGACACCCGAGTTAAATTACTTAATAAAAATCGCCGGATCGACCGTAAACTAGTTGTAGGCCGGATTGGAAGGAGCGTGAAAAAAATATCTGGTGGTACTATAATTAAGTATCGATTAGGCGATAGGGAACTGCCTACTCGTAGCGGCGTTCTTTCAGATCGCCCTTCGGAGATAGCGGCCCGCACATGTGCGGTGTTTACCCCGCGCGAGCTTTACGCCGTAAGACGGTCAACCGAATCAGCCGGACACTAGAGGACTGGCAAGGTTAAGATCTTGCACCGAAAATATGATAACCTAAATTAGGCAGCACTATTTTAAAGTCTCCAGTGATTAGAGCCGTTTGGTGGAGTGGTATTTTACTGAACGGTTGTATTGGCCGAAACTTAATCCAGATTCAAATTCAGGGGTGTTCCTAGATTAATTTATTATCGGTAGGTACTGATAGGATACAACTACTTGTTTCGATATGTTTTAAAGACTGTCAAAAATAATAATTATTAAAGAAAGTTGTTCTGATAGAAAAGAAATATTCGTGTTTTAAAAATATGTTACGTAGGAATTTGTTTTTATTTATTTTTTATGTGAATACCACACCTATATACAGTCTCAATTGCTCACAACGTCTGTAGCCAGTGAGACTATGACATCCCCAATTGGAGTATGTTGTGAGGCTGAAGGTAGCGGAGAGAGAAAGTAGATGGGGAAGACGAAGGTGGGGTAATTTCTGACTCTTAAGATTTGGTCACCAAACAAGGCTAAAACTATTTCAAGCAACGTTTCAATTCTGAATGGTGGTCTTTCACCAAGGAGATAATGATATGATCCACATCCACTTTGGAACATGCCTCAAATATACTACATATTTTCGAAGAAAGCAGTCACTTAACACAAGCATCATCAGGATATAAAATTAAACTGAATTATTAAACAACTGTTTATTAATTCAGTTTAATTTGATGATGCTTGTGTTAAGCGAAACCGGTCGGTATTAAAAAAAAAGTTGTGGTTATAAACAAAGTAATGGTTTTATTTCATAGGTAGATACTACGTAATATGAACAAAATGATAACGTATTATGAGAAAATAAAAAAAAGTGAAATAACACAAATTAATCAAATAAAATTTACTTGCCGAAGCCGGTTTAAAATTTTCAATTTTCGTTCCTTCACAACCAATTTTAGTGAGTTTATGTTACTACACCAGTTTCATTGCGTTACTTAGTTATGACTGCATAAGAAGTTACGTACATTTTGTTGATAATCAATCATTTTATGTTTAAATAAGTAAACCCTGACAAAGCAAAAAAAAAAACTGAATATTAAAGTTAACAACATTGGAAACACCTGCCTATAACCATGAGATGTTCTTGAGTTGCTGGTTTATGTTTATTTACAATATGTGGGTAGTCATAAAATTCATTAGTTTGGACTAATTGAATTCCTGCCTTACCTGTCCATAGTTTTAAGACAATGAAACGCCTTTGATTGTGTTCACATGTTGAAACGATAATAATTAATTCATGTTTTAATAGATTTACTTTCTAAAATTAATTTAAACGTAGACATTTACGAGCAGAAATAATCACGTGAATTATCAATAAAATTGTACGAATTTATGACGGGGATCAACAGAACCTGCAAACTTTCATCATATCAAAGGAGAATAAGATTTAAAAAAAAAAACAGTGTGCGCAATTCACACGCGGTAGAAGTGAAACTTTCACAAAACTAAAGTAGACTAGAGTCGGGAGACTACGAAACACCTTTTTTTACCAATGTGAAGGATGATTTTTTCCTAAACATTTGGTCATCTTATTAGTATTTGTGTTTTCTTCTTCGGAGTGGCTTTATTTTGTGTTTTCTTTTGCCTCTTCTTTTTAGAGTGGTTCGAAGATTGGATATTGATTTTACAAAAATGAAAAAAAAAATTTTTTGGATTTCGTAGGATTCGATCTTTTGTCCGCTAAATGTCTGCAGAGGTTCGTCAGGCGCTTTATACCATTTTACCAAAGCACACTCGCGTGTGACTGTGGATTTATCATATTATATTGGAACCGAGTACCCGTGAACTAATTAAATATTTAAATAAATGAAGACAATATAAGCGAAACTCAATCGAAAATCTGGAAACAGAAAAATCAGAAAAACATATTGACACCTCTGGGACTCGAACCCAGATTTTTAAATATTACAATTTGAGGTTTTACTCATAAAAGTTAAAATAAAAAATAAAATAAAAAATAAAATATTTTTTTGCTATCTCATTCTCTTGCAGGCTAAATCCTAGTTTCAAATCACAACGATGCTAAAGAAGTTTTCACTTTAAAAAAATTGACTACAGATTTCCGAAGGTGTTGCAGAAATGCTAAAAAAGATTGAAGCCAACGCTGACAGTTTTAATGACGTCATTCTGTTCCACGCTTCATAAAATCCGTTTTTTGATCCCCCGGGCAAAGTTGTTCACGATCCTCCAAACTGACATAAGCCGCTAACAAAATATTTACGCGTCCTGAAAAAAGTTCATTCCGACTCCACCTGCAGTCCGGCATGATAGATGTATTAATAAAATAAAATAAATAATACCTGTAAAAAAATCGACCCTCGTGTTTTTTCCGAGCCGAGATCCGTATCTCGATTTGCTCGAGAGAAGACCCTCACCGCGCTATTAGCGGGTGCATTAAAATCCGATGCATCAAACGTTGTTTGATTTGCTATGTAATTTCACATTCTTGCTCTATTCTTCCGTTACCTCCTGCCAGTGAATGATTAATCGCCTTCGCGAGAGTTGACGCCTCTTTTCGTTCTCCAACAGGTGGTTTGGAAATTAGTTTCATTTCTAAATCAATCAATACATTGTGATGATGATGTTGAGGGTTCGACAGTCAACTCTTTGTTGTGGCTTTATATGGACGCACGGATTTGGCTAATAAATTTAGATTGTTGATCCACTTGAAATGAATCGACAGAAACTTGTTGGATTGGTTTTAGGTAATTTGCTTGAGCGTGTATCAATCTTGCTTCCCTTTGCACTCAAAGCAGACAATACACTTCTTGTATTGTCTCCGAGAGTTTTCGCCAAAAGTGTGCCAGGCTTTTAGGATCTGGGCAACTGGTACCGACATAACGAGTATTTGTTTCACGTCCAATCTTCAAAAACGTTTATTTTTGTTTGACCCGCCATTGGAGGTTATCCACCACTTACCCGCCCTGGTATAAGTAGCAGATGGTTACTCCTTCAAGGCTCTCGCAAGGACTCCAATTTTTTGAATGAACGAATCTACATTTAATGTTGAACGAATATAGATCTCCAGTGTCCCTGCATACGTTGTTAGTAAGCAGTATGCAAGTGCTTAGCGGGAAATCAAGATACAATAAGTGTTAGTATGACTATAGTCAAGATTGGTGATAGTCCACGAGGAGGTAAGCGCTGGGTGATTGTATCCAGCGTAGCCTGCAAGCACCTGTAGGGAGGAAGACACAGTACAAAAATAATAAAAGTATAACGCTGGAAAACGGGTGGGATTCCTCTCCAATCGATTGGCAGTCCCAGCAAGAATGAGCATGACGTTTGACCCGCCAGTCTTCATCACTAATTCGATCCATCTTCTTGTTTCAGACGTATGTTCCCGACCCTCCGAGTTTCCTTCACCGGTTTGAGCGCCAGCCAGCGCTACGCCGTGCTGCTGGACATCGTGCCCGTGGACGGCAAACGCTACCGCTACGCCTACCACCGCTCCTCGTGGCTGGTGGCAGGCAAGGCCGATCCGCCCGCACCCGCGCGCCTCTATGCGCACCCCGACTCCCCCTTTACGGGAGAGCAGCTGCGCAAGCAGGTCGTCTCCTTCGAGAAGGTCAAGCTCACCAACAACGAGATGGACAAAAACGGACAGGTAAAGATCGTTTACTAAATTAAGACTAGTTGTAACCTCTTTCTCAAAAACCACGTATCTTACCGTAATTATGGATCTAATACTGCTCTTACGGCCGTTGTTCCCAAATTCTCGATCGAACAATCTTAGTCTCCGATCAGCTAATTAGTGGTTGTTTAGTAAGGTTTGATTCGCTTATTGGTCGGAGAGTTGCATTGGGAAGTGCGTATTTATGTATTTGAGGAGTGTTGAGCCAAAATTTTGGCTCATCCATATCTTAATCCATGCGGGAATTACAAATGGGAGCCTGATAACGAGAGTGTAGTCGTTTGATTGCCGGCGCCCCATCCTGTGTTGCTTTTTAATGCCCGAGTAGAGACGGAACAGAGACAGGGACAATTGTGTGAAGGGGATATAAGTAATGGGCAAGCGCAGAAACTACCCGACCAGTAATAATCCAAGCGATAACTGCACGATACAAGAATGTAGAAGAGTATGAGTTTGAGATATGATTATTACGGCCGTTGTTCCCAACTTTTCGATCGATCAAACTGAGCCTCCGATCAGCTAAGTGATTTGTTTAGTAACTCACGATTCGCCTGTTGGTCGGAGAGTTGCGTTGGGAGGAGCGAATTTGTACGTTAGAGGAGTGTTGAATCAAAATTTCGGCTCAACCGTTAATCAGTAAGATTGGAAACAACGGCCGTTAGCGTATGAGTATGAGATGATTACATCATTAAAAAAATACCTCTGTATTTCACATTCATAGAGTCCGATATGAAGATTTTATGCTGACGACATTTACTTTACGAACTCAAACACCAATCAGTAACACTTTCTTTCATAGTAGCATTTTGCAGAATAAATTCTGTCCAGCTTACACCCACAAATGTCAAGCCACAGTTTTAATGAAGCTTTATAATTTACCCTTTTAAACGTATCCCATTAAACGCAATGCGCCTCGGAGGGGCCGTCGGTAATACAATAACAGAGCAGCCGCGGCGGCCTATCGCATGCATAACCGCTATTTTTCATGCATTATGTCTTGATGTGTTATAAACACATGCTAACCGCGTTTCCCTGCTTCTTTAAACTTTGTTTTAAAGGCGATCTAATGCGAGGTCAGGCTTCCCGGCAGCTTACCAAAAGTATTCATTACAATTATTTACTGACCGCCCACGATAGCAAACCTGGAACGCGACTTGCTTCCGCACTTGGAATCGTAGAAACGAAAGAACGAAGAAAAATGTGATGAAAACTATTCGTTTTGCCGCACAGTCCAGCTACCTAGTGCCAGTAGGAACAAAGCACCCAGTTTTAGACAAGGAGATGATGAGAGGAAGTTTAAAGTTGACTGGCTCTTAGTTTCTCGCTTCAAAACGTAGCTGAAGATATTCATAGAAACGTTTCATATATGAACGATTGGTGACGAACGAGATACAAAGTGGGGCGTGTAAAAAATATTATTCGCAATGGATATATTTTTATACGCTTAACGCTTAACGAAAATGGGAATTTTTGCCAAAGTTTAATAAAAAATTAATGCAATTGTACTTAGTTTTATTGTATCTAATATGCATTTTCAAAATTATCAAAAGTATTACTGACACACCTGCTTTGTTACAACTCATCCAGTTCAACATTCCTTCCCATAGACTCCGAAATAATGAATTGCTGTTCCTCAATCAACATTCTACTAATTATGGATATCATTCGCCTTTATCCAGAATGTCGAGACTTGTCAACACAAATCAAAGCATTGAATTTTTGGTGTAAGCCTAAGTGACTTTCGGCAGTCGTTACGCAATGTGGTTTTTTAAATTCTTTTTAAATCCATCTTCAAGCTACTTGTAGTTATCTTCTCTATGTACTTTTATATTATATGTATTTTGTCAATGCTCTTCATCTATATGTAATCTCCTTTCATTGTGATCTCTCTTTTTTCTTTTCTGTTCGTGTTATTGTTATATTGTTAATTGGACTATTTGTCCATAAATAAATAAATAAATAAATCTCTATGAACTGGAGTGGCGTCACTAGAAAATAATTAACACATTGTATTTTCTGTAGTAACAGGTGTGATGAAGAGGAGGCATTGGAGAACTGCTCACGTTTTTATATGTATAGTTCTTTCTTCTCGCTTTCTTCTCGCATTCTTCTCGCTTTCTCATGCCGTCTCTTTCATACTAGACATCAGTCGCACGCTCATTAATAACGTGTTGATATTGGGGAGATCCGGGCAAGGCAAGTCTCGTAAAATTTTCTAAATATCTTATAGAGCCACGCCGAGTGTCAACATGACGTGATGATGCTCGGCGCTAAATCAACGCCTCACATTTACAAAACCCATTACATTACGACTTTATATCCGACGTTATTACATTGTCACTGGATATTCCTTAACAGCCATCAGCTACCTCGTCTGAAGATGACCACACCTCGCATTCTTACCTCGCTGCTCATGCCACGTACCACGTTACACTACACTATCACTGCACACAACCACACGATACCGCATATAACCACACACCATCACACGGCATACCGCATACCACCACACGCGGGTAGAGACATTTAGCTGCAAATCATACCAAACAAAAAACAGGTAGTAATGTTTTACCGGAAATTTGATAGCTAACTTCATCGTGCAGCCGGCACACAGTCGGTATCAAGTATTATTGTTCTTATCTCTACAAAGATTTGAATATGGTATTTCTTACGACATTTCACAATATTCCATCGAAATAGTCACCTAATCGATGTCACGCCTGGAAACGTATTCCAGTCTTTATGAACGTAATATATTCGCCTTTAATTTATGGATATACGACAGCTTTATCCGCGAATCGTCCATTCATTTAAATAACATCGCGTAAAAATCTTGTCGCTTATGCTCGGTCGAATAATATTGTAATCATTTGGTGGGGATTAACGTAAGTCATGTTTATGCTAATCGTGTATTTGCTTATCGCTCGACACGGTGGCATCGTAAAGGCAGCCACGCAGGGCTCAAACTGACTTATATCGAACTAGGTAGCCACTTTCTAATGTGGTTTATGTTAATGATGAAAACATACTTCTGAGTGGGTACTTCGATGATTTGAAGGAATAACATCGATAGGTATATTATAGGTGTTGTTTTCTCTGGTGAGAAATACAACTCTGATGATTGGGAGTTTCTATAATACTTCGGTTCATCTTACTTATTACAATGTACATTTAACTGGATTTAATGTCCGTTATCTTAAACGATACTCTGTGTTAATCTGGAGCAAGATTAATGGTCACTGAAGGTGCCCGCCTGTACATCGGATGTTATCGGCTCTTTGTAACTGTTCGGGTATTAGACCCGAACGTGCAATTGTTGTCTCTCTCATATTGTACAACTTACTGACCTCTGTTGAGATACATATATAACTACTTACACCACCTACTGCGTGATCGAGAGATATTGCTTGAGGGACACCTAACCTAGACCTTTTCAGCCGGTCTCTCGACCCATCGTCTTGCACCGCAGTGGTAGAGATGGATTCATTAGTCCGTCACGCCTGGATACATTGACTCCAGATTCCTACCCACAACTTTCCCTCCTTCCTTTCTGTAAAAAGACTCTGCAAAAATCATCCCCAAAGATGACATAGGCCCTGAGGAAATTTTTCCTCATTGCCTCGGGAGTGAAGCTAATGTAAAAAATAAAATAAGATATCGAATGCACTGTACTGCGATCAATGAAAGTTTATTTTTATTATAATTATTAATGGAAATCTTTTTATGTACAAAGATATAAATAATTTTGGGTTTCTAATTGTAAAGTGCTCTTGAAAAGTCAGAATAAAAAGTTTAGTAAAGTCTTGAAAAGTCAGTTAAGCGCTCACAAAAAGGCAGTACAAAAATATCCAAGCATAGCGTCCATGATAGCAAAAGAGTTGCCACTTATATGATAATCATTTCTATTCGCATTTGAAGTTAAGTTTCTAACTCGCATGTTTTTTATTCTAGCTATTTAATTTATTTTCGATTAAAGTCTTAACAACCGTTTACTTGAAATTGAGGTACCTGAATATAAGGCAGTAATTAATCGGTATGATCATGTGGGAGAGATGGTGAATTGAGATAACGCCCGTCGCTGGAGCCATAACTTAACCGCGACAACAAATTTGTCAGCGCTCTTAATTGATGAAATGATTTCGTCGAATTGATATCAACTAGAAATAATTAATGTAATGTTTCTAATAGTTTACGTGTCCCGATAAGGAACCTATTCTGCATCGTGATAATTGAGATAAAATTAGGTACGACAAGTTGAATTTATATCATGTATGATCCATTGCTAGAGAATTCTGTTCTTTGGAAAAAAATGTATTTTGAAATGAATATATTTACATTACACAGCGCCATTTTTTTTCCATTCAAACCTATTAAACTACTTTTGTAGTTTGTCAGCAGGTAGACGGAGACAATATTTAAGAGGGTAGGTATAACCAGAGAAAACCAGAAATATGTCATTTTTAAATCAGATTTTAGACGTATTGACTCTTTTCCGCATAAAATTATAAATTGATTTCGAAAGATTGTTCTTTTATGTAGGAAACGCATGTTTTAAATTTTGAGAAAAAATGTTTATTTTTAGTACACCTAAAAAGGTTATACCATAGGTCGTTGGCAGATTTGTTAAATTTTCAAAAAAGATTTTATAATAAACAACACCCACTTCAAATTATCATCATATATAATCATCATATAATCATGCAGTAAAATAAAACAACACATTGTCTGGGAAACGCATGTTTCAGATTTTTAAGGCGATCCACTAGTTCAGGAAAAAATCAAGATCGGAATTCACGCCCTTTATGGGAGGAGTTTAAAAATACTTGAGAAAAAGCTTTTGGAAAGGTTGGAAAAGGTATTTGAGAGTTTTGTTTTACAGGTTCATTTCGTAAAGGCCTGTAAAAAATATTAATTCCTGTTTTACGCATTGTTTATTGTAATAAAACGGAAATTTTAAATTGATTTCACGAAATCAAGCGACGCGGAGTGACGCGTCCATCTCCCGCTCAGTTCGGGGCGTGACTGAGGTTTGGCGACTGTGGTTTGGACAGTAGTTCTTTGGTGGACGCCATAGGGTTCACTTTGAAAAACCGAATTCGTCGACTAGCGGCCGTATTGTAAAATAACAACGCGAAAATGCATATTTTATTTTATTTTGGGAAGATTGGGTGTAAATATCAACTTTTTTTCATTCATCATTATAATTATCATTTTCATCATTATAAAATAAACTGAATTTGCCACATTATACAATAAAACCATAACCGAAAAGAGGTTTATAAATAGGAGAGTTTGGACTTGAAAAGTGTGTTTTTTAGACCTTATACTTTATTTTTTTATAGGCTTATTAAAAGACTTATAAAAAAAATGACCGATATTTTTAAGGGCCAAGGTATGTTCTACACGCAGTATTTAATTGAAGCATCTACAATACTTCTAAGCGACAAATTTTCAAAACAAAAATATATGATTTTGTATGATTTTGCATTATTTACAATGGCTTCATCTTAAGTTTAGTTGTGTTGTGTACATGTGTTTCTTGACGAAAATTGGTCGAAAGTTGCGCACTTACAAACTAATATATTTCAGATTTTTTTTGCATTCTTATTTATCTTAGACATTACCGAAAAATTGAAAATACTTTTATCAAAAAATAATTACAAAAAGTACATAATTTTAGTATTTAGTTTTATCGTCACGCCTTTCAGCATTTTTGGATGTAGGTATTTGGAATGAAATAAATAAAAATGATATTGAGTTATAAATTAAAAAAGCTAATTTGGAGAATAATTAATCTTTCTCATTGGAACCGCCCTGAATGATCGTAAGAACAACTTTTGACGAAATGTGGATTTTCGGCCGCTGGTTGCATGCTCTTAAGGCCCGGTAGTAAGAGTTCAAACACAAGAAGAAAGGGAGATATGTAAATACGAACATAAAAGCGATTCCTAAGCAATTTGTAGTGAAAAATATAGATGTCATTTTGTTGTCCGATGATATTTTTTTCAATATTATTCTTTCTTTATTCATATAAAAGGTTGTGTATGCACACAGATTTTTATATGCGTTTCGATTAGGCTCATGCCCGTATTATGGTGATTGATTAAAAACAATAAAAATATTTTTTTCCACCATACGTCGCAACTGAGTAGCAACCTAGTGGTAACCACGTGATAAGCATTCCGTCTTGTTCCAGCACCACAATAACACACGAAAAAGCATACAGGAGTGTGAATAGTGGCGACGTGTGATTGAAAAACATTTCTTTTGTTTTCAATAGAATAAAATATCATCGGACAGAAAAATGACGTCTGCTTTTTGTGCTCACATAATAACGTAGTATTTATATAGCGCAGTTTTGTGATGTTTCACTTCAAGTGCGCTTAATTATAATAAACTTAAAATTAACCTACAGTGTTCCTTACGAGTCCTTAAAAAATTAATTAAATAATGTGAAATAACGAATATACAAAAATATACAAAGCAATTCCTAAAGATACAATATTAACAACAATAGTGAGTGCTGTTTTGGCACAGGACAATATATAATGATAAACCATCACGGTGCCATTCAACAAGAATCATTTAAACTAAATTATATAGAACAGGAGGCAGTTAACATTTAGAAATAATACAAATTCAGAGTGCACATAAAACTATAGTAACTCACAATACATATGCTCAGGAATCGCTGGTTATAATCCTTGTTACACTCTTTAATAATAATAATAATAATTGGATAATTTATAAAGTGCCGCCAAGGGCGCTGTACAATTTATTAGGAATGCTAATTAACTAACTAAAAGTTCTAACTAATTTTACTATTTACAAATGGATACAGAAACATACTTACCTGGCAGGTCACTTCCAATAAACACACTTTAATTTGAAAGTTTATGCTTGGAGAAGATACGGCTTTGCACGTGGAGGACATTAGGACATTGCATGATTTTATATTTTTTGCTACCCTCATCACTGTTAGTAATACATTGATGAATAGATTAGTGGCAAAAGTAGAGTTGGTATTTATTCGTATTTTGTATGATAATTTGGTGATACATTTGGTAGATATGTAACTCATTAATAAAATGTGTGTTTCCTCTTTTGACTCAATTTACCTAATCACTATTAGGCACTATGAACTTGAAAAACAAATTTCCAAAAAAAACAGTAAAAACAATGAAACTTATTCTCCCAGTTTACAGAACCAACTGACAGTTTTTTTTATTCCAGTAAAAAGGAAAATTACATTTTCACTCATTTAACTAGAAATAATTAAACTCATTAAACTAAACTAAATATAACAATACAGCGCTATTCTTTATCAGTCTATGTCGTTTGGGATGCAATTATATAAGTTACTCCCCTCGTAACCAATTGACTGTTTACCATAGTTAGTGTGGATGGTGTTTAAATGTATGTTTTCGTGTAAAGCGTTTGTGTACTTTAAAAAAATATATATACGAATCCCGCTCAATAGTCCCAACTGCTATCGTCTGAAGCCAGTTAGACTATGGCATCCCCAATTGGGGTATGTTGTGTGGCTGAAGGTAGTGGGGAGAGGAATGAGATATCGAAGAGAAAGGTGGGGAAGTATCTGGATATTCAGATCTGGTCACCAAATACGGCTAATGCCATTTCAAGCCACGTTTCAATTCTGAATGGTGGTCTTACACCAGGGCGAAACTGAGAGTATCTTCCACTCTGGAACGTGCCGCAAATATAGGTACTACATATTTTTTTAAATGAATAAATTGTGAAATAACACAAATTAATCAAATAAAATTTATTTGCCACGCCGGGATTCGATCCCGCGACCTTCGGTGTGCGAGTCAAGAGCCTTACCGCTGGACTGGAATTCTGTGTTTGTATGTAAGAGTTTATTTTGTAAATAAGGAGACATGAATTGTATTCATACCTATAGTTTTCTTAATGTTAATAGTTTTGTTTCCATATATAATGTTTTTGTGGATTTTCTGGGCTTGCAGTGAAATAGTTTCTTGATTAGGTACCTTGTTTGTTTTATCTGTAATTCATTTATGTATGTTTCACGTGTGTTTCCCCAGATTTCAATCAAATAATTTAAATGTGAGTGTACGAGTCTATAATATAAACCTTTTTTAAAATTTATTTGGCAACACATATGATAGCCGGCTAAATACGCTAATTAAATATTGTATATGTTGTTTAAATGTCAAATGCTGATCAATGCATAGCCCCAGATATTTTTCCTAATGAATATTTTAAGTTACAACGTCCTAATTAGAAAATAAATATTTTTGCAAAAAAATTGTCCAAGGCTCAATAAATACAGTTCAATTTAATGGAATCCGGTGTAGGCTTCGCTCTAAAAGTTTAACCTTTAGGAGGTATTACTTACAATCCACTGACATTGACACAATCTGGAAAAGCTGTTCTTTCTCAAATTATTCCAACAATAATGTTTACATAATTTGTGTACCTAACATAACTTTCAACTAGTCTACAAAAACCTAGAAACTAGGAAGTAATAATATTGTAAAGCTTCTTTGAAGTGATTTTCATTAAAACAGCACTATCAAAATTATCAAAAAAACATTATTATATTTTCATTAATATTAATCAAACCATTCATCTTCAATGGGTAGGTGGCCTACACAAATATTGTTAGGTTAAATGTGTCTTTTTGTGTGTTTTTACGAAGTTTTTTCTACACTCAACGTGTTAAAAATGGTTTCCTTTTATGATTATTTGTAGTCACCTTTATCCCGAGAATCTATTATTGAAATGGTTGCGAGTCCGTGTATCACGAGTAGGGACCCGTCCGATGACGGGGACCTCCCGCTAATTTACGGCCACCCGAGGCTGGATCACCTCACTCCGCACAATGCCAGGAATTCTATGGACCATCGCATTCCAACTAGCATCCAATCGATCTCACCCGATACTGTCGGATTGATTCTCCACTTGCTTGTTCAACACCCATTTGTATCATGTTGAATCAACGATTCATTTGTAAAAAAGAAATTAAAAACAAAAAAAACATGACGAAATACAACGTCAGTACAATCTATTTAAGGTGATCCACTAGTCCTTGATAAATTTGACATGGAAATACCCGCCTCTTTTTGGGGGGGATTTAAAAATACTTGAGAAGGCGCTTTTGGAAGTTGAAGGAGGCATTTGAGACTTGTTTTTCACAGGTTGATTTCGTAAAGGCCTGTAAAAAACATTACTCACTAACTGACGAACTAACTAACCATCACGCCGTTTCCCCGCTGGGGTAGGCAGAGAGGACGGACCGCCAAAAAACTCCACACACTCCTTGCCTCGTTCACATTCATACATCGTCTCATACATGCTCTTCTATTATTCCGACTCTTCACATGGCCCGACTCAAGTATCTGATTCACTTGGTCGTGCCATGTCTTCCTCGGGCATCCCCGACTTCTTCTACCATTCACATTTGCGTCGTATATTCTCCTTACACGCCTTTCCTCGTTCATTCGCTCTACATGCCCAAACCACATTACCTCCTTTCTTATTCATTGTTTATTATAATAACAACAAAATTTAAAATCGATTTTACGGAACCAAGCGACGCAGAGTCTAGGGACTATTCGCCACTGCAAAATGCACATAGTATTTATGCGGACGGCATTAGGTTTAATTCTCAATTCGAAATTCGTAGAACGCCACCCACTTTGGTTCATACCGAAAGAAACAGTGCGAAATTGCATTGTTTTGTTTTATTTTGTGAAATTCAGGGACATATATTGAAATGTTTTCCGATTATTTTATAAAGAACTTAATTTGCTACATTATGAAATGAAACTTTATCCGAAAATGTATTCATTAGTTTGTGATTTTGGAACTTGAAAGTATTTTTAATAGGTCTGATACTTAAGTTTTTACAGATTTACAAAAAGACTTTAAAAAAAATCGATTGTTTCCAAGGCCAAGATGTGTTCTGTATTTAATTGAAGCACCTATAATATTTCTAAGCGATCAAATTTTCAAACCAAAAACAAATGATTTTGCATTGTTTCGCGTGGCTTTATCTTAAAATAAACGCGTGAATAACTAGATTTAAAGAGTAAACACAAAATCAATGGAAAATATAAAAAGGCGTTGGAAAATAAATAAATAAATCGTGCCTTTGTCTCGCTACCGGTTTTATACTTGAACCCTGACCCTTGAAGAAAAAAGATAGTTTTGTCAGCAATAACACTTCGTTAAATCGATACCAACTTAGTCATATCTACTACTTATAGCTGTGTTGTAACATATCTATCTCTCTTTATCGTAAACGGTGCTTATATGAAACAGAGCAGAGGTTACAACGGAGCTCTCATCGACAGAAAAATCGAGCTACTGCATTCTACTGGTTGAATATACAATGGAGAAGCTCTTAATCAAACCGTTCAATGTATTTAATAATTGATTTCACTCATTTCTTATTCATTTGAATTCCGAAAGATCTGATAAGAATCTTGGAGATTCACGCACGTGAATTTCATCTGCTTATCACTGAGAGGAATGCAACGTATTTGTGTGGGGGTATTATAAATTAGGAGCGCGACCCGGGACAACGGCGGAGCCCCCCAACGTCATTTGTTCAAATCTGTTGTGAAAAATAAAAAAAAAAACAAGTAAAAGAGAGAAATTCGTGTTTGGTCGTGCCCCCTGTTGCGCGGTCGGTTACACCCCACCCACCTTTTCTTCACGCGTCCGGTATCACATTATGTGACACTCGTGAAAATTTATTCTAATTTTAATTCAACCACGATCCACGATGAAATATGAAGAAAGCTTAAAAAGAGATATTCAATAAAGCGATAATACATTACCTTATTAACTGGCCGTTTAAAAGTTTGAACAGAAGTTTAAGATTTAGATTGCCTCCTGGTCCGACTAGGCACACTGTCAACTATCACGCTATCGGCTCGCTACATTTATTACCGGAGGAACAACTGCCGTAAATCTTCACACATTCTTTCTTCCACGAAATGTTTTACTTCGTGTATAATTTATTGTGACAGATTATTACTTAGTGCGATCATTTCATGTTTAACACTCATTTTGACTATTAAGTTGAAGCCCCAAACCTGATTCTATTCTAAACATAACAAATAAAAGTCACTAAACTTGAAATGGTATTTTAGTGCCATTAAACGTTGAAACAAAAAATAAATCGACGTACCTATTACAGAAACACACGAGCCAAAGGTTATTGCCGTGAAAGGCCATTGAACAGCAATTGACAGCCATTTGAACTTCAGGAACTGGGTGACTGCTTTCAACCGATAAGCTATTCAGGCTTGCTTTGGTCTGCCAACACTCTTATTTATGTATAATTTTAAATATTAGAGGAAAGAAACCAAATATGGAATAGGCTCCTAACATGGAGTAAGATTTAACACCCTTACATCTGGTATTGCTACCAGTGTTGCCAACTCGATTTTTATAATAAAGCTAGACATTAATAAAAAAGAGCTAAAAAAGGAGCCAAAAAGTGCTAAAATCTTGTATGGCCTGGGGGTGGCCAGAAAAAATAATGGCGGCTAGAGAAAGGTTTTGACGTAAATATTTTTCAATACGAAAATAATCGGTTCCCTAAAGAGATAACTCTTAATTTGTCATTTTTGGTTCGGGAGTTGTGTATAAAAAGAGGAGCAAGATTATCTGAAAAAACGCGATAAGAAGCAAAACTACTTTTTTGGAGCTGACTGTCTCATTTTGGAGCTAAATCTAGCTTTAAAGAAGCTGAGGTGGCAACCCTGGTCGCTGCACGCGCTGTAACTTGTCAGTCAAAAACTTTTGAAGGTGCTTAAATTTGGGAGATTTTTCGTACATTCTGTCATTATTTTTCTATGGTTGTTGGTCTCTTTCGCTACAAACATGTCTGCCTGTGATGTTCACTAATCTTTACATAATTATCTTTTCATAATTAAAAAAAAGAGGCATTAGGTACTTTGTTTTATAAATTTGTGAAATTTAAAATATGGAATAGCAAGAAGAGTCCGATTATGTCAAACAGGCCAAATAGTTAAAACAAATCCTAATTCTTTACATTCAGGATTTTATTTTGCAAAATACTTTTTTCGAAGACACTCGTGAAGACATACGGATCATATGTGTAGTGTGACTGTGGGCACACCTTGAATGTGCTGGTGCCGATGATGATATTTGAATCATATGTGGTTTTCATAAAAATATTGATATTCATGAAACTATTCTATAATTGGATGCCTTAAGTTTGAGAATAAAAACTGATTCACAAGTACATCATAAACAATTTTAATAAACGCTACATATGTATAAAAAAAAAATTTCCTGTCAGTTTCGATGCGGAGATTTCTAGACTGATGAATAAGAATTTAAAAGGGAATGTTTATTGGTTTTGGCAAATATGCACAGGTATCGTATGGGTAACCGATTATCGATTCTTTGGTCGCGTTATTACGAGAAAAGGAATTATCAACTAAGGGAACGTACCCATACTACGTGACACGTTTAGGGGGGGGGGGTCTTCAAAATGTCACGCTCCATACAAATGAGCGGCGGGTTGCTTAGGTTTTTGGTCACCGGGGGGGGGGGGGGGGGGTTAAAAATTGCTCACGTAGTATGGGTACGTTCCCTAATTCGATCGAATATATTTTTATCGATTACTTAGGAATTCGGTGTAATTCGATTAAAAAAAAACCTGCTTCTTTGAGATTTTTAACAGTGTTATATAGTGCATTATTTGTATTTTAGATACAAGAATTTATAAAATAGAAATAGAAGAATTACAATTTGCTAAACTTAAAACTCACCTTTCCAGATATTGGTATCCATAAAGTCAAAAACCTTTCGCCTTCGCCTTCATTGCCCGCGACATCGTAAATAAATGTGTAAAAATGTAAAAAATTCCGATTTGTAAGCTTTTGTAAAGGTCATTTCATACAAATTCTCCAGACCTGAAGAGTCCTAAATTCTCCAGTCTTTCAAAATAAATATCAACTCTACTTTTGCCACTAATCATGCAATGTCCAGTTTTTTAAATCTTCTCCGCGTGCGCAAAGCCGGATTTTCTTCAAGATAAACTTTCTATTAAAGTGTGTTTATCGGAAATAACTTACCAAATAAGTATGTTTTATGTCTATTTGTACATAATAAAATTAGATAGAGAAAATTAAATTGTACAGCGCCCCTCAGGTGATCTTTTTACAAAAACGGCGCTCTACAAATTAACGAATTATTATTATTATTAAGATAATGGATAAAAACACCTTCGGTAATTTGCTAGCAAGAAAATGTAATTATATGATTGCACGGTGCTATGCTTTTTCCTTAATTCGATCGGTAGCTTATAATCATATTCAGAGAACGCGTTGCCTTCGCTAATCTCACATTTGAATCAGTAAAAGTTTCAAACTGCAACTAGTCTGTGTGCAAGCATTTATAAAATATGGTTTTATTACATTCATGATGTTTATTGGCTGTGGAGAAATTGTACACCGGTTAAGTGATTTACGATAGACTAGATATAACCTTCGCGTGTAAGAAAATTAAGAAGAAGACCATCTGATTTATTTTTCACTGTAAAGTATCATAAAAGTTAGATAATATTTATTGCATTTAATTATATTTCAAATACGACGCCAATTTAGATATAACTCTTTTGGACTGTGTTGTGGATCACTTCTTACGGATGTTTGATAATGGCATGTATTATATGTATTTCCTGATAATCATAGATTATTAGAAAACGTAAAAAAGTACCTTAAAATATTTACAGATATTTTTTTATTTATAATTTCACCAAAATATAGTGGATAATACGTATCAATGCTAAGAAAAAATCAGAGTGTGCAATTCACACGCGGTAGAAGTGAAACCTTCTGAAAACAAAGTAGACAAGAGCGGGAAGACTAAGAAGCACCGCACAAAAAGGTGACCGATTATACTATCTCGTTTTCTCGTAGGCTAAATCCAATAGATGTATGTGTTTGCCTCTTTTTAGTATCGCTATTTTTCGTTTTTTCGAGTTTAAAATCACAACTAAAGAAGCTTCCGCTTCAATAAATAAAAGAAATACGGTGTCACTCAGATGACCTGCATTTATACAAAACGTAAGAATGTAGGTACGTTAGTAACTATGTATGTATGTATATTAGTCGTGTAAGTCATACCACGAAAGCAGTATTGTGTAAATACCCACTGGGTCAAAAATATACGTATATAGTTTCAAGTCACTAGTTATATAAGCCATAGTTATTAGGTATTAAGTCACTAGCAATATACAAAAAGTGGATTTGTAAAGTGCCCTTGATGTGATTTTCTCATTAAAATGTGGCTGTATAAATCATCCATCCAAACGTAATAATTGAGTAAAGGATTACCATTATTTTATTAAGATCGTACTGCACCTTAATTCTAACCCGAACTCTCTTAAGTTCGATGAAAATCTGAAACATCTGTCAATAAAATTTGTTATTTCTGCAATAAAATAAGATCATTTTAATTTACAATGAAGTCAGTGAACATGTTTGTTACAGAGTGACCTCTTGTATAAACTCATTGTCTTAAATGAATATCCAACAATAGTGTCAATTAGCGTCAGGTTGTGTTCGCACGTAATTGTTCATCAGACGAACGCTCAGTGAGCATAGATCACTATCAACATCGTAAATTATATATTTTTTTAACGAGTAAAGCCATGATTTTAACAAGGAAATAAAATTTGCTTGGTCAGCATACTAGATTAACGAGAATATTAACAAACCGTATAAAAAAATAATAGAAGAAACCGTATTTTTTTATTTTCGCTATTTGTTTTTGGGGTGTTATGCCGTGTTGCGCTACCCATCTACCGGATCTGCCCTGATGATGGACACTGCAACGATGTCCGAAACGTTGGCTAAAGAAGGAGGTAGCCCAACACGGCATAACACCCCCAAAACATAAAACTGCCGTGAAAATCTTAAAACTTATCCGTATTTTTTAAAATTATTTACGTTTTCGCCTGAAAATTGTTTAGGTCTGATTGAACAACGTAAAACACCTTCACTGTACGCTCTACGTGAAAAGATGCAAATAATTTGCAAGTAGACAATATAATATGCTTCTAACGCTATGCAACTTTTACCAAAGTGACCCGTTTCGCTTTATGAACTCCACCCGAGCTCGCGTCGTAAGGCTGTAGTGCGCCGTAAAAGGAACAGACGCGTCGCTTTCCCGCCCCACCGGCGGCCATCTTGTCCCCCTCCCAACCCCTCTTACCTTCCAACACCCTCTCCGCGCCGAATCCCCCCGTTGCCTAGCAACGCCCTCCCGCTGCTTGGGGAGCAATGACAATAGCCATTTTTTACCCGGTGAGTTCACATCCCCTGGATATTTAATTCACCTGTGCACCCTGTAATTTGGCTCTGACCCCTTCATGTTTGGAGACAAATATTTCCGCGTAGGTAGACACTGTCCAACTACCCTTATAACAAGTAAGTTGACGGAGGGGGGTGGGAGACCGCATTTTACGATAGGATCGGGAGGTTTAGGGGGCATTCATTCTTCACAATTTTAAAATGCTGACGGTTGTGTTTTCCGGCAGATGATTTTTGTAAAATTTACAGTCAATTAGAGGGTTAACCAAAACAATAATTTGAATATATTTTTAAAAATTGGACGTTTTCGGTCATGCATTAAAGACACGCATTCTTTAGCCTCCAACTAAAATAAGTATTATTTATTTGAGTTTTCGTGTCCAGAAACCGATTGTATAAATACCCACATCATTTTTAAATGCTCCTACAAAAATTATTGATGATTTTCGCATGTCTTTTGGGACTAATAACATTAACTTTTCGTAATATCGTGTGAAATCGTTATGTTATATTGTGAAAAATAATTGATTTATTATTTTGTGATCTTGTTCTTTAAAAAAAATTGTAGTTGGTGGCTAACTTTACCAATTAGGCTTTTATTTTCAGAGATATTTTCGATTTATCTACGGACGAGAGCAAAATGTTATCCAATTCTGCTTTAATAAAACAGAACTAATGTTCAATTTGTACATAAATTTTTGCTATGTTATTTTTGCCAGATGAACTACGGAATCTTCGACTATTGTAGTAGATGTGGAAGTGAAAGGTGGGATAGTTACCGGCTATTGAAATCTGTTTATCAAACAAGACTAAAGCTATTTCAAGCAACGTATCTATTCTGAATAGTGTGCTTTCACCAGAGCGATGCTGAGAATATATTCCATTGTTAACTTGGTATGCAGTAAAGTTAAAAGTTTTCGTTTTCTTCGATCGGTCAGCATCTTAGAATACAAAAATCATTGTTGATTGTTTATTTAATGCATTTTTTTATTTTATTTTATTTTTATTTTATTTTTATTTTTATTTTATTTTTTTACAGTGAATACCGCACAAGAACCTCAACTGCTCCCGTCTGGAGCCAGTGAGACTATGGCATCCCCAATTGGGGTATGTTGTGAGGCTGAAGGTAGTGGGGAGAGGAAGGAGGTGGGGAAGAGGAAGGTTGGGAAGTACCTGGCTATTCAGATCTGGTCACCAAACACGGCTAAAGCCATTTTCAAGCAACGTTTCAATTCTGAATGGTGGTCTTACACCAGGGCAATACTAATAGTATCTTCCACTCTGGAACATGCCGCAAATATACTATATATTATTTTAAAATGAATTAATTGTGAAATAATACAAATTAATCAAATAAAATTTATTTGCGCATGCCGGGTTCGAACCCGCGACCTCCGGATTGTGAGTCAAGAGTCTTACCCACTGGACTACGGAGGTCGTCAGATGTTTTATGTCGTCGTGTGTTTAGTTATAGTATATATGCAGTAATATCTCCATTTTCAGTGTTTATAATTGCTTTTCCTCACCATAAAGAGTTTTTCCGCAATACATTGGTGCAAAAACCGTTTTATGGAGAACATGAATAAATAAATAAATTATTAAGGCTCTTGTGTTTTGTGAGGAAAATCAAACTTAAATAATAAAATCATGTATAAGCAAGTAAGTAATAAAATGATACTAATAACAAACTAAACAAGAAAAAACGAAAGATTTTCAAATCGACAACTCCGAATCAACGGAACGGAAGCAAACTACTGAACAGGCCTTCCATTGACATGCCATGTGTAGCTAATGATGTAGGTAAATATACTGTCCTTGTTCTACCGGTATTACAATGGAAGATACTCCTAGGAACTAGCGTCATTGATCCCCTCGGCACCGGTGCATTAATAATAATAATAATTGGATAATTTGTACAGCGCCGTTTTTGTGAAAAATCACCTCAAGGGTGCTGTACAATTTATTAAGAATTCGTAGATTCTATCTAATTTTACAATTTACAAATGGATACAGAAACATACTTACCTGGCAGGCCACTTCCGTTAAACACACTTTAATTAGAAAGTTTTTGCTTGGAGAAAATACGGCTCTGCACGCTAACGACATTCTATTTAAAATAATGGACTTTGCACAATTTTACATTGGCTACCCCCATCTTTATTAGTATCTATTACATTTATTAAAAGATTAGTGACAAAAGTAAAGTTGATATTTATTTTGAAAGACCGGAGAATTTATGACTCTTTAGGGTTGGAGAATGTTCATGAAATGACCTTTACAAACGCTTACAATTAAGATTTTAAAAATTTCATTTTTTATTTTTTTATTTGTCGTAATTGTCGTAAAATGCGCCAAATGAGCGCAACATATGTAAACGGTTGACATTTTTTCCTATGAGAACGGGTTGCTTCTACAATTCGTTCTTGAGTTCAACAGCTCGGCTGTGGAATGATTTCTCCTCAAAAAGACTCACCACACAGCATCTCCAAAGATGACAAATTTCCTGAGGGAAATTATCTTCCTCCTGAGCCGAATTAATTAAAAAAAAAAAACACAACGTAAAAAAGGCTTGATGATTGAAATAAATTTATTATCATTTTTATTACAAAACATTCATATTGAATCATTCAAAGCTGCCGTATTGCAGCTTGTCTGCAGGTTCTTCCGTTTTTCTGAACATAATACATAATAATTTTACTGTAAAATCAATTAAAATTAATTTCACGACAGTGTCTATATTTGAGGAATTTGGAATTTATTGAATTTAGTAGATTATCGCTAGTGTAAAATTTGTAGACATCTCAAGTTTAGAAAAAAAACCACTCCGAATAATAATAATAATATTTGGATGATTTATATAGCGCCGTTTTTGTGAAAAATCACCTCAAGGGCGCTGTACAAACTTAAAATACATTTCTAAAATCTAAAAAAAACTACAAGCTAGGCAAACAATTATAAACAACTTATGGCTAAAAATTGCATACATCGGTTCATTGATCACCGATACGAAAATATGTGTACAATATTTTGACCAATGAACGCGATGCTGCCTAAAATTTAATGAAGACAGGACCATACTTACCTGGGAGGTCGCTTGAAATTAACACTGTATATTGTCCATTTAAAGAAATTTAGATAGAGTTCGCACGCAGAGGACATTATTGTACTATTGTACTGTATTAGTGGACGAATAATTCAAGTAAAAAAATACATTGATTCAAATTAAATTTTCCCTTTTTAACTCACGCCATTTGAATAATATATAGCGATTTATAAATAAGCAAGCAATTCAAGACTTCACCCCTGCATTGTAAAAAATATAGGACAAAACGGTTTGTATTTGTTTGAATTATTCGTCCGCCAAGAAAGTGGGCATGAATTATTAGTGGGGTCATGAACAGGCTGAAAGCGAAGTAAAAGAAACAATTGTTTGTTAATTTTTAAACACGTATCACTTAGCGTGAAAGAATACCTTTTCCTTTGAATTCTATATTTTAAATTAAATGTGTCTTGTCTACCACTCCGTAAATAGGACACGTTGCCTGTACAAGAATCCCCCTCCCCTTTATGCATTTATTATTTGAACGCTCGATATGAGCGAAACCCAATTAACATCGACTCATTCGTAAAAGCGTGATTATTTTCTGTTGACGAGATCACTTAGAAAATAGTTTTTCATAAAACTTTCAAGTTTCTTGAATTAATTTTTTTTATTCCACTTGGATTTCTTGATTGTATCGGTTTTCGAAGAACAAAGATTTTCTACATTCTGTTCTACATTTTTAAAATGGTCCTCAAATTGCGAGGCGGTTATGGGTACCGCCGCCCCGGAAACCATTTATTGAATAACCAGCACTTATGCTATAGGTTTCTCCATTCGGTTATGTTTTGTGACTTAGCTGGGGTGCTCTGTCTACCTACTGTTTGGCGGTCCGGATCTAGAGAAAATGATCGTTGGAAATCTTTTCACCTCTCTCGCAGAACTCTTTCGACCTATCACCATCGTCTTGCACCACAGAGGGAGGGATGGATTTGTGCATTCGTCACTGCTGGACACACTGATCTCCTGATCTTAGCCACCTCTCTAACCTTTTTCATTTTCAGATCTTCCCTTCGTTTTCTTCCTTAAAAATACTCACAGCATCCCCAAAGATGACATAGGCCTTGAGGGAAATTATTTCCTTCAGTGCCTAAAAAAGCACAACTTCTTTGTGCATTGCTGGTCTCGACGATTTGAATATAATCGTTACTTTACTAGATGACACCTAGGGGGTATTTCACCATCCTCCTCATAGTTTATATTTATGATAGCCAACATTTTCGAATTAATTAAACAAAACTCATTTGTTTAAAAAGACCGAGTTTACTATTTGATACTTGAACCTATGAGTTAGCCGAATTTTTTTTTACCTCTTGCGAGTATTTATTTGTTTATTTATTAGTATTCATTATCGTAAAGATAAGATATCAGGAGGATGGTGATACCTCTTTAGTACAAATAATGTGATTTCGAGTGGTCGCGAGAAATAATTAATGATTAAGTATAGACTGTGAGCAAACATGTTTACAAAATACATGTTCATGAAAGCTGCTAGATTCACGTGGGTAGTAGGTAGGTATATAAAATAACCCGAAAACACACCTGTGATACACATAAAAACGTAGAAATTCATAAAACTACCTGGCCGTATTAGGTGAGTTGCGGTAGGCGTCCATAAACGGGCGGAAATCTCTACAATTTATCACGTAATTTCAACATCTCGGGGCGTCGAAAGAGCCTTAAGGGGCGCAGGCGCTCGGCGGCCGGAAGGCCTGCGAGGGGTGGAAGCCTTCGGCACGCGAACCACCCATCCAACTACCCGACCACCCCCAGGGAGGCTTTGTGCGTAAGGCTCCGCCGAAACATGCGGCCGCTGATAACATCTTTGTTGCCGGCTATAACAAGAATTCTCGGTTTAATTTAAAAGCGAGATTGAGCAATTCATAATAAATATTCTTCACACTTTACTGCCTAGTACTTACGAGGTAGTTTTATTAAATTTTCATGAAAATTATAACCCTCTAACTATCACACCTTGTTTTCGTGGATAGGCAGAACTGATTTTTCTTTTCGGATAACATTCAATCAAATGCTATCACGAATTTCATTTTATGCAAAATTATTATAATTCCTATTTGAACGAATTATTTCAGATATTTTGTTTATATCATTTTTACAATGAATATTCCTATGGTTCTTTTTTCACAATTTAAAAATTCCTCAAATATTTTGACCATGGTAAAACGACGCTTTTCGTCACATATAAACTCGGAAGAGGGGTGCTAAAACGCAGAGCTAGGCGGTAGTCGGGTATTTGGGTAGTTGGTAGAGGTAGCTAATTAACGCACGCCTTCCGCTGTTTCAGAGGTCGTTAGTAACAACAGCCTGAAGTGGACTAATGAGGCTAAATATTTCATAGCGGACCCACCCCGGAAGAAAAATAAATTATTAAACATAACCCCGATTAGTTAGACCTCCGAAACTACGCGGGATTGGAAAGCTGCCATTTTGAAATATTTGAAAAACACAGCACAACATCCCCTTGCATTTATTTATAACATTTACGTGGTAATATCAAATTATGAATTGTTTCATTATCATTTTCTAATGATGAGTTTTTTAAGCTGGCAATAGCGAAGTAATCCAAAATCATCTGTTACTTTTAAAATTAGATCACTTAGAAATAAATATTTTAGATGTTTTAAGTAAATACTACGAAGAGAATTTGCTTTGAATTATCTTTTTATCAACCTAAAAAAAATAAAGTATCAAACCGATAAAAACTTTAAAGTTCAAAATCTCTTACTTACGAAACCCTTTTCAAAAAGCTCGCTTTTTGGCGATGTTTTTTTTCCGCATAAATCAAAACAGGTGGCCGGTGTTAAACTGGAATTTAAGCTTTATCGCTATCTATATAAGGAGTATTATTGAATGGCCTAATTTAAAATAACTCTCATAATTAGTATATAACCTGGCGCAGCCACGCGAGAAATTACGGGAGAGTCTTAATGAAACCATTTCTGACAAAAACAATTTTCTGTTATAAATCTTATATTATAAGGAGATACATAATTTTTCGCTTGTATGTATTGTTCATATAATCAGTCCTAATTTTGAAAATGACACTAATTCAACGCAAATTAAAGCTCATTGACACGGACAGACACACAACAGAAATTAGTATATTTGATAATTATAACATTCTAGCATACCGCTTCAAATTCAGAACTCAATTGTTTACTATCTTTGACATTTGACAAAATTCAAACTGCTCGTGATAGCAGATCCAAGGAGCATATCTAACCACTTACTTATCCACAATTCACAATTTGGGAGGGAGGGGAGGGTATGGGTGTCGCCGTCCAATTACGCTAAATTTGACACCAAGTCTTGGATTGCCAGCCAAGACAGATCAAACATTAAGTATTACCAATGGTCCACACATGCACAGAACATCACCCATGTAACGTATTAAATTAAATTGAATGAAAATATAACAAAATAGATTCTGTAGCGAATGCTTGAGTATAATAATATCCAGTAGAGTTTCCATAATAATTATCTTCCTTTATTAAATTAATTTCACTTCTTCGGACAATGCGTTTTATCGTCCCATTCAAATCTAACCAATTATATAAAATATGTTTTTGTCCAGTTCCCCCGTATAGTTATACCATAGGCGATACTTTTATTATGCCGAGTTTACACCTACATTTGTAATGAAATACGATGACGTCCCGTTTTCGGAGCCGCTCGTAACGTCCGCGTTTAATGGCATGTGGAAAATGTTTCCCTAATTTGCCCAAAACACGTCGGCTTTTTCATGATTCGGGGTCATCAGTAACCGAGGGTTATCACGCCCCTCCGCCGTAATTACCCGCTGCATTCTCCGGCCACAATCCACAATCACACCGTATTGTTTCATTACGCTGATGAAAGTGGCTCTTGGTTGTGTGCTTTATTGACTGCATGACATGATTGTGAGCAATTAATTAGACGTACAACAAAAGGTGATTTGAAAGGAAAAGTCAGTGGGGAATAACACGGTTTAACGAATTAAATAGGTTTCTACCAAGTTAAACACGTAGTTATCTTTGGTTTTCATTTAGAACTGAGTTGCGTTTTGAATCATTATAATAATTTGTTTTTAAATTACAGGTCCGATTTAAATCCGTACAAGTTATTAATGGCAAAATTTTTAGGACTCTAAGTAGGTTCTTATAACACGCTAGTACCTGAGTAGTACGATTTTTTTTTTTTTTTTAATATAGATATATAGTACAGTGGTTTTATATAAATTACATATCGGTACACAAATTATTTAAAATTGCAATCTCACCAAAGAAGAAACTAGTTATTGTGCTTGATGAGCGAGTTACACTAATTATAACAGAAATAGAATAACATTATGCAATAGGTAAGTATATAATGAGAACAATTGAAACTTCTGGATTATCTATAAGTGTAGGTGTACATATATGGGATACGGTTACATACTAAAATATTATGCACTCAAGTGAAATTCGAAAAATCTAAATAAAATAGAGATGAATATAGATTGATAATACATAGAAAAAAAGAGAAAAACAGGTAATTATTAAGTTAATTATTCCCGATGAAGTGTAGCTTCAGTTTGAGTTTCAGTTTATTGATGTCTTTGGTTTTTTTTTATTTCAATCGGAAGGTTGTTGAAAAACTTTATTCCTAAATAGATATAATTGTTTTGCATTAGTTTGGTATTAAATTTTGGTATTTTGAAGTTGTCTTCATATCTTTTTGATTGATGGGTTTCAAATTTTTTGATGATATTATCTTTGTAAATTTGGATAATTGCATTTTTCTTGAAGATATTCTCTACTCGAGGCACCGTGAAATCGGCGAAAAGCGTTTCTGTTGGATAAGTGGTAAATAAGATTGTATATTAGTAATTTATAATTTATAAACAAACTTTTCAAAAACTCTTCTTGTTTATCGTTGTAATAGGTAATAATAACAAAATTACTTTAACGGCTTATACTTTGACTAATTTTTAATTTTATTGTAATTAAATACTCTGTTATATTATCGAACTCATTTGTCCTCTCCGTGATAGTTTACTGAGGTATCTGACATTATTTGTTTTAACCTGAAATGTTCCATGGTAGCAGTATAAAGTATTTTGTCTTCTGAAATTGAATTTTGCAGAAATTCTGACGATAATGTAACTGGTCAAAATGGAATCGATGTGAATATTAATTTTAGTGCGGTTCAAGTCGGTAGTGCGTATTTTTGTTTGTAATCAACTTCGCTATGTATTCAACACATATAAATTACACATATATTAAGAACCCATTCATTATCATTATTTGTTATACATATATTATGCTATCCGCAGTTCTAAACTGATTTATTTTTTCTCTTTATTGTATAATGCTATATTTTTTACTTATCAGCTTTACTTCTATGTACCATGTGAAAAGTTTTCTTTATCATCTAAACACACCTGTATGTACTAAAATAAAATAAAAAATGTAAATGTATGTAAAAGCCCATAAGGGCGTTAATGATTAATAAATAAATACATAAATATCATCGAGTAATATACAATCTTATTCGTCCATAAATTAATATTTATAAACTATAGTAATCTTCTAGTATTGCACGATAGAATACGAAAGCGATTTTATATACATTAGGTAATTTTTCGTTTAACATTATTATTATTAGATATGTTTATTTTGATATAAATAAAGTCATTTTTTATTCGTTTTACAAGTCAGCACGTTCTATATGTAAATGCTTACATTTAGTGAGTGAACTCATGTCTAACCCATGTCCACCGTGCAAACTCTCAAATCAAGTCGATAAAATATAATCTACTAGCTGACCCGGCCACGCGTTGCTGTGGCTAATAAAACACTTTGTAAAATCCAACCTTTGTAGCCACCGCCGTCTTAGAGTTCATCGCGAAGAGATCATCATTGCCGTTTGCACGTGAGGTACTCGTAGCTCGTCGCCCATTTGATTGACTTCGACGATCTATGTCAGCTCGTCTTTTCCTTGGCATATTAAAACAGTAAATAAAGTTCTCACGCACTGACAAACTTATGATAGAAGATTTTAAATGGTAACAGAATGACAGGTAAAGTTTGACAGCGACTGAGATATGACAAAAGGAATTTTTTTTTTGCATTCCAATTCTAGATTACGTTGTGCTTCTGAAAGTAGGTAGAACAGTAGAACTGTTTATATGAGAAAATGAAATTTGTGTTTTTACTATCTTCCTCACAATTTTTTCATATTATCTCACCGTTTAAACCTTCCCTGGACTACGACAAACATTTCAAAACCAACATTACCTAAATCGGCACAGCCGCTCTCCAGTTTTAGCGAGACAAACGAACAGCAATTGATAAGAATAATAAGATAAGAAGATATAATGTGTATAGTAAGCTATCCGTAAAAGATACGGAAAAAAAGAAAAGAAAGCCTTCGCGGACTTTTTTGTAGATCTATAAAAGAGGAATATCCCACCATTAATTGTTTTGTTATATCCCAAAACGATTAGGCAGCGTTTTCGATGAAAGCTACCAGGCGGCTGGACTTTTTTCAGACACTTCTAACAATTATCGTTATGTTTCAACCAATTAACACAAATCCTTGACAAATTACATACCTGAACCTTCCTCACGAAACACTCTACTATTGGTGAAATATCTATTGGTGAAAGCCGCATGAAAATCCGTTCAGTAGTTTTCGAGTTTATCGCGAACAGACAGACAGAGAGAGGGCGCGGGGGACTTTACTTTGTAGAGATGTAGAGATTGTTGACGCGATGCACTACTAAGGAATGCAAAACAATGTGATTTTGGTTAGAAAATTAAATCGTTTAGAAAAATTTTAGATGCTTTAAATAAATACTGCGAGCAGAAGACATTGTTGCCTTTGAAAGAGTATAGTATTTTTATGGTGTTTTTGTAAGCCAAAAAAAAAATAAAGTAGCAGGCCTATAAAAACTAGTTTTAGTTCAAAATTACTAGGATTAAATTATTACTTATTTTTGCGACCTAGCATACGAACACTTTTTCGGTTGCTTTTCTATTGCTTTATTGTATATTGTGGAAGATTAAATTCTTTAGAAAATGATCATAAATCATTGAAGTATTCGTGCCTGAGCTTCGCAAAATAAAATAAAACACCCCTTTTGGCGATGTTTTTCTCGAATAAATCAAAACAGACCGCTTTTGTTACGGGAATTTAAGCCTTATCGCCATCTTCATGAAGAGTGTTATTACTAGTTTCCTGATCCCGAATTTGTGTATCGCCTTAAAAATGATTTCATCGTTTATTAACAAAAAGTCGTTCATTGTTCCTAGATCGTCCTGAACTCCATGCACCGCTACCAGCCCCGCATCCACCTGGTGAAGTGGCGCGAGCACACGGCGGGCCCCATCGTGGACCTGGAGGCCGAGCAGTACCGCACCTACATCTTCCCCGAGACTGTCTTCACCGCCGTCACCGCCTACCAAAACCAGCTCATCACCAAGCTCAAGATCGACAGCAACCCCTTCGCCAAAGGGTTCCGGGACTCATCGAGACTCACGGATTTTGACAGGTGAGACGCGAAGATAACTAGATTCAACTAAAATTGTCAATTGACAAACGTCGTGTTTTCGCAGAGGTGGGCAGAGAAAACTGACCGCCAAACAGCTCTCTCTTGGCGCCCACTCCTTGCTAAGTTTACGTTCACATATTCGTATAACATGCAATTTTTTTTTCGAGATCTTGGCGTGGTTTTCGAAGCAAATATCTTTTTCAAATCCCACATATCTGACATTGTCTCCCGCGCCAATAAAATGCTTGGATTTGTTCTTCGTAATGCGAGATCATTTACTAATGGAATCACAGTACGGAGAACATGTGAAGCACATTATTTGCGGCATCCTGGAATACAGCCCCATTATTTGGGCTCCTTCTGAACAAAATCATATCCTAGAAATAGAAAAAGTACAAAACCGTTTATTTATTTCGTCATCTAGGTTTACCGATATATCAAATATTATTATTTTCTAAATAAAATTTGATTTGTGTTTTTTATTAATTATAGAAAAAGCTCTTTGAATTATTAGTTAAAAATTCGCAAAATTAAAGTTTCTTTAGTTAGTTCATGGAATTTAGGAAGGGAGGTACCCGCTTTAGTGGGCTAAAAAAACATCCACATTTTGCAGAACTTTTTCCTGTAATACTAGACAGCTTTGGAAAGTAATTAATAGCTAATGCGTTAGTAGGTCATCATCTCGCAAATTGCCTCTCAATGTTATTCCGTTTACATAATTTAGAATTGTTAAGGGCTTAGCCCTCAGTCACCAGATTGCCATTTTAGGAACATTTACACATGTTCTTCAAACCTTTTACAATCCTATCTGTTTTTAGAGATAAAATGTTAGTAATTACAAAGGTCTCGTTCAACAAACGAGCTTGAGCCTTGTATTGTATTTTATTAGTTACATATGTATACAGGTAATTGAGAGCTCCATAAGTCGTGCTGAAAATGACTCAGCCAGCTTAAAATGGTTGAATTGAAGAAAGAATATAAATGGTGAAAACTTCACAGAGCTAAAACTCCAGTGGGAGAGTGTTTGTGCTGCTTTCAGTTTAGGTTAACCTAGCCCTCGACCAAATTCTGTAAGAATGTTAGAATATTTCCGCTTAGCATAACCCAAGTAAATTGAATGTTTGTAAATGCACCCAAAAACTAAAAACTGTTTTCAAAAGGTAATCAATGATCAATCATATACGCTTTCAAATTTTAGAAATATCCATCTAATTTTTTAAATATAAAAGAATTGAATGCAAACTTTTTTTTTTTTAAAATGGCGCACATCTTATAAATCTTTTCATAAATCTTCTAAACAAGTTACTGTTAATGAAAACCAATAAAAACACATATATTTTATTACACATTATAAATATTATCATCACCTCGCTTTTTTGTCCTTTCATGTAAAATTTAAAAAAAAAATCATTATACATAATTAAGTTTCATTTTTATTTTCAAATCGCAGTCGGAGTCTTTGGTTTCTTAAAGTTGTACCTACATTTTAATTCTTTTACTGTTGTCTTTTAGATTTGAATACATTGAGTGGTGTTTTTTTTTATTTCCAAAACCGTTTGTACCATATTTCTCACTATCATAGTAAGGGAGATAAAACGATTTCTGAAACCTGTATGAGTTGTTCCTCAAAGCGAACAAATTATCCTGAAGAGTTCGGTGTAACGATGATTTTCTCAACGAATGAAAAACGAATTTTCGGCATTTAATATTAGACGTTGAATTTGTTATGAAGCACTTATTAAGTACCATCTTTCCTAAATAGATCCATTTGGAAATTTGAGAATCCACGCAGATTCCTACAAGATTCTATCTGGATCGTGTTATGTAGGCGTATTTATGCAACTTGAATTAGTATCTTGAGATTTCTGTCATAACTCATCAGCTTTGATATTTACCGCAGTTTCATGATCCCAGCCGCTTCAGTGCCTCGATACATCACAGTCCATGATAAGCTGTTAGACACTTCACATTACATAAATTAGGATAATCTGACAGGGTCTGTAATCATCGGTCAATTTCGTCCCTCAATCGATCCCCACAATGCCTGCTCTAATCAGGGTGTCAATAATAACGTCGGGGTAGTTAATGTACATAAATATCATATTATAATAAATTAAATTTTTGTAATAGACACAATTTTTTTGTCCCACTCCCCCCCCTCTCCTGTCTTTTTGATAAATAAAAAATGCTTTCAAAATTGACCTTACAGTGGCTTCGAATATATTTAAATGACCTGTTAAAAATATTATGTAAACGACGAATATCAGCTGGAACTCAAACTACGGTATCCCCAATTGGGGTATGTTGTGAGGCTGAAGGGAGGGAAGGAGATGTGGGAGAGGAAGGCGGGGAAGGCTAAAGCCTTTCAAGCAACGCTTCAATTTTTAGTGGTGGTCTTACACCAGGGCGATACTGAGAGTATCTTCCACTCTTGAACGTGCCTCAAATTTACTATAAATTTTTAAATTAATTAATTGTGAAATATCACAAATTAATCAAATAAAATGAATCAAACAAATAATAATAATATATTTGACCGGTCAGTGGTTGAGTGGGTATAGCGCTTGGGTCCCACCCGAGCGTCGCGTGTTCGATTCCTCGGCTGGCTAAGTCCTCCATCAAAACACAAGCAACATTTTCGGCTTTCTCTGGTGGTAGTAGGAGATTTTCAAACATTGTTGGGTTATTCGTAACCCGGGAATGTTTGTCTTTCTTTTTAAAAAAAAAAAAAAATGTATTTATCATGCCGGGATTCGATACCTTCGGACTGCGAGTCAAGAGCCTTACCCCTCAACCACAGAGGCCATCAACTCTATAGATGCGTTTCGTGGTTACCTATATTAAGGCGATCCAATAGTCCAGGAAAAAATCGAAATCGGAATTCACGCCCTTTTATGGGAGGAGTTTAAAAATACTTGAGAAAAGGCTTTTGGAAAGGTTGGAAAAGGATATGAGAATTTTTTTTTACATGTTGATTTCTTAAAGGCCTGTAAAAAACATTAACTCATTTTTTACGCATTGTTTATTGTAATAAAACAGAATTTTAAAATTGATTTCACGGAACAAAGCGACGTGGAGCCTAGCGTCCGTTTCCCGCTCCGTTCGGGGGCGAACTGATAAAAAAAAAACGGGAGTGTCTAGTTATGTCCCTTCAGTGGACGGCATAGAATTCACTTTGAAAATCCAAATTCGTCTACTGCCGGCCGTATTGTAAAATAACAAAGCAAAAATGCATATTTTATTTTATTTTGTGAACGTCGGGCGTAAAAATATATATTTTTTTTTATTATAAAAGAAACTGAATTTGCTACATTAAACAATAAAACCATATCCGAAAAGGGGTTTATAAATAGGAGAGTTTGGACTTAAAAGTGTTTTTTACAGACTTTATATTTTATTTTTTTATAGGCTTATTAAAATACTTATAAAAAAACTGACCCATTTTTTTAAGGGCCAAGGTATGTTCTACACGCAGTATTTAATTGAAGCATCTATAGTACTTCTAAGCGATCAAATTTTCAAAACAAAACGTATGATTTTGTGTGATTTTGCATTATTTACTATGGCTTCATCTTAAATTAAATCGATTATCGACCACTGGCTACGATTCTTTCGCAGCGATAAGGGTTTTTTTTCCGATTCGTAAGTGTAGTGCACGCCTAACTTTAAGACCGGCCTGACGTTGATAAAAATTCTTCGCATTAGGCGTGTTTAAGGTAAAAAAAGTGCCGTGTCCACACCGTCTAAGTCTTTCTCTGTCGCACATAAGGTTTTACGCATCTTTCTCTTCGCTTACTTTCATTGTAAAGTCAGTAACTGCGACAGAATGAATCGTACCACGTTCAGGCCGTTATTAAAATTTGGCGTCTACTATGCTTTTTACCATTTTTCTCTGTTTTTACCGTCTCCGTAATGAATAAAAATTCACAATGTATTTTTTTCCAATTTTGCCTTCTCTCTTAATTTCTGCGTATTTAAATGTAGGTATATAACAGATTTTCATTTTGTGAACATTGATTGTACATCTTTTAGTATCGTCGCGTACGTTTGTTCGTTGACCGTGAAGGTAATTGAGCAAAAGGCAGGTATCGCAGGAATGCAGGTAGTCGTGTGAAATACCCGTGTGTGCTTTTGCGGTGCTGAGGTGTTATTGTGTGTAGTGATGCCGCCCTGTAATCTCGGCCTTAATAAACCTCCTCCACCTTCCGCTCTCCTCTACTTGTGGTCATCCCTGATCTTCGATCGTCCCACTTAAATTCATCACGGCAAATCAATGCGTGTCATAAAAGAAATAATAAATTTACGTAGATTATAGTAGAAAATTCATCACAATTTGAAGACTTTACAACGGCACCGATTAGCCGTGACAATACCTTGCTAATTTTGATAGCAACATTCTTGTGATAATATATCAACTCAACGATACCTTACTGTTGATTAAATTACCTCAAATATACTTATCTTTTTACTTAGATCGATAAGGGCTTCACGATAGGTACGCTAAACAGTTGTTTTCACCGAATTCTTGCTAATAAATCATAAAGCGCTGTAATTAAATGAAAAGTAATCACTTTGTATAACACCACTATTTAATCTACAGGTTTCGAAACGAAAGGTTTCTTCGCCATGATTAATATTAATAAACATAACAAAAGACAAACAAGTATAGATAAATAAGAACTATTGACAAAAATATTAAAGGTAATAATAATTATAATATTTGGATGATTTATAAAGCGCCGTTTTTGTGAAAAATCACCCCAAGGGCGTTGTACAAACTTATAATACATTTCTAAGATCTAGAAAACTAACTAACTAACCATCACGCCGTTTCTCCGCAGGGGTAGGCATAGAGGACGGACCGCCAAACAACTCGGTCTTGGCACCCACTCTTTGCCTCACTCACATTCATACTCGTCTTATGCATTCTCTTCTATTATTCTGAACTACAAGCTAGACAAACAATTAAAAAAAACTTATGGCTAAAATTTGCATCCACCGGTTCATTGATCACCGATACGAAAATATATGTACAATGTTAAAATATATGTAGAATGTTTTGACCAATGAATGCAATGCTGCCTAAAAATGGATGATTTATAAAAATAAAATAAAAAATAAATAAATAAAATTATATAAATTATATTTTAGAATATGTAAAAATTGCATGTGTAATAAAAACTTTTAAAATGAACAATAATAATCTAGATTTCTAAATAACAAAAATAAATTTAATGAATAGCTATTTTTACAAAGTGATTTGTTTTCCTTTAATTAAAAATGACACCACAAAGTGAATTTGCAAAGATTTTTTGTTTGTCTTACATTAAACCAAATCACACTTAAATGCTGTGTCACCGAAAAAAAGTGATTGACGATTTTTTCCGGGTGAGTTCTTGCCACTACGATTAAAATTCAACTTGTTCATGAGACGAGAAGCTTAACCCAAAATCTTCCGACTGAAAAACTTGTATTTACGTCCCCTGAAGCGATACTGCTACCTTATTAAAATTTGAGGTTGTTTTTTGTTTTGGGGAAATCTTTATTTTGAATTTTTAGTCTGATGCGACAGCGCATGTCCGCCGCGATGAAAAGGCTTTGATAGGCACATCGCGGGCGGAAACGTATTCAATGAGCATGCAAAACAAGATGGTTCTTCTTAAGAGGCTACCTGTTTCTGGCGAGGTGGTGAACACTTTCAGCTTAAGATACTAAAATTTTAATTTACATATTACATAAGTTCTTTATATTGCGATTTTTTAATGCACGATTTCAACTATCCGCGGTCAACACACGGAAAAACACTTTAACAACTGCTCAACTATATTTTCCCTGTGTAACGAACGAGAACAAAATAAGTTTCAAATTCTCCAAAATAGGACAATGAGAATAATACTTCGGCGAAATAGATTTTCAGAAGTAAATAAAATGTTAAAGGAACTAAATTAGCTGACCGTGAAACAGATGCTGATCTTAAACACGATCGTATTTATGAATAAATAGTATACAACCTGTTATCAAAATACTTTTCAAATTAAATTATATACAACAAAGACATTCTCAGATATAATGCAAGGACGTGCAAGGAAATCGGGCTACAAAAAAAGGACAAAGCGAATACGCAGAATAGTTTACTGTACAAAGGGATGAAGTTTTATAATAAGCAGTAATAAAAGCGATATTATCGAATTATTTGTTAACTTTAGGAAAGTTAACTGATTGAATTCTCGTTTTCGACCCTCTATTCGAAAAGGATTGAAGTTTATCAAAAAATCATTGGATCACTGTGAAGATGTCCAATAAGTGAAGAAAAGATGAGACAAAGCCCTTCAGTAGTTTATTGTTTTTACCAAATTAACTTTAATATTCTCCCTCCCCATTAGCCACAGCCTTACAACATACCCCAACTGGGGATGCCATAATCTCATTAGCTCTAGACGGTTAAAATCATTTGGGACTCTTGTACGGTTATTCATATTTAAAAAATTCTAAATTTGCTTACTTTATACATGTTTGGTGAACAGCTCTGAATAATCAGGTAATTCCAACAATCCATGCGCTTGATAGCTGCAAGACGAGTGGTTATCCAGCCCCCTACATAGTTAAGTAAATTGAAATACGTACATATGAAAAGATATTTTGTTTAATTTATCGGGGGGCTAGAATTTCAATAATCCATGCGCTTGATAGCTGCAAGACGAGTTGTTATCTAGCCTCCTAAGTTAAGTAAATTCTAATGTAAAATCCATGCTAATTTGTAGAGCGCTCTTGAGGCGATTTTTCGCAAAAACAGTGCTATATAAGTTGTCCAAATTTATTATTATTATTCCCTTTCATATCTCGTTTCCCTTCTCACTCTCTTCAATTTCGCAATATGTCCCGAATGGGTTTACCGTTGAACCACTGAGTCCGAACAATTGGAACTTCTGTGCGATTTTATGTTTTTGTATGCATTTAATTTTATTTTTGTAATAAAATAACTTCCATATTAAGGCTCGTACGTATATACACCTTGAATCCATGATTTTACATTGACGTTTATTTAAATTTTCAAAGGTTTTGCTATTCCCGCTACATTACAAAAGCATAACCTCTGCCTAATAGAGAGTACAGCACCTTTAGGTGAATTTTCACAAAAAGGCGTTCTACAAATCATCCAATTATTACTACTATTATCAGTATGACGCGGCACTCTTAGAATTAAATAGAAGATGTATTTTTTCACCCGACGAACCGGGAGATCAGACAGTAAGCGGAAGCGGTAGTCGTTATGTTAACATGTTGATATAGATATAGCCAGACATATTAGGCAACTAATTTGAGTTAATGCCATGCTGTAATAAATTGATTTCGACATCATCTCACTGTGCCCAGCATTACGCTGTATTTGGACCGTTTTGTTTAAGCTGCTGTTAATCTCGGTTAGGAGATAACTTGTTTTGTAAATGAGATCGCAGCCTGTTCAGATTATTCTTATTATTGTTTTAAACATGTTCATAATATTATACAGACCTGTGAATATTAGTTGCCATATGATATAAACGTCAGCTGTGTTTCGTGTTGCATATCGTTCGACTAGAATGCGTACGGAACTAATTATTTTGCTCGTAAAGTTTTTACGATTTTACTGTATGACTTTGGGTAATTGATTTTTTATCAAGATTTATTAACGTGTATCTATTAAAATATGGAAATAATTCATTATCTATGGCCAATTATTATTTAATAGCTACCTACGATCACCTTACCCAAAATGTCTTACTTAAAACAAGTTCTGTTACCTTTTAGTTAATAGTTCATTCTTCATAAAAAAAAATACTGCAATTCCTTATATGACAGTATTAATACCCTAGCGACTGAACGGTTGAAATTTAAGAATCCGACTCCGAATACTGACGCCACGCCTATGGAAACCATCCGTGAACGTGAAGTTTGTGACGTTTGCGTTTCTATCGTAACAAAACCGAATTAAAGCAAGTAGCTAATAATGCCAAAAGATGGCGCCACTTTCGTTAACAGCTAGCATGAGGAACGTCGGCTGGCAAGTGTGAGTACTCTTGGATTTGCATTTTCATAAATCTCTCCAGTCTGGATATGGATGATATGCATGTACGTGAAGTGTGTGTCTAAGCTACTTACCGCGGAGCGGGTTTTTAACCGCTAGTTTACATATTACAATAATTTTTCTAGAATTTTGTCGCTTTTGGATGATTTTTGAGGTATAGAAGAAAACTAATTATAATTATTTGTAATTCGTTGAGGGCCGTTCATATTATCAATACGTTATAAAAATTCTGTATTAAAATTTTAAGCGTGAAGTTGTTGAAAATGTTACTCATCCGAAATAGTCGAATGTGTCCTAAACACTATTTTTTAACACCGATTAAACTTCATCTCTAAGCAAGTCCATATTTTATCGATGTAAAATTTAATATTGGCATGTCTCTGAGACATGATCATAAAAGATACATGGACGTGTTGGATTCATCGCCTATAATAACCGTTTCATAAAAAGGTGCCGTAATATGCCCTAATAACCGGTTGTTTTATTAGTTTTCAATGGCCTAAACTGTTGCCAATAACTAATGAATGATCAATCTGCGATCGAGGGTGAGCCCGGCCCCATATCCGAATAACTATATATTATTCCATTCACCTTGGATGGAAGGTTTCGCCAGATACCTTTGTTGGAGTGACCATTGCCCATTAATATGAAGCCATAATAAATAATGCAAAATCATACAAAATCATATGTTTTTGTTTTGAAAATTTGATGACCTAGAAGTATTATAGATGCTTCAATTAAATACTGCGTGTATAACACACCTTTGTCCTTAAAAACATCGGTCATTTTTTAAATAAGTCTTTTAATAAGCCTATAAAAAAATAAAGTATAAGGTCTATACAAAACACTTTCAAGTCCAAACTCTCCTATTTATAAACCTCTTTTTGGATTTGGTTTTATTGTACCTGTAATGTGGCAAATTTAGTTTTTTTTATAATAATCGCAAATAAATTATATTTACGCCCGAACTAACTAAAATATGCATTTTCTCGTTGTTATTTATTTTTGACATCAATTAATACGGCCCGCACTCTACTAATATGGATTCTTGAAGTGACCCTTATGGCATGGGCACAAGTACCATGTACTGGGCACACCTATTTCGTATCAGTCACGCCCGGCCGGAGCGGGAGACAGTCGCGTGACTCCGCGTCGCTTAGTTTCGTGAAATCAGTTTTAAATTTGTTTTCTTACAATAAACGATGCGTAAAAAAGGAATTCATATTTTTACAGGCCTTTACGAAATCAACCTGTAAAAAAAAATCTCAAATAGCTTTTCCAACCTTTCCAAAAGCTTTTTTTGGAAAGATTTCGAGTTTTTCCTGAACTATTGGAAAGCCTTAATCCCCAACGCTCTCAAAAGATGACGATAATGACTAGATACCAGAAAAAAGGCAACATGCATTATTTTGCATATTGAAAATCGGCAGTTTTCCATGGTGGGTAAATGACCTTAATAAATGTATTAAAAAAACATTTCTAAAAGCTCCAACACGCATTCAATTTAAAAAAAAAACAAATTTCTAAATCTTTAGCTATCTCTAATACTTGTCTGGGCACATGGCTTTTCGCGCCTGCCGCTCATACCGACTTCAAGTTTTTTGGTTTTCAAACACATGTTTCAATAGATTTCTTCTTGAAAAACTTTAAAAAATACTTAGGTTACGTAACTATTTTTTATTACTTTTGTATCAGGTTCCTCTTCTCGCCTCTCAATTATGTATTATATAAACAGTAAGCATAAACGTAGCAACTTATATCTATGTAATTTATCAAGGTTGTGATGTTTTTGGTTCTTTTTTTATAGTAATGAATAACTGAAAATATTTGAAAATCTCCTACTACCACCACACCAAGCAGAAAATGTTGCTTGCGTCATGATGGAGAACTTACCCAACCGAGGAATCAAACATGAGACGCCTGGGTGGGACCCAAATGCAATGCCAACTCGGCCTGGAAAGAAAAAAAAATTGGTAGAAGTGAAACCTTCAGAAAACTAAAGTAGACAAGAGTGGGGAGGCTATGAAGCACCGCACAAAGAGGAAACCGAACACGCGACGGACCCAAAAACAATGGCTCTCAGTCACTGACCGGCCCGGAAAGAAAAAATCAGAAAGTGTGCAATTCACACGCGGTTGAAGTGAAACCTTCAGAAAAGTAAAGTAGATAAGAGTGGGGAGGCTACGAAGCACCCCACAAATAGGAGGCCAATAGGTTGCGAAGCACCGCACAAATAGAAAACCAATAAGTTACGAAGCACCGTACAAAGAGGAGACCGATTATACTGTCTCATTCTCTCGCAGGCTAAATCCTATAGATGTAGGTATTTGTCTATTTTTAGTGTCGCTATCTTTCGTTTCATCCAGTTTCAAATCACAACGATGTTAAAGAAGTTTTCATATCAAAAGATGGACATAAATTGTGCAGATTCTGAATTTTACCACTACCGAATAAAGAATAAGAGCTTTCCAAAAAAAATTATTTAATAAAACCGATTTTTCAGCACACCCATTACTGATTTTAAATGCATTGTTCGCGAGTGGTAATAACCCTCGTCTCTGTTGGATTCTGGGTGTTTAGGCAAATTTGGGCTATTTAACATTCCACTTGGGTTTGAAGGGTCCAACCCTTCCTGCCTACCCAGGCTTCCCCTCCCCTTCCCCTAAAGTAGGCACCTACCGCCACGCCAACTCACGAGATATTATGATCTCATCGGTGAAAAGGTGTCGATTTCCTTTTTCGTGCCAATCTATTACTCCAAACGAAGTTCATCGATAAAAAAATATTTTTTGCCAAAATTTATTTTAATACTCGTAGTTTATATTTAAACAGGATGTATGACAGTTAATTATATATACATGTATTAAAAAACATAAATTAAGTAATAAATTTTAAAATTTACGATGCTATTATGAGTAATTTGATCTTTAAAGTCTATACTTAAACTTAAACTTAAACAATATTATCAAGAAATTTGCAAATTATCTCCATTACTATAATTCCCTTAAAAACGAAACAAATAATAGGTATGTCTGCTAAATAATGAGTAATAATAAAATAATGCGGGATCTTGGCATAATAATGGATGAGAAACTAGACTTCACGGTTCACATTCAACAAACTGCAAATAAGGGTATGAAAACATTAGGATTTTGTATTAAGAACAATTAAAAACATTGAATCATTACAAATCATTAAACCACTGTATACATCCTTTGTTAGAAGCCTAATAGAATATAACTCCATAGTCTGGTCGCCCTTCTACAAAATTCATATTCATACTATTGAAAGAATTCAAAAAAAAAATTCTACGTTTTGTAAATTTTAAACATAACATCCCTTTAGAGTACATAAATTACCCGTCGTTAATGAATACTTTAAATATTCCAACATTAGAAAACAGCCGAAAAATAAACGACCTAACCTTTTTATTAAAATTATTGAACTCTAAATTCGACAGTTGTGAACTCCTGCAATTAATAAATCTACACGTACCTACACGAACAACTAGACAAACATTGACATTTTATATACATACATCTCATTCGAACTATGATTTACATTCTCCAATACAAGGTTTACATAGTCGTGGTAACAATGGATGTAGGTATTTGACAATAATTTGAACTTAGCAAACGCCATATGTGTCAACTATGTATTTCTACATATTCCATAAACTAATGTGAACAACAATTTTAAACATTACCTACTTTAACTCATATATTTTATGGACTATATTTTATTTCTTATATTTTATGTTATCTGTATTTTGTTAACGCTTATATTTTATTTAACCTATATTTTGTTTTTAACATATATTATATTACTTGTATTTTGTAAACCCATTCTTTTCACTGTAATTAAAAAATGTACTGCATTCTATGTAAAAGCCCTATGGACGTTTAAATAAATAAATAAATAAAAATAAAATATATAATATGATATTTTATTAAATTTGGGAGGCGAGTATGGGTACCGCCGCCCCGGGAATCATTTATTGGATAACCAACACCTCTGCCAAAGATCACTCTAAGTGGTTCGCTACGTCTGATGACTTAGCGGGGGTGTTCGGGTTCATGGAGTGAAGTTTTTTCGGGTCTTGGCGGCGAATGCGTCTGCCCAACTACTGTGTGGCCTTTTTACCTCTCCAGCAGGTCTCTCTCGGATAATCGCCTTGCATCTCAGTGGAGAGGATAGATTCATACGTCTGTCACTCCTGGACACACTGACCCCCAGGTCTCTCAGAACTTCCTCTCCATCCTTTCCTAAAAAGACCCTCCAGAAAGCATCCCTAAAGATGACATAAGCCCTGAAGGGAATTGTTTTACTCAGAGCCTCCTGTGTAGAGCTAATGTAAAAAAATTCAATAAACAAATTATCGTATCTTCAAGTCGTGCTGTTTGCTTGTTCAATTTTTAAATCCGAACGATTTGCCGGCCCCTGTGTTTCCTCCTTCCTACAGCATGGGTCTCTTCAAAATCATTGTTCACTCCTTCCTCTCCTCAAAAAGGCCTTCTACACAGCCCCTCACATGACATAGGTCCTCAGGGAAATTATTTTCCTCAGGAAGGTGTGAAGTTAATGTTAATAAAAATTCTTACAAATTACTATTGAGTTACGAAATATCATTTAAATTAATAATGAATTTTAATCTTTTCCATAATACCATTTCATGTTAATATTCAATGTTTTTATGGATCATCACCTGCTGCTGTTTATAGCGCATGGGAATCTACGGACTGAATATTAAAGTAATAAAAAGGTACACGAAACTGATTGAAGCGAGCGATGCAGATGAAACATGATCATATAATGATGGCCTATTAAATCGGCACCTTCTTTCCTGATGGACGTGAGGGTAACAGCCACATAAATACCTGCATACACCCTTACATAGCCGCATGATACTCTGTACATTGTACACAATTACTGCCATATGCGAGTGCCTACTTATATTGAAAATATTCTTCAATGTAATAAAGGTATGACTAGGCTTAGTGTTGTTTTTTAACCCAGAAGAGAAAATAATAAACATGCAAAGGATTTTGTCTTTTTTGCACACATTTGTACTAAGCAATGCAAAATAATGTGCATTTGGTTTGATAATTATATTGCTTACAAATATTTTAGACTAGCTTTTGCCCCCGGCTTCGCTCGCACAGTATTAGGGGGGTTCCCACTTCGCCTCCTCCACCTTCCCTATCTCTCACCCCCTCCCCCTCTCCCCCTCTTCAACCCTCCACCCAACCCCCCCCATAAAACCCGTTACATTCATTTTTCAAACAGCTCGCGTGCCACCTATTAAAGCGTAACAATTACACACACGCAGTTTCGCATTTAAAATATTTGTATAGTTTTAAGATGAAGCCATAGTAAATAATGCAAAATCATACAAAATCATATGTTTTTGTTTTGAAAATTTGATCGCTTAGAAGTATTGTAGATGCTTCAATTAAATACTGCGTGTAGAACATACCTTGTCCCTTAAAAATATCGGTCATTTTTTTAATAAGTCTTTTAATAAGCCTATAAAAAAATAATGTATTAGGTCTAAAAAACACACTTTCAAGTCCAAACTCTCCTATTTATAAACCCCTTTTCGGTTATGGTTTTATTCTATAATGTGGCAAATTCAGTTTATTTTACAATGATCGCAAAAAAAGTTGATATTTACACCCAATCTTCCCAAAATAAAATAAAATAAGCATTTTCGCGTTGTTATTTTACAATATGGCCGCTAGTCGATGATTTCGGTTTTTCAAAGTGAACCCTATGGCGTCCACCGAAGAACTACTGTCCAAACCACAGTCGCCAAACCTCAGTCACGCCCCGAACTGAGCACGTCAAATAATTACTTATTACCAAGCAACGCTTTGCTTTTCGTCTGGACAATAAACGTAAAATAAATAATTTCATAACGCCAGAGCTTATCAATATATATAGTCTATATTACTCGCAAATAATGTAGCAAGTCCATTCAGTATTTTTTGCGTGAAAGTGAAATAAACATCCATACATCCATACATAGACATAAACAAACTATCTCCTTTATAATATTAATAGGATGCTTTTATAAAATAGTGAGCGAGTAGAGCACGTATTTGTCTTTGAAATAATCGATTATTTTTTTGATTAGTCAGAAAAAATAAAGTAACAGCTGATAAAAATTACTTTAAAATTTAAATCTTCTAATTACGAACCCGTTTTCGGTTATGGATTTTTTGAACAATGTGGAAAATTAAATTATTTAGAAAATGATCGTAAAACATTTAAACATTTGTACCTGATCTTTGCAAAATAAAATAAAACATGCTTTTTGGCAAAGTTTTTTGCGAAAAATTAAAATAGACGGCTTGTGTGAACGGGAATATAAACCTTATCACCATCTACGTAAGGAGTGTTATTGTTAGCCGCCTGATCGCGAATTTTACATGACATGGTGCTTAACCTTAAAAACAAATTGCGTTTTTCTAAGATTTTGCACGATTTCCGTATACCTAAAAGAAACGGTTATTTTTTTATAATCCCAACTGTTCGCAACAGTCTGGAGCCAGTGGGACTTTGGTATCCAAAATTGGGATATGTTATGGTGCCGAAGGGAATGGACAGGGGAAGGAGATGGATAGGGAAAGGTTGATAACTATCGGCTACTCAAATCTGGTCACCAAACACGGTCACAAAAAACCCTGATTGGTGGACTTTTACTAGGGCGATACGGAGAGTATCTACATTTCTGTTAGCGTTTGACTGCCTTCGTGGTCGAGGGGAAAGGCTCTCGTCTACGGTGTTTAAATTCCTGCGTGTGTAGATAAATTTCATTTGATTGATTTATGTACTTACAAATAAAAATAATATGAGATATACTTGCGTCACGTTCCAGAATGGAATATACCCTCAATACAGGCTTGTCCTAGTGAGGTGACAAATGTATTTTAAACATTTTTACCTGCAGTGTAAAGAAACAATAAATAAATAAATATCGTCCTGGTATAAGACCATCATCAAGAATTGAAACATTGCTTGAAATGACTTTAGCCGTGTTTGGTAACTAGATATAAATAGTCAAGTACTTCCCTACCTTCCTCTCTCCCCATCTCCTTCCTCTCAACACTTACCTTCAACCTCACAACATACCCCATTCGTGGATGCCATCTCTTACTGACGGTACCTACTCTTGTGAGGTATTCACATAAAAAGGAATGAATTTTATATAGTAACCATTACAAATCGTAGAATATATATTAATACCTGTTTTTGTTCGTTCAGTCTGGCTGAATAGTAGCGCAATTAAGGTATTAATTACGTATCTACTTTATAGTTTAACGCTATTCAGTTTCCTACAGCGCCGTTTGGCTAACATGTAAGCCGCGGCATTCCGAATTTCTACCGTTTAAGATGAAGCCATAGTAAATAATGCAAAATCATACAAAATCATATGTTTTTGTTTTGAAAATTTGATCGCTTAGAAGTATTGTAGATGCTTCAATTAAATACTGCGTGTAGAACATATCTTGGCCCTTAAAAATATCGGTCATTTTTTTTATAAGTCTTTTAATAAGCCTATAAAAAAATAAAGTAAAAGGTCTAAAAAACACACTTTCAAGTCCAAACTCTCCTATTTATAAACCCTTTTTCGGTTATGGTTTTATTGTACTATGTGGAAAATTCAGTTTATTTTATAATGATCGCAAAAAAAGTTGATATTTACACCCAATCTTCCCAAAATAAAATAAAATATGCATTTTCGCGTTGTTATTTTACAATACGGCCGCTAGTCGACGACTTCGGTTTTTCAAAGTGAACCCTAATGGCGTCTAACTACTGTCCAAACCACGGTCGCCAAACCTCAGTCACGCCCCGAATTGAGCGGGAGATGGACGCGTCACTCCGCGTCGCTTGATTTGAGTATTTTTAAACTCCTCCCATAAGGGGCGTGAATTCTGATTTAGATTTTTTCCTGAACTAGTGGATCGCCTTAAAGCTTTCCTACGACATTTTTAATCTATTTTAAAGGAGTCTTATTTTATTAAACATTTTCACAATTTTCGCTTAAATATATATATACTTTTACTATTAGTGCGCTCCCTCCAACATATCTCTTTTTATTTGCTTACCCTGAAGTCCCTGGAATCTGTGTCGCTTGGTTCCGTGAAATCGATTTTAAATTTCCTTGTCATCATCATTACATAGTATAAAATGAAGTCGCTCAAAATGTATGTGCGCGTTAATCTTTTAAACTATGCAACGGATTTTCATACGGTTTTCATCAATAGATAAAGTGATTGAAGAGGAATGTTTATATGTATAATACACGTAAATTATATTATGGAAAAGTCGAGAAATTCAAAGAAAACATATTTTTGTGTGATTTAAAACGGCTGGCGGGCCGTACTATAGTCACTTTTGAAATTCGTTCTACGGAAGAAATTGGAAATTAGATGTCCTAGAGTAAGTAGGTATTTGATTTTCCCTTTTCAAATATCCAGTGTTTGTATAATTAGTGGCGATCGCTCGAATTGCATTATATAGTATAAAATGAAGTCGCTCAAAATGTATGTGCCCATAGATCTTTTAAACTGCGAAACAGATTTTCATGCGGTTTTCACCAATAGATAGTGATTCAAGGGGAAGGTTTTACATACTTATTATAGTAGAGAAAAGCCGAGAAATTCAAATATTCAATTCAGGCAGCGGGCAAGTGGGTGGTGTGGATTTTATAAAGGTTGGGTAATGACGTTGTGTTTCGTTAGCCACAGCAACGTGTGGCCGGGTCTGCTAGTTATTATAATAAAGAATGACTAAGAAAGGAATTAACGTTTTTTATAAGCCTTTACGAAATCAACCTTTAAATACCTTCTCCAACCTTTCCAAAAAAATCTTCACAAGTATTTTTAAATCACTCCCAAAAAGAGGCGGGTATTCCAATTTTTCAAGGACTAGTGGATCACCTTAATGACGATGGTGCTATTGAAATTAGCAAAGTGTTTTTAATTATTATTTAATGCTTCTCTGCTACATCAATCGTAAAACCTTCTGAATTACCTGACGTACTGCGATCTGATGCGGTATTTCGATACTTGCGAGATCAGGAGCATTTCGCGAAGACCGTGAAGTCTCAATTCAAGCTGCCTAGTAGCCATAAGTAATAATGAAATTTTCCGTGTAATTTATTCTCTTGTCGGCGAGAATACTTTCCTTGAACGATTTGCGGCGGATCATCGGCATTTTCCGTTTATTGCCTCTTAGACCACGGACGGTCGCTACTTATTCAAATTGAAAAGCTTTTAAGGCACATTACGGTGTGTTTACAGGGAAGATTTACATCTCGGATCGGCGGCAACAAAGCCGGGATCGTTCTGCCGCGCTCATTATCATCGCCAGTGGGACGCAACCAACAACCAACCTATCTACAAGCAACCTACCTACCAACAACCTGCCTACCTACTCGTACCTACGGTGGGAAGAGAAACCTTTGCGAACTCAACCATTATCCTGACTTTACGTGCGAGCAGATCACGTAACCGTAGAAGCTTACATCAATTTCAATATTCATTCGTTTTCGTCACTACTAAATAAGCGAATATTGGCTGCACTGGGTTTGTGATAAAAAAAAGTAGCAGGAACCTATGAAGTAACTTATCGGCTTCGCGAATTCATAGCGCCAGAGCTCACCATTCAAGAGATTTTGTAATGAAACTTCTTTAGTCACGTTGTGGTTTGAAAATCGAATGAAACGAAAATGACGCATTACAGTACCTACGAAGCGTCAGACTGCGCTCATTGGCCTCTTTGTTTATGACCTCACTTTTCAAGGCTCCTGTTGGTTGAGATATGAAACGGAAATGACGCATTAATAAGCTTCAAAGTGCGCTCTTGGCCACTTTGATCATGACCTCACTTTTCAAGGCTCTGGAGGAGAATGTGGGGGCAAAGGGTTCACTTCAACCACGTACTCGATTTTTTACGAAATTTAGTATAAAACGGATTTTTATAGTTATCACAGATTATTACAGCCACGAAGTAACCGTATTTTGTGGTTCTCCTTTGTAAGTTATTCTCGTAATTGGGCACTATTCTGTAGAGTGCACTTATGACACAAATATTTGCACTCCGTAATTTTTTTTTTTATGTGCCTGTAAGACCATGGAATTCACAATTAAAGTATTTTGTGAGGCTGAAGATAGTGGGGAGGTGAAGGAGATGGGGGAAAGGAAGGCACCTGGCTATTCAGATCTGTTCACCAAACACGGCTGTAGCCATTTTAAGCAACGTTTCAATTCTGAATGGTGGTCTAACACCATGGCGATACTGAGAGTATCTTCCACTCTAGAAGGTGCCTCTAATTTACTTTTAATGAATTAATTGGGAAATAACACAAATTAATCAAATAAAATTTATTTGCACACGCCGCTCCGGGTTCAAACCCGCGACCTTCGGATTGCGAGTCGAAAGTCTCACCCTTCGACCACGCAGGCCGAAATATCATATTATATTGTCATAGTATCGATTAAATACAGCATCCTCTATGCTCTGTAGTTATTTCATCATTCACCCACACCCATCAAGCAGTAAGTGAAAAGCACCTACCGTAAACCGAAAAGGGGATCAACTCTACAAGGTGTCGATATAACCTTCGGTGGGCTAGCCCCGACCCTTTCCATAAAGTGTGGTGATCTGTCAAACGGGATCACTTGCATGATCAGTCTGGGTGATAGGTCCTCACAGGTGCGGAGAGAATTATAATAACTGCCCTACGTGCTAAGACCTCTAATGGAATTTATGGAAATATATAAGTCAGATTTGCCATTCTCATCGACGGAGGTTATACCGAAAGGTCTCTCAGCGTAAATAGGTACACATGTACCTAAGTACTACGTAACATGATAATATTTTAGATATATTAATACATCCACACCCTTTTCATACCCTACATTTTGTATCGGAGGGATAATATAAGGCAGCTGTCTTAACTAACTAACTGACATCACTCCGTTTCCCCGCAGGAGTAGGCAGAGAGGACGGAACGCCAAACAACTCGATCTTGGCACACACTCTTTGCCTCACTCACATTCATACGTCGTCTCATACATTCTCTTCTATTATTCTGACTTTTGACATGACCCGACTCAAGTATCTGATTCACTTGATCGTGCCATGTCTTCCTCGGGCGTCCCCGACTACCATTCACATTCGCGTCGTATATTCTTCTTACACTACTTCCTTCGTTCATTCGCTCTACATGCCCAAACCATCTGAGGGTCCCTTTCTTAATATTACTTATTATGCTTACATCAGCCTTACATTCTTTGCGGATATCCACATTTCTCACACGATCATACATTGTTTTACCACACATACGTCTCAGGGATCTCATTTCAACAGCATTCAGTTTACTTTCATCCTTCCTCTGCCAGTTCCATGCCTCACTGCCATAAATCAGGGTAGGTACCAGGACTCCATTGTGGACTGCTAGCTTCGTTTTTTTTGACAGTTTTTTATTAGCGCCAACGGCATTCAGTCCACCATTAATGGAGTTACCGGCATTCACCCTTCTTTCAATATCTCTTTCAGCCTTCCCATCTCTCGTAAACATACTACCCAGATACACAAACTCATCCACCTGCTCCAAGTATTCATCATTCACAACTATGTTGCATACTGTTTTCGTACTCTCTCTTTCAAACTCTTTCAAAGGCAGCTGTCTTAAAGAGCTTTTTTTTCATTAGTTCTACAGGGAGGCCCTGGGGGAAATTATTTTCTTGTCATATTTGGGGATGCTATGTATAGGATATTTTTGTGGAAAGGAAGGGGTGAATCCGTGTTGTAGGCAAGGGCGGATCCAGCTTTGGTGCCAGGGGGGGGGGGGGGTCACATAGTCGTGGTTAAGTCACAAGAAGTTATAATTTAATTTTGATAATAATAGATACAAGTAAAAGGTACTTAGTAAAGTACTTTAATAAAATCTGTATTGTGACAAAAAATATATAAAAACATTATGTTTAACAATTTTAATTAGTGGTACACCTAGGTTTTGGACCCAGCACAGGGGAGAGAGGGGTCATGACCCCCATGACGCCCCCGTGGATCCGCCCTTGGTTGAAGGAGGGAGGAAACACAGAGAGAATTAAAAACTTCTTTTTGTAAATACACTAACTTTTCTCGACCTCCTATTTCGTTATCATTCTAAATATCTATTTTTGCATCTTCTCCAAAGAGATATTCAGAATTCATTGATGCATTATTTTCCACCGTCCGATAATTCTGGTGACCTTTCAAATTGGAAATTGGTAATCATCAGGTCAATCTTCACACTTGAGGGTGCAGAAAAATAAACTAAAGTCTCCCTGCAAGATGACTTTCACCACTGTACACTGAACGACGTTCTCTTGTTATGAGTTAGGAGTCATATTTACTTTATCCAGAAACCATGAATTGGATAACACCTCGGCCTCAGAACTAAGCAGAGGTCCCCGATTTCTTTGGGTGACCTTTGTCTAGGACTAGGTGGCGGATGCCACTTCCTGCTGCGTTAGGGGCCGGATCGAGGAAGACACTTTGACCCCTCCAGCCGAAAACTCTATCGCCTTGCACAGCAATGGAAGGGATGGATTTATAAGTCAGTCACTCTTGAACCTCCAGATTCTTACCCACCCCTCAAACATTTTTCTTTCCCAGAACTTCCCTCAAAAGACCCTTCACATAGATAGACCATCCCCGAAGATGCCACAGGCTCTTAGGAAGGTTTTTTTAACTAGTAAAAAAATATATAATCCTATCAAGGTTAGATATTAACATCAATGTAAAATTCAATCTGCCCGCCACAACTCAAGTAAAATAAATAAATCTTCCATTTATATTTTCATCATTCAAATAGTATGAATTTTCGTATGTAAGTAAATATTTCACTCCACTACAGCAATTATCAATGTATCTAATTGTAGCAATTGAAGATAATTTTTGCCTCGAAAGATGACCATTTTCAGTTGGAAACCGTTCAACTCCACACAATGCAATCGTGACGCCGCAAATAAATTGCAGGCGTTGGGGCAACTTAAAGGGAACAATTTGTAGTAATTTCCTTCGGAATGTTTTCTTCTGCCTTCTGCGGCCCTCACTTTCTTTATGGAAATATCGCCGATAATAATACCCTTACAGTGTAAACTGCTCCACTTACGGAGTCCTTTTATGCGTCGATATGTCGAAATGAATTAAGTAGCTATTTAGTTCCTTCATTATTACGCGAGACGAATTGATGACTCCTCGGCGTGTAAGGAAAGCGCTTATTTCAGATAAATAGGTCACCAGCTCGTTTTTCGATGAATTCGAGAGCTTTTTTCTTTACAGTAGTATTAACTTTGTATGGTAATATAATAACACACGTATAAAACTTATTTTCACTTAAGATGAAGCCATAGTAAATAATGAAAAATCATACAAAATCATATGTTTTTGTTTTGAAAATTGGATCGCTTAGAAGTATTGTAGATGCTTCAATTAAATACTGCGTGTAGAACATATCTTGGCCCTTAAAAATATCGGTCATTTTTTTATAAGTCTTTTAATAAGCCTATAAAAAAAATAAAGTAAAAGGTCTAAAAAACACACTTTCAAGTCCAAACTCTCCTATTTATAAACCCTTTTTCGGTTATGGTTTTATTGTATAATGTGGCAAATTCAGTTTATTTTATAATGATCGCAAAAAAAATTGATATTTACACCCAATCTTCCCAAAATAAAATAAAATATGCATTTTCGCGTTGTTATTTTACAATACGGCCGCTAGTCGACGAATTCGGTTTTTCAAAGTGAACCACATGGCGTCCACGGAAGAACTACTGTTCACGCCACAGTCGCCAAACCTCAGTCATGCCCCGAACTGAGCGGGAGATGGACGCGTCGCTTGATTTCGTGAAATCAATTTTAAATTTCCGTTTTATTACAGTAAACAATGCGTAAAACAGGAATTCATATTTTTTACAGGCCTTTGCGAAATCAACCTGTAAAACAAAACTCTCAAATACCTTTTCCAACCTTTCCAAAAGCTTTTTCTCAAGTATTTTTAAACTCCTCCCATAAAGGACGTGAATTCCGATTTCGATTTTTTCCTGAACTAGTGGATCGCCTTAATTTATTTTTGATCGTAACCTGTTTCAGCCTGTTAAAGCCATCTTTAGACTGGTACTAGGGATGCAAGGTTTTTAAAAATATCGATATATATATATATATCGAAGTTAGTCGATATTCATATATCGATATTCTAGTAGGCCGATATACCGATATTTCTTCTTTTTTTAAAAGCTTATAGAAATCCAATGTAGTTGTAGTTATATCAAACGTTTATAGATTATATATATATAAAAATTATATATATATATATATATAATTTTTTATTCTTAGCTATTTGAATAATCACAAAACTTGAATAGGTATATGATGAAAGGTAAATGTGTTTTTTTTCATACATTTGTTTTAAAAAAATTAAAAATAGTAACCTTGATAGTCTAGTTCCTTGTGGCCGGTTTCTGATTTGAATTATAGTGGCTCCTGACTTTGAAAAAAGACGTTCAGAAGGAACACTCGTTGCCACAATTGGTAGATGACTTATTGCCACTTTAACAAGACTGGGATATACACCTTGCATATATTGCCATGTTTCAACAATGTTTACTTTTAGAGTATTTATAGGGAGAAGAAAGATATAACGTAAGCTCGCCGTCACCGCCAGTTTTTTCTTTTACCCGATTTTGTGGGTATTTTAATTTAGGCGGGTTTTTCGATATTTCGATACGATATTTTATGTTTTTCGATGTTGATATATCGATATTGGCGTATCGTCGATATCAATAAATATCGATATTTTTAGGGGTCGATTTATCGATATTTATTGGTTTTCCGTTATATTTATAGTTGCATCCCTAACTGGTACAAATGTTTCGTAATCTACAGTTTACATACATAACATATGCAGGAGAGGGAGGGGGGTAGTCCACAAAGATTTTATTCAATTTATATGTTTTTTTTCCATATTTTTTGCTATGTCGTCTTTGACGATTGGACTTCTAGTTATTTGGCTATTAGCAGTAGATATAATATCTTGGATTCTGGATATATAGATTACTAAGTAATGTAGGTAATTACAAAGTTCTGCGCCTTCATATAAGTATATCTGTCATATACAACAATAATACCTCAAAGTGACAGGTGTATGTTTTTGTTTTGCTCCCGTAAAATTAATAAAATAAGTGTTAAAAGTGACAGAAATCTTCAGAAAAGTGCACAAATTGAACCATATTGCTAATATTCTAGTGAAGTCACCGAAAAAAGTGGTATTTATTACAACTAAAAGTGACAGCAGTCTGTTTCTGTTTGTTTTTTTTTTTTTGGCTCCTGCAAAATTAATAAACAAACCATTAAAAGTAACAAATCATTGGAAAAGTAAACAAGTGCTACCCGAGTCGCTACTAGCTATTGGAATTATATACAAAAATTATGTCTGCAACGAGATCTGCCGCAGAACATCAAAAAATCATGGATTCGCTCACGGACTACCTTGATCGTAAACTGAGTGAGTTAAAAACACAATTGTTTACAAAATTAGAGTCAGAAATAGCCGATCTTAAAAAATCAACCCAATTTGTAAGCGATCGATATGATGAAATAAATGACAAATTAAATAAAATTTTGGATTTACCAAAACAACAACAAAAAATTATAGAGGAGATGGAAATACAAGAAAAAAGAATTGTTGCTCTGGAAACAAAAATAGCTGAATCCGAGCAAAAAGAATTGAAAAACAGTGTAGAGATCAATGGATTTAAAGTATCGCTGAATGAACCGCCCCATGAAATAGCCACCAGAATTAGTTCAGCCTTCGGATTAAATCTGACACCAGAGGACAAATACAAGTTCATAAAATCTAGTGATATAAAACCTTCACGTCTTATATTAACATTCAAAGATGAAACTAAAAAAATTACAATGATGAATTTCAAAAAAAATAATGATGTCTCCCATTTAGCGGATGATAATAAAAAAATGTATGTGAATGAAGCCCTTACGCCGTATTATAAAAATCTTTTATGGAACACGAAAATAAGGGCAAAAGAAAAAAATTCAAATTCATCTGGTTCAGAAATGGAAAATTGCTAGCAAGAAAATCTGAAGACTCTTTAATAACTGAAATAAAAAATCACAACGACCTTGAAAGTAAAATCATATAGACAAGCTCAGTAATCCATAACTATCTACAATAAAATTACATTTATACCAGAAATGGATCCATTAACTGATATTGAATATGACAACCCTTCTCCGGAAACCATTACAACATTAACAACTCAAGAAATTAATGATTATATAAAAAACAATAAAGCAAAAACATTAAAAATACTCCACCAAAATATACGAAGCATCAATAAAAATTTCGTAGAGCTGACGGTGATGCTACAGCAATTTGATGAGGATATCGACATCATCATACTCACAGAGTGTCGTATAAAAAAAGAAACATACTCACCAAAACACCTAGATAAATATAAGGTATATAACTCCACACAACATAAAAATCAGAATGACGGAGTGATAATTTATATTAAAAATGAGATCCAAGGAATTGTAAAAGAAATTCAACTCAGAGATGCTAACTGTCTACTAATAAACATTAATAATGATATCTCAGTATTAGGGATATACAGATCACCTTCAACAAGAGACATATCTCCATTTCTTCACTCCCTGGATGATGAGCTAACCCAACTACGAGATGTTCGGAACGTGTACTTAATTGGGGACATCAATATTAACATATTAAATACTGGACAGAAACACCCCCAATGTGATGACTACCAATTACTCTTACTGCACCATGGACTGATCAGTGCAGTTAATATACCAACAAGATTAGGATATAACGAAAATGCTCAAAATGTATCTGCCTCCTGTATTGACCACATCATGATAAAAACAAACAAAGCATACGGTACCGCCGTTCACCATTCCAATATTACTGACCACTTTACACTGCTACTTACCATTCAACTTCAAAATACACATACTTACATTAAAAATACAATAGTCAAAAATAGAATTAATATTAACAGGTTAAAGGATTTATTAAAATTGGAAGATTGGGGAGAACTATTTAAAATTAATGATTTTCAGGATTGCTGGCACTCATTTACAAGCATTGTTCAAACAAATATTCATAAATGTTCAGAATCATTCACTATACAAACTCCACACAAATGTAAAATAAAAAAACCTTGGATTACTCAAGGACTTCTAAAAAGTATAAGAGTTAGGGATAAATTACACTTAAAAACTAAAAAAAATCCACTTGATCTTTCGTTTCTAAATCTTTACAAACATTATAGAAACATGTGTTCTAAACTTATAAAATTTGCCAGAGGTAACTATTACAAACGTCAGATTCAAAACTGTAATAATGACCCTAAACTTGTCTGGAAAATTATTAAGGAGATGACATACACTAAAAACAATAAAAGTAGTGATATTACCGAACTTGATACACCAAATCAAAAATTAAATATGAAAGAAAATCCAAAGGAAATAGTTCAATTTGTGAATGAATATTTCTCCAAGGTGGGTTCTAATTTAGCTAAAAAAATAATTAAACCTCCTTATACTGATAATGAAATTAACAACACACTTACAAATAATATCACCTTTAAATTAAATACAGTTACAGCAGATGACATTAAAAGCATTATAGATTCAATGAAACCAACACTAACTTCAGGATCAGATGGCATCTCAATGAGAATAATTAAATCAACTAGAGATGAAATAATTCAACCACTCCTCCACCTTGTGAACAGATGTATCATGGAGGGTATCTTTCCCGAAACGCTTAAAATGGGTTCTGTTATACCAATCTTTAAAACTGGCAATACAGCGGATATAAATAACTATAGACCGATAACAATATTGAATAATCTTTCAAAAGTAGTAGAGAAAGTCATAAAGAAGCAGCTCACTCAATATCTTGAAACAAACTTCATACTATCTGAAAATCAATACGGATTTAGAAAAAATATAGGAACCTCCGATGCCATCGCCTCTATTGTAAAAAGTATAAAACATAGTCTCGATAACGGAAATAAGTGTATCGGAATATTTTTAGATCTAAGTAAAGCCTTCGATACAATTGATCACACATATCTTCTAGAAAAACTCAAAAAGATTGGAATCTCAGGACGTGAACTAAACCTCATTAAAAGCTACATGTCAGAAAGGTTACAGTTAGTCAGGATTCAAAATGAATCAAGTCAACCAATACAAATCCAATATGGAGTCCCGCAAGGCAGTGTCTTAGGCCCGATTTTATTCCTGATATATATAAATGATTTATGTGAACTAAACTGTCACGGCTCAGTCATTAGTTTTGCAGATGACACAGTCCTTCTATTCCATGGAAAGTCATGGGAGACTGTATTTGAAAAAGCTGAAAAAGGGATGAATCGGGTAAAAAAATGGCTTGATTCAAATTCACTAACACTAAATGATACAAAAACTAATTATATTAAATTCAAAATCCACAACAAACTGACGGATAACCTCAATACAAACCTAAACATAAAAATTCATAAAGACTGTATAAACGTGAACCGAGAAACTCCTTGCAACTGTCCAAAATTGAATGAAATACAAACAATAAAATATCTTGGAATAATAATTGATCAAAACTTAAATTGGAACTCCCAAGTGGAAAATGTGAGCAACAAATTAAAAAAACTAACCTATTTTTTCAAAACAATAAGAAACATTTTAGATAAAGAACAGCTAATTAAAATCTATTATGCCTTAGCCCAATCTCAACTACAATATGGTCTTATCGGATGGGGAAGCTCATGCCATTCCACTATAAAACCAGTCCTCATAGCACAAAGGGCAATTCTTAAAATTATACTTAGAGTGCCCATCAGAACCCCTACAGACTATGTTTTTAAAGCGCTGAATTTAATGTCACTGAAACAATTATATACAAAAGATATTCTAATGTACGCATTCAAAAATCAGGATAACTTTACACAGACAAACTCGGGCCGATTCACAAGATCTACATTACAACATACATTCTACCAACCTACAACTAAAACGACTTTTGGACAAACAAATATGGAATACTTCTCTGTAAAATTATTTAATTTACTCCCTCTTGCAATGAAAACCACAAAAAAAATAACCGCCTTCAAAAGAAGCATAAAAATATGGATTATGGACATGGGAAGGAAGAAAATAGATTCAATTTTGCAACCCAACAAAGAATAATGCTTTGTTTTGTACTTTCTTTTAGATATAACTTAATAATTTCCCTTGGCAATATTCTAACATAGATTAGGTATTTACTTATAATTAAAATAATAAAACTTGTACAATGTGTCCTTAGAACGGGGTACCCCAGTTAGGACACATTTTCTCTAAAAAACTGTAAAAAAAAATGTATATAAATATAAATAAATAAATAAGTAAAACTATTAAAATCCCTAAATTTAATACTAAGCACATTCAAAATTCCTATCTTTATCTGGGCATAATCATTATAACAACCTCCCATTAAAATTAAAAACCATCGAAAATATGCAGGAATTTAAGCCCAAATTAAAAAATTACCTTAAACTGCTATAAAAGTCCCAAATATGTTTACTTTGTATCTTAAAGTCTGCTATTTTATAAATCATTCATTCCTTCTTTTTCTTTCATTTCTTAGTTATCTCTGAGTCTACTATTGTATAAACTTAAACTTACATGATTCTTTCATTTATAATGATATTTTTTAATTTATATTATGATTTTTTTAAACTCTTCAGGATTTTTATTATTAAATTTATACATGATTTTTTAACCTACTTATTATATACAATAGCCGTTATTACTAACTTACACAATCTTTTAGTTTACTAACTGAGCCATTACTCCCTCACCAAACACAAGAGCATTGTCTCTTTATGGTGAGGAAAGGCAATTTTTTATTTTTTTGTTAACCTTATGTAACTATGTAACTGATGTAACTTTATATGTATTTTTAATAAGCATTGCCAATAAAAAAAAAGTACCTACTTACCTATGTTATTCCTACCAGGGAGTTGATACCTGAGACCAAATAAGGACTGCTAGCTGCTTCTTTGAAAGCGTCTAAAGTATTATTGTTTCGCAACTCCGAAACCGTTTGTACGATGAAAATCTATCCCCTTTGCATAAATGACTTGCATAATAAATCCCTTAATACAGCAATACCTTACTTTATGGTTATTTTAGACGTGCTTGCATATTAATAACTCAACCTTCCCTACTTGCAATCAACTACATGCCTACATTAGCAGTGCGTGAAATCTTCCTATACGCATCCACTGAGATTCCATTTCGCGGCGAATGCGCGTTGGTCGGAGAATAATTAAGAAGGAGAGTTTTGCTTGCCAGCCTAAACGCTACCCCTCGCCCCTCTGCGCTCCCGGCAGACGAATTTGAGATTTGAGTGATGTGCCTGTATTGGCAGTTGATTGGAAATGTCGCTCATGTAGTAAATGGCTTCTAAAGTTTCCTGACGAGCATTGCCCAGAGCGAGACTCCAATGTGGACGGACTGGTGTAATGAATGACCGGGAAACTACCTAAGAATAAAATGTTCCACTTCGCAAAAAAATATAACTCATACTAATGATGACTTTTTGTCATTTTGATACAGTTTTATCCTTTTCTAAGAAAACAATAAGCAATTCTTCATAGAGGAGTTAAAACATTGAATGCAGACAAATACAATTAAGGCGATCCACTAGTTCAGGAAAAAATCGAAATCGGAATTCAAGCCCTTTATGGGAGGAGTTTAAAAATTCTTGAGAAAAAGCTTTTGGAAAGGTTGGAAAAGGTATTTGAGAGTTTTGTTTTACGGGTTGATTTCCTAAAGGCCTGTAAAAAATATTAATTCCTGTTTTACGCATTGTTTATTGTAATAAAACGGAAATTTAAAATTGATTTCACGAAATCAAGCGACGCGGAGTGACGCGTCCATCTCCCGCTAAGTTCGGAGCGTGACTGAGGTTTGGCGACTGTGGCGTGAACAGTAGTTCTTCGGTGGACGCCATAGGGTTCACTTTGAAAAACCGAATTCGTCGACTAGCGGCCGTATTGTAAAATAACAACGCGAAAATGCATATTTTATTTTATTTTGGGAAGATTGGGTGTAAATATATCAACTTTTTTTGCGAGTTTTTTAGACCTTATACTTTATTTTTTTATAGGCTTATTAAAAGACTTATAAAAAAAATGACCGATATTTTTAAGGGCCAAGATATGTTCTACACGCAGTATTTAATTGAAGCATCTACAATACTTCTAAGCGATCAAATTTTCAAAACAAAACATATGATTTTGTATGATTTTGCATTATTTACTATGGCTTCATCTTAACGACAAGTTTGTTACAGCGTTTAACGATTTTTTTGTCATTCAAAAAATATTTAGAACCATTATGTTATGCACCGTCTACTGAAAGCATTGTGCACGTTCAAAACTTGGAATCTAAACAAAATTGAATCAAACGAAAAATCGTTTGTACACAACGTGATTTGTCACTTTGTATATGTCGTAGGCCGATCGTAAAATGTGGCTAGGCGCATCATGATCTGTCACAAGGCGTAATGGCGGCATGCCGGAGGCGCATCATGATCTGCCTGATTTTACGATTGGCCTGCGACATGTACACAATGTACACCACTTATTTAATCAAAATTATCAACATGTTTCGACACCAATAATTTACAAAAAAACATTACGATGAATATATTAAATTATTTATATGCTGACGAAGAAATCATTGGTTTCGAAACGAGTTGATAATTTTGATTAAATAAGTAGCGGGCGCAAAGATATTTGTTTTCATTTAATGAAAGTGACGCCACAAAGTCAATTGGCAACTATTATTGAAGAAAAAATTAAATTACTTTAAAATCAGAATTACTCCCGAAACGAACAAAAAAAAAAACAAATGCAGACCGGTTTGGACGCACGCGTGCCTTCGTCACAAACTTATTAATTTCCAAAGTAAAACTCTACCATTTTGGATTTATGTCAATGACCTTAAAAAAATGTTATTTTTGTTGTGACGTGGTTTTGATATTCCGGGAAATATTTCTTTGTAGCATTTCGTTCGGTTGAATGATTTTAGAATATTTCCATCAATACAAAAGTAATAAGTCCTTTAATTAAAAGTTTAGCCGTTGATTGCCGGAGAGTTACACCCCTAGCCTCGGGGTTAACACCGCGCCGGACCCAGCCTCCTGCGAGACCAGTTTCTCATCTCGCAGGTCCCGTTTTTAAATTCTATTTCATTATATTATTAAAATTCAGTTAAATATATTTGATTAATAAATGTCTACCGATTTACTCACCGCAGATCTATTGATCAAACGATTGTTTTACCTACAATATATATATTTATTGAAGTAACCGATACAAATTTTTGCTTTTTACGTCTCTAATACTTTTCAATTTGTACCACGATTTACTTCAGCCTAAGATTTCTGTACCTTAATACTAGTAGGTATTAAGGGCCCGCAACCCGGATTTCTACCGATTTATTACATATTTTCCTTAAACACGGTAAGTTTTAAAGCTCTTAAAAAAATATATGTTAATCTTGAAAATAATATCTAGACTTTGCCCGCGCCGAAAAGCAAATTATATAAAATTCCCTCGATAGAAAAAAATCGCAAAGTATGCTCCAAAAATTATTATAAACACGTTTGTTTCAGTTATTTTACAAGTTATCTGTATGAACAAATTCACAGTGTTTCTTTAAATGCTGTTTAAGGTAATGCCCGCAAGATTTTTGCTCTATTTTAAACGAGTCGTGTTTTATTAAACATTTTCGCAATTTTCGCATCGATTTTGTCGCTGTAAATGTTAGCGCTTTCCTTTAACATTCGCAATTTCGTATCTCTCCATCTTCTTCTTTTCGAACCCGGTTGCAGAGCCTTAATTTCATATACCTGTGTTAAAATGCTAATAGAATTGATTTAACAGAATTGATTTCAGAACAGAATTGATTTCATTACTCCATCTCCAACATTTATAAAATAACTCTCTTTAAAAGATTTATTACCCTTCCAATCACCCTTCTGTTTTAATTCTATTCATAATATGTATTTTACCTGAAATATCCTTGTAATTACTATATTCATTTATATACCTGTACGCCTGTCTCGACACAGGTATACCCTAGTGAGACAGGCATACAAATAAAACCATTGTAAACATATTTTATTATAGATAAATAAATAAAAAAAATAAAAAAAATAGAAGCATTTTTACCTCTATTTGCGTTTTTTCTAAGTTAGCGACCGTTGACGGACTCCGTGGTCGGAATTCGAAGATCGCGGGCTTAAATTACGTCGACCGCTGAATTAATTCGTTAAAAATAATACATAGGTACTATATTTACGGCATATTTCTATGAAGAAGATACCGTCAGTGTCGCCCTGGTGTAAAACCACCATTTCACTAAGTACCAAGTGTTCAATTTTTCTCACTAATCGTGATTTTGTTTTCAATTATTCGTGATCCCTGATGAACGGTATATCAATTTCTTTGTCTGACTGGACCCTAGGAGTCGAAAGGTCTTATGTCAATTTTCGACAGCCATTTCTATCAAATCTGTAGATATAAAAAAAAATCATAATTTTCAATGAATTTTTTTCATTTCCAATAAATTAAATTCATCATCACGTCATTACTTGACTTATTTGAATTAAAAATTAGGATCCACGACAACTCAATAAAGTGGCATTTCTACACCCGTTTCGAAATGTCATTAACAGTTACGATTTTTTTTTTAATAGCCCATAACCTAACCTAACATAATTTTCAAAGGAGGATGATTCTGAATTGTCTTGTTACCTACAATTATACACATTATTTATTTCAAATTTAATTTTTTAAAATCAATTTTCTAAATTACAAACGACAATTGGTTCAACCTATTACGAATCTTAGAATATGTTACATTTCTCAAGATCATAAAGTAAAACCCACGCAAAAATAAAAAAAGAATATGGCAACATATTTTCTCACGCGCTGAAGAAATAATTTTGATTTATTAGAAACGCGGTGTAAAATCTGATCCCCACAGGTGTTAATTTAGTAAATATATAATTAGCCCTAAATTAGCCCGGCCAAATGACTTACACCGATATAATACACCTTCGGCTCGTACATAAATCATGTGAGAGGAGTTTCCATTTCAAGTCCTTATTTTTTTCTATATGGGACGACGGTGTCGGAATAGAAACCCGGCGATACCTGCTCTAGTCAGTCGGTAATTAAATTAGTAACAGACGAAGTGTTGTGGACCGTTTTGATAAATTGCGAATTAAATTTAAATGTGATGACGTAATTTATTCTAGATCTGTAAAAAAAATCATGAAAAGTATAATATTTCTATTTTCTTAGGCGAGTAAAGTTGGAAGGGTTTTTGTTGAAAAGACAATAACGTATTATGAGATTATATTCTAATAACTACGAAATATTAAAATTCTCTTGATGAGTGAGTTTCGGTGTCATGAAATTTGCACATAAACTTTTGAAACTTCATCTTTGTCGTAAGATTGAGATACAAAATATCTCCACATAAACAAATAGAACTATCAGAGCTATGTACCGACTTCTGTAACTTGTTGATAGCGGAAATTTGAAATGCTGTAAAGGATGATAGATAAAAAAATTAGTTAAGGCGATTCACTAGTTCAGGAAAAAATCGAAATCGGAATTCACACCCTTTATGGGAGGAGTTTAAAAATACTTGAGAAAAAGCTTTTGGAAAGGTTGGAAAAGGTATTTGAGAGTTTTTTTTACAGGTTGATTTCGTAAAGGCCTGTAAAAATATTAATTCCTCTTTTACGCGTTGTTTATTGTAATAAAACGGACATTTAAAATTGATTTCACGAAATCAAGCGACGCAGAGTGACGCGTCCATCTCCCGCTCAGTTCGGGGCGTGACTGAGGTTTGGCGACTGTGGTTTGGACAGTAGTTCTTCGGTGGACGCCATAGGGTTCACTTTGAAAAACCGAATTCATCGACTAGCGGCCGTATTGTAAAATAACAACGCGAAAATGCATATTTTATTTTATTTTGGGAAGATTGGGTGTAAATATCATTTTTTTTGGCGATCATTATAAAATAAAGTGAATTTTCCACATTATACTATAAAACCATAACCGAAAAGGGGTTTATAAATAGGAGAGTTTGGACTTGAAAGTGTGTTTTTTAGACCTTATACTTTATTTTTTTATAGGCTTATTAAAAGACTTATAAAAAAATGACCGATATTTTTAAGTTTTAAGGGCCAACGTATGTTCTACACGCAGTATTTAATTGAAGCATCTACAATACTTCTAAGCGATCAAATTTTCAAAACAAAAACATATGATTTTGTATGATTTTGCATTATTTACTATGGCTTCATCTTAAATACATAGTTTTTCTCCTTTTTTGTCTTTCGATCTGCATCATAGAAATACGACGAGCATTTTAAGAAGATTTTTTCTGAAAAATTAAATTAAACACCGTTTTTAAAGAAATTTACCAAAAGTGTTCTGAAATAAATCAAAATCTGAAAGATCTATTCAATGTTATTTTATAATTAAAAAAAATCATAATTATAGGTCTTAAAAAATCAGGAGACACGATTTAAAAAAAAAAAAAAACGAACGAGAAAGGACACAGCACTAGGTATTTAAGACCATAATTGTATAATTTATTCCCGATCATAATTAAAACGCAAAATGAATAATCTAGCGTTCAAAAACAGATAAAAAAAAACAGGATAAAGTCATAATATGGGAGAAATTAAAAACAAAAAACAATCATTAAAATCACCATAGAATAATGTAAAACAATAATTATTGTAATGTATTATGTATGTGGACCTAAAAACAGGTGTAATATAAACAGGTAAATTGTGAGTCTTTTACAAAGAACTTAAATATTCTTGACAGGCAGTTAAAAAATCAAATAAATGTTTTAGGTACATATTGTAGATATTTTTTTTCCGATTTTTAAAAATGATGTTACATACAAAAAGTTAAATTAGAAGGATACATTTATTTTTACATAACAAAAAAAGTTGCTCAAAATTTAAGTTTTACATCTTAACTTTAAATTAAATTAATTTAAAAAAAAAAAACATGATGTGAGTATGTTGGGAAGGCCTGGCCTGGCTGCGCACGCAGGTCCTCACTTTACCATCATCATGCCATCAACAGCAACACCTCCCATCTGCAAATTACAGGGCGGCGAGATTCTGGTTCTACCAAGCTCCCCGGCGTCCCCCTCCCCCTCCTCCCTCCCAACCCAACACCTCACCAACCCGCATCATTCCATTAGAATGTATCATCACTCATATTACCTTTATATTTAAAAGTAATATTATATTAATAAATAAAAAAATATGTTTTTCACAAATAACCATTTATATAACTTTCCAGACTACTTAATTACATCAATGTACGTTTTAATCTTATTATTTTTTATTTTTCTTTATTCATTGCTTTGTAATTACATAATTTGAGGATTTTCGACGTCCACATTCTATGGTGGACATTTTAGCCTTACTGTGGCTAGGATATTTCTCTATTTTCGGAACATCATTTTGTGATAGTTTTTAATCCGTTTAATCACAGGAGACCTAATTTGTCCCAGCTCACATAGGTCTCATATAAATCGTTTTATCCCCCTTACTCTCATGGTCAGAAATATGATCTTAATGGTTTTAGATAGAGAAAACTCCACGTTTAATATTCAAATCCAGAATTTTACCATATAAAAATTATAATGAGCACCTCTTTGAAACCAAATTTTCAATTTTTAGTTAATTATGTTTTTATGAAACGACAAAATCGTGAGGTGATAATGACGTTTATAATACATTTGCGTAATAAAATATTTGTGTGTTTTTCGTTATCACTAATTTTACATACAAAAAACGTAAGGTGAACCATTTTTTAAACTTTTTTATGTTTTTACTAAAAAAATTTATATTTCAATTTTTTTTTAAATTTCTAATGAAAAAAATTGTAAATATTTCACCACCTTTCAAAACCAGTTTTTATTTTCGGATACGTTCAGAAATATTACATTAATTTGGATTTTATTGCAAAGCGGAAATACATTGACTTTCTGACAAAATACGCCCGATTTCTGAGGGGTAACCAAAATGTCTTTTTATCGAGCTTCTACAATATTAAGAATAAAATGAAAATAAAACCAAATATAGCTATAGTTGGTGTCAGAATGATTTTACAGAGTAAAACATGTATTATGACATCTTGTAAGGTTGCCACATGGTTTTTTACAACATTCCTATCCACAAGAACCAGGTAAAAACAAACTCAAGCACGCGAAAGCGGGAGCAGCATTTCAAAAACGTGCACTCCCTTCTTAAGAAGAGACTCCAGACTTACTGACGCCATTCTTTTACAGTAATATTTTTATGGGTAGGTTTTGAGGGGCAATACAATGAACCTAACTGAATTAATTAAATATGGTAGATAACTGATCCTTAACATTGCGAAAATCTGGTATGTTTTTCTGAATTAAAGGTTTACGTCGAGATTTATTTTCATACCTTTCTTGTTTACGAGCTGAGCAGAGCTTAAAGCTTTGTGAACCCTTAATTTGAGCTTTCTGGTCATTATTTGCCCAAGGCGCGAGATCCGAGCGAAGTGTAAAATCATGACGAGAAATGATTTAAATGGACTGTTAATGTTTACAACATTTACTTTTGTGCGTTCCCTCGGCTAAGTACCGCCCGATACCTGATAGCAGTCGTAATAACCTAACACCTATCACGAGGAACTATTCCTACTCCTCACTACGTGCCTTCCGGGCGCCGACATTATTAGAGGCTGGAGAAAAAGATCTATTGCCTGTTTTGACTTAATGATCATTTTTGTCGTTTTCGTTTAATTCGGCCTTTAATATCCAGCGGCCGCCTCAATGAGGCCCAAACGTTTTTACCCCTCCGAAAAGGGGGTAATTTTACCGCGGCTTTTTTACATACAACAAAGTGATAAAAATACTTTTTTACGCGGTGGATAGAAGATTGAGGCGCGGCAACATGAAACACCTGTATAAGGTCGGACCACAACCACCTGTAATAGTCCGCTATTAGAGTGGTCATCATGTGTAATTCTATACCGCATTTCTATTCTTGCACCTCTCTGTGGGATTTTCAGGGTGTCCAAATATTTAAACGTACACGAGGAGACTTAATAGCATCGACATGTATATAATTTTTTCGGCTTTTCTTCAGTCTGTAATAACGGTGGCGTACATTTTTTCCAAATGGATATTTTGTGATGTCTGTAATTTGTACGAACTCTGATTGAAATGCATAAATGTAGTGAAATAACTAAATGATAAATTGTTTATAAACTTTATTTTTTATTTTTTTATTTTTTTTTATTTTAGCATATAAAATATAATGTTAAATGTACATTATGTAATAATTTGTGTACATTCATGTTCAAATATCTTAATTAATACCACTCTTCCATGGAAGCATTAACTTGTGTCTGGAAGAGTAGTGTACATTTTTTAAATGCTTTATTATATCTTAAGTTCTTAAATTACAATGTGAATGTAAAAAAAAAACAATAAGTTGTAAGTTCGGTTTAATGTAATTGTAATTATAAGTATTTATCAACTATGAAACAATTCTATTATTTGGATAATGTATCTAGAATTATTGTAATTAGTTGTCAAAAACAAAACAAAATTTAACTTATTTGAAGAATGGAGTATCACTAGGAAACTGAGTTATAAGTTATTTTTGAGATTAGATTAGTTGGAAACTTTTATTTTTATTTTTTTGAGATTATCTTTAAAATATTTTTTAACAGTGTTTATTAATTTGATTTTGTCATTAATTTTTCTAATTTCATCCGGTAGTCGGTTGAAAATAAGTCTTCCTTGATAAGTATAAAAAATTTGTGCGAAGGAAGTGTTTAATTTTGGGCATGAAAAAATATATTTATGTCTTGTACGGTTTTCAGTTATAAATTGATACTTTTCTTTTTCTTTTATAATTTGAATCAATGCATTTTTATTGTACAGATCTTTGAATGAAGGTACTTGGAATTCCTTAAATAATTGATCCGTTGGGTAGTCAGAAGGTTTTTTTAATATAATTTTAATTATTAGCCTCTGCACAACTTCAATCGGGGAAAGAGTAGTTTTGTATGCGGATCCCCAGCTAATGATAGCATATTGTAAAGTTGATTGAACCAAAGCGTAATATATTAGATATAAGTTTTTTACAGATAAAAAATTTCTGATTCTTAAAAATATATAAATCAATTTTCTAATTTTTTTTACAACTTGACAAATTTGTTCCTTCCATTTCAAATTTTTATCGATAATAACTCCTAAATATTTGATTGTGTTTGTTGTTTTTAATATTGTGCAGTTTGGGATACAATAGTTTTTACTATGTGTTTTGGAATTATCATGGATGATGATGTCAATGTTTTTAGGGGTATCATTTTTGTGTATTGCAAATGGAATTACAAATGTTTTATCACTATTTAGTGATAGTAAATTTACGTCGAAGAAATTCTTTAAAATATTTATGTCTTCGGTGGCTTTAAATGTTACTTTTTCCTACTTTCCTACTTCTTTTGTTACTTTCGGTGGCTTTAAATGTTACTTTTTTAAATGTTACTTAATTCTACAAGTCTCATGCGAGAGGAACATTGCTCTTTGAACGTATCGTGTTTTGATGTCTACGTTAATTCTCTTTAAACCCAATTAATTATTTAAGTAAAATGGATTTGAAGTCTTGAGAAACTTTTCTAATAATAAATGCAAAGTTTACAGTACCACACGAATAAGTTGGCGATGGCGTAAACATGAACTAATGCTATATCTTTATTTTTTAATCCGGCAACCACCCCTTCAGCCACAGACGACAGCGCCCTCTCTTTTCACCAACTTATATAATATGTAGCACTGTAACAATTAAGAACTTCATTGGAGGGGACCCACCACTTTCCCAACGGCGTTATAAGGAAACATATGGTTTCCTCCTTTACCGCACACGTCAAGACTCTACTTTTTTTGAACGAAGCTACATTTATTTGAACGACTCTAGACCCTCCAATGTCCATGCATACGGGGTTAGTAAGCAGTATGCAAGTACTTACATTAACATTATACAAAAGATAAATAGAAGTAGCAGCCCGTGGAATAATTCTTCTGAAATAGGTAACATCAAAAAGAGATAATAGTGTTAGTAAAAGAAAAAGAAAAATAACGGCTATGACCAGTCGAAGAAACCTTCTGTGAATAAAATAAGTAATGAGGAAAAAACAGTTATATGATTATGTTATAATGTAAGTAATTACTATAGTAGCGGAAATAAAATAAAACATATTAAATAAAAAAAAAGACAGAGAAAGTATTCCATAGACCACCGGGCAGTCCCAATGAGAATGCGTATAGATATCGGCCCAACCGCAGACGATGCTCGAAGTCCGCGTCCTTTAGCCGGTTCCCCGATTTTGCCTCGAAGAAATGTACTTGGGAGAGAAGGGGAAGTTTTTGAAGACCTTGAGGAAAGATGAGTGTCGGGTTACCGGAGGGGGGACGGAAGGACATCGAGACCGCACGGTTAAGAACTTAATTAAGAACTTCAGTCAAAATTTAAGAAAATGCTAAATGGTCAGATATAATACAAAACAACAAAACTAACGACTTTCATTAGTTCGTATCAGTTCAGGCCGCAAAGGTCAAGGATCCAAGGGTTAAGTCTGTTAGACGGTGAATATTGTAAAATTTCTTTTTGACTAAGACTTTTTCTGATTGATATTATTATAAACAAACACCACACAGGAGAATACGCACTGCCTTTGTAACATTTATTGCTTCCCTTTTGTCGGCATGCTCATGCGCACCATTATGATTTAATCGTTTTATGGGAATATGATAGGCACGAGAAAAAATTGAAACACCTGAGAGCGGCTGTGAACCGATAGCCCGAGGACCCGACGGGATTATTGCGCCCGTATTAACACGTCGTAATTGCGGCCAAACTGACCGCTTTTGGGCCCCGGAGATTCCCGTGGTGAAAAGATTGACAGATCTGGAATATTGGGTGGGCTAGACAAGTGCGGACCCCACAGACTTATTCTTTATTAGCTTTCTCGAATTCAAGTCATAAATGTACCTTATATTATCGGGTTTTTATCGTTTAGAGGGATTTAGTTTCAATAGTAGTATATTCACAATGAACGACAATCAGATGGCTTAAATATTACTCATTCCAAAGAAGCAAAGTAAGCCTTCGAAATACAATGGTAAATTTCTACCCTTTTTCAATATGCCATTAAAGAGCGTCTCAACTGCTGAAAATTGATGTGTTGAAGTATCTTTAATTTTGCAATTTTTGTATCATGAAAAAACGTCGCAAAAATAGTGTTTTGTTTTATTTTGCAAAACTCAGGCAAAAATATTTAAAAGTTTTATGGTCACTTTCTAAAGAATTTCATTTTCCATAATGTACAATAAAACCATAACCGAAAAAGGCTCCGCAAGTAGGAGATTTTGTATATAAAGCAGTTTTTATCGGTCTGATACTTTATTTCTTTCGAGGCTTATAAAAAGACGGATGAAAAAGTACTCGATTATTTCACAGACAATTATGTGTGTTCTGCTTGCAGTATTTGATTAAAGCATCTAAAAGATTTCTAAGCGATCTAATTTTCAAAACAAAATCACATGATTTTGCATTGCTTAGTCACAACTGCAATTCAAAATCAATGTTGAAAAAAAAAATTGTAATCAATAACACTAAGATAACTTAATTAATAATGTTATATCTGTTTTGTCTCCAGAGATCCCATGGAGCTGATGCTGATGGAACAGCAACTACTCCGCGCCCCACTGCGCCTCTACCCGGAGTGCATGCAGGACGTGGAGAATAACAACAACCTGGCCGCCCTGGCCGAGAAGGCCCGCGCTCTCTGGAGGCCGCTCGGCCTCTACCCCCCGCCCTACCCGCCCTGGCCGCAGCCCCAGCATCCGCAGCACCACCTCCTGCCGCCCTTTCCCGGGGCGAGGTACAACCCCTACCCGCCGCCGCCTAGGAGATCGCCGCCCACGGGCTCTCTACACTGAATTTTCAACCAAAATTATTTTAATATGATGATTGATATTAATAAGAATAATGCTTGAATGTGCGTAGTCAACTGCTGCAAATATACCACGCAGTTTTATATGCACCGGGGCTGAAACATATCCTAAAGATGAATCCAGGATATATTCCATATGATTTCATGTACGGGGGGTAGAACAATATCCCGAAGATGAATCTCGCAGCAGCCTGTAAACCACACGAATTTATGTAGGTGCAGGAGGTTTGCATATAGGTATTCTTATCTTATTAAGAAATAAGATGAAATAGACCAGCCGAAAATGTACCACACGGATCCGCGTAGAAGGCTTTAGAAAATACTCACGCATTACCTTGATAAGACGAATTTATCAACAGAAAAAATACCACACAGTTTTTTCCAAATACACCTTATGGTTTCGTGTATCGACAGGAGGTAGGAACATACGAGACCAAAATTTTCCACGTGGTTTCATGTATAGTGGATTGGAATAAAGCTATCCTAAATATCAGATAAATTTGCTTGCAGCAAATATACCACACCTTTTTGGGTACATACTTGGGGGTTGGAACAATTACAATTACGAATTTACCTTGCAGGGGTTTGGAATACACCTCTTTAAAAGATGAATCTACCGGCAGAAAGTATACCACACGTTTCCACGTACCTATGGTCGGTTAGAACATGTTGGAACGTACGGTTATATACACGTATATACAAGGAGATTGGGACATATAAAGATGAGTCAACCTTCAGCAAATATGTCACACGGTTTCATGTGCAGGAGTTTGGAACATAGCATGAAAATACTTGCAGCTGATTTATCACACATTTTTATTTACACGCAGAGCTCGAACATATATAGAGAACAATCTACCATGAGCAAATTAACTGCATCGTTTCATGTAGAGAAGTTTGGGAAGGTACTTTTCCTAAAATTAATCTATCCGCAGCTTCGAACAAGTATATATATATATATACTACGTCAATGATCTGCAGCAAACATACCACATGGTTTCATGTATGGGAGCTTGAAACGAAGAATGAAAATGCTTGCAGCTAATTTGAATTTGCAGCTAATGGTTTTATTTACATGCGGGGATCGAACGTATATAAAGCGAGAGTAAATTCACTGTACTGTTTCATATAGAAAAGTTTGGGATGGTACATTTCCTAAAATTAATCTATCTGCAGAAAACATACCACATGGTTTCACATTCAAGACATTGGAACATATCCGTAATAAGATGATTTTTTTCCTTTCCAGCTGTATGGCGCATTAGCCATATATCCTTTCCATTGTCGATTTGATTGTGTGGAAGGGATTATATCAAAAGAAAAATCAATAGTGTAAATTGCGATGGTGTAGGAGTGTAGATATTCCCAGTATTATCTGATGTTTCCTGTAAAAATAATAAAGGTACATTAATAATATTATACGTGTGTAGTAGGTACTTACAAAGATTATCCTGTAGTTGGTAGGTAGATACCTACCCATACCCTACACCTACATGTAAAAAGAGGTTTATTGTCTAAATTAATTTAAGTTAAAAATGGTAGGTCTAAATAATTACTTTAAAATATAGGAGGTACAGCAAGTTGATGTTGCTTTATATTATTTATGTTATTAATAATGCCAAAGATGATGTATATAAACCTATATAAATATGTGATTTTGGCGGCCTGATAAAACGATTTCGTATTTGAGTATTCCGATTTATTTTTCTGTAATAATATTTAAGACTTGGTATTTTTAACAAAAGAGTAACCATTTTCTATGATCTCTGTGATTCTACAAAACTGTTGTGTGTTTAATATGTGACTCTACAGTGATAAATGATAGCTATATGTACATACCTACATTCAGAATGAATTTCCATCTTGAATAATTAGTATAATTTAAATAAAACCTTTTTACAAAAAATATCAATTACTTCTCCCCATATACGAGGGTTGTCCAAGAATTAAACACTTACAGCCTTACTAAAAAACCCAGTGAAAATTTTATTCAATTGACAAACGGCCGCGGATGTGAAAACATTACTAATTAAAAATTTGTTCTTTGAAAGAAATACACATGGTTTCCACGGCCTGAGAGGGTAGTTTATCTCTGTTTTAACCATTGATGTCCGAACGATATTTGTAATTTTTCCATAGTATTTTGAATGTTCTATATATTTCTTATTTTTGAAGGTGTCGTAAAAACAAATACCATTTATGAAAACTAGATAAAATTACCTTTTAGATTTGAGTATTTGAAATACACTTTAGCTTTCAAAAACTGCCATATTTTATGATTCAAACTCGGAAAAACATGGAAAAAAATTTCTTCCCACAACATTTTTGACCAAAATGTAGAGAAATTTAAATAAAATCAAAATTTAAAAAACACAGTCCTTTTATGTAATAAATTTGAAAGGAAACTATCACCTCACTTTTTTATCGTATATACAATAAAAAAATAATAAAAAATTTGAAAGGTTTTTTTATTGCCAAAAAATAACTTAGAAATAATACCGAAATTTAAAACAGATTTGTTGCATCTCTAAAGACGTTAATTTTTTTGATACGTTTACGAACACATGTATTAGATTTTAATATTATAAAAAATTATCACTTTTAAGAAATTCTCTTAAAATAAAGATCTTAAAATGAAAATTTTATCTTAAGTAACATATAAAAAACAATATTCTGACAGTTCAACTTTGAAAGTACGGCGTTTGTACAATAACTTGATTAAACTGATGTAAACCACACAAATAATATAGTAAATATATCAATTATGTGAACAGAAGAGTAAATTCGTAACTACAATAGAAATTATTTAGTAAAATCACAACATTTAGGCACTAACAAAATTTTCGATATGCACAGGTGCACCAATAATGCCCCTAGCGGAGAAGAATTAAAACAACATTGTTTCCTAGGAAATTAAAACCATTTACAATGTTGTCAGATCTTAATGCATTTTAACAGCGTGATCACGCAAGAAACGTTATTGGTAATAAAACGTGATTTAGTGTATACGGGGTTTAATTATGTTATTACAATAACACAGTTAATTGGTCGCGCTGTGGTTTTTTTTAGTAAGGCTGTTAGATAACATCTTTCCTCATTTTCGGCAACGTGGACATTATTTCTCAAAATATGGCGGTACTAACATGTGGCTCAGACTTTACCCTAAAAAGCGAGCGGTGATCCGGCTTGGTAGCTGCTTCAGTGCGATCTTTAATTCTTCGATAACCCTCGTATTAACTACAACATCGTAAGAAGTACCAAAATATAACATAATCCTGATGTAAATATTTATTTTACCTATTTTAAAACCAGTGAATATTTTTGTACTTATAAACATACCCAGTTATATTTATTTCAATAATATATTATCAGAGTAGATTGTAGATAAAAACGTAATTAATCTATTTATTGATTATTATTGTAAGATAGTAAATAAGTCCTACGACAGAATTATCCAACCTGGAATAGGAATTATCTACCAATGCATCATAAATGAAAATCCAAATATGTAATATAGACACTGATTATAAAATCTATCTTTTTAATGTAAATACTATATTATTTGTGTTATATTTAACGTAAATTGAATATTGTGCGATGTAGATATTTATTTGTAGGTATTAATTTTTTTTTTGAATATCACTAAAAATATAATACTGTATGAACATTGAACATTCTTGTGGAAATAGATGTGAAATATTCCTAAACTTGTGTTTAATTATTGCCTTATAATATATTGAGACTGATCGTGATTTACATGTGAACGTGCTGTTTGTCTAGACCCAGTGGGACTATGGCATCTCCAATTGGGGTATGTTGTGAGGCTGAAGGCAGTGGGGAAGGGAGGAAATGGGGAAAAGGGAGATTGGAAAATCCCTAGTCTTTCAGATCTGGTCACAAAATGCTGCTAATATTTTAACCAACGATTCGATTCTGAATGGTGGTCTTGCACACAGGCCGATATTAAGAGTACCTACTTGTCTACCATTAAGCTTACTGCAAAAATACCATCTACACAGCATCTCCCAAAATGACGTAGGCTCGATGGATAATAATTTCTCTCAGGGCCTCCTGAGTGGAGCTGTACGTATTTTGATCAGCACCTATTTTAACATTAGCTCCACACAGGAGGCCCCGAGTAAAACAATTTCCCTCGGGGCTTTTGAAGACAGGAAGGAGTTACAGTTCTGAGAAGGAAAAATGCACGAGGGGTGGGTAGCAATCCGGGAGTGAGGGATGAATTCATCCCTGCCACTGCGGTGCATCCCGATGTTCTGAGAGAGTCTTGCTGAAGAGTTCAAAAGGTCTCCCTCAACAAGTCTCTACCGACTGGCCTATCAGGCAGCTGATGGGCAGACGCATCCACCAAGTCTCGGACAAACCTCACCCCATGAACGCGGGTATCCTTGCTAAGTCACCAAACGTGGAGAGCCACTTTGGGTGACCTGTGGCAGAGGTGTTGGTTATCCCGGGGCGGTGGTACCCATATTGAGTAAGTCTACGTTATTATTTTTGAAATGCAATCATAATGACATTAAACCGATGCCAAGATAAAATACCGTAATTTTCTACTTTAGAAATTGATATCTGAATATTATACATTTGACACTATACAAAACCTATTCCATGCGAATAAACGTTGTTCGTTTTGCAAATTACATTAAAAGCAATTCACTTAATATGTTTTATGTGTGATTGGCATGACACTCCTTATTACGATAAATGCATGTTTCAATCATAATGAAAGAATGCACTTAAGATAAATACAGTGTTAGATATTGCAGCGTAAGTACATTGATTGATCTACCAGTCACCTACCAACTACCGACCATTCAATGCATTAAGATCTCGGATAACGCGCAATAATATAATAATCACCGAGTGGTGAGTAGGTACCCAGTATTTACCTACTTCATTGCACAACTCATGCAAATCTTCAAACAAATAGACCTCCTGACATGACATTAATTGATTTGCCCTTCAAATGATATAAAAATATATACAATGGACGCTTTTATAATTATCGTGACAATTCACGGTAACGGTACCGTGACGGCACAAAAAAGGCAATAAACATACTTTCCTTAACCCAATAATGTTGTAGCTCTTTCAAAAGAAGAGATACACAATTTACGTAGGTTTGTTTCCTCCTAAGCAAAAAAGTCATAATTTTCTTCCATCTCTCTAACACACGTCATCGTAGACCCCACAGTACTACTTTCCGTGACGATGATTTTGGAATATAGTTACAATGATGATATTAAAGTGAATTCCAAAAATTCAAAAACGTTAAAATGTCAATGTGCTGATGGTTTTGCTTTTGTTCGTAAACACATAATGCTGCAACTTTTTCTTACACACTAAATAACAACAGTCAAAAATGAGATAAACGGCGAACGTATATCTGCACCCCCCCAAAGGAAACATACAATCATTATCATATATCTCCCTCAAACGTATAAATAAAATTAAACGAAAAAATTCCCTTCGCCGTGGCTGAGCGATATAAGATAATATATCTGTTTCCTCCAAAGGAAAAAGTAGTACTTTGGAGGAAACAGTCACACGTATTTTGTGTCTCATCTTTCTTAATGTGAAAGAAAGAGTTGCAGCATTATAACGATAAGGAAAGTATGTTTATTGCCTTTTTTGCTGTTACGGTACCGTAACCGTGAATTGTCATGGTAATTATAAAAGCGTCTAATTTCAATAAATAAAACTCAAAATAATTTCAATAGGCCACTTGCATCACATTTAAAAAAAAAAATTGGTTTAGGCAAATATTCTAAGACATTCCGTATTTTTTATTTTTTAATCGTATTTTTGAAACCCTGGAGATTTTTTGAAAATTACAATCCTAAAAATCAGACCATTTTTTATAAACTGGAAAGACAGGACATAATTTTATAGGTGCGAAAAAACGATAATTACATAGCCGAAAATCATTTTAAAAAAAATAACGTTTTCCACACGAATGGCACAGGAGAAAAACGAGGCATACCGAAAATATTAAATCTTATAAATATTTTTTTCCTTGATCTATCTTATTGATCATAAATCATTATAATGTTCATCGTTTATATCACTCAATCAAATGTAATATACTTGTACTTGTAAATTATAGTAAAAATAATAATATTATAAAATTTGATTTTATTAAAATCCGCACCATTATCATTATACTTCTAAAACACGAACGGATAGCGTAAAATGTACGGAGTTCTCTTCAGAACATCTGTCAAAAAGTCAAACCATATGATAAGTTCGGAGAGAACAAACAATAAATCTAGTGAACGTTAAATGTCAAATTCAAAAATTCGCCTGAAAAAAATAAATCAGTGTGGAATTTTATAAAATTAATATGAACATTTTCGGAGACGGGACATTTTCATGTAGTGACCTCACGAGCCCAAATAGTAGATTTATTTATTTAAACATAAAAAACTGTACATTTCTAAAAATTATTACTAACATTTTCGCAATCTTAGTAGAAATATCTATCCACACGGTTTTTTCTAAGTCGTTATGAAATCCATTCAAGTGGCCTATTGTTAATGCGAAGTAAAACATTCAGGAGAGTTCATTTTTCATGTTGCACAAGTAACGGCCGATGTTCCCAACGATTGATCAATCTGAGTCTCCGATCAGCTAAGTGATTTGTTTAGTAACGCTCGATTAGCCTGTTGGTCGGAGAGTTGCGTTGGGAAGAGCGTTGTTCACGCCTTTATTGTTACATGTGGTTCTTTCTAAAATACCCATTGTATGCCCTCTGCCATAATTAGTTCAGTTGAATTCACCTCGCCGCACAGGACACAAGTCCTAAAAACCACACCGCCTTTACAGTTGTAAATAATCAAACCGCAAACAGAACTCTTAAACCGCAGCTATTCGCAAGTACCATCGCCACGCGTTACCTATTATCGCTCATTATTTCGCGATTAAACGTTCTTTCCCATCGCCATTCCCATTCCCATCGCCATTCATCGCCATTCCCTTCCAAAATCTCTCCAAACTAACATACCTATCTTTCCAGTGAACACTGAACGAAGAGGGAAGCAGTCTGGGTATTAAAATATAATAAAATAGATAAGAACCGCATACAGTCCATAACATACCGCAGCATTTGATCCCTCGATCCATTGAGAGGTAACATTTGCTACCCGCCGCAACATTTGGCCATTCGAGCCGCATAACATCGATCTATTTATTTTATTATATTTACGGAAGGATTCAATGAGCAATATTCGTTTGAAATCATTATTACCCGCAATTTGAGATTGTCAGTGTCATATTGTCATACCTACCTGCCATTTGAACTTATCATGGTCTACCCGCTATCCAAAATTATCACAATATCTACAAGTTATGCATTTGATATTTTGGGTCATTAATTTATTCTTCAAAGTATTGTCGTCGAAAATTTATGCGCCGCATATCGCAAAAACTTACCATGTGGTATTATTCATCCTTTCGATTTTATTGTGGTATTGCTACTACTATTGCTATTGTGGTATGCTAACTGGTAACTACTTGCTCACTGGAATAGTCACAAATATCTATATGGATACCAACATAGGTATGTACTTATGAACATCGCGTATTTGAGACATTAAAATATTTACAATATAATTAATTATTTCGTAAATAACTTGTCCACTGTGTTTTACCACCGTTCAGTATACTTTGGTCCGAAGGCAAAAACCGCCCAGCGCACTTGTGACTGTTGCACATTATTTTATAAATAATTAAAACTTTTTAGTTTACAAATATTTCTAAAAATGGAAGATAAATTAAATAGACAAATAGTTTTATTAAAAAATAAAAGTGAAATGATTCTTAAAAGGGTCAAAAATATTGCTGTGCTAGCAAAAAAATTGCCAAGCAGTTTTGAAGCATCACGTTCATTTGAATTTTTTTATGTCAGAATCTGAGAGTATAACTAAAATTAAAAATACATTTGAATTAATTATTGATAAAATTAACGAGAATGCGGTTACGTTAAACCCAAATTCTGAACCAGATTATTCGAGTTGGGAGCAATTTGAAGAATTATACACACGTATTCTACGCACAAGAAACAATTTAAAAACAAATTTAGTTACAGAGTCGAAAGCGTCTACAAGTGCATGTGCTGCTAATAATAATAATTCTATTAAGCTACCTTGTATCGAACTACCTACCTTTGACGGTCGCGCCGATAATTGGAATCTGTTCTATGAGATGTTTAGAACAAATGTTCATTAAAATCAACAATTATCTGATTCCCAACGCGTTCAATATTTGATTGGAAAATTAACTGGAACCGCGAAAAATGTTACGTCAGGTTTAGTGCCAACTGGAGATACGTACAAAATAATCTGGGATACGCTAGGTTACAAATATCAAGATAAGCGATCACTTGCCACGCACTACCTGAATAATATATTTCATTCCAAAACCGTAGAACACAACGCAAATAGTTTGACAGTTTTTATAGAAAAATATTCAGCATCCATCGCCGCGCGAAAACAATTAGGAATAGAGATTTTATATTACTGCAATTCGCTTTACAAAAATTATAGTCGCAAACTGCTCAAGCATTTGAGCTCTCAGTTCGGGAAATTGAAATTCCCACCTGCGTGCAATTGGTATCGTTTGTACAAGATCAGGTCAAAATTCTGCAACGAACATCAACAACTCGTGGACCTAACACCGCTAATATAAATACAACCAGTTCCGGTGGAACTGCACGCACAACTCAACCCCGCACACATCATACTTACATAAGTACGCAATCGAAATGCTTTTATTGTCAAAATGAGAGCCATACGCAACTGTACACATGTACACAATTTTTAAAATTATCGCCAAAGGAAAGGTTTTCCTTCGTAAAGGAAAAATCTTTGTGTTTTAATTGTTTTAGCCCGCAATACACGTCTACAAGATGTAAATCAAAAGGCACTTGTCATAAGTCCATGGCAAGCACCATACGCTTCTTCATTTTGAGAAATCCAGTCACGCAAACACCAACACATCCAATGTAGAAACTCAACCTAACGAGTCAGAACCCTCGGTATGTACCATGTCAGCAACCACTCGACAAGGTGCAACTACTGAAGTACTTGCTACCGCCAAGGTTCACACTGTTGATCGAAACGGTGAAGAGAATACCGTTCGCTGTCTTTTGGACCCAGGCTCACAAAAGCATTACATAACATCACAATGTTGTGAACAATTAGGCCTGGCAGTCAGACCAGGAACGCGCTTTGCAGTCCAAGGTTTAGGCGGCAAAATGCAATCAATAAAAGGAAGTGTCACATTGACGATTCAATCTAGGATTGATCCCTATTTCAAATACTCTATAACCGCTCTAGTTTTAGATAAAATTACCGCTCATTTACCTACTTGCAAAGTGGACTTGACGTCATATAAGTTCATAAATATTCCGCTGGCAGACGACACCTGGGCAATGCCTGGTCCAATTGATTTGCTAATTGGCGTCAGTCTGTTCTCTCAACTGTTGTTACCAAATAAGGTAATCAACCCCGGTTTTCCAGTCGCAATTCAAACCACATTAGGCTATGTCTTCATGGGTGATGCTCCAGTAAATTCTCAATCAAACACCACTTTAACTTTCTGCGCTACGCACGAAATTGAGAATTTAATTAAAAAATTCTGGGAAATCGAAGATATCGGTTCGGAACCGATTCACAGCCTCGAAGAAAAGGAAACTGAGAACATTTTTAAAAGCACCACAACTCGCCTTGAGGACGGTTCTTATGAAGTTGGTTTGCCATTCAAAGGCAACCCGTGTGACTTAGATGATTCATTGCAAGCTGCGCAAAATCGTTTTTATGCACTAGAGAGAAAATTTAAGCATCTGCCAGAATTAAAACCGCTCTATGATGAAGTGATCAGAGAAAATATTCACAAAGGTTATCTATCCCAGGTAGAAGCTTTACCCTCAGAAAACGCGTACTACATTCCGCATCACGCAGTTAGTCGTGAGGATAAAATGACCACGAAAGTGAGAGTGGTTCTTGACGCAAGCGCAAAAACAAAAAAGATTTATCTTTAAATGATATTTTACACACGGGACCAATCCTACAAAATTATTTATTTTGCATTCTTCTGAATTTACGCATTTTTCCTATCGCAATTTCCGCCGACGTTCGTCAAATGTATTTATGTATAAATGTTCGCAAAGAAAATAGTCGTTATCAACGAATTTTATATAGATTCGATCCGCAAAAGCCGCTTCAGGCTTATAAATACAATCGCGTGGCATTTGGCCTTAAGTGCAGCCCGTTCTTAGCCCTTCGAGCAATCAAACAGTTAACGTTAGATGAAGGCGCTCGCTTCCCTATGGCAAGGGATATTATCAACCGCGACGTTTATGTAGACGACATCGCTAGCTCTGCTTTAAATGAGCAAGATGCTATCCGCGTGGCTGGAGAGTTGATTGAACTCTTCCAGTCAGGAGGATTCCAACTCGCTAAGCGGGTATCCAATTCCAGCAAAGTATTAGAAAACATTCCATTGGAACTTCGCTTGTCGCAAAGTGTAACTTGCGATAGTGATGCGTCGCTAAAAATCCTTGGGCTACGCTGGCATCCTTTGGATGACATTTTCGCATTTGAAGTCACTCCAGACAATCGAACTTGTACAAAACGCAATATTTTATCATCTGTCGCTAGACTCTTTGACGTGATGGGTCTGGTGGCGCCTATAATTGTACAAGCCAAGCTTCTGATAAAGCAGCTGTGGATTTTGTACACGTAATGTAGGAGTCGCTGAAGGATGCACGTTAAAACTCGTTGGGTTTGCGGATGCGAGCAAAAAGGTATACGGAGCAGTGATATACGCTCAGGTGACCACTCCTGATAACTGAATTGAGGTTCAATTAGTTTGCGCCAAATCAAGGGTAGCACGTTAAAGGTCGTTTCCTTAGCACGCTTAGAATTATGCGCAGCATTATTGTTATCGCAACTGTTGAAAAGGGTAATTGATAACTACTCCGCGAGGTTTATTGTTCATTCAATATTTGCCTTTTCTGATTCGACTGTAACTTTAAGTTGGATTCATTCATCACCTCACCGCTGGCAAACCTTTGTTGCCAATCGTGTAGCAAAAATACACAAAAATTTGCATAGTAGTCATTTTTATCACGTCGCAGGTGCTGAGAACCCTAGCGACTGTCTGTCTAGAGGGATGCTACCATCACAATTGATGGCAAATGATATTTGGTGGAATGGTCCAAAATGGCTTTGCCAGCCGCATTCCAAGTGGCATATTGCGCCATTTAAGCACGCAAATTCGGAACAGTTATCGAAATTGAAAACCAATCAGTATGAACCGCCAATTACTTTTGGCATGTGTTCTCGCGTAGCTGATCCACCAGAAATCAAAACTCGCAACCTTGAAGCGCTTGTATCATCTCAAATTGTACCTAATTCAATTATTAGCAAATATTCTTCGTTTAATAAATTGCAACGCTTAGTCGCATGGATAATGCGTTTCGTTAACAATTGTCGTAAACTTCCTGGTACGGATAATACAAACTCAACTTAACATGAATTGAATTGAACTTATCTTAGCTCTCGTGAGTTAAATGACTCGCTTTTGAAAATCATACGCATCGAACAGGAAACATATTTTTCTGTCGATATACGTAACATGCAAAATAACGTTCCATGTTCAATGCACATTTTAAACTTGAAACCGTTTCTCGATAGCCACGGTATTATCAGGGTGGGCGGTCGACTCAAGTACTCGGATCTGTCATACGAAAACAAATTTCCCATCTTATTACCGAAAAGCTGTCATTTAGCTTATTTCATTATAGTTTATTATCACAAACTATATTTTCATGTAGGCCCGCGAAGCCTTCAATTCACTATTCAGCGGAAGTTTTGGATAATGGCGGCACGAAATAAGATTCGTTCACAACTTTCGAAATGGATTGTTTGCCATAAGATAAAATCTTCAGCATTACCGCCCCCATTAATGGCTGATTTACCACCCTCTCGAGTGCAACACAGCCGTGTTTTTTCTCGAGTCGGGATTGATTTTGGAGGTCCTTACACTTTGAAAGATCATAAACGAAGGGGAGCCAAAACGTCAAAGGGTTATTTATGTTTATTTGTGTGTATGGCGACAAAGGCAGTTCATTTGGAAATCGTGTCTGATTTATCTTCCGAAGCCTTTATTGCAACCCTTAGCCGATTTACGGATCGTCGAGGTATATGCTCAGAAATTATAAGCGACAACGGTACCAACTTCGTAGGTACAAATCGGTACCTACTCGACATAAATAAATTCTTGGCATCACAGCGTGATGTTATATCTAATCATCTAACTCAAAGTGGCATTATTTGGTCGTTTAACCCTCCAGCTAGTCCTCATTTTGGAGGCCTTTTCGAAGCATGGATAAAATCTGTGAAGTACCATTTGAAGCGGGTAATAGGTGAGACCGTTCTAACTTATGAAGAATTTGCGAGAGTTCTTACCAGAATTGAAGCCATTCTCAACTCCCTCCCTTTGTGTTCATTAAGCTCAGACCCTGAGGATTTAAATGGACTTAACCCAGGCCATTTCTTAATGGGTGGATTCCTATAGATAGGTGGATTGCCTGAATATGACTTTATTGACATCGCGTCTAATCGATTAAGTAGGTGGCAACATCTCCAAAAGATGTCGCAACATTTCTGGAAACGTTGGCATTCAGAATACTTAAATACGCTTCAACAACGAGCAAAGTGGTGCAAAATTAATCCAAACATTAAGTTGGGTCAATTAGTGCTAATAAAGGAAGATCGTCTTCCACCTATGAAGTGGGTATTAGGACGAATTGTTCATGTTCATCCCGGTAAGGATGGGATAGTTAGAGTGGCTACTATTAAGACTCAAACTGGCTCGTTGGTTCGACCAGTAGTGAAACTGTGTCCGCTACCGGTAGAATAAAATAAGTATTAGTTAAGGTGTATATCTAAAGTAAAAATACCTATTCCAATTCAATTTTTGTTTTTTTTTTTGTTTTGCTTGGCGACCATTGGGGTCTATGCCTTCTATTGTTTTATTTCTTCATATTTTGGATGCTTATGCTCAATTTGTTTTATTTTTAACCATCAATTGTTCATTGAATCCTATCGCATCGCGTTTAATTTTTTTTTGTGTTTGTCTTTTTCTTTTGACCACTTGGTCAAGGCGGGGGGGGCATGTTCACGCCTTTATTGTTACATGTGGTTCTTTCTAAAATACCCATTGTATGCCCTCTACCATAATTAGTTCAGTTGAATTCACCTCGCCGCACAGGACACAAGTCCTAAAAACCGCACCGCTTTTACAGTTGTAAATAATCAAACCGCAAACAGAACTCTTAAACCGCAGCTATTCGCAAGTACCATCGCCACGCGTCACCTATTCTCGCTTATTATTTCGCGATTAAACGTTCATTCCCAATCGCCATTCCCTTCCAAAATCTCTCCAAACTAACATACCTATCTTTCCAGTGAACACTGAACGAAGAGGGAAGCAGTCTGGGTAAGTGCGATTAAAATATAATAAAATAGATAAGAACCGCATACAGTCCACAACATACCGCAGCATTTGATCCCTCGATCCATTGAGAGGTAACATTTGCTACCCGCCGCAACAAGCGTATTTGCGCATTTGACAAGTGTTGAGCCAAAATTTCGGCTCAACAGTTGATCAATAGGATTAGGAATAACGGTCGTAAGACTAGGTTTTAAATGTTTCAGGGCAAAAGTTGGAAATATAAGTAAGTAGGTAAGTATAGTAATATGAAAGGCTTTGTAAAACATTGGCCCAAGAAAGAATCTGAACAAATCTGAAACCAAAAACAGAACAAGAGGGAGAAAAGCAAAAAGGTAACGGTCGCAACCGGGAATCGAACCCAGGATCTCTAGCTTACCGGGACAAATCATAAACCAACTCAGCCATGAGTTGAAGATCATAAGATTCCTAATTATGAATTTTAATCATGATATCGACAAAGTTCCAGTTCCCTGAGTTCAATTCCCAGCTGCGACCCTGCGACCGTTACCTTTTTTTCTGTTTTGTTTTGTTTCATGTTTCATTTGGATTGATCAGCACTATCTTTTTTTACAACGATTTAATATATTGATGGGTATAACCTTCAAAAATAATCAAAAAATTATTCCAATAAAAATGAATATTTTTTATTTTATTTTTTATTTTAACTTTATGAGTAAAACCTCAAATTGTAATATTTAAATAAATGAAGACAATATAAGCGAAACTCAATCGAAAATCTGGAAACAGAAAAATCAGAAAAACATATTAACACCTCTGGGACTCGAACCCAGGACCTCTTGCCCGGAAAGCAAGAGGTCCTGGGTTCGAGTCCCAGAGGTGTTAATATGTTTTTCTGATTTTTCTGTTTCCAGATTTTCGATTGAGTTTCGCTTATATTGTCTTCATTTATTTGAATATTTTTTAACTTAGGAAAGGTTCCACACGCCACCTCTATGTAAGTATGTCCATTACCCATTACCTGCTTATTTTACATCATGACAGCCTTAAAGTTGGCGATGAAATGCAAAAGCTAGAGGCGTTATCAGATTCAAAATGAAACGAATCGTAATTATTACATCATTGAATAGAAAATCGTTACTACATCGGCAACCCGACGGATCATGGCGGTTTGTGCAAGATAACTGTCAACCATTTTTATACTTTGTGGTTTACATGAAGCACCTAGCTGAGCAATTACTTGAGAATAGATGTAGAAACTAGCAATAATTAATAAGTGTAATAATAAATACAGTAATAAATATTTTTGAATGTAGCTATCACTTTGTGGTTATCCATTATAGAAGAATGAAACAATACAACTTTGTATAAACCATTTATATAATGCGTAAATCCTACCGGTTTCGGAACAAACGTTCCTTCTTCAGGGAAAGCTTATACTAATTTGACAGTTTCGAACAATGTTTTATTATGGTAGGGGTGGAGCCGTTGCTAGTTATTAATGTAGATTGGGTGGGTAGGTATTAATGTAGAGTGGGTGGGTAGGGGAACAAATTCATGATTGGGCTATAAGATAATATTTTTTATTTATTGATAATAGATTCATTATTTTTAAGGAATTTTTTAATTTCCAAGGCTTCTAAGTTATCCAAACGTTTTCCCTAATGATTAATATGAAGAATATTTATCCCTGTATATTTTTCTTTTTTTTTCTGAAGAAGGAACGTTTGTTCCGAAACCGGTAGGATTTACGCATATATAAGTGGTTTATAGAAAGTTGTATTGTTTCATTATTTTTTACAGCAATAAATTGCTAGTTCTCAGACTCAGCTTGTTGTGCGGGCGTCGCACAGTGATTCCTTTCATACAAGCTAGACGCATCGTGTGGACGGAACTCATGGAAGACGATATGTAGATGGGTTTACGGTTCCTACATCTATATAACTATATGAATTAAATACACCTGTAAAAAAGTCGTCCTTCGGTAGCCCTCGGTCGTTAATCACCCAAGTTGCTGCCACCATCCAACAGCTGATGAATTACCTATAGTAAGGTCCCATCACTACGTACGAGTAGATAACACTTTGTGATAAATGTTAGATAATATAGTCCGACCTTTTTTCGTGGGTGGGTTTTAAAATATTTTTAATATACTGCTAGAATTTTGATAAATCATAGATTATATTACTACCTAAACATAAAAAAGTATGTATAGTCACTCCGGTACACCGGTTTATCGGGACAGCTTGTTATTTGGGACAAAACCAAAGAAACAAAACCCAAATAAAGAAACTAAGACCAGTTTGTTTTCTGGGATACCATTCCATTTAATTGGGACAAATTCATATTTGAAGTCGATGCAAAACATTTCAAATAAAATGAATTTTAGTTAAGAAGGGCAGACGTGAAGGCGCCGCATCAGCGCTCAAAAAGAAGAAGATGGTAATTACGAATGTTAGATGAGCGCGCTAATATTTAAAGCGATAAAATCGATGCAAACACAAACATTGTGAAAATGTTTAAAAAAACACGACTCGTTTAAAATAGAGCAAAAATCTCATGGAAGGTATCATTTAAATAAACAATGTGAATTTTTTCACAACTATAACTTGTAAAATATCTGAAACAAACGTGTTTATAATAGATAAGTTTTAAGATTTTCACGGCCAAAAGCATTTTCGTTATTTGTTTTTGGGGTGTTATGCCGTGTTGCGCTACCTCCTTCTTTAGCCAACGTTTCGGACATCGTTGCAGTGTCCATCATCAGGGCAAATCCGGCAGATCCGGTAGATGTACATCTACCAGATCTGCCGGATCTGCCCTGATGATCTATACGATGTCCGAAACGTTGGCTAAAGAAGGAGGTAGCGCAACACGGCATAACACACCAAAAACAAATAACGAAAGTGTTTATAATAATTTTCGGAGCATACTTGGCGATTTTTTTCTATCGAAGGAATTTCAAATAATTTGCGTTTCGGCGTGGAACGCGTCTAGATATTATCTTAAAAAGTAACATATATTTTTTTAAGAGCTTAAAAACTTCAAATGTAAGAAATCGGTAGAAATTCGAGTAGCGGCGGCTGAAGTAGGCGGTGCGGGTGAGGAGAGGGGATGCCAAATGTTTCTGGATTGGGTTACAGTAACTAATAATGTGAAGAAGGAAAATGAGAGGTGGACTTCCCAAGAATATTTATTTATAATGATTATTAATGGACAGAAATAAAAAAAAAAATAATGTAAGCATCACTTCATGTCCGTTTCGTCCGGTCAGTGGATGAGTTGGCATCGCATTTGGGTCCAACCCGGACATCGATTCCTCGGCTGGCTAAGTCCTACATCACGACTCAAGCTACATTTTTACAGGAGATTTTCAAATATTATATAGTCGGGTTATTCGTAACCCGGGAATGTTGATCTTACTTAAAAAAAATGTTCTTTCTAAAAATTGCGTTTTTTCACCCGTAAATGTAAAATAAAATAAAAATGAGATATTTTATATATCCAGTTATAGAAAGAAGGGTAAATGCAGGTAACTCCGCATTTATGGAGGACAGAAACCGATTGGCGCTAACAAAAAACTATCGAAAGAAATAAAACTAGCAGTCCACAATGTATGGCAGTGAAGCATGAAATTGGCAGAGGAAGGACTAACTGCTATAGAATTGAGATCGATGATATAGTGTGGTCAAGCCATGTACGATAGTGTGAGAAAAATATGAAAAGAATGCAAGGCTGATGCAAGCGTAATTAGTAAGATTAAGAAAGGTACGCTTAGATGGTTTAGACATGTAGAGCGAATGATTGAAGAAAAATTTTCTTATATTTATGGAGGGGCAAGGGGGGGGGGGCGCAGGACGCGCTGCCCCTATGTATCCGCCACTGCTGTGAGGTGTATTTTCACGAAAAATGGTTCATTCCTTAATATATTACCTAATTCTTCTAAATATCTAAATGCTTTCAGAAAACAAATTATAAACAATATTTGAATATTTTCCCACTTGACCATTTTTCTGCTTCTGATGACCGTGTAATTCCACAATTATTATCTCTCTACACTCCTACCCCTTACAGTCCTTCGTCAATTATTCTGCCGGTTTGGGTTTGTCCCCTCCTCTACCCCGCCGTCGAACCCATATACTTAAGATGAAGCCATAGTAAATAATGCAAAATCACACAAAATCATACGTTTTTGTTTTGAAAATTTGATCGCTTAGAAGTATTATAGATGCTTCAATTAAATACTGCATATAGAACATACTTTGGCCCTTAAAAATGTCGGTCAGTTTTTTTATAAGTAATAAGCGTATAAAAAATTAAATATAAAGTCTTTAAGTAACAATTTTAAGTCCAAACTCTCCTATTTATAAACCCCTTTTCGGATATGGTTTTATTGTTTAATGTAGCGAATTCAATTTCTTTTATAATAATCGCAAAAAAAAATTTTTACGTCCGAAGTTCACAAAATAAAATAAAATAGGCATTTTCGCTTTGTTATTTTACAATACGGCCGGCAATAGACGAATTTGGATTTTCAAAGTGAACTCTATGCCATCCACCGAAGGGACATAACTAGACACGCCCGTTTTTTTTATCAGTTCGCCCCCGAACGGAGCGGGAAACGCACGCTAGGCTCCACGTCGCTTTGTTCCGTGAAATCAATTTTAAAATTCTGTTTTATTGCAATAAACAATGCGTAAAAAATGAGTTAATGTTTTTACAGGCCTTTACGAAATCAACCTGTAAAAACAATTCTCAAATATCTTATCCAACCTTTCCAAAAGCCTTTTCTCAAGTATTTTTAAACTCCTCCCATAAAAAGGCATGAATTCCGATTTCGATTTTTTCCTGGACTATTGGATCGCCTTAACTTATAAATACCACTTATCCTGATGAAGATAACCTTGTTTCGATAAAAGTAACTGCAATTTGTATCTAATAAAACGGTGTGAACAAAGTTGAATAGATACCTGATACTGATAGGAAGGAAGTGTCGTCCTTTTCAGTAGGTAAGGTCGAAAAGTATCTAGAGGAATTATTTATCTTTCGTAACTATGTATCACGGAAATATCACTCTGTGTCGCCTTTCCCGAGTGTGTATTTTTTTTACATTAGCTCCACAGGAAAATAATTACCCTCAGGGCCTCATGTCATCTTTGGGGATGCTGTGTGGGGGTTTTTTTTGAGGAAAGTAGAGAATGGAAGTTGTGGAAAGGAAAAAGGTATGAGGTGTGGAACTGGTTAGGAATCTGGGATTCAGTGTGTCCAGATCTTCGCCAACTCTTATTTTATTTATTTTATTTTATTTTATTTGGAAAACCAACAGTTACATTATTTACTTATGTGTATTTACATATGTATATGTTATTGAACCAATAATAGGTTTTCACTGGTGTGTATTAATTAGAGAGATTAAAAAGTTATAAAAGTTATAATAGTTATAATAGCTTATTGGGATGGGATGGTGGGCGGGAGGGGAAGGGGACGGATCTAATCTGGGAGTGAATAAGTTATTTGTATATGAGTATAATAGTTTGTATATGTTTAGAAGTTATTTATTGTTTATTATTTTTAGAATTTGGGGTGCTGTGTTGAATAAGTCGAATTCATTGTATGAATTGTTAAAAAAAGTGTGAAACGCGGTTAATGAATGTGTTTTGTTTAGAGTAAGTATTGCATCGAGGTGTGTTAAGTGTGTGATTTAGTCTAGTTTGTCTGGTAGATGAGGACGATATCCCCGAAAATCAAGGTATCGTAGAAAACGATTTTGTATTTTCTCAATCCTTTCTATGTATGTTGTGTACCTGGGATTCCAGACTTGAGAGGCGTACTCCAGAGAACTGCGTACATACGCAAAGTACAGCATTTTCATAGTGATTACCTTTTTAAAGTGTTTGCAGATTCTGAGTATGAAGCCAAGTACCTTGGAAGCTTTTGCAACTATGGATTCGATATGTCGGTCAAAAAGTAATTTTGGGTCTAGCACTACTCCCAGATCTTTGGCCTCCATCATTTTTTTAAGTATTGTGCCGTTAAGGGAATAATCAAACGAAATGGGATTTTTGTTTCGGGTAAAGCTGATGACGCCGCATTTTTTAACATTTATTTGAAGGTTGTGTTGTGTGCAGTAGCTATTTAGGCGATTTAAATCTTCTTGTACGCGAGTACAGTCATTGATACTTGTAACAGGAGAGAATATTTTCATGTCGTCTGCGTATAGTAACGTTCTGGAGTGGAGAAAACATTTTCCAATGTCATTAATGTATATATTGAAGAGCAATGGTCCTAATAATGACCCTTGGGGTACTCCTGACGGTACGGTTACCCAATTCGATTTATAGCCACCGACGACTACTGCTTGGCTGCGATTTTTCAAATACGACGAGAGCCATCTGAGGAGATCTCCGTGTACTCCGATTAGTGAAAGTTTAGTCAACAAAACATCATGGATTACTAAATCAAAGGCTTTGCTATAGTCTGTATATATTGCATCTACCTGTACGCGTTGGTCCATATTGTCTTGTAAGATTTCAACAAATGCCGTTAGGTTAGTGGTAGTAGATTTTCCTTTCATAAATCCATGCTGATTGTTGTTAAGTGACGATCTCAAGGCTGTAAACATCTGGTCGTACACAATTTTTTCAAAAACTTTACTGAAAATGCAGAGCTTTGATATGGGCCTATAATTTTCAACGTCAGATTTTTGGCCGTTCTTGAAAATGGGAGTTACAAATGCAGTTTTCCAAGTGTTTGGCACGATTCCCTCATTAAGGGAGCGACTAAAAATTATGAATAACGGTTTAGAAAGGCTGCGCGCACATTTGCTTATGAAGAAAGGGGGAATTTTATCTGGGCCTGCGCTTTTATTGGGATCTAAATTTTCAAGTTGTTTCTGTATGTGATGCTGGTTGATTTCAATATTATGAATGCTAGCAATACAGGGCTCACTGGTGTAGTCTGGCAGGATCTGGTTAATCCGAGCATTATTATTGTAGACTGAAGTGAAATATTTAGAGAATAAGTTGCAGATATCAGATCCATTTTCAGCTTTTTCGTCTTTGAACATCATGGTATTCGGAACGCCATGGGATTTGGAGTTTGACTTAATGTAATTCCATATTTTTTTTGGGTCGGAGGATATATCATGTTCTATTTTAAGTAAGTATTTATTATGGCATTCCCAGTTAAGTTTTTTGTGACGTGATCTTAGTAGAGAGAAAGTGGCATAGTCAGAAGGGTTTTTATATGTCTTGAACTTTTTAAAGTATTTATATTTTTCTGTTGTTAATTTGATAAGGGCAGAGTTATACCATGGCGGGTATTTCGAATTCCTACATAATTTCATAGGAATATGGGCGTCTATAAGATGATTTAATTGTGAGTAGAATTTATTTAATGCTGCGTTCACGTCACCAAACGAAAGTAGCTCGTGCCAGTTTACCTGGTCGAGAGATGTGTTGATTTGGTCGTAATCACCGCGCTTATAGATGTAAGCCCTTCTAGGCTCTTCCACTAGTGGAGCGGGTTCAGAGAATAAAACTTCCATTATTAAGGAGGTGTGATGAGGGTCTTCTAAAATTAATGGTTCATCACAAGCAGAGACCGGTACCAGGTCATTACATAGAACGAGGTCAAGAAAGTGACCGTTGGTATTTGGAATTCCATTACATTGATGCAATCCCGAAAAATGCATGCAGTCAATAAATGATGTGCTAACAGGCGATAGGCGATCACTGGGTATAAATGACGTATTATTGAGAGACTTATTCCATGAAATGTCAGTGAGGTTAAAGTCACCTAGGATAATGAATTTGTCTGTGGGGAATTGCAACGTAAGTGCTGAAATTTGTGTGAGGAAGCTTTCCATATTTTCACGATATGTTGGTCCTTTAGGGAGGTAAACACAACATATGTGGAGATTTGTGTGTTTGGATCCCCTGGATTCTAATGTTATCCAGACGTCCTCAGCTTGTGAGTGCCACCCTGGGCGCTCGCGAGGTACCAGCTCACGACGAACAGCGACTAAGACACCCCCGCCCAAGCGTTGGCCCGTGCGAGTGTAGTCCCGATCTCGGCGGTGTACATCGTAGCGATCATCAAATAGCTCTTCGTTGCGGATGCCATCAACGAGCCATGATTCAGACAGAGCGATAACATCATATTCGTTGGACCGAACAGCCACCAATAACTTGTCAGTTTTAGTGCGTAACCCTCTCACATTTTGGTAATAGATATTTAAAGACATTGGTTAAACCGTGCGAATCTATGATTAAGTGCGGAATTGAAGTGAATTTGTGTCGATGTTCGAATTTTATTATTGACGGATTTATGTTTATTTTTATGAAATTCCCAAAGAATTTTACAAAAAATGCTAGAAAATTGTACAAAAGCTAAAAAGTGTGTTAGAATGAATGGAACTAAGAAATGTATTAGAGTGAATAGATCCATAGGGTAGGCGTGGGGGATAAGGGAGGGAAGGGTACATTCTAAGTGAGATGAAAATATAAAAATAATTAAAATGAAATTAGTATAAAGAAATGTAGTAATTTTAAAAGGCCTTATCTGGAGGCTTGGCTCAGCTGAGAACTTTCTGCATCTACTCTGTTGGGTCCTGTGGCTGGAGGCTCGCGGTCCATTTTCTTCAAATCTGCTTCCTTTGAGATAATGATGGGTGCTGACGTCGTATTTCGTCGAGCGTAAATTAGGCAGTTTTTTGTCCAGACGAATCTATAACCTTTTTCTTTGGCGAGAAGCCTTGCGCGGTAGAATAGATGTTTATTCATGCTCGTGAGATGGTCACCTATGTAGACATTTTGCGGGGATCCCGTAAATCCTAGTTCCGTTGACGTGATCCCTTTGCGGTCTTTTACCGCCTGCAGAAGTTGGTTTTTTAAGCTTCGGCTGGTTAATTTTACAATCACAGGTTTTAGTGGCTTAGTCTTCCCAGTCTCGCCGCCTCTGGGAGCAACTCTCGTTATGAACTCCACGTCCCTTTCACCTAGACTCATATTGCTCAGACTGGCGATTTTTGAAATGAGGGTTATTAAATTTTCACCTTTTTTTTCAGGGATACCCCTTATTTCGAGGTTTTGAAGTCTTGCCCATTGGTCTTTTTTATTTGTTTCTTCAATTATGTTGCGTACTTCCGTTCTCAGGTTATACAAACCCCAAGAACCCGGGCACCCCTGCTAAGTCACCAAACGTAGCAATCCACTTGGAGTGACCTATGGCAGAGGTGTTGGTTATCCAATAAATTGTTCCCGGGGCGGCAATATCCATTCCCGCCTTCCAAATTGAAATGTATGTATAACATCAAATGTGTTAGGGGGCATACATTAATTACGTGAGCTCAAAAGGGGGGGGGGGGGGGTCCAGTAAAATTTCACGTTACTTGAAAAGAGTACACGAAGTGGCCCAAATTTCTCTCACCAAGGGGGGAGGGTCCTAAATTGGAAGAAAAACTGCTCACGTAAATAATGCATGCCCCCTTATTTAATAACAATAAAGAAGCTCTATCTTTTAAAGTATATCTTGTAATGCTGAGCATCTTAATAACACTCCTATCCCATATTCACACAAAATAGAGTCATAGATACCTTGATACACACGGAGATACAAGATTCACGTGTATGTATGGGTAATGAGATTAGTACTGGGCGTTGACGATAATTCTATCCAACGCCAACGTCGTTATCGTTGGCAATTTTCAACTGTTGAAAATAGCTGTTGAAAATAACGTCGACGTTGACGCAACTATAATAGGAGATCGACACGATACTAACAAAAAATATATCGAAATCGTATTAAGGAATCCCTTTTAACGGGTGGTTCCCCGAATCATTGATGTATTATTAATTATTATTATCTCTACGCCCCACGCCCCACACACGTAATAATAATCCTATAATAACGTTGAAAGTTGAAACTGTTGGAAGACGTTGGTTTCGGTGTTGAAAATATTATCCTGTTGAAGATATTTTTTGCTAGTCACTGATAAATTCGCTTGTTGCTTGGCGCTACGTATCGGCCGTATTGGACGGGAAAATAAAAAAAAAAGTGCAGTAGGTACGTACATTACCAAAAGACCATGTCTAATTGGGTATAATATCGTTCACGAAGTGTGATCTCTTGACCCTTTTGACTTATCATTCCAACACTGTTGAAAACAATAGGTTCAAAATCGGACGGTCGTTGATAATTATCAATAGGTTATTTTTTGCTTGTCGTTGATAAATTTGATTGTTCCCTGGCGCTGCGTATCGGCCGTATTGGATGGGAAAATAAATAAAAACGTGCAGTAGGTACGTACATAACCAAAAGACCATTTAAAATATCGAGTAATGTTGTTCACGAAGTACAAACTCTTAACCCTTTTTATTTATTAGGCAGTGGAATCGTTGACTGCGTTGAATAATATTCGCATGTAGGTATTATATTTCAACTGTTGGCGCTAATTATTTTCAACAGCGTTGGACGTTGAAATAATATAACTATTGTTTCCAACGGCTAGTTATATTTTAATACAGTACTACTTGAGATAGGAGTATGTAGGCAAGACTACTGACAGTAGTTTACAGTATACCCGCGATCACACGCTTAAAATAAATCAGCCGCGTTCCTCCCACGTGGCTAGTGGCTAGTGGCCAGTTGCTAATACCCCCGCGACTGTTACCTGGCAGGTGTATAGAGCTTCTGCTTCAAATTGATTTCAGACAATTTGTTATACTTTCAGTACGGAGTACGAGAAGCCGCTGATCGCTGATGTATTTCATTTTCACTGGGGGTGGTAAGTGGTTGAGGAACTACTGGCTACTGACAAATACACCCACACACGTAAATACTACAACTCTGACAAATTGATATTATGAATAACGAATTATCAGTATCAATAATATAAATATATTAGATCCGACATTGTTCTGCGGAACCGTTGATAAATTCCATAAAATTACCACAAATCTTTTGCCATCAGAATCATTGGATTTTACATAATTAATTTTAACTACTCGAGAACTTTGAAAAAACAAAACCCACAAGCCAAGAATATCTATACCTATTTGATTTTCGAAATTTTATTCTTTATTATTGAACTATTCAGCAATTCCAGAGGTTATAGTTATATTATAACAGATCCCAGAGAGGGGCTGGTGAAACAGTAATGTCGTGACAAATAAAATATTAAAGCAAAATTACGGCTGTGCGCAAGTGGTTTTGTGGTAGATAGCTACTGCAGTTATATGCACCCAATTATAAATTAATGCAATATGCTGGCACTATGGTTATATTATTAATTTTACCACTCTAACGTTGCGTTTTATTTTATGAGGTTGTTAGAATAAGACCGCTGTTCCCATTTGCATATTATCTTCCACCGACGCATTCATAAATTTTTAACAAGTGGAATACAATATAACTTAGATTGCAACGATTCATATTTCGTATTGAATAATAAAACGATGAATTATCACGATGATTAATAACCTGTGTCTCGTCAGCAGGTACCAGAATGAAGGATTGAATGATGACTGTATTTCAGTGGTTTTCTGTACTTTGCTAAGGAACGACCTGTCAACATTTCAAATCATTATCGATCATTTATAATGTTTCTTATTTGGATAGTTTGAGAATAATAATGCAATATTTGAACAGTTGTAATTTATTCTGTTGTGTTAACAGGGAGAAAAGTGTACTTTTTTTATAAATAACTAGCTGACACAGCAAACATTGTTCTGCCATATAAATAATTTGTAGTGAATATTTTGGTTGTTAAGTAAAAAAATAACGAATGTATTGTAAGTGTGTGGGGATGGGATCTATGACAGAAAGAGGAATGGAGCGCTGTAAACGATGACCGTGGATAAAAATCAAAAAAACACCAACCATTCAATTTCTCAATTCAATGTATTTCATTAGAGTAACGGACATATTCATTGTTTGATTTTAAAGTTAAATTTAAAGTGAAAAAATAGGAACAAATTTTCTTATCCTAAAGTAGGAAAGCGAAATAAATAAAATCAATATTAAAAATGGGAAGGTTTTTTTTAAATTTATTTATTTGTTGGCTCGCCAACAGAATATATCACACATAATTATTACATCAGTTAACAATTTTAATATGGTTACAGTGATAATTCCAATGAGAGGTGAGCACACCATTCATCACAACATTCTTAATTAGTTGTAATACATAGGTAATAATAAATTAAAGTACATACATAAAACAAGAAGAATCAATAATTACAAAATATATTCACACATGAACATATACATACATTTATACACATTTTATAGGTTTAGCTGAGGAGATCATCAGGGATATGTAAGTATAATTTTCTTTTGAAGGTATCAATTTTGATTTTTATCAATTTTTTATCAATTTTATCAAGTTTGAAAATACATCTAAGCCTTCATGTTTGCAATATTTATTGTATAACCGAGTCATTCTCAAGGTTGGTTTGAAGAAACTTGTATTAATAGGGTAAGTATCGATCCAAAAGGTTTCAAGGTTTCTCGTGAATTTCGGCCTTATATTAAGATTAATTTGATTAATTAAATATGAATCATACATGTTGTTTATGATTTTAAACAGGGAGATCAAATCTGAAATGTGCCTTCTTTTGACGAGTGAGACTTCTCTAAAGGTGGGGGTAGGAGGGTGAAAATTTGGGGTGACAGTTATTGTAACCCCAAAAAAAATTGTAAAAAAACAGTTTTTTTTAATGGATCTCGATAGACACGCTAATCACCTAGCGGTATGAAATATACTTTGCGACCTATTCTCATACGTATCAAATTTATACATGAAAAATTTATCTAATATTAATAAATTTATGTATTTTATAACGTATCAAAAAAATGCGTTAAAAAATTCATAAAAATCGGTAGAGCCGTTTCGGAGGAGTGCGACCACAAACATCGTGACACGAGATTTTTATATACATACGAGTAGAAGTTAAGTTAACCCTTCAATGAATGAGTTTTTTTTTAGATTTTTTATTTTTTTTTGCGCATTGTACTTAATAATAATAATAATAAGCCTTTTTATTCTGGACTTCTGTTAGGTATGTATTAGACATGATCTTATTTGTTATAGTATATCCCGAAGCTCAGTTTGCCTCTTGGCATAGGCCTCCTCTAACATTTTCCATTGGGACCTGTCACGCGCTACTCTTCTCCATTGATGTCCAGCAGTGAGTTTTAGGTCATCTTCCCATCTTATGTGTTGACGTCCTCTACTTCTCTTGCCATCTCTGGGATACCAGTCAGTGACATTTTTGCACCATTTCTCTTGTGGATCGCGTATCATGTGTCCTGTCCATCTCCACTTTTGTTGGTCTATTCGGGTAACTACATCGGCTTACTTTCGATTGTACTTATACATTATTAAATAATAATAATAATGGTCTTCATTCCAGGATTTGGGAAGTAAGTGCAATCCTACACAACCCAAATAGAGTTTAAGTATATATAGTAAAAACATTGGTATTTATAAATAAGAGTAAAGAATGAAAAAATTCAAAAATAAGAATAAATCGAATTAAAATTAGGGAAAAAAATTAAAAGATATTTTTCCATAATAACGTTTATTTTGGGAAAAACGTTATTTAATCGTAATAATATTTCGAATAATATGTCAAATTTAGATAGCAAAAATAAATAATACAATTAACTTTTTTACATTCAAAACACATTTTCTTCGTGAAATAAAGTAATTACGGCCTGATTTTAGATTTTCACGACCAAATTATTTTCGTTGATTATTTTTGGGGTGTTCCTTCTTTGGCCAACGTTTCGGATTGTGTGGATCGCGTATGCGACTTTTTCAATTCTAAGAGCTTCTTAGTTGAACTACGTTCATTAATAAGTCAGTAATTTGCATAACTAACGACATTATTCAAATAAATGCGAAGATTAACAATTAACCGAAACTTATCTGACGTTACGGAGACCGAGCTAAAATAATTGTTGACCGTAATCGCAAATATTAATAACTGACCATAGTCCATGCTAGACCTATATAATCGGTTTTCGGAAAATTTGAAACCGCACCCCATGAACCCCAGCACCCCTACTAAGCCACCAAACTTAGGGAACCGCTTGGGGCAACCTATGGCACAGGTGTTGGTTATCCAATAAATGGTTCCCGGGGGGCAGACCCATAGATACTTACCTCCAAAATTGTTTTTGGCGATTCAATAGTTCAGGAAAATATCGAAATCGGAATTCACGTCCTTTTATGGGAGGGGTTTAAAAATTCTTGAGAAAAAGCTTATGGAAAGGTTGGAAAAGGTATTTGAGAATTTTTTTACTGGTTGATTTCGTAAAGGCCTAAAAAACATTAACTCCTCTTAACGCATTGTTCATTGCAATAAAACAGAAATTTAAAATTGATTTCACGAACAAAGCGACGCGGAGCCTAACGTCTGTTTCCCGCTCCGTCTGGGGGCGAACTGATAAAAAAAATGGGCGTGACAAATATGTAGTCCTTCGGTGGACGGCATAGGGTTCACTTTGAAAATCCAAATTCGTTCACTGCCATCCGTTTTGTAAAATAACATATTTTATTTGATTTTGTGAAGTTCGGGCGTAAATGTAACTTTTTTGCGACTATTATAAAAGAAACTAAATTTGCCACATTAAACATAAAACCATATCCGAAAAAGGGTTTATAAATAGGAGAGTTTGGACTTGAAAGTGTTTTTATAGACCTTATACTTTTTTTGTAGGCTTCTTATTTTAATAAAGACTTATAAAAAAATGACCGATATTTTAAGGACCAAGATATGTTCTACACGCAGTATTTAATTGAAGCATCTATATTACTTCTAAGCGATCAAATTTTCAAAACAAAAACATTTGATTTTGTATGATTTTGCTTTATTTGGTATGGTTTCATCTTAACCACAATTTTTACGTTTTTCGTGAAAAAATGGTAGTTGTTATACATACGCGTAAGTTATTGATTACTGATAGAACTTACAATATTTTTGTTCGACAAATTTGTTGCTTTCAACGTTTGTATTTTATGTTTTTACATTTTGTTCCGAGCTATTTCTGCTGAAGCGTGGAAATTTCTTAGAATCGTGTTCACTCTATTCCCTTTATTGGAAAACCATTACTGTTTATATTTCATCTGATAAACGTTCCGTACGACTAAATTATCCATACATTGATAGCTCTCTTCAATTTACACAAAAGACAATATATGAACCTTCGAGTGTAACGATTTGAATGTTTCCCAGCAAAGCATTCATTCCTTCTTCAATAAACGCGATTGTTGTTTAATTTTATTACTCAGCTTGGCGTTACATCGGTGTTATTAACGTTTTGAACCTCTTCATGGGAAACACTATAATAGTTTTTGAAATTTACGGCCACGTGTAATGGAATTCGTATTATCAATGTTGTAGTTATTTTCATAAGTTATGGTGTTTCAGCTGGGTTGTCGTAGACTTCCAGGCTCTATCTCGTACTGCGCATTGTCTGCAGATGATAACAACAAATTTCTGGTACATCTGCAAAAACGGTACCTATTACTCCCGGGGTAACCATGGAATTGTGTATTAATCATTTTGCCGTTACATATTATTAATTACTCATCATCATCACTATTGGCTCCACAACCCCTGGTGGGTCTTGGCCTCCACAAGAGTCTTCCTCAACTCATCTCGGTTTTGTGCCAGCTCTCTCCGGTTTAGAAGCTCCAAGATAGATATGTCTTTGAGGACGTTGTCGCTTCATCTTAGTCTTGGTCTTCCCAGGCTCCTTCGCCCTATTGGTCTTGAGTTAGCAGGGACTTTGGTGCTTGATGCTCGGTCATTCTCTCCACATGACCCAGACACCGAAGTCTTCCCAATTTTATAAATTTTGCGACGTTTAGCTCCTTAAACAAAGTATAGAGCTCATTGTTATTAATTACTACCATTGATTAAAGTAAGTTTCTCTCGAAAATACTTGTGTAAATAAAAAAAAACCCTTTCTTAAAGCCACTGCATACATAAATTTGTTGTTTCCTGTTTAGTGCTTATTTGGGATTCTTTTGCAAGATTTTTTTGAAAACTTTACTGATGTGTGGAAGACACCCGATTTCAGCACCCAGGGTTATTTTGTTGGATAACCCAGAATAGACGCAATATACATAAGTAATATGCACATCTGTTCCCAACTGATGATGTGACATTGAACACAATACTTAATATTTATGAGCTTTTTGAAGTAAAACTTCTTTACGCACGCTTGACTTGGGGAGTAAGCTGGTGAATGCGTGACGAGAGCGTTATGAAAAGTGTGATAGGGCGAGGCGAACGGTCGGGCGAGGCGAACGGAAGTTTAGAGGGAGATATAAGTTAGTGAAGTTACTTCAGTCGTATGGTCTAAAGCATACTAGTTTTTTTTTTACATTAACTCCACACAGGAGTCCCTGAGGAAATTAATTTCCCTCAGGGCCTATGTCATCTGAGATGTTGTGTGGAGGGTCTTTTTGAGAAGAGGATGGAATGAACATTGGTCTTGGAGAGACCCATGTTGTAAGAAGGAGGAAATACAGAGGCCGGCAAATCGTTCTACAGCCGAACTGTTGAACACAAGAACGAGTCGAAGAAGTGACCCGTTCTCATGTGACAAATGTCAACCGTGCACGCGTTTGGCGTGTTTCCCGACTATGCACCGGTGCCGAAGGGATCAATGGCGCTAGTTCCTCGGAGCATCTTCCATTGTAATACCGGTAGAACAAGGATAGCATTCCCACCCGACGCCTGTGCTCTAAAGATTGCAATCCGTCTGTTAAGATGTGAGAATCTATCAAACGGATCGCCCGTTTTTGCACAGAGTCTAGGGTATTTTTCAGGTATTCTGGAGCTCCAGACCAGAGGTGGCTGCCAAATTCAATCGTGGGGCGCACTTGTGATTTGTACAGGAATAGCAGTTGTGTAAAGTATCTGCGGGCCCTGTACAGTACGCCCATAGTACGTCTGATGATAACAACAAATTTCTGCTCCATATGAAGGGTTGGCGGAAGAAACAAGCTAAAAATATCTGGTTTTGAGAAAAAACGATTTTTAATTCCAAAACCGTTTTTAAATGAAATGAGAATCTTTTTTTGGTGCATTATGATAATTTCATTATTTTTGGTTTGCCGTTTAAAATTATATAAACAATTTTTAACCTAAAACTATATGAGGATCTAATATTCTTTCTACAGTTCTTGAGGAACAAATATTATGTGTTTCTTTATTTGCTAAAGAAACCTGCTAAAGCAGTGCTATCTCATACAAAGTTTTTTTTTTACATTATTATATATTATTCCAATAAGGGTTTTTCATCGTAGTAAAAAAAACTCAAAATTTTTTTAATTAAAAATCTCAAAAAATGCAATTGTTAAGAAATATAATTCGCCCAAAAATAAACGACATACAATAGTTAAGAAATATACTAAAATAAATAAAAATTATCTTCTTCTTACACAGTAAAACTTATTTTGTGGCACCATTTTAATTCGAAATCAATAGAATACTATATTTTTGAATGTAGCTATTACTTTGTGGTTATCCATTATAGAAAAATGAAACAATATAACTTTGTATAAACCACTTATATAATTTGCAAATCCGACCGGTTTCGGAACAAACGTTCCTTCGTCAGGGAAAGCTTATACTAATTTGACAGTTTAGAACAATGTTTTATTATGGTAGGGGTGGAGCCGTTGTTAGTTAATAATGTAGATTGGGTGGGTAGGTATTAGTGTAGAGTGGGTGGGTAGGGGAACAAATCCATGATTGGGCTATATGACAATATTTTTTGTTTGTTGATAATAGATTCATTATTTTTAAGGGATTTTTTAATTTCCAAAGCTTCTAAGTTATCTAAACGTTTTCCTTTATGATTAATATGAAGAATATTTATCCCTGTGTTTTTTTCAAAACTATGGTTATTTTCAATGATATGGTTAGCGAACTCAGAAAAATTGATTCTTTTAATTTTTAATTTTGAAATCAGAATCAAAGAACATTTAAGGTGTCTTAATAATAATAATTTTTCTGAGTTCGCTAACCATATCATTGAAAATAACCATAGTTTTGAAAAAAACACAGGGATAAATATTCTTCATATTAATCATAAAGGAAAACGTTTAGATAACTTAGAAGCTTTGGAAATTAAAAAATCCCTTAAAAGTAATGAATCTATTATCAACAAACAAAAAATATTGTCATATAGCCCAATCATGGATTTGTTCCCCTACCCACCCACTCTACACTAATACCTACCCACCCAATCTACATTATTAACTAGCAACGGCTCCACCCCTACCATAATAAAACATTGTTCTAAACTGTCAAATTAGTATAAGCTTTCCCTGACGAAGGAACGTTTGTTCCGAAACCGGTCGGATTTGCAAATTATATAAGTGGTATAAACAAAGTTATATTGTTTCATTTTTCTAATAGAATACTACTTCATGAGCAACGCTCACTTCTTCAGGGTAAACTTAAAACTTTGATTTAAGTAAACCCTGAAGAAGTGAGCGTTGCTAATGAAACTTGTCGGTCTTTGTAAACATTAAAAGTGTTAAAAACTAAGTATTCTATTAATTTCGATCAAAAATTATCATTACAGAAAAGTGTTTGTAAATTTTTTTTCTGTCCTCTGTACAACATTGACCTTTGTATTTATCCTTGGTTTTATTGTAATGTTCTGGAAAAGTAAAAAAAGAATTATCAATTTTATAAAATTTTAATTGAGTAAGATAAGAAAACGACATTGAAATAATTAAACAAAGAGTGTTTGCTAAGTGCTAGATATTTTTAAAATTTTCATACTAACAGGTGAAATTAAAGTAATATTGCGATCCGGTTTGACGTGTTCATAATACTACAACGCACGAACTCTGAATGTTTCTTTCTAGTACCACATTGACATTTCTTTTTTTTTAATATTAACTCCTCATGGTCTGTCATCTTTGGGAATGCAGTGCGGGGGGCCTTCCTTTCCCATCCATTCCGCCACTAAGGCCTGGACGAACCTTACCCAAACGTAGCGAACCACTAGAGGTGACCTATTGCAGAGGTGTTGGTTATCCAATGAATGGTTGCCGGGGCGGTGGTACCCACACTCGCCTCCCAAATTAAACGTTTATTCAACGCTTAAACCAAGACTTTATTCTATCCCTCGTGGGCTGAGTGAGTTTCATCACATGATTATTTAATTTTTCACTACTATAAACCGCTCTTACCTTCAAGATGGTATATATAACTTAATTTTGTAAAAATCATGACAACGCATGCGTCTTCCGCCAACCTTTCATATACATATGCAAAAAAAGGTAACTATTACTCGCGAGCAGAGCCACGGAAATATAAATTGAAATTTTAAATATCATCATTTTGCGCAACATATCATTAATTACTACGATTGATTAAACTAAGAGTTTCTCTCAAAAATACCTTAGCCCTTTCTTTAAGTCATTGTAAACATATGTTGTTTCCTAAATGGTTTTATCTTTTAGGTTTTATTAATTAGTTTTTTTAAGGCTTTCACTACAATTTTTTTTTGATGACCTTCTGTAAACTTTACTATTTATTTATTTATTTGATTTATTTGATGCAATATTATTTACATTTTTTACATAATTCAATGATGTTGGCCTCACTGGGTGGTTTACCCGTGCTGAGGCCTCCATTTCATATACAAAATTATACACAATACATATAAATATATATATACATAATATTGGTGAAAAAAAGGAAAAAAGTAAATAAAAAACATACGATTAAGATAAATTAAACTTAAAAATTAGAGATTTAGAATTAACGTAAAATTAAGAATAAATAATATTATATAAGGTTAAAAACGATATTTTTAATACGTATTGTGTGTTTGTGGGTGATTGTGTTTTATATTGGTTTTGTGTGTTACTTATATGTTTTGTTATTTTATGCTATGATATTTTGGTAGTATTGTCTATTTTGGTCTTTAATCCATTTTGTAATTTTGTGTCGGAATTTATTTTTGTTTTCCTCAATTTTATTTTCAAGTGTTAGACTGTTGAATGCTTTTATAGCGTGATATTGGTAATGTCTTTGTCCAAAGCTTGTATTTACCGTCGGAGTTTTTAAGTTTTCTTTGTATGCTTGTCTAACTGGTCTGTTTGTGATATTTTGTGTTTGTTGAAGGTTGTTTTTTTGGTCAAAAATGTAATTTAGTAGCGATTTAACATATAATTGTCGTATGTCTAGTACGTCACAACGGTTGAATATTTGGTCTGTATCAGTAAGTCTATGTTTTTTAAGTATTACCTTTAAGATCGTTTTCTGCGCAATTTCCAGGTGTTCGATAGCTGAGTTTGTTGCTCCTCCCCAAGCAATTATTCCATATTCTATTATAGACTGACATAGAGCAAAATATATTGTTTTCATTTGTTGTATTTTGTATATGTTTCTTATGTTTAGGAAAATGTGTATCGTTTTGAGGAGTTTATTTGTGACTTGTTGGATGTGATGTGACCATCTAAGGTTATGGTCAATTATGATTCCTAGATACTTTATTTGTTCTTTTTTTTCTAGAGGAGGGCAAACGCAAATGTTGGTGTTTAAACATTCGTGTATTTTTATGGTGTTTGTGTTATTTTTTGGCTGTCCTGTGCTATTTATACTGTACGTTGTGAATTTTGTTTTCGATATGTTCAGTGTAAGTATGTTTGAGTCTAGCCATGATTTCACTCGCGTGATTCCTAAATTCGCTATGTTGTATGCATTTTTCCAATCCTTAGATTTAAAGAGTAAAACTGTGTCGTCTGCATAACTAACTATTTCACCGTCTATTTTCATGCTGCAAAGTTCATTAATGTAAATAGTGAAAAGAACGGGCCCTAGTATGCTTCCTTGTGGAACTCCATATGTAATTGGCAGTGGCTTGCTAATATGGTTGTTAATTTTTACTTGCTGTGTTCTGTTACTCATATAACTTTTTAATAGTTGGAGTTCCTTGCCTTTGATGCCTATGTTTTCTAATTTTTTAAAAAGCGTTTGGTGGCAGATTGAATCGAAAGCTTTAGCTAAATCTAGGTATATCGCTATGCATTTATACCCTTGATCTAAATTGCTATGTATATAGTCTATTGTACACGCCAAAGCTTCTTTTGTGCCTATTTTTTCTCTAAATCCATATTGTTTTTCCGAGATTAATTTATTTTCTTCCAGGTATATTATAATTTGGTTTTTTATTACTCTTTCGAAAATTTTTGAAAGCGAGTTTAACAAAGTGATAGGTCTATAGTTAGTTATTTGCATTTTGTCTCCGGATTTGTAAATAGGGATCACCAGTCCTTTTTTAAGAGTACTAGGGAAGCAGGAGTGTGTTATACTTAGATTGATTAAGTGTGTTATGGGTTTTAAAATTTCTGTTTTTATTATCTTAATGCAATCCGTCGTTATCTCATCTAATCCAGGAGCAATACGGTTTTTTAATGTGTTTATTATTTTGTCAATTTCCTCTTCCGAAGTTGTTTTTATTGCAAATCTGTGTTGTGTCGGTTGTGTATTGATGTTTGAACTGTTTGTTTGTGTTGTCGTGTTTGTGTTGAGAATTTTACGGTTCGCTAAGACTTTTCCTATACTTGCGAAGAAGTTATTTACATGATTTGCTATAGTTTCTTTATTTGTATTGGCGTCTACTTTTTTTGAGTTAATGTTTAGATGTTCGATTGTATTTTCTTGTTTGAATTTTTGTGTGTATGTAACTTCTTTTAATATTTTCCATATTTCCTTTGGGTTATTGTTTTCTTCTTTTTTAAGTTTTTCTCTAAAATACAACTCCTTAGCTACTCTAATAATTTTCGTGCAGATGTTTCTATATCTTTTGTAGTAATTAAGTTGTTGTATGTCATATGGCGTATGTTTAATTTGTTTTGAATTCTGTCTCGTTTACGAATACAGTTTAATATTCCCTGCGTTATCCATAGTTTATTTTTTTTTGCTTTGTGCGTAAGTTTTACTTGTTTTAGAGTAGTGTTATTATTTATTTCTTGCGCTAAAATTGTTGTAAATTTGTCCCAGGCCTCTTCGACCTTCTCTCTATTTGGTATATTGTACTCCAGTCTATTTTTTTGAGTTTTTCTTTTAAGTTTGTGTAGTCAATTATTTTTTTTGTGAATATTTTATGTTGGTTAGGTTTTGTGTTTTCGGTATCTATTGCTATCATATTCATGTAGTGATCTGTAATAGTGCTTTCAAGTACTATGGTTTTGGTTTTTAGTTTTGTTTTGATCATTATATGATCTATACAACTTTTTGTGTTGTGTGTGACTCGTATTGGAACATTTATCGTTGGCTCCAGTCAATGCTGTGCTAATATTGTTAGGTATTCTAAGTTTTGTGGGTGTCCGTTTTGTAGAGTGTTTATGTTTAGGTCTCCAATGACGATGATATTTTTGTATTTGTTGAGATCATTTAATGTATTATTAAATGCAGTTAGGAAATTTGTAATATTGTTTTTGGATGGAGATCTGTACATTGCAAGAATACACGTTTCTTTTTCATATGTTATTTGTATGCAGTTGGAGTCTACGATATGTATTTCTTGGATGAATGTGTTTATTTTATCATTAGTGTATACGACTATGCCATCATTTTGATTTTTGTGTTTTTTTGTGTGGTGTGTGTTGTAGTGTTCAATTGTTTTTGGAATATATTTTTCATTCAACCAGCATTCTGTCAGCACAATTATATCGAAGTTATTATCTAGTTGTTCTAGGTACATAGTGAATTCATCAAAATTTTTATTAATCGATCTGATGTTTTGGTGCAATATTTTGATTTTATTTTTTTCTTTTGTGAATTTGGTCCATAGATTAATGTCGTTTGTACTTATACAGTAGTGTTGGTTGTCCGAGTCTATATGTTCCATGTTTTCAGCCATGTTGGTGAGTATTTGAGTAAGTGTGTAATATAAGCATTAAATTAATTAAAATTAAATTGAGTCAATGAACAAAGATAAATTTAGGGAATGTAAATGATAGATTATATGTTTTATAAAAGGAAAAATAATTTCATTAGATATAGGAATAAATAGAAATGTAGAAATTGAAAATTTTAAAAGGATTGCAAACTTAGAGTGATTGGAAGGCTTATAATAAGACATTAAAAATTTATGGATGAAGTTGGTTGAAATAAGTGAAGGTACTGAAACGATTAGGAGAATAAATACTAAGATGACAAATAAAATTGAAATATTACGATTTTTAAAATATAAGAAACGATTATAATAGTTTGGAGTAAAAAAACAAATTGAGCAATAAAATTTTTTGTTAAAATAAATAAAATAATTTAGGTAATAAAAACAATTTGAACAATAAGATTTTTTGGTAAAGTAGTTAAAATAATTTGGGTAGTAAAAACATTTAGAACAATAAAATTTGATGTTAAAATAATTTGGGTAATAAATACATGTAGTATAATAACATTTGAATGTAAAATACTTGGTATAAAAAGGTAATTTAGATAAATAGGTGTAAATAAGATCATGAAAGTTAATTTGAGAAATGAGAATTTTAGGGCAATCACATAATTGCAAAATTTTAAGAATTAAAATAAGTAAAATTAAGTGTAGTAAGTTAATATAGATAAGTATAGAAAATATAATTAAATGATCAATATGATTTACAATTTTAGTTAAATATTGTATGTAGATTGAATAAGCTTTTCTAATTGAACAAAGTAAATTATTTTTATCGAGTAAAATTGTATAATATAAGTTTATAATAAAAGTGTAATAGAGGTGTATAATATAATATATGATAAAAGTGTATAATATGAGTATTAAAAGAATTAAAATTAAATTGAGTAAATGAAAAGAGATAGATTTAGGAAATATAGATAATAGATCAGTTCGATTAATGATTTGGATAAATGTTATCGGTACTAAATTATTTAAAATAACTACAATAACTAAGAGAATTAAGAATAGTGCAATTTGAAGAGAGAATAGGTTATTTTGTACAATTTTTTTATAGAATTTAGAATTTGAGGTTCTATAGTTAGTTTTAGCATCCATTTTTACATATCAAGTTTAAGTACAGTTTGACACCCGTAACCATCGGTTGAAACTATTTTTAGATAATTGGTAGTATTATAGTACTTATTGACTTTTTAGATAACTGACAACCGGTGGTGCGAGTGCCATGTACCGTCTAGATAAGTTTATTTAGATCGTCTGAATGCTTAACATAGATTATTTTTTCATTTGGTGATTTACGGACCAGTATTTTGTTTTCCCTAAACCAGACATACATATACTTAGTTTCTTTTGCTTTCTGTTTAGTTTTCCAGAGTAGTTCTTTAAAGTATGGACAAATGATTTCTCCTATGTAGATTTTTTCGCTGCCCAGGGTTGTCACGGTTTTAGCGTCGATATTCTTCCGCATTTTTAATATTTGGTCTCGTTTGTTGTTATCGTGGAATTTAACTTGGATTCTCGGGTAGGCTCCTGGTCGTCTGTCCTGGATACGTTTCACCTCCTTCAGGTCGTGTAGCTGAATCACCATCCCAGCTGCCGCAGCCACCTGTTGTACTAGTGAGACTGGCTGCTCCTCATTTGATTGTGGGATTCCACATATTTCTATGCAATCTTCTTTCGAGGCTTGTTCTAGTTCCGCGATTCTAACTTCAAAGCTTTTTATAATCTTGTTTTTATCATTTACTTCTCTCCGAAGCATCTCAACTTCAGATACCAGCTTGGTAATATTTTCTATTTTAATATTTATATCATCATATTGGTTACTAATGAAATTACGTGAGTTTCGAGATTCAGCATTTTCTTCGTCCATTTTCTTGAAGAATTCTTTTTTCATTTCTTCAAATTTATTGTTGACAGCTGTTAAGACAATGTCAAGAATCTCTTTTTGTTCTGGGAGTAAAGATTTCAGCTTCAGATCACTCTGGTTTGTATTTTTGCTTCTTGTTTGTTTATCCATTATTAGAGAAAAATTATTAAATTGAGTGGATAAATAACAGTTATTTAATTTGAATTTGAATTGTACTTATAAACAATATCACTTTTTCTTTGGCTTGGTTAGTTTTGATTTTGTTTTGTATAATGGGAGTAAAACCTTATGGTTTTGACTGTACATAAGACACTTAAAACACAGAACTAAAATACTAGCAGCAGTTAGTGCACTTATTCAATGATTTCTGTCACTTTTTATGTATTTTTTTATTAATTTTGCGGGAGTAAACAAAACAGACAGTTGTCACTTCGAAGTATTATTGTTGTCTACTAATATGTGAAAGATACCTGATTTCAGCACCGAGAGTTATTTTCTGAGACAACCTAATACATAAGTAATACGAACATCTCTACCCATCGGCTGATATGATATTGAACACAAATTACCTTTTTAACGGTTTTCATTGCGCCACGGAGTTTTCGTTAATTTTCTTATCCGCTCCGTAGAAAAACATCTTCGAACACTTTAATATGCTAATTACATCAGTATGCAGTAGAGTAGCTCTAATTTCAATAAAACTTTTAAAATATATTGCAGCCCCTATATTTTATCGCAAAAGTCCTCACATCACAACAGTCAACCATTTGAGTCATCCCACACACTTCGGCTAAAACGTTCCGTCAATTATTTGTCAAACGACTTAAAGAAACTAACCTTGCTTATAACATGGCTGAATATATTAGCTACGAGTATAGCGGGTACCTAGTCCCGACCTACCTGAGGGCAACACACAATACTCCCCCATAGGTGATATGTGTCCCGGGACCAATTGACCCCGCACCCACTCGTGTAAACCTGTCAATTATTGCCGGTGCAGGGACGGATCGATACTAAAGTCAACGTGTCTTCTACGTGGACGCGTTTTGCTCTAAAGAAAATTCCATGGTTGTTTCTTGTCAATCGCCGTACAACCGTGTCACCGTACAGCAATATAAAAAGTTAATTTCTACCGATGTATAACATATTTCTCTTGAACTAAAAAAAGGCTTATTTTTTAAGATAACATCTACTCGTATACATTTGTAAAGCTGAAACAGTAATGATATGATATTGCCTCGATAGAAAAAAAATCGCAAAGTATGCTTCGAAAATTATTATAAACACTTTTTGTTCTGTTACTTAACATGTTACGGGTTGAAAAATTTCACAGTGTATCTTATGCAATATAAGCATTCGTCGAGAGATTTTTGCTCTATTTTAAACGAGTTTCACGATTCTCGCTTAATTATTATCGTCTTTAAATTTTAGCGCTCCCTCTAACATTCGTTTATACATATCTCCCTTTCAAACCATTTTCTTCTTCTTTTTGAACGCTTGGATACTTAAGAGGGAATAACCAGAGAAAACCGGAAATATGTCATTTTTAAATCAAATTTTAGACGCATTAACTCTTTTCCACAAAAAAAGTATAAATTGATTTCAAAAGATTGTTCTTTTACCTAGTAAAGCTATGTTTCAAATTTTGAGAAAATATGTTTTTTTAGTACAATAAGGTTTTACCGTAGATCGTTGGCAGATTTGTTAAATTTTCAAAATAAATTTTGTATTATACAACACCCATTTCAAATCATATAATCATGCAGTAAAATAAATTAATTATCTCAGAATTTTAATTTTATTTAAAAAAAAATCATTTAAAAAAAGATCCGCGCACGTATTTTGTTATGAAAATAATTCAGTTTGTCTATTTATTTACGATCTTACAAACTAATAAATTTAAGATTTTTTTTGCATCCATATTTTGCTTAGACATTTTTGAAAAATTATAATTACTTATGATCAAAAAATAATTACAAAAACTATATAATTTTACTAGTTTTATCATCACGCCTTTCAGCACTTTTGAATGTAGGTATAAATTAAGGCAAATTTTGAATGAAATAAAATCTATATTGAGTTAATATTTTAAAAAGCTGGTACGGAGAATAGTTAATCTTTCTCATTGGAACCGCCCTGTATGATCGTAAGAATATCTTCAGACAAAATTTGGATTCTCAGCCGCTGGCTGGTTAAAGGTCTTTAAGAAGTTAATCTTCTACTGCCCTCTAATACCTGATTTTGGCTACCGTCAGAGCAGTCACCACTCAACAGAACACAGCTCTAAAGAACTGCACTTGTGCATAATGTGCATGCAAGTCACATTAGTTTTATAAAGTCGTGGAGTGCGGCAAATGCCTCTACTATGTCTTCCGTAGTTATAATACATTTGTGATCTTATCGGTACCGCTTCTTATGTTGTGACGAAGATATTGGAGTTTAGAGATGAAACTAGTATTTATTACAATTTTTGCTATATATTTCGGTATTTATTATTACTTTTTTTACACCGGAGGCCTTGAAGAAAGTAAATCCCCTCAGGGCCTGTGTCATCTTGGGGTTGATGTGTGAAGCGTGTTTTTAGGAAAGAAAAGAGAGGAAGTTCTGTGAAGGAAAAGGGTATGAGGGGTGGGTAGCAATCTAAATGAGGGTCAGTGTGTCCAGGAGTGACGGCTACATGAATCTATCCTACCCACTGCGGTACAAGGCGATGTTCCGAGAGAGTACGGCTGGAGAAGTCAAAGAGACTACCTCAAGGATTCTCTTCCGATCCGGCCTGCCACGCAGCTGGTAGGAAGACGCATCCGCCACCAAGACCCGGACAAACCTCATCCCATGATCCCGGGCAATTATTCCAAGTCACCAAACGTAGCGAAACACTTGGAGTGACCAATGGCAGAGGTGTTGGTTATCCAATAATGGTTCCCGAGGTAGCAGTACCCATACCCGTCTACCAAATTGAAAAAAAAAATGGTATGAAAACGCCTGTCTGCTTTCGAAGTATTAGTTTGCTTAGCGTCCTCAAAAATTTGCAATAAGAATTTGTAACCTTTGTAAATCTGTTTTCCAGGCACAATTGTATATGGGAAATGTGAACGTATTGGAAAAGTTAGCTCAATCATCACACATTTCGGAAAACACTTTTTTACAATCCTTATCACACAACTATTGTGTTCTGCAAAATCCACCCCTGTGCTTAGAAGCGCATCGCCGGTCGCAAGTCGCAAATCGCAGCCATTAGTCGGCCATCTTGTAACCTAACCTATAACGGGGATATGTTTATTGTCACTTACCGTGCTCTTGTGTCGGGAACTGGCCCTCAGTTGGGTGGTACAGGCGGGAGACACCATGCTTTCAGAACATCCCCATTAATTGGTCTGGAGACTATTCAAGTCAATTCAGTCACTCTCTACATCTACTGTTATGCCGAATTTATTCTGACGCATTAAAAGGAATGAAAGAAACACTTGTGAATTGTGAGAATATGAGTATGTTTGAATGTGCCTTTAAGCAAACAATAGACTCAGCAAGGGAATCACAAGTTAAAGATCTTTATGGCTGAAGAATGAAAATAATATACATACCTAAATGTATTGGAGGTTCTTATTCCAGATTAATAGTTTTGGGGCGCGATTTTTCTGGGTGTGAGGCATAGATTATTAAAAGTAATAATCACGGTAGAGACGACAGTATGCCGCATCACTCTGTTTTAGCACATCATTTATTGTAAGTACATTATTATTCTGTTGTTACAATTATTATAAGCAATAATTATCAGCCTGAAACACTCATCAACATTGAAAAATCTTCCGAGAAAAGATACTTGCCGCCAACGGGACTTGAACCCGTGTCCTTCTGATTGCCGGTCAGCTGCTCTTGACCACTGAGATATTTAACACTTACAATGTCTCTCTCGCAAAAATAAAGTTGGTTGTTTTCAGGTGGAAAAAATATAATAAGCAGTAATTGTTGAATGAAACACTAGTATATATTGAATTATTTGGCGGGTATTTGATAAGCCCCCATAGCTCAGTGGTCAAGAGCAGCTGACCGGCAATCAGAAGGACACGGGTTCAAGTCCCGTTGGCGGCAAGTATCTTTTCTCGGAAGATTTTTCAATGTTGATGAGTGTTTCAGGCTGATAATTATTGCTTATAATAATTGTTACCCTTTGTGCTATGCATAAAAATCTTGTCTAAACGTTAGTTTAAAAATTAAAAATAATAATTATTCTGTTGTTTATAATTATTTATTTATATTCATTTGTAAGAAACGAACACCTTATATAATACAAAGATTAAATAAGTTTATTGTACTAAAGTTGCCTTTGAGATAATTTATTGTTCTGTTGTTTATAATTAATTATTTATATGTATTTGAAAAAAGTTTAGTCTAAAGTAGTTAATTTGCTGAGCCACTAGAGAGTTCCGCAATATATGACCAATTTTATAGCCTTGGGCGAAAGGAAATTTTTAAGCATGCGGTTAGAAAATTTCCCACCCTTATTTAAAAAATAATCATTGCTCCGAATTTTAATATGTAGACATATGAACTTACGTAGGGTTACGGAGTCATTGAATGGAGCACCTACATTTGATCGTTTATCCCATGATTTTAGAATTCATAAAAAAATTAAAAAAATTGTAAATGCGTGAACTCTGCGCATTATTTACTTTAAAATTACCGAACATGTTATTGCTAATATTGCTATTGGGGTCCCTAAGAACTTTGTATTTTGTTATGATATATCGGAAAAAATGTAAGTGATGCATTAGATCGGGCATGCCAACCTGCTACCCGTAGATTGAAGATTTTTTGAGGCCCGATGTAATGTTTTCAGTTTTCTTTGTTTTGAATTTTGGTATTCATACAAAAAAAGAAAAAATCTTTCTAGCAAATTTATATTATATTTTGTGAAATTAGAACTTTCTTGTTATTAGACCTAGGACTCTCGATGGGGGTTTTGATTTATTGCTTGAAAAGTGCCAGGCGCATGACCGCATTAGGAATTTATTTTCGCAATCAATTCCATCCAGCATATTATTACATTTCTCGGAAGATCGAATGCAACTGACCTAATTTAAATAAGTGGATGGTGAGTGCAAAGGACACACGTATTCTCTTGCATAGTCAGCCTTCTAACGCTGAAGGACGCAGTTTCACTATAATAGCATTTTCGGATACCGGTAAAAATTATCCGCCATCTACCTGTATTCTGTAGATCAGTAATACTTTTGGCCCACCAAACGATTTTGGATGGGCACCCCTGCGTAAGATGACCCTTTTTCTCATACTCTTTCCCATACCCTAAATGAAATCCTAATGCTATCATCCACTATCCAAAGAAAAATCGTGGCATTGATCGTGCTACAAATGATCTTTCGCGTCTGGTCACCACGCCCATGTTTTTTGTTACCTGCGCTATCTGTCTTCCACTTCCGAGCTTTCCAGGTCCTGCTCTGCGTAATTCAATTAAAACATAAAATTAATACCTCACACTTCCACCTGTGCGCTGATCACTTTGCGAGCCCGCCCTTTCTTACAACCTGTTACCGTTGAACCGACTTCCTAACAATCTGTCAGGGCGGCTGATTGTGCGGGCGGCTCAAAGCGGAATGGCCTTCCGTGTCCGCCAATAAAAGTCATCAGGGATGAGATATGTCCCCCCGGAGCCACGTCCCGGATCCGCGTCCCGGTTGGGCGGGGCCCCATACATTACCGGGCCATGGTCGGCCGGTGACGTCGCCGCTAATTGAAAACTGAAATAATAAATCTCCTCCGCCCATGCACCGATTCCTTCCGATGCACATTCGTTAGAACTGTGACATATTGATATTGATGGCTGTTTGCTTTGGCTCGCATTCCTCGCAGTGCGCATTCAATTGCAAGTGGAAAATGAGTTACCTTCGTACACCTTCCAACCGATACATCAAGAGAAGAATTACATGGAAGTTCAAGTGCGTTAGATCATATTGTGACATGAAACGAGGCTAGGCAAATTACCCAGGATTATTATTATGACAATAAATAAAATATTATAAATTAAAAAGTAAAACATTTTGAGCTTGGTGAAAATGCATAATTATTGATGAAAATGTTTGTGAAAACTACATTTGTATCGACCACGAAATCATAATAAGTAAGCAAGTCTTCTATATTTTTTCTATTTAAATTTAAGGCAAAGCTCGTATGTGCCTACGTTCTCAAAAACAATTTAATCAATTTCGCTGAAAATTTCGTTCTTATTAGTAAAATATTCGGAGGATAGAAGAATAATATTACTGCTTCGAGTGATAGAATAAGTCTAGGACGTTTGAGAAAGACTTGATATTTCAATAGCTAAAAATTGCCGGGTCAGCTAGGTATAGATTAGACGGTATCTACATGATTTTTCATGCATTTTCTCAACATTCTGTGTTATTAATTAAAAAGTTTTAATATAAAATATTATTGATAAAAATGGAATAAATTATAATATCTTTTTCAATAAACGCAAATTCGTTTTGGGGTGTCATTTTAATTAAATGAAAACAAATCACTTTGTTTACGTAATTTATTTAATCAAAATTATCAATGTGTATCGAAACCAATAGTTTCCTCATCAGGAAATGAAAATTAACAAAAATAACAGTAGACAAACGAATAGAGACAAATGAGTGCCTATAGGCAAAAAAATATTACAAAGATTGATTAAAAAACAATTATATGAAAAAATACTAATATATATGTATATAGAATCCGTACTAATTGCATGTATCTATTAAAACTTTTACAAATCACAAAATAATCAAATGCGATGTCAAGATAGACAATAATTAAAATAAATTATTATAAATATAATATATGTAGGTATTAATAATATATGAAAAACAAATGAAGAGATTACTATTAAAAAAATATACGGTTATTAATAATATTTTATTGGCTATTATCACTTTTTCTAATTTCTAAGTTATCTAATTGTAAACCCATTCATTGTGTTTGAATATAGTTTTTTAACCCTTTATTTATATTACAGGAATGATTTGCTTCCAAAAAATGATTGGCAAATTCAGATTAATAATTTTTATTCAAACACCTCAGTTGTTTTTTTTTGTTGTTTTTGGTGTGTTATGCCGAGTTGCGCTACCTCCTTCTTTAGCTAACGTTTCGGACAGCGTTTCAGTGTCCGTCATCAGGGCAGATGTGTTACACATTTGTCTTGAGGTAGCGCAACTCGGCGTAACACTCCAAAAACAATCAACGAACATACTTTTGGCCGAGAAAATCTAAAATCACCTTAGGTGCTCCTTAAATCTAAAATTAAAATTTCAATGAGTCTTCCCCTTAAATAATAAAACAAACATAACAATTAACATTAATTTCCTTACTTCCTGCATTAGAAAAAATCTTAGAAAAATGTATATCAATAAATTTACATAAATGCTTAAATAATCTGAGTATTATTGATGAATGCCAGTATGGCTTTCAAAAAAAATAAATTCACAACTAAACTGTAAACAACATGTATTGGTTCTATTTATTGATTTCTCAAAAGCTTTCGACACACTTAGCCATATACAAATAATTAAAGTACTTGAATTTATAGGTATCCGGGGTAAACTCCTCTTATTCTTTAAAAACTATTTGTCAAATAGAAAAATGAGTGTGAAGATTTTAAATATAATTAGTAAATCAAGATACATCAAATCGGGAGTACCGTAAGGGTCAATTCTAGGTCCAAAATTATATATTATATATGTAATTGCTATGTGTAAGATATTCAAAAAAGCTCGTCGGTTCATTTTTGCTGATGATACTGCTCTTGTTGTATCAAATGAAAATCCTGAAATAGCTATACAAGAATTACAAAGAGATTTTAACGAGCTTCTCAAATGGGCTCATGATGTAGGATTAATTATTAATGTAAAAAAACCAAATGCATGTACATAAAATCACCAAGTTTGAAAATGTGGAATGTTCCTAAAATAACCGCTCATAGCTTTGACTGTATACATAAAGGAATTGTTAAGGTTTGTGACTGTGAAAAAATCGATTTTACAAATGAATATACTTATCTGAGAATAATTGTTGATAACAATTTTAAGTGGGATAAACAAGTGGCTAAAATTTGTAACCAGCTCAGATCCTTAGCTAGTAACTTTTACAAATTAAAATTTATTTTGCCTCATTTTACTCTTAAACTCATATATTTTTCTACGGTCGAATCCATCCTTAGATATGGTATTCGAACTTGGGGACATGCAAGCACTACTTACATTAAATATATTGAAAATTTACAAACTGCCATAATAAAAAAAATTGTCACAACAAATATTTACAAACAGAGACATAACTTAAAACTACTGTATGGCTCAGAGAGCTTACTTACAATAAAAGGTCTCCACTGGTTCACTACTATTATGGATAATATGGGGGAAAGCCCTTACGAACACCTACTTCTACACAAACATACCACTAGATTTAGAGAAGGAAAGGGCCTAAAAACTCCTCGAATATTAAATAAATATGGAAGCCGTACTCTTGAATATCTAATACCAGTGATTTTCAATAAAATCAATAAAAACATAAAATTTGAAAAAAATGAGAGACTATGTCCTAAAATGATAAAACTATGGTTAATGAACGAAAACTCCTTGTATCTTTGAATATCTTAATATAGCTGCCGACATATCTTGTTATTAGGCAGATATATTGAAATATCTTATATATTTATAGTTGTAAGTTAAATTATCTAATATTACTATGTAATCTATTCTAATGTTCCCTTAAAAATATAAATGTATGTACAAATATTTTCTTAGATATTATATTAAGAATGTTTAAATTGTTAGAACCTACAGACAAGCTGCCATATGACAGCTTTGTGGGTCTACTCAAATTTTTGTACAAAATGTTTTCTGTAATTTAATAAAAATAAAAAAAAAATTTATAGACCCCAGATTTGTTAAAAAAAGACGTCCTTGTTATTTATTATCTATATTTAAAAAAATTATTATTAGTGTGAAAAATTGGTTGGATAGTATTTTTGCATTTTGGCATGGTTGATTGGTTTCGAAACACGTTGCTAATGTTGATTAAATAAGTAATGTGTACCTAGAAGGTGATTTGTTTTCAAATAAATCATATAATCATTGTTATTATTGGCGATATTAAACCGTTTATTTATATTTTACACTAAGATCAATTTTTTATTTATATTTAAACCTTCTCGTAGGTACACTTAAAAATACACACATTTATAAAGTGATAGTAAACACTGTCAATACAATTTATTATCCAATCCCCATCAAAGATCACATAATAGTTACGATTAGAGTAACATTATCGATCTCAGGCGTTCTGTGAATTTCAGATATCATAAATAACAGATAAAGTTTATCGATGAGCATCTTTATTGTCAGTTCTAACGAGGCTCATGTTTCCCAACTAAGTTTAATTGGGCGACTGCGGAGGTTATGGGTGGAAGATATAATAAGCCAAGTAACTCTTAATTCCCATTAATTTCTTTCTAATCGAACGTTAATCCGCCGGATGGATCACGATACTGTCTCTGTTTATAATTTATTTGGCCTTCGAACTTTGTGATTGTTCCGGCGCTGGTTGGAGCAATGTGTGAGATGATATCTGATCTCCTGATCTTCTTCTCTCGCTGGTGGTGCAGATGAGATGCTGGGCAGATAAAGGCGGTTCGTGGGGTTGGCCGGGGCCACATCTCTCTCTCATCTGCATCTGCCAAGCGCCCATCGCCCAGCGCCCAGCGCAGGGTCAAATGGCATCGTTTTGCGAATAAAACACTTTGGACTGGAATGCCAAAGGCACATTTACTTTCCTTATTCATTCGAAAAAACGGACTCAGAATGTCCATGCTGTGATAATTAGACTAAGTGTATGATAATTGGAAGTCTTGCGTTTGGGTCCCACTCAGGCGTCACGTGTTCAATTCGTCGGCTGGTTAATTCCTCCATCAGGGCACAAGCAACATTTTTCGTTTAATGTGGTGATAGTGGAGATTTTCACAAGTTGTCAGGTTATTCATTACCCAGGAATGTTTGTCTTTCCTTTTTAAAAATTAAAATTTAAAGAAATGTGAAAAAAATACTAAATATTACATGGTGAACAGGAATTTAGTGTTTAGGAACAGTGCAAATCATAATGATTAATTAAGAGTTTTTTGAATAATAATAAATAAATATATTTTTTATAATACTGTTTTAATAATTTCAATTTGGGAGGCAGGTACGGGTATCATCGCCTCGGAAACTATTTATTGGATAATCAACCCCTCTGCCATAGGTCATCCCGAGAGGTTCGCAACGTTTCGTGACTTACCAGGGGTGCCCGGATTCATGGGGGTGAGGTTTGTATAGATCTTGGCCTCCTACTGCGTTTGCCCACCTACCGCGTGGCGGGCCGAATCGATCCATCACCTTGCCCCGCAGCTGGAGGGATGGAATGATTCCTGCGTCACTCCTGGAAATATTGACCCCAAGATACCTACTTATCCCTCATACATTTTTCCTTCCAAGAACTCCCTCACCTTCCTCTCCCTAAAAATACCTTCCACTCAGCATCTGAGGGAATTTTTCCCTCATGGTCTCCTGTGTGAAGCTAATATAAAAAAAAAAACGAGTGTGCCTTAGACCACACAACTGAAGTAAAACTTCTTTAGCTCCATCTATATGATAGGAAGATAGAAAGAAAATGTGCGCGCGCACTGCTCTTTCTTGCTCCTTCAGTGTGATATAGACTATAGGCCTGCACTGTGTCGATAGTGAGAGAAAGAAAATGTGTGCTCGCATCTCTCTCTCTTGCCCCTACAGTAATAAATACGAAACGTAACTCTCTCTCTTTCTATCTTCACTAACTTATATCTCCCTCTCAACTACCGTTCGCCTCGCTTTTCGTAACGCTCTCGTCACGTATTTGACAGCTTACTCCCCAAGTCAAGCGTGCGTAAAGAAGTTTTACTTTAATGTTGTCCGATTTTACCATGGTTTTTACCTTCGATGAAAAGTTCAATCATGAATCACGAACATGTTCATTTTATTATTCTATTTTCTCCTTACTTATTCTTAGGCAAAGATATCGGTTATATGACACGACACGCGATTCTTTGCTCAGATGGGAATCGTGCATTTAATTGAAATGTGGCTATATAGTACACAGATATTGATAAAGTATTTATACAGATATATGTTCTAAATAATGAAAAACAGTCAAACTAGGATAACTATTAAACGGAAACTTTTTGATATCTGCATACTTCCTGTACTTACTTATGGTTGCCAAACTTGGGCACTCACAAAAATCACAATAAGAAACTCGAAACTTGCCAAAACATGTCCGATAGAATAAAAATCGAAACCGCTAAGAAAGAAACAAGAACAAAAGATGTCACAAAAACAATAAAAAAAGCTAAAGTAGAAGTGATCAGGCCACATAATCAGATGAAGTGAAAAATGGTTAAAATTAGTCATGAGTTTTTTCACAAGTGACAAGAAGAGAAAACGAGGTAGACCATTTAGATGGTGGGTTGACGACATCAAAGCCATAGCAGGTGGTACATGGACAAGAGTAGCTAATGATAGAGAGAAATGGCGACAGTTGGAGGAGGCCTTTGTCAACTAGTGACATACAGATAGGAAGTCGATGCATGATAAGTGTTATAAATATTATAAATAGTGTAATGAAATTTACGATCTGAATAAAGGCTATTATTGTTTTATTATTTTTGTTCTGATATCTTTTTGGCACTTGATATCTTAACGGGCTAGGAATGAGATCTTGGGAGCCGATGAAAATTTTAAAACATTTTTTCAATCAAGTTTTTTTTTCTATCTTCATGTATTTGATTTTGTCGCCGTTCGATTACTGTGCCTGGGTGAAATGCCTTGGTGGTCCCATGAAGTCCGGAATATGGTGGAAGATTTGGAACTCGAACGATTTCTGGCATAAAGTATTTTTTTTTATATTAACCCCACACAGGAGGCCCCGAGGAAAATAATTTCTCTCTGTACCAGTATGTCATCTTTGAAGACGCGGTGTAGAGGGTTTTTTGAGGAGAGCAAGCATTTAAGCAAGATCTAAAGATCTTTAGGAGAGCCATGTTTTTGTAAGTAATTTCTATTCTAATGACTAATTCACTATTTTAGTATAGTAAAGTTCAACATAAGTACTATTATTTGTGTTATTTTTCGACCGTTTTATTCTTTTAAATAATGTATTTTTGTTAATTTAGTTTTATTAACATGGAAAGGAGGAAACACAGATACCAGCAAATCATTCCACAGCCGAGCTGTCGAACCCAAGAACGAGTCTAGATATCCATTACAAAAAAAGATTTATTTGTAGTTTTTATCGAAGGTACTTTTCGTGGAGATTTTCAAATCTTTACATCATCATCATCATCATCTTCTTCCCCTTGTCCTATTTGGGTCGGGGACCCATTCCATTGACAAGGATCCTCCATTCGTCCCTGTCTTGTGCTGATTGTTCGGCCTACGTCCATGGTAGACCCATCCTCTCCTTACACAGATTCTGGATTTGCCTCGCCCAACTGTGTACGGGGCGGCCCACTGGACGTCTACTCTCTGGAATCGAACTCAGTGTCTTCCTCGGAATTCGGTCATCAGACAATCTTAGTACATGCCCAAGCCACCTCAGTTGCGATTATTCTATGAAAAGTAGCAGTGGTTCAATGTTTAGATCATCTCGGATCGTCGAGTTTCTTATATGATCCAATTTCGTATCCCCTGCCACTCCTCTCAAGTACCTCATTTCGGCAGCTTGGACTTGAGAGCGTGTTCGTTCATTTAGCATCCATGTCTGGTGGCCGTAAATGAGCGTCGGGCGGTTTACCGTTTTAAACACAGCCACCTTTGTCTTGATGCTGAGCTCATCTTTACATGAATACATAATTTACAGTCGGCAATCTACTGAATTCATGTGTTTTTTTAATATATACGGATGTATACGCGCTTTTTGGTCAGTGATTATCTATTATATATCTATTTGTTTGTTAATAAGTGTGAATTTTTTTTATTTTCCGGTTGGAATACTTGTATTATCGGATTTTACAAATTTAACAGCGTTGAAATTATATTTTTACGCCAGTAAAACTGATTTGTAATACAGGTGTAGATTTATATAATTCTCTATTGTCAAAGTAAGGATGAAGAAAATTAAAGGAAGTGTTATTTTACTTTTTTTGGTAGAAAGTTGTCAGTTTGTGGTTTGATATATTAATGATATAAAACAATTACTTTATTTACAACCACAAAAAGTATTTAATTTATTACGATCGACCGGTTTAGCTTAACACAAGCATCATCAAAGAACAAAATTAAAATAATCAGTAAAGCAAACATACTCAGAAGAAGATTCCGCCTTTGCAGTACTGCTGTAAAAAGGATGCTCTTCCTTTCCTTCTGCCCAACGCTGTATTAAGTGCGAACTGTGGACAAACTACAAGAAGAGTAGTATAGTCGGGTTCAGTACAACAACGCCTTCCGCATAATGTTTGGTCTCCCCAGATATTGCGGCGCTTCCCGGATGTTCACGGAGGGGCAAGTTCCCGGCTTTGCAGCCCTTATTAGGTCCTGGGTGGCAGGATTGAGGGAAAGGATAGCCAGCTCTGGAAACATCCTCGTCATGGAAACTCGCCTCAGTCCATCATCCAGCATCGATGCACACTGGAGAAAATACTGTGCTACTGGCTCCCAATGTGCTAATACAAGCCTAAAAGCTTAATATTATTATTTTCTTATTAGTACCCTATTATCTCTTTTGTTTCATGTACAATTATATCCACCTGCTTTTCTTTTTTCTTTAAAATATTTTGTGTATGTATTATGTATACCCTTATGGAATGTGTGGTATTGCACTATCCTCAACACATACTGGAATAAACACTTATTCGACAAACACTTCGATTACATATCTAAGAAAATTGCTAAAAAAGTTGGCTTCTTAAAAAGGATTAGGAATAACTTGGATCTCAAGACAACGCACCTTGTATATAATTCTATTGTAACTCCTCATTTAAATTATTGTTCTAGTGTTCTATTCTTATGTAACGAGACCCAAAATAATAAACTACAGGTTATACAAAATAGGGGAATGAGGATGATTCTGAAATGTAATATCTTTACTAGAGTTAAAACTATGTTACAAAACTTAAATATGATGACAACTAAACAACATATAATATATAATACGTTAACAATGATGTACAAGCTTAAAAATAACATGCTCCCTAAATATCTGCAAACTAATATTATGTACCATGAAAATATTCACAATTATCCTACGAGGAGTTGCCGAGACTTCAGGCTTCCCAAAACTAAACTGACGTGTACACAAAACAGCGTGTTTTATAAAGGTCAAAAACTTTGTAATAACCTACCAAATTCCATAAACGAAGCCTCAAGTCTTAGCACTTTTCGTAAAACATGTGCTACATACATTAAAAAAAATTTATGAATTGTACTTATTTGTATTAACTGTATGTCTTAAACCCTATTGTTTGTATTTCTAACTGGAGTAACGGTATTTCTTTTTAAAACTGTATTCTTTCCGTTATAATTTTATGACTATATTTATTTTATTATGTAATTTATATGTTTTTTTAATACTAGATGTATGAAAAAATTTGCTTACATCTAAATAAAGTTACAAAAACAAACAAAAACAAACTTATTATCATTATTATTGTTATCTATTTATACACATAGAATGAGACAAAATGTAATATAGGATAAAGAAACAGTGAGATAGCATGAAATTAAAATCTAACATAGTAACAAAGAGAAAGAGACATATAATGTATACATAATGGGTTGCCATATTATAGACAATGCGTCAAAGTGAAGAAGTGGTCAAGGAATAATGGAAATTTTATGAGTTTATGGAAAATATACCTTATGTTGGGCTATTGGACATATTTAGTTGATTATAAAAATTTTGACTTTTGGTTTTAATTTTCTATCTTTTGAGTGCTTCTAAATTATTTAATTCAATTTTTATTTTTTAAATAGCGCTAAACGATGGATTTGTTAAAAAACAAAAAGAAATAACCACAAAAAACTTCTCATACGCTAATCTGCAAAATATGAACAGTAATAACAATCTTAGTTATCATTGGCTTCGTGTTTTATTAATAAATCATTTTTCTTCCTGCAATGTAAAAAACCTTCCTTCTGAATTAAGACCGAAATTTTATTCAAACAATTTATACAAATTTATGATCCATTCAAAGGATAAAAACGACAAACTTAAGTAGGCACTCAGGAATTAATAAATTAAATTAGAGTGATTTTTCAGCATTCTTTGGTAAAACAATACGCTATGGAACATTAGAATTAAATAGCACCTTAGATTCTTAAATAATATTGGCTTTTTGAATTCGCCAATCACCTTATTGATAAAGATCATACCTTCAATCAAAGCACCGCGACCGGTGCTAATATTCTTCACAAAAATGGCCATGGCAAACAGATTAAATAATTTAGAAGCACTTAAAATAAACAAACCAGTTATAACCAAAAATCTAAATTTTAATAATCAATTAAATGTGTCCAGTAGCTCAATATTAGGTATATTTCCCATAAACTCATAAAATTCCCACTTTTCCTTGATCTCTTCTTCAGTTTGACGCCCTTTCTATTTATATATAATACGGTTACCCATTATATACACTAAATGTCTCCCTCTCTGTTATTACATTACGATAGTTTTTAATTTCATGCCATCTTTATCCTATGTTAGGCTTTGTCCCACTCTATATGTATATATAAGCACATACAATTTGATTAGTTTACAGTGGCGGCTCGTGACTTTTGGGTGTGCTAGGGTGTTATTACCAAAAAATGGCATTACGGACGTTGTTATAGGCGAAAAAATTTTATATGAAGATTTTTCAGGCAATCCATGCGGCGCTAATTTTCAAAAAAAATAAATTTTTTTCGGCTACAACAACATCAATAATGCCATTTTTTTGTAATATCAGCACTCCAGCACACGCAAGTCACGAGTCGCCGCTGAGTTTAACCCGGATGATGGTTGTGTTAGCGAAACCGGTTGGTGGTAATACATTTCATTAATATTTTATTAAGTGCGTCTCTATCATTAATATTTTTTTGAAAGTAATTACCATGGTAGAGGTTTAGAGGCTTTTGAAATGTGGCTTTACCGGAGAATGCTCAAGGTCCCATGGACCGACATGATCACCAACACAGAAATTCTCAGGCGGGCTAGGACAGATTGAGAACTGCTTACATTGATAAAAGCCAGGAAGATTTCATATCTGAGTCACATACTTCGAGGGGAGAAGTATCACTTGCTCCAATTAATATTGAAAGGCAAGATTGAGGGTCGCCGAGGGCCTGGTAGGAGACAAATGTCTTTGCTGCGAAATGTCCGAGAGTGTGGAGGAGCTATTCCGGGCAGCGCAAGATAGAGAGACATTTTCCAGAGTGATCGCCAACGTCGGGTGGACCTATAGGGCACACCAAGAAGAAGAAAAATGTTTTATTATTTCAAAGACAAAATTTCTGTTCACAAAAATGTGTATTTTAGCGATTGAAGAATCTCAAGTAAATCTTTGAGGAATAGATCTGCACGATGATAACAAATTATCGACACACGAGAAAAACATCTATTGGGTCATGATGAAAACTTTCTCACATTCATTGAGTGAGCAATAGGTAGTGGTACTAGTACCCATAACATGTAGTTCAAGCTGGATTTCTCCAAGATAAGGTAACATCTCACATCCTGATGAGTTGTCAGGTATTCCGTGACCTGCCCCAAGAGGCGAGCGACGCGACGCTGACGGGGTAATGAACACTGAACGGCCCCGGTCCTAGCGGGAAATTGCAACACTCCACTCCACGGTACATAACGGACGACGTGACATTAAGATTGCCACTCGAGAAATCACTGTTGCGGAGAAATCAATACGGACCCCGACCAGACAGCTGACACGAGAAAAAGAGCGATCGAGGCAGCAATGTTTTGTGTCCATTTGTGTATTATTTGAGGTAACAATTCGTAAATATATGATAATTATGTGGTAATTTCTAGAACAATGTGATGTTTCGCTAGACTTTTTTACTTGACATCTAGGTACTCTAGGTAAATATGAAAGATTTTATTCTTTGGGAGTAGAATTATGAACAATGTGATGATTCGGTAGATTTTTCCACTGGACTTTTTTTTACATGAGCTCCACACAGGAGGCCACGAGGAAAATAATTTCCCTCAGGGCCTATGTTATCTTTGGGGATGCTGTGTACAGGGTTTTTTAAGGGCAGGAAGGAGACGAGAGCTCTGGGAAGGAAAAGGGTTTAAGGGGAGGGTAGGAATCTGGGGTTCAGTGTGTCCTGATCATCTGCCTCCAAGACCTAGACAAACCTCACCCCATGAACCCGGGTACCCTGCTAAATCACAAAACGTAACCACTGGGGGTGACCTATGGCAGAGGTGTTGGTTATCCAGTGAAGGTTCCCGGGGCGGCGGTACCCATTCCCGCCTCCCAAATTGACTATTAACTTGGGGATTATATCTGTTGACATCAGGAGTGACGGACTTAAAAATCTATCCATCCCACTTTGTGGTATGGCGTTGTTCCGAGAGAGTCCTGCTGGAGAGATCAAAAGGTCTTCCTCAACCAGTATATCCCGATCCGGCCTATTATATAGTTGGTGTGCAGATGCGTCCACCGCCAAGACCCGGACAAACCTCACCCCATGAACTCGAGCACCCCTGTTAAAGTACCAAACGTAGCGAACCACTTGGGGTGACATATGGTAGAGGTGTTGGTTATCCAATAAATCCCACGAGCACGGAGGCGCGGGAGGAAGCGTCCTTTCTGCTTTCTCGACGACAAATAACGTGGTAACCAGATATTTTCACATTGTTATTAGTAGGTACTTATCGTCGATATATTCTTTGCATACCAAGGGGGGGAGGCCACCTACCTTTTGCTCTCGGCTAGCTCAATGTCTTCGGCAGGCAGGAAACCTCTCCTCGTCAGGGTCGTAGGTAACTAGGGGGTAAATGGTACATAGGTAATTGCCAAAGCCCGCCCACGTGATCCCATCAAATGAAAGAGGTAGCTGGGTGAAACATATCTGTATTGTCTGGTACACATAATTACAACATCTAGCAAAACATAATTATTAGTCACAAATCAACCTCGTTAATCAACTTCGTTAGGTATTTCCTAACGAAGGGGTCTCTCAAATGTGGTCGTTTCAACCGAGTATTGCTAGGGAACACATTAATAAAGAGGGAAATCGAGGTTCAACTCACACCTGGTGGACTGGTGCAGGAAGCCGGGGCAGCAGTCCGGGGTTAGTGCAGGTAGCGGTAATCTCCAAGTGGAGCGGGCCATGTTCGCGACCTCGTATTTTACTATTGAGATAGGGCTCTAATCGGATCGCCATTGAAATCGGCGATCTCGCGGGAATTTAGTGAGCGCACGGTGACGAGCGCAGCTTGTCGGGCGACGGCTGGCGGGTTTCTGAGCCGCGGGCGGCGGGCTTCTGCCGGAATGGCGGGGAGGGGTGCGGTATGTCGTTTCTTGCAAGGGGGGACGACGGGCGGCGGGCTTCTTGCGGGACTGTGACGTCATAATACTTGAATGCGTATCGTAACAATACCCATGATCAATGAAAATACTTTTTGGAAATCTTTAAGATTCATAAATCGATTGGAAGTTTATCATTATTTTACTCCCTGCTGTCGTTAAAAATAATATTACTGTTAACTTTATTTATGCGCACTCACAAATGCGTCACTATTTAACACAATTTAGATACGTAGATATACACATACATACTACATACACACGTTCACACACACATTCACTTGAATACAATATCATTTTTTAATGTGTTGTTTGTCTTTATCTTAACCTCAAATCATTTCCTTACATGTACTAACCCCGCCCAATAAATTGTATGTAATCACTAATCACTCACCAGATATTTCATAAAGACATACCATCGGTACCTACCCATCCGTACACATGGTAATTATTTCTAAAACTGTTTACCACTATCTGACGGCCTCCGTGGTCGAGGGGCAAGGCTCTCGACTAGCGGTCCGGAGGTCGCTTATTCAAATCCCAATTTTGTGTTTAAACCATTTAATAATTAAAAATAATAGATGGTATATTGCAGCACGTTTCAGAGTGGAAGATTCTCTCAGTATCGCCCTGGTGTAAGACCACCATTCAGAATTAAAACATTGCTTGAAATGGCTTTAGTCGTGTTTGGTGACTAGATCTGAATAGTCGTGTGCTTCCCCACCTTCCTTTTTCTCAACTCCTTCAAATCCCCACTTACCTTCAGCCTCAAAACATACCCCAATCGGGGATGCCTTAGTCTCACTGGCTCTAGGCGGTTGGGAGCAGTTGGGACTCCCGTGCGGTATTGACATTGAAATTTAAAAAATCAGAGTACTAAAACTTTCAGAAAACTAACGTAGACATGAGTGGAGGGGGGCTACGAAGCAACGCACAAAGAGGAGACCGATAGGCTACGAAGCACCGCACAAAGAGGCGATCGATTATTCTCATCTCATTTTTTTTTTTTTTTTTAAATTATAATATTTAATCGAGGCTTCTGACTCGCATACTGCTGTCATTTTTGCCTCATCTGTTTTATTTATTTTAAGGTTTCATTTTTTTTTTTTAAATATATCCTATATATTAATGTTGCAATATTAACATATGTATGTATCTTTACTATACTATTTATTATTTACTCATCTCATTTTCTCACAAGCTAAATCCTATTGATGATAGATGTTTTTAGTGTCGCTTTTTAGTTTCATCGAGTTTCAAGTAAAAACGGGGCTAAAGAAGTTTTCACTTCAAAAACACTCGTTTTATCTATGTACTGTTTGTTTTTAAAATAATAAAATAATAAATAGTCCGGACGAAGAATGAGTTTTTCCGAAGCTGTAGCAGATATTCTTTCTAAAATTTAGTGGTTAAAACCAAGAATACTTGTCTGACTTTAAGAAAATAGTAAATTACAGTACTTGAAAGCATGAAAAGCCCTTGTCCATCAAGTGTAACCTCTCCTGAGATCCGTCAGCATCCGTGATCGCGTGATCACCGGATCAGCTGACGTGATAGTCCCGACCTGCGCCAACAAAGGCACAATACAGCCACACAAAATTCAACACAACTTCACGAGGTGCAACATGAACACACGAAGTGCAACGTGACCACGGTGTGCAATAGCCGTCACTTCCGGCGTGGCACTTCCTCTACTCCGTCAGGTCCCGATCCTGCCCGGAGACCAGACTGCAAACAAGTTAATCGCTACGATTTGGATAATGGTCATTCAATGATCAGAGAAAAAGAGCTATTGCTTTGTATGTTGGCCTGGTCAATCTTGAATTAAATTGTGCATTCTGTGGGTATTTTAAAGTACTTTCTGATAGTTGTAAGTTGAAAGTAATAGTGGGCAATTAATGGCTGCAAATATTTGAATTTTGAATAAAGAACATGTTTTATATAATAAGAATATCCAGCGAAAATTTTTATGGCTTTAAAATAATGTGTTCATATAGACCATAAACGCTGATTCTGAATATATAAGTTTTATTTAATAATATTAAAAGCTGAGTTTTTAAAAAAGTACTAAAAAGTCCATTTTTAATCGGGTCGTAGAAACACGCCGTGAAGTTGTCATTATTGAAATGTTTAGTGGTGACGTCACTGAACACCGTAAAGTCAGTTATGGGAATGTAGGTATGACACAAGCCATCGTATTAACAACGTTTCATCTCATTCGTTCATTTACATAATGTTTATAGTGATTTAGTTGTTGTGTTTATTTTAACATTATTTAGGCCTAAATAATTCAGTTTCAAAAATAAAGGTATCTCCTATTAGTTTATCTCTATTATTGAAAATATTCAAAAACTACTACACAAAAAAAAATAGTAATGCTACTCTAGGGAGAATACTTCGAATTCTGAATTTCAAAATGGCGCCAGTTGAACAGCTGATTTCCTGATCTTATAGTAACTTTTCGGGAGTGATGACGTCACACGATTCACTACACATACGGTGGTTTTCGGGGATCTTGAAAAATTAAAACTGTGAGAATTATTTTAACTATTAAAACTAACTCTACAAATAAAAATAAATATTCAGTTATTTAAGTTAGAAGGTCATTCATAAAAAAAATAAAAAAATTGGATTGGAGTTCTTAATAATAAATAAAAAAAATCACTGAGCAACTTAAATGAATAATTATGGAAAAAACAGTGACGTCTTGTGTTATTTTGTCGCAAAATTTTTGAAAAACCGTAAGAACGAGCAAACACATTTTCACAGCACAAGAGCTAACCAGAATGACATTATGGTACATTAAATTTAAAACTGCTTTTTGGTTAAAGAAACTACAAATGGACCCCTTCACTAAGATGGTAATTCACTTCCAACCACAAAAAAAGAAAACGGATAATGCCAATGATTTCAAAAAAGAAATCAGTAGTGTCAGCACCTGCTTAAAGTATCTAACCAAAGAAGAGAAATTATACAATATTTGAAAAAAAAAAATAATGTCATAGGTCTGTCCGAAACAAAGAGTATTTAAATAAATTGTGATTAAATACAGGAATGTAATAATAGGCCACTTGCATGGATTTCATAACGACTTCGTTATCGTGTGGATAGATCTTTTTACTAAGATTACGAAAATGTTAGTTAAATTTTTTAGAAATGTACAATTTTTTTTATTTTTAAATAATTAAATCCATTATTTGGGCTCGTGACGTCACTACATGAAAATGTCCGTCTCCGAAAATGTTCCTATTAATTTTTTAAAATTCAACACTGATTTCTTTTTTCATATGGCATCACTTTGATTTCAGGCAAATTTTTGAATTTGACATTTAACGTTCACTAGATTTATTGTTTATTCTCTGCGAAATTATCATTTAGTTTGACTTTTTGACAGATGTTATGAAGAGAACCCCGTACATTTTAGATGTCGGTACGTGTTTTATAGGTATAATAGTTACTGTGCTGATTTTAACAAAATCAAATTTTACAATATTCTTATTATTAGTATATTTTACACGTACAAGTATATAACATTGAATTTAGTAATATAGACGTTGTACATTATAATGATTTATGATCAATAAGATTAATCAAGGAAAAAAAAATGATGAGATGTAAAATTTTTGGTATTTCTCGTTATTCTCCTGTGCCATAAACCGGATTTTTTTAAAGATGCAAGTGGCCTATTGTTCCAATATTTCATATATGAGATATGTTTTAAAAATTTGTTATCGAAATTTATAATTGTTTGAAAATTAAAAATAACTCCCTTCTTGCTAATTAATAGTCAGACATTTTCTTGTAGGTAGAGGCCTTTTATTATATTTGCGAATAATTGAGGTTGGTGATAACTCGCACTTTATCCTTGGCTAATTAAGCACTTTTGCCAATTTAGTCGAATACATTGGTTGCATTTAAAAGCGCTTGTACCCCAGCATTTATTGGCTATTTTCTTTCCAGTCATCGTCTTGTATCTTGTCCGCGCTAAGTAACATGGAGTAGGAGGTATCTAAACTATCTTCAGGACTTGGCAAGGAACACAAACGCGGAGGTTACAGCGTAACAATGGAAGTAATTTTAAGCAAAGCCTTTATTTTGTGGCAGTTAGAAGAGAAGAAAGAGGGAGAAAACAGTTGGTTCAGAGTTGAGTTTTCAAATTCAGTCGAATATATATAATTGCTTGTTTACAAAATTTTAATGTGTATTTTATCGATGTAGCCATACAGAACACACCAATCAGATAAAGCTTAATACTTTGGTGTATTAGATGCATATACAGATTATGAACATATTTGCTTAAAATGAAGCCGGGAAATCTGTCAAACTGAAGAAAATTTTTATGGTACATCAATTTTAAACGTGTTACCCATTAAACAAATTAACTGTGTTAAATTATTGAATTTTCTTGATTTTTTCGACCTACTTTGTATAGGAAGCTTGAGCGAAATGGATTTGGACTAATAACAAAGCTGATAATGTTCTGTGTACCAAATCTTAAAATGAGACTTCAAGGGATGTTCTGTGCTAATTCACTAAAACAAACTATTTCATTCATTCCCTAGTCCCTAAAGGGCTACTATGTTGATTTTTATCCTTTATATAACTTTTTCAATTATCTATTCTTTTTTCCTCTGTTTTTGTATAATTTATTGTACGAGTACCCACCTATTATGCTAATCAATTTTCTTGTCTTTAATATTCAATTGTTTTTGTGTGGGGTCATTATAGATTCATCGAATTTCGCGTCCTTAGCTGAGACTAAAACAACTATTTACTGCGTATCTGTTACTTGTGTACATTGTGCAGTGATTGTCAGCTGTATCCAGTACCGGATTATCCCCAAGGCAGAGTAGGCAACTGCCTAGGGGCCCCGCATCTGCTAGTCCCGAGAAAAAATGACTTGCTTCAATTATTGAGCAACGAAGTTTCGGAAAAAGTCGGCTTTCAAGATGTTTTTTTTTCTTATTAGGAATATTTACAGGTTAATAACATTAGGTACACGCATTAAAAAAATCAACAAATTATAATAATTAGGTTATAACTTTATATAACGTCATAGGTTATAACCCAATAAATAACTAAAATTCACATCATGCGCAAATAATTAATAAAAAGTCTATAATTAAAACAAATATATAAACATTGTTGTTTTTTACTTTTCTTTCCTTCCATTTGTTGTAACATTACTTATTATCTGAAGTGATTGAAGTTGCCGTGTGTGGTTTATATTGGAATTTGTTTTATTTTATTTTTTGCTTTTATTTCTAATTGTATGTTTAAGAAAAGGTGTTAAGATACACGGGCAAAAGTTGGATATGATAAGGTTTGCTGACGATATTGCTATGGTTGCTGAAAGCGAAGAAGAACTGCAAGAGGCCTTAACAACCATGCAAAGCATTCTTCAAAACAATTACAACATGAAGATAAATAAAGACAAAACAAAGCTGCTGACTGTAGGCCGAACGCAACATCAGATGAGAGTAGAGATGTCAGGAGTTCCACTAAAGAATACCAAGGAGTTTGTCTACCTCGGGAGCAAAATAACATGGGACGGTCGGTCTGAGCGAGGTCGACAGCCGTATACACCAGGCTAGGCTTGCATTCAATAAAAGGTCGAAAATAATAGAATCGAATAATATAGACCTAAAACTGAGAATACTCCTCATCAAGACCTATGTATGGAGTATCTTGATGTACGGCTGCGAAACATGGTGCCTATCCGAAAGAGATAAACGGAGACTAGAGGCTTTTGAGATGTGGTCCTATAGAAGACTATTAGGAATTTCCTGGACAGACCACATTACAAATCAGGAGGTTCTCCAAAGAATCGAAGGAGGAAGGCACCTGCTCAAGACCTTGCCCGAAAGGCGTGCAAGATGGATCGGCCATGTAATATGACAAGAAGGCCTCTTGCATGCCATAATGTAGGGTATGACCGAGGCCCCTTCAACCCTCCCCCCCCCCCGTTAGTCCGCCATTGGTAAAGGGGCCCCGAGACGTGCGTTGCCTAGGGCCCCCGACATGGTTAATCAGATAAAAAATATCGATTCAACACAATTCAAAATCAGAAGATAGGAGGTAAGTCAGTCGTTTATCAATATCCAACTTTTTTCAACTTAGTTGTGTTCATATTTGTGTCAACTTGAAAACTTTAAAAATCTATTTATTACAGGACACCTTAGAAATAAAAACTACAAATTGATTCACAGTCATTGTATGCGACTACATGTAGAATGAGTGGACGAAGAAGGAAATGTTAGGAAAATGTAAGTAATGTGAGTAAGTGAATGAAATGAAGAAGATGTATGTGAAGATAGAGTTTCGCGAAGTTATATTATAATTTCTGCAGAGAATCATGGTGATTAGTTAGTTATCTATCTAGAAGGATTTCTGACTTGCCTATCTTGTAGGAAAAGGGATAAAAAATTAAAAAAAATTTTCGCGAGTTTTTATTCACTCTCGCACGAAATAATGAGTGATACCGTGCTCTTTGAATTGAGAAGCATCATTCTCGAACAAAACAAAACAATAAACGAATTATTAATCCGTGTAAAGTCCGTGGAAGAAATATTAAATCGACAGGCGTTAAACAGTGTAAACATTAATGGTCTACCTACACCTCCCGCTACCGCCAGCTGGGCTGACGTCGCCGCACCGCCCGCCGCCCCCCCCGCCAACCAGCACGCTGTTACACTAACCAAAGAACGTATGCGCACTAGGGCGGCCACCAAGGCCAAAAATAACGCAAATCATATCGAAGTCCCCACTACCAGCGGCGCGATCCCCAAAATACTGACGACGGATTCACGCATTCTAACTTCCGAATCTGAAGCGAAATCCGCGCCAAATAAGGAAGAATGGATGAACGTCAAGCGCAAACAACGGACATGCAGGAATCTGATAGTCGGTAACGGAGATAAATCCTCTAGTATCAAGGTATGTCCAAGGATAAGGAATATCATAGTATCTAGGATTTCAAAGGACACCACAATAGATGATATCCGAGCGCATCTAGAGAAAAATAATTTAACAAACTGTGAGATAGAGAAATTCATCGCTAATTCTCAGGAATACGCAGCGTTCCGTATAGGAGTAACAGATGTGTTATACGATAAACTTTTGCAGGAAGATTTGTGGCCCCGAGGAGTACCGGTAAGAAACTACCGTTACTTAAAACCGAGACAAAATCCGGTTGATCTTAACCAAAACCGAGGCAAACAAAACGATTCTGCGGCCACTAAATGACTAGAGAGCAGAGTTAAAGCAAATTCATTCCCCTGCACAATGTATTATCAAAATGTGCGGGGATTGAGATCCAAGACCGACGACTTCTTACATAGTGTTATTATACAAGACAACGACTTTATATTATTGTCAGAGACCTGGCTCAATGACAGTATTCATAATTGTCAACTGTTCGATCAACGATATAACGTCTTTAGAAAGGACAGAACTTCAGGCCAATCAAGAGGAGGAGGAGTGCTACTAGCCGCGAGGCGTGACCGCGTCAATCAATGCCAGAGACTCATGTTTCTAGAAAATGATGGTGAAAACTTATGGATTAAGGCTAAAATAAATGAAATTAGTATTTATATATGTATAGTGTACATTCCACCGGCTTCTCAGAGAACTACTTACTCTGAGTTTTTCGATAAAACCATAGCTAATTTTAACTTTTTAATAGATAAAAAAATTATTATTGTTGGCGATTTTAACTTACACTCCTGTGTGAGTCACAAAGCAACTCAAACAGATTTGTTATATTTTATGGAACTATTTCAATTGGAACAGAAAAACTTAATCACTAATATAACGAACAGGACACTGGACGTTATTATCAGTAATTTTGACTTAAAAGTGTTCAAATCCGTATACTCACTTGTTAATGAAGATTCATACCACCCATCTTTATGTATAGAATTCGCGCTCAATGTAAGCAAAGCCTATTGTCGGAATTTATTAAATGACGACAATGGAAATTGTGTTAAGCGAGGATGGAACCTAGAACGTGGTAATTTCGAATATTTTTATGTTTACTTGAATTCTCACGACTGGAAACCCTTATTAAAACTTAAAGATGCAGATTTAGCAGTAGAATATTTTTATAATGTAATTTATGACCTTTTTGACATGTGTTTTGAGAGAAAGCGTGTACCTTGTTTTAAAAGAAGATACCCTAAATGGTTTAATGGTGAGATTCTTAGTGACCTGAAAAGGAAATGCAAACTTCACAGAAACTGGAGGCGCACCGGATTGATGAGATATCGGGAAAAGTTTTGTATTCTACGATCTAAAATCAAACGTAGTATAAATATTGCGTATAAGGATTACATAAATAATATCGAAAAAAACGTCAAGAATGATCCGAAATCCTTCTGGAAATTTGTATCCGAAAAGAGGAAAGACGGTGGGTTTCTAAACTCAGTGTCATGGAACGGAAGTACTCATACTGGGCCCGATATTCCGGAAGCATTTGCGAATTACTTTAAGTCAGTCTATAGCGAACATAGTGCAGAATTTGACTCATACACCCCAGGCGGTTACTCTTCACTAGCTCAAAATGTTGACATTTTAAGTGTAAATAAAAATGATTACCTAGCTGCAATTAAAAAACTGAAACCAAAAAAATCTGTTGGACCGGATTTTATTAACACAATTGTCCTGAAGGGATATGCCGATCCGTTAATGGTACCGCTTTTACATATCTTTAATATTTCACTTAACTCCGGTAAATTCCCCGACCGTTGGAAAATCTCAAAGGTCACGCCCTTACACAAAAACGGCGATAAATCATGTGTATCTAACTACAGACCTGTGGCAATTCTTTCGGCACCGGCCAAATTATTTGAACTCGTAATACAAAAACGTATATACTATAAAGTAGAACCATTTCTCATAAACCAGCAGCATGGGTTTAGAGAGGGCAGGTCTACGACGACCAACTTAATGGTATTTACGGATTACGTCTCAAATATATTGGACAACAACGAACAAGTAGATGTCTCATATAATGATTTTGCGAAAGCTTTTGACAAAGTAGATCACCTCATATTACTGAATAAACTTGAAAGCTTCGGCTTCTCATACATGCTGCTTTTGTTCTTTCATAATTATTTGTCTAACAGAAAACAATACGTTGTTTACGGGCAGTTCACATCGAAACTCTACGCCACAACTTCTGGGGTCCCTCAAGGGTCTAATTTAGGACCACTTTTATTTTTATTGTTTATTAATGACATAGGGTTGTTTATAAGATTTGTAAAATTTTTGTTATTTGCGGATGACATTAAACTATACACCTGTATAACGACAAATGAAGACTCCATTCGTCTACAAAACGATATCGACGGTATAGTAGAGTGGAGTCATCAAAATAAACTTCTTTTTAACAGTAGTAAGTGTACAATTATGTGCATTACAAGGGCAAAGCGTACTTTATATTTTAACTATAAAATGTCTGGTACCTCTATAAAACATATCTCGATAACGAAGGATTTAGGAATCATTTTTGACACACGTCTGACTTTTCGAACTCATATCGATTCGGTGTGCAACTCTGCAATGCGAATGCTGGGTTTTGTTATATGTAATTCGAAATCTTTTACGAATACGGCAGTCATAAAAATGCTTTATTTTACTCTGGTTCGCAGCATTCTTGAGAGTGGATCGATAATATGGGGACCCGAAGATACCCTTTACTCAAATGATGTAGAAAAGGTGCAAAAAAAGTTTATGCGATACCTCTACATGCGAGAGTTCGGATATTACCCTTTATTGTATCCCTCTGATTTTCTCGCTGGAATGCTGGGGATAGAACGTCTAGACGTCAGGAGAAATATTGCAATGGTGTTAGTGGCGCACAAGCTGCTAAATGGGCACATTTGCAATCCAGATATTCTGGAACGAATTTCTTTTTATGTCCCTGATAATTTCATCAGAGCTAGACAGCACAGATTATTTATTTTTCCAAGGGGCAGGACCAACCTACCAATGATCATGCCTTTGGGGAGAATAACTACTTTGTTAAATCACATTTCTTCTGTGATTGACATTTTCAATTTGAACGAAGGAGAATTTAAGACAGCAATAAGCATACTATTTACCAAATCTGGCTAATCAGATAGTATTGATGTACTTACCCATGCAAATAAATGTATATACTTACTTATTATAAACTGTAATTTATAAACTGTTATTTGTGAAATGTAAATGGATTATACTGTTTTTCACAATAAATCAATAAATAAATAAAAATAAATAAATAAATAAAATAAGACACGTCAATTAAGATGAAGCCATGCGAATTAATAAAAATCATACAAAATTTTGTGTTTTTGGTTTAAAAATTTGATCGCTTAGAAATATTAAAGATGCTTCGATTAAATATTATGAGTAGAACACAAGTTGGCCTTGGAAATAATTGAGTCTTTTTGTAAGTCTGGAAAAAAATAAAGTATCAGGCCTCTAAAATCTCCTACTAATGAATCCATTTTCGTATAAAGTTTTATTACATAATGTGGCAAATTAATTTCTTTAGAAAATAATCGAAAAACATTTTAATATTTGTGCCTGAATTTCACAAAACAATGCAATTTCGCGCTATTTTTTTCGGCATGAATCAAAATGAGCGGCGTTCTACGAATTTACTTTTAAGAATTGAACCTTACATCATCCAGATAAATGACTACATGTACATTTTGTATTAACGTTAACGCCCCGCCACGGTGGAGTATGGACGTCTCTGGACTCTACGTCCCTTGTTTTTCGTGCTATCGATTTTAAATTTCCTTGTTATTATCTATAATAAACAATGCGTAAAAAAGGAATTAATATTTTAAATCAACTTGTAAACAAATCTCAAATACCTTCTCCAACCTTTCCAAAAAAGTCTTCTTAAGTATTTTTAAATCCCTCTCAAAAAGAGACGGGGATTTCGATTTCAAATTTTCCAAGGACTAGTGGATCCCTTAAAGGCTCTGCAACCTGGCTCGAAAAGAAGAAGATGGAGAGATACGAAATTACGAATGTTAGAGGAGAGCGCTAACATTTACAGCGACAAAATCGATGCGAAAATGGCGAAAATGTTTAATAAAACACGACTCGTTTAAAATAGAGCAAAAATCTCACGGGCATTATCTTAAACAGCATTTAAAGAAACACTGTGAATTTTTTCATACATATAACTTGTAAAATAACTGAAACAAACGTGTTTATAATAATTTTTGAAGCATACTTTGGGATTTTTTTCTATCGAGGGAATTTTATATAATTTGCGTTTCGGCGCGGGCAAAGTCTAGATATTATCTTCAAGAATAACATTTTTTAAGAGCTTTAAAACTTACCGTGTTTAAGGGAAATATGTAATAAATCGGTAGAAATCCGGGTTGCGTGCCCTTAAATAAGACAAGACAATTTAAAAAGACAGTAACAATAGTTATCTACTCATTGGAAACTTGTTTCAAAATGCATTTTCCCTTCAGACCAAAGTAATACTTTTTTAATAAATATAATTTATTCATCACTGACCTAACCTACCTGCAGAATAGTTAATATCAGTTAAGTAAAACCGAGGTGTATGTATACCCTCACTTTCAAAGCTGAACCACGTAAACATCTGTTCAATAATGGCTCTCCGATGTGCATTTCTGCACAGTCATTGCAACACATTTTATGCAATCATTCAAGATAAACACTGCTTTACTAAAAACACGAACAAGTAATGTTTATTGAATTGCCCCAATCATCATTATTCTCGCTGTGTAATTTATGCAGGTAAACAAAAATAATAGTGAAGAACAAACAAACTTTTTACGTACGTCAACGTCATTAAGTAGAAATGTTTTTTTTAAAGTATCTACTGTTTGTTTTTCTTAAATTCAGCTTATGGTCACGAATTAGAAAATGGGGCATTATTTTCAACTACCTATGGTTGACTTTGTGGCATATGTTCTTAGTGACATATCAAATGATTTTTATCAGTCTTATAATAATTTTTATTGAACAAAAAACTGGCGGAAAAACGAATTTCATTTCCGATTTCCATGGAAAATTTTCATCGTTCATCTCTTCTCTACATATTGTAAATTAAAGTCCCCGCGTCGGCTGACTGTCTGTCTGCCTGTTCGCGATAAACTCGAAAACTGCTGAACGGATTTTCATGCGGTTTTCACCAATAGATAGAGTGTTTCGTGAGGAAGGTTTAGGTATGTAATTTGTTAAGGATTTGTGTAAATTGGTTGAAGCATAACGATAATTGTTAGAAGTGTCGGAAAAGTCAATCCGCCTGGTAGCTTTCATCGAAAACGTTACCTAATCCTTTTGGGATATAACAAAACAATGCATGGTGGGATATTTCTCTTTTATAGATCTACAAAAAAGTTCGCAAGGCATACATCTATCTTTTACGGATAGTTTACTATACCCATTCTATATTATAAAAGAAAGTCACGAACATTGCGGTAATTGAAAAGTTATTTAGCCGGATACAGTATTAATCCTCATTAACTTTAATACGTTAGTTACCCCAAGCATTTCATGCACATTATTATAATCTTTCACACCATCTCTACGTATTATAAATTAAAGTCCTCCGCGGCATCTGTCTATCTCTTTGCGATAAACTCAAAGACGGCGGTGGTTATAAAGGTTGGATAACCATCCAGTAGATGACGTTGTAATTTATTAGACACAGTAAAGCGTGGCTGGGTCAGCTAGTAAAATATAAAAAATAGAAGGGGCCCTTTAAAAAAAACTACGCGGTGCTATAGAGACTGGATTTTCTAACAGTTGGTGTATGAAAATCAGATGTATAGTTATTGTAATATGTTGTCAACTAGGTTGAAAAATTTAGTTTCGTGAAAAACGCGTTCAAAGTTTTTACTTAAAGGATAATTCAACATACAAACTCTTTCAAACGGTTTCACATGAAATGCTGTATCTCCACCAATTTTACAAATTTCTTTAAAATATTTGATGAGAACATTCTTAACAAATGAATCTTTCAGAAAATGAAATAAAAAAGTGACAAAAAAATCAGAGTGTGTAATTCACACGCAGTAGAAGTGAAACTAGAAATAAGTCGCTAGATGTCGCTTTCTTTTCTTTTGCTTGTTTTTTTAAAGTGGTTTGAAGATTCCACAAAAAAGGTTTTTTTTTGGATTTTGAAGGATTCGAACCCCCGTTCGCTTGATGTCTGTCTCTCTGGCCGCTGAGACTTGTCAGGAACCTTGCCAACTACGCTATGGAAGGCACTCGCCGAGGTGCGAAATTCTCGCATTATATTAGAACCGATTATTTGTGTAGATCTGATTTTTTTTTACATGATTAGGTACCGCACACGAGTCCCAACTGCTCCCGTCTGGAGCCAGTGAGACTATGGCATCCCCAATTGGGGTATGTTGTGAGGCTGAAGATAGTGGGGAGGGAAAGGAGGTAGAGAAGAGGAAGGTGGGGAAGTACCTGGCTATTCAGATCTAGTCACCAAATACGGCTAAAGCCATTTCAAGCAACGTTTCAATTCTGAATAGTGATCTTACACCAGGGCGATACTGAAAGTATCTTCCGCTCTGGAACGTGCCGCAAATATACGATATATTATTTTAAATTAATAAATTGTGAAATACACAAATTAATCAAATACAATTTATTTGCAACGCCGGGATTGGATCCCGCGACCTTTGGAATGCGAGTCAAGAGCCCTACCGCTGGACTACGCAGGCCGTCGCATTTCCGCATTTACGTTTCACCCGAATTTTAAGTCACTAACGGCCTTAAAATAACCGATATTTTTTAGAAGGTATTTCAAGTATTCACATCACTATTCCAGACCACCACACAGGCCTGTTAGTCTAGAATATAATATTTATATGCGCTCAGGCGCGCCGGCGTTTCCCACTCCCAAATACAATATATAATATATTAAAATTTGATCTGTAAAGGGTGACCCAGTACCCAGTAGTTCAAATCTCAATTTGAATTAGTAACAACAAACCGTGAAATTTAAGCTGGCCATAAATCAGTACACCCTTGTTTTTTCCAGCGACCCTCCTTTGACCGTAAAATGGCGCCCGACGCTTTCCAAACTGTTTTGTTCAGAAGTAGTGTATTCAAAATAATGATCATCGTAAACATAATAACGAATTATAATTATTTTCAAGCAACGCGTATTTATATTACCTAACAGATCTTTTTAATGATACCTTCACTAGCGTTACAGTTCATCCAAACTAGACACAATGTTTCACGCGCATTGTTTATCGCGGAACTTAATGATATACCCACGTGAAAACTTTTGGAAAAGTGTGTATTTTTCACTTTATCTTTTTCGAAGTGAAACTTCTATAGCACCGCTGTGATTTGGATTTCGGATGAAACGTAAATGATGATTAATGCATCTGCGACCCATCAACTGCGCTCATCGGCTGCTTTGATAATGATGTCACTTTTAAAGGCTCCTATTGGTTGAGAGATGATATGGAAATTACGCGAGGTCTGTGCTCATTGGTCGCTTTGATTATGACCTCTGTTAGCGCATTATATGGGATTGATTGGGTATTGCATTCGCAGACTTTGTGGGTAGAATATGTCAAAATTCTGGATTTATCCCACCTACGTAATCTTTCCATCCTAAATGTCACCATAAAAATTGTTGCAAGAAAGTACTCAACTTTGGAGAGGTGACAGTGTGCTTTGCTGCTCAGTACAAAATAACATCTCAGACATGGCGCATGTATCGTAACCTCTTGCTATAAGAATATTGCGAATTTTAAATTAAACATTGTAAGTGTACACCACAAACTGGAGATCAGCGAGGCCCCATCTGTAATGGTGAGTCCTATTTTCCTTATTCCAATCTGGGCTTATCTAATTTTCCAAAAGCACAGATCTTAACTATCGACTGACTATCCATCAGGTTGTGCGAGTGAATGCTATTTAATCGTCCCGTATAACTTAGCGTTCACGTAGTTTCGGGACTATTCACCGCAAATTTGCAGTGGAGTCGCAGTTTCGCGACACCAACCTCATTTTTCAAGTATTGGTTGAGATTGTTTTGGTAAAGTTTCGCTTCTACTGCGTGAAAACTGAAATCGATTTAAAAGAAAATAATTTATTCAATTTTTTCTTTTTCGATTTTGACTTTTCATCCGTCGACAAAATATCCCCGATAAAATATGGTACAGACAAAACATCCCACAACAAAATATCTACTAAAACCTAACCTAACCCAACATAACAAGAAATGAGACAAAATACCACGGACTTCCTGAAAAAACAATAAATTATTGTTACCTGTGTTATTTTTATCTCATTTTACTATTTTTGAACAATAATTTTTTGTCGTTACAAGATGTCTGTATTATTTTTTCCCATTTTTTTGTTAAGTTAAATTAGGTTAAGTTTGCTATATATTTATTAGGTACTATATTTTTTTGTGAACACCAATTTTAAACATTTTTATTAATATCATCGATGATTGGGAGGATATTGGCAGATTATCTATTTATGCTTAACTTAAACTCTATGTTACCTACTTTGTGTCTAATATTTTATATAAACAACATTTTATGTCACCTGTATTTTGTCAACTCTTCATTGTCGTTTTAATTTTTAAAAAATGTACCTACAGCATTTTATGGAAAAACTCTATGGGCGTTTGAATAAATAAATTATATAAAATTATGCAATAAGCCTTGTTAATAAATATAAAATCAACCCTTTCGCCACCCACATCGACCGTTTGACAAGCCTAGAGCCGCGCCGCTTCCGCGTAAGGTCGCGTCCCGCCACAGTTTCCGAATGCACGTATAAATATCCCCGTATACGAGTATCTGCTTCGGCGGGGGTCCCGAGAAATCCCAATTTAGATATTTAGATGAGTGAGCTACCGGAGGAGAGCGATACCCGCGCAATTTATTGCCATGCCGTATCAATTTTCCGCTAAATATTCCGGCCGTAACAATGGCGAGGGGCGCACGAGCGACGCGAAGGGGTTAACTCGATTGCCGACAAAAGTCCAAGGCAATATTTTTTGTTTGTTTCAAAAGTGTAAAAGTCGCTCCTAAAACAGACCAAATCATTCAGTCTTGACCACGCAACATAAAATGTTCATGTCACACTAAAAACCCGCGAAAGTTGAGCTCGGTGTCATGAAATTTGAATACCTATATTGCTTTCAAGATATCAAACTATGTAGTTGAACATCTTTAAAGTAATAATACACTTTCCCATAACCAATTTGGCCTTAGGAAAAATAATGCACACCGAAGCCATTGCAACAGTTACAGATTTTATAGTTGAAAACTTAGACAAAGGATCAAAATGCATGTCAATATTCTTAGACCTATGCAAAGCAATTGACACTATTTCGCATTTTGACTGCCGGCCAAAAGACTACCGAGAGTCATATTTTTTAACGTTCCCCGTGAACTAACTCACGATGACTTTCTGCATAGCGCTCTTACCGGCATCTCTGGGATACCTGACGTTGGGAGTACTAAAGCGAGCTGCAAGTTCAGTCACTTAGCTGGCGCTCGCACAGGCCCAACATGCCACCGGGTTTACGAAGTTCCTGCTAATCTGCGACACGTCCTAGTGGAACAGGGAAAAGTATTTGTGGACTGGACAGTGTGCCGCGTCCGAGATTTTATTGGCCTTACAGTGTGTTCCAAGTGCCAAATGCTTGGACACTCTTTTAAATTCTGTAAAGACCAAACAAGATGTGGTCACTGTGGCCAGGATGGTCACGCTCGAGATAGTTGCCCAAATACTGCTGCGAAGCCAGTTTGTGCCACCTGCACCAGATTTGGAAAACTCGCCGATCACCCTACCGGAGACAGGGAAAACTGCCCGGCATACCTAGCTGCGCTTTCGAGGGATTTCTCCACTATCAGCTATGGCGTCTAAATACATAGATGAAGACAGTGATGTTGACTTTAAGAGAACTAATAGGTTAGATCAGTGGACCGAAGAAATGGTAGAAAAAAATAGTGAAGTGGGAAGTTTTATATGTGTACAAGTTAATATTCGTTCAATTTCTAAATACTGGGATGTATTACATATGTACCTTCACGATTGTTGGAAAAAAATAGATGTACTTATGCTTTGTGAAACCTCTATTAAAAGTGAACATGCCAGTTTATATGAGATTCCAGGTTACAATAGTGTAAGCTATATTCGCGAACACAGGTCTGGTGGGGGTATTACTGTATACATCAGAGATACATTTGTTTTCACACAAAAGAAATTGGAAACTCAGGTATTTGAAAATATTTTCGGTATAATCACACTTCCAAATAATAATGAACTTACCTTACTAGCAATATATCGCCCACCAAATTTAAGTAAATTAGCTTTCATTAATGAACTTTCAACAATACTCAATAATCTTTCCCCAAATCACTGTGAAAATGTACTAATCTTTGGGGATGTAAATATTGATTTGTTAAACTGTCTTGACCCGCTAACCATTCAATATGAAAACTTATTATCGATGAACTATTTTACTAAATGTATCGATGACGTCACGCGAGAAGCGGTTAGTGCAGGAAAAATAACACGTTCGTGCATTGATCATATTTTTGTAAGATTCAAGAGTGGAAACAAAATCACTGATACGCTTTCATCGTGTGTGTGCGAGATTAATTTAGCCGATCATTTTGTTACGGCGATAAATATTCCATTTTTTAAAAGTAATAAGAAATTAACAACAACTAAAGTTTCAATTTTATCTCAAAAAAGGATCGATACAAGCATAAGGAATTTCAATTGGAATGAATTACTCTGTGAAAAAGATTGCATTAAGCTTTATAAACAAATAAAATGTAAATTTAACGATATTTATGAAAAAAGTAAGATATACATACATTTTCAGCCAAGAAAAAGACCATGGCCTATAAAACAGTGGATGACAAATGAAGTATTGGATAGCGTTAAAAGGAGAGATAATTTATATAAAATTTGGAAAAATTCACCAAAAAATAAGATTTATGAAAAACAATATAAATCTTTTCGGAATATTGTAACTAAATTAATATTTAAATGTAAATCTACCTTTTTTAATGAAAAATTCAAAAATTATTATGGAAACACAAAGAATACATGGGATGAGATAAATAAAATATTAGGACGTAGATCTAAGAGTAATTGCGATGAAGTAATCTCAAGGTACTTACTAAAAGATAAATCTGCAGAAACAGTGTCGGACGACTTTGTCAACTACTTTTCGGACAGTATAAACTCACTAGTACATAAATGTGATCTTAGAGCATCAAATGTTGAACCAACACAGCTACCACATAGTCTTTATATACCACGTGCCACACTTTTAGATATTCAGAATATTGTAAAAATTCTAAAAAATTCAAAATCACCCGGAATAGATAACATCAGAATGTTTGATATTAAAAAACACATAGATATTTTAGGACCGATTTTGACACATTTAATTAACATAATATTAATGCAAGCCGTAATACCAGATGAGCTTAAATGTAGCATTATAAGACCTATATACAAAAGTGGCAGACATATTGACATAGGAAATTACAGACCGATCAGTATCTTGCCTGCAATAGAAAAGATACTTGAAAAATACATCTCCATAAAATTGAATAAATACCTCGAGTCTTTCTCAATAATAGATCCACACCAATATGGCTTTCAAAAAAAGAAGAGCTCTGAACTGTTACTTCAAGATTTTTCAAATTACATAAATAATGAACTAAACGATAAAAAACAATTATTAGTTTTGTTTATAGACAATTCGAAAGCTTTTGATACTATAGATCCAACAAAATTACTTAAAGTTCTGGAGGCGATAGGGGTGCGAGGACGTTTTCTTAAACTTTTGAAGAACTACCTTAGTGATCGTAAAATTCAGGTCAAAATAAATGGAAAATTGAGTAAAGTGGGATCATTGTCTACTGGTGTACCGCAGGGCTCTATCCTAGGTCCAACATTATACATAGTATTTGTCTCTCTTATGAATAAAGTATTTTCTTTTATCAAGCACTATGTATATGCGGATGACACAGCACTTGTCATCTCACATAGGAATCTGCTCACGGCCATGAATATGCTACAGCAGGACTTCATAGCATTACTAAAATGGTCTCACGACTCTGGCTTAGTTATAAATGCACAAAAAACAAAACTAATGCACATAAGATCGCCTCATGCCAGATATGCAATAGCACCATCAATAGTATCCCATAACTTTGACTGCATACACAATAACTGTATACAGCCCTGCGCCTGTGGAAGTATTGACCTAGTCAAAGAATATGTCTACTTAGGGGTGACGGTGGATTGTAATATGAAATGGGATATCCATATTGTTAAGCTATGTAAGCGCCTTCGAGCGATTGTAGGCAAACTTTATAAACTTAAATATTATGTACCCATCAAAACCATGAAACTAATCTATTTGTCCCTGGCTGAATCTAATGTGAGATATGGTATAACGTCTTGGGGGCACTCATGTAAAACAAACATCCAACATGTACAGTCAATTCAAAACGCTATGGTCAAATTACTCGTCAGCAAAGCAGTTTATGACCAGCGGCAAAATATCACAATTATGTATAAATCCATAAATGTGTTACCTATTAGAGCTCTTTTTGGTATAAAATCTGTATGCAACATATCTTAGATAGCCCATACAAAACAATGGTGGATCACATGTACAATACTAGGCTTACACAAAATGAAGGGATGATAGTACCTAGATTTTCTAATAAACATGGCCAGCGAACTCTTGAACACATTGTACCACTTATTTTTAATATGCTGCCATATGATTTGAAAAAATGTTGCTCGTCACCTAAATTTGCACTATTGTTTAGAACATGGCTATTGGAATCAGATTTTATGTATTGACTTGACTCCTCGTGCATTTTTAATTTTTAATTATTAATATTTAATTTTTATTTTTATTTATTTTTTTTTTCTTTATACTTATTTATATTTTTATTATGTTTTTTATTAAATTGCAATATTTTTTTCTTCTATTGTAAAACATTGTATATTGTATCATGTTGTTGTCCACACTATTTTCCTGCCCACAAGCTACTTGCAGTAGCTTTGCAGGTGCAATGTAAACAAGAAAAAAAACTATTTTCTAATAAAAAACTATTACAAAAACTATCAAACATTGGAATAAATGGTTATGAACTTAGTATTAACGAAATAACCTGTCAAACCATAACCAACGCGTAAAAATCAATGACTTGCTTAATAATTTTTAAATTTATTTCTTTCTTCACATGGTAGGGTATAATGTTTCAATTCTATTTATAACCTCACTAGGACAAGCCTGTGTTGAGGTTAACAATTCTACAAATTACTCGTAACAAAATAACACAAAAATAATATAGTAATTGATAAAACAAAACAAAATATTGTTGCACGTTTCTACGGGTGTGGGACGTGTGGGTATCTAGTGTACTAAGCTGAAGGCGACAGTACATTATAATGTAAACATGTAGAGTGGCCATCATGTTGAAATTTTTTTCTTTTAAATTTTTTTTTTTTATATAATGTTTTATTTTTAATATTATGTTTTACATGGTACGGTAATTATACATCTCAGGTTTTTTTTTTACTACCCTTCCATTGAAAGCATGTGCTTGTGTATGGAAGGGGAGTGTACATTAATGTTATTAGTTAGTACTTAAATAATTCATTGTACATAAATATATTTGAGCTGCAGTATTTATTTTGATAACAGTGTGTATTTAAAAAATGAAAGAATGTTATCGAAAACTAAGGATTTTTGTAAGATTAATTAAGTGACAGCCGTTTTTTTCTTAAGAATGTTTTTAAAATGTCTCTTGACAGAGAGCAGTATTCGGGTTTTATCATTAATGCTTCTGATTTCTTCTGGTAGTCGATTGAAAAAAGTTCTTCCCTGGTAAATGTAATGATACTGTGCAAAAGACGTATTTAGTTTTGGGCATAGAAAAACATGTTTAAGTCGAGTTCTGTTTTCATTTAAAAATGGATATTTATCTTTTTCTTTTATAATTTGAATTAATGAATTTTTAATATATAAATCTTTAAATGTAGGTACTTGAAATTCTTCAAACAGGCATTCTGTTGGGTAGTCTAAGGATTTTTTAAATATAATTTTAATAATTGTTCTTTGTACAATTTCTGTTGGAAGAAGGTTACATTTATACGCAGATCCCCAACTAATAATAGCGTATTGTAAAGTGGATTGAACTAAGGCGTAGTAGTTTTTTATCGACAGAAAATTTCTAATTCTTAAATATATATGTATTAATTTTCTGATTTTGTTTACTACTTGACATATTTGTTCCTTCCATTTCAGATTTTTGAATTAAAAATATTTATTTTGAAAGGACTAAGATGAAAATAATAAAAATATATGTTTTTAATTTAGCGAGAGAAAGATGAAAAAAAAAATGGTTTAGACAAAATGCTATTAATTAAGAAAAGACAAAGTAGAGAAAATTAATGGGTAATTAGTAATCAATTGAAAATTAGTTTTGGCGTGCCCGAAGGAAGCGTTTTGGGTCCCACTTTATTCTTAATTTATTGAAATTAATTGTGAAATCTACCCATCGATGCCAACATTGTAAGCTTTGCTGATGATACGATTCTCCTCTTCAAATCAAGTGACTGGAATGATGTCTATCTAAAAGCAAACAGGGGCATAACTATAGTTTAAAGATGGTTAGACGATAACACATTTACAATGAATGTGACAAAAATTAAATTCATTGTGTTTAACAAAAATCCATATCCAAGTAAATCGAATTAAAATTTGTGCTTGCCCACTGACTAATGCTTATATATGTGATTGCCCTAACTTAAAACGGGTGACTAAAATCAAATACTTTAGGTGTCATCTATGACAGTAATTTAAAATAGAAAGAACATATTATCACTAAAGCAAACAAACTTAATATACTTCTTTTAGACGTATTCGCCACTTTCTTAACTTGAATCAAATCAAAACAATTTACAATGCGCTATGTCAATCTTTAATCGAGTACGGTATAAAAGCCTGGGGAGGAGCTAACGCTACCGCCATTGATCCGATTTTTAAAGCGTAGAAACTAATAATAAAGATTATTTTAAAACTACCGATCACAAGCAGTTCGGATGAAATCTTCAGTAGAATCTGTATGTTGGACATTAGGCAACTTTATGCCAAAACCAAATTTGAAAATAAACGAAAAAAATACTTACAAAAATATGGCAGGATGTACGAATGTCAATGCTAAGACTATTGCGGATATGTAGCGTAATGCAAAGTTATTCGTACATCTCTACCTAGTGACTGATTTAATTAAATTTAACTAACCCTCACACTACTTCCTCGTAAGGGTAAATAGAGAGGTTATAGCGCCACCCAATGCTTCCCACTCTTTTCCCCGAAGACTTCCCTTACATTCCATTTACTTACTCACCTATTGTCATTTTCTTTCTATAAAAAGATACATAAAATGTATACCACAAAATATATTATTTTGGTACACACGCCGAAAAAGACTTTTACATAAAAGTGATAAATTAATTCGTACAAAGGAGGATATCTGCATTATATAGTAATTAATAAAATTATAAAATGGATTAAAAAACAAAAAATACAATTTTTATAAGAAAAGCTCTCCTTTTATAACTTTTGAAGGTTATTCCCATCAATGTAATATATCATTAAAGAAGAAGATAATAATAATAATCTCAACAGGTTAGAGGTTCTGGGTTCGTGACCCAGTTGCGACCATTATCTTTTTCTGTTTTTCTGTGTCTTGTTCTCTTTCTTAACCCCTCAGAATAATTTGTTGGCTTTTGGGAACAGCTCCCATAGGTCTCATTGCAACTTCGTATCATTTGTCAACTGCCGGGTGGCACGCATTACCTACCGTGAGAGTAATTACTCGCCGCGGCTATATAAGTAGCAGATCCGCTCGCCCGCTCAGTCTCAGTAACTTAGTCTTCATTCATCGGTCGAGTAAGCAACTCAGTCCGACCAGTGCCGCGACCAAGTACGTGCCTGCGCGGGGCACTTGTCCGCGCAGTCAACAGCAGTGAATAACATTTGAAAAACACTTGATTCCAGGAACATTTTTAACACCTTCGAGGATTCCCATTCCAACCACCATCCGCCGTCCGGCCCGTTCGCGCCTCGACATGAGATGATTTCGTCCGCAGCATATAAAGCCCTAAGCCCGCCGTGCTTTCTGCTTGGGACTCAACCCGTTCTCTGGCATATCGAAACCCATCGCGTTCCGCTGCCAGAGATCAACCTCATCGCCTCTCAAAGTTCCTTCCTGCGTCACGTGTGTGAGCCGACTCAAAGGACACACAGCTGCCATATCCCATCAGCACGACGACGATCGACCGCCTGGACCAAGGTCACTTCTACACCGCCATGGTGTAGAGCAACACGCCGGCTCCCTGAAGACCAGTGATCTTCACCGCCGTAGTCTCCGACCTTCTTCACGCAGCAGCATCACTAACGGCACCACCGTCACTCTGCTCCGCTTCGACCCTCGCTACGTAGCCCAATAAACGACTGACTCACTACACCGACTGACGCCTTTCATTTCTCGTCCCGTCTCTACCGATCCGGCTTGCTCCCTCAGATATAAAAACCAAAAGTCATATAATTAATAATCAATTAGACATATCAAGTAGTCCAATATTATTAGGTCTGTTTCCAATACACCCTTAAAAAATTTCCCAGTGCTCCTTACCACCATGCCAGTTGATGCTTTGTTTCCCCAAATTTATTATTACCTAGTCTACATAATTATCTTTCGGTTTTTCTCATTACTTGTGTACTTATGTTAATGTATTTTATGGCCGTTTATGTGTTTGTTATATTTATATCATGTTGTCTCCCTCTATATTTTGTTATATATAAGCACACATTATGTTCTTCTTGTTTAGTATTAATTTGTACCCTGAAGATGCTTGAGTAAAGCGAAACCGGTCGGTTCATAAATTAATAAATATCGTGGTTTCAAACAAAAAGGTATTTTATTAAATATGTCAAACCACAAAGTGATTGCTTTCTACAATAATACTAATAATTATATTTATCAAACTTTGGATACGCCGCCGTGTTGTAACCAAATGTACGAGTATGTGCTGGAAGTTATCGTTTTTAATATAGACGCAAATAATTTCAATACTTTATTAAGCCATAAATTTTAATTGCCGATTCCGGGTGATTGTTGTTCGCGGTAACTATCTGCACCTCTGCAGGAGTCTCAGTACAGTACAAGTCTCACCTGTCGCTCGTTATATAAATTATACCACATACCTAGCTCTTAAAAATGCTTCCATCGTTGTAATTAACGTCGTTTTATTTAGTATCTAAGCAATTGCAGTTCGTTTCTATACAAATTAAAACACTATTTTTTTTTAAATTAATATTTTAACTTTATGAGTAAAACCTCAAATTGTAATATTTACAGTACAAGACAATACAAGCGAAACTCAATCGAAAATCTGGAAACAGAAAAATCAGAAAAAGATATTGACACCTCTGGGACTCGAACCCAGGACCTCTTGCTTTCCGGGCAAAGGCGCTAAGCACTGCGCCACGGTGTCGATACCAAATTCGGTCATCTTTAACTGTATCATAACTTCGACTAAGAACCACCCATATTATTTTCATTTTCTTAAAGCATATAATAATGGCTACTACCTATCTTTATGTATGATTGCAAGATTTTAACTAGAACTAAATGCTCTCTAGATAGTGTCTGGATAAATTTTTTAAATTTTTATTTTATAAATTTATTTTTATTTTATATGCGACATCTATTGACTTTTCTGCAAGTCTAGGATGAATATTTATATTATAACTTTATGAGTAAAACCTCAAATTGTAATATTTAATTAAATGAAAACAATATAAGCGAAACTCAATCGAAAATCTGGTTGAGTGGTTAGCGTGATTGCCCCTTTTTCTTGTTTATAACTTTTTCTGATTTTTCTGTTTCCAGATTTTTGATTGAGTTTCGCTTATATTGTCTTCAGTTAATTAAACTAATTATTTTATTTATTTAATATGCTAACATTTTTGAAGTGAAACTTCTACAGCCCCGCTGTGATTTGGATTTCGGATGAAACGGAAATGATGATCACTGCACCTGCGACACATCAACTGCGCTCATTGACCGTTTTGATTATGATGTCACTTTTTAAGGCTCCTATTGGTTGAGATATGAAAGGGAAATTACTCTAGGTATGCGCTAATTGGTAGCTTTGATTATGACCTCACTTTTCAAGTATTGGTTGAGATTTTTTTGGTAAAGTTTCGCTTCTACCGCGTATAAACTGCACTCGATTTTTTTTTTCAGTTATTTAACCCTGCTCACTAGACAAAGTCTGATCCGAGGCAGGTAGAGTTTGGAGAAACTAATTTAGTGGAATCCTTTATTTATCTTACACCGCGTAAGAGTACTAACTGCATTTTCAATTTAGAAGGGGCTGCCCAAAAACCATTTATTCGATAACCAACACCCCTCCCATAGGTCACCCCAAGTGATACGTTACTTTTATTGAATTAGCAGGAGTGTCCGGGTTTATTTGGGAGGATTGATGGAGGGAATTTTAATTTGGGAAGGGTATGGGTACTGCTGACCCGGAAACCATTTATTGGATAACCAACACCACTGCCATAGGTCACCCCAAGTGGTTTGCTATGTTTGGTGACTTAGCATGGGTGCCCAGGTTCATGGGGTGAGATTTGTTTTCACTCACTGTGTGGCGGGCAGAATCGGAGAGAATGGACTTTTTAAAAAAAATATTCTAACCGAAATTACTAACATTTTTATTGTGAAAGTACTATTATAGGTACGATAGTTTAATAAATGCATAAAAAAATAATAGCAACATTTTTCAATTAGACACAGCATGATTATTTTACGAACTATGTAAAAAAATATATACCTATATAGATATTATAAATGCAACGAATAAAAGAGTTACAGAAAATGTTTATATGTAAAAATGCATTACCCATGTGTAAAGTGTTGCGTAAAAATGTAAATAAAATCAGAGCACACATAAAGAAATATCAAACCAATAATCAAATAAAAGACAAGAAAGTAAATCTTAGTAATATTAAAAAGGCGAAAGTTTGTATGGATGTTTGTTACTCTTTCACGCAAAAACTCCTGAATGGATTTTGAGGAAACCTTACAATGGTACAGCTCATACATCAGAATAACATAAACGAATTTTGAATTTTGTTTAAAAAAATTGCAATAGGTGGCACGCGAGCTGTTTGAAAACTCGCGTGTAATACCCGGAATTAATATATGGAATGCGGGAAGCGAAGGGGAACCCGGGATGGGGTAGAAGAACTCGGGAGGGGGGAGGGGAACTTGGAAGGGGCCCGGGAGGGTGGAGTAGAAAACGGGAGGGGGGAGGGGAGCCTGGAAGGGGGAGAAGGAGGGGAACTCGGTAGGGGTGTTCGCGGGACGTGAAAAGTGGGGGAATGGATTGGGTAGAGGGAAGGTGGAGGAATCGGAGTGGGAACGCGAGAGGAGAAGGGGACGCGGGAGAGGAGGGGAGGCGGAAGGGGAGCGGGACGAATGGGAAAGGACACGCAGGGAAAAAAATCTTTATTAAATAGCATCGCAACGCATGCCGGGAACCAGCTAGTATCATATAAAAGGTTTATTGTCATCTAGATTGTACAGTTATGAAGTTATACGTGAAATCCTATTTAGATACTATTTTGATTAATCTTTACAATGAATCGGCTTACAGTATGAACATCAAAAAATATGTTACGGATAAATCAAAGCTTTTACTAGCTTTTCTATTTATTGGAATTACAATAAAATTATTATTTACGTAACAAAAAATTTAAGCGTAAACCACCAAAAAAAAGTTTTTTCATGACTTAACTATGAAGTAATACAAGAAACAATTTATTAAAAAATACCCCTTTATGGCTAAGATTATTTTTGAGGTTTTCCATGTTCTAACTTTTTTTCGTTCTCATAAAATAAGCCCAAAATAAATCAAAACCACTTTTTCGCTGTGCAAATAAGACGTTCGATTTTAAAATTTTGCAGGCATGAGATTCGAAATATTTCCAGCGTTTATATTACTCTTAAAAGTTAAATTATTAGATTGTTAGAGACTCTATTTTTAATTCACAGTGCATGCAAGCAGTTCGAAGAAGCATAGGTATTTGAAATTAGAATTCAAAATGTCACGTTATAGAAATAACTAAAATTATTAGTGAGAGATCATTAATAATAAACTAACTATGGGCGCCAAGTATTTTTTTATAAAACCATTTAAAACACATCAAATTTTTGCTATAACAAAACAAAGAAACCACTGAGAGACCGTAAAAAACCTTCGAAGTTCTTTCGAATCGATTGTATAAAAAAAACATAACTTCTTTTAGTATTCGAGATAAACGTAATAAAAAGAGTTAACCCGCGATTAAAACGTCAACTTGGTACAAGTATTTTAATTGGTGACGTATTAATGCGTATTGATCTGTATCGATTGTATATTAATTGTCGATTCACCGTTGATGATAATGTTCACAGGGTTATATCTTATTTTATTGATCAAGTTCTCTTCGACATAATGATCGCTTTCACAATAAAACTCTAATTTGTTCTTATCTAAAGTATTATATTTAACTTCTATACGTATAAGTATCTAAATATAATAACTATTCACATAGCGCATCCCGAGCCTTAAATCATAGTAAACAAACATGAGTATTTATTTAATGTTAATTCGATGGTATCATGATTACAATACTTTCATTTTAGTTTCAACTTATTGATTGTGCAGTTTTCGCCGTGCTACGGGGATTGTATCACTACAAAAGAACAGTTTAAAGATGCCTATAACCAGGTGAAACAGGTCCACTGCAAAGAAAATATTTTAAATATTTTTAGTTCAATGTCCATTCCATCCCGAGAAACAGTAGGTACAGTAAACAGTAGGTAGTAGTTACCAATCTAACTATAAAAAAGGATATTCTACTATCATATTAATATTATGTAATTTAACATGTATATTTTTACTAGCAGACCCGGCTGCACGTTGCTGTGGCTAACACAATGCCACGCCATTACCCAACCTTTATAAACAACGCCATCTGTTAAATCAAATCCACACCGCCCGCCGCCCGCTGCCCGCTGCCCGCTTGCCAGCTCACTCCATTTATTTATATAATTTGGTAGGCGGGAATGGGTACCGCCGCCCCGGTAGCCTTTATTGGATTACCAACAGCTCTGCCATAGGTCACCCCAAGTAGTTCGCTACGTTTGGTGATTTAGCAGGGGTACCTGGGTTCATGGGTTGAGGTTTGTCTAGGCCTTGAAGGCTGATGACCAGGACATACTGAACCCCAGATTCCTACTTACCCCTTAAACCCTTTTCCTTCCCAGAACTCTCCTCTACTTCCTTTCCATAAAAAAAACCCACACAGCATCCCCAAAGTTGATATAAGATGCCAAGATGTGTTCTACACGCAGTATTTAATTTGTGCATCTATAATACTTCTAAGCCATCAAATTTTTAAAACAAAAACATACGATTTTGTATGATTTTACCTTATTTAGTATGGCTTCATCTTAAATATCTCCTAAAATGTGGAGTGTACATAAAAAACAACCATCGTATCAGCTCAGTTCTCTCAGCCAATTAATTAAGTAGGGCATTAAGTAGTTTTGTAGCATGAAATTTAATACAATTTCTTTCTCCAAAAGATATATTCAAATTAGGCATAACATAACTATGGCATCCCCAATTGGGGAATGTAGTAAGGCTGAAGGTGCGGGGGAGGGAGAGGAAATTGGGAAGAGGGAGGTGGGGTTGGACCTTACTATTCAGATCTGGGCACCAAACACGGCTAAAGCCATTTCAAGCAAGGTTTCAATTCTGAATAGTGGCCTTACACCAGGGCAATACTGAATCTATCTTCCAACACTATCAAACCTAATTTGTAAAAATATTTCAAACTCTTACAAATATGTTGCAATGAAAAATAAAAATAGACAGTATTTTCTTCTTATTACCTTACTATCTACTTGTGTGTAAGGAAAATGAAAAAATATTTTTATGGATTTTTATTTTTGTTTTTTCGATTCACTTTTAATTATATTGGAAAAAGGCAAACTAGGTATGCAGTGTCGTTTTGTTATTGGTAAGAGGTGTTTAAAAAAACGTTTTAAAAATGAATGTCAATAAATCGATTCATATTTAATCGATCCATTCCGTCGATCATTAGCCAGGGGATATTAAGAATAAGAGAACAGAAGAAGTGTTCACAATAATAATAAAAGTGATGTGATTTTCTCACACAGGGTCACGCCTCGCCTCGCTGTCTGACACGCCTAAAGGCCGAGAGCTGAAAGCAACCAGAGAACAAATAAAAAAATGCATTCAAAATCAAGGAGTGAGATTCGATAGAATTCTGATGAATTGTGCCTGGTTATTCGTGAGTGTATTTTGCCTGATTTTTCGCGTGTTCTTTGGCGGTCGGTTAGGGCTTAACAGCGGCAATCAGCGGCAGAAAACAAAAAGGGTCTCGAGATGAAACGGCCCCGCGGCCCCCGGTCCACTAATAGGCAATAAATAAGGGCGGGCGCGGGAGGGCGGGGGTGGCGGGAGGGCGGGGGGCAGGGGATGGGCGGGAATCGAACGGCGGGAATCGGCCCGGCACCGAACCCCGCAATCGGAGATATGGCCCACTCGTGATCGGCGTCTGATGTCGTGAAAGGTATCGTTTAATCTAATTGCCTTCGAAATAATGTATAAATTTTACCAATATCGCCTGGTGACTGTTGTGGCTTTTGGTTATGGGATTCCTCGGTGTTTAACCTTTTGTTTTTATTGCAAATACATCACATCTTCTTCTTCGATTGCCACCTCTCGCTTCGGTGCTTTCATTTTATGTTTTCTTCCGACTTAACCGAACTTCCAAGAGAAAAAGGTATCAATTTCTGGTATTATTTCATTATTGAATTAAAAACTGTGAATAGTGTTACTAAACGTCACTTGCTGGTACTTAGTTACTGAAAGTTAGTAAGCAATTACTACTGGTTGAGAAATTAATCTGGATAAGTCGATGATTAATCGTCTTCCAAATTTTCAATACATTGCAAGCTATTAGTGTCATTTTAGAAATAAAAAATCAGAGTGTGCAATTAACACGCGGCAGAAGTGGAACCTTCAGAAAACTAAAGTAGATAAGAATGGGGACACTACGTTTTTTATCAATGTGCAGGATGAGTTTCTTTTACACCTTTTCCTATACATTTGGTCATCTTATTAGGACTAGTATTTGTGTTTTCTTCTTCGGAGTCCATGACATCGGTTTGAAAATGGATATTGATTTAAAAAAAAATTATGTAGGATATTTTTCTTGCCAAAAGGTTCGTCAGGCTAGACTAAAGGAGACTTGCGAGTGGTAGTGGATTTATCGTATTACATTGGAACCGAGTACCCGTGAAATAATTCAATATTTTATTGCTATCTCATTCTCTCGCAGGCTAAATCCTATACATGTACCTACGCGTTTGTGACTTTTTAGTGTCGCTTACTTCCGTTTCATCGAGTTTCAAATCACAACGGTACTAAAGAAAGTTTTCACTTTAAAACCATCAACTGCGAGATAGCAAAAATTGTTGGTATTTGTTGGAAATACTGATTTGAGTGAATCAATACTGTATTCATGCATTTCATAAAAAGGTAGAGAACATTATCCATTCTGTGTATTCACGTGATTAGCACTCAAAGATGCCCTCCGTCTTGCCACAGACCACCAATCAGTACTGTTATATCACTGAAAATCGTTGGATGCCTAGGTATTACGTAAAATAGTGGACTTAACCTACCTTCCACAATTCTGTGGAAGGTAGTTTTATTATCTAATTATTATTCATTTTTTTGGTGTTGTTTCATAAATATATATATATATATATATTTTTTTTTAATAGCCATTAAACTGGCACACTATATTTTACTATATTTTGGGGGTACTATCACTTTACTTTTATCTTAATTTTACTTGTTTTTTTTTATTAATGTATATATTTTTTCTCGATCCCACATCTGGTGTTTTTCAGTTTTCATCATTATTATTATATATTTATTTTTCTACTTTCACTGTTTTTTATCTTATCTTATCTTATTTGTATCTTTTATGTATCACACAGTATTAGACAGTATGTATAGACTATGTTAAGATTGTTTATCTAGTTCCTATCTCTGTAATATTAGGCAAAAAAAGTTAATAATTATTGACTATTTATTTATTATTTGGGCATGATGTGAACATTTGTTATTGGGTTGTAACCTAATTATTATAATTTATTGTTTTCTTTAATGCTTGTAATGTTATTAAACTCTAAATGTTTCTAATAAAATAAAAGAAAAAAATAAAAATAAAAATCAAAAACTTTTTCTTACATTAGCTCCACACAGGAGGCCCTGAGGAAAAAAGTTCCTCAGTGCCTATGTCAACTTTGAGGATACTGTTTATTGAAAGGAAGTTCTGGGAAGAAGAAAAGTGTGAGTGGTGTATGGGAATCTGGGGTCAATGTATCCAGGAGTGACGGACGTATGCATTCTTTCCTCCCATTGCGGTACAAGATGATGGGTCAACAGAGTCCGGCCGAAGTGGTCAAAAGGACTCCCTTGACAAGTCTCTCCCGATCCGAAATTGTAGAAATAATTTTTAATGTTAAATGAGCAGCCCCAATTTGATTACGTTTTTTAGACATTTTTGATTAAAATTTGTTCCCTATAACGTTGTTTAAAAATCGAAGAATTTTCACTTACTTGGTATTTCTATATAAAATTCTAAATGATTTAGTTGATAGTCCGGTATTGCTTGAATTGACCAGCTTCCGGATACCACTACTAATACTAGAAGTCAGGATTTATTTCAGTGCAGAAATTCTGGGACTAACTACCATATGTATTCCTCTTTGCCCAGAATACTAATGGAGGGAAACAATTGTACCAAGTCAGTGGACATCTTCAATTTATCTTTAAACAAATATAAAACATTGTTACTGAGGCAGTTCAGTTATGTACAAAATAAATACTGTATATTTCTTACCATTCATTTGTAAAAGCCCCGAAAAAGGGCGTTAATCAGTACATGAATAAGTTTTAAACTACAAAGTCCGAATTCAACAAAGATATATTTATTACAAGCAATTGTTTATAATTGATAAACCAACGTTTAAGACAAGATTTTTACGCACAGCAAAAACGGTAACAATTATTATAAGCAGTAATTATCAGCCTGAAACACTCATCTACATTAAAAAAATCTTCCGAGAAAAGATACAGGCCGCCAATGGGACTTGAACCCGTGTCCTTCTGATTGCCGATCAGGTGCTCTACCACTGAGCTATGTCGGCTTATCTAATACCCGCCAAATAATTCAATATATACTAGTGTTTCATTCAAAAATTACTGCTTATTACATTTTTCCACCTAAAAACAACCCACTTCATTTTTGTGAGAGAGGCATTGTTAGTGCTAAATCTTTCGCTGGGTGGCGTCGAGACAAATTATGTCTACATTTTTTGGTGAAATACTTTAACTTGTCAAATATTAATTATTATTTATAATTGATAAACTAACGTTTAAGACAAGATTTTTATGCATAGCACAAAGGGTAACAATTATTATTCAGTGGTTGTTTTCAGGTGGAAAAATGTAATAAGCAGTAATTGAATGAAACTCTAGTATATATTGAATTATTTGGTGGGTATTAGATAAGCCGACATAGCTCAGTGGAAGAGCACCTGACCGGCAATCAGAAAGACATGGGTTCAAGTCCCGTTGGCGGCATGTAACTTTTCTCGGAAGATTTTTTCAATGTAGATGAGTGTTTCAGGCTGATAATTACTGCTTATAATAATTGTTACCCTTTGTGCTATGCGGAAAAATCTTGTCTTAAACGTTACTTTATCAATTATAAATAATAAAGATATATTTACTTGATTGAAAGGTCAAAGTACTACTCCAAGTACCATTCATAAAATTTACTTTCAGAATTTTTGAAAAACCTAATAATAAAATCGTATTTATGAATTTATAACACTTTCCACAATCTTAAAAACATCGCTTATCAAATATCATGGATATTCCAGAGCAGCAATGACTGAATACTTTACTCTCGTTAAAATTATTTGAATCTCTAAATTCCAATCTTCACATAGATTAATTTATAAAAAATAATGTATTGTGTTCAGCGATTACGTTGTTTAGGAACATTTCGCTTTTGTACCCAACAGAGCTTAACGTTTTAATTTATTACTTTCAGATACAATTATCTATTTTATAATGTAATAACGCCGTTCATTAAAAAAATATTGCGTAAAAGTGTTCTTAATGAAAACGCCGAAAGAAACTAAATGTTTTATTTGATTTATGGCATGTGCCTCTAATAGCAATTAATTACAATTCGGGAGGCGGGTATGGGTACCGCCGCCCCGGGAACCGTTTACTGGATAACCAACATCTCTTCCATAGGTCACCCCAATTGGTTCGCATCGTTTGGTGACTTAGCAGGTGTGTCCGGGTTTATGGGGTGAGGTTTGTCCGGGTGTTGCGTGTGACCACCAGCTGCATGGCAGGCCGAATCAAGAGAGAATGGTTGAGGGAGTCCCTTTGACTTCTCTAGCCATACTCTAGCCATAATTTGGGAGGCGGGAATGTGTACCGCCGCCCCGGGAACCTTTATTGGATAACCAACACCTCTGCCATTTGATTTGGTGATTTGTCAGAGGTGCCCGGGTTCTTGGGATGAGATTTGTCTAGGTCTTGGAGGCGGATGACCAGGACATACTGAACCCCAGATTCCTACCCACCCCTTAAACCCTTTTCTTTCCCAGAACTCTTCTCTCCTTCCTTTCCTTAAAAAAACCCTCCACACAGCATCCCCAAAGATGACATAGGCCCTGAGGGAAATTATTTTCCTCAGGGCCTCCTGTGTGGAGCTCATCTAAAGAAAAAAAAACTCTCTCGGATTATCGCCATGCACCGCAGTGGGAGGGATGGATTAATATATCCGTCACTCCTGGATACGCTGACCCCCATATTCCTTCCTACCCACCCCTAATACTCTCGTGTGTGGAGCTAGTGTAAAAAAAAAGAATTTTTGCTTTTTGACAAATATTTTGCATGGTGAACTATGTATGTACATCAAATCATTGTACTTCGATCGTCCAGTTGATTAGTCAGACATCTCCAAATACTAATGTTTGTGATAATGAGGAAAGCAATATTCAAATTCTCATTTACATAAATACGTTATAAAATAACACCGAGAGGCACAACGATCCTTTAGATTAGTATGACATATTGATATTTCCTACTAGAAACCCAGAAAACATCAATTTTGTGTTTAATTCACTACAGGTTTTTATGCATTATCATTGATTTGGTGGTGTTTAATCTGAGCATTCTACCAGAGAGCGAGCACAATTTTACATATATCTGATATTTAACTAAAATTATTTTTAGGAGATGTCTGACTAATCAACTGGACGATAGAATTATTTGATATCAAATTACGCTTTCTCAAAGACGCTGTTTGACTTAGAAATCCTGTTTGAATTATTGAAAAGAATTTTGAGATTTTTTTACCTAATGCTAAATTTTCTTTAAGCCGCCGCTACCCGAATTTCTAGAGATTTCTTACATATCTCCCTTAAACGCGTTAAGTTTTAAAGCTCTTAAAAAAATATGTTATTCTTGAAGATAATATCTAGATATACCCCGCGCCGAAACGCAAATTATATAAAATTACCTCGATAGAAAAAAATCGCTAAGTATGCTCGAATAATTATTATAAACACATTTGTTTCGGTTATTTTACAAGTTATATGTCTGAAAAAATTCACAGTTTTTCTTTAAACGCAGTTTAAGACAGCCCCCCTCGTGATTTGTGCTCAGTTTTAAACGAGTCTTGTTTTATTAAACATTTTCACAATTTTCGAATCGATATTGTCGCTTTAAATACTAGCGCGCTCCTCTAACATTCTCGATTCCCCGACAAAATATCCTCGACAAAATATCCCCCACAACATATCCCCGACAAAATATCCTCGACAAAATATCCTCGACAAAATATCCCCGACAAAATATCCCCGACAAAATATCCCCGAATAAATATCCCCGACAAAATATCCTCGACAAAATATCCTCGACAAAATATCCTCGACAAAATATCCTCGACAAAATAACCGAAGACATGAAGGATATAGAAGATATGGAACGACAAAGAAGAGCAATTAACATACGGGCCGGAATGCTCTCAAGACGGTTCTACCACTGTAGCGACGATGTCAGAAAATTACTCTTCAAGACATACTGCACTGCCCTGTACACATCTGAACTGTGGACACAATACCCAGCAGCGCAATGGGACAAACTGAGAGTGTGCTACAACAATGCATACAGGCAACTTATGCAACTACCGAGGTTCTGCAGTGCCTCCACGATGTTCACCGAGGGGAGGGTGCACTCATTCCCAGCCTTACTTCGCCACCGACTAGCCAGCTTCTGGAGCAGGACACGGACTTCAACCAATATCATTGTCGTGGCTGCATCCGAGTGGCTCAGTTCCCCAATAAACGAGCGATGGATGCAGATGATGAAGCGACCTCCCTGATGGATAATCCTAAAATATCTTTTTTGTTTTTAATTCTGTTCAATTATTATTTATTTTAATTTTATGCTTATTTTGTGTCATTTGTGTGATGAATTTTGTTTTCATTTTATGTATTAAGATGAAGCCATAGTAAATAATGCAAAATCATACGTTTTTGTTTTGAAAATTTGATCGCTTCGAAGTATTATAGATGCTTCAATTAAATACTGCGTGTAGAACATACCTTGGCCCTTAAAAATATCGGTCAGTTTTTTTATAAGTCTTTTAATAAGCCTATAAAAAAATAAAATATAAAGTCTGTAAAAAACACTTTTAACTCCAAACTCTCTAATTTTTAAACCCCTTTTCTGATATGGTTTTATTGTTTAATGTAGCGAATTCAGTTTCTTTTATAATAATCGCAAAAAAAAAAGATTTTTACGCCCGAAGTTCACAAAATAAAATAAAATATGCATTTTCGCTTTGTTATTTTACAATACGGCCGGCAGTAGACGAATTTGGATTTTCAAAGTGAACTCTATGCCGTCCACCGAAGGGACATAACTAGACACGCCCGTTTTTTTTATTAGTTCTCCCCCGAACGGAGCGGGAAACGGACGCTAGGCTCCACGTCTGTTTAGCCTAGCGTCCGTTAGGCTTAAATTCTGTTTTATTACAATAAACAATGCGTAAAAAATGAGTTAATGTTTTTTACAGGCCTTTACGAAATCAACCTGTAAAAAAAATTCTCAAATACCTCTTCCAACCTTTCCAAAAGCCTTTTCTCAAGTATTTTTAAACTCCTCCCATAAAAGGGCGTGAATTCCGATTTCGATTTTTTCCTGGACTATTGGATCGCCTTAATTAGGTACCTACCTAATATGTAAACATTTTTTTCTTTTATAGTTAATAGTTGTCTATGTAATATGGCAGACTGGGATTGCACTACCCTCCCAGTCCTGCTGGAATAAAAACTTAAATAAAAAAAATTAAAAAATATATCCTTGACAAACTATCCTCGACAAAATATCCCCGACAAAATATCCCCGACAAAATATCCCCGACAAAATATCCTCGACAAAATATCCCCGACAAAATATCATACGGACAAAATATCCTCTAAAAAACTATCTACTTAAACCTAACCTAATTTTATCTTTAGCTATTTTTGAACAATAATTTATTGTCTTTACAGGATGACTGTATTATTTTTGTGCCATTTTTGTTAGATTAGGTTTTAGTAGATATTTTGTGGGGGATGTCTTATCCGTAGGTTATTTTGTCAGGATATTTTGTCGGTGATATTTTGTCGCGAGATAAAAAGTCGCGGAACCAAAATATACCTACCTACAATACCAAGAGAGGGTGAAGACACTCCAAGTCACTTATGGTGCCAATGTCCTGCCCTGGTGGGAACTAAGCTCAGATACCTGGGGAGAGTGGGGAGACACATTGTAGAACCAGAAGACTTAGCCACATATCCATGGTGAACTTTATTAAAGGGACTGGGTTATTGTTAAAGGATTGAGGTAAAATGGGAGATGGCACAATAAGCCTAAGGCCTAAGTGCTCACGGGAACTAATCGTAAACCGTCTCCGCAAAGAATAAAAAAATACAAAGTCACAAGTCATCCTACTGCGGGGAAATAGGAAATAAAATGTCTAGCGAAAGCGGTTTAATATTCCCCATCATTCACGCTCTTAATTATCAGCAATTATCATTACAATAAGGACGATTTCTGCAATAAGTTTTTTTCACATGTGAGGGTTTTAATGGCCGGTGTAAAACATAAAAGCATAAAAATGTTAATGCCATTAGACACAGATAATTAAATGTTTTAATTAATACGGCTTTGTGTGACTGCGGGGCGGGGATTATATGCATTAAAAGGACACAGCAAAGTAAAAATATATATATGTATAAAATGAAGACGCCAAAATAAAATTAATATGTTACTTCTTCTAACACAGCAGGGAAGAAGTGAGCGTTGCTCACGAAACATGTCGGTTTTTGTAAACAATAAAAATGGTAAAAACTAAGTATTTTATTAATTTGAATTAATATATTACGCTGTTAAACGCTTTTTTTCTTCAATTAGTAGTAGTGAGATGCCATTGACTAATAATAATTAAGGGCACGTTAAATTATAAAGTTAATTTTCAAGATCTGTGTAAAGTTCTGATTAAGTTCCGTTATTAAATCATTATGGGCCAGTTATTACACAAAACTAAAATAATAACAGAACTTAAAAACTTTCACAAACTTGAAAATAAACTGAAATCGAAATTCGTTGGTTTAGGCTAAGAAAACCTTTATATCAAACCTTTTCATCCACTGATTTATTTGAAGATTTATTATAGATTTAAGTTTATGCTCTCGTCGTTAAAATGGTTCCATGACCAATGATCCGCCGACAGTTGCCGCCTCCCCCCCCCCCCCCCCCGACATACTTATATACATGCAGTCGGTTTAGGGAAAACAGGTATAACTAATTACACAAAATATAACTAAGTGGCCACGAAGGGATGTGCAGAGAGGATGTACCGCATAATAACAAAACATAAAACAAAATATGAAACAGAATACCGCAGAATAACAAAACATAAAACTTTTTTTTATTCAAATGCATCAAGAAAAAATCTACTTGTCTATATTTATATATTGTGTATAACCGCGAGATGAGTGGAGGAAGACTCTTAAGGAGGCCAAGACCAACCAGGGGTTGTAGAGCCAGAAGTGATGACGATAACAGCGCAAAAGTATCTAAAAAAAATCGACACTGTATGTAAATCCGTTTGATATTCATACCAGCTTATTATTAAGGGTATTTTTGAAGTCGATTTTACGTTTCAAATTGGTAAACAATGCACAAAAATTACAATTTTATATTAATTATCATTTTGGGGGGCCAATTGTCGGCGGGTTACCCGTCGGGTCACCGTTAAAATAGATATAGAATTTTATTTTAAAACTTTCAGGTATTTTGATAGCTCGTGCGATAATATCTATTATCATATTTAATTCCGCTTTATTACAATATTGGTTCCTATAGATATTGATAGAACAATACAGCTGTAAGAAAAAACACCTATTTAAGAAGTCTACACATTTACCAAAAATGTTTAATTTTTTAAGGAAAGCCTGCAATTTTCGGTAGTAAAATTGGTTTTCATTACATGTTAAGTTGGCTTATTGGGGGGATATAATTATTAAAATATCGTTTCACCAGGAAAGCCTACAAGCACTTAAAATATATTAAAAGTAGGCTGGAAAAATATGAATCACGGGTGAGAAAAGCTTACACGCATTTTTCATAAGACATTGAAACAATTAAAGGTCGGTGAATCATTTGGCATCATAAGTCTCGGCAATACGTCCTAACACGTATTTCTTTAGATTATGAAAAACCCAGTTCTCCTAAGAGTTTGTGCCCCAAAGCAAGAGTCCTTAAAAATTCTTTCTCCTTTGCTATAAGCTCGTTAGCGAAGCGCGGCACCGACACCTTCGGAAGGGCGAGCTTTTTATATGAAGCCTATTATTAATATTTACAACTCTCCAGTTATGCCTAAAGCTTACTGCATATTTTGACAAACGGCCATAAATGATATAACTTGTATTTTAATTTTGTAGAATAATTATCATGTTCCCTAATGGAGGTGAATGATAAACAAAAAATAGATTCATTCGTTGTTTGAATGAATTTAATGAACAACCCTCAATCGAAGAACAAAGGTTGTTTTTATAAATTTATACAACCTGACTACCACAATTATTATTTATTTATTTATTTATTTAAACGCCCATTGGGCTTTTACATACATTGTTATTAGTATTATTACATTAACTATATGGCATATAAAAGTTTAAGTACATATATGAATAAAATAATTATTATATGTGTAGTACCTACATAAATGTTTTACAAATAATATAGAATACCATTATGGAGAACAGTTTTTTTTTTGTACTTACAAACAAAAATAACGGGATTGAAATTAATCAGCATTAGTAGGGACTTAAGCATAATCGAAATATAAATTAAATTACAATATTAATTTGTAAAGTTACATATATATATTAAAGTTTAAAAGTCTAAAAGAAAAGAGTGAAATAAATAGAAGCTAAAAAGGGTTTTTCACTATGGAATGGTGAAGTCATACATTTCAGCAAAGTGTTTATGTAGATTTCGTTTAAGCACTGCTACGGAATCTCTAAATATATCAACGACATTACCAAATTTATTACCAAAATTTTGTATTCGATTTAGGGATATGTGCGCTTGATAATTTGTTTTGAAATTGTCACAGAAAAACGTGGAATTTTGTCTCGTATTTTTGGAAGGTACAAATAATTTTATTGTGGCCAGAATTTCAGGGCTGTCGATTCTATAATTAATAATTTTATTTAGTAGAACAAGGTCGGAGATAATTCGCCTATCTGACAGCGTAATCAAATTTAGTTGGTGCATCAGCTGGATATAATTTATATTTTGGATTGGAATATTTAGTTTAAAGTTAATAAATCGTAGAAATTTGTGTTGTATCCTTTCAATATTGTTGGAATGTATTTTATAAAAGGGGGACCAAATAGGCGAATTATACTCTACTTGACTTCTTACTAAAGATGTGTACAGTGTTTTCAAACATTCTAATGACTTGAAGTCGCATGCGGTTCTACATATAAAACCAAGCATTTTTAAGGCTTTATTTGTGATTTCATTTACATGCGGATTGAATGTTAACTGTTCATCAAATATAACACCCAAGTCCCTGATTTGAGTGACAGCTGTCAATTTTACGTTATTTAGCGAATATACATAAATTATATGATTTCGTATTTTACAAAAACGAATGACCTGACATTTTTTAATATTAAGAAACAGAGAGTTGATGATGCACCAACGATATAGTTTATTTAAATTAAGTTGCAAAGTATAACAATCGTCTAAACTACGTATTGTTTTATATATTTTCAAGTCATCTGCGAAGAGAAGAACTTCCACATCTTTAAATATGCTAACAATATCATTAATAAATAACAAAAAAAGAATTGGTCCCAGGTGAGACCCCTGAGGAACCCCATTATTGTGGTCTTATGTTATGCGTAATAAAAATATTATCATTCCAGCGTGGTTCTCTAAGTTATTGTGATTGTGATCCACCTCCACAGGAGATACGATATACACTAGACCTAGTTAGTACCTATTTTAATATAAAATAAGTTGTATAGCGCCCTTAAGGTGATTTTCTAACGAAAATGCGCTTTAGAAATGATCAAAACATTATTATTATTATTATTGAATGAGCGTGAGCGTCCTCTTTTAGCTCTACCATTTTTCATTTCATATAACTAGCTATTCTGGGTCTAGGTCTACAACTACTACGAACTATTTACAGACTGGTTTTCAACGACGACATAATGCACTGATTTTGTAGTGAAGTTATTCGTTAATAATTAGTTCGTTAATTTTTCTTATGGCTGCCTGTACCCGCAATATACAGAATAAATTGTTCCTCTATAGGCCCCGGCTGCACATAACTCACAAATCACTCTGTTTCTCCGAAGAGTTAGGCAGGGGGGGAAAGACCACCACACAACTGTAGTGAGTGGCAAATACTTCTTGCTTCGTTCACATTCATACCTCGTCTCATAGCATCTTCTGTTATTCTGATTATTAGTGATATAACCCGACTGAAGTATTTGATCATACCGTGACTTTCTCCGGCGTCCCCGACTTCTTCCACCATTCACTTTCCTGTTAAAATATATTCTCTTTGCACTCCTTTCTTTGTGCAACAGTTTTACATGCCCAAACCGTCTACACGTGACTTTCTTAATTTTATCCATTACGCTTACATCAACATTTTTTTCTATCCAGAATTAATATTTAAAATGTTTGTTTTACCACACTCGCGCTTCAGGGTTCTCAATCTTACAGCATCTGTAGATAATGATCTAATCAATTGGATATTATAGGAATTTTTGCAAATCTTTGAAATAAGTCGTGGCAGGGAAAAATATTTAAATTCCTTTCAACATCTAAAATCTAAATCTACCGCAAAATGACATCTACATTTTTTATTCCAAATATGCTCAGCAATCGCTAGTTAAATTCCTTCGGGTACTGGTGTTGCACCTTGTATTCACTGTGAGCTTGGATAAGCTAATTAAATGATGAGTTCTTACACATTATTATAAACAAACAAAAAAATATTTGTCCATCACAAGTCTTTACTGATCACACTCCTACGCTCTGTTTCGTAAGTTACCATGTTGCTAGAACGAGACGGCGTGCTTGTCACTTGATCCGCTAGTCTATGCCCGACTAATCACTTGCGACGTGAAATATTTTGTACATTTTTACAAAATATCATCGGACAGCCAAATGACGTCTACATCTTTCATGCCAAATATTCTCAGGAATCGCTGGTTAAAATTTTTCGTTTACGTTGCTGTTACACCTTGTATTCCCTCTGAGCTTCGATAAGCAAATTAAATTATGAGTTCCTTCACGTTGTTATAATAGTTGAGGAACGTTTTTCATTCCTAGCATCGACAATACACGTAGTAATTAATCATATTTCAGTTTAGCCGTAAATTAAAGAATGACCAGCAATCCGTCTCGGTGGCGAAGTAAACCCAAAAAGTTACACAGAAGTGACCTTACGTCGGTTCTACACTGTAATTACCTCCACGCTTATTTATGGCATCGTGCTTCTACCTCTATTTGGGGCAATTTGTAATTTGAGGTATTTTATTGGTGTTGCTTTTCTCACTTTTCTCTAAAAATGCTTTAAAATACATTTAATGTAATAATACGGGCGTGATCAAGATAAATGTGCACGGTGTGTACAGTATAAGCTATTATGTTCAATTCATGGAAGGAGTCAACCATGTTAAGAACAGATAATCGGTATTATATAATAACCAGAACTTCAGGTGTTTTCGACGCTGCTGAAGAGAATCAGGGAATTGAGGAGAGTAGGTACGTATTGTATTTCCTATGATATGTCTTAATCAAACTTTTCTTAATGGATTAACATTATTCGAATCCTTACACACCAATCTGTCTCCTACCAAGGGACAAGTCACATTTAGGAAGTTAAATACTATGTACATTTGTTACTTTAATTTTAAAATTTGCGACCGGTTTCGACACGTCCGTGTCATTAACGAGCAAACTTAAAACTAACTTAAAAATTCTATACAAGTACAAAAATTAATTAGGCGGGGGTAGTGGGAGTGGGGAATTTGGTGGAGGGGGAGAACAGTGGGAGGAGTCAAAATTACTTTAAACTTTAGAAATTAACAAATAAATTAAATCTAAAATTAATTTAGTTAATAAAATAATAGCACCATGTAAATACCCGCTGCTTACGATGTTGTTTTTTTTTTTGTTTTTAATATTTATGCGTAAATAAAATATTTTTGTTAAAAACATAAAAGTAATGAAACATTGTGATGTATGAATAAAGTGATTAAGAAATCTTAATACCTTTGTTAATTATAACGACAACGAAACACAACCCCATCTACTCTATGGTTACCCAACCTTTTAACTCACACCGTCATCTGCTAATTTGAATACAAATCAAATCGATCGGTGGCTCCATTTATATTATTATAGCGAGTTCCCGGTATGCGTTGCTATGCCACTTAATAAAGAAATTGTTTCTCCCTGCGTGTCCTTTCCCATTCGCCCCCTATTCCTCTCTCGCGTCCCCTTTCGCTCATGCAATCCCACTCCCTCTTCTCACTTCCCTCGCTCGCTTCCCCCGTCCCGCGAATCCCCCTCCCGAGTTCCACTCCCCCTTCCGAGTTTCCTTCCCCCCTCCCGAGTTCCCCTTCCCCTTCCCGGATTCCCCTCCCCCTTCCCTCATTCCATTCATTCAGTTCCGGAATATTTTTTATACAAATTTAATAATGCCAGAGCTCACCAGTATATACAGAAACCTTCGCGGGCATTCACACAACAAATCCCCAAAGTTTTAATGAAATAGGTAAAGTCGTTCGAAAGTTAGGGGCGTATATACATTTAGGCGATTCATTTTTATTTACTTATGTAGATAGATAGATATAAATATGTAAATCGTACAAGCAAAAGGCCATGCAACCGATATAACCATTTTTAGGAATGCAATGCCAGTAGGCGGATACAATGATAATATGAAGACAGCTAGAATTATATGCAAATACAGGGAATTGGGATTGTGATTGGGATTGTAACTTGTGTCGTTATATTGGTTTTATCTGTGCTGCTGATAAATAAGAAACGGTTTACTTACTACAAAACATATTATTTCAGTCAACCATCGACAAAATAACTAAAAACAATAAGTAAATCTACTTTGATTCATATCCTTTTTAATAAATATAAAATGTTATTTACCTACCTCGGAACAGACTTTGTCTATTGAGGTGGGTAAAATAAAACCATGTAAATAAATGAAAAATGAATAAACGCCCGGGTTGCCGGCACTGAAACTGAAAGGAACTTTACTATTATAGGATATTCTTCAAGAAAATAAATAACAACAAAGTGAATGTGAATTAATTTTTTGTTTAGTAAACTAATTTTGGGAGGCGGATACAGGTACCGCCGCCACGGGAACCATTTATTGATTCATGTTAACCAACACCTCTGCCATAGTTAGGTCACCCCAATACTTTTGGTGACTTAGCAGGGGTGCCTGGGTTCACGGGGTAGGGTTTGTCCAGGTCTTGCGTCTGCCCACCTGCTGCGTTGTGGGCCGGATCGAGAGAAATTAGTTGAGGAAGGTCTTTTGACCTCTCCAGTTAAAATCCCTCGACCCACCGCCTTACGCCGCAGTTGGAGGGATGGATTCGTACGTCTGTCACTCTTGAACATACCCCCAGATTCTTACCCACCCCTCATACCTATATCCTTCCCAGAATTTCCTCTCTTTCCTTTCCTTAAAAAAAACCATCCCCATAGCATCCCCTAATATTATATAGGCCCTTAGGAAAAATATTTTCCTCAGGGCCCCCTGTGTGGTGCTAATGTAAAAAGAAGTCGAAATTTTTTTTAGAAATTTCGTGCTAACGCTATAGCAATTTTCACTATTGTATCTAATTTTTTTTACCTTCACCATTTAACCACTGGAGTGACAGCGCAATTTAAAACTTTTTTCTCCGATTGCTCGAGATTTTTTGGTGATCATTTTGAATATATTCCGCCCACATAAAAAAATCATACCTTCGAATTTTAATATGGAGACAGAAAAACTGATTATTATAGTACTATATAGCCAGTGAAATCATCTATGTTTTGTCGATTATCACATATTAGTAGGATTTATAAAAAAATATTATAAAATCGTAAACTTCTACTTAATTACCTATAAATAAGAAAAAAATTGCCAAAATTGGTAGCGAAGCAATCCGAGATATTTAAAATAGTGCCATATTGTGGCAAAAAGCGCTCCAGTGGATAACGAGTTACCGAGTTCCCATAATAATAACAATCTAATTGTTATGGTAAAAAAATATTAGAAATACAACGGTAGAAACATCCTGAAACACTCATTTACATTGAAAAATCTCCCGAGAAAAGATACTTGCCGCCAACGGGACTTGAACCCGTGTCCTTCTGACTGCCGGTCGGATGCTCTGACCACTGAGCTATGGGGGCTTATCAAATACCCGCCAAATAATTCAATATATACTAAAAATAAAGTTGGTTGTTTTCAGGTGGAATAAATATAACAAGCAGTAATTGTTGAATGAAACACTAGTATATATTGAATTATTTGGCGGGTATTTGATAAGCCCCCATAGCTCAGTGGTCAGAGCATTCGACCGGCAATCGGAAGGACACGGGTTCAAGTCCCGTTGGCGGCAAGTATCTTTTCTCGGGAGATTTTTCAATGTAAATGAGTGTTTCAGGCTGACAATTATTGCTTGTAATAATTGTTACCCTTTGTGCTATGCATAAAAATCTTGTCTTAACGTTAGTTTATAAATTAAAAAATAATAATTAATATTTAACAAGTTTAAGTATTTCCCCAATAAATGCAGACATAATTTGTCTCGACGCCACCTAGCGAGGGATTTAACACTAACAATGTCTTTCTCGCAAAAATAAAGTTGGTTGTTTTCAGGTGGAAAAAATATAACAAGCAGTAATTGTTGAATGAAACACTAGTATATATTGAATTATTTGGCGGGTATTTGATAAGCCCCCATAGCTCAGTGGTCAGAGCATCCGACCGGCAATCAGAAGGACACGGGTTCAAGTCCCGTTGGCGGCAAGTATCTTTTCTCGGAAGATTTTTCAATGTAAATGAGTGTTTCAGGCTGACAATTATTGCTTATAATAATTGTTACCCTTTGTGCTATGCATAAAAATCTTGTCTAAACGTTAGTTTATAAATTAAAAAATAATAATTAGTAGAAACATCCAAAGAAAATGCAGTTTCCGGAATCTAACCATACGAGTAATTAAACAATAACTAAGCTCCACAAAGTATTCTAGAATAATCTATAGTGTGATATGGTATTGACTACTCATTTTTCCGAAACCGGTTCTTCAAGTGACTTAGATACCTCTACTTCGAGTGAGAGTGAAGATTTTTCACTCCTCCACTTTTGTTTTTGGTTGGTCAAGGCACCATAAAGCTAACTCTGATAAAGAAGTTGACGACATTACCATCTCCCAATAATTTAAAAAATCCCGCTTGCCTGTCATTCGGTGGCTTATAGCATATTTCAAAACCGGCTGATCAGATTTTTTAGGCAATAAAACGTGTTATTTACTTACCTACGTGTTTGGTAAAAATTATAAATTCATAAACACCTATAAAGGTGACTTGAGATTTATTTAATATGAATGGTGTTTTGTAGTTTTGTTTTATGACAGTATTATTATTGAAAAATGTCGTTAATTTAAGATTTATTGGGTAGAAACGCTGACGTTTCGTATTAGCTTATATTAATAAACAACATTTTGTTGGTGCCCCTCGCTAAATATTCACGCCCTGGCGATCAAACATTAAAACTAATGACCAAAAGCTCGCATTTGACACCCCCCTTTCGAGTAATAAAGATGTTGGTACACGAAACAAACGTTGTTTAATAACACTCCTTCCGATCATAAACATATCACATGTCAGATGAATTATAAATATTGAGAGTAGGAACTTTTTTTTAATAAATTAGTGAATTTTGGTAATGTTCTTGTTCACGCTTAGCTTACTTGAACGCCGGACTTTTTACTCCTAGGTGTTTATTATTTTTGATGATTTGGGAGGAGGGTACGGGTACCACCGCCATGCAACCATTTATTGGACAATATACACCACCGCCATAGGTCACCCCAAGTGATTCACTACGTACTGTGACTGAGCAAGGGTGGCCGGGTTCATGGGTGGGGTTTGTCTTGCTCTTAGCGGCGGATGCTTCTGGCCACCTACTGCATGGTGGGCCAGATCGGAAGAGAGTGACTGGTTAAAGGAGACTTTCTGACCTCTCTAGCCGGACTCTCTCAACCTAACGTTGTGGCTGGGATACAGAGATGATGTGAAGTGATGTTGGTCACTCCTGAACAAATTGACCCCCTGATACTTTCCCACCCAACATAACTTTTTCCTTTTCAGAACATCCTCTCCTTCTTCCCCTTAAGATGAAGTTATAATCTTTACGACGAATCGGCTTACAGTATGAACATCAAAAAATATGCTGCGGATAATTTGAAGCTTTTGCTAGCTTTTCTATGTATTGGAATTACACTAAAATTATTATTTACGTAACAAAAAATATAAGCGTAAACCACAAAAAAAATGTTTTTTCATGACTTAACTATGAATTAAATTAAAAAACAATTTTAAAAAAATACCCCTTAATGGCTAAAACTATTTTTAAGGTTTTCTATGTTCTAACTTTTTTTCGTTCTAATAAAATTATGCACAAAATAAATAATAACCACTTTTTCGCTTTCTTGCCTCGTGCAAATAAGTCGCTCGATTTTAAATTTTGCAGGCATGAGAATCGAAATATTTCTAGCGTTTATATTCCTCTTAAAAAGACCCTGCGAACAGCATCCCCAAAGATGACCTACGCCCTGAGGGATTTTTTCCTCATGGCCTCCTGTGTGGAGATAATGTAAAAGTTGTTGATATATTTATGTTTAATTTTGTTTATAAATCCTACAAATATGAGATAAACGGTAAAATATAAGTTAATTCATTGGCTATATAGCACTATAATAAGTTTTTATGTCTCTGTAACAGACGTATCAGCGTCTTCACAAGAACTATAAAAAAGGGACCGGGTCTCGTGCACGCCTTCCAGAGGTACACGCTGATGATGGTGGTTAGAGTTGGCTGGCCTCCCTACATCCAGTGGTAATGGTCCTGGATGTGCCTAGTTTCTGCCTGAGCGGTGCCTTGGCAGTGCACAGAGTTAGGGCCGACTGCAGCGGTAGGCACCAGGTACTCGTTCAGGCAGAACTTCAGCAGGAGGCAGCAGGTGGTAGACTTCCAAAGGTAGGTGGTAGGGAAACTTCCGAAGAATAAAGACAAGTATTTGTTGAGTAGAGATGTGAACACGAACTGATTTATTAGGAAAAGGGTGGGTCCTTTTATACCCAAATTTGGGGTAAAAGGTGCCCACGTGGTACATTTTTGTGGTGGGAGGTTAAACCTTGCCCGTATGTATAAATAGGGCGGCGTTTCCGTCACACCTTATTTTGGCGGTGCCGCCCGTAAAAGTGGTCGCTTAAAATTGCGTTTTATACATAATTATGTAGGTTACATTTATAATATATGTGTACATGTTTTAGTGTTTACATATTTGGGGGGGTAATCTTTATCCCTAGATTTTTAGTTTGGTGAGTTTCGGGTAATTTTACAGTTTATTCTAGGTTTTTTTGTTTTGGCTAATTGTGAGAAGTTTGTATAAGGAATCTACTATTTTTCCCAGGTCCCTCGCAAGACTAGCTACTGAAACCTGTTTGTTTCATCGTCTTGCGAGGTCCCTGGATTTTTAAAATGGGAAAAAACGGATTCTGTAAGGAATTTTTCTAAGTCTTTTGTTTGAGTTAAAAAATGCCCTAGTGTTGAGAGTTTAAGGGTTAGAGGCTTAAAATCTCTTTCCCTGAATGCCCGGCAGGACTCTGGAATGAAATGTGTTGATTTCATCGTCCTGCGGGTTGTGAGAGTATGATTAAATGAAAAACATATTTTGCTCGCTAGCCTCCTGCAGGGCCATAACCACCGAGACCAGAAAAATAGCAAGTATGTAAATAATACGAGTTTAAAATGTCTCCTGTAGGGCCATAACCACCGAGCCCAGAAAAATAGCAAGTATGTAAATAATACGAGTTTAAAATGTCTCCCGGTGGCAACCTTAGCATGTAAGCATTTATTTGTTGCACCGGGGCATTGTACATAATAAAAAGGGTAAAAAATGATAACATTTTTACATAAATATTTCCGGCGAAAAGATCGTCGCTGGCGGCATGGTACTAACGAGCTTAGTGGCCAGAAATTTCGGAGGAAATTCCCAAGAAATGACCACTAAATGTAGAGGATGCCGTCAGCGATGACTTTTGCCGAAAAAACAAACGAGGGTACGTAACATGTCCGTTACAGTCTCCATGTTAAAATTCGAAAGTATGATTTTTTAATATAGGCGAAAAATTTTAAAAATGATCTTCTGAAAATGTCGAGCAAACGGAGAAAAAAGTTTTAAAATACGCTGGCGCTCCAGTGGTTAAAATTATCGATTACACTCCACAAATTGATTCGCTGAGAATATACGTTACTACAGCTAATTTGAACGCTAAAAAACACTTCTCGATCGAGTAAAAAGAAGTAACATAAAGTGTGGATTATTTTCTTTCTGGGGAGTATGCAGTATGCATGTAGGTATAAAATATACTTTTAAAAATATTTTTTAGGTCGAAAAAGTACCAACCAATATTTTTGTTTAGGCTTATCACAAAAATCTTGACACGGCCCTTAAGGCTGCTTAACGATTTATGTTTTCAATGGCTAAATATTCACAATCGTAGTTTTTGTGCCGTGTCATTACATTTATAATAAGGTTAATTTACAAAAAAGGTTTCCATTAATGTGGATGGCGGAGGTAAAGGTGTTTGGGGTCAGTTCCGAGTGTCAGGTCCCTATTATTAAACACGTTAAGTCCCACACGCAAATCGTTAAACTTTCAACGTTGGAAAAACTTTAATTAAGAATTAAGGATTTTATGGCCCCCGAAGTGGTAAAATCAAAAGAGCTACGTAACGAATAGGTAGTCGGCAATGGAAAATAATCATTACTGTGTACCGGAGCATGTAATATCAAGTACCTACTTAAACGTTATGTTAATTTTATGGATTATGATAAATTTAAATCGATTGGAATCAGGACTTTATTTCGTTTTTGTAACTTGCCTCTTTTGTTAACTCCCCATAAGAAAGATAGGAACATAAAAAACCAACTGTTGAGATTAGAAAAAAAAAAACAACTATACCCCTTACATTTATTTTTTTTTGTCTTATTCATTCTTATTTTGTACTTAAGATGAAGCCATAGTAAATAATGAAAAATCATACAAAATCATATGTTTTTGTTTTGAAAATTTGATCGCTCAGAAGTATTGTAGATGCTTCAATTAAATACTGCGCGTAGAACATACCTTGGCCCTTAAAAATATCGGTCATTTTTTTTATAAGTCTTTTAATAAGCCTATAAAAAAATAAAGTATAAGGTCTAAAAAAAACACACTTTCAAGTCCAAACTCTCCTATTTATAAACCCCTTTTCGGTTATGGTTTTATTGTATAATGTGGCAAATTCAGTTTATTTTATAATGATTGCAAAAAAAGTTGATATTTACACCCAATCTTCCCAAAATAAAATAAAATATGCATTTTCGCTTTGTTATTTTACAATACGGCCGCTAGTCGACGAATTCGGTTTTTCAAAGTGAACCCTATGGCGTCCACCGAAGAACTACTGTTCACGCCACAGTCGCCAAACCTCAGTCACGCCCCAAACTGAGTGGGAGATGGACGCGTCACTCCGCGTCGCTTGATTTCGTGAAATCAATTTTAAATTTCCGTTTTCTTACAATAAACAATGCGTAAAACAGGAATTAATATTTTTTACAGGCCTTTGCGAAATCAACCTGTAAAACAAAACTCTCAAATACCTTTTCCAACCTTTCCAAAAGCTTTTTCTCAAGTATTTTTAAACTCCTCCCATAAAGGGCGTGAATTCCGATTTCGATTTTTTCCTGAACTAGTGTATCGCCTTAATATTACTGATACCCTTCTTTGTGCCACTGTAACTTATAATCTTATCATTGTAATGTAAAAGCCTTTCATGGCGTTAAATAAAAAATAAAAAAATAAACAAATAAATCCTTACCTAATATAAAATATCTGAAAATTTATAAAAATAAACACAAGTAGATGCTCAGTATCTCCCTGTTTTTAAGACCACCACTCAGATTAGAAATATTACTTGAAATGGTATCAGCCGAGATCGGTGATAACTTGTGATTTGCGAGATACTTCTAACCTTTCTCTCTATCATCTCCTTTCCCTCATATATCATAACATACCCCAATTGGAGATGAAACAATCTTAGGACTCTTGTGTGGTGTTCAAATAAAACCTAATTTCCAAAACAAATTGCTAGATTATTATTTTTAATTGTTAAACTAACGTTTAAGACAAGATTTTTACGCATAGCACAAAGGGTAACAATTATTATAAGCAATAATTATCAGCCTGAAACACTCATCCACATTGAAAAAATCTTCCGAGAAAAAATACATGACGCCAACGGGACTTGAACCCGTGCCCTTCTGATTGCCGGTCAGCTGCTCTCCCAATTGAGCTATGGCGGCTTATCTTATACCCGCCAAATGATTCAATATATACTAGTGTATCATTCAACAATTACTAATTAGCGACAGATTTAACACTAACAGTGTCTCTGTCGCAAAAATAAAGTTGGTTGTTTTCAGGTGGAAAAAATATAATAAGCAGTAATTGTTGAATGAAACACTAGTATATATTGAATCATTTGGCGGGTATAAGATAAGCCGCCATAGCTCAATTGGGAGAGCAGCTGACCGGCAATCACAAGGGCACGGGTTCAAGTCCCGTTGCCGTCATGTATTTTTTCTCGGAAGATTTTTTCAATGTGGATGAGTGTTTCAGGCTGATAATTATTGCTTATAATAATTGTTAAATTGCTAGATTTTTTATAATAGAATCAGAGGTCATCATAAATCCAGTGGGTTATAAAAATTAATAATCTACTTATGGCGTGGCTAATCAAAATCAATATCTAATAGACTTTGGTTTGTTTTAGCCTAATCTATTAAATATATTTTATCTCGTCTATTCTGTTATGTAAAGGTCGGCTTTTTGTCATTATGACGATATTACGTCATTTTTTTGTTATTCTGTTCTCCTTTCCCTGAAATGTTATGTTATTCTGTTCTCCTTTCCCTGATTTTTTTTGTTATTGATAAAATAAATTAAATAAATATGGTGGTTATAAACAAAGTAATTATTTTGTTTCAAGTTTATGTCTACAAATTTCAACATAACTTCTTTAACTTTAACTTCTTTCTAAAAAAAAATAAAATTATTTAAAAAAGGAATTATTAATTCATAACATAATATTGGTTCCTACTTTATCGCTCGTCAGATGTGAAATCATTTCAATTTTTAAAATTAAATGTTACGCATTACGTACGCATAAATATTCCACATTCCATACCAACTTACCCACGTACCAACAACTGAAATCAGTATGTTTAATAAGTTGGTGCAATTCGGTAGCTAACACTACGTAGTCATGTCGGCTACCATATTGCTAGCTTAGACAACAAAACTGTAGAGAAACAGAAAAACTGTAAATGCACTCAAAACCAGTTGCATAAGGTCACTGCATGACTTTTTATTTACCCATACGAATGCAGCACGAATGCAAATAGTACGATAGCATCAAATGGAAAATCAACAGTAAAGCCTTTTTAATTGGAAATAAGTAACAAAAATGCTACCAAATGATGACTAAATGCATTCCTTGGTTTTTATTTTATTTTATTAAGGAGAAGATACAGATAACAATTGACAAGAATATACAAAACAACAACTCGAGAACTCACCTGCACCCAAACTATTTCTCACGAGTTGACTTGAGCTGGTATATTTCCAACCAAATAATTTGTCGCATTCCAGAGCAAAATGTTGCGAATAATTTAAACCATTCTATCCCGTAAATTGTGAAATTCTGACAAATACCTGAAATTATTACTTTTGTAATTATCTACTCATGCTGGGGATGCCATGCATACAGGTTTTTAAATGGGATATTGTGAGAGGAGGAATACAAAAGTCAATGACTTATAAAAACATTCCGTTCTTGTGCGACAAAATTATCATTTATTAATTACTAACTGACCCGACGAACTTCGTACCGCCTCAGATTCAATAACTGTTGTGTTAACTTATTAGCTGAAATAAATTCAATTTTTTTATTAAGTTAAACATTACACAATGAAGCAATTATCGATGCACAACTGTCCGTGTTTTGTTTTTGTCAGTATCAGAGATTGAGATTTATATTTTTTCGTGATTTTCTTACTTTTCCCCTTACTTACGGAAATTGCGTTTCATTTTCTTTATACGTGTGAGGGAGATTTATTATAATTATCGTGTCTTTCCTTTGGAGGGATGCAGACATAAGTTCACCGTTTGTCTCATTTTCGACTATTGAAATTTAGTGTGTAAGAAAGAGGGTTAGCATTATATGTTTTAGACCGAAAGCAAAACAATCAGCGCTTTGACATTTGACGTTTTTCAATTTTTGGAATTCACTCACTATTCCATATTATATTTATCACAATATTGCTGCAAAATGCATGAGGAAAAGAATTTTCTTGGTAATTTTTTTTTCATGAATTTTTCTGATGTTTTAATAGCTATTCTTCTATTCGGGGCGGATACAAAACCAACAAAACAAAGATCATAAAAATCGGTCTAGCCGTTCATAAGTTACAAACGGTGTAAACACTGTAAACTAACCCGACTTTGTTTTATATATTAAGATAAGATTATCATAATCAAAGAAAATGTATAAATATGTATCAATTTTTTGTCAAATAAATGTTTTTATTATCATTATTACCTACGTATTATTATTTCATTTTCTGTGTAGGTACCTACCACCTACCACAAAATTAATATCGTTAAAATAATATTGTTTAATTTAGCGAAACTGGGTGGACTCTGCCTGACTTACAAAATAATGCAATAAAAGATAGACATGACTCAGACAGAAAAGTAATACAAAAAAGGGAAATTGAATATATTTGTCCATTTAGCACTAAATTTTGTGGTTTGAGGGAAACTCTCCATTTATGATATAATGCCACTGGACTATAGCCTGGACGGATTTCCGGAAGCGCTGACTTGTTCTGTCAACTCTGCGGTGCTTCAAGGCAACAAACCCATGGTCCATTCCCGCTGCAAACATCTGCAGGGCGCTGCATCGCCAGGGGAGGCCGAACAGTACCTTGAATGCGTGGTTATGGACAACAATGGAGCATTTTAACTACATATATTGAATTACCGTTAAACACAGCATCGATTATAAGTCGTCAATTTTTTCATATCTACACTAATCGAATTTGAAAAACATGGAGGATTTTTTTAGGAATCTGTGGGCTAGACAAGTACTGATTACAAAACTCAACAACAGGGCGGGCTTGCGATTTGCATGCCACTTCAAAATACTGAATAGTTACAAAGCTGTTCTTGAAATAGAGACATGATCAGTATAAATGTGCACGTTTCTGTGATTCGTATTAAAAATAAATGATTCCATGTTTTTGGTTCAAATTAAACTACCCATTGACCAAAAGCAACAAAATCACTAAAAGTTTTTCACCATTATGCCAGAGATGTTCGTAGTAAAACGATATGATTATACTGAGTGGAATATAAAAAGAGAAGAAAAAGCAGGTGTCAGAAGTGAACGGATGAGCGGTAAATGGTAGTCGTGCAGGTAGATGCTCCTCGGCGGGTTAAACTAAGGTTTAACTGCTCGGATAACAACCAGCTGATTGGGTCTTCAGATTGTATCTCCTATTTCTACAAAACTAGTCGTTTAGTGCCCTTTATATCGTTTTATATCACTTTTATCTTGTAAGCAATTAGATACCTACATTTAACGACTCATTAGGTCGGCTAAATGCTATGGTTGTTGTTATTAGCAAAAAATCGCGCAATTAGCAGGAAACCTTAGAATCATTAGCTAGTTTTAAGTGTAAGGTACATACCAGCGTGCATATTTGTACAGACAACTTAGTTTTATAGTCCCGTGTACAGCATGTAGGTTGTAGGTAGTAGGTACCTATCAAAGATTTCTTTTTTTTCTTTTTTTAAGTGAAAACTTCTTTAACACTGTTGTGATTTGAAACTCGAAACGAAATAATAACGACACTAAAAGAGACAAACACATACATCTATAGGATTTAGTCTGAGAGATAATGAGATAGTATAATCGGTCTTCTCTTTGTGCAGTGCTTCGTGTTCTGCGGTGTTTCGTATTCTCCCCACTCTTGCCGCGTGTGAACTGCACACTCTTTTTTAAACTGTACCCTTTACACGTTACATTATTATTTTAGCTACATCGACCACCATATTAGGATCATGTCCAAAATTTGGATTTAATCTAGTCAAAAATATTTTCGTTATTTGTTTTTGGGGTGTTATGCCGTGTTGCGCTACCTCCTTCTTTAGCCAACGTTTCGGACAGCGTTGCAGTGTCCATCATCAGATCTGCCGGATCTGCCCTGATGATGGTTACTGCAACGCTGTCCGAAACGTTGGCTAAAGAGAGCGCAATACGGCATAACACCCTAAAAACAAATAACTAATATACTTTTGGCCGTGAAAATCTAAAAACGTATCTAGACAAAAATACGTTATATAAATGTATATAAAAGTAAATTTAAAAAATATTTACTAGGTATGTAGAAGAACACTAAACCACAACTGATATCAATCAATAGTAAACAATAAAATCGAGAAAATACATGTGTTTCTTAATTATTTTGGTCTTGTAGTTCCTTGCCATTGATTCGCTTACAGTAGGCCACTTGCATGGATTTCATAACGACTTGGAAAAATCGTGTGGATAGATTTTTTTACTAAAATTACGAAAATATTATTAAAAATTTTTAGAAATGTACGTTTTTTTAATTTTTAAATAAATAAATCCATTATTTGGGCTCGTGACGTCACTACATGAAAATGTCCCGTCTCCGAAAATGTTCCTATTAATTTTATAAAATTCCACACTGATTTATTTTTTTATATGGCATCACTTTGATTTCAGGCGAATTTTTGAATTTGACATTTAACGTTCACTAGATTTATTGTTTGTTCTCTGCGAACGTATCATTTGGTTTGACTTTTTGACAGATGTTTTGGAGAGAACCCCGTACATTTTACGCTGTTCGTACGTGTTTTAGAGATTTAATGATAATGGTTCGGATTTTAACAAAATCGGTTTTTATAATATTCTTATTATTATTATAATTTACAGGTACAGGTGTATTACATTTGATTTAGTAATATACCTAGACGTTGAACATTATAATGATTTATGATCAATAAGATGGATTAATGAAAAAAATATTTATGAGATTTAATATTTTTGGTATGCCCCGTTAGTCTCCTGAGCCATTCGCGAGGAAAAGGTTATTTTTTTATAAATGATTTTCGGCTATGTAATTATCGTTTTTCGCACCTATAAAATTATGTCCCGTCTTTCCGGTTTATAAAAAATCGTCTGATTTTCCGGATTGAAATTTTAAAAAAATCGCCAGGGCTTCAAAAATACGATTAAAAATAAAACAGAATGTCTTAGCATATTTGCCTCCGGAAAATTTTTTTATGCAAGTGGCCTGTTCTCTGACTTTGTCATTTTCGTCCTGTTCCAATCCTCTTCGACGCAGTCTGGCCATCACTTTCTCGGACCGCCCTTAAGTCGTTTTCACTGGGGAAGACGTCTCATGGAATTTCACATATCTTAGGAGAGTAGTTACTTAGAACCCTACACGGTACACGCAGAACAATGAGATGTTATGCCTTGTTATGTTTTTAAATAAATCCCTACCTTTACATTGATTGCTGAAGATGTTATCGCCTTTTCGTCTCAATCAAACGGATGAATAATCTTTATCTAACACATTCCTAGATTGGTCAACAAATTGATTCCCGGCCACACAGTCATTGTTTGTGTCCCGAGTAGTGGCAGTGGGCGCAGAGGCTCGGCTGCGACTGTCGGATTAATATCCGACATTCAGGGATTTACTTCTTTATCAAGTCGCATTTCTTTCTCACACAAACGATGGCCAGAAAAAGTGAAATCGCCGATCAATCGATACAAACACCCTCTATAAAAAATACATGGGTGGTGAACGTTCTGCTTTCGCGCAAAGGTGGTGCATTGCAAAATTAATGTGTGACTTCAGCAATCCTTTTACAGTCGCGCATTAAAAAAATAACCGGTGTTTGAGAAGCAAAAGGTAATTTGTAATAAAACTGCAATTATTTTGTCAGATATCTTTGATTTTGTTTATCTTTTAAATTAATCAAGTTTAATAAATGTTGTAGGTACTTAAGTTATGTTAGTTTTCAAAATGTTTCGCCGACCGAACGATGAAACGACTCATTTATACGAAACCAGGTTTTTGAGAGGTACTTTATAAACATATTTTTAAAATGCATTAACTTTGTAGCTCGTCGTAATTTACAATAAAACACGTAAATTTGTTATAGAACACTTTAATTTTATTCTCACTTTACCGGTTTCAGAAGAACCCTTCCTTCATCAGAAGTCTATTAAAACTAATCTACGATACTAAATATTGACAGACATATAAATTTTTAAGGTGTTTGAGTGGGTGGTGAACGAAGGGGAAGGGGGAATTACGGGATTTTCGGCAAAAACAGAGCGGTTCACTGGAAATATATCTAAAATATGTCTAATGGGGCCAACAGACTTAGCTATAAAAGATAAAAGATCATTTGGTTTGGCGTATTTCGGTATATTGCTCGCCGTACATTCCAATGGGAATATGTGGCAAGCGATATGCTGAAACAGGCCAAGCCAAATGATCTTTGATCTTTTATAGCTAAGTGTGACGGCTCCCTAAAAGATAAATTAATTTGGTTATTCATTTTTTTTTTATATTAACACCACACGAGAGTCCCAACTGCTCCCGTTTGGAGCCAGTGAGACTATGGCATCCCCAATTGGCGTATGTTGTGAGGCTGGAAGTAGGGAGATGGGGAAGAGGAGGGTGGGGAAGTACCTGGCTATTCAGATCTGGTCACCAAACACGGCTAAAGCCATTTCAAGCAACAAGTCAATTCTGAATGTTGGTCTTACACCAGGGTGATACTGAGAGTATCTTCCACTCTGGAACATGTCGCAAATATACTATTTATTATTTTTAATGAATTCTATTTATTTGCCACGCCGGGATTCGATCCCGCGACCTTCGAATTGCGAGTCAAGAGCCTTACCGCCAGACCACGCCGGCCGTCAAATCGACCAAAATATACTAGAGTTATAACTTTATAATAGAGTTTTAATTTATTATAGAATTATAACTCTATTTAACTCCAGTATATTGAAGTACCATATTAATTTATCTTTTAATCCTATTCCAGATATATTTCAGGTAAACCCGCTCTGTTCTTGCCGGAAATCCCATAGATAATTCCCCCTTCCCCTTTGTTCACCTCCTACTCAATCACCTGAACATGTATATATCTTATAACTGTCAATATTTTGTATCGCATATTAATTTTAGTAGACTCCAGATGAAGTAAGGGTTCTTCTGTAACCGGTAAAGTGTGAATAAAATTAAAGTGGTTTATAACAAATTGATGTGTTTTATTATACTTTATATAGTTACAAGTGCACCCCACGGTTGAATTTGGCAGCCACCTCTGGTCTGGAGCTCCAAAATACCTGAAAAATACCCTCGACTCTGTGCAGAAACGGGCGGTCCGTTTAATAGATTCTCCCATCTTAACAGACGGATTGCAATCTTTAGAACACTGGCGTCGGGTGGGAATGCTATCCTTGTTCTACCGGTATTACAATGGAAGATGCTCCGACGAACTAGCATCATTGATCCCTTCGGCACCGGTGCACAGTCGGGAAACACGCCAAACGCATGCCCAACATTTGTACACGGTTGACATTTGTCACATGAGAACGGGCCGTTTCTTCGACTCGTTCTTGTGTTCAACAGCTCGGCTGTGGAATGATTTGCCGGCCTCTGTGTTTCCTCCTTCCTACAACATCCCTTTAAGACCAATGTTCATTCCTTTCTCTCCTCAAATAGACCCTCCACACAGCATCCCAGATAACATCATTTTCCTCAGGGCCTCCTGTGTGGAGTTATGTAAAAAAAAAGTTGCCTAATTCCTACGTTATATCCACCTTTGGAATTATTACAATTATTATTACTATATTTTAATAAAAATCTTTTTCTGTAATACTTTTCAGAGCACAATATAAGAAAGCTCTAAATCCCCAACAAACGCTGGACATCTGAATGCGACTCACTCTAGCCTTCAGCCGAGAGCAGAAAGATCCAGGGTCTCTACTCCCCGCTATCAGCTCCCCAGATCTCCTCACAGCTCCCAGCTCCTGACGGCAGTGACTTGGCCCCAGCTCCCGATAACAAAGTGAAGAATGCTCTTCGACTACCATACTACATTATTATTGTTGGTATTAAGAATGCTCCGCGACTACCATACTCCATTATTACTGTTGGTACCTCTTATATTATTTGTCCAAGCAACCGACGGTAAATGTTGGACTGTCTCACAATGTTGGTTCACCGGTTGGAGACTGGCTTAGAAGGACGTTTATGATTGATGTGGCATTAGCATTCGTTTAAATGATTGTAAATAAGTCTACCTGCCAAGTTAATTTGTATTTTTTGTGATTGGCTTAAATTCCAAGCTATAGTACGTTTTGAACATATTACTAACTCATCATGAAAATTACAATACGTCTCTCGAAAAACTATTGCGTTACCTTTTCGAATATTAATTATTATTTTATCTTTTACGTTTCAGTTTTGAATTATTGTTAGGCCTCCATGTATTCTTTTTACCCGACAAAGAAACAGTATGACATTTAATAACGGATAAACATTGATGGCGTTGCGCTTATTTATGCCAACACCGAGATAGCTAAGAGAACGTAAGTTTAAAAAATCACAGTGGTCCGAGTGCAATTTTTATTTACTTTAACCAAGCGGTGTTCAGAAACTGGTAGTACTTTCCGAAAGGAGATAATTCTTCATATTGTTTTTTAGTTTAAACTTTTTTATTATTGGACGTTTCGCTAGGCAGAAACGAGCGGACGCCGGACAGTTTAATAGATTCTCCAAACTTAACAAACTGATTCCATTAATTAGAGCACAGGCGTCAGGTGGGAATGCTATCCTTATTCTACCGGTATTTCAATGGAAGATGCTGCGAGAAACTAGCGTCGTGGTCCGCTCGATACCGGTGCATATTCGCTAAATACACCGAACGCGCGCGCGTGACATTTGTGACATGAGAACAAGTCATTTCTACGACTCGTTGTTGAGTTCAACAATTCGGCTTTGGGACGATTTATCGGCCTCTGTGTTTCCTCCTTCTTACAACATGGGTCTCTTCAAGACCAATTTTCATACTCTCCTCAAAAACCTCTACACAACATCTCAGATGACATAAAATATTTTCCCTCAGGGCCTCCTGTGATGTAAAAAAGATGATAATAACATGCAAAGGCGATTTTTTTTCTGAAATGTTTGTATTGAATTAAATCTATTTATAAGATATTAAATCAAAACAAACGAAATCACAGATTAAAATTACAATTTTTAAAAAAATGTACAAAAACTAGTTATGTTGTTTTATTTATTTGTTTAAAACGAAATGTCAAGAAATTTGTATTTGAAGAACAAGTTTCAAATACAAAGTTAACCAGAATACTAGAACATTATTCCAAGTCGTAGGTACATAGATCCACCTAGGTATGTAATATTGATTTTCTTGCTTACACATCACTGAAGCCTTACAAACAAATAATGCACCGTGTTTATTTTTCAAATGAATGTTGAATCAATCAAGCCAGGCAAAAGTTCTTCACCTCTGCATCTTTTTTGATTGTTTCTGTATTTGCCAAGTTGGAAGTTGGTAGTCGGAGTTGCTATCTCCTTGTCAGTGGGACCAGCGGAGCATCGAGAGACCGACCACACGCAAACCAGATCGCTAAAGCAGATATCAATCAACTGCTACATCAATTACAATGTTACAGGTGTGGATTAGTTGTCAAAATTGCTTTGAACATTTTAGAAGGCAATCCTAATTCAGATTGCTTCTCAGAAGTAACTGACTGTTGAACGCCATGGGTGTAGAAATGTACATAGATATCATTCACGCCATAAGTACACCTACCGCTGTTAGATCAAGCCATATCGGTTTCATGAGTCGTTTAAGAAGAAGAAGAGGAGGTTATCCTTTAGCTCTTAGTATTTTGAATATTTTTACAATTTTATGATTTTTTTTCATTTAAATCTCATCTCATCAATGACAAACATTGTTCTATCATTAAACAGTAAAAAGTTGAATTTTGTGTGAAGAATGTAAAAAAGACATTTACTTAATCTGTTGTTATTTTCAATAAGTTCCATACACATTTTTGACAATACGTTAAAGATTCAGCATTAAAAAAAAAAATTTACACAAGATGAAAAAGTAATTTATTTAATTATTTTATTAAAACAGTACATTATTTACAGTAGTGAAAAAAAAATTACAATCACTAAGTATATTTCATGGTGGGTAACTACGATGTGTTTCTTTGGATTCCATGCCAACTCAGAATGAAACCAACCCACAAAAACCTCAGAAAAATAATTTTAAAATAGCCGGTAACCATAACTTAACCTATTTAAAGAAATTTTTATCATCACTCTTAATGACCCTTCTGAGGTGCTTCTGAGTTGGTTGGAAGGTGTGTGTGTGTGTGTGTGTGTGTGTGTGTGTGTGTGTGTGTGTGTAAGTATGTATTTATGTATGTGCTTTGAAAAAATTATCTTATTGACATAATGCTCTTTTTAAATTTAGGCAGTGAATCGGACAAAATGTCGATTTAGACCAATATTATTGAACATAATATGAAGAGCAAGATTGATTGGCGAATTACTTGCTGCATTTGTCTTGTAATTAAGGGGAACGTATGCGCAGCCCATTTCTGACGGTTTCATACAAATCATAGATTTGGATTTGAGATCAAAATACACAACCGAACTGAAAAATTATTTTTGTAATCAAAAGATATATCAAATATTTAGTTAGGATGTGAGCTATTTTATTTATTTTTGCTTTAAATTATAAGATATAGACCATTAAAGATTTTAGTGAATCATGATTTTGGAGGCAACTTTGGAAATTCTTTGTGAGTAAAAGAAAAACATTAAAGAAATTATTTTTACTATAATTATTTTTAAAATACAATGAAAAACAAAATAAAAAATTCTTAAAAATTAATTTTTTGGGAAGTAATTTTAATATATAAACGACTAGTTTTTATTCCGCCATAAATAGGTAATTTAATTTTTAATTTACACCCATCAAAATATTTTTTTTTATATATATTTTTTTAAATTTTATATTTATTAATATGGTAATTTTTTTTTGTTTTTCATTTACCCACAAATAATTGCCTCAAATCGCCTCTGAAATCCTGAAACATAAAAATGTTTAATGTCCTATATCTTATAATTCAAAGCAAAAATAAATAAAATAGCCCACATCCTAACTAGATATTTGATATACCTTTTGATTACAAAAATAATTTTTTAGTTTGGTTGGGTATTTTGATCTCAAATCCTAATCTAAGATTTGTATGAAACGGGCAGAAATTGGCGGCGCATACGTTCCCCAAACTTGTGATTGACGAAATCATAGTACACAATGTAACTAAGCATCACTAAAAGGACCTAATTCATTGGAACAATGCTCAAAAAGACTGCAAAAAGGAGGCAAAGACAAAGTTTGCATAATTACTGAGTGAAAGAGATGCATAGATGGTAAGACACGAACAAATGAACTAAGATAAGAGTATCAGCAGAATATACGATGGGAAAGTCATAAGAAGATAAAGGAAACCAGTGAATCAAAACTTTAAGTGTCAGATCATGTCAAGAGTCGGCGAAATAGAATAGTATATATAGTATACATGTATGGAGTTATACCACTTCTGTTCACCTTGCATACCCTTGTAGCAGAAAGTAGAAAGAAGACACGAAGTTGGTGAAAGATATAACACGATCAAGCGAATGAAAAACTTGAGTCGGATCATGTCTGAAGCCGGTATAAAAGAAGTGAATGAGTAATGAATGCATCAAGGAGTGATTTTTTTGTTTTTTTTTTTTATTATGTGCATCTATATAAAAAGGTTTACATATATTTTTTTGGCCTTGCCTGTCTCACTAGGAAATCCTGTGTCGAGACAGACTAGTTTACAAATATTTTATAAATATTAAATAAAGTACACTTTTCAATACAGCAAAAATATTTGACAAAATTTTTCAGGTTGGTTAGTGGTAACAATAATGAGATAAGAGGATTATATTTGGGTGAGGTGACTAATTATTGCACGACCTTTTTCGATGATCCATTGTTTGATCAGAATTTTGTATTTGTTAATATTATTCGATTGTCTTGTTTTGTCAGGTAGGTTATTGTATATTTTAGGCGCAATGTATTTGAAATTTCTTTGACCAAATGTTGTGTTTGTTTTAGGTGTTTGTATGAGTTCTTTGGTTTTGTGCCGTGTGTTTACAATATTTTGGGTATTTTCATAAAATGAACGTGTTTTATTTTTAAACAGGTGAGTTAAGATTGTTTTTGTGTAAATTTGTCGAATATCTAATACAGGGAATTTTTCGAATATATCTACAGTACTTGTTATTATGGGAACTTTAAGAATGACTTTCATAATTAATTTTTGTGCCTTCGATAATGAATCTATAGCTGATAGTGTTGCACCTCCCCATGCGATTATTCCATATTCAATGATTGATTGACAAAGAGAGTAATAAACAATTTTCATAGATTTGGAATCTAGTATGTTTCTAATGATTTTGAAGAAATAAATATGTTTTCTTAGTTTATTCGTGACAAGTAGGCAATGTGTATTCCACTTAAGATATTGATCAAATGTTAGACCAAGGTACTTGATATGGTCCGTTCGATCTAGGCAAGGACATTGACAGAATGTATCGTGAATGCAAGAACATTCATGTACTTTTATTTCAACATCTTGATTATGTTGGCCAACAATATTTATACTAGAAGTAATGTATTTTGTTTTGGTAGTATTTAGTGCAAGAGAATTAATGTCTAGCCATTTTTTAACAGAGTTAATTGATTTCTCAGCCATTTTGTATGCATCTAACCAAGTGTCAGATTGAATGAGTAGCACAGTATCGTCAGCAAAACTTACAATTTTTCCATCTATCATTAGGTTACAAAGATCGTTTATGTATATGAGAAACAAAGTAGGGCCTAAGACGCTTCCTTGGGGAACTCCATAGGTTATAGGGAGGGGTTGGCTGAATTTGTTTTCGATTTTGACACTTTGAGTTCGATTAGTTAAGTAACTTTGAAGAAATTCGAGATCTTTCCCTCTTTTACCAATGGTATTTAGTTTATTAATAAGGATGTCAAGGGAGATAATTGATTAATTAGGAGATAATTAATAGAGATTGCAAGACAGGTTGCGCGGCGGTCCATCTTTATGCCTATCTCTACAATATAATGGAGTCATGACTAGGTAGATACTTAGATCTAGTTAAAGCTGAAGAATGCAATGCTTTGCTGATGTCAGTAACCGGCTAGCTACCACATCAACTTTTCCGATGCGTAGAAAATTGGCAAAACCTTGATTGACGCAAAGTGCTCTTGACTATGTGTACTATAACTTCTGTTCTATACTGATTAAAACAAATATTGGACGACGTCTTTTAAAGTGAACCCCATACCTAAGCCAGCGATGTTGTCCTCTGTTGATCTTGAAAATTTCCTGACTTCAGTGACATCGAGGCGATAGCCAGTAGTCGTCTGTCGCTAACCCAGTGAATTCCACACATCAAAACATCGAGGCGATCGGCTTCTTAATTTTGGTGAATTCGGCCAAGTCTCATCATAAGGGCGTGCATCTAGTTTATTGAAAAACACATATTAGAAGTGTGAAAATAAATGAAATTTTAATATTTTATCAATGTTGGTACAGCGGGCAAGTTCGGGCCTGCAGCGTTGTCACATTGTAGGCTTTAGCTACCGCCGGAGATCTCAGGCGATACCAAACGTGTGTCGTTAAACATATTTCAAATGTCCGCGTGTCCCGGGCATATTTCAGATGTTCACGTAAATTTTATCGTGATATTAATGTATGGGGCCTGTACATGGGCGCATATTTCAAACGCGAGCTTAATGGCCGATACGTGCACTCGTTCATCTCAGATCCTAGTGGGTATTGATAGATTTGCCAAATTGAGATAATGAAACCACGATTTCAGATTGCGAAAATAATAATAAAATAATAATAAACAGTGCGATCTCAGATTCCTTATAATTCCTTAAAATGAATCGCTGAATGTGTTGCTAAGCGCATAACTTTCAAACGACCGCACCAAATTGAATAATTCTTTTTTTGTGTGTTCGTTATTTTCAAGACAAGGTTTTTATAAAACTTCAGGTGAACTCTGGTATTATGAAATTTGTATAAAAAAATTGCTATTGCTGGCACGCGATTAAGCGGCTATTGCTATGGAAACCGGGAGGGAGGGAGAGATGGGGGAGGGGAACCAGGGAGGAGGAGGGGAACCTGGGAGGGGGGAGGGGGACCTGGGAGTTAGGGGACGGGGGTTAGGGGGGGGGGGGGAGTGGAGTGGGGAGAGGGAAGGTGGAGGTGACGGAGTGGGAACGCGAGAGGGGAAGAGGACGCAGGAGAAGAAGGAGAGGCGGGAGGGGAACGGGACGGATGGGAGAGGACACTCAAGGAGAAACAATTTCTTTATTAAATGGTATAGCAACGCATGCCGGGACCAATTAGTTGTAAATAAATGTATGGGAAAGCTACTTGGATAGTTAATGAAATCAATGCAAGGCAACGTACATACTCGTACATCACACAGACAATATACAGATACATCAGATTTTTAGAACTGTTAAAGATTTTAATATAGAAAAAATATTTTAATAATATATTTTCTTTGTCCCACGAAATATTAGCCCCGCACAGGAGGCCCTGAAGAAAATAATTCCTCTTGGAGGAAAGGAAGGAGACGAAGTTCTGGGAAGGAAAAACGTATGAGAGGTGGGTAGGAATCTGGGAGTGTGTCCAGGAGCGACGGACGAATGAATCCATTCCTTCCGCTGTGGTGCAAAGTGATGTTCCGAGAAAGCCCTGATGGAGAGATCAAAAGGTCAAGGTTGGTGGGCAGACCGCCAAGACTCGGAAAAACCTCACTCCATGAATCTGAGCTCCCCTGCTAAGTCACCAAACGTAGCGAAACATTTGGGGTTATTTATAGCTGAGATGTTGGTTATCCAATAAATATTTCCCGAGGTGGCGGCGGTACCCATACCCGCCTCTCAAATTGAAACGCTACCCAACTCTCTGGCGCCATGTACGCACCGAAACTATTTGTTTCTTGAATTTCAAGGTCAACTCAACTAACTCCCCCCTCAGAACGCAATTTCCACCAGTTATAAAGCTATAAAAATCCCTAAAATGTTTATTAAAACTCGAGCAAACCAGGAAGCATTTTTTTATAATCGTTATTTTGATTTATGAAAAACAATCCAGGCTGAAGGTAGACATAAATACATAATATAATACATTCAGATTTGGTTAGGTTACCATAATGCATACCTCAAAAAAATGGAGACAGTAAAAAGGATTGTATGCAAGTGAACAACCAAGGCGATGCATCATCAAATCTCGAAAAATTGACACTTTATTTTGTGTGCGTGTCCCGCGATCCGATCCATTTAATTCTAATACAAATCACTTTGATGTTTTTATTTAGGTGGTCGCCGCTCATGCGCAATGATTTATTATTAATTTAGTATTCTGTCAGAACGGGGATTAAATCTTTTGCCTTTCCCAAGTGGAAGAGTTTAGGAGCGATCCATCTCGGAGCCCGCAGCTTCGTGGACCAATGATGGATCACGTTTATTTAATTCGAATCTCTAATACGTTCCGATCTGACAGCGCGTTTTCTACGGTTATTTTTTTCTTGTGGCTCTCTATTGTGCGCGTTTGATTCGATATCATCTGGTTTGTGTTGCTTGTTTTTAATCTCCAGTGTATGTTCTAAGATGTATGGTTAAAAACACTATTCTGTGCACACCGTTATTTTTTGCAATATATTGTATAACGCACAATGCACATCCTTGATATTTTGTAATAGGTACCTACATCATGTTTGTCATTTATATTATTATTTAGATCGAATCAATAGTATAAGCGCAGATAAATTTTAGGTATCTACATAAATTTTAATTTTTCAAAAGAAGCAAACACATTGTGTCTTGACATTTTAAATAAATAAAAAGAAAACAAGAAGTCACTTTATTGTTATTTTTTCCGTCTACCGGTTTCGGTACCTCCGTACCATCATCAGGACTGAATATAAAAATACTAAGAAATACGGGATAATACACATATATATATATACAAATTGTGAAAGAAAGAGACAGTAAATTACAGTGGGACAGTGCGGAAATATTTATGAAAGAAAGAGACAGTAAATTAGAGAGGGACAGTGCGTCAGTTGTGGGAGGGAAGTGGGGGAGGAGCGAGTGGGATAACGGGAAACATACTTATAATAGGTCTGAATGTTAAATTTAGTTGATTATTAATGATTTGAGCCTTTGTATTAAGTGATTTTTTTATTTCCAATGCCTCTAAATTATTTAATCTTAAGCCTATCCCATTTTTGTGAAGGATTTTAATACCCGTATCTCGGTCAAAAGTGTGATCTTTATTAATTAAGTGCTCTGTGAATTCTGAAAACCCTGAACTGGTTAGGCATCTTATGTGTTCCTTTACTCTAGTTTCCACATTGCGTGACGTTTGCCCAATGTAGGACTACCACTCTAATTAACTGTCTCTTTCTTTCACAATTTGTATATATGTAAAGGAAATATATTCCCTTTAAATTTGAATCCTATAATGTCAATTAGAATGCAATCATCGATTGTCATTTGTTTTGTTATTCTATTATTTGATTGTTAGAAAAAACCATTCAAAGTGATATTAATAAACATAAATGTCGTTTCTTAGTTAAAAAAAACTTTGCAACACAAGTGTTTTATTTAGAAATTAATAAAAAGGAATTAAACCTATCAACATATTATAAAACGACATTTCGTTTTAAACCAAAAATGGAGAAAATTCAATTAGAATTTACGCTATTACCTGGATGCGATGGCAGATCAAATATTATTAGCATTACAAAAATAGTCACAAGTGATGGAAAAGTGTTTACAATACCAGAAATGCTACGATCCGCCAGCTATCACGAGGAGATAATGAAAACTAGTGCTTTTGGAAAAATAAAAAATAGTTTGAAAAAAAGATACCAGGTTAGAAGAGTCTGGTTAACCATGACAGAAGAACTAAAAAAAACATATGTAGACGAAGATGGAAACCTACAGTTTGGAGACCAATACCTCGAAGAATTGGACGAAAAAAGTTTACAAGTACATCAAAAAGAAGATGCATTAGGAAAATTAATTGAAAAGTTAATGGAAGATAAGCAACAGAGCTTAAAAAACATTGCTGAGAAGTTTGTTATAGAAAAATTCTGCACTAAAAATACAAATGCAAGCCAGTGGATGGAAGTGTTTGAAAAAGAATGTTTGCGGTTTGATGTGACCATGGATGGAAAAAAAATAGAAATACTCAGATTGTTCATGGATAAATCTTGTATAGACTGGTACAGTTCCATGATTATAAAACTAACAATGAACTCAGAGTGGTCAACATGGAAAAACAAATTCTGTGAATCATTTGCAAACAAAGGATGGAACCCTGTCACATACGCACTATCATTTAGATACAAAGATGGTTCTCTGTTGGATTATGCTATGAGAAAAGAAAAACTTCTATTGGATGTGAGAAGATCAATTGACACCGGTACTTTGATAGATCTTGTTGCTTCCGGACTACCAGAATTCATACTTAACAAGATCGATAGAGAAGGATTACAAGATACTGTAGATTTGTTTAATGAAGTAAACAAGTATGAACATATGGTCAACAAAAAAAGATTTATGAATAAGAAAACATTTGGAAATGCAGAACATAATAAAAATGGGGGTAAAAATCCATGTAAAATTTGTGAAAAATTGAATAAGGGCATTCGTTACCACCCTGAAGCTACATGCTGGTTCAAAACAAAAGAGGATGAAAAATTTAAGAGAAATGCCATTAAACATGTAAACAATTCAGTGATAGAAACTGAATTAAATGAAAATGATCAAAAAAACTAATAGTAACACCATTAATAAAAGTCAAACTATTACTAAATGATAAATTAAAAATATACGGAATTTATGATTCAGGTTCAAATGTTTCTCTAATTAATTCTAAATTATTGAAACTAAAAGGAAAAGGAAACAATTTGAATGAAGCAAATTTAGTAACGATTAATGGTGTTAAAAAGACGAGTGGTTTGACAACGTTAAACATAAAAATTTTTGAATTGGAGAATAAAGTTGATGTGTACATTATTGATGAACACAATTTCAAGTATGATTTTTTGATTGGATTAGACATGATAAAAGACTTCAAACTTATCCAAAGTGAAGACTTACAAATATCACAGAAACTCTGCCTAAATAATACAAATAAAAAAGAAAAATATTCTACAGATATGAAAACGAATACTAAATTTAATCATATAGAAAAACACAGAATTAATTTTAACGAACATGTTAAAGAAGAAGATTTTAAAATAACAATGAATCATTTAAATAATGATCAAAAAACAGAAATAAATGAACTAATAGACAAATACACATCAGTGTTCGCGAAGAGTAAATATGATGTTGGCACTGTCAATGGATATGAAGCGAAGATAGACTTATTAGTGGATAAATATTGTAGTAAGAGGCCTTACAGATGCAGTGTAGAAGATAAAAAGGAAATAGAAGAGCAAATAGCAAAATTATTAGACAATAAACTGATAGAAGAGTCGTACAGTCCATTTGCTGCACCGGTCACTCTAGCATTTAAAAAAGAAGAAAACAAAAGATCCAGATTATGCATAGACTTCAGAGACTTAAATAAAATAGTAATACCTCAAGCTCAACCATTTCCATTGATTGAAGACCTAATGACAAAGACCAGAAATTGCAAATTTTTTTCAACGCTGGATATAAACTCAGCCTTTTGGTCTATTCCATTGCGGATTGAAGACAAAAAAAAAACAGGATTTGTAACACAGGAGGGACATTATCAATGGACCTGCCTGCCTTTTGGATTGAAGACTTCTCCGGCAATTTTTCAGAGGATATTAAGCAATATATTGAGAAAATATAAACTAAACGAATTTGCTGTCAATTACATAGATGACATTCTTATTTTTTCAAAAACTTTTGCTGAACACATTGATCATCTGACAAAGCTGCTGAATGCAATCAAAACAGAAGGTTTTAGATTAAAATTTACACAATGCACATTTGCATCAGATATGGTAAAATATCTGGGTCATATAATTCAGAATAATTCAGTCAAGCCAGTAAAGGATAATTTGATTTCAATAAAGAATTTTCCTATTCCAAAAACACAAAAGAATGTGCGACAATTTCTAGGAAAAATCAACTTTTATCATGAGTACATTCCGAAGAGTGCAATAATACTAGATCCTTTGCATAATTTATTAAGGAAAAATCAAAAGTTTATTTGGACTGATAAATGCCAAAATGCTTTTGAAACGATGAAAAACCTAATATGCTCACAACCGATCTTGGAAATTTTTGATCAAGATTTACCAATTAATATATATACAGATGCTTCTCTAGAGGGTGTTGGAGCTATTTTAAAACAGACACAATCTGATGGAAAAGAAAAACCTGTTGCTTACTTTTCGAAAAAATTAAACAGCGCACAGAAAAAGAAAAAAGCAATTTACTTAGAATGCTTAGCTATAAAAGAGGCAGTGAGATACTGGCAATACTGGTTGATAGGAAAACCATTTACAGTTTATTCAGATCACAAACCGCTGGAAAATATGAATATCAAATCTAGAACCGATGAAGAGCTTGGTGACTTAACATATTACTTATCCCAATATGATTTTCAAATTAAATATTCTCCAGGAAAGTACAATATTGAAGCTGATTGTCTAAGCAGAAACCCAGTCTTAGAACCAGATGAGAACCAAGATGAGCAATTAAAAGTTGTCAACTTAATAAAATTAGAAGATATCTTAAAAGATCAGGTCAAAAATGAGAAGATACAGTGCAGAAAAGATAAATTGATATCGAAGAATAATGTTTATTACAAGAAAGTAAAAAAAAAAGAAAAAATAATTCTATCAGAAAAATTCAGCATAGATTTTATCAAAAATGTTCACACAGACCTAGGTCACATAGGAATTAATCAAATGCAAAAAATGATAAGCTCATGGTACACATCAGAAAACATGACAAACAATATAAAGAGAACTTGCGAAAGTTGTGCAGTATGTTTAAAGAACAAATCAAGAGGTCAAAATAAATATGGATTGATGTCCTACTTGGGTCCCGCAACAAAACCTTTTGAAATATGTTCTATTGATACGATAGGTGGTTTTGGGGGTTCACGGTCAACAAAGAGATACTTGCACCTGCTATCAGATCATTTCACGAGGTTTGCATATATTTTGACGTCAAAAACTCAAAATACCAACGATTTCATCAAACTCTTAAACTCCACAGAAACTAATGACATTGGCATGATACTATCAGACCAATATCCGGGTCTTAATTCTAGAGAATTCAAAAAATTTTTGGATGAAAAAAATATTCCAATCATTTTTACTGCAGTAAACTCGCCTTTCTCAAATGGATTAAATGAAAGATTAAATCAAACGCTAGTCAATAAAATTAGATGCAAAATCAACGAAAATGACTTAAAAGTGGCTTGGACAACTATAGCCCGTAATTGTGTAAAAAACTATAATGAAACGGAGCACACTGTCACTGGTTATGCGCCTCAGTACCTACTTAACGGCACAGATGTTACGATTTTGCCAAATGAGTTAAAACTTAAGAAGACTGACATCGATTTGATTCAAGACAGAAAAAAAGCTCTGGAAAATACTATAAAGTCACATAATTACAACAAGATGATTTACGATAAAACCAGGAGACATATTAACTTCAAAGTTGGTGATACTGTTTTTGTGGAGAATGGAAACAAACTTAACAGGAAGAAGCTCGACGAATTGAGAATCGGACCCTACAAAATAATAGAAAAATTATCAAACTCAATTTACAAGATAAATACTGGTCGAAAAAAATTAGAATCAAATTTTTTCCACATCTCGAAATTAATTCCAGCACCTGCATTGATGAACCATGAAGAGGATATCGAAGATGAATGAAAATTTTTGCAATAATTTTCTTTCCCGCGGGGGGGGGAGATGTAAAGGAAATATATTCCCTTTAAATTTGAATCCTATAATGTCAATTAGAATGCAATCATCGATTGTCATTTGTTTTGTTATTCTATTATTTGATTGTTAGAAAAAACCATTCAAAGTGATATTAATAAACATAAATGTCGTTTCTTAGTTAAAAAAAACTTTGCAACACAAGTGTTTTATTTAGAAATTAATAAAAAGGAATTAAACCTATCAACATATTATATATATATATGTATTATCCTGTATTTCTTAGCATTTTTATATTCAGTCCTGATGATGGTACGGAGGTACCGAAACCAAGTGTTTTCTTTTTATTTAAATAAATTTTATTATAATAATATATTAAAACAAACATTCCCTCAGCGAATACAAGAAGGCGCTGCAAAAAAGTGCAATACCTTTACACGATGATGTCGTTTCTCACCCGACATGCCGCTTGAAGTCTCTAAAACCCTTTTGGACGGAAGGAGAAAGACTCATTCGAACACCTCTCACCCCAGAAGATAGGTGGAAGCTTGTAGGACCCACCACTTACCCGCCCTGGTATAGGTAATAGATGGTTACCCCTTCAAGGCTCTTGCAAGGACTCTACATTTAATAAACGATACTAGACCTCCATTGCCCTCGCATTCGTTGTTAAGTATCAGTATGCAAGTGCCACTATGTACAATTGTTAGTAAGTATAAAGAAAAAATTTGAGTGGCAATCGCCCAACGTCAAAAACGCCCATCTCGTTCAAGACCCCACTGAGAGAATATTAAATAGGATAATGGAATTCCACTAAGAATTAATTCAATTAAATTTAGGGGAAGGATGCAATCAATAAACCAGCGCAACAAATGGACCACTTCATTAATTCAGAAACTAAGCGTTTTCAAAATCCAAGGTCATGCCAAAAGCAAGCAATTTCCCTTCTCCACTCACAGTATCTCCGTGACTAACATCGGAAAGTGACGTACCTATATTATGACGTCGCTGAAGCTCCGGATATAAAAATTACGGTGTCGACTTTTACACGTAAATGTAATATTATTCGTAATTTCGTTTGCATTTTTGTGAGCATTATGTATTGATTGCTATTGTCATTTTATAATTTTAATTCATGTCTTATAATTATTATCTCCTAATGATGCATTAAAATTGTGATTTTTAAAAGGGCCATGATTGTACCCTGTTTTAAAAATGCTAATAAAGCGACAGTCGTTCAAATCATGCAACCCACATTTTTTGTTTTTTTTTTCAATTTTTCGGGTAATGACAGATTTTTTTAATTTTAGATTTTTTAAAATTTTAATTTGTGTCTTATAATTATTATCCACTAATGGTGCATTAAAATTGTGATTTTTAAAAGCGCTATTATTGTACCCTGCTTTCAAAATGCTAATAAAGCGACAGTGGTTCAAATAATGCAATCCACATTTTTTTGTTTTTTTTTTCACTTTTGTCGGGTTTTTAATGAATTATATACTTTTATTCTATAAATCAAGATTTAGAAGCTATCTATACGTTTATAATGTTAGGTGGTCCAATCATCGCAACCTTCCCCTACCTGCCATTAGTACATTTTCGGCTGGTTTCTCTTTGACGATGTACTTCCTGCGAAAAACCGCCGAATCGTACCGTAAAATGAAATGGCTTCGGCCGTGATTAGCGACCAAATCTGAATAGCCAGGTATGTACGTACCCCCACCTTCTTCTTAAACATATCTTTCACCTTTTCACTCCCTTCAGCCTGCAATCCAAACAGTTGGGACCCTTGTGCAGTATTTACAGAATTTTTATTATTATTTTTAAATATAGTTAAGGTACTAAATTAAATAAGTGAGCACAGCGTTATTTCGTTCAAATGTTTCTGGCTTTCACTTTTGAAGGGTGTTCTAGGCCATCATTTCAAATTATGGTGAGAGGAATGGTGAATTCGTCGCCTTAAAATTAAAAATAAAGTATACAAAATGATAGTTTTTCAGAATAAATATTTTCTCGTAGAAATTGAACGTTCATGTTCCATACCTCATCATTCTTACCGAGTTTTGACACAGTACCTACCTACGGGCTTAGCTATAAAAAGGACTCAATAATATTTCAAGGGAGAACGCTGATCATTAAATCGACCACCGGAAAGCGGATAAAACAGAACGGTGACAAACCAGAATAGTGACAAAAGAGAACAGGATCAAAACAGAACTGAGCCAAAATACAACAGTGACGAAACAGAAGAGTGACAAAATAGAAGAGTGATAAAAGAATAATGATTAAAAGAGAAGAGGGACAAAATAGAACTGTGCTAAAATATATCAGTGACAAAACAGAAGAGTGACAAAATATAACAGGGACAAAAAGAAGAGTGACAAAAGAGAAGAGGGACAAAATAGATCTGTGCCAAAATATAACAGTGACAAAATAGAAGAGTGACAAAAGAGAACAGGATCAAAACAGAACTCTGCCAAAATATAACAGTGACTGACAAAATAGAAGAGTGACCTAAAGAAGAGTGACAAAAGAGAAGAGGGACAAATAGAACTGTGCCAAAATATAGCAGTGACAACAGAAAAATGAGAAAACAGAAGAGTTTTAAAAAACGTTGACAAAAGAGAACAGGAACAAAACCGAACCGTGCCAATATATAACAGCGATAAAACAGAAAAGTGGCAAAAGAGAACATTGACAAAACATTCAGTTTGTCTATAACATTAGTCAATACAACAAGTTAGGTGTGGTTTTAGAGTCAGAAGGACATAAAGGGAGGTATGTATGAATGCGAAGTAATGTACAAGGAATGGGTGCCAAAATAGAGTATTTTGACGGTAGGTATAACCTCTCTGCCCAACCCTGTAGGAAAAATAGCGTGAAATAGATAGTTAGGTTAGGTTAGGTTCTCTTAGTTTAGGTTTTTTCTTCCCATTTCTTCAATATTCTGTTTTGTTACTGTCAAGTTATGTTATTATTATGTTTTGCCTCTGTTCTCTTTGTCACTGCTCTATTATGTTACTGATAGGTATCAAATCTTTGCTCAACTCTTTGGAAAAATTACGTGAAATAGTTAGATTAGGTTAGGTTAAGTTCTTCACATTTCTTCAATGTTCTGATTTGTTACTGTCATGTTTTGTCACTATTCTATTATATTACTTTTCTGTTTTCTTATAGTTCTGTTTTGTTATAGCTCTGTTTTGCTACTGTTCAGTTTTATTAATGTTCCGTTTTGTCACTTTTCTCACAGCACCGCGTCGAGGAGTGCCGGGAGCCGGGATCGCAAGGACTCGCGTGCCACATTGTTGGTGCATGTCAAAATATCATTCATAATCGTCACCCAGTAGAGAAATGTTACAATTTAATGGAAGTTAGGTGTAAATTGAGATACGAGCGGGCGCCCACTGCTGAACTGCTCGTTGCTCGGCTCCCGTGAATTAACACTTCTGAAGTGATGTGTGGCAAAGTGTGGCTATAATTCGTGTGTGACGCCGGCTTTTTATGTGGCTTGTCAGGCCTCCGTTCTAGAATGTCCCGGCAGTGTGATTACACCTTTCTTTACGCGAGACGTTAAGGGAAAACTTCCACGGATTGCTTTTATTAACGTGACTCGGAAATTTATCGCGCGCCGTAAATTACTAATTTTAACTACTTTCAAGACGTAGCAGGTTTCCTTGCAAATTTTCAAGTGCATAAATCGAAGCTCTCATTTTTCAACTGTCACCTCGGATATTGCACTTTATTTTTCCCTTCTTGAACTTCTATGAAGGTACCCAGTAAAAATTATTATTGATAATCTATAAAAAATATTAGTACGAACACCTCACACGAGTCTCAACGTTTTGAGGTTAAAGGGGTGGAAAAGGGAAGAAAATGTAAAATGGAAATGTTTGAAATTTAAAAAAAAAATCAGATCTGGTCACCATACACGGGTAAAGACGTTTCAAGTCTGTTTAGATTTAAACCCAGGACTCAAACCAATTATGGAGTTGAGTTACCATCAAAGGTTGGATTGCGATCCAAGAGTTGTCTGATTTGTTCGTTAGATGTCGATAGAATCATTTTATTTTTATCCCTTTCTCACACAACAAACAAGGTAAATATAGATGTACGAAACCTTTATAAAAAGGCTTGCATCAGTAAAATTAACTTACTTCTTTACGAAAACTTGCACTAAGAATTTAAAATACTACTGAACCCTTGTCCGTTGGGTGGGGAAAGTTATTGTCGTCAGTTTGTAAATATTCAAATCATAACAATAAAAATTCAAGAACTTAAAGTTAAAACCAAAAAGTGCTTCATTTATAAAAAAACCAGTCTACCCAAAGAAATTCTCCTGAGTGAAGACCTCCAATTTTTACAAAGTCAATGTTTCGATTCTGAATGATGCTTCTCATTCATCAAGGCTTTTCTTAAATATCTACTACCTACTATGACGAAATTTTTTAAAATATGTTTGTTTTTTCTAAATTTAGCCGAATATTATTTTTTTTATGTGGCTGTGGTATTCGAGTGCAGCACTGGCAAATTATGATGTCTAAATTTACTTTATTTACTTACCGAAGACGATAAAATCTCATATAGCCCAATCATGGATTTGTTCCCCTACCCACCCACTCTACATTAATACCTACCCACCCAATCTACATTATTAACTAGCAACGGCTCCACCCCTACCATAATAAAACATTGTTCTAAACTGTCAAATTAGTATAAGCTTTCCCTGACGAAGGAACGTTTGTTCCGAAACCGGTCGGATTTGCACATTTTATACAAAGTTGTATTGTTTCATTTTTTTTTATAAAATCTCTAATTTAATTTCTCTAATTTAAATCTACAGAGTCTCTAATTTAATCATTTCGAAATACTAGTTACCAATATAATGCTACGCATATTTTCAGGGAGAACGCTTTTAATCTCCCATAGCGCGGCCGCCGAGCGCCCTCGTATCCGTCGCATTCGCTTCGCAAACGAACCAAATCATGTTTTTGTATGGGATATTTAAAACATCGAAAGCGCGTCGATTTCGCTATTTGTACCAGAATTTGGCTCGGATCGGTGTGCCACCCACCCAACTTAATCCGATCCTTGCCGAAGTTTACCGATTGAACCATGACCCGAGGTGACACGAATACAATCGAATTTCGGCGAAGATCATAGATGATAATAGTTATTGTTTTGTTTTTTATTTATTTTTATATTGATTGTATTAAATACCAATAACCTAATTTATTAACATATAATTTTATTACATTTTTAAATTTTTTTTTTTATTTACAAAAAGATACATAAAATATAATAAATTTTACACAATAATTAATTACATAATACATGTACTTGATGTACCCCCATAAATAAGCAGGGCTTGTGTGTGTAATATATAAAATTATACTATATGTTGAATATATAAAAGCAGTGTTGAATAGTTAATGCAATTCCAAGAAATTTTTCGATTCTGAATGGTGGTCTTAAACTAGGGTGATACTAACAGTGTAAGGCAGGACTATACCTTATATTATTTTTTTAAGGATTTCTCCTCCGGATCACTTACTCTTCGACCACGGAGACCGACAATAATCCATATCATTGAAATCATTTTAAAGTCCACTATAATAACATGATATTTTTCGAAATTTAAGATTAGAACGGGTATATATACTGGGTGTCCCAAAAGAAAGTTTATATTTGTTTTGCTTTCTGTGCGAACGCAACTTATCCAAGGGGCGTGGGGGGTATGTTTATCATTAGTCTGGCTCTTGGGAATTTAGTCGCTATGAAGCATTTCTCGGGAGCGACCGAGCGTTGTGCGTTCGTGAGTTTTACAAAAATGGTGATTCGGTGACTGTAGCGCGTAGAATATTCTGCAATATTTGAGGTTTGTCAAAAAGTTTGAGAAATCGGTACAACGATGGCAAAACCAAAATCCGGGCGACCAAAGTCATCGAGAACGGTAGAAAATTTAGAGAGTGTTTATCAGTCTTTTCGTGACGACTCAAACTTTTCGATTCGGAAGCGCGCAAGTGCTTTAAATGTGCATAGATCATCGTTACACAGCATTTTGCACAAATATATAATGCTGCACCCCTACATACTTACTGACTATAACCAAAGAATATGGTTCCAGCAAGACGGAGCAACATCACATAGTCCAATACGTCTCTGCCACGAGTTCGTTAAAATTATCCCAGGCAAATTGATCTCCAAGAGAGGTGACTTAAATTGGCCTCCTCATGGTCCTGACTTAACCCCTACGGACTTTTTCCTCTGGGGTTATCTCAAATCTAAAGTGTACTCCAAAAATCCGACTTCCCTGATGCAATTAAAAGAAAATATACGTCACGAAATGGCAGCCATCACGAAGCCTACCTGCCGATCCGTCATTAGAAATTTTACTCTTCGATTAAAATAAACTTTCTTTTGGGACACCCGTATTAACTAAGGACAGGTTGTTTAAAAAAATTTGAACAATTCCTAAAATTTTTAGGTTAATTTTCACGTACTGTGTAATTTCTATTCAATTTCTGTTATTATATAATTATGGCCCAGTTGCTTCATAAAACTGAAATAATCAGAGAACGTGAAAATTAACTTCAAAATTTTATTAAATGTTTTTTTTTAAAACAACCCATCTGTAACAGACGTATCAGCGTCTTCACAAGAACTGTAAAAAAGGGGCGGCCTTAGTGCACGTCAGAATGATGGGGTGATGAAAAATAATAAAAGGGCTGACCTCCCTAGCACCCAGTGTCTGATGCGTGAAGGACACTGGATGTGCCGATGCTTATGCCTGAGCCTGGCGCCTGGCGGTTGCCAAAGGTAGGGCCGGCTAGTCTTCAGGAGGTAGGAACCAGGACTGAAGACAGGCAGAAGTCGGCGGGAGGCAGCTGGTTGATAAGAAACTTCCGAAGAATAAAACACGAGTTTATCAAGTAGAGATGTGAACTGATTTATTTTGAAAAGGGTGGGTCCTTTTATACCCAAATTTGGGGTAAAAAGTGCCCACGTGGTACATTTTTGTGGTGGGAGGTTTGACCTTGCCCTTATGTATAAATAGGGCGGCGTTTCCGTCACACCTTATTTTGCCGGTGCCGCCCGTAAAAGTGGTCGCTTAAAATTGCGATTTATAAATAATTATGTAGGTTGCATTTGGAATATATATGTACATGTTTTAATGTTAACATATTTGGGGGGGTAATATTTATCCCTAGATTTTTAGTTTGGTGAGTTTCTGGTAATTTTACAGTTTATTCTAGGTTTTTTTGTTTTGGCTAATTGTGAGAAGTTTGTATAAGGAATCTACTATTTTTCCCAGGTCCCTCGCAAGACTAGCTACTGAAACCTGTTTGTTTCATCGTCTTGCGAGGTCCCTGGATTTTTAAAATGGGAAAAAACGGATTTTGTAAGGAATTTTTTTAAGTCTTTTTTCTGAGTTAAAAAATGCCCTAGTGTTGCGAGTTTAAGGGTTAGAGGCTTAAATTCTCTTTCCCTGAATGCCCGGCAGGACTCTGGAATGAAATGTGTTGATTTCATCGTCCTGCGGGTTGTGAGAGTTTGATTAAGTGAAAAAACATATTTTGCTCGTTGGCCTCCTGCAGGGCCATCATCACCGAACAAAGGAAGCATATTTTGCTCGTTGGCCTCCTGCAGGGCCATCATCACCGAACAAAGGAAGCATATTTTGCTCGTTGGCCTCCTGCAGGGCCATCATCACCGAACAAAGGAAGCATATGTAAATAATAAGAGTTTAAAATGTCTCCCGGTGGCAACCTTAGCATGTAAGCATTTATTTGTTGCACCGGGGCATTGTACATAATAAAAAGGGAAATAATGATAATTATACATAAATATTTCCGGCGAAAAGATCGTCGCTGGCGGCATGGTACTAACGAGCTTAGTGGCCAGAAATTTCGGAGGAAATTCCCAAGAAATGACCACTAAATGTAGAGGATGCCGCCAGCGATGACTTTTGCCGAAAAAACAAACGAGGGTATGTAACACGTCGGTTACACCATCCTAGTTTAGTTAATTATGCGACTCATACGATCGTAAACTATTCCAATGACGTGCATTCCGTTACTGTTTTTTCAAGTAGTTGCGGTAACTGCATGTAGTTATTGTATTTGAGTTTCCTGCCAATCACTTTGCTATAAATAATATTGTTTTAAATCCGTTTTAATTACAAACATAAATAACAGAATTGAATAAATCAAATCAATTAAATGTTAAGAACCCATCAATTTCAATTTGGCAAGGTGGAGTAACATTGCCACATTTTGAAAACACGAACTTACTGTTATAGAGTTTACGAGTATTTAAAAAATAAATTTATACGACAATATTTAGGTTCAGTCAAATACAAAATCACGAAATTAAATTTTGGTATTATCGATAAGATATGCCGATGAACTCAAAATATCAAGCGGGTGTGATAAACGACACGTTTGTCGTTATTCGAGAAATAATGATCTTTGAGGCAGTAAAAGATACGAAAACCGGAACAACATCAGGACTTAACTCGATAAGTATAAAACAATTATGGCTCGTTGGTGACTATTTGTAAAAAATCCTGGCACCTCTCTTTACTGACATAATTATGTATAGGCACAATATCCTCAATAATAAGTGACTAAAACTTGAATACAGGCACAATATCCTCAATAACAAGTGACTAAAACTTAAATACAGGTACAATATCCTCAATAACAAGTGACTAAAACTTAAATACAAGTACAATATCCTCAATAACAAGTGACTAAAACTGAAATACAGGTACAATATCCTCAATAACAAGTGACTAAAACAATCATAGAACATTTGCTGAAGTGTAGGAACTTTCGAAATCGTGAATATTGTGGGATGATTTTTGATAAATATTTTTTCGGGATTTTCCTTAAAATCTATCAGAAGTTTATAAACCGGACTCTCAGGTAAATTGTCCACAAAAAAAATTTATTGTTGTAAATAGCAAAATATTAGTAACAAAGTTTTGGTGTAAGTACTATTTTTAAGGTAGATAGGTATAAGACAAGCATTTGACTGCATATATACATGACATATACGTTATATATTAAATAAAAGAAAAGAATTACAAGAGCAGATAAAGATTGAGAGAGAAAAGGGAAACAGTGCCATAATAAAATACGATAAACTTATAATACTTTACAAAATCGGGAACACAGCGAATAAGAAAAATCTCTCAATATCCCCTGAAAATATTCATATTCAAGAAAATAAAACAAAAAATAATAAACAACAACAGTCTTGCCCGAAAAACAAGGTCAAATAGTGTCCCCGAAGGAGCTATAAAACCAAGCATGTTGAACTTCTTGTCAAATACAAATACAACGATTAAAAATGCATAACAACTCTCTTCACACCAATACCACAAAATAAAAATTAAATAATTCAATAAAAAACACAAAAAATCTTACAACCCGGCTGGTCACCGTGGAAGATTATGACCAAAACCCAGATACAAAACTCAAGCTCAATCTTAAAAATTTAGAAAAATCACACAAAGTTAAGCCGTCAATTAAAAATTATAACATACAACGTCAACACCCTGTCATCATACGACCAAATATATAACTTGAAGAATGTTTAAGTAACATTAACTAAGATATCATGGAAATTTCGGAAGTTAGACGACAGGGCAACAAAATAGAAGAACACAATACCTTTATAATTTTCTACAGAAAGGATCAACTGGCATAAACTGGTACTCTATAGCACAAGACCGACAAAAATGGACATTTTTGGAGGAGGCCTTTACTCAAACCGGGGTTCTTGTTAATTCATAAATAATTTTTGAAACATATACTTATATTACTAACATAATACAGGCCTGCAACTGTTTTGTTTTCTTTGAAATAAGAGTTAATTCCCATGTACTTTTGATTGCTGAATTCGGGAAAATTATCAAAAAAATCCATCACGTAAGGTTTTTCCGGAAAACTCAAAATGCTGTGGGATTGCCTATCTTAAGGCGCAAAATGGAGTTTATTGCCGAAATATATATTTTTTTATTAATTCCAACTTATTATAAGATAATTTTATGTTTTATAGACTGAAACAAAACATTCAGTAACTCATGACGATAAAATTAGTCAGCGTTGAATCATATATATCGGGATTTTCCATAGTAAGTATGATGAGAGAATGCCAAAATTCCCAAGTTGCCATTTCCCTTCCATGCCCTTTCATTTATTTATTTCTGTTCCAACTTTCGTAAAGTGCGTTTCAAAAATGACTTTAAGAGATTGTCTAAATTCTTCTAGACGATTTGCCATTATCAGAAAGTGAATCAGGAGAAAGTTCTAGTGACGAGTTTCAAGTAGGCGACTCCAGTGAACCTCGACAATTTTAATATAACGTCCCACAAAAGGAAAAGCACAAAACGAAGCTGTGAAACTAAAAAATGCAGATTTCATATAGATTTGTAATTGTACATGATGTAAATAAAATATTTTATGACTTCAAATTAATTAAATTTGTATAATTCTATGATTTTTTTCTATTAAACATTCCCTACAGAAGTAGTGTAAGGCGGGTTTTGCCTATATTTTAATTTCCACTTTGCGGAAAATCCTTTCGTGATGGGTTGAAATGGATAGCATACTCGGCATACCGAAATACATATAATTCACCCATTACCATTTAAAACAAAATAAAAATGTCAATTTGCAGACCTGTGATGCTCCATAGAGAACTTCCAAACATCCCACACAAACGGAAAAGCTCAAAACGGAATTTTGAGGGGAGAAGGTGTAGATATTATAAAGAATTATAAATCCTTATTGTATATACTTATTATTTTTATCAAATTGTATTTAAAAATGGAAATAAACCACTAGTAATAGATTTTTTTTTTCATTTCAAAATGCATTTTTACCTATATGTACTGCGGGTTTTGCATAACTTTCATTTTCATTTTGAAAATCCCTACGTGCTGGAGAAAAACTGAGGGCATATTTGGACTCAGCGCACCAAAATACATACGATTCACCCATTACGGTGAAAAAAACTATCAAAAAGTGTCAATTTGCAGGCCTGTGTAATCTAAGCTTACTTACTAATACAAATAAAATTTGAGTTTATTGTAATATTGTAACTACCAGCTATTGTAAAACAAGAAATAAGCAGGCTTATTATTATTATTATTATATATGACAAGTTTTGGGAAAAATGTGTAATTATTGTACTCCTAACAGTTAAAAAATATAATACAACATAAATTTAATACCCCCAGGCAGGGGGATTGAATACCATCGCATTTATTAATTCCGTCCTTTTAAGCATAATATATTTAATGTGCAAAGTTAGTTTATGTCCAGCATTCACCCCATTTTACTTCGTTAACATAGTTGAGCAAATATCTGTCTAATTATTTTCGGAAATAACAATGTGCTAATATTATTCATAAGCCTTAAAAGTGATTTAATTTTACGATGTGAATGTTTAGGTAATAATATTTAATATCATTAGTAATCATTATTTATTACCGTAATAAGACTAATAGTGAATTTGATTGACGAAATAACGCAACAAAATGAATTTCAGCGCTTCCGGTTAATGATTTATGTTGCCTACTAATTTTCTAACAAAGCATTGAATTTTTACAGTTTTAGCGACTTCTCAGATTCGGTCTTTTGAACATTTCGTTTTCTTTTGCATGAGTAAGTACGTTGGGTTTGTTAATACAGATAAGTACTTTTTGTTTCGTCAATCTTTGCAAATTCATTTTGTGGCATCATTTTTAATTAAATGAAAATAAATCAAATTTTAAAACACCACTATTTAATCAAAATTATCTACATGTTTCGAAACCAAAGCTTTTTTGGTCAGGACGAGATTACCATTAATAAAATTACCAAAAGACAAACAAACATTGACAAAAATATACTATGTACTGTTTGGTTATGTAAGACAATATTGAAATAAATATGGATATTTTTTAGACAATACCCACCTGTGTATTTTAATGATATGTTGTAAATATATATATTTTTTTTTAATAGTGACTATTTAATTACAGGTTTGATGAGAATTACAAGATATGATAATGTATATAAATATTTCATCTGTTTGTTCTTAGTCCTCCTCTCTAGGTGGTCCTGTGCTGAGGCGGACTGGTAGATTTATTTGATTTTCCATTATTTAGTTTCTATGATGTTTTTAATACATTCTCTAGTATGTCTGCATTAATTTCTTTCATCCACGTTTTGATTTTTTCCTTAAACTTATTTATCTTTTCTATCTTTTTCAAACTTTGAGGAAGGATGTTGTAAAGTTTGGTTGCCAGATATATGTGGTTTCTTTGGCCAAAACTTGTCTTGAATTTTGGAACATCTCGTATATCCTTTTTTGAGGCTCTTGTGTCATGTATCCGATTTTCATTAGAAGATTTTCTGTTTTTAAAATGATGTATTAGAATATTCTTGGCATATATTTGTTTTAAATTTAGAATGTCAAAACACTTAAAAATATCTTTTGAGGGGGTTCTGATGGGTAATTTTAGAATGGTTTTTATAATGCTCCTCTGAGCAATATCTAAGTGGTTAATATGATTTGCTGTAGCAGATCCCCATACTAGAATTCCGTACTCAAGACGGGATTTTTTTTTTTTTACATTAACTCCACACAGGAGGCCCTGAGGAAAATAACTTCCCTCAGGGCCTATGTCATCTTTGAAGATGCTGTGTGGAGGGTCTTTTTGAGGAAAGGAAGCAGTGAACACGGGTCTTGAAGAGACCCATGTTGTAGGAGGGAGGAAACACAGAGGCCGGCAAATCGTTCCACAGCCGAGCCGTTGAACTCAAGAACGAGTCATAGAAACGACCCGTTCTCATGTGACTAATGTCAACCGTGTACAAATGTTGGGCGCGTGTTTGGCGTGTTTCTCGAGCACCGGTGCCGAGGGGATCAATGACGCTAGTTCATCGGAGCATCTTCCATTGTAATACCGCTAGAACAAGGACAGCATTCCCACCTGAGGCCTGTGCTCTAAAGATTGCAGTCCGTCTGTTAAGATGGGAGAATTTATCAAACGGACCGCCCGTTTCTGCACAGAGTCAAGGTTTTTTTTTTAGGTATTTTGGAGCTCCAGACCAGAGGTGGTTGCCAAATTCAACCGTTGGGCGCACTTGAGATTTGTAAAGGGTTAGCAGTTGTGCACTTTTAAAGTATCTGCGGGCCCTGTACAGTACGCCCAGTTTCTGAGAGGCTAACTGAACTCTGGTTTCGATGGAGCCCCCGTACCTGAGCTGGTCACTTAGAGTTACACCAAGCATATCGATGGAGGTCCTGTTCGGAAGATTGCTTCCGTTGAAGGGGGCTAGATTTTCATTTCGATCCCTTTTAGACGTTATCAAACATGATTGGGTCTTTGAAACATTAAATTCGACGAGGTTATTCTTATAAAGCATAAAATACTTTTTTGATGTCTTTCCTAGGTAGTATATTTCTTAGGTTTTTGAAGAAATATACAAGTCTCGTAAGCTTTTTAGTGATTCCATTTATGTGTATGTCCCATCTAAGGTTTTCGTCTATTTCCACACCTAGATATTTAATACTTTTTGCCTTTGTTATAATAGGGCTAGAGCAATGTGACTTATTGTTTTGACACTCGTGCAATTTGAGAGTCTATTCTTTACCCGGTTGACCTCCTGAGTTTATTGAAAAGGCTAGATAATTAGTTTTAATTACATTGAACGTAACAGAGTTCATCCGAAGCCAATTTCGAAGTACAGTTAGTCCAGGTTCAGCCTCTTTATAAGTGTCCATCCAGTCCTTTTCGTGGAATAACATAACAGTATCATCGGCTAAACTAATTATGTTTCCATTGATGGGAAGTTTGGTAATTTCATTTATGTAAATGAGAAATAAGATTGGTCCCAAGACACTTCCTCGAGGGACGCCGTAGTTTATTGGAAGAGGATTGCTTTTATGTTGGCCATTTGTACTTGTTGTGTTCGTCCTGTCAAGTACGTAATCAGTAAATTTAGTGGAGTGACAGATATGCCAAATTTTGGAATTATTATTTGGAATAACATTTAATTATTTGGAATCTACATTTCGAAAAATCGCGATTTTGCAAAAGAAGGCGTTTTTTGGGGTACTCTACCACCAAAAAGTTAATATATGTTATCGAATTCCTACAAATTTGTAGATTATAGTTCCGACATTATTCCATGAAATTAGAAGGCAAAAAAGAAAAGTACTATTTATTTCTTTAAGTGATAGTTGGAAAATGTTTCACTGCATTTCACTGGTATTTTATGCGCAAGTGTTGTGTCAATTTAAATAATCTTAAATGTAAAAATGAATGTTTCTTTCTTTGTCCCTTGTGCGTTCCTAAACCGTTTATCCCATTGCGATGAAACTTTGGTGATTTAATGTGCGCATGCCCGCGATGGTTTCTATATATAATATTGAGCTCTGGCGTTATGACATTATTTCCTGTGATATTCATCCGACTGCAATGAAACTTTGGTGAGTTGTTGTGCGCACACCTGCGAAGGTGTGTATACTGCTGAGGTCTGGCGTTATAAAATTTGTTTAAAAATTTTGGAATGGATGGGGTGCGGGTTGCTTGAAAAATGGGTTTATTATATACAGTTTAGCGGCAGGGCACAAAGGAGAGGGGGGGGAAGGGAACGGGGAACGGGGACGAATGGGAAAGGACACTCAGGGAGAAACACTTTCTTTATTTAAGTGGTATTACAACGCATGCCAGGAACTCGCTAGTCATAAATAAAAATAGGGAAAAATGTAATGCGCTACGTCCCCGATTCCCAGTTGCGTCCGTTACCTTTTAATTTTTCTGTGTCGTGTTCGTTTCTTATTTCCTTTAGATTTATTAGTATAATCTTCTTTATCATCATCATCATTACATAGTATAAAATGAAGTCGTTCAAAATGTATGTGCGAATTAATCTTTTAAGATTTTCATACGGTTTTCACCAATAGATAGAGTGATTGAAGAGGAATGTTTATATGTATAATGTTTATATGTATAATTTAAATTATATTAGAGAAAAGCCGAGAAATTTAAAGAAAACATATTTTTGTGTGATTTAAAACGGCTGGCGGGCCGTACTGTAGTCACTTTTGAAATTCGTTCTACGGAAGAAATTGGAAAATAGATGTCCTAGAGTATGTAGGTATTTGATTTGAATTATTTTATTTGATGAAGTCGCTCAAAATGTATGTGCGCATAGATCTTTTAAACTACGCAACGGATATTCATGCGGTTTTCACCAATAGATAGAGTGATTCAAGAGGAAGGTTTATATGTATAATACATGCTTATTATAGTAGAGAGAAGCCGAGAAATTCAAATATTCAATTCAGGCAGCGGGCAGCGGGCAGCTGGCAAGCGGGTGGTGTGGATTTTATAAAGGTTGGGTAATGGCGTTGTGTTTTGTTAGCCACAGCAACGTGTGGCCGGGTCTGCTAGTATTTAATAATATATCGACGGTTATAACCTTTGAAAGTTATTAAGATGAAGCCATAGTAAATAATGCAAAATCATACAAAATCATATGTTTTTGTTTTGAAATTTTGATGGCTTGGAAGTATTATAGATGCTTCAATTAAATACTGCGAACACATCTTGGTCCTTAAAAATATCGGTCATTTTTTTTTAAATATTTTAATATTTATAAAGTATGAGGTATATAAAAAACACTTTCAAGTCCAAATTCTCCTATTTATAAACCCCCTCTCGGATTTGGTTTTATTGTATAATGTGGAAAATTTAGTTTCTTTTATTATAAAGGCAAAAAAAAAAATGATATTTACGCCCGAACTTCACAAAATAAAATACAATATGTATTTTCTCGTTGTTATTTTTGACATCAATCAATACGGCCCGCACTCTACGAATTTGGATTCTTGAAGTGACCCTTATAGCATGGGCACAAGAACCATGAACTGGGCACAACTATTTCGTATCAGTCACGCCCCGTCTGGAGCGGGAGACAGTCGCGTGACTCCGCGTCGCTTAGTTTCATGAAATCAATTTTAAATTTCCGTTTTCTTACAATAAACAATGGGTAAAAAATGAATTAATATTTTTACAGGCCTTTCCGAAATCAACCTGTAAAAAAAATTCTCTAATACCTTTTCCAACCTTTCCAAAAGATTTTTCTCAAGTACTTTTAAACTCCTCCCATAAAGGGCGTGAATTCCGATTTCGATTTTTTCCTGAACTATTGGATCGCCTTAACGAGTTATTCCAATAAAATTGACTAATTATTTAGACTTAGAAATCGTTAGTACTTTGTAATCATTTAAAAAGATAGCAGCCAAACATATGGGAAAAATTATTTGAAGATAAAATGAGATTTTACTAAAACCATGATTATGGCAACAATTCATACACGAAACGATATTTTATTCCGTACATAATCTCCAGTCTTTCAAAATAAATATAACTTTTGGCACTAATCTTCTACTAAGTAATAACAACAGTGATGGGGTAGCAAATGTAAAATCATGCAATGTCCGAGTGTTTTAAATATCGAGTCCTCCGCGTGCAAGGTAGTATATTCTCCAAATTTAATATAAACTTTCTAATTAAAGTGTGTTTAGAGGAAATAACCTGACAGATCAGTATGTTTTATGTATCAATTTGTAAATAATAAAATTAGATGGGGTCTAAGAATTCATAATAAATTATACAGCGCCCGTGAGGTGATTTTTCACAAAAATGGCGCTCTACAAATTATCCAATTATTACTTTTTATTTATTTGAGACACTAACAGGATATTTATAAAACATTTTTGTTAGTAATATTTAATAAATTAAAATACAAATATAAATATCCCTAGACTAATGTGTCTGCAGTAATCACATTTGATTTTCACAGAAACAAACACATGAAACATAATGCAAGTATTATTTATATATAACTTAAAAACTTAAATACAAAATTGAAATTCATAATAAGTATACAATATTTATGAATAATTTACTGAAATGAAATAAAATAAAATACATAAATAAAAAAAACTTCTTTGAAATAAAAAAAACTTCTTTGATACTTTTTTCGTTATTTGTTTGTGGGGTGTTATGCCGTGTCGCACTACCTCCTCCTTTAGCCAACGTTTCGGACATCGTTGCAGTGTCCATCATCAGGGCAGATCCGGCAGATCCGGTAGATTTGGCCGTGAAAATCTTAAAACGTATCTAATCAAATAGAGTAGATGTACACTGATGATGGACACTGCAACGATGTCCGAAACGTTGGCTAAAGAAGGAGGTAGCGCAATACGGTATAACACCCCAAAAACAAATAACGAAAATGCTTTTGGCCGTGAAAATCTTAAAACGTATCTTCTTTGATACTTGATGAAAGGAAAAATAGCGACACTAAAAAGAGACAAACACATACATACATACATCCATAGGATTTAACCTGCGAGAGAATGAGAATGTATAAACGGTCTCCTCTTTGTGCGGTGCTTCGTAGCCTCCCCACTCTTGTCTACTTTAGTTTTCTTAAGGTTTCACTTCCACCACGTGTGAATTGCAAACTAGTTGTTTTTATTAATGAGTAAAGATAGACATGTATCCACGTGAAAATGAACATGAAATCAGTAAATCAGTAAATCTTAAAATAAGTAGCTCTTTCACTTTACACGGAGTTACATTAATTCATGGCTTTCAACAATAAAAGTGTTCATTCGTACAAAAACCTCCATAAAAACATTCTTACTGACTAACCATTAAAAAAAGAACGTTATTCTTTGCGTTGATTTTTAACGTGTTTTTCATGACGCGTAATGGTTATAATTCTGTGTTTTGTCTTCGAAGCAGCCAGCGGCGTAGGTAGCATGAGTGGCACCCGGTGTGGATAACGTGGTGTCACCCCAAGAAAGAACGTGGTGGAAGTGGAACAAGAATTAGTAATCCTCAAATAGATTGTGAATATTGTACTAACTAATATTGAAGAAAATAATATAGGTATTAGGTAATATGATTAGCGGCGCTAGTAATGCCAGGGTGGCCTCTTATCCAAATAATCGACAACTGAACAAAATCTTGGGCGCTCTTACGGTCAACAAATTTATGATGAAACTACTCAGTCAAATGTGTAAAAATATTTTTCGAAATCTTCCAAATTTCTTATTATTTATTTATGTAGATACACGACGATAAAATACAGAAAAAATATATAGATGATTGATAGTTTTGAAGTGACTGAACTCCAGTTTCGCTTCTTAAACGCCGTTAGTGACTTGAAATTCGGGCGAAAAGGAAATGCGTCACATCTCAGTTCTACACAAATACTCGGTTCTAATATAATGCGGTATATTCGCACCTCGGTGCATGCGTTCCACAGCGTAGTGGGCAAGGTGCCTGGCAAGTCGCAAAGCGCCCTTGAGGTGATTTTTCACAAAAACGGCGCTATATAAATCATCCAAATATTATTATTATTAAGTCTCAGTGGCCAGAGAGAGAGACATCAAGCGAACGGGGGTTCGAATCGTACGAAATTAAAAAAAACAAAAATATTTTGTAAAATCAATATCAAACCACTTTAAAAAAACAAACAAATGAAAAGAAAGTGACGTCTAGCGACTTTCAAGTTTCACTTCTACCGCGTGTGAATTACACAATCTAATTTTTTTGTCCGTTATCGATCGGTTCTGTTAAAATTGTATTCAGGTTTTGTGTTTATTGATTATCGTTCATTAAAAAAAATGAACTATCCAATCCACTTATCTTGTTTTTTTTTCAAAGACGTCTTAGGACACTTTTAAAAATAATAACAAAATAACGAATTTTTCACTAATTCAGGTAAATCAATAGTTAACAATACAATTCACGAGTTCACGTTAATCACAATGTACGAAAGAAATGAAAAGATGACAAGACAGTGTTCATGTGTAAAATATTTTTGTGGCGATATTCTACCGTCGTAAGATTTTTCACTAGCTAAACCACTGGTAGCAGCCCACGAGTAGCGTGGCGTTAGCGGCACTTAATTGATCTGGTAACGGCGGCCTTAATGTGTCGTAATTAAAGGCCTTGCACAAAAACGCAATTACCCACCTTTACACGAATCAATTGTGCGCGCAAGGAGCGATGATTTATAACGCGGAATAGACCGGACAGCGCAGCGGCCGACTAGAGTGTTATTATCGCGGCCTGAATTCATCGCTAAAGTCGGCAGCCGTGTTCACTGTTCAGGCTGATGCGGTGAGGTGTTGGGAAAAGTGGTATTGAGAGTTTGTCGAGCGTAGCCATTGGACTAGTATGCTGGTCATAATCTGGTTATAATATATGTATACTGTTACAATAAGGAATTTCAGTGAAAAATATTATGGCTTTAAAAAAATATGTTCATATAGACCAGTGATTCCCAAAGTGGTCCAGGTGGACCCCCAGGGGTCCATGGGAGACTCGACGGGGTAGAGAAATGGGGGTCCACAAGTTTCATGTGGGGGTCCACGAAAATTTATCTGGTTTCGTTAGTAAAGAACAAAAATGTTGGCTTGATTTTAACTATCAATTTAGGCAGATAGTAAACTACTCAAAAAAATTAAGGGAGCAAAAAAAATCCAATTTTTTGGATGGTTTTTGACAGGCTGTATTTCGGTGAAAAATGGTCGTATTGAGACTTTAAAAAAAGCAATTGGAAGCTTTAAGATTATAATTTTCATATTTTTGGCAATTTTTTTAGGAGTTACGGTTTTCATGCAATCCTAATTTATGCTATTATTTTGGTAGACGGGCTTTAAATTTTTATTTCAGTTAGGCCGGCTTATGAATCAGATAGCCTTAATATTTAGCAATAATTTCCTTTTTTTAAAACCTCCCTTAATTTTTTTGAGTAGTGTGTTTTTATATCAGCCACTGTTACTTGTAAAAACTTGCATATTATCTAATTTAAGCATATTGCATATTTTCTATTTTATATTATTTAATTTAAGAACATGTGCCTCTTCTATGTAAACCTAAATTTTCCCAAAAAAATGGAAATTAATTTTTTTACAGGTTTGTAAACAGGAAACCTTGATTTTTTTGCCTTTTTTCATTTTTTGAAATAAAAAAAATACTTTTGACAGTGATATTACTACGAATTTCAGTTCACATAGAGCGTAATTATATAAATTAGGTATCTGCACATTTAAAAAATGTTTGATTAAAAACTTTCTGAGCTAGAGTGCACACAAATTCCAAAAAAGTCGTTTCGAAAAAAATGAGTTTCAAGTTTACCTAGCGGTTCGGCACAAACAGCCTCCTTATACCGGAACAAATTGAAATTTTTATTCAGAACTTTGGAAACATATTTTTAAATAGTTACAGGTACTAATTTATTTAATAAAATAAAAATAATTAAAAAAATTGAGTCATCTACATGTATTTCCCCCCTAAGTCTGTAATATATTATTTTAATAAATAGAACACAAGAAAATATACTAATTTTTCTTTTTATTTATACCACTCCGAATTTAGGGTTGGATCTCAACCGCGACGCAAATTTCCATCGTTAGATCTAATCTTCACATTTTTGATCAGTTTTGGGAATATGGTAGAAATGTGGCAGCAGGGGGTCCAACGAAATTAGTAAAATTTTGAAAGGGGTCTACGAGTAAAATAAGTTTGGGAACCTCTGATATAGACCAATAAACGCTGATTCTGAATATATAAGTTTTATTTAATAATATTAAATGTAGAGTTAGAGAGAAATATTGTCAGGTTAGTCGTCCTTCTTTTTAATAAAAGAAAAATATACATTTGGCATATAACGTTTTGTCAGGGGACATTTATGTAACATTTTAAATAGAGAAATTTTTACAGCGAATATTTGGACAGGCAACATTTTTACCGACCGCGATAGATCACATGCACTTCTTAGAATTGATTGATGTAATTAAGAAAGACAAAGTAATCATAAAATAGACCTCACTTCGGGCATACAGACTGGTGTAAGACCACCGTTCAGAATTGAAACGATGGTTGAAATGGCTTTAGCGATGTTTGGTGACCAGATCTGAATAGCCAGATACTTCCCTACCTTCCTCTTTCCCATCTCCTTCCCTTCCCCACTACCTTCAGCCTCACAACATACCCCAATTTGGGATGCAATAGGCTCACTTGCTGCAGACGGGAGCAGCTGAGACTCTTCTGAGAATATCACACATTTGTTGATTTTTCATTGAATAAGAATTTTATTTTAAATAAGTTTATTGGTTGTAAATTACAGTGTTTCAATTATTTTTTTTAATAGCGGCTGTTTAATTAAACACGTAAAGACTTAAAGTATTAATTTTTCGAAGAAAACTTCCTCGGAAAGGTTTTCACTTTGTGATGGCATTATTTATTTTAATGAAAAGACAAATAACTTTGTTTACATCAGTTTTATTTGTACACAATCTACATGTTTCGTGAACGATGTTCACATCATCAGGATCAAATGTATACAAAACTTAAAAATTAAACACAGATCACATATGGTAGGAAGGGGTACGAGGAAGGAGAAGGGGTAAGATTGGGGGGACTTTATTAAAATTGGAGATTTCAAAGCCATTAGCAGGAAAAGACCGATTAAGTGGAAAAAAGTTCAAAAGAGGGTTTATAAAAATTTGTTCCTTATTAATTATGTCTGCTTTATTATTTACATTTTTCCTAATTTCAAAAATCTCTAAATTATTTATCTGAGATGCCTTATAACCCGTATGTAATATTTTAAGTCCATGGTTTTTGTCAAAATTATGATAATTTTATTATTAAATGATCTGCGAACTCAGATTCGCTATTACCATTTAATGCCCTGAGATGTTCTTTAACCCTTACTTCAAAGTTTCTATTTGTTCTACCTATATAAAAGTACAGTCTTTTCAATTTAGTTTATAAACGCCCGATTTTTTTGTTTTCATGTCGCTATTTTTGTTGTGGCGATTCAACAGTCCAGGAAAAAATCGAAATCGGAATTCACGCCCCTTTATGGGAGGAGTTTGAAAATACTTAAGAAAAAGCTTTTGGAAAGGTTGGAAAAAATATTTGAGAAAAAAAAATTATAGGTTGATTTCGTAAAAACCTGTAAAAAACATTAACTCCCTTTTTACGCGTTGTTTATTGTAATAAAGGGGAAATTTAAAATTGATTTCACGAAATCAAGCGAAGCGGATTGACGCGCCCATCTCACGCTCCGTTCGGGGAGTGACTGATACGAAGTAGGTTTGGCGACTGTGGCGTGGACTGTAGTTCTTCGGTGGACGCCATAGGGTTCACTTTGAAAACCGAATTCGTCGACTAGCGCGCTAATAACAACGCGAAAATGCATATTTTATCTTATTTTGGGAAGATCGGGAGTAAATATCAACTTTTTTTGCGATTATTATAAAATAAACTGAATTTGCCACATTATACAAAAAAACCATATCCGAAAGGGTGTTTATAAATAGGAGAGTTTGGACTTGAAAGTGTGTTTTTTAGACCTTATACTTTATTTTTTATAGGCTTATTAAAAGACTTTATTAAGTGCCTAGGTATGTTCTACACGCAGTATTTAATTGAAGCATCTATAATACTTCTAAGCGATCAAATTTTCAAAACAAAAACATATGATTTTGTATGATTTTGCATTATTTACTATGGCTTCATCTTAAGCATGAACTTTTTTAATTTACTATTTGTATAAAATGCTGGTTGTATAGTAACGGGAATATTTTTACTAATTATTTTTGACATATTGTTATTAACAAATAGAATTATACGCCATTGATTATTTATTTGTTTAGTAAAAGGGTAAATATATAGTTTTAAGAATTTCTGTTTATTCTTTTTATTTATTAGTTGATCTATTAGGCTAATGACTTTTTTTTAAACCCTCTTTTGAACCTTTTCCCACTTAACCGGTCTTTCCCTGCTAATGACTTTGAAATCCCCAATTTTAATAAAGTCCCCTCAATCTTACCCCTTCCCCTTCATCCAACCCCTTCCTCCCATATGTGATCTATGTTTAATTTTTAAGTTTAGTATTTCAATTTGGGAGGCGGGAATGGATGCAACGGTATCTAGGATTTCTGATTTTTCTGTTTTAAATTTCGATGTGAGAGTCGCTAACAGAGTCTTCAATGATTAAATACTACAATTTTGAGTCTTACTAATTAAGTTATTTAAAAAAAAGGAATTTTAAGGAATTCAATATCTTTCATTAAGGATTTCTTAGCCAAATTATTATCAGAATATCAAACACAACAAGATAATTACTATTTTATCTTCATTAATTAAAAGGTTTATTTAAAACTTCACTAATTTATGTTCTTGTTGGTAGGCGCCGTTTGGATTTTGAAATAGATACTTTTATGACTTAATAAGTGAATGTCCATTTCAATGCGAAACCTAATCGCAATAATTATCATTAAAATCTAACATTGCTGATTAATGAAATATGTTTCCTGTATTATGTTAAAAAAGATAATTTCATTAATTTATGGTAATTAACAGTTTAAATACGAATTACTTAATTCCAATAACGATTTTTTTTTAAATGTCTGACAATTACTAGGAAACAGAACGCGATTGAAACGTAGATAAAGTGATAATTATTGTACGTACCTACTAGTATCGGTACCTACAAGGAAACTTAAAATACACAATATTTACTATTTACATATTTAATCTTGAACGAGATCTGAAGATTATCGTTTGATTTAAAATATCTAGCATGGTTAATCATTAACATTAGTGTTAATCTGATAACCTTCTTAACAGTGAGTTAAGCTCCTTGTACCCATTTCTCTGATATAATTCGCGACATGGGCGTTTTGCAATTTATTCTATTTTAATAGTTTTTTTTTCACAATCCCTTTATCTGATCTGTCTTTATAGCTAATGAAATTGAATAAATTAAAATGCAGTCAAACCTACATTCAAGATCGCAGAATAATATATGTGAAGGACTAATACCATTCACAGTCGAAACTTTGCTTGAAATGGATTTAGTTAGGTTTAATGATAGATCTAAATAGACATGCACTTCCTAACCATCCTGATCATCTTCTTATTCCTTCTGCTTAAAAATCATCCCTAAGAGATGATAAATCATTAGATAGGCCGATTCGAATCCGGCGAGCTTAATAAAATTATATTTGATTAATTTGTATTATTTCACAATTAATTAATTTATAATAAAATAAAGTGTATTTGCGGCGGAAATATATTTGCGAATTACGTTCCAGAGTGGAAGATACTCTCAGTATCGCCCTGGTGTAAGACCACCATTCAGAATTGAAACGTTGCTCGAAATGACTGAATGATACAGATGTTGAAACACTTTTCCTATGAATTCTTTGAAAACCTTCATGTTTCACTTTTCTACGGAACTCGTAACTTCAAGATTTCAATTTATTTACTTTCTTAAAACTATGTATAACAAAAAATCAACACAATTTTATGTTTCACTGTTTTACTACAATATTTTCACAGATCTATATTTCTAAACCTTGACTTATGCTTATTGATGTAATATTGCATTTTTGTTTATATTACCTACATGCTGTGGCGTGCACATAGTTTTTGATCAGGGTAGGCAGTAGAAAAACCGCCGAATTGATTCAAATAATTATAAAAAAAAAACAACTACAAATAACTACTTTCGTACAAATTTTTGCTAAATATGCTTGCTGCTGGTAAGACAACTAGTTGATAGAAATAGATAACAACATATGTCACTGTCGTCACTGATTGCCATTTGCTAATTTTGTTCCAGGAAGCACTGCCTACCAACAATAAAAAACCTCATAGAAGCAAATTCAAAACGACAGTTCTACTCCATGCTATGTGCATTTCGTAAACATTCATATTATATCTTGTATGAAGTTAGCTCCAAGCAGAAATAATTCCTGCTTAGGCCGCATTTTACTGAGGCAGTCGGAGGGCGCGCGTGTAGTTTCTAGTTCCACGTGGCCCAGTTTGATGTGGCCCTCGCGTATTTTCAGTTGCTCAGCTTTTTCGCGCCTATTTTTGAAAGTGTGTATTTATTTTTAGCAATAATTTAATAAACTATAATATTATTTACATGCTTATATTTTACAAATACGGTAGGGTAGGCACTGCTTAAGTGCCTATATGGAGTGCACGCCCCTGCCTACATGTGAACAGTGAATCAGATACTTGAGACGGGCCATGTCAAAAGTCAGAATAATAGAAGAGTATGTATGAGACGATGTATGAATGTGAGTGAGGCAAAGAGTGTGTGCCAAAACCGAGTTGTTTGGCGGTCCGTCCTCTCTGCCTACCCCTGCGGAGAAACGGCGTGGTTAGTTAGTTAGTTAGTTAGTAAACTACATACAGGAAGTGCCTTAGTGGGTTCCCGTTACTTTCCTTTGTCCATTATATATTTACTTATTGCTAATTTTACATTACTTGTACCTTATGGTTACATCATACTGTATTTAGAAATTTTCGTAAAATTTCTTTTGAAATGTATGTACATGTAATGGGAAAAATAAAGATAAAAAAATGGCTTCAGCCGTGTTGTTTGGTGACCAGGTCTGAATGGCCAGGTACTTCCCCACCTTCCTCTTCCCCATCTCCTTCTCCTCTCCACTACCTTCAGCCTCACAATATACCCCAATTGGGGATGTCAAAGTCTCACTGGCTCCAAAGGGGAGCAGTTGGGAGTCTTGTGCGGTATTCACATAAAAAAAATACTTAACTAGATCCGGGCACTTGCAAATCTTGTGCGGTATTACAATTAGTCGAATGGTTCTTACCCAGGCGTCGCAAGTAATTTTTTGATCTAGAAAAGTTATCTATCATCGCACAAGCGATATTTATGATGGAAGTAGGAGAAATCCAGACATTGAAGGTTATTCGTAATCCGAGATCGTTTGTTTCTCTTTAAAAATAAAAGAAAATGAAACTAAAATAAAGTAGGTATAACAAAATATAAGTATCCATCTATATGTACGCGTGTAAGTAAGTTGTAACAACTCTATAAAAGTGTAATAAAATGTAATTGAATCACACGGTTTGATCAGAATAGAGCAGTCAAGTGTTGCACATTATTCGCGAGGGTGACATGATGATATCATGGTAATTGTATGTTTGCGGGAGGCTGATGCTAATAACAACACTGTAGTGAACTGTGCAATACACCCCAGGGGGGAATGGGGGTGGGGGATGAACTCGTAAATCTGCGATTGGGGGTGGGAAGCGGCAAATTGGGGTTGGGATAGTTACTAGTCAAGCTTACCGGAAATAATGACTTTTACATCTGTTTGTGCTTTAGGTTGTTACAGTTTTTTTAGGGTTAATACGAAATTACAAGCATTAGACATGTATACTGAACGCAAACGATTTAAAATCATAGGAAAGTAATTTTCATAATAATAGCTTGTTAATATACCAATTGTAATTTAAACTGTTATTCTTCTAACACAATCTATCTACACCATATTTTAAGTTTTTTTTTAATGAAAAGACAAATAACTTTGTTTACATCACTTTTATTTGTACACAATCTACACGTTTCGTGAACGATGTTCACATCATCAGGATCAATTTTTTTTTTTTTTTTTTACATGAGCTCCACACAGGAGGCGCTGAGGAAAATAATTTTCCTCAGGGCCTATGTCATCTTTGGGGATGCTGTGTGTAGGGTTTTTTCCATGGTTTGACGACCTCCGTAGTCCAGTGGGTAAGACTCTTGACTCACAATCCGGAGGTCGCGGGTTCGAACCCGGCATGCGCAAATAAATTTTATTTTGATTAATTTGTGTTATTTCACAATTAATTCATTTAAAATAATATATAGTATATTTGCGGCATGTACCAGAGTGGTAGATACTATCAGTATCGCCCTGGTGTAAGACCACCATTCAGAATTGAAACGTTGCTTGAAAATGGCTTTAGCCGTGTTTAGTGACCAGATCTGAATAGCCAGGTACTTCCCAACCTTCCTCTTCCCCACCTCCTTCCCCTCCCCACTTCCTTCAGCCTCACAACATACCCCAATTGGGGATGCCATAGTCTCACTGGCTCCAGACGGGAGCAGTTGAGATTCTTGTGCGGTATTCACTGTAAAAAAAAAAAAAATCTAGATATTGAACCAAGGAGGGGGACTCTGCTCCAGGCTCTTCCCGAACTAAATGCAATCTACACTATCTAGATTACATTTAGTTCAGGAAGAATCTTTCAATCATACATAAAGATAGCAGCCAATAAAAATATGACATAATAAAATGAAGGTAATGTTGGTACTTGTTATTCGAAGTATGCAGTTGTATACGACCGAATAAGCTCAGTAGTTAGAGAAGAGCACCGGCAAGACTAAGGTCATGGATTCAATTCCTACATGCGACCGTAACTTTTTACGATTTTCTTTCCCAAATTTTCCCTAACATTAACTTTCACTTACGACGACAAAATGTTTTTTTTTTCATTTATTTTTTGTAAATATTGTGGAATTCATTTTTCATATGAGAAAATATTTTGTAAGAGATTAAAGAAAAAATCATCACGGTATGCATGTCCAAATACTGAACAAGATATAAAGGGGTAAAGTGCATTAAATATTGGAGGTCACCAAAGCATAGATCTATTTTCAAACGCTTTTAAAACTTGAAAAAAAATTGGTTTGACTGAGAGTTAAATCTTCCTATACAATGATCGGAATTAACCGGGCTACGTGAGTTGGTAAGACCGATATTTATTTCCTAAAAATAAGAACATGTCCGCGAGTGTGTGCGTGATTGCCATCAGTTGTTAGAATGCATTGTCATCAACAAAGAGTCCATCTACTAAGTTTCAGCTTGATCGGATGTCGGGAAGTGAATTAATTTCCAAGAGAAAACAAAAGTGACAGTCAGATAGGTGCATCGATGCATGTATTTGAAAAGATTAATAATATTCTAGGAAATTCCAACATTTTAAGGTAATTTTCTGGTAAGAAAGTTGTATTATTTGTATTGAAAATAATAATAATGGGAAAAACATTTTAACTCTCGAATCACTACCCGAAGTTAGTGCACTTTGCCCCCAAACACTTTGTATAATAAAAATATTACCATTATGAAAATTTGCGAACCTTTATTTTATTAGTGGCCACAAGTCATAAAACCCCTCATCACACTTATTTCTGGTGACATTCAATCGGGAGACCTTCTTCAGCCAATAAAGCACCCCAACGACGCCACCCACCCCCACTCCCTCCCGACAGGTTTATTGGCCGCAATAGCCTCCTCGGACCCTTGGGGGGATGTCCCCAAACATTTATTTCAATAATCTGTCAATGAATGTTCTATTTCACGGAAGCGTGTGAAACGTTCTTAGGTTGGGTGGTACACAGAAATTCAAATGTAACATTGACATCAAATGGCCAATCCGCACACGTGATTTTTTAAATTGAAACTTCTATAGACCCATTGTGATTTGGATTTCAGATGAAACGGAAATGACGATTACTGCACCTTCGACGCATCAACTGCGCTCACTGGCCGCTTTGATTATGATGTCTCTTTTAAAGGTTTGTTGTGATATACAACGGAAATTACGCAAGGTCTGCGCTCATTGGTCGCTTTGATTATGACCTCACTTTTCAAGTATTTGTTGAGATTGTTTTGGTAAAGTTTCGCTTCCACCGTGTGTAAACTGCACTCGATTTTTTTTAACATTTGAAAGATACCGCTAAATCTAAAAATATAAAAATTTTGTCAACAGAAAAGCACAACGATCCAGCTGTCCTGTTTTAATGCTTGTCAATTATTGACAATTTGATGGAAGCTTAAACGGACCTAGAATCCACGATGACCTTTCAAATGTAAAAAAAAATGTTTGGTCGTTTTATGTCAATAATTTTGAATTTCAGTGATAATCGAATAAAGTAGTTAGAATTTAATCGAAGGAAATTATTATTTGATCACCAACTGTGATAGTCATTAAATTTGTTGTAATTCAAAATACCATTATAAAACGTACCTACGTGATTATACACAGTCGTGCCTCAGAATACACGCCGATTTTTTTTTTTTTTTAATTTGCGCTTTTATGTTTTGACGACCTCCGTAGTCCAGTGGGTAAGACTCTTGACTCACAATCCGGAGGTCGCGGGTTCGAACCCGGCATGCGCAAATAAATTTTATTTGATTAATTTGTGTTATTTCACAATTAATTCATTTAAAATAATATATAGTATATTTGCGGCATGTTCCAGAGTGGAAGATACTATCAGTATCGCCCTGGTATAAGACCACCATTCAGAATTGAAACGTTGCTTGAAAATGGCTTTAGCCGTGTTTAGTGACCAGATCTGAATAGCCAGGTACTTCCCAACTTTCCTCTTCCCCACCTCTTTCCCCTCTCTACTACCTTCAGCCTCACAACATACCCCAATTGGGGATGCTATAGTCTCACTGGCTCCAGACGGGAGCAGTTGAGATTCTTGTGCGGAATTCACTGTAAAAAAAAAATATATATATTTTATTAAAATTTGTTACTTCATATCTTATTGAATTTTGTAAAACGGTGGCCTCAGCATGGGTAAGGACCCAGTGAGGCGCACTTTACCAAAAAAAAATTAAAAATATGAGTTATTGTACCAAAAACAAATTCCATGTTTCCCTATGATTTATTACCTAATTTTCTTTTTTTTAATTATTAATCAATTAATTAATTTCCCATTTCAAAATAAATAATAATCCTGGAACGGGAAACTTTCCTAGTTGGACAGGCAAAGCTTCCTTATATATTATTTCTACTTTCTTTTGTATCTACCTATAATAAATAAATAAATAACAACCCACGCTTCGCATCAATTAAGAAACATAATTTACAACCAATACTGCTTGCGAACAAGAAAAGGTTAAAAAAATGTTTCTTAGGAATGTCCCAATTGGTATTATTTATCGTACAGTGGTAACTATCCATAACCAAATACAAATATTTAAAAAAAAACTACAGGCCACCTCAGAACAGGAAATCCTAGTGAGGAGGTCTGTGAAAAAAAAAAGAATCTATACTTATACTATACATTATACATACATGTACAAACCTTGCTATTGAAACTAATAATAAATAAATAAATAAATAAATAAATAAATAAACTAACTAGTCTAGGGGTAAAGCTCTTGACTCGCAATGCTAAGGTCGCGGGATCGAATCCCGGTGTGCGCAAATAAATTTTATTTGACAGATTTGTGTTATTTGTTATTTCACAATTGATTCATTTAAAACAATATAAAGTATATTTGTGGCATGTTCCAGAGTGGATGATACTGTCATCATCGCCCTGGTGTAAGACCACCACTCACAATTTGGATCATATTTCTCAACATGATAGTAAGTGAGATACATCAATTTTTATGAGACCCACGTGAACAGAGACGAATTTGTTCTCCTTTGCATTCTGATGAAATTTGGACACAAGTAAAGCAAAACGTTAATTGAAGAAACTAATCGCCGAAAATGATACTATAATAGCTAGAGATACCCAAATATATTTTATTGTATTGTAAAAATGCATTCAATAATGACCGGGATCTCGGTCACAGTCTCGTCGGCATTCTCGGCTACAAATCTACTGAGAACTCGGCCATAACCAAGACCGTTGTAAGTAGGTACGGCGTAGGATAATGGGATTCAAATCTACCGAGCGCGTCCACACTCGTCACTTGGTGTCAGTGCGTGAGAGAGCTGTCGATTGTGATTGGTCGGCTGGCAGCGAGGCGGGTTTTACGTATAACCATAATGACCGCGTTCCATCTAGACGCGTTCCACGCCGAAACGAAAATTATTTACAATTCCCAATATCGCAAAGTATGCTCCAAAAATTATTTTAAACGCGTTTGCTTCAGTTATTTTACAAGTTATAGTTGTGAAAAAAAAAATTATTATTATATTCTTAAATATACTATATTATGCAAAAATAGAGCATTTTCATTTTTTTTATCAATTTATCTATTCTCGGTCTCGGCCGAGATTTTAATTTATTCTCGGTCGCGGTCTCGGTCTCGGCCGAGAACGAAACACCTGTCTCGGTCGACCTTCAATAATATTATAATATAATGATGTCCCATTATAACCGAAGTGTGACTAAGCATATTTCAATTGAGAACAGTCGATTTTATCCTACGCCATCGCTGGTCCAACCTGCCAAAATGTGATATAAATAAGTAAATATCACTCCGAACAGAATTTCTCAAATCCTCCGAGAATTGGCTCCGTGTGAACCGATTCCCCGATCCCTCCGAACTGAAACCAATCATTTTATTGTGCGTTGGGGATAACTGGATAGCTTTACCATTAATCATGTATAACCAAATATAGCGGGTAATCGTGTTATTGTGCTTTATGCCAGCTCTTTTTACGGGTGAGAACCTTCATATTTTGGGGATTAGTTATCTACCGCAAAGTTTTTTCAATAAAATATATTATATGCTACCCACCAATATTTTTAAGTATACCATAAACGGCGTGCTTTATCATCCAATTTAACACCAACACACAGCGTTTCATACTATAGTCCGTCGATTGGTCAAGATATCATTATCAAATACAAATTTCTAAAATGAATTTTTTTTTTTTTTTTTTTTATTGAAATAATAGATAATACATAATATAATCAACAAACAAGTCCTGCTAAGCCAATTGAATCGGCTTGTCAACAGGTGCTTATATTTTAGTTACATATTTATACATTTTTAAAATTTAAAATTTACATCTTATATCTACAGATACAACATTTTTTCATACATATCAAAATCAATATAAATCTTTTTTTTCCGATAGCCAATTTTTCACCATATATTTAACCTTATTCATAGAATTACATTGCTTTATAGTGTCAGGTAATAAATTAAATATCTTCGGTATGATATATTCAAACGTTCTCTGTCCGTACTTATTGTTAAATTTCGGAACTATTAACCCGTCGTTACGCGTGAATCTAGTGCTGTATTTATGTTCTAATTTCTCTTTATGCTGCGGGGTAAATATATGTTGAATTATAATTTTGTGCCAAAGTATTGCCTTAACAGGTAAAATTTTGGCACTCTGAAACAGCAACGGTTTATTTTGTCTCTGTTTGAAAATATTAGGGACGACCAATAATTTTACAATTGCGTTTTGTACAACTTGCACTTGTTTCAGATTGGTTATAGAAGTATTTCCCCATATTGTTAATCCATATCTTATAATAGATTCTGCTAGTGACATATAAATTATTTTAAGTGTTTCAATTGATAGGAAAAAATTTAATGTGTACATTCTGCCAGCAATCGATCTGAGTCTTTTACAGGTTTTTTTTATATGTTTGTCCCATTTAAAAAAACAATCTACAGTAACACCAAGATACACGTATTCCGAAACTAATTCTAAGCTTTCACATTTACAATTAGTTGGAATATTTTTATGAATGCAATTAAAATTATGAGATATAATATTAGGATTAGATTGAAATTTGGCATTAGGTGATCTTATATGCATTACTTTGGTTTTTTTAGCATTTATTAATAGTCCTGCATCATGTGACCATTTACAGAGTTGATTAAAGTCAATTTGCATGAGTTCAATTGCAATTTTTAGATCTTTATGTGATATGACCAATGCCGTATCATCTGCGAATACAAAATGTTTCACAAAAGAGAAAAGTTTTTTCATTATGGTTACATAAATTATATATAGTGTAGGTCCTAATATGGAACCTTGTGGAACTCCTGCAGATACATTTTTGTTTTACTGAAAGTATTATTTATTTTGATACATATTTTTCTATCTGTAAGATAATCTTTAAATAAATTTAACACATTTCCTCTTATTCCAATTTTTTCTAGTGTTTTAAGCAGTTTTTTGGAGTTAATTGTGTCAAAAGCTTTAGAGTTATCAATAAATAAAACAATAACATGTAATTTATTATTCAATTGGTTATTTACGTAATTGGAAAAATCTTGCAGTAGTTTTTCAGTATTTTTTTTTCTTTGGAAACCATATTGACTTGGATCAATGATAGAGAATTTTTCAATATACTTATTTAATTTATTTGATAAAAATTTTTCAAGAATTTTTTCTAATGCTGGTAGAATACTAATAGGCCTATAATTTCCCAGTTCAATGTGTTTTCCACCTTTAAATATTGGTCTAGTAATGCTACATTTAAATTCTTGTGGAATTTTTGATTGATTTATTATCAAATTTATTAAATGAGTAATTATTGGCCCAAGAGTTTTTATATTTCTTTTTAAATCAAACATTCTTATATTGTCAATACCTGTGCTTTTAGAGTTTTTCATTTTTTTAACAATGTTTTCAATATCGGTTATAGTAGCTCTTGGTATATATAAACTGTGAGGTAGTTCTTCCAGTACTATATTAGTAGCTTTGTGATTGCATTTATGTAACATGTTGCTGATGCTATCCGAGAAGTAATTCACAAAATCATTTGACACAGAATCCTCAGTTCTATCTTTTAACATATATCGTGTTATAGTTTGATCACAATCGTTTTTGGGTTTACGTCCTAAAATATTATTTATCTCGTCCCAGGTTTTTTTTGTATCATTAAAACAGTTTTTAAATTTATTATTATAGTAGTTCGTTTTATCTTTATTTATGAGTTTATTGACAAGGTTTCGTGTTTTTTTTATATTCTGTTTCATATGTTTTGTTTGTTGGTGTACTTTTCCATTTTTTATAAAGTTTATCCCTTTTATTTATATGACATAATAATTCACTGCTTACCCATTCATTTATTGCATAAGGTCGTGTATTCGGTTTTTGCACTATCGTTTTAGAACTACTCTTGTAAAAATTGTTAAATAAAGATTTTATTTTTTCATATAATGAAATACAATCCCTCTCCTCTATAAGTTTACTCCAGTTATAATCTTTGATATACCGATCAATAACCTTTTGTGAGATGATTTGAATATACTTATTTGAAAAGTCTACCTGACGTTTATGAGATTTTATATTAATAGCAGTGATATAATGATCGGCAATATTATTTTCACAAAAGCAAGCTGTTATTTTTTTGCCTCTAAATTTGGCAAATATATGGTCAATACACGTGCGACTAATTTGTCCATTTAATACAGCTTCTCTGGTTACTACATTAATGCATTTAGTTAAATAATGATTAGTAAGTAAGTTTTCATATGAAGTTATGATATAATCTTGGTCATTAAGCAAATTTAAATTTATGTCTCCAAGTAAGATCATATTTTCCTTACTATTAATTGTATCAAGATACGATGATAATTCCGTTAAAAAAGAAGATTTACTCAAATTAGGAGGTCTATAGATAGCTACTATATTAATTTTAGTTTTGTCCTGGAGTATGAGCTTTCCCGTTATATTTTCAAAATGAAGTGATTGGAACGATGTTGGTCTAAATTCAAATTTATTTCTTATATATAATATAATCCCTCCTCCTGACTTATCAGTCCTGCAGTAGTTATATGCATTATATCCGGGAATATTGTATAAACACGTACTTTCAGTTTGAATAGATGTTTCACATAGCATTATAATGTCAATATGCTTCAAACAATTAAGTAAATATATATGCAATATATTCCAATATTTTTGTATAGATCTTATATTTAATTGAATACAAACAAGATTGTCAGACGCATTTATGTTTTGTTTTTTTATCCAATCTTCTAAATTATTTACTGTACTACATTCTATTTCGTTATCATTATCTATATACGAGAAATTATTCTGAGCCATTTAATTCATATTTAAATTTGATGCAACACAATAAGATTGTGATATGAAGTTTGGTTGATTTTATATATTGAAATATTTCTATAAGAAATAACTCTATATCATAATTAAGTGTAAGCTTCAATTTAATAGTTGATATAATTACATACATATTTTTTCTGATATCCGTGTTTATACTTAGCGTAATACAGCAATGATTAATATAAAATATGATAAAGCATTTATTTTTATCAAAGATACCACAATTCTTTTTCAAGTAAAAGTCCTTAGTATAATATAATGATACAAAATGGTTTTCCATGCTTTTAACCTTACATAATATTACAAATATTTTATTTTTAGATAAAACAATAAAAATTAATATTATTGTTAGGTTGGTTAAATCCCATACATAAATAAAGAATTTAACACATATTTTTATTATCTGTCCGGTAAACATGAAAAAAGAGCGAAATAGAATAACTTCATTTATGAAACCAATACAATAATTAAAATCTTTTGTAGGTTTCAACCAGTAAGAAATTTTTTTTTTTTTGTTTTGTTTAAGAAGAGAAGTATTTTGAGTATAGATTGAGGAATTTAATGTTAAATATTTAACAATATAAAAGTGATTGTATCTAGAGCTAATTGGTACAAGTACTTTTTGATAAAGACTTAATAAATATAAAATAAGTATGTTCACATCTAGTGTTATTTTAGAATATTTATGATCTTTTAAGATTTTTATAAAATCTGTTATACTTATGAATGTGAAATATAGTACACAGTGAATATATGCATGATTAAGTAAAGAAAAAAAAGTTATTGAATGTATCGTTATGATATTACTGTTCAAAAAATAATGTAAAAAAATAATGTTATTTTTGTTAGTTATTTCGTGATCTTTTATAATTTTTATAACAATATTTAAGTAATAAAATGAATTTTTAATAACAGAATATAACGACGTTTGGAAATCTAGTGTTTTTATACAATGTATTTTTTTTTCAATATAATATAGAAATAGAAATGTATAATGTTTAGCAATAATAACGTAAATTGTATTTATTGAAATGTAGCAAATTCTACGAGAAAATTTCATATGTATTATAATAGCACTATATCTACTTTGAGACAGGTTTAATGTTATTTCTAGTCAATATTCTATTTTTTCTTTTGCTAAAATGCTAATTTTTTTATACACATTGCATTTCGTATTATCGTTTGCAGAATGCCTGATGTCAATATTCCAGTTCATTTTTTTATTTTTGCTATCACAGTTTTTACATTTAGGTTCTTTATCTTTGTTAGCACAATCTTTGTAGGAATGATCACCAGCGCAGTGTGTACACGACGGTTTGTCCTTTTCTTTATGAAGACACCTGACAGAAGTATGTCCAAAGCCCAAGCAGTGAAAGCACTGAACCACAGGACGGGCATCCTCTACTTGTATTCTCTGGTACCCCAAATAGATTTTACCGGTAGAAACTAACCATCTTCTTATTTTAGTACTAACTTCTATTATGTAATTAGAAGTGTTATTATATTTGTTTTTCAAGATCTTTTTTAACGTCATCTCTATTTCTGGTTTATCTATCATCACAGCCTTGATATCTTCATTCTGTTCGATAATATCTTGTAAAATATCATCCTTATTATAGTCATTAGCAACGCCCTTAAGTATTATAGTTGGTCTTTTCTTTTTAATTTCTGTAGCACTGATGTCTTTGAACTCGTCCCCAATAGCTTTACTCATTTTTTCCGCATCGTACTTTGTCGAACATTTTATAAGTATTCTATTCTTAGATATCGCATTAACACCAATCACTTTGGCACCAATCTTACTTAAGTTAATTTTCTTCCTGATTTTATTTTATATATTTTCTGAAGATTCTTCAGCATTGTTCGATGAAACTATTAATTTGTAATCACTTTTCAATATTTTATTTTGGTTTTCAGCTACTTTCCCGTATCCAAATGTTGGTTCAATTATTTTTTCTTTTGCTTCAGATAATTGAATAGTTAAATGTCCCATCCAGTTTAATATAGCACTTGTTTTCGTTGTAATTAGGTGAATTTGTTCCTTATTAAATTTATAAACTTTATCTTGAACACAATTCAGCAAATCATCAATTGCCTCCTTCGCAGAATCCATAAATTGATGTGGGTTCATTTTTTTATAAGTTATCGCCTTTTTTCTCAAGTAAAAAAATCACTGTTTTTATTGAGGTTCTAGATTATTTAGGATACACTTTATATTTCGTTGTGTTTCACTGATTATTATTTATTTACTTCACTAGGTATATTGTTGTGTGTTATTGACCTTTTTTCACAAACTATGAAATAGAGCACAGAGTCGCTTTTTTTAAGTTTAAAAACGCACAGACAACGCACAATCGCGAAATCAATATATTCCACACTTTTTATTGCTTAAATATAGCTTTATTTGTGTTTATTTCTTTAAATTCGTATGAGCAAAGATGACACGTCTAGTCTGTAGGTAGATGTTAATTTTGTTTGCATATATTAGTTTGTTTATATATTGAAAATAATTGTCGACAACATTTAAAATAAGTAGAGGTGAAGGGTTATAGAAGTACAGAGGAAGGTTGGAAAGTACCATGGAGATAAATAAGTTTAAAATCAATATCAAAATATGGATAAGTATAAGTAGATACATGAAGATGAACAAATAACACCAACATAACCCACAGTCAATAAACATAATGATGTGGAAATCAACAAACATGATGATGATGAAATCAACAAACATAAAGAAGATGAAATCAACAAACATGAAGATTATGAAATCAACAAACATGAAGGTGAGGAAATCATGATGTAGCACCAACACGACCACCTACTGGCTGATGCAGAAATTCCTAGTGAGCAGAACCATCAATGAACCACTACACTTCGTATTTAAATAGCCATTAATTTTTTTAAATAACTTTAATGTGAATACCGCACAAGAGTCCCAACCGCCTAAATCAAGTTAGACTATGGCCTCCCCCACTGGGGAATGTTGTGAGGATAAATGTAGTGGATAGGGGAAGGAGATGGGAAAGAGGAAGGTTGGGAAGTACCTGGCTATTCAGATCTAGTCACCAAACACGGCTTAAAATTTTTCAAAAAACGTTTTAATTCTGAATGGTCCTACACCAGGGCAACACTGAGAGTATCTTCCTCTGTACATTGAAATATCTGTGTTATTATACGATTAAATTGTGAAATAACACAAATCGATCAAATAAAATCTATTTGCGCACACCGGGATATAAACCCGCGAAGTCTTACCCCTCGACCACAGTGGACATCTGAAACATAATAGAACAACATTTAACTTGCCAAATATCACCAAGCACGACTAGATCCATTTGAACCAGCAATGTTGCGCTTATTAATGGTGGTTTTTTAACCAAGACTAAAAGCGTGTACCATCTACCACCCTTAGTCCGCGATGCACTGCTATGAATCATTTTACGTCCGTGAAGTCATTATTTTTGCGCGATATCAACTTCCTGCAAATTATATTCCGCGTGCTCATTTTTTCCGTGTACTTTCGTAGGCGTAGACATTTCATCGGTGTGTTCACGAAGTCAAAATGCTTTTAAAATGAGTAATGACCGTACGTAACGGACGATCGGTAAATTTTTAATTGATCAACAAAGAACGCACTTCCATTCACATTCACCTACTGGGAACATAAATAAACTTGTCATATTTACATTAAATGCGAGCACTCTCCAACCAAGCCCCTTTAATGGATTAATGTTTTATAAGTACCGAATTTAAATACACGGAACATTAATCATGAACAAATAATAATGATGTTACCGTTTATCGTCTGATCAAATTATTGAAGACCGTCTGACAGTTAAGCATTTAAAATTGTAAGGAGTTTATTATGACCGGCACCTGCCACCAAACCAACTCCCTCTTTCTCGTCTCTCCCGCCGCGCTTCTAACTTGTACCAGGGTAGATATGTGGGTAGATCCCTTCATTTCTGCACGAACGCTGCGAAGGTGGAAAAGAAGATAAATTATAACTGGCGAATGTAATTGACAAAGAGTTAAAATATCCGTTGGCGTGATATGTATCTACCTAAGTCTGAGCCTCTTCGATAATTATGTGAATTCGTAAATTATTGTGTTTTCGATATATATGATATTTGTTATACTTTAATGCTGAATATACACAAAAGAAAATTGGGAAAAAAATATCTTTTTTGTGAAGAATTCGGCAAAAACTATCTAGTAAAACTGCAATCACTACAAATCAATTATTAATTGCTCCACATTTTAACTATTGTTCAACTATTCTTTTCCAATGTTACGATCGAGAACAAAATAAGTTTCAAATTCTTCAAAACAGGACAATGAGAATAATCCTTCGGCGAAATAGATTTTCATAGTAAACAAAATGTTAAAGGAACTGAATTGGCTAACCGTGAAACAGATGCTGACCTTAAATACGATGATATTTATACATAAAATAATAAACAACATTTTACCAAAAACTTCTCAAATAAAATTATATTCAACAAGGACATTCACAGACATATCACAAGGACGTGCAAGGAATTCAGGCTTAAAAAAATGATAAGGCGAATACGCAGAACAGTTCACTGTACAAAGGGATGAAGTTATATAACACGCTACCAGAAGCTTTTAAAGTCCACACCAATTGGAAAGTTCAAGATGTATTGCAGGAGCTACATAAAACTACTTAAAATTAGGTGCAATATGAATATTTCAAATTATACAATATAATATTTCATATTATGCAATATGAGTGGAAGATACTCTCAGTATCGCCCTGGTGTAAGACCACCATTCAGAATTGAAACGTTGCTTGAAATGGCTTTTGCCGTGTTTGGTGACCAGATCTGAATAGCCAGGTACTTCCCCACCTTCCCCTTCCCTATCTCCTTCCCCTCCCCACTACCTTCAGCCTCACAACATACCCCAATTGGGGATGCCATAGTCCCACTGGCTCCAGACGGGAGCAGTTGGGACTCTTGTGCGGTTTTCATGTAAAAAATATATATATATATATATATGAAATATTATAATTCATTAGAAATTTGTAAACTTAAATGTACAAATTACTAAAATAAAAAAATAATAAAAAAATAATAATAATAATTTGACTTTTCACATGTAGCAAACACTTTGTGGGAATAAATAATTTTAATAAACACAATAATATAACTCTCTTTTAATTCCACCTTATTATTTCTTTATCCAACCGGTTTTGGTTCGACCCGAACCTTCGTCAGGGGTGAATATATTTTTATTCACCTCTGATGAAGGTTCAGGTCGAACCGAAACCGGTTGGATAAAGAAAAATAAAGTGAATTAAAAAAATTGTTATATTATTGAGTTTATTAAATAATTTACTTTACAAGCACTACTTCACATCGCCTCAGATTGAATAGACCCTTTTATAATTACCGTGACCATCCACTTTTAAGGTACCGTGACGGCAAATAAACATACGTTTCTTATCGTAATAACACTGCAGGTTTTTCTTAAATTACATTAAATAATTTTTCTTGCTCTTTCCTTGTTGGGAAATGCGTTTCCTTTTCTTTATACATGTGGGGGATGTATGATAATGATTGTATGTTTCCTTTACGGGGGTGCAGACATACGTTCACCGTTTGACTCATATTCGACTGTTGTTATTTAGAACAAGTCGGGGACGCCCGAGAAAGACATGGCATGACCAAGTGAATCAGATACTTGAGTCGGGTCATGTCAAGAGTCAGAATAATAGAAGAGCGTGTATGGGATGATGTATGAATGAGGCAAGGAATGTGTGCCAAGACCGAGTTGTTTGGCGGTCAGTCCTCTCTGCCTACCCCTGCGGGGAAACGGCGTGATGGTTAGTTAGTTATTTACAGCCTTACTAAAAAACCCAGTGAAAATTTTATTCAATTGACAAACGGCCGCGGATGTGAAAACATTACTAATTAAAAATTTGTTCTTTGAAAGAAATACACATGGTTTCCACGGCCTGAGAGGGTAGTTTATCTCTGTTTTAACCATTGATGTCCGAACGATATTTGTAATTTTTCCATAGTATTTTGAATGTTCTATATATTTCTTATTTTTGAAGGTGTCGTAAAAACAAATACCATTTATGAAAACTAGATAAAATTACCTTTTAGATTTGAGTATTTTAAATACACTTTAGCTTTCAAAAACTGCCATATTTTAAGATTCAAACTCGGAAAAAAATGGAAAAAAATTTCCTCTCACAACATTTTTGACCAAAATGTAGAGAAATTTAAATAAAATCAAAATTTAAAAAACACAGTCCTTTTATGTAATAAATTTGGAAGGAAACTATCACCTCACTTTTTCATCGTGAATACAATAAAAAAATAATAAAAAATTTCAAAGTTTTTTTTTATTGCCAAAAAAATAACTTAGAAATAATACCGAAATTTAAAACAGATTTCTTGCATCTCTAAAGACGTTAATTTTTTTGATACGTTTACGAACACATGTATTAGATTTTAATATTATAAAAAATTATCACTTTTAAGAAATTCTCTTAAAATAAAGATCTTAAAATAAAAATTTTATCTTTTAAGTAACCTATAAAAAACAATATTCTGACAGTTCAACTTTGAAAGTACGGCGTTTGTACAATAACTTGATTAAACTGATGTAAACCACACAAATAACATGGTAAATATATCAATTATGTGAACAGAGGAGTAAATTCGTCACTACAATAAAAATTATTGAGTAAAATCACAAAATTTTCGATATCCCGCCATAAAACACACTGAGCTGTTTTGTCATCGCGGGCTGTCGCGGGCCGAAGAACTGAATGCATAGGCGCTCCAATAATGCCCCTTGCGGAGAAAAATTAAAACAACATTGTTTCCTAGTAAATTAAAACCATATACAACGTTGTCACATCTTCAATGCGTTTTAACAGCGTGACCACGTAAGAAACGTTATTGGTAATAAAACGTGTTTTAGTGTATACGAGGTTTATTTATGTTATTGCAATAATACAGTTAATTACTGTTAGTGTGTAATGAACATATAATGCTGCAGCATTATATGTTCAAGAACAAAAGCAAAACCTTCAGCGCATTGACATTTGACGTTTTTGAATTTTTGGAACTCACTCACACTTCAATATTATCGTTGTAAATATATTCCATACTTTAAAAATTATCGTCACGGCAAGAAGTATTGTAGGGGTCTACGGAGACATCACGGTGCCGTGTGTGAGAGAGATGCAAGAAAATTATGCCTTTTTTCCATTGAAGGAAACAGATCCGCGGACATTGTGTATCTCATCTTTTGAATGAAGGTGTCAAGGAACGAATGTTTATTGCCTTTTTATGCCGTCACGGTACCGTTACCGTGAATCGTCACGGTAATTATAAAAGCCTCTAATTCATATTCTTTAGTTAAGCATCGCCTTAAACTCAAGGTAGAAATTAATCATGTTGCGAACACTGATAACATTAAAGTTAACCCAGTATCTACTGATATAAAGCTGAATTAAATTCAGCACTTTTGAGATTCTTTTCAGAGATTCATGATAGTAATATTTTCCAAAAAAAAGGTTCTATTTTATGATTTAAATCAGGGTTTGATGATAAAATGGCTCACTTGCTTACAATACAGGGTTATTTAAGAAAACTAATGAATAAATGACTTTTCCATAATAACACTATCCGATGAGAAGTTATACCTATAAAAATAATTTCTGCTCGGAAGACAATTAGCTACGCTCGAATACAAGTACGGTTTTCAAGCCTCGCTTTATTTTTTTAATATACATTTATATATATATTTATACAAACGCAGTCAATAAGCATGAAGATAAGGAAATTTAAAAAACATGATGATGATGCGAAATCATAATGTAACACCAACACAACTACCCACTGTCCGCCTTGGAAAAGAAATCCCTGATGAGGATAAGGAAATCAAAAAACATGAAGATGATACGAAATCAATAAATATGAAGATGAGGAAATCATAATGTAACACCAACACATCACGTCTCTTTCAACGGAAGCAAACTTCCGAACAGGCCCTCCGTTGATATGCTTGGTGTAACCCTAAGTGACCAGCTTAGGTATGGGGGCTCCATCGAAGCCAGAGTAAAGTTAGCCTCCCAGAAACTGGGCGTACTGTATAGGGCCCGCAGATACTTTAATAGTACACAACTGCTAACCCTGTACAAATCACAAGTGCGCCCCACGGTTGAATTTGGCAGCCACCTTTGTTCTGGAGCTCCAAAATACCTGAAAAATACCCTCGACTCTGTGCAGAAACGGGCGGTCCGTTTGATAGATTCTCCCATTTTAACAGACGGATTGCAATCTTTAGAGCACAGGCGTCGGGTGGGAATGCTATCCTTGTTCTACCGGTATTACAATGGAAGATGCTCCGAGGAACTAGCATCATTGATCCCTTCGGCACCGGTGCATAGTCGGGAAACACGCCAAACGCGTGCCCAACATTTGTACACAGTTGACATTTGTCACATGAGAACGGGTCGTTTCTTCGACTCGTTCTTATGTTCAACAGCTCGGCTGTGGAATGATTTGCCGGCCTCTATGTTTCCTCCTTCCTACAACATGAGTCTCTTCAAGACCAATGGTCATTCCGTCCTCTCCTCAAAAAGACCCTCCACACAGCATCCCAGATGACATAGGCCCTGAGGGAAATTATTTTCCTCAGGGCCTCCTGTGTGGAGTTAATGTAAAAAAAAAAAAAACTACCCACTGTCCGCCTTGGAACAGAAACCGCTGATGAGGATAAGGAAATCAAAAACATGAAGATGATACGAAATCAATAAACATGAAGATGAGGAAATCATAATGTAACACCAACACAACTACCCACTGTCCGCCTTGGAAAAGAAATCTGTGATGGAGGACTCATATGAATAAACTACTATACATCGTATTTAAAAATAATCTTAATATTATACCGAGTGTTAAGGGATGTACTTTAATAACTTTAACCAATGATTCCTGAAATTACTTTGAATAAAAAATGTAAATGAAATTTTGGTTCCGGGTGACATTTTAGATGTTATTTTTTTATTTTTTCAATTTAAAATATATATATTTTTAAATTTATCTAGGCAGATTATTAAAGTCTTTAGTTTCCAATAAAAAAATATTGTTTTACATTTGTTCAGTATTAACTTTTGGAATTTTGATGTGGATCTTTCAATTTTGATCTTTCCATTCTTGACCGAAGGATCTTTCCCATTGGGATGTTTTCTTTGCCGATTTGGATAAATGAGGTTTTTGTAGATATCTTCTACTTTTTAGTATGTATGTACTTTGAACGTTGTAAAGAGCGTTTTGATTGAGATTGTGGAGGTTTTTTTTTGATAATTTGAGTTAAGGCGATCCAATAGTTCAGGAAAAAATCTAAATCGGAATTCACGCCCTTTATGGGAGGGGTCTAAAAATACTTAAGAAAAAGCTTTTGAAAAGGTATTTGAGAATTTTTTTTTACAGGTTGATTTCGTAAAGGCCTGTAAAAAATATAAATTCCTGTTTTACGCATTGTTTATTGTAAGAAAACTGAAATTTAAAATTGATTTCACGAAACTAAGTGACGCGGAGTAACGGTCCCGCGCCGGTCGGGGTGTGACTGATACGAAATAGGTGTTGCCCAGAGCATGGTTCTTGTGCCCATGCCATAAGGGTCACTTCAAGAATCCAAATTCGTAGAGTGCGGGCCGTATTGATTGATGTCAAAAATAACAACGAGAAAATGCACATTTTATTTTATTTTGTTAAGTTCGTGCGTAAATATCAATTTTAGAAACTAAATTTTTCACATTATACAATAAAACCAAATCTGAAAAGAGTTTTATAAATAGGAGAGTTTGGACTTGAAAGTGTTTTTTATAGACCTTATACTTTATTTTTTTAAAGGCTTTTTAAAAGACTTATAAAAAAAATGACAGATGTTTTTAAGGGCCAAGGTATGTTCTACACACAGGATTTAATTGAAGCATCTATAATACTTCTCAGCTATCAAATTTTCAAAACAAAAACATGTGATTTTTTATGATTTTGCATTATTTAGTATGGCTTCATCTTAACGATGCTTTCATATTATGATCCTCCTCAACCGATAATTCCGTATTGTTTGTTACCTAAGTGTGTACATAGACACATAGATTGTTGTTTATTCGTCGCGTTTGAAACCAACCACCTCTGAATCTATAACAGGGGAACTCACTGCTGGACTTAGAGGTCGTCGATAACCTCGTGTTATTCTGATCTAGTTAAATTGCTTTAATTCTTCATACACTCTTGATTTTTTCTCTCACACTAATCAGATATCAGATTGCATTGGTAAATCCTAGATATACCTACCTACCAACCAGAATACAATAGATATATTTATTATGCAACAATTTATTGTAAACACTCAAGTAGATGGAAGGTCTCGTAGATAGTAGATGTGTACCTAAAACTAAACAGCCTTGTGCCATTTATTCCTTAATTTGTTGCAACTTTTCACAAAATTGGTTATCTTCAAATCCAGCAATTAAAATAAATCAGGCAATAATTAAGATATCATCTTTTGCATCCGCATTCTGTCCAATGTCCCTGCAATGGACTTCTTTTAATTTAAGTATGTAATGTATTATTTTTAATTACATGCTTATCACTTATTACCATCTCTGAGATTATTATTTATTTTTATTATTTTTTTAATTTTTTTATTAGGTTTGTCAAGAGTGATTTACATCAAAGCTTTCACAGATAAAATTACACTGAACATGGTTGATGCTATCACTAATTAAAGACAAACACAACATTGATAATATAATACTCACATATACATTACATTCATTCACACAAACACATACTATACATTACAAAATAATAATTATCAAGTTTTACAAGGAACAAGTTTTTAGAACAATGAGTTTATAGGTTCATAAGTTTATAGAACAACGTAATAGGGAGCTTTAAAGCTTGTTAAGATTTGATTTGAAGTTGGCCAATGTTGAAATTGTCAAATTAATCGAATGTTTTTTATAAGCCTCATTGAAATTACGGCACATTCTCGATAAAGCTGAGTCATACCCCAGCTTAGTTCGATATTTTTTAATATTTAACGGAACATAATTTACCAGTCGTGAACCAATTCTAGGAACATTGAACCTGATTTGATGAAGTAGAAAAGGACAGTTTATTAAACCATTTACAATTTTGAATAGAAAATTTAGATCTGTATTTAGTCTTCTCTGTTCAAGGGTGCGTATATTGTAGAATTTTAGTCTATCAGTGTAGTGAGGAAGTGATCGAGCTCGCCTATCGGAATATGCCAGGTGGAATAAGAGAAGATTGCCGACAATCATTCAAAGTACGTAGGTATGGAAAAATGTGTTAAAAAAACCCCGGCCAATTATAAAGGGTTTAACCTTCTGCAGATAATTATGTTGCAATAAATATGAATTTAAGTCATGGTGTTTGAAAGAGAGAGTACGAAAACAGTGGGCAATATAGTTGTGAATGATGAACACTTGCAGCAGATGGATGAGTTTGTATATCTGTGAAGAATGTTTGCGAGAGATGGGAAGGCTGATAGAGATATTGAAACAAGCGTAAATGCAGGTAAGCTTCATTAATGGTGAACTGAATATTATATTATTAAAGTGAAGCTAGCAGTCCACAATAGAGTTGCGGTACAACCCTGAAGTATGGCAGTGGGGCATGGAACTGGCAGTGGAAGGATGAAAGTAGACTGAATGCTTTTGAAATGAGATCCCCGAGTACGTGTGGTAAAACCATGTATGATCGTGTGAGAAATGAGGAGAGCCGCAAAGAAACGTAATGAATGAGTAAGATAAAGAAAGCGAACCTAAGATTGTTTGGACATGTAGAACGAATAAAGCAGAATATATGACGCAAATGTGATTGGTAGAAAAAGTCGGGGACGCCCGAGAAAGACTTGGCAGGATCAAGTGAATGAGATGCTTGAGTCGGGCCATGTCAAGAGTCAGAATAGTAGAAGAGTATGTGTGAGACGGAATGAATGTGAATGACGCAAAGAGTGTGTGCCAAGACCGAGTTGTTTGGCGGTCCGTCCTCTCTGCTTACCCCTACGGGGAAACGGCATGATGTTTAGTTAGTTAGCGAAAGAAATAACTTAAAAATATACATATCCAAACAGATAAAGAATAAAAACGTATAATATGTATGAACTATATGATACGTCCAATCAATAAGCAGATGTAAAATCATTATGAAAATAAATTATCTAAACGCTTCGGCTCGGCTATGACGTCACCTAGATAACTGATAACTAATAACCATATGACCTCATCTGATCCTGATACCCTTGGCTTCTTCAAAATATATCCATTTTTACTGGCTTTATAAAACTGGCAATTACCTGAGTTTGGTAAACATTTTAAAAATGACTGGATTTCCTTATTCAGTTAGTACTTATGAAGCTGGACTTACATATACAGTGCATATCGATACCTACGTATGTCGATAATTCAACTCAATACAACAACTCTCAGTAGTAAGAACAACTAACCATTATAGCCGCTTTAAAGCGCTATCGTCAAAATGACTAATGAATTGTCACCCCACGAATAATAATTAAAATGATAATGTTAAATTAGTGCCGCGATCATTTGCGATCCGGACATAAAATGGCGCTCCCTGAACAGCAGGCAGCGGGAGCAGTTAGGAGATATTTATGGTGGGACATTGTTAGCGGCTCGGGTACTCGCTGCTTGCATCAAATAATATACATTCCCTAACAAAACAATTAATTTCCCCATGGGAAGGATCTCATCAAAAGAGTCAAACCAACTTAATTGAATCAGAAGCGTTTGACGATTTAAAACTACTTTTTTACTCGGGTACTCCGTTTTGCTTGCCGCGTTTTCGTTGGGAGTTTTGGCGGGAACGGTACTTTACGAGCGAATGGCAACACTCTCAACAGCTTTATATGCAAATGGCCGCGGAGGGAGATATCAAACCAGTTTAGGGAGCATTGTAGAAGTGTGTTTTAATTTCGGCTGATCAGCAGGTGTGAGTGGGATCACCTCCGTCGTTTAATTGTTGTCGAGTAATTGTTCAAATAATTTAGTGGGGCTGCCCGGCCCGGCGATCGTCCGTCGCCCGGATTTACGGCCGCGGCGGACGGCGGAAAATTTCGCGGGCGGTATAAAGCTTTTTGCTGTCATCCCCGCGCTGCTATAAAGTCCACCGGGCACGCAACAACTACAGTAGGCAATTTGGTTAATTGAATTGAGAATACAACTATTTCTGGATGTAATGGGTACACGGGACTTATAAAGGTATTCAAGATTTTGTACGTTCGTCCATAAAAAAAAATTAAACTAAGCATCTAGATATCTAGGTGTATGGATTATAAACTAGGTAGGTACTGCTTTAATTTCTTTAAATATATCTAAATGTGTCGAAAATTCTTCTGCTTTCGTCAAAAGAGTTATCTAAGAGCTTTATAAGGATATTTTTATATATTTTTTATTCTTCATTTTAAGCACTCGCTTAACCGCCAAAGCAGTTTGTCAGCAAGTCAATTTAACAAAATTAATATAGCACTACAGCACATATATAACAAGAAACCACAGTATAAAAAATAGATTTAGAAGAATAACATTTCCAGAAACTACAATACAAAGTCATAAATTACATAGACAGACAGATGTAACACAGGTAATATACTCATAGTCATATTAACACATAAGATTACAAACTACATCAATATACTCATAGTCATATTTACACATAAGATTACAAACTACATCAATATAGTCATATTTACACATAAGATTATAAACTACATCAATATACTTGTAGTCATATTTACATAAGATTACAAACTACATCAATATACTCACAGTCTTATTAACACATAAGATTATAAACTACATCAATATACTCATAGTCTTATTTACACATACGATTACAAACTACATCAATATACACATAGTCACATTTACACATAAGATTACAAACTACATCAATATTCTCATAGTCTTATTTACACAAAAGATTACAAACTACGTCAGTATACTCGTAGTCACATTTACACATAAGATTACAAACTACATCAATATACTCATAGTCTTATTTACACAAAAGATTACAAACTACATCAATATACTCATAGTCTTATTTACACAAAAGATTACAAACTACGTCAGTATACTCGTAGTCACATTTACACATAAGATTACAAACTACGTCAGTATACTCGTAGTCACATTTACACATAAGATTACAAACTACATCAGTATACTCGAAGTCACATTTACACATAAGATTGCAAACTACATCAATATACTCATAGTCACATTTACACATAAGATTACAAACTACATCAATATACTCTTAGTCTTATTTACACATAAGATTACAGACTACATCAATATTCTCATAGTCTTATTTACACAAAAAATTACAAACTACGTCAGTATACTCGTAGTCACATTTACACATAAGATTACAAACTACATCAATATTCTCATAGTCTTATTTACACAAAAGATTACAAACTACGTCAGTATACTCGTAGTCACATTTACACATAAGATTACAAACTACATCAATATACTCTTAGTCTTATTTACACATAAGATTACAGACTACATCAATATACTCATGGTCTTATTTACACATAAGATTAGAAACTACACCAATAAAGTGCAGGCGCTGGATGGAGTTGAGTGTGCAAAATATGAGTGCCGCATTCTGTGAATAGTTTCGAACTCAGAAAAGCTTTCAGATTATGATTCCGGATGTTGCCAGGTTTATGGGTCCATTTTTTTTACACCCCATCGCCTTAGCCATCAAGTAAATGGACTGAAAAAATGCTTTGTAATTATTTTAATTATTGTTTTACTGGATGCTACTAATACGTACGGATGTCTTCATTGTATTATGCAACGGTAGTAATATATTATTCCAATTTAAAAAAAATTGTTGAAATATCACGAAATCCAAGAAATATAATGACACGCTGACGTTACTGATTGGCTGTGTGGTTTTGTTGATATACTATGTAAACGCAAGCATGTTTTAATGAAAATTACAAAGTAAATAATTCACTAGCTAACTAACCATTACTTAATTTTCCTATAGTGGTAGATGGAAAGGAGAACACACCAAAACACTATATTTAAAAATTAATGTATTCGTACAGTGCAAGAACTACATGGCAAACAAAATTATAGCAATTCAATATTTATTCAAATGAGAATAATCTTGTTCCCACTAATCAGATCATTTCTAGGTATTAATTATTTTAAACCGGGTCTTTAGCGACCAAAAAACACTGTAGATAACAGGACCACACTTTTGTTTTCCATCGGCCACGGAAAATAATACTATGGCTCAATGTTTCATGTTTGCACAGACATTTGGTTTAATGTTTGTGGTAATTTTGTCGCTGGATCACATCGTTACCTCGGACAACTGCAGATCGCTAACGTACAAACAACATTTTGTGGACTGCTACTTATTCGTTGGCGATCTGCAGTCATGCTAGTAAACAATGAGAAATTACTGAAAGTTTTTTTTTTTTAAGAAAGACAAACATTCCCGGGTTACGAATAAACCAACAATGTTTGAAAATCTCCTACTACCACCACAGAAAGCCGAAAATGTTGCTTGTGTTGTGATGGAGGATTTAGCCAGCCGAGGAGAATCGAACACGCGACGCTCGGGTGGGACCCAAGCGCTATGCCCACTCAACCACTGACCAGTATCCTATCAATCCTTATCGATCAATTATCCTATCAGTTATCCTATCAATCCTTATCGATCGACTGTGCTAGGGGTCTGGTCACCAAACAAGGCTAAAAACGTGTGGTGGTCATTCAGGGCGATACTAAAAAATCTACCATTCTGAATAGTGCGTCTTCTGCGTCTCTCTAAAATACAAAAAAAAAAGCTACGAATTTTTTCCGTATTTAGTTTCTCGGGTCTATCCAAATTTCAGACAAAAAATAAAAATCATGAAAAATGAGAATTTTTCATACAAAAACGCCGCTTCCCCAGAGAGTGAATTATCGATCTACGAATACACGCTCATGATTTCCGAGATTTTACTCTCTCCCGACTTTCATCAAACTTCGCAGCCTCCTAACATTTCATCTCTGATATTTACCGCGGTCCCATATCTATAAACGTGCCTCTTATTTTGTTCGCCACCTCTCCTGAACCGGGAACCACCCCATCCCTCCCCCCACCCGCACCCGCGCGGGGTGCTTTATAGCGGCGATATATTCTGATATTTCACAGCCTCTTACGCTGAATATCGGTATATTGGCAGTGCGGGCGGAATTACACTACACGCTACAGGGTGGGATTCTTACCTTCCCGTACACAAGATGGCAACTTACGTTATAAAGCGTCAATCTTTTAGTATATCTACATAATCTTTCACGATTCCAGCCTCAAATATATTTTTTTTTTCAATTATTTCTGGCTTTCACCCTTCAAGGGTGTTCTAAGCCATCATTTAAAATTAGAGAGAAAGCAAAGGTGAAAATATATATTAATTTTATTTAAATGAGCAAATTTCAGAATTAAATGAAATATTGGAGTCGAGTTCAGACTTAGAAGAGATGAAATGTTGAATGAATGGGAGGCAATTTTAGATAACGCTTGATAGAAGAGAGGATATTTGTTTAGAGAGGGACAACCAAAAAATATGTGATCTATATTACCACATCTAGACCACAGAATGTATAATCTGGGGAGTCAAGGATGTGAATTTAAAAAAAAATAATAATAATAATTAAATAAAAAATAAATAAAAAAATTCGATAAAAATAAATAAATCAAATAAAAATAAATTAATAAAAATAAAATAAATTTAAATTTTAGATATCTGAAACATATAATAATGAAAATGAATACAATTAAAAGTATTTGGTTTAGTATTAAAGTTTCTATGCTTGCAGAATAATAGTCAAAACAATACGAAGCATTCCGATATTATACTACCAGTTAAAAATCCGCTCCGCAGGTTTTTGTTAGGTCCTGCTGGCAGATTTTCGTTCGGCTTTGCCCAGTTTTAGAGTTGGTGACCATTTTCAGAGCTTCGCCCAGTTCGTCTAATTGTCGATTTCAAAATCTGAAAGAGTCTTTCATCTGCTTTCAAAAATGGTATTTTATTTTGAAATACGTTCATAAACAGCGAATTTATTTCGAATCAAATGAAATGCGAAATATATTTCGTGGAATACACACTCTTACAGTAAACTTCACATTATTTATTTATTTTCCCATTATACCGTCTTTACCCAGATAGATAGCTCATTCAAATAAATTAGTAATAATTAGTACCAGATCAGATAATTGTAGCATTTGGAAAGCTGAAAGAACAATTTATTAAAAATATATGTTTGCCTCAGGATCGTTGCCCAACAAAAGATGATGAAATGATGAATGAACTCCGTTAGTAAAATTTAAAAGCATTACGACATTCGTCAAAAATTTAAACAAAAAATGCACGTTTCAAACATACTTTTTTAATTGATATAATCATTAAACACTTCTTCTTCCGTCAATCAGTTCCAATTCTTAAAATCAAATCAATTCCCGGTTCTAAACATCATTTAACCAGAGACAACCACCGAAAATATTATTTTTATTAGTTTTGCAGTGTGCTAAGAAAGTCAGGTATAAATAAAAATATAAAGACACCGTGGCGCAGTGGTTAGCGCGTTTGCCCGGAAAGCAAGAGGTCCTGGGTTCGAGTCCCAGAGGTGTCAATATGTTTTTCTGATTTTTCTGTTTCCAGATTTTCGATTGAGTTTCGCTTATATTGTCTTCATTAATTTAAATATTACAATTTGAGGTTTTACTCATAAAAAGTTAAAAATAAAAATATATAATTTTTCCCCATAACGAAACGAAACCTCGATTGTGTTTATTATATCCCGCTTTCAGTAATTATGTAGACAATTAAGAATTTTTATATCATCAACAGCAATAAAATAATTAACACGGATAGCACATAAATATACTTATAATTGTTGTCTTAATCAATTTTCCAGACAACAATAACAAACATAAATCTGTGCTAATGATCCAATGCCGTGATGTTTTTTTCATTCCGTTTTTCCTCCACGCACAAGATATAGTCCGAATCAAATATTGGGTTCACTTGATCGTGTCATATCTTCGGGTGTCCCCGGCCTCTTTTACCATTCGCTTTCGCGGCGTCATATATCCTCCTTACATGCCTTTTTTCGTTCATTCGCTGTTCATTTCGCATTCATACATATGTTCAAAACGGTGATCGGACAACTCAGAATGAAACCAACTCAGAAGCACCTCAGAAAGGTAGTTAAGAGTGATGATAAAAAAATATTTAAAAAATGGTTAAATGGGTTAAGTTAGGTTAGAGTAACCGGTTATTTAAAAATTATATTTTCATAGCTTTTAATGACCTTTCTGAGGTGTTTCTGAGTTGGTTTCATTCTTAGTTGGCACTTCATCTTGCTTTCTTTTCATATCTTCACATTTTCAACACGGTAATAATGGTATAATATAAGTCAATCTTTAACACCGGCCTGACATTGATCAGAAGTCATCCCAATAGGCGAGTTTCAGGACAGAAAAGTGGCATGTCCCCCCGCCCACGCCTTTCTCTGTCGCACTTGTGTTTTACGCATCTTTCTCTTTCGTTTTCGTTCATTGTAAAATCAGTAACTACGCGAGAACAGAATGTAGCATGTTCAGGCCTTTCTCAAAGTTTTGCGTGTACTATACAAACCTTTACATTTCAAGTACAAAATGTGGCTATAAATCATGTTTATTTAGATAAATGAAACAATATAATATTTTGGTAGAAAGCAGTCACTTTGTGGTTTGACATATTAATTAAAGGAAAACAATCACTTTGTTTGTAACCACGATTTATTGATTTAATTTTTATTTACCGACCGGCTTCGCTTAATACAAGCATCTTCAGGGTATAAATTAAAACTTACTATTAAGTTTTAATTTATACCCTGAAGATGCTTGTATTAAGCGAAACCGGTCGGTAAATAAAAATTAAATCAATAAATCGTGGTTACAAACAAAGTGAAACAATTTAACTTTGTTTGAACCACTTATATAATGAGTAAATAAACCGTTCCTTCTTCAGGGAAAGCGTATACTAATTTGACAGTTTCGAAATATGGATGGGAATTATTACTTTATTTTTACATGTTTATTTACTTTATTTTTATTTTTAGACATGCTTCTAACTATGGAAATTGCAATTATCCTGAGTCTGATGTTATTTTTAATTCCTACTGCAAATCAGCTCGGTAAATTTAAATCTGCAGTAGGTTGTGTATTATTTACAAGGAACATGCTTCGTCCCTGCATTCTGCTTTCAGTTTTCCGGTTCAACGCTTTTACGTTCTCTTCTGTTCCTTGCCTTAGTAAAATGCGCTCCATAAAATGGAGACTCGCCAACTCTGTACCTACCCATGTGAGGAAGACTGTACGTTGAATATACGAAGACGCCTTTTGCGAAAGTGTACGACTAGATGACTACATAATATATATACTCATGTTAGCGTTTACGTGCAGACTTGCAGTGTGTGCGTAGTATACTTACATAATAAACTTTATGACACGAGTGTATACATATATGGTAAGTCTGAATAGGTTATTGTGTTTGTGAGTGTAAGGGTGTTGGGAAACCATTCTGGAAAAGTGTGAAAGATTCTACTAGAGATATGCGTCAGAGTTATTGAAGTGTGGAATCAAGTAGACGTTTGAACAAGGTTAGTTGTTTTTCCCAAATCCAATTATCTCTAAGGGATATTTTTTATGTTGCCATAATCAAGAAAGGAAATTATCTCGCTTGTGTGATAATATCTCATGTAAATTTTCATATTCTTTCAGCACTCACCGACCTATATCAAAATATTTAAGCCGTTGTATTTTTGTAGGAGCACAGGAGCAGATTTTTTTTACTAAAGCTTTTCGAGACGAGGAAACTTTGAATTTATTTCAATTATATTATTAAACTAGCCAGTTTCCGGGATGCGTTGCAATGCCACTATATATATACAACAAAGAAATGGTTTCCCCCTGCGGGTCTTTTCTCATTCGTCCCCGTTCCCTATTCCATTCCCCTTCCACCTCCCCTTCCCTTCACCTTCCTCCCTCCTTCCCTCCCCTCCATCCTTCCCTCCCCTACCTCCTTCCCTACCTGCTAAACTGTATGAAATATACATATATAAATATACTGTATGAAATAAACATATACAGGGTGTTCCAAAAGAAAGTTGATATTTGTTTTGCTTTCTGTGTGAACGCAACTTTTCCGAGGGGCGCGGGGGGTATGTCAATCAGTAGTCTGGCTCTTGGGAATTTAGTCGCTATGAAGCATTTCTCGGGAGCGACCGCGCGTTGTGCGTGCGCGAGGTTTACAAAAATGGTGATTCGGCGACTGTAGCCCGTAGAAGATTCTGCAATATTTGAGGTTTTCGTTAATTCAATGATGCGCCAAGCATTCCTCGCATTCGAAAATGGGTCAAAAAGTTTGAAGAGATCGGTAAAACGCTGGCAAAACCAAAATCTGGGCGACCAAGGTCATCGAGAACGGTAGAAAACGTATAAGTCTTTTCGTGACGACTCAAACTTTTCGATTCGGAAACGCGCAAGTGATTTAAATGTGCATAGATCATCGTTACACAGCATTTTGCACAAAGACCTAATGCTGCACCCCTACAAACTTACTGGCTATAACCAAAGAACATGGTTCCAGCAAGACGGAGCAACATTACATACGTCCAATACGTCTCTGTCACGAGTTCGTGAAATTTTCCCTGGCAAATTGATCTCCAGGAGAGGTGACATAAATTGGCCTCCTCGTGGTCCTGACCTAACTCATATGGACTTTTTCCTGTGGGGTTATCTCAAATCTAAAGTGTACGCCGAAAATCCGACTTCCCTGATGCAATTAAAAGAAAATGGCTGCCGTCACGAAGTCTACCTGGCGAGCAGTCATAAGAAATTTTACTCTTCGATTAAATAAATGCCGTGCACGTGAGGGTTTACATTTGGTCGATATAATTTTTCAGAAATAAATTCCCAAATTGTGTATTTTAGTAATTAATAAACATTTTTTCGATAGAACCCTTAATTTTTTTTAAATCGATCCACTAAATATCAACTATCTTTTGGGACATCCTGTATATATAACAACTCGGGCCCCGTGTTTTAAAAATATTTTTATACAAATTTCATAACATCCAGAGCTCACCAAAGTTTTATTGCAATCGGATGAAAGTATAGGAAACAAATTCATAACGCCAGAGCTCACTATTATACTCGTATGTATAAACCAAAGTTTCAACATAATCGGATGAATGGTTTAGGAAACATAAGGGACAAACAAAGAAACATTCATTTTTATATATTAAAAATGCTAATATTTTCAAAGAAATCACTGGAAATTTCCGAACAACAACCTCATTAAATATTAAATAATTGTGCATATTATGTTATACCATCGATTCTCATTTTTTTTTAAATCAATTTTAATTGTTTGATTTTACCCTGGTAGTTATCATTTTCATCAATGTTTTCTGATTATACCTGCTGCTGTGATAATTCGGGTATATATAATAACTGGTATTGTTGTTTTCAAGCAAATGCGTCTTTCAATGTCTTTCAATGATCTAAAGAGTGTTGAGATTTAAAAATTTAAATCGGTTTCATAATTGAGTGCAACTCGTTTTAAAATACCACACACAAACATTGAAACTTTAAAACATGTATGAGTGTTTAACGTTTTTAAACGCCACGCATAAAAATTGAGCTATCATCTCCTACACTCGCCATCCGGGCATAAAACATTTTACGGCGGACCTTACCTCATTAATCGCAAAGCTCTTCGAATGCCCATCCAATGGAGGGCCGGCGTGTTATCACCAAGAGGCAGAGGACCGGGGAGTGAGGAGTGAGGAGTGAGGGTTGAGGAGGAATGGAGCCGCCGCTAGGCCTGCCCGGCACGTGATAATGCCGGCGCTCCTGCATAACTTAGCAGGCCAGGGAAAACAATCATCCAGGAAAGTCGGAACAAATCAAGTTAACCGGTGAGGGAGCTACACTCTACCCGGTGGTGAAGCGGTAGGGTAAGTAAGGGTTGGATGGAAGATGCAAAAACTATGCAAGAAAACCTACTAAATCGAGGACTAGCAATGTAGTATACACGATTCAAAACCTTTTTTATGTGAGCACCGCACAAGATTACCGACTCCTCCCAACTATCGGAGGCAGTGGGACAATGGCATCCCCAATTAATAGGGTATTTTCATAAACGCTGGATAGTGTTAAAATATACGGAAGATTTCAAATTTATTTTTGATTCTGATGATCGTGTTAAAATGTCTAATTTTAATATTTCATTTAAAATTTATTGATTTGAAAATTGCTAAGTGAAAAGTTTTGGCGGCTAGTCAAAACTGGCATAAATCATTACAGAAAATTTATTCGTCAACAAAAATATAAAATAAAAATGCCTTCATTATCATGATTTTATTCGAGAGTAAAAAAAAAAAACTAGTGAAAACACTCTAATGGGTTATGGTATGCGGTTGAAGAGAGTGGTGATATTAAGGAAATGCGGAGAAGGAAGGTAGGTATCTGAGTCACTAAACACTATCAAACATTGCCAAATGAGATTGTGGTAGTTTTTACGACATACGACTTAATAGTAATGATTTGTGGTCTTTGGGTTCATTACAGCCATGTGGCTCCTATGTGAAGTTGCAGCTCCTTTCCAAGTAAAGACTTTCATCGAGAGTATAAAAATCGTGCATTGAGAATCGCATCATTCGTGAAGTCGACTCTTGAATAATATGTTACTGTTTTATTTAAATTTTAACTAATGAGGTGCCAGTGAAACGAGGGTAGCAATATACGAGTACCTATATACATAAAATAATATTTTAAAAAACGTTAAAATATGTACATAAGGGTTTTTCAATTTCTCCGGTTATCAGCCTATCCTCTATATAACGGCTATATCATCTAATGGAAAGCACCTCGGCACTGAAGGGGTCAGGAGTGGGGCGGCGATGATGGCTGTTGCCATGGCGACGGGACCACCCCTAAAACCTCAAAAGCCTGCGGGAAAACTAACACATAAGCCACGGCTATTTTATTCAAACCGCCACAAGTAACGCGCCACGTAAACAAAAAGCTTTTCGCACAATGCATCTGAAATTAAATGTGTTTCAGTGAAAGAAAAGTTTTTTACTTTTACCCAGACAGCTAGACAGTAACTTGATCGGTGAGGATTTAGAAATAGAGCTGAGGACTTGCGAATAGGTTTGTATACTCTGCACTTCGTGTACGTTCGTAAACAGTCGTATATCTTCGTTCATCTGCCAGATGAAAATCTCGTTAAGTTGAGTTGTGGCATCAGCAGAAGGAAACGAATGTCAGCGAACTTTTAGCTTCAAATTTCAGACAAAGCTCAGTTAAAATGAAAATACAATCCAACTACAAGTCTCCATCTATGTGCTATCTTATTGTTTAGTCGAGTTATTTGACGAAAACTCAACTAACAACAATTATAAGTGGGAAATTAACACAAAGTTTTTCTGTAAAATCATGCTCTTTAAGTACAAAAATCCATGTGTAATTTTTAGTATTGCAACCGTTTAAGTCTCGCTAGAAAACTTTCATTTCCTGTTTCCCTCGGCTGCGACTCTCTCCCCTCGTAGGCCCGGCATTACTTATTGAAGGAAATATACAGCCTCCGCCCAAGAAATATGGTGGAAGTTCCGGCGATAGGAGGCTAATGCCCTCAACTTTGCACTCTATCGTGTGCCCTTATGGCGGACTGGAAGTGCAGAATCATCAAAATAACTAGATATGAGATCTTACGCCCGACAAATTATTTACCTCAAGTGAATCACGTAAAAGATTCATCGCAGGCTTGTATCGCCAAACTTTTTCAGTTTGTTTTCTTATTCTCGAATGTTTTCAGCGATGGGATTAAAATTTTTCAATTTTTCGACCAATTTTCTTAAGATTAAGAAAACATAATTGTAATTAATTAAAAACTTTTCGTATCGTTATTCCCATTCAAAAATATAAATACACAATGGAATTGCATTGATTTACAACGTTATATTATAATTAAAAACAGTGGAAAATTTAGATAAGTTTTAAGATTTTCACGGCCAAAAGCATTTTCGTTATTTGTTTTTGGGGTGTTATGCCGTGTTGCGCTACCTCCTTCTTTAGCCAACGTTTCGGACATCGTTGCAGTGTCCATCATCAGGGCAGATTCGGCAGATCCGGTAGATGTAGACACATCCAATCAGATGTACACACCCAAAAACAAATAACGAAAGTGGAAAATTTGTTTTTTTTTCCATTAGGTCCTGAGGAAACAAAATCCTCAAGGCCTATATGTCATCTTTGGGGAGGCTCTGTGGAGAGTTTTTTTTAAGGGAAATGAAGGAGAGAACGTTCTGGGAAGGAAAGGGAATGAGGAATGGAATTCTGGGGTCAGTGTGTCCAGAGGTCTAGGTTAGATCTCCCTCATCCAATCTCTCCCGATCCGGCCAAACAAACCTCATTACTCACTCATGAACCCGAGCACCCCTGCTAAATCACCAAAATCATCAAACGTAGCGAACCATGGCAGTGACCTATGGCACGAATGTTGGTTATCCTATAAATGGTACCCAGGGTGGCGCGCGGTACCCATAACCACCTCCCAAATTGCAACAATTGTTTCATAAACAGTTCAAAGTATCAATTCTTTAGTCTTCTGAAAAAATACAAGTAAAGAAAATATGGTTGGTTAAAATTTTAGCCTATAGGTGACATTAATACAGTAATATTCGCAAAACGTTTAAATATTTGCGGATTTCTGTTCCGAAGTAGGTTTTTTAATGATAATACCGCAAAAGAGTCCCTACTGATCCCGTTTGGAGTCAGTACCCGGAAGTACCTGGCTATTCAGATCTGGTCACCAAACGGGGCTAAAGTAATTTCAAGAAACGTTTACTGGCGATACTCAGAGTATCTTCCACTCTGGAAATGCTTTCATTTGGTAATAATATATTCAACAAACTTTTCCATTTCCATATAAACAACTTATAATAATATAATATGTCAGTATAATTTTTTATTACATTGAAAGTTATAATCTACCTAAAACAGTTGAAAATATTTCCATTCTGACGTGAAAGCTTCCAAAAGTTACGATATGGATATTTACGAGAAGTCAATAACTAAAATGGGTTTGCTAACGCTTTCAACTTTGCACTCTATCGCTCGCCTTTATCGGCGGAACGTTACCGAAATACCCGTACCTATGAAGTATGTATATGGGGCCGGGAAAATAAAGCGGGTAAACTTTTCACGTGAGCAGGCATTTCTGCTTTTTTCACGCCCTCCGCTTTACTGATAGAGAAGTTTCTGCTCGCCCCGGATGGGCCATGAATTCTGTTATCATCGTTGGGTATTCAGATACCGATTATTTTGCCGCATAAATAATATTTTGTTAATGTCAACTTTATGCACTGAAAAATAATGTTGAGGGTGGTAGTGAATTTCGCTATACTTACACTGATGAAAATATTTAAATTTTTAACTAGTTGTAATCTTTTAAAAGTCCTAAAGTCGGTTTGTGATGAATTTCTTCTCCATTAAAAAAAAAAAATAGAAAATTTATATGTAAAAATATTCCAATTAACTTTAAGCGAAGTTAAAAAATAATATTAAATACTTACAAATATGTATAAGTAGGTACACTCAAAAACCTCTCTGGATATCTTCTTTGAGGTGAAGTAAATTATTTGTACTTATAACAGATTTCATACTACCCAAAACGAATGCACGTTTGTGTCCAAAGGTGTTTTGTATAACTCTTTTGTTTTTATTTACAAAATGTGTATTTTTTTATAATTTGAATAAAATACAAGATTTTCAACTCCCTTCAACTGTGGGACAATGGAGCTGGGGAAAGGGAAGGTTGAGAAGTTAATCTTGGACTTGATTTTCATTTTTTTTTTACATTTAATTTAATTTAGGTATATTAAAAAACAGTTTATTTGTAAACAAGTACTTCCGCATGGTTGTTATTAGCGTGACATCTATTTCGCCTTCCGGAGGCATTATTACAAAGGATCTATTTATATTACTTCTACATAGCACTTAATGGAAATCAAATTGCTTTTAATTGTATTACTATGATCTAAATTCAACGTATTTCAACAAGGCGAACGGAATCGAATCTGTAAGTATAAAAATAAGTGAACAAACGATTTAATTTTTTACTTTTCGAATAACGTAACGAGTAAAACCTCAAATCGCAATTATTAATAATTGATGGCAATATTAGCGACTCTCAAAAGAATATTTAAAACAGAATAAACGGTCGCATCTAGGAACTGAATCCAGGACCTTAGCAGAGCCCCTGCAAAGCTATTCTAATGCATCATAATTAGTCTATGATTAGTTCTCACATTGCTTTAATTGTCTATGGGCTATTTGGGTTATACCGAAGGTGACCGAAGACAGGTGTGCACAGTCATTACAATGCCTGAGCTCGCCAAACAAAACCTAGCTTCCGGTAAGTAAGGGCGTCAGTCCACCTAAACCATTTTTGTAAATTACGATACGTCAATAAATAGCCACTGTGATCTCAACAATCGTCTTTTAATAAACATATTATAGTACGTACGGTCATGTGTGAGCCCGGGGTGTGTAAATAACCCCAAACTCGATGGGCATAATATCCTAAAAATTATTTGATTGACGAATCTATTCGTGGATGAAAATATATCAAGAGAATGGCAATTAGCAATGGTCTAATGGACAACAAGAGACACTTACCTTCTAGAGCGATCGTCTGCTACATGGGTGGCTTTTTGGTTATTTTCCACATGTTAGAAATGGTGCACAATTTAATAATATTTTATGACGGACACCGATCAAGTCGATCAGGAGAAAATTAAATTCACAATGATTTGGCAGTTTACGTTTTTCATGTTACAATAACTTTCTGCATAATTAATATTTTAAATTGAAAGCACACTTCAACGACATCTGTGGTGGTCTATTCGAGGTTTAAACGGGCACATTACATGTTTGTATCCCTGAAAGCACATAGAGACCGCCAAACAACCATTTTGTGGTATAACTAATTTTAATTTACAATCGAGATAAAAAAATTAAAAAACTAAAACATTTTGATCCCTAACCAGTACAGGAGAATACTGGTCCTAGTACTGATAAATAACTAATATTTCTGGAGAGGACGTATATGACGAAATTTTTTTGCTTCAAATTTTCGTCGTTAAGGCGATCCAATAGTCCAGGAAAAAATCAAAATCGGAATTCACGCTCTTTTATGGGAGGAGTTTAAAAATACTTGAGAAAAGGCTTTTGGAAAGGTTGAAAAAGGTATTTGAGAATTTTTTTTGCATGTTGATTTCGTAAAGGCCTGTAAAAAACATTAACTCATTTTTTACGCATTGTTTATTGTATTAAAACAGAATTTTAAAATTGGAAACAAAGCGACGTGGAGCCTAGCGTCCGTTTCCCGCTCCGTTCGGGGGTGAACTGATAAGACTTTATATTTTTATTTTTTTTTAGGCTTATTAAAAGACTTATAAAAAAACTGACCGATCTTTTTAAGGGCCAAGGTATGTTCTACACGCAGTATTTAATTGAAGCATCTATAATACATCTAAGCGATCAAATTTTCAAAACAAAAACGTATGATTTTGTGTGATTTTGCGTTATTTACTATGGCTTCATCTTAATATTGTCTTTACTTTTAATTTTCATTACAAAGTTTTTTTAAATGTCACCCAGCATTTAAATAATATACCACTTTCACATCTAATTTATGAAATCTGTATCTTTTACAATCCACCCCCCCTTATTGTCTATTACGCGAGCAGGGGTGAGCCAGCTTCCCTAGAGGGTCTGATTCCATCAAATTACAAGCCACGTGTTTACATTACCGGCACAAATTTGTCTCGGCGAGAGCTCCCTTCACTTTACTAACTTGTACTACTGTCATACAGTGCTGGTCTCAGGGGACTAAGGGAATGTATTAGATTTGCAAGTACCCACACGATTAATTGAAAAAAAAATTTTGCACACAAAATTAAACGTTTAACTTTCTAAATTATTTTTGGCAAGCGATGTGTCTATAATTTGTACTTATTCTTAAGGTGATAATTAAGAGAATTCATAATTTACTCTCTCATATATGGCGCGAGTTTATTTATTTTAGAGAAAAACACTTCTTATATATACAAGTTTTGCTTTAAAATATTTAAATGAATTAATCACGTCCGTACATAAGCAACATGAAGATGAATAAATAGTTTTATCCGTAAACAAAACCCAAATCTTCGAAGAAAGACTAAAAAAACGGTGACCGGACAACTCAAAATGAACTCAACTCAACACTTCCTTTGAAAATTCATTAAAAGTAACGATAAACTATGTAAAAAATTGATGATGTTAGGTTAGGTTATGCGCTATTTTTCAATTTTTTTTCATAGCTTTTAATGACTTTTCAAAGAGGTGTTGAGTTGAGTTGTTTCTGAGTTGTCATGGAACCAACAAATCCAATATTGGATTTGTAATTTGCAATATAAATTTGTAATTTGCAATATTTTACGAATACAATAATGTATTTTTTAACCTTTCTTAAAAGATTTGAGTTTGTTTATGGACAAAAATATAAATGCATATTGAGTATTTACGGGCTGTAATAATTAATGCTTTTTTTTACATTAGCTCCACACAGGAGGCACCGAGGAAAACAATTTCCCTAGGGGCCTATGTCATCTTTGAGGATGCTGTGTGGAGGGTTTTTTAAGGGAAAGGAAGGAGAAGAAGATATGGGAAGGAAAAAGGAAGGAAAAAAATGAATCTATTCCTCACACTGCGGTGCAATGCGAAGGATTGGGAGAATCCGGCTGGAGAGTTCAAAAGGCCTTCCTCAATCAGTCTCCTCCGATCCAGCCCGCCACGCAGTGGTTGGGCAAACGTATCCGCCACCAAGACCTAGACAAACCTCATCCCATGAATCCGGGCACCCCTGCTAAGTCACCAAACGTAGCGAAACACTTGGCGTGACCTGTGGCAGGTATATTAATACATACCTAATATTAATATTTTAAAGCATAACTTGCAAATTCATTTATCTTCTTAAAGTCCTAGTAGGTAAGTATGTACTAAGCATTGGATAAGTGTGTATAAGATTTTAATGAACAAAAGTGGAATAAACAGAACATCCTACTCACTGACCTAAAAAGCGCAGCGAATAGTCACTTCCTGACATACTGAACTAGAATTGAAAAAAAAAACAAACCAATAAAATCTCAAATATCACTGGCCGAAAAAGCGCAGTAAACATTCACTGCCCAATTTCCCCATTTACAATGTCTTTATTATTTCTCATGCATTGGAAAATTAGCAGTTTAATCCTGCTAGGGAGCCACTCCGTTCCCGAGGGGCCTTGTCCCCTGCCAGTTATCCTGCCGGCCCTACATCTACATCTTTATGCCCTACAAGCTATTCTGCCCTATACAAGCTTCGCTACACGCCCTACAAGTTTTACTATCTTAACTATAGTATTATACTGCGGGGGCCTCGGGCGACACACTTTACATTAGCAATAACAATCTGATTTTAGTTTTTCTTCGTCACCCTACGGTGCATCTTTTGGCCAACCCTGGAAATTTATGGTACGTTCTTTATATGCTGGCAGTTTGTAGGCATATATTTTTTTTTAATATCTAAGATATTTGCATGAATTAAACATCTTTCAATTTTTTCTCGGCCTATAAGACAAACATAGTGATTTCTTTGTTATTGTCAACAGTTGACGTAATCACCATTTACTAACATGACAAAAAGATACTTTAGTTTTTACACCTGTTTTAAGAATAGCAACACTTTTTTATATTAGCTCCACACAGGAGCCCCTGAGGAAAATAATTTCCCTCGAGGCCAATGCGTTTTAGGGGATGCTGAGTAGAGGGTCTTTTTATGCAAAGGAAGGAGAGGAAATACTGGGAAGGAAAAAGGTATGAGGAGTGGGTAGGAGTCTGGGGGTCGGTGTGTTCAGGAGTGACAGACGTATTAATTCATCCCTCCAACTGCGGTGCAAGCCGATAAAGCCGAGGTAAAGAGAGTATTGGCAGAGGATCTTTGGGCAGAGGTATTGGTTATCCAGTAAGGTGGGTCACGACTGTATGGGAAAAAAATAATTCTTGTTTTGATTTGTCTTGTAGTGATAAAAGGGTGTTAAATGAAGATATAAAATCACATAATTTTTTTAATAATATTTGGATATCACTTCTTTCTCCGGATTAACTTTGAAATTTCACATAATAGAGAAAAACCCAGCCTTGTTAAATTTAAAAAAATGTTAAAGAGAAACCATTAAAATGAACTATTTTTCAATAAAACACAAAATAGAGACAATATTTTGATTTATTTATTTAAAAAATATATATGAACATAATTCAAATTATCTCAAGGCAGTATATTCAAATACCAGCAACATCCATCTTAATATCAAATTTCGACATTATTTTGCGAGACTCAATCTTGCGACTTTTTGTAAATGATTTCGTGAATATTTACTATATTTACTGTGGAAGATAACAAAAACATGGTTTAAAGGATTCATAGTAACTTTTATATATACTAGAAATAACCCCTTAAATTGAAAATTGTCAAAAATTTTAAGTGAATCCGGAGGAAGAAGATTGTATCAGAAATTAAAAAAAAATTTAATATGTCGTTTTGAACCCAATTGGCACCTTTTTATCGCTCTTGGAATTTAAAAATAACCTCTTTTTTAAATAACCCACGTTATTGTCCAGTGAACGGTTCCCCAGGCAACCCATACCGAAATTGTATTGCTACGGTATTCATAATTAAAAAAAATAATAGATGAATGAAACAATTTAACTTTGTTTGAACCACTTTTATATTTGAGTCAATCCGACCGGTTTCAGAACGAACGTTCCCTCTTCAGGGCAAATGTATACCGGTCGGATTTACTCAAATATAAAAGTGGTTCAAACATAGTTAAATTGTTTCATTTATCTATAATGGATAACCACAAAGTTATAGCTACATTCAAAAGTATAGAAAATAACAGTTATTCCAGATTGTATGCAGGGGTAGTGCAATGCAATACATCCTTTATTTAAAAAAGAAAACTACAAAAAATTAGACAAAATACATGATGTTTTAATCGCCGAAGTTTTGCTTGTGCTAATTCTCGTATGTAATAAAAATTACTGTTTTTTTCCTATTATTATAATTTTATAAGTGCAGTAGAGGCCTCTATACAAGGTCTCTTGATAATTTAAATGATGAAATTAATGGAATTTGTGTTTTTTTTCTACTTGTTTTATAATATCTTCTAGCTTGATAAAAATGTGAATGGTGGAAGAAGTCGGAGACGTCCGAGGAAGACATGGCACGACACACGCGATACTTGAGTCGGGCCATGTGAAGAGTCGGAATAATAGAAGAGCATGTATGAGAAGATGAATGTGAACGAGGTAAGGAATGTTAGTTAGTTAGTTATGATAAAAATAATATTTTTGTTGCCTGCACAATACAACGCACCACAAAATGAACACAACAATAACCCCACTTGCAATAAAGCGGGTGAACTGTGCGTGAAATAATCCAGCGGGAGTCGATTTATAAAGATATTACACTCTCCACTCTATAGCAACAACAGCCTCCGCAGCGGGATGCAATACAAAATACAACCCCACCCCAACCCTCAACCCCTGAGAGATTAGGGCGAGGCGATGGCCCGGAAGAAACAATCACTTTGTTACTAGGAGATTAGCAGCGGAGTGGGTCCGGGAAGTGTGATGTTTCTCTGCCGAATTGATGTCTAATTATTTATTTTGATTGGTACTAACTTTTATAAGTGAGGGCTGATTTTTATTAGTTTTGCATTTTAGTTTTTTCTGTATTTTTTGGGCATTAACTATGTAACAATTTCTAAACATTTTGATTCGATTTAATTTCACATGTACCTTTGTTACCTATTTTTTTTTTATTTTAAGATTGATATGGAGTGGAAGCATATAAAAAAATTATGTAGTTTAATTCAAATTAATAAAATACTTAGTTTTTACCACTTTACAAAAACCAACATGTTTCGTAAGCAACGCTCATTTCTTCAGTATCAATAAAAACCCCGAGCAATATAAAGTGGTAAAAACTAAGTATTTTGTAGGTTTAAATACGAAATAGAGAACTCCAGTCAAATTTTTTAATTTTTTTAATAAATAATGACCTTCTAACTTAAATAACTGCATTTTTATTTTTATTTTTAGACTTAGTTTTAATAGTTAAAATAATTGTCAAAGTTTTAATTTTTCAAGACCCCCCCGAAAACCACCGTATGTATGGTGAATCGTGTGACGTCATCACTCCTGAAAAATTAGTATAGGATCGGGCAATCAGCTGATCTACTGCCGCCATTTTGAATTCCGTTGTTCGAAGTATTCTCCCTAGAAATAGCATTACTATTTTTTTTGCGCAGTAGTTTTTGAATATTTTCAATAATAGAGATAAACTAACAAGAGATTTATTTTTGAAATATTATTTAGGCCTAAATAAAGTTTCAATAAACACAACAACTAAATCTCTATAAACAGTAAATAAACGAATGAATTAATACGATGGCTTGTGTCATATCTAAATTCCCATACAATGACTTTACGATGACGTCACGACACGTCGAAAAGTGACGTCACCTTGACGGCGTGTTTTTACGACCCGATTAAAAATGGACTTTTTAATAATTTTTTATAAACTCTGCTTACAATTTTTACTATATCGCTGACTGTGAAAGCTTTCTGACTTTTTGTATACAGTTAGTTAACCTAACCTAACTTTTTACTTATCTTTAGATTTGAAAATTGGCAACAGAAACTTTTACTGGGAAGTTTTAAAAAGGATGTTAAAAAACTTTCTTTATTTAATATCTTATAAAGATATTATGCCTACTTACTAAATAACGACTTTCCACCTCGGCATTTCAATAGTGCCCGAACACTTCAGTTCTTGTTTCATTTGTACCGGGGTTTGATCATTTAGAACATCATTATTTCTGTAGATTTTTCAGATGTTTCACAGAACAACGGTTCAAAGCTCGGTGTTGGCTGCTAATTAATTTATATCTCTAGAACACTGACGCCATCTGTGTGGTCGCCACGATCTACTCCGGCTTCTGAGCAAGACTCATAAATTTCATACCACGTCTAGAAGAAAGCGAATGCAACGTTCAGTAAAATGACACTTAGTAAACAAAATTAAATGTTGTTTCTCAAAATTTTATTTATTTTTTATTTGCTTTTTGCAATAGCTCCACACGGGAGGCTCTGAGGAAAACAATTTCCCTCAGGGCCTATGTACATCATTTTATAGGATGCTGTGAAGAGAGTTTGTTTTAAGGAAACAAAGGAGTGGAAGTTCTGGGAAGGTAAAGGTATGAGTAGGTAGGGGTCTGGGGTATCTATCCCTCCCACTGCAGTGCAAGGCCTTAGCATGGGTCAAGAAATCAGTCCGGCTGGAGAAATCAAAAGGTCTCCCTCAACAGTCTCACCCGATCTGACCCGCCACGCAGTAGACGGCCAGACGCATCGATTGCCAAGATCTGGACAAACCTCACCAAATGAACCCGGGCACCCCTACTAAATCACCAAATATAGCTAACCACTTGGGATGAACTATGGCAGAGATGTTGGTTATCCAATAAATTGTTCCCGGGGCGGCTGTACACATACCTGCCAACCTCCCAAATTTAATTGTTTGACTTATATATATATTTTTTTTTTACATGAAAACCGCACAAGAGTCCCAACTGCTCCCGTCTGGAGCCAGTGGGACTATGGCATCCCCAATCGGGGTATGTTGTGAGGCTGAAGGTAGTGGGGAGGGGAAGGAGATAGGGAAGAGGAAGGTGGGGAAGTACCTGACTATTCAGATCTGGTCACCAAACACGGCAAAAACCATTTCAAGCAACGTTTCAATTCTGAATGGTGGTCTTACACCAGGGCGATACTGAGAGTATCTTCCACTCTGGAACGTACCGCAAATATACTATATATTATTTTAAATGAATAAATTGTGAAATACACAAATTAATCAAATAAAATTTATTTGCCACGCCGGGATTCGATCCCGCGACCTTCGGCGCCTTACCGCTGCACTACGCCGGCCGTATAATAACTTGAATATCAAATATACTTAATATCATCAGCATTGACGATCTCCATTACAGGTTGTGGACTTAATTAGGTTTCATCGGGTCAATTTATTAATAGAAATATTTATATATATTTTTATTTTTTATCACTCAAGGTGCAGAGTGAAAGCAAATTTATCTAAAAAATCTTGAATCGACTAGTTAGTGACTACTTTTAATGATCAGATCTAAATAACCAGGTTTTATCTTTTTAACCTCCCTCTCCCTCCCCCAACGCCACGACCTTTCGTATGGATGGATATTTATTTATTTTATTTAACAGTTTGTTTATAATCAAGTCTGCTGTGTAATTATTATTACCCGTGACAGCTGTTTCGCCTTCCGTAGACATTATCATACTTTGAGAGTGGTGTGATAGCAATTTGATAAATATAGTCGTTTGATAATGCCTTCGGAAGGCGAAATAGTTGTAACGCTTAATAATAATTACACAGCAGAACTTGATTATAAACAAACTGTTACTACGAGTAAATATGTACGTAAGAGCAACTTTAAGAAATTAAACTGGATAACAATAAATGAATAAATGTTGAGGGAAAATTGGTTCATCTCGAGAAGGGACAGTTTCCTCGAGAGTGTTTTCTCTTGTTTTGTCTCCAAAATACCTGAAAAATACCCTCGACTCTATGCAGAAACGGGCGGTCCGTTTAATACATTTTCCTATCTTAACAGACGGATGGAAATTCTTAGAGCACAGGCGTCGGGTGGGAATACTATCCTTGTTCTACCGGTATTACAATGGAAGATGCTCCGAGGAACTACCATCATTGATCCCTTCAGCACCAGTGCATAGTCGGGAAACACACCAAACGCGTGCCCAATATTTGTACACGGTTGACATTTGTCACATGAGAACGGGTCGTTTCTTCGACTCGTTCTTGTGTTCAACAGCTCGGCTGTGGAATGATTTGCCGGCCTCTGTGTTTCCTCCTTCCTACAACATGGGTCTCTTCAAGACCAATGTTCATTCCTTCCTCTCCTCAAAAAGAGCCTCCACACAGCATCCCAGATGACATAGGCCCTGAGGGAAATTATTTTCCTCCGGGCCTCCTGTGTGGAGTTAATGTAAAAAAAGGGAATTTTGTAAATAAAACATTGTTAGAAAATCAAACTACAAATTCTAGTAATATACATAACGAACATTTATTTTGTCATTTATAACACTAAATTATCTAAATCTTTACATGTTTATGCAGGAATCATTTTTTGTTTCTTAATAAATTACAAATAATAATATAATATTGTATAATAGTTTTAATTAACGATTTAAATATTAAACATATATTCTTACCAAGCATTATTTACAGACGGCCACTCAAACCTTCAATATAGAATTGTCTAATTGACAATAATATGTACAAAATAATTATTCTCTTATAAATATTTCTTACTGTTAACTAAGTACACACACTGTAATATTTGCTGAAGCAAATTGAACAATTAAATTATTTCATAGAATAAATTATTTTTGCTGAGCAATTAGATAAATCAACATCCAAATGAAAACTATTAATGCGTCACAATACTCTAATATAGGCGTTAGCTTAAGGCTGACATTTTAATTAATTCCGACGAATTCGTAACTGTAATACCATTTTTTTACAAACCGATAATCACGGATGCAAGTTAATTATATGTAAGATTAATAAAAATAGTACCTTACCATGAAAATATTTTATGTAAAACGTTTTGAAAATTTTATAAAACGTTTTTCAACTATAAACTTAATGGTAAGCACCAGATTTTATCTTTCTTTGCGATTAAGAGCTATGCCGGTCATTTAAAAATATCGTCGATAGGTATTGTAACGAATGTCTTCTGTTCCACTCCGCGCTCCCCTCAGGGGAACTGAGCGAAAGGGACAATTGCATATCGGGCCGAAAATACCTAAATAAAATCGTCAAAATCGATGTTTTGTATTCCCCATTTTTCTTCTCCAAAACTGGACCGATTTTAATTTTTTTTTTCATTAACTGTATTAGAAGAAAATATTCTATGTCGGTACGTTTTGCTTTTTTTAAAAGTACATTGTATAGTTTATATACTGAACGTCTTTTGACGGCGTTTAAACCAGGCAATTTTATTCATTTTTGGAAGGTCCTAACTTCTATAAGAAGTAAATTATCAAAAAAAAAACAAAACGTACCGACACGCTAGTGGTTAATATCTATATAATGTAAAAATAAATTTGCTCTAGGGTCAAAATCCAGAGAGATAAACGGGGAATACGTTTGTATGGAAAAAACGCCGCAAATTTCCTCTTGATTAATAAGTTTCGGAGGGATTCATTTAAAAACATCTGAAATTTTAGTAATACGTTTGTCAGAATTAATTAAAATAAACCCCGCGGAAAGACCGCATTTCCAGGCCTGCTAGGGCGAATTCGACAGTAGGTATTTGACTGTATTTGTATATCTGCACGCTTTCTTCAGTTTAGGTCAAATTCGACAGTAACTCCATCAATACACAGGAACATATTTGTGTACATTCCTTTACTTACGTCGCGTCGTTAAGATTTATTTTAGGGTATTGTGACGTCTCAAGAAACTGAAAATATGTAAATACAAACTGTTTGCATATAATGTGCATATGTTTATAAACTGTTTCAGTTTGTATTTTGCTGATTTCTTTATTTAGCAGCGTGTTTTGTAATAGGAATAGTCGTGAACTAACTCGATCATTTTGCATGGTGTAAATAATAAATAAATCACTTAAACTATTGTAAGTACGGTTTGGGCTATCAAGCCATCGTCTCACAAAAGGTGTATGCAGTTAGGAATATGTATTGGCTTGACAAACTAATACAAAGTAGGTTTGCTGAGAATTATTTTCTATTATAATATTAAAATTATATCACGAAAAGTTAACTTAATACTGATTTTCAAAAAGATGAGAATTTCCTAACGAGTTTATATTTTTATTTTTACAACATTTAAAGCTAGTAGCTTTTTACACAGTTAAATGTATTTACAGTTTAGTTTGGGAGATTTTTCCGGTTGTCGTCAGTGGCGCTGAGAACTGTGATGCAAAAACATACCCATGATAGCTCCGTTGTAACTATGTTTTCCTTGATCATAAACAACACATGTATCAGAAAGAAAAGCCACAACGGAGCTCTGAGCGGCAGAACCATGCCAAGTTTTTCAATAATCACAAAGAAACCGAATCAGACCACATTTTGAAAAATCTTATTTGCACATCGATCGTCCAGTTGATCAGCCAGAATCTCCGAAAATTTAAATTTGGATTGAGTAAGCAGTTATATCTAAAAGTGTAGGTACCTTCTATCTGGTACAATGCTCAGATTCCTCATAAACACCACCAAATAAATTATGATGAAGAAAAACTTGTAGTGAATTAAACAAAATGTTGATGTTTTCTGATATTTCAAAATGTTATAAATGTACCGGACCGTTGTGTGTTGTGGTGTTAATTTATAGCATAAAACACTGTGTAATAATATATGTAAAACACACGTGAAAATAATATTTGATTTATGGTGAGCATTCGAATATTGGTTTCCTCGTTATCTCAGTACTTAGTATTTGGAGATGACTAACTAATCAACTGGACGATCGATGTTCGCACATAACTTTTTTTTGTTTATTTAAGTAAGTAAGTAGGATAAACAATATATATAATATTATACAAATTTGCTTTCTGACATTATCGATATCAGCATCATAAAGGTGAACGTCCATGTGTCCGCGCCGGCCGCAACGCACGCACGGCACACAACGGATTTTTCTATATCTTTATTATAAAAAAAATCCGTTGCCCTTACCGACCGCCGGTATTTGCCGATAGTAGACGTAGTGCTGTACTAATTCAATTAAAGATATAGAAACATCCGTTGCGTGCCGTGCATGCGTTGCGGCCGGCGCGGACAGATGGACGCTCACCTTAAGAGTACATTCAAACATATTTATTAAATAAAATGTATAGTTCAGGTCTAGACAACATAGGAGCGCCTAAGAGATCTTCGGCGCGTATCACAAGGAATCAGCTGACTCTAGGTGGCCTAGGTCGGGCTCTGGGGGGGCATGTCTCGGTCCGGCGAGGAAGCCGGCGAAGCGCGATCAGACGTGTGGGGTGCGGGCGCGGGCGAAGCCCTACGCTGGGGCGGGTATGGTGAATACCTCAATGGCGCCGATAATGGTGGCGGCAGCGGGGGATACAGCGGCCGGGGCAGCTGGTGCGCCGCGAGACAGGCCCACTGGCCCCATAGAGCCCCCGCCCCACCGGGCAGACCGTATAGGCCGGGTAGTCCTGGAGCCACCATCTGCGCGTAGGGACCGGCTGCCGCGGCCGCAGCGCGCAGGAAGAGCTGCGACCGCGCGGCCAGGAGCGCCTTTTCCTCAAGGGTGAGGTTGTTGTTATGGGTGTCCAGCTCGAAGGGCCGAAGAGGGGCGCGCAGGTACTGCTGTTCAGCTAACATTGACTCCATCGTTTCCCTGAAAAAAAAAAACAATAAATTAGTGATCGGCCTCGAATTATCATATATTTTTGTTTTTTTTTTAATCAAAGCAGTTAATTTTGAGGTAGAATTGAGAGTGAAAAAAATCACATTGAAGACCCAAATGATGGAGTCATTAACCAATATTTTACCTTGTGATGCGACAGTTGATCCGCCGGCAATTAGCCCTCCGAAATGATATTTACTATAAAATTATAATATTTTGTGCATTATTTACCAATTTTAAACGAAAAGTCGACTTCAAAAATACCCAACGTATGAATATCAAACGAATTTATATACAGTGTCCATTTTTTAGTATACACAGTAAATAGAGAAGTAGATTTTTCCTTGATGCATTTGAATGAAAATATATTTTATACTTTGTTATTCGGCGGTACATCCTTTCTGCACATTCCTTCGGTGTCACTTAGCAATATTTCGTGTAATTAGGTATACCGTATTTTCTCTAAACCGACTGCATATATATATGCCAGGGGGCCAATTTTCAGCGGATCAACTGTCATGGAACCATTTTACCTTGCTTTAATAACCACTTATTTAGAACTATTGCTTGAATACACCGAACTCAAGAAAAAGAGCCATGCATTATATTTGATTTTTTAACTTTGAAGGCAGAAGTTTTTAATTGTTCATACGAAGATTTTTAAATGCACAAAGAACAAACCCTTAGTTATTAAAAAGTATGATAAATAATGTTTAAAACAAAAAATGAGACGAAGACATAGACTGGTTAGTTATGGTTGCTTGCTTAGGTGTTAGATGTTAGACAGAAGAGTTTGGAATGTGAGCCAGCGCAAAGCGTGGGATTTTGATAGTAGTAATCCAGAAGAAGCTCGGGCTGTATAAGAAGGGATAATGAAGGAGAGCTTACTTAGGATAGCCGGGGGGGAGGTCTGGCCAGGGGCCCGGGGGCTGCGGGGGCCCGAGGGGGCTCTGCCACCAGGGGGGGCGGTAGCACTGCATGAAGCTTTCACTTGAAAATAAACAATTCACGAATGTGCTTTTAAGCTCTCAATAATGGCCAGCAGCGAAGTGGCGGGGTGGTGCATATTGAAATTGGAGGAAGAGTTCGTCAATGGAGGGTTGGGTGTGGGGGTTGGGCGAAACTTTCAAACGATTTGAGAGTATCGATTGGTTTTTAAGGGAGTGGGGTTTTGAAGTTTACGATTTTTACACCTAGAAACATTTATGGTTTACTAAATCCTATAGTAAGCAAACGAAAATATAATAAGCAAATATTATGAATCCTTGAAAAACTTTGGGATTTCGAAATACATTTTTTTCACTCACACTTTCTTCACATCTGTGTAGATTTTTTGTGAGCCAAAATAAATAATTTTTTTAGTAACAAAAAAGAGAAAAATTAACGAGAATACCATTATATTTATACTTTGTTTTCCTGAATTAAATAAAATTGTAGATTTTGTGGCTTTTCGTCAAACGAACAATATTTTTTTATTATCGTCTATCGTCATTGTTAATATTATCGTCTGCTTTCGAATTAAACCTTTATTGTTTAATTTTCGTCCTAGCAAAATAAGGGTTTTTCCTAAATCCATCACCAGTTTTAGTAAATGAAAGAAGAATATACGATTATGAAGCTTATACGATTTAACTGCATTACGCCTTAGTACTTGCTCGGAGATAGTAAAAACAAAAGTAATTTTCCTTTCGAAATGTCATGCCGTCTAACGACGCTTTCTTTATTGACTCCCATATTCACTCAATCAGTGCACTCTGGTCAAAGTGAACGTTGATGATTTAAAAAAAACTATTATCAATTAATCATCCAAGGTTTATCATGTCGTTTTAGATATTATGTATAATGTGATAAATTCTAATTATCTTATGAAAAAAGCCATTAGGCGATATCATTTAAACATTCTGCTCAAAACTGGCTGTGCTTTTAATAAAATCATTGAAATATTCACCTTTCAAATTCAGTAAGTCTCGACGAATCTCTGAATCCTTTTGCGAATGGGTTGCTATCAATCTTCAATTTGGTTATCTGAAAGGAGGAAAAGGCACTCGATTAAAAACAAGTAATCAAAGTTAATTATTATATTTTTCACACTGAAACGTCACTCTCTCATTTGTCCCATAAATAGATAACTTCAAATAAAATATCATTACCTAAAACCTAAAACCAATGTAGGTAAACATAAAGTCTACATGTGAATGAAACGAAAACCCGGTGTTGACTCTGTTGACTTTAAAACTACTTTCATGTGAAAAACAAATCTCAAAACTGCGTTTCAAAATATTGTTCCATAGACTAATTTGTTCGTTCGTTGTGTCTCCTTTACTGTCATGATTATATATCCATTTAGATCATATATGATTTTATATTACTTAAATGCCTAAATGGTGTTAGAAATAGAGAACATCACGCTTTATATTCAAATCCCAATGTTAACCACAGAGTATGTAAAGTAAAAAAAAAAAACTAGGGAATTTTTTTATTAATTATTTTTATTTCAAACATCAAAACAGTGAGGCGACGCTACCATTTGTAATGCATTTACCTATTAAAATTTGTGTGTTTTTTTTTTCGCCATCAGAAATTTTATTAAAAAAAATAGTAGGGCGAACCATTTTTACAATGTTTTTATGTTTGCATTCAAAATTTTATATTTCAAAAAATGTATGTTTATTTCGACTTATAAAGTTTGAAAGCGTGTTTCATTACTTTTCAAAAACAGTTTTTAGTTTTCGGATGCGTTCATTTATTTGAATTTTTTTCGCAAAGCTAAAATATTTTGACTTTCCAACAAAATAGGCCCGAAACTTATCTTATAAGGGGTTAAAAATACATTCATATACTGCATTAATGACATGTTTTTTTTATAAATATTTTAAAATATTTAATTGTTTAAAATTAGCTCACATTACTTTGAAACAGCCTTTAATGCCAAGCGCCGTTATAATTCACATAATATTAGAGGTTAAACATCAGAAATCAGCATCCTGCTGTCATTGACTGGCGGAACCAACATGGCGCTGGGGTGGGCCAATTAGGGCGGAGTGGGAGGCAGTCGCACCCCCCCCAACGCAAACAACGGGTGCGACGGGAATGGGCGGATCTCGTTAACGTCAAGTGAGAGAGGGAAAGGTGAGGGGTGGAATTGTTCCTTATATCACCGGATTTGAATTAGCCAGCGGCGATAAATACCGCGTCAGAGAGGTCTTTAAAATATTGAATGGTAGTTAGTCCGGTATGTAATTATACGGCTGGCTTTGATGGATCTATCGAAAATATAGTAAACTCAATTGTGATGTTATCAAAGTGTTAATGTAACTTCAGAAACGGACCTTCATTATGAATTTATGTCTGTTTTACCTACCTAACAACGGATGTGTAATTTGTCAACGCTTTGAAGTATACCTATTCTTTTTATTGGAAAACAATATTTGTTTAATTATATTTACTAGGTGAATAGATATTCGAAATAGAATAAAATAGTTAATCAGTCAATAGAATGAAACAAAACGCCCGATTTCGATAAACAAAAATGTACGTAAATAATAGGTATTAAAAATAAAGCACAATGTGTAGGTAGGTGCTTTTGTCAGGGCATATCCGGTTTTTGAGGTGAAAACTTCTTTAGCACCGTTGTGATTTGAAACTCGATGAAACGAAAAAGTGACACTAAAAAGACAAACACATACATCTACAGGATTTAGCCTGCGAGAGAATGAGATAGACTAATCAGTCTCCTCTTTGTTCGGTGTTTCGTAGCCTCCCCACTCTTGTCTATTCCTTATTTAACATTAGCTCCATACATGATACCCTGAGGTAATAATTCCCTTTAGAGACTACGTCATCTTTGAGGTTGCTGTGTGGGGGGTGTTTTCATGAAAGAAAGGAGAGAAAGTTCTGGAAAGGAAAAAGGTGTCAGGGGTGTTTATGAATCTCGGGTCATGTCTCCGTATGAATTCATTCCACTCACTGCGGTGTTCTGCTGGAGAGGTCAAAAGGTCTCCGACAACCAGTCTCTCCTGGCAGAAGCAACCACCGCCAAGGATATATATCACCTCATGAACCCAGACACCTCTGCTAAGTCACCAAACGTAGCGAAGCACTTAGGGTGACCTATGGCAGAGGTGTTGGTTATCCAATAAATGGTTTCCGGGGTGGCGGTACACATACTCGCCTCCCAAATTGAATGGTTATTTTAAAATGCTTGTTGTAAGGGATGCTTGCATATAAATTTTTATCAATATTAAACAACATTCTTAAATGAACACAATTTTTCTTTAGTGTTCAAATACATTCATAAATTGTGCATCAATCATGTCGCCTGATTTCATGTCCACCAATTTTGGAGAGGTTGTCTTATCTACATGGAAAAATCTAAACAAGTTAAAAGGCTCTACCAATAATCTGCCTAACTACTTATTGCGAACATCCGTATTATGCGGGTAAATCACCGGAAGGGTGTAAAACGGTTTATTTTAAACGGGAGTTTTAATGTTAGCTCTAATTTATAGACAACTAATAATAATAAACAGTCATCTCTATTTATTTTTGGAAGGGGTGCATCATTTTAAAGGGTGAACTGGTTCACTTCAATCAAGCATCCCTTTAATATATATTATCTAATATCTAAGTAGGTACCGAATAATAATGTTTCGAAGCTTTCAAATCACCACAAGGCACAGCGTTAATCAAATAATGTGTCCTCTGTCTTTTTCGTTTTCAAATAAGACGCGTGAGAGAAAGTAGGATCAACGGCAATGACGTACGTACGAGCTCTGCTGTGATACTAGTTTATTTTTATTTTATTTTATTTTATTTTAAGTTACAAATTCTCCAAAACAGGGCAATGAGAATAATTCTTCGACGAAACAGATTTTCAAAAATTATTAAAATGTTAAAGGAACTAAATTGGTTGACCGTGAAACAGATGCTGACCTTGAACACGATGGTATTTATCCACAAAATATTGAACAACACGTTACCAAAATACTTCTCAAATCAAATTTTATACAATAAAGACATTCACAGATATAACACAAGGACGTGCAAGGAAATTAGGCTACAAAAAAGGACAAAGCGAATACGCAGAACAGTCTACTGTACAAGGGAATGAAGTTGTATAACACACTACCAGAAACTTTAAAGTCCACACCAATTCGAAAGTTCAAGATGTATTGTAGGAGCTACATAAAACTTGAAAAAATATAGTGAATATGAAATATTATTATCAATTAGAAATTTGTAAACTTAAATGTACAAATTACTAAAATAAAAAAATTATTATTATTATTATATTATTATATATTATTTTAGGAAAAGTTGACAGCAAATCTGAGATTACACAGTAAAACAATAGTAAGATAGTTAATTATGCCAATTATGAACTTTCCACTTATGATAGTGAATGAATAATAAAGTGTGACATTGTAAGGGTGTTTTCTTAAATTATATTATTTTTTTACAAAATATGAAAGGGGAGGGGGGAGGAGGAATATAGAATTAGGACTAAGAGGCAAAGGATGGGAATATATAGGGATTAAACTTTCTAGTTTGAGTCATGTTGCTTAGTGAGTTTTCGTTTTATGTCATGTAAAGTCTCGTTAAAAATGTCAATGTGGTAATAATTTAAGTTAAATGAGTATGTGGATCGATAGATAAATGAGTTGGGTTTGGAGTTGGTCTTGCAAAGAGGGAGATTAAAAGGGAGATGAAAATAATGATTACATAATCACTACGTGGAGATCCGCAAAGAATGCAAAGCTGATGTCTAAGCGTAATGAGTAAGATTAAGAAAGGGACCTCGGATGGTTTGGGCATGTAGAGCGAATGAACGAAGAAAGTAGCGTAATGACGAAAATGTGAATGACAGAATAAATCAGGGACATCCGAGGAAGACATAGTACGATCAAGTGAATCAGATACTTGAGTCGGGCCATATCGGGAATCAGAATGATAGAAGAGTATATATGAGACGATGTATGAATCTGAAAATGGCAAAGAGTGTGTGCCAAGACGGAGTTGTTTGGCGGTCCGTCCTCTCTGCCTACCCTTGATGCGAAACGGCGTGATGGTTGGTTAGTTAGTTATACTTAGTTTTCTTTTTAATTGTGCTAGAAAGTTAGGTAAATCTGATATAATAATATTAATAATTTGAGATTGTAATTTTAAGGTTGGCGCAACCATTTTCAGATCACAAAGATATTTCCATTATAAGTTTATTAACACCATTTAAGATGAAGCCATACTAAATAATGTAAAATCAGATGTTTTTGTTTTGAAAATTTGATGGCTTAGAAGTATTATAGATGCTTCAATTAAATGCTGCGTGTAGAGTAAGTACATAAGGTCTATAAAAAACACTTTCAAGTTCAAACTCTCCTATTTATCAACCCCTTTTCGGATTTGGTTGTATTATATATTGTGGCAAATTTAGTTTCTTTTACAATAATCGTAAAAAAAATTGATATTTACGCCCGAACTTCACAAAATAAAATAAAATATGCATTTTCTCGTTGTTATTTTTGACATCAATCAATACAGCCCGCACTCTACGAATTTGGATTCTTGAAATGACCCTTATGGCATGGGCACAAGAACCATGCACTGGGCACACCTATTTCGTATCATTCACGCCCCGGCCGGAGCGGGAGACAGTTGTGACTCCGTGTCGCTTAGTTTCGTGAAATCAATTTTAAATTTCCGTTTTCTTACAATAAACAATGCGAAAAAAAGGAATTAGGTAATATTTTTTAGATGCTTTTACGAAATCAACCTGTAAAAAAAAATTCTCAAATACCTTTTCCAACCTTTCCAAAAGCTTTTTCCCAAGTATTTTTAAATTCCTCCCATAAAGGGCGTGAATTGCGATTTCGATTTTTTTCTGAACTATTGGATCGCCTTAACGGTTTTCGTGGTCTAGCGATAGGTACCGGGCATGTGTTGTTATGCCATTTAATAAATAAATTGTTTCTCGCTGGGTGTCCTTTCCCATTCGTCTCGTTCCCCTTCCGCCTCCTCTTCCTCTCTCGCGTTTCCTCTTCGCCTCTTCCCTCTCCCCACTCCACTCCCCCTCTTTCCCCGTCCTGTGAACCCCCCTCCGGAGTTCTCCTTCCCCTCAAGTTTCCCTTCCTCCCTCCCTCGTTCCCTCCATCCCCCTCCCGCGAACCCCCTACCCGAATGCCCCTCCCCCTCCCGCACTCCATACATTCAGTCCCTGTACATTCAGTTTTCAAACAGTTTGCGTGCCACCTATTGCAATTTTTTATACAAATTTCATAATGCCAGAGCTTACCAGTAGTTTTATACAAACCTTGTCCTGACACAAACGAACACAAAAATAAAGAATTATCCAATTTTGTGCAGTCGTTCGGAAGTTATGCGCGTACATACATTTCGGCGATTCATTTTTATATATAGAGAAGAATAGATAGATAGATTTTGGGGCAATTCAAATTGCATTCATTTAAAATAAATGGTTCACCGGAGTTGAGGATACTCTCAGTATCGCCCTGGTGAAAGACACAGTTCAGAATTGAAACGATGCTTGAGCTGACCAGATCTCAATAGCCGGCTATTTTCCCACCTTCCTTTTCTTCAAATCCTTCCCCTCCATATTACTATCATCAGCCTCACAACACACCCCAATAATTGAGATACTATAGTCTCACTGTCCATAGACGCTTGGGAGCAGTTGGGACTCTTTTACGGTATTCAAAATAATAAAATAAAGTTATGATAGAATATTAAGAAACTATTTAATAAAATACGGTTTTCAAGAAATCAAAACTCGGCGAAATCGGTTAGTACAGCTCACTAAATTATAATTGACAACATGTAAATACACACGGTGTAAAGGATATGAAACATAATTAGATATCTAGTAACCGTGTATTGTACACCGAATTTGAAACCGGGCCACCCCTAATTCACCCCTCAGCTCCGCCAATGCTTCGGAGTCTCATAAATTAGGACACAAATTCCCCAACAAAATGTAATAAATCCAGGGGCGCATCCGTCAGCCGGGTCGCCCGGGGCGCGCTCCCGAGCACCCTGAAATAACCCACCTCCTCGCTGATAGGTGTCAAAAAGGACTATTCTTGCACACCGTTAATATTTCAAGCCGGGAGTTTGTGAAACTTATCCGACTAATAAAGAGGGGCTAAAACTTTAACGCGGAGCGAGAATAGTCCCCAAACTCCCCTAGTTTTAAGATTGCCACTTATTCAACGAAGGAATGTATTTAGACATTTGTTCTGACTGTATTTTGAAGTCTGCCGTCAAGCGGTTAATAAATGGCTACTGATGCCACACACACTGCGTACATGGGCAGCCCAAATGAAAGTGTAAACTTGTTTAATATTTAATATAATTATTTATTTATTTCCTAATACGATTCACCATTACGTATTATTGATTAACGACTACGTGAAACCGTATAAGACCATGTTTAATAAATCGTGTAACATTGAATTCTAATAAAGAATCTTTTGAATAAAGGCATAAGATAAATGGGCTTGGTATTAATTCTATGGCAACAAGCAAAAAATTCACAAGATTATGCATATGTTACCTATAAGCATAAAAAGATTTTCTAATAATAATTAAACTTTCAACAAATTGAGTGTAGGTACCTGTCTATGAGAATAGTGGAGAATTCTACCCGGCTTTGCCCAGTTTCAATACTCTTTTTTTTCTTATTGACCAAAATAATATCAACAACTCTCAGTGAAAATGTGAAAGAGACAGACATAGAAAACAAAAAGGTAACGATCGCAACGGGTCTCTACTTCAGGACCCTATCACGGTCGAATCGATAACTTTTGGTAACTTCTCATCGTTACCTAGCATGACTACAAATCGCCAAAGAATAAATAACAGTTCACCATGACTAAGTGTTCTTAATATATTCGACGTCAACAGTTGTTTGTGCGTTGGCGATCTGCAGTTGTCCTAGGGAACAATGAGAAATTACCAAAAGTTATCCTATCAATCCTTATTGATCGACCATGCTAGGACCCGTGGTCCTCTCTAGTCTTACTGGACTGGTATGTTCTGCGGCTGTTGCAAAAACAAAATGGCGTCACGTCTCATTTTCTGACATTTAAATGAGGTTTTCAAAGTTCCGTAGTACATTATGGAAATTATCTTGCATCGTGACAATAGGTGCGTTGGCCTTGAAGCTCCAGACTCAAACAAAACTAGTTAGAGAATAATTCTTACTGAGGCAAAAAATTGCGTTTTTGCTGAAAGCCTTATAGAACGTTAATATATTTGTGCTTTTTATGGTGAAAATTTTATGATGTAAAGATCTATCAACACAAAACACATGGCAACATTGCGTGTAGGTATCATTATCCACATTGATGTCACCTTGTCAACCAATATTTGGTGCTTATTCCGAAAGACCATTAATAAAACACCGCACCGTAAATCACCCACCCGAAGTTGAGCATGTGAAATTGAGATTTCATTCACCCAACCTTATACGCAACAGTCAATCATTAACACATCGGTTCACTAGTTCTCGTTAGTCCCTTAACGATAGACTCCCGTCTCATTTAAAAACTATCACTCTCTAACCCGCCTCACCTTACGTCCCGAAATAATCCGCCACTGGGTGGCTTTTATAATATTTATGGCTGAATTTACATTTTTCCGCCAGTCGTTTTAATGCACGGCGTAATTTCGGCGGGGGAATTGATGTCTTACCGAATGGATGTTGACGTAAAAATGCCTCGTATATTATTTGGTTTTTTGTCGACTTTACTAGTTAACATGTTTTCAGATGTTCTGTGCACATTCGGTTCGCTGGTTTTATTCGAAACATGATCCTATAAATATGTTTCCACGCGGGTAGCGAGTTGGTACCCGAGACGTCCAGACTTCTCAGTCCGCGTCTTCCTTGATTTATGCGCATTTTATTACCTCGCGCGAGGCATTACTCACTGTATCCATTGCCCCGAAATCATGTGCAGTTGGTCTGTTTGGTGTTTCTACTCGTATAAAACAGTTTTTGCTTTGTTAATATTGCAAAAATACATGGGCAGAAAAGCAAACATATATATGTGCAGGCTGCCAAAAGTCGAAGTGACTAGCTTTTTTATCTCCACAGTAGGGACGCCCGGCTGCATAGATTATGTTGTACGTGTATGGATTGTACGCGCTAAATGCCGACCTGAACTGGATACGTTCTATTCTCACGCAGATACAGCCACTTTACTGACTTTACAATGACCGTAAGCGAAAGAGAAATATGCGTAAAACATACGTGCGACGGAGAAAAGCGTTGGCGGGGAGGCTTGCCGCTTTTGGACCAATCACCAATTGCGATGATGTCTGTATCAGCGTCAGGTCGACATTAAAGTTTGGCGCTTACTATACATGATGATATACATTATGCATGGACATTGGAGGGTCTAGAGTCGTTCAAATAAATGTGGCTTCGTTCAATAAAATAGATTCTTGACGTGTGCGGTGAAGGAGGAAACCATATGTTTCCTTATAACACCGTTGGGAAAGTGGTTTGTTGCAGTTTCAGTCCTACTACGAGATTTTTTCTTTCTTGACTAAATTTGTCTACGTCTGCACGACTTAATTTTTAATATTGTTCGATCCAATACCTAACTGGAACATTGACTATTAAAAGTATTAAAAACAACAAAAGCACAATCAATAATTTATTTTTCTGGTAAATCGGAATTCGGAATACTCGCAGAAAGGTTGATAGGTAGTTATCTATTTTAAGATCGTCGTGTATTTCCATATGCCAAAGGTCACCTCAAGTGTATTGGCAGGGGTGTCCGGGTTCATGGGGTGAGGTTTGCCAAGGTCTTGGCGGCCATGCGTCTACTGCGTGTCGGGCCGGATCGAGAGAGACCTGTTGAGGAGGTCTTTTGATCTATCCAGTCAGAATCCTTCGACCCATCGCCTTGCACCGCAGTTGAGGGGATGGATTCGTCCGTCAGATGATGACGTCCGTCACTCTTGGACACTGATCCCCAGATTCCTAATCTAATGTAAAAAAAATCTTAATCTTGTCGATATATTGCCCTGTCTTGCTGGTGACAATATTGCCGGACCAAATATACCCTTTTCTTGCTCTGTTTGATATTTTATATTATGTGCCCAACTGTTCTCGCGTTCACAGATCACGTTCACTCGCTACCAAAATAAATAATTTCGCGAGTTTACTTCCCAGTTTGTACAAGTTTTGGTAGAGTTAGGTAGGAGATCATTTTTTCTCTTATGAATTCGTCTTATAATCGTAGATACAGTACTGGAATCTTGACGACAATGCAACACCTTATCCGACAAAGCAAATTGGTAATAATAGGCAGTTTATCTCGCTCGTTTACCTGCTCAATTTGGGAGGTGGGTATGGGTACCGCCGCCCCGGGAACCATTTATTGGATTACCAACACCTCTCCCATAAATTACCCCAACTTTTTCGTTTCGTTTGGTGACTAAGTAGGGGTGCCCGAGTTCATGATGTGAGATTTATCCGGATCTTGGCGGCGGATGCAGAACTCTCTTGAAATATCGCCTTGCACCTCAGTGGGAGGGATATATTAACACGTCCGTCACTCCTGGACACACTGACCCTTAGATTCCTGCCTAACTTTAACTACCATAATTTTTGCCTTTCCGGTAACTTCCTTTCCCTCCATCATCCACTCAGCATCCCCAAAGATGACATAGGCCCTGAGGAGAATTATTTTCCTCGGGATCCCCTTTGTGAAGCTAATATAAAAAGCAACGCGGTAGAAATGAAACCTTCAAAATAAGAGTGGGAAGGTTACAAAGCATCGCTCAAAGAGGAGACCGATAGGCTATGAAGCGCCGCACAAAGAGGAGACCCATTATACTACCTATCTCATTCTCTCGCGCATTCTAAATCCTATAGAATTATGTGTTTGTCCGTTTTTAATGTTGCTATTTTTCGTTTCATCGAGTTTCAAATCACAACGGTGCTAAAGAAGTTTTCACTTAAAAAACTGAGAGTTTTTCCATAAAAAATAGCCATGACCATAATCATTAATTCCCGTCCATATTTCAACAGTCTACTTTCAGATTTTTGGTCTGGGCCCATTTAAGACGAAATTTATTTTCCCGGTTCTAATGATTGTGAATTTTCTTGTACCTCGGATGCAACATGGTAGCCGAGTGACAATATCTCATCACAAGTGACAGTCATTAAAGCAGAAACGCTTGTCACATGACACTTTATGATGCTCGTTTACAAACATATCCGACTCGTTTTTTTCCCGGCCACAAAAAACGCGTCAAAATAAAACTATCACCATAGCGCCGGGAACGGAACGACGAGAGAATTTCGTTACTGTACTCGTACAAAGTTTTCCAGTCTAAATTAAGCCCAAACAGTCAATTAAATTCTTGCCTTAAAGCTTTCTTTCATGGATATAGAGTTCTCTCTTTCTAACAATAAGACGTTTGCATTACGCATATTGCAGAAGGTCGACGTAGTTTAAGGGCCAACCCGGATTTGTACCGATTTATTACATATTTCCGTTAAACACGGTAAGTTTTAAAGCTCTTAAAAAAATATATGTTATTCTTGAAGATAATATCTAGACTTTGCAAAACGAAACGCAAATTATATAAAATTCCCTCAATAGAAAAAAATCGCAAAGTATGCTCCAAAAATTATTATTAACACGTTTGTTTCAGTTATTTAACAATATTTATCTGTATGAAAAAATTCACAGTGTTTCTTTAAATGCTGTTTAAGATAATGCCCGCGAGATTTTTGCTCTATTTTAAACGAGTCGTGTTTTATTAAACATTTTCGCAATTTTCGCATCGATTTTGTCGCTGTAAATGTTAGCGCTCTCCTCTAACATTCGTAATTTCGTATGTCTCCATCTTCTTCTTTTCGGTCCCGATTCCAAAGAACTTCTTAGTGAGTACTTGTATCTTGGATATATGATTTCTATTTATATCGTATCGGCGACAAATTCCATACATCTATGTGCGAATACGTATTACTCAAGTTTTGAATTCTGTAGTGGTATATTGAATTGGGATCTGGTGGTAGTATTACCACAATAATACGCTAGTACTGTCCTTGTATTTCTGGCTGGCACACTGAAATTTATGAGCGCCAAGAATTCACAGCTGTCAATTTCATTATACAAGATTTTAAATAAAAATACTAAACCGAAAACAGTTCTTCTGTCACTCAAATTTTATAGATTATTATTAAGATTTTAGCACGTGTTATCAGTAGGTACACCCTTGTGAAATGCATTTTAAGGTAGTTCATATTGTAAAGTAACCTTGAATTTCGAGAATGGCCATATAATATATAGATTGCGCAGGTCACGATTAGGCTAAAATTGCTAAGTCAATACTAATGTATTTTTTTTAATCGGAATATTTTCAGAGTACTAAATTTGCCACATTACACGATAATACAAATTCGAAAACTAACTCGAGAATTTTTTTCAGGGTACCTACCTACATTGATTTTGGAAGACGATTTATTTGCACGGTCATTACAAAATGAAAGTTTCGCGGGAGGTAAAAGGGAGGCTGGAGGGGAACTGGGACGAATGGGAAAGGACACGCAAGGAGAAATAATTTATTTATATAAGTGGCATTGCAGCGCATATCAGGAACCCACTAGCCACTAGTATATTGTTCTCTTTGAAGTATTATAAAATAATACAGTAAAATTACTATTTTTTTTGTGTAACATATCATTATTTTAAATTGTCATTATTTTAAAGAATGATTATTATTGTATCTTTCTGTAAAAAATGTATTTCGCCCTGCAATGCAATTTAATCTATAATGTTATCACAGCGTCAAATTGTAAATCAACATAATTAATACAAAGTAAAAAAATGTATTTGGAGAAGGACTTCATTTCGGCACTCAGTTAACCTCGGAATTTCCTTTGACCGTAACTTTTGTGTTTGCGGTCACGAAAATGGCCTCATCCTTTGAGGGGTTTAACGGTTCCAAGAAGTGACCGCAGCCAGAGATCTCCAGAATAGTCCTGTCCAGACCACTTTAACATTTCAATGAGGCGCTAAATAAGATCCTTGTTATTGTGTCCGGTCTGAATGTTACTGTACATATTATATTATTATTATTGTTGAATATCCGAGGCAGTTTGTGGTTGCTTGCCTTTCACCTCGCTTCAAAGAAGTTGTAAAATATTTAAGTTAAACCAATGAGGACACTACTAACACGTTTTAACTTTTGATTACTAGTCAGAGCGGCAAAAAGAGAAAAAGTCACATTTTATACAAGGTTGATAGATTTACGTGACTGGCAAAATACCATGATATTTACTCCACATTTTAGGTACACTGAAAATATTTTTGAGTTGTATAATAATAACAATATACTGTCATTCTGGAGTCCTAATTGTACTGTCTTACGTCTTATATAGTCCTGATTTATGAAGCAACTGGCCTATAATGATATAATTCCAGAACTTGAATAGAACTTTTACAGAGCTTGGAAATAAACTTTGAAATTTGAAGAATTGTTCAAATTCTGTGAAACAACGCGTTACAAGTAATGCAAAATCGTGAGATTTTCATTTGAAAATTAGATCGCTTGGGAATATTTTAGATGCTTTAATTAAACATTGCGAGTAGAACACATATTTGCCTTTGAAATAATTGAGTATTTTTATAAATTAAAAAATATAGTAACAGGCTTATAAAACCTGCTTTATTGTTCAAAATCTCCTACTCACGAATTCCTTTTCGGTTATGGTTTTTTGCGTAACGTGGAAAGTTAAATTCTTTAGGAAAAAGTCGTGAAACAAAATATGTGTTCCCAAAATAAAACACGCTTTGAGGGTGCGTTTTCATAGAAGCGGAGCTGAGCTGAGACTTACAAAAATTTCCCAATGATATTGCTCAAATCACAGAGATGTGTGATGCTCCGCGCAGCTCCGCTACTATGGAAACGCACCCTTAGGCTATGTTTTTTTCTAGACACAATCAAAACAGACGGTGGAGTATTATTGTTAACGGCCTGATCCCGAATTTAACACGACGTGGTACATTGTACACAGTCTTATTTGGAGGTAATATTAGGGGCTATATATTTTGTTTCTTGTATATAACCAAAAGGGCATAATCTCTTAATGATCCCTTTTTATAAAACAAATTTTGGCCAAAGACATTTTAGATACTTTGCAACAAAACTATACAATGCACTTCCACTGGCCATTAGACAAAAAAAATGTAGGTATCTTAAATATAAATCTGACACCAAGTCCTGGATTACCAGCCGAAACCGATCCAACATCAAAGATATTATCAAAACCAACTTATAAGTAAGCATGTATTTTTTCAATGCCACGATGATGATTGTCTGTTACTTTAAATATAATATTGTGTTTAATGGCTTCACATTTTATGTCCGGGTTAAATCTTCCCCACAAAAAAACTAGACCCTTTCACACACTTTTCCACAAATGATCATCTAGTCAATTAACGCTATGCAATTGCACTATATAAGTATAATAAATACAAAACAATACAAGAACAACATGTCAACCTACCAGAAACCAAATGGGAAAATAATTCACCGACTCCAGATATTATCAGAGGGTTCGGCTCGGTAGAACACCTAATTGGAACTATAAATCCTTCTGATCCCTCAATATAAATATTTTAAAAATATTATTCTTTTGTAATCCTACGTGTATTTAAAATGACTGATTTTTGCATTTTATATATATATATATATATATATATTTTTTTTTACAGTGAATGCCGCACAAGAATCTCAACTGCTCCCGTCTGGAGCCAGTGAGACTATGGCATCCCCAATTGGGGTATGTTGTGAGGCTGAAGGTAGTGGGGAGGGGAAGGAGGTAGGGAAGAGGAAGGTTTGGGAAGTACCTGGCTATTCAGATCTGGTCACCAAACACGGCTAAAGCCATTTTCAAGCAAAGTTTCAATTCTGAATGGTGGTCTTACACCAGGGGGATACTGATAGTATCTTCCACTCTGGAACATGCCGCAAATATACTATATATTATTTTAAATGAATTAATTGTGAAATAACTCAAATTAATCAAATAAAATTTATTTGCGCATGCCGGGTTCGAACCCGCGACCTCCGGATTGTGAGTCAAGAGTCTTACCCACTGGACTACGGAGGTCGTCATATATAAATTCTTTGACAAATCTGAATGCCTAAATTTTGATTGAAAGACTAGCCTAAATAACAAATGGTAATTTTTTTTATAATAACAACAATATTATTTGTATTTTTATTATATGTTTTATTATTGTTATCGTAAATTGCTCATGTAAAGCGCCTTCTCTCAACACAGGTTTTTCTAGTGAGATGGGCATAGGATATCACAAATTGTTAAGTCTAGAATTAATAAAGATAAATTAATATATTTTTCAATTTTTTCCCTCAACTTATAAGAAATTGCATTCCAACTTTTCGAAACTACCTTCTCCAATAATGTGTGACCATATTAGCGTACTCCGGGTAATTTCCGTTTCCGTAGGCGAGGTTTCCGTTACGTCTTCGCCAAATTATCGAATTACCGAATTCGGCGAACTTTTCCTTTGCCAATTACCCAATTTAGTCGGATCACTTTACCTGGTCGCGCAATGCACGCTCGGTCAGCCGCAAGTAATTACTAGGCATTACCTTTCACATGTAAATGTTCATGTACTGACTACTTACCACTTACCTGAGTTAAAAGTACTTAAGTACCTACCAGCATCTAGTTCTCGTGCACTGTATGCACTTTATTTTATTCGCGTTCTTAACCCACATACCGTATCAATGTTGATTCAGAACAATAAATAATTATAAGTAGGCATAAAGATTAAAAAAATAACTTTGTGGCTTGTGTTTCTATACCTATACTAATTTCATCAACCGACATACTTGTTGTGATTATTTGATTAAAAAACTTATTGATTAAAAAGCTTAACGACTTATTCCACATTAGCCGGACGCGTACAAATGCTGGTGTCAGGGATCCAATCAGAAGAATGTGCGAATCGTTTAATCAAAATCAAAACATCAAGGATTCCGACTTATTTTTTGATACACGCAGTACTTTTAGTAGAAAATTGAAGGCCGTTTTCCTACAAAGTACAATACCTTAGACATTGCTTGGTTTATAATTTTAACTACCTTTCTTTTTTTAAATTTCTGTATGACATTATTTTTTATCTATATATATATTTGGTCTTACCATCAAAATTTTTCCAAAAACAATTTGTAAACTTTTATAAGGATATTGCGCATTTTTTTTTTCATCTCTCTGTAAAATAATATTTACTTATGTACATACATACGTCTTTTCCATATTTAACGGTAAAAATATTTGTATATGTTTTTATCTGCTGTCAATGTTAATTCGTGAGAAATAGTTTGGATGCAGGCGAATTCTCTATTAATTGTTTTATATATTCTTGTCAATTGACGTCTTTATCTGTATTTTCTCCTTAATAAAAAAAAAAATTATTATTATTGCAGTTTTCACGTCAAAAAATCGAAAAATATGTCTTTTAGAACTTAAAGAGTGTTAATGGACGTATTTTACTGACTTTAATCAGTGATGCCTGATATTATTTGGAGTAAAAATAATGTAAATGAATTTTGCTCTCCGGTGACATTTTTTTTCTACTAAAACATACAAAATCAGTAGGCGTTGAATAGTTAGGGGCGCGGTGAGGGGCTGTTTGGTTACCAGGCTGAGTGACCAGTGATGACACGTGGAAGAATTTTTTTTTATTGATTTCGAAGAATTATTTTCTTAAAAAGCCATCTAAAAAGTAACCGGAGACCAAACTTCATTTACATTTTTACTCCAAATAATGTCAGGATTAACTGGTTAAAATTAGTCAAGAACATCCTTTAAGTGTGTGTGTTTATTACAATACTTTAAAATTTTGTGAAGAAATATGTTTTATATCAATAAGAACGTATATTGCGTTTTTTATTGTATCAAAAATCATGATGCTAAAAGTGATGTTACTGTAACTTTTATAATAAGTCGAATTATGTAAATTAGTTTTTTTAGGTCGTTTAAAGTGTAAATACAGTTTAAAAGAAAAAATACAATCGGTGAATGATTTTAAAAACTTTTCCTATATTTGCGTTCAAAATTTAAATATTTTTATTTGCATAATGTCCGTTTATAAATTCAATCTGAAATAGGCTTTCATTCGAGTTAAAAAAGTATATATTTTGGTATACTATCAAAAACAAGGAATATATATGAAATTGAATGTTAAGCGGGAATATTTTAATAGCGGGGATAATCAAATCTAAAATTATGTACCTATAATGAATAATAATTTAAATAATTTATTTTGTTATCTACCACTGAATCACAATGATATGCAATAATACCTATTTTATAAGATGGGAGATCCCCAAGACAGCCTGTCTCCATATTAATCACCAGCTGCTAACTACGCACCCCATGCAAGTAACACCTATATAATCACAGCACAATGTACATTATATTATGTTATATGTATGGGGAATGTGTAAAATATATTATGGTGTTCTGGGTAGACATTATTCATACAGTAGCATTCATTGGGCATCATATTGTATACCTTACCTATCTACATATTTATACATCTTTCCCTCAGTTATTCTAACCACGTAATACTTTTAGAACAAAGTGATCTTTCTTTATAGATTAAGTTAAGTATCTTTTCGTTTTAGGTACATACTTAACCACTCGGGCCTGGGCATTTTAATACCATGTTAATATTACAAATCTGTGGGAATAGGAAATTACGTTGATATATTCCCGTTTGACATTCAATTTCAAATATTTTTTGAACATATATCACATATGCTGTAGAAAAGTAAAAATATAAATTTTACAGGAGAGCGAAAACAAATGACGATTGATGAAACAAGCGGTCCCGTCGAAAAAAACACTAACGACATCTCGCGGAGATAGAGTGATATAACTTAAATATGATTTTCGTGAGGTATGGTTAATTACAATCACTTACTTAGGGATTAAAACAAAAATTTATAAAATAGTCAATTTTGACTTACGACCCTTTTCTATGGGATGTGCAGATTATGTAAACGTAAACTTTTAAATGCAAAGATAAAGCGTGGTGTTCTCTCTTTCTAATACTGTTTATATCGTTATTATATTATATGTCTGACCATAATAGGACGAGTTTTATAGAGACACGTCAGTTGGTGATAGATATAGCACAAAGTTACTCGACGACTTTTGAAGTTTCGTGACAAATGCAGCACCACGTGGCCCAAGAGGTTAAAGGTATAATTTATTTACTGACAGCAATTGGGAAAGATTTTCGTTTTACCGGTATTTCAATAGAAAATGCTTCGAGGAACCAAGGTCCTTAATCCTATCAGCCTCTTACATAATGGGGGAACACACGTCGAAGCATGTGAACGAGTCGCTTCTTCGACTCGATGTCATGTTCAGCAGCTCGGCTGTGGAATGATTTGCCATCGTCTGTGTTTCCCCTCTCCTACAACATGGATTTCTTCAAGATCCAGGTTTATTCCGCTATTTCCTCAAAAAGATCCTCCATACAGGATCTCCAAAGATGACACAGGCCCGGAGTGAAAAAATTCCCTGCGCGGAGTTCATAAAATAAAATAAGAAATATTTTTTTTTGTTTTCATTATCACACATTCGTTATCATTAACACAGGAGGCCCTAAGAAAAAAAATACCCTATGGCCTATGTCATCTTTGGGGACGCTGTATGGAGGATTTTTTAGGGAGAGAAAAGTTCTGAGATGGAAAAGGTACCAAGGGTGGATAGGAATCTGGGGGTCAATGTGCTCAGAATTGAATATGAATCCATCCTTCCTTCTGCAGTGCAAGACGATAAGTCGAGAGAGTCCGGTAGGAGAAGTTAAAAATTCTCCCTCAACCAGTCTCTCCTGATACCGGATCATAAACTCGGGCACCCATACTAATTCACCAAACGACATCAAACGGGGTGACCAATGACAGGGATGTTGGTTATCCAATAAATGGTTCTCTGGGCGGCGGTATCCATACCCGCCTCCCAAATTGAGATAAGGTAACAATTATAGGTTATAAGTCAAAAGTAAAACTACGTCATTTTACTATATTATATTATGAACTAAAAGTATTTTACAGTGAATCATTTGTGATTCCTATTTTAATATTTTTTATTTTACACATTTTTTTAAAATACGCGAATCACACTCGGGGTGTCATCGTCATCGCTCTCACGCCTAAATCCGTCTTCTTCGGTCTCAGAATCGTCTTCCACGTCGAATATCACATAATTCTCATCATTCTCCACTTCTTCGAGGAGTTCCACCAGCTGGGAGATGGTTCCGAAGCCGAAAACCAGCACCACGTTGTGGATCTTATAACTATGTCTCGAAACACGAGTGACTATGTCCAACATCAATTCGATAACCCACATCCTCGCACGATGGTTGTTGAATTAATTATGTCCCCATCGTCGAGTTCTTCAAAGTCACAAATATTTGGTCAGCTAAAGGCTCGAAATATTTAGAAATGTAATAATCTGGAATCAACAACAACAAAAAATAGTTATAAGAAGGCTATAATAACATACCTCAATCACAATAATCGTTGTTAGGCATGATACTATTCTTCTGCGTGGCTTCTATGTAATATTTTACTACAGATTCTAAACTACTAACCTTAGATATCTTAACTATCAGAGAGAAGAGTGTTACAATTTGGGAGGCGGGAATGGGTACCGCTGCCCCGGGAACCTTTATTGGATAACCAACACCTCTGCCATAGGTCACGTTTCTACGTTTGGTGATTTGGCAGGGGTGCCCGGGTTAATGGGATGAGGTTTGTCTAGGTCTGATGACCAGGACACACTGAACCCCAGATTCCTACCCACCCCTTGAACCCTTTTCTTTCCCAGAACTCTCCTCTCCTTCCTTTCCCTTTAAAAAATCCTTCAAACAGCATCCCCAAAGATGACATAGGCCCTCAGGGAAATTATTTTCTCCAGGGCCTCCTGGAGCTCATATAAAAAAAGCTAATAAACGTATTATTATATTCTAAATTGTTTTTTTTTTTTTATCCAAAATTATCATTAAATATAAGCAAGAATAAATTTCAAGGTAATAATAATCCTATTTTAATTTCTCTATTTACAAGCCAATCAATTCCTAGAATTCAACGATTTGCAAATAAAAATGCGAATGTAGATATGAATAGATATACTTGACGTTGACAACTTTGCTCGATTCTACTTGCTAATAAGTCAACTTCCTTACATATTTTTATTCTGTTTAAATTAAATGTTCTCTGTTATTATAACATTCTATACCTTAAGAGCACCTACTCTTATATTTTTATTCTGTTTAAATTAAATGTTCTCTGTTATTATAGCATTCTATACCTTAAGAGCACCTACTCTTATATTTTTATTATGTTTAAATTAAGTGCCCGCAACCCGGATTTGTACCGATTTATTACATATTTCCCAAAAACACGGTAAGTTTTAAAGCTCTTAAAAATATATGTTATTCTTGAAGATAATATCTAGACTTTGCCCGCGCCGAAACGCAAATTATATAAAATTCCCTTGATAGAAAAAAATCGCAAAGTATGCTCCAAAAATTATTATTAACACGTTTGTTTCGGTTATTTTACAATTTATATGTATGAAAAAATTCACAGTGTTTCTTTAAATTCTGTTTAAGATAATGCCCGCGAGATTTATGTTCTATTTTAAACGAGTCGTGTTTTATTAAACATTTTCGCAATTTTCGCATCGATTTTGTCGCTGTAAATGTTAGCGCTCTCCTCTAACATTCGTAATTTCGTATCTCTCCATCTTCTTCTTTTCGGGCCCGGTTGCAGAGCCTTAAATGTTCTCTGTTATTATAACATTCTATACGTTAAGATCACCTACTCATATATTTTTTGTTGTTGTAACTTGTAACACATATTAAATAATAATTGTGTCCTATAATTAAAAACTGACTTTTATCACACAGACATCATACTTTGTTTTATGTGCGGTCTTATATTAACCTAGTATATTACTTGACTATTAAATGAGTACACATTTCTTTTCAATTGTAGGTATCTCTTTGTGGGTACTTCCAATAACAACTGTATCACTTAAGCGATATTATTTTTATGTACTCATACATTCTCTGTTTGTTCTTAAGGCGATCCAATAGTACAGGAAAAAATCGAAATCGTAATTCACGCCGCTTTATGGGAGGAGTTTAAAAATACTTGATAAAAAAGCTTTTGGAAAGGTTGATAAAGGTAATTGAGAAATTTTTTTACAGGTTGATTTCGTAAAGGCCTGTAAAAACATTAATACCTTTTTAAAGCATTGTTTATCGTAATAAAACGGAATTTTAAAATTAATTTCAGGAATTTTAAAATTAATTTCCGCGGCGCGGAACCTAACGTCTGTTCCCCGCTCCGTCCGGGGGAGAATGACAGAAAATACATGTGGCTAGTTAGTAGTTTTTCGGTAGACGGTATAAGGTTCACTTTGAAATTCCAAATTCGTCGACTGCCGTATTGTCGCCGTGATGTCAAAAATGCGTTTTGTATTTTATTTTGTGAGGTTCGGACGTAAATTAAATTTTTTTTGCGATTATGATAAAAGAAACTGAATTTGCGACATTAAACAATAAAACCATATCCGAAAAGAGGTTTATAAATAGGAGAGTTTGGACTTGGAAAGTGTTTTTTATAGACCTTATACTTTATTTTTTTCTAGGCTTATTAAAATGACCGATATTTTTAAGGCCAAGATATGTTCTACACAGTATTTAATTGAAGCATCTATAATACTTCTAAGCGATCAAATTTTCAAAACAAAAACTAATGATTTTGCATTATTTAGTATGGCTTCATCTTAACATAACACTGATACCTTCCTGCGTACCACTAAGTACTTATAATCACATGTATTACTTTTATGTAAAACCACATTTTAGGCGTCTAAATAAATAAATAAAAATAGATTTTTTTACCAAGCATAATATTTAATATTGTCAGATTAAAACGAATTCTTTTGGCCTTTTCACATGTTCCTTTAATTATTCATAGAGGGACACACAAAATATGAGCGATAACTGTAAGCCGGTAGCCGTTAGTCCTAAAAATAAACAATAGAGAGATGAATGCCCCACTGGAACACTGAACAGTGAACAGTGGAGTGTCTCAGGAAACAGTGACCCCAGGGCTATGGCCGTTCAAACCGACACAAATCTATTATGGTTTCCCTGGTCAAATATTTTTGAAGACACCTTTTGTGAATGAATTAATTTATTATGTTTTATCATGACACCCTTTAAGAATGCTTCCATCCCTTTCACACTTGCACGGTGTGTGACGGTGAGAAGAGAACGAGAAGCAGTAAAGATGGACGAAGGTGCCGTATCGTCTCCGCATGCGCGACACGATTATACAGAAATCACTTCTTTTATCATTGAAATTTGTCGAATTTATTCCGACTTGTGTATGCATGTTTTGACGCCTCTGGAAACAAAACAACGAAGAGTTCGGGTTCACCCTCTTTGTTGGAGCCAAGGCATCGTTTGTCATCCGATAATGTTCCGTGAAACTAGCCCGCGGCGAGTCCATTCAGGTGACAAAGCGCGCTGTTTGCCCGAAAAATGTTTTATATCCCATTTTATCATTGTCAGTGTGACTTTTATCAGAACGTGATATCTGTGTTATGCCATTCGTCGCATTCCGGCTCTCGGGGAAAACTCGATCATCGGCTTTAATGTTTTCGTGAGTCGTGAGAAACGAGTTATTGTTTCGCGCTATCATTATTTGCAAAACACATTTAAGTGTACCCTTACCAAAGAGATTCATTAACATCGCAAATTAGTTAATTAAAATCTAAACCAATCTAAGTTATATAAAATGGTTATGAATTTCAATTAAAAATAACAAAAGCTTTTTGAACAGGAATCCATTTAAACGAACCATTCACTTAAAACTACTTCAAAGACATACAAAAGCGTTCCCACTTGATACAAACAACATAATATGCATTCTTAAATGCCTATTAAACCGCGATTAATTTCGAATTATTTATAAACTACTTGAATAGATAAATCCTAACATAAAGCTACACGATTGATAAAGAGATTGTTTCGCTGTAGAACACAGAGATATAACCAAATATGTCGGTATGCGCTAGCTCCGGAAATGGGTCCGTATTGGTTCCTCGAACAGATGCACGTGGGACCGTGCTGAATCCGAGAGCCGCGAAATGGATGCATCGATAGAGGAGATGTGGCCGGGGCTGACAGCCTCCGGGGCTGCTAATCTATCAGAGGCTCCGGGGAGATAACGCCGAGTACGGAGCGCTGAGCCACCCCCAATAATTTCATCCGCCCAGACACAATATACGTACTAGTAGCAGGTACTATCACTATTGATATTGACAGTCGTTACTTAGTTACGAGATATTATCCAAACTCGGTAGATGCTGAAATTATTAAATAAATAAAAAGAAAATACTTTGTTTTACGTCACTTTAATGTTATTTTTTCCGTCTAGCGGTTTCGGTACCTCCGCACCTTCAACAGGACTGAATATAAAAATACTGACAGATACAGGGTAATACACATATATACATACAAATTATGAAAGAAAGAGACAGTAAATTAGAGTGGGACAGTGCGGAAATATTTATGCAAGAAAGAGACAGTAAATTAGAGTGGGACAGTGCGTCAGTTGTGGGAGGGAAGTGGGGGAGGAGCGAGTGGGATAACGGGAAACATACTTATAATAGGGCTGAATGTTAAATTTAGTTGATTATTAATGATTTCAGCCTTTCTATTAACTGATTTTTTTTTATTTCCAATGCCTCTAAATTATTTAATCTTAAGCTTATCCCATTTTTGTGAAGGACTTTAATACCCGTATCCCGGTTAAATGTGTGATCTTAATTAATTAAGTGCTCTGCGAATTCTGAAAACCCTGAACTGGTTAGGCTGAAATTATTATTCAAGTGAGCATTCAAGTCACACTCAGGCCCAAAATTATAAAAGGTAAGTGCAAATATTATATTTATTTTATGTTAATCAACTGTACACATAACTCTTATGGATTTAAAAAAACATTATTGTGCCTGATTTATGGCCAGATCTGCTAGGTACCTACCTATCATCAATCCAAGATTTTTTATGTAGAAATAGGAAACTTGTAATTTGTATACCTACACCATCAAGTAGATGTAAAAATGTTATATTATTTATGTGTTGAACTCTTACTTGAAAGCTTACTCGTTAGTACGGAATATTTTTTATTCCAACCGTTAGATTTAGCTTTATTATTACGAAAGGTGAGTATTTATGTCGGGGGAGACAAAAAAACTTGCAAAAAATATGCGTTTAACATTTTAATTTTGTTCAAATTAATTCACCTACGTGTTATACGCCATTATTACATTTATCGTTTTTATTTAACATTTCATAGACAATCAATCAATGTTGCCAATCATAAAAAAATATTATTATCATATAAAACAATAATTTATTTACGCTATGAAGTGAATGCATTGTTGACTAGTTTGTAGGTACCTTTATTTATAACAGAAGAACATGGAAAGAAAGGTATTAGAATAATTGCACATACCCGTTAGACAAACCCTGCTTTGCCAAACAAACCATTCAAAACCTGGGATGTATATCTAATTGATGATGACATGCAGCTTTTACAGCTTATTTCGAAGTAGGAACTTATTTGGTTTTATTTTGACGAGAATTTATTTAATAAGATTGGTACCTACTTCCGACAAATGTCATATTTGATTGTCTATTGGTTAAAAATGGAATATTCCGTATTATCCGTGCATATCCGTGTTTCGAACTTCGACAACACGAACATCCCGTATTATCCGTGAGGTTAACTATATGCATATTTACCAAAATGGTAAATATGCAGTTAGTCTACCTCACGGATAATACGGAACGTTCGTGTTGTCGAAGTTTGATGCACGGATAATACGGAATGTTTCTCTTTTAACTAATAGACAATCAAATATGACATTTGTCGGAAGTACCAATCTTATAAAATAAATTCTCTAAAATAAACTCGCTTTTCATCATAATTTTAAGAAACATCCCAGGTTTTGAATGGTTTGTTTGGCTACGCAGGGTTTGTCTAGCGGGTTTGTGTACATTTCTTTCCATGTTCTACTGTTATAAATACAGGTACAAATTTGTCAATGATGCATTCACTTTGTTTTACGCAAAAATATTTTTTCTATGATTGGCAGCATTGTCTATGAAATGTTAAAATTAGCTAGAAAAATTTCATAATTACCCGTCTCATCTATCACATGAAGTCGGCTACAATCGTATCAACCTTCGTTAATAGCAAGTCTGAGATACCAACATAATAGTAACAAAATGGCGTAGTTTAAGTTCACGAAGTATCATTTTAATCATTCTTTAAACGGCTGTATCTCCCTCAATTTTGCCAAGCGCACCTTAATTTCTTTTTTATTCAACTTTTCCACACTTTTCTCATCTAGAAAGTGCATTTTTATTAAAATCTCCCACATTGGCGGGATCTGCATTCCTCCCAAAAAGTATTCCGTATTAACGAGTAAGCGGTTTAATGCATAAATAATAAAATTAATCATAAAAATGTCATAAATAGATACCTAAATATTGAGATATAAACTTTAATCATTAAAACTTACCAAATATCATCGATTGTAAATAAATATACAGAACAACAATAACGAGACTTGGTCCCCTCATTTTGAGAAGCCAAAGGATTTCAGAGCAAGACGATCGAATAACTTATCCGCTTTTTAAATCTATTATTTCATTTTCATGTTTACCAAAATTTGGAAACGATTACGTCAAAAATTTTGACCGAAGAAAACAAAAGTTTTGAAAATGGATCTCAACAATCTGCATTAAATTTTAAAGTGCCTACGCTAATATAAAAAAAAAAACGAAAATGTGGTTTTCCATGACTAATATTTGTTTCAATTTTTAGGTATTCTTTTTGAATTTTTTTGATGTTATATTTCTTCTGCAAACGTGGAATTATTTTCAGCGTTTGTGTAGAAACGAGCAAGCGGAGTAAATCTTTCAGCGGTATGAAAGATTATTATTTCTAAAATGAGTTGAGTTGTGAGGCGAGCTGTCCGCGACAGTGATTAGCACCGCCGCGGTGGGGAGGTCGCGTCGCTGGACCCATTCATCACGCATCATGCCCTCGCCACCCTGCTCCTCTCGCCTCCACTCTGATCTCCTCAACACCCTGCCACGACACACCTCTTCATTTTTCTGCACTCCTCGTCAGTCTCCTGTTTTTGTTTGCCATGCACCATTTATTTTCACACTTTGGCTGATTACTCAACGTCGCGTTGTTTTCTTATTATGAATATTGTGTTAATTATTGAAAATATTCAATTAAAATCCAGTGTAATATTATTATCAGTTGAATGATTATGAGTTGAACCCGTTCACCACATCTCGCCACTCTGCTCTTCTTGCCTCTCTCTAAGCTCTCTAAACTCTCAACATTCTGCCATGACACACCTCTTTATTTTTCTGCGTGCCTCGTTGGTTTAAGATCCTAATATTCTCTTTTCTCACCACTGTGCATTGTCACTGTTATTGTTTGCCCTGGTTGAGTAATTTTTACCGAGTAAAATTTTGGGCCCGCTTTATTCTTAATTACAAATTAAAATTTATTTTGCCTCATTGTACTCTTAAACTCATATATTTTTCTATGGTAGAATCCATCTTTAGATATGGTATTCGAACTTGGGGACATGCAAGCACTACTTACATTAAATATATTGAAAATTTACAAACTGCCATAATAAAAAAAATTGTCACAACAAATATTTACAAACAGAGACATAACTTAAAACTACTGTATGGCTCAGAGAGCTTACTTACAATAAAAGGTCTCCACTGGTTCACTACTATTATGGATAATATGGGGGAAAGCCCTTACAAACACCTACTTGTACACAAACATACCACAAGATTTAGAGAAGGAAAGGGCCTAAAAACTCCTCGAATATTAAATAAATATGGAAGCCGTACTCTTGAATATCTAATACCAGTGATTTTCAATAAAATCAATAAAAACATAAAATTTGAAAAAAAAAATGAGAGACTATGTCCTGAAATGATAAAACTATGGTTAATGAGCGAAAACTCCATGTATCTTTGAATATCTTAATATAGCTGCCTACATATCTTGTTATTAGGCAGGTATATTGAAATATCTTATATATTTATGGTTGTAAGATAAATTATCTAATATTATGTGATCCATTCTAATGTTTCCTTAAAACTATAAAAGTATTAACAAATATTTTCTTAAATATTATATTAAGAATGTTTAAATTGTTAGAACCTGCAGACAAGCTGCCATATGACAGCTTTGTGGGTCTACTCAAATTTTTTGTACAAAATGTATTCTGGAATTAAATAAAAAAAAAATAAAAATAAAAAAACATGAATGTGTAATCTACCTATATAAGCCAAAGTTGTAAGTATCGCCGACGATCCAATGAAGTAACTGGAATTATGTTTATTTAAAGCAAACAGGGACATAACTGTATTTAAAAGATCGTTAGACAATGATACGCTAACAATGATTGTGACAAAAACTAAATATATTATTTTTATTTTTAACTTTTATGAGTAACCTCTCAAATTGTAAAATTTAATTAAATGAAGACAATATTAGTGAAACTCAATCGAAAATGTGGAAACAGAAAAATCAGAAAGAGATATTTGCACCTCTGGGACTCGAACCCAGGAGTGGTAGTGGTAGCAGCTCTAGCGCATTTGCCCGGAAAGCGAAAGGTCCTGGGTTCGAATCCCAGAGGTGAAAATATCTTTTTCTAATTTTTCTGTTTCCAGATTTTTTATTGAGTTTCGCTAATATTGTCGTCATTTAATTAAAAACTAAATACATTGAATTTAGCATAAATCCTTCTTTAAGTATCCCAGAAAATCAAATTAAAATATGAATAAATAAATATATGCAATTGCCCGAACTTAGAACGGGTGACTAAAATCAAATTCTGAGGTATTAATTTTGACAGCAATTTGACGTGGAAAGAACATTTTATCACTACAGCAAATAAACTTAAAAAATCAGTATACTTCCATAGACATAGTGACTCGCCACTTTCTTAACATGAATCGACTCAAAATAATTTACTATGAAGTATGCAGTACGTCAATCTTTAGTCGAGTACGGTATTATGGCATGGGGAGGAGCTAACGCTGTCGTCATTGATCCGATTTTAAAGCTCAGAAACTAATTATAAAGATTATACTAAAACTTCCGATCATAAGCAGTTTGGATGCCAAACGTTGCACAGGATTCCAAATGCAACAACGCAAAAAAATGTTTTTAGATCTTTCAATTGGTCGCTATGACTCCTCGGTGAGCATCGAGATATGATCGCACGGAGCCATAAATTCGTACATTAATTTATATATTGTGTTGTAAACATAATGGAAAAGCATTTCTCGCGAAGAAATAGTTAAAGTCCGTAGTAGTGTTTGCGGCGAGCGCCGTGTGTGGCCGCCGCCCCCGGTCATATATCTCGCTAAATTGTTTACGTCCTTGTGTTTCCTCGGGCCATGGATAAACATATTAGCGTCACCGGCACCGGCCGCAGTGCGAGTGCGGGTCCGGGGCGGGCCATCAGCGCGCGGGTAATTATCTCCCGACCGCTCTCGTCACGGACACTTCACGTCAGCCGCGACAGGCCCTGATAAGTGCGATCCGTCATCTTTCGATGGCAGTTGACGTGATATTTGGTGTGGTGATATTAGTTTTCTCTAATTAGATGAATTCTTGGAGATGCAACTATTTCAGCCAACTTCGTGGTAGGGCTATGACTGCAGGGCCAAATTGGTCCAATGATCATATGAGTTAATATTATCATATTCAACAACTACTATGTGTATCGAAGATTATAGCAGGCCTAAAAGTTGGTAAGAAGGGAAAAGGAAACTCCAGTGAAAAATATTATGGCTTAAAAAATATTTTTCACATGGAATAACAAACTTTGATTCTGAATACATAATTTTAAGTACATAGAATTTATAAATCGCCATTTAAAAACGAATAAAACACAATGTTTGGTTGGTTCATACAACTGAATCTGTTGATGATGATACCGTCACGGAACGGTAACCGACGAGTTAATCGAAAATCAATTCATCGAAAGCAAATTCATCGAAAACGAGTTCATCGAAAATCAATTTATCGAAAGCAAATTCATCGAAAACGAGTTCATCGAAAATCAATTCACCGAAAATCAATTCATCGAATGATCAATCCATCGAATTGCCAATTCATCGAAAAAAAATTTTTTGTAGATATTAGAGCTGTCAAAATTAAATACCCAAAAAGGTCTGTTTAACTGACTTAAACGTGTTTAGCAACTGTCAGTTTCGTAGTGACAATGTAAAATTTATAGGTTATCTCTTCGATTTCCGATTGTCTGATACTGCAAAAAAGGGATATCTAAGGAACGGTGACCAGACAACTTAATGAAACAAACTCATAAAGAACTCAGAAAGGTCATTAAGAGTGATGATAAAAAAATATTTAAAAATTGGTTAAATAGGTTAAGTTAGGTTAGGTTAAGTTAGTTAGGTTAGGTTAGTTAGGTTAGGTTAGTTAGGTTAGGTTAGGTTAGGTTAGGTTAGTTTAGTTTAGGTTGACCAATGCTTTTTTTAACTTCTCGGTCCGCTCGGCATTTCTCTCAAATATCAACAAAATATTGATCATTCGATGAATTGGTTTTCGATGAATTGATTTTCGATGAATTGGTTTTCGATGAACTCGTTTTCGATGAATTTGCTTTCGATGAATTGATTTTCGATGAATTGATTTTCGATGAATTCGTTTTCGATGAACTCGTCGTCAACCCACGGAACTCAGTCCACAAGTCTACATTTCATTGTGTTTTTTTATGGATATGGAGTCAATGAAACTCAGGTTTTGTTGTGTTTGAAAGATTTCATCGTTATTGTTTCAGTTGTTGACGGAATTGAAATATGATTTAGGCGTTGGAGGACATTCAAATAATCTTTCTATAGTTATTGAAGTGATGATTATTTTATTCTTTAATTATGACGCTGACTTTATAAGTGCGGAATTCCGTAATAAAAGCTTCTAAGTAAGAACGGTGACCGGACAACTCAGAATCATGCAACTTCAACGCCTCCTTTGAAAAGTCATTAAAAGTTATGAAAAAATATATTTGTTAGGTTATGGACTATTTTGCTATAGGCTATATGCAAGGTGAGTTTTAAATTGTTTGAGGTTATGATCATGTCATATTTGACACTTTCCGTATAGGTATTCGAATTTGTTTTAACTGTAAACGCACTGTGGTACCGAACTCTAGTTCCCCAGCATTATGTCTGGTTCCACCAGCAATTTCACACAATAGAAGAAGATAAAAAATAGATATTAATGTTAATTATGGTACACTTACCAACTGGTTCTGATACGCCGTGACCGCCGTGAAGATGGACTCAGGGAAGATGAAAGTCTTGAAGTCCTCCTGCTCGAGGTCTGTGATGGGTGAGTTTCCCGACCCCTCTCGCCTCCTCACCAGGTGGATGCGGGGCTGGTACTTGTGCATGGAGTTCAGCACCAACTAGAATTCAACAATCATAACGTCAATACTCCATCAGATGTACTCAACTGGTCTGCTTATCTTTTCTTCCCTCCTACAGCATAAGATCCAAGTGGTCAAGTGCAGAGATCTCGTTAACTCTACAATACCTATCTTAAGATTGATAGGCGTAACATAGATAGGCCTATTATTCATTTATGTATTTATTTGTTTCTTTACATGGTACCTAGGTCTAATGTTTACAAATTAGTTTGTAACCTCACTATGCCGAGCACTGTTTCACTATTGACAGCCGAACCGATATTGACTGGGGATAAATAATAAATCTATATCCGGCTAGCAACACTGGAGGTATTTTCTATGAATTCACAAATTCAAACGCCAAATTGACAATGCTGAATTGAAATACTAACCTCAAAGAGAATTGGCAGTCTGCATTTACTTATTGACACTAAATGAGAGTTAATTAGTTAATGAGGTATTTAGATATATTTCAACCACTTTCGCTTCTCAAAGATCTCGTCTTAGATGCATTATTTAAGTCTATGTATACGACGTCTTTCAATTCCAAGAACTTTTTTTAGTTCAATCCGTTCATTAAATAGGCTAGTAATTTTGCATAATGAAAGACATTATTTAAAAAAAGTGTGTATGTTGACAGTTAACCGAACTTATCTGATACTTTGGCCGCAAAATTATCAGTCCTTATAACTGACAGTAGATGACGGATTTAGTCAATATCGTATTGATATAGAGTTTTATCAATCGTCCATGCTTAACTTCTAGGTTTACTCCTTTCTTTCCTCACAGAACCTTCGTACAGCATCCTTACAGACTGCATTGTTGCAGGTAAACCATAAGGTATCTTATAAGTATTTGATTCTTAAAAGTAATTTCGATACTTCTTGATGATACTTTCTCTCGAAGAACACAATAATTGATGTTTGTATACTATCACCTGAAAAACTATATCAGGGAGGAACGAAGAGAAAGTACAACGTAATATGTTTAATAGAATTAAAACATTTTCGACAGAGATGCTTTTTACAAAGAATCTAAACTTTTCAGTCTCCGTAAACTATTTATACTGCAAACTATGAAATATATCTTTAAAAACATAAACAAATTCGAAAAAAATGTAAACAGAACCAACATTAGAAATAATAATGTATTCTATACCCCCCAAACACATACAAAACAAATGCAAACTCACAGCAGCTTTATTGGACCTCGTACCTTCAATAGTTTACCAAAAAATATTCAAGTTGCAACTAAATTTCCACATTACATAAAAGAGTTAAAACTATGGCTAAACCATACAGATGTAAAAACTCTATTTATTTAGTTTTATATCACTTTCTCACAAACTTTACACCTATTATTACAATGTATATCATTTATTACACTAAACACGTATTTAACCGTACATTATTGTATACACTTTTTGTTCAAACTGTTAAAACAAATTTTGTTTTTGCTTTATATACCACTGTTTGTTTTTTTCTAGTTACTAAATAAAACTTATTTTAACTATATTACCCACGCACGGGCTGCGCCTTAGTGGGTTCCCACACTATTGTTATGATTTTCAAAATATGTAAATATAAATTGTAAAATATGGGAAAAATGAAGGAATTTAAAAAAAAATACCATTTACCTTCTCACCTTGGAACGGCGAATAATAATACCATAGTATTTAAAAAAAATTAAAGTTATTAACCAAGGCACAGCTTTGAACACTTTGAAGGAATACTTCAGATCTTTGATTTTGCAAAGGCACCGCCAGGAAACTGTATAACGCATATACGGAATTTTAATAGTCAATTGTACTTCGCGAAGTGGAGGCAATAAACGCCGAAGTGCTCCGTGCATATTTTAACATGTTTTACTGTTTGTAATATGCGGTAAGTCACCCTTTTAATCAGCGAAGTTATTCTATTACTTACAGTGTTCATTGAAATGCCACGTAAACCTGAGTAATACTCTATTGGATGGACATTATAATATACATAGAGCTATGAATGATTTATGGCAGTAGGCATTAACAAATAGAAAAATGGATCCCTTGTCCAAAACACAATGCGATTGTAAAATAAAGCAAAGAATATTCTTAAATATAAAAATGAATAGCTGAATGTGTTGCTAAGCGCAAATCTCGAGAGCAGCTGAACCGATTTCGCTAATTCTTTTTTTAGAATATTCCTTGAAGTACGAGGATGGTTCTTATGGAGAGAAAAATTAAGAAAATTGCGCAGAAAATTGGATAATTTCAGAAAACATCGCACGTTTGACAGTTCGCGTGTTTGAGAATGACATTTTGCAAAACAATGATTCTATTTTTAAAATCTTTAAGTTGATAAATTTATTTAAAGTATGGTAGGTACTCCCCCAGTAGTTTGAATCGAATCAAGAATTTTAGATATTTTAAATAGGTACCTATGTTAGGTACCAAATTTAATATACATGAAAAATGGAAATTTGAATAAAAATCGTAAAAGGTGGCACGCGGGCTGTTTAAAAACTGAATGTACTGGGATTGAATATATGGAAAGCGGGAGGGAGGGAGAGATGGTGGTGGGGGGAGGGGGAGGGAGGTCGCTGAGAGGGGGGGAGGGGGGGAGGTGGAGGAGGCGGAGTGGGAACCCCCCTTACACCATGCGAGCGAAGCCGCGGGAAAAAGCTAGTTACTAATATTTCAATTACAGTTGCAATGTGGTCTGTAATAATGTGTAATTCAAATTATAATACATCGTAGCTAGTTGATACCTACATCAATATAATGTTGGACCAAAAATGTTGTCATCATGTAACATTTCAATAGAATTTCGACAATTCAAAAGGATCATTGTGGTAAATGGAAAATGGGTGTGGGTTATACATTATGCTTCAGTATTTGATTTTGTATTGGAGCGTTGGTTTTGTGTTGTGGTAAAAAATCTCTCTTGATGAAGGAGTACGTTAATAATGTTGGCGAAAAAATGATTTAGTCAAAGACTAAGAGTGACAAATTTGATAATTTTTGTGGCTTGCCATCTGGGAGGAAACGAAAAGGCAACGTCGTGCGTCTGAACTACGATAGAATGGCTATAAAATGAAGGATCGAACTAGTGTTAACCCCTTAGGCCTCTGGCGTATTTACCGTAATTTTTCTTAAAGAATCTGTCTGAAGGTTTGATACTTACAGCCTTACTAAAAAAAAAACTTTTCACGGCCAATAACCTGAGTTATTGCAATAACATTAATAAACCCCGTGTACACTAAAATACGTTTTATTACCAATAACCTGTCTTACGCGGTCACGCTGTTAAAATGCATTGAAGATCTGACAACGTTGTATACGGTTTTAATTTATTAGGAAAAAATGTTGTTTTAATTCTTCTCCGCAAGGGGCATTATTGGCGCGCCTGTGCATTAGTTCTCAACGGCCCGCTATGAAAAAATAGCTTGGTGTGTTTCTAGCGGGATGTCGAAAATTTTTGTTAGTACCTAAATGTTGTGATTTTACTTAATTATTTCTATTGTAGTGACGAATTTACTCTTCTATTCACATAATTGATATATTTACCATGTTATTTGTGTAGTTTACATCAGTTTATTTATTTATTTATTTATTGTTTTGGAACATTTACAGAGTATTAACAGAAAAAAGTCATTGGATTAGCATTGTAAAAAGCGTACATGTTAATAGTCCACTTAAAAATGTTCACAGAATGCACAGTTTAATAGTTGTTAACAGAAATTAGGAATATCAAAATATAAACGGAGGTATAAAAAGAGATAACAAAAATAGTGATGATACAATATAGAAATGACAAAGATAAAAAAAGATCGATATACGATGTAAAAAAAAACAGAAAAACAAAAAAAGTAAAGTACAAATAGAGTGAAGAACAGCCATTCACATTCAAGTTCAAGATAAGTATTAAGATAAGTATTTTCAATTCTCAATTACATGTTAGGTTAGTCTATTGTTAATTTGCTTTTTAAAGTAAGCGAGACTATTTGCATAGATGTCTATATGGTTACATTCAATGGAATTATACAGTCGACACATCCGAGACAGTGGATTGAAGTATGCAATATTGTTTTTAAATAATTCAAGATGAAATATATTCTGATTCCTTAAATTACGTCTATTGGAGACCTTAAAAAGAATATTGCTCAGGCAGTGAGTTGTTTCAAGCTTATCATGAATGATTTTGTATAGACTCATTAAGTCAGCAACTTTTCTTCTTTTTTCCAGAGTTGTAAACTTAAAATATTGGAGTCGTTCCTCGTAAGATTGGAGTAAGGCATTTAGTCCAAGTTTAAATGATAACAATCTCAGAAATTTTTTTTGCACAGATTCAATAGTTTTTGAATATTTTAAGTAGTGTGGATTCCAGATAACACTACCATATTCTAATTTGCTTCTGACCAATGAGTTGTATAGGGTTATAATGGATTGGGGTTTTTTAAATGGTTTAGATATTCTATGTATAAACCCCATCATTTTCAAGGATTTAGTCGTGATATCACTGACGTGTACATCAAATTTAAAATTTGAATCAAGAATGATTCCTAAATCTCTGATGGTTGTAACTGCATTTAATCGAGCATTATTTATGGAATATGCATAATCTTTTTGCATTCTGTTACGGCTGAAAGTCATAATGTAACATTTTTCAATATTCAAAAACATATCATTCTGAATACACCAGTTATGTAGTGTGAAAAGGTCTTCTTGAAGCATAACTTGGTCAGAATCATTGGAAATTTTACGGTAAATCTTTAAATCATCGGCAAATAAAACAAAATCACAGCGTAACATGGGGCCTAGGTCATTAATGAAAATTAAGAAAAGCAGAGGGCCAAGATTGGACCCTTGGGGTACACCAGAGGTTACAATTACGGGAGGTGACTCATACCCATTTATAAGAACGAGCTGTGTTCTGTTTTCCAAATAGGATTTAAGCCACCTAAATAGATCACCGTGAATACCTATACGACCAAGCTTCTGTAGTAAAATAAAATGATTTACTTTATCAAAAGCCTTTTGAAAATCTGTGTAAATAGCATCTACCTGAGTTCTTTCATTAAACGCATTGCAAATATAATCACAGAAATCGAGAAGATTGGAATTTGTGGATCTGTTAGGAACAAATCCATGTTGATTGATGCATAATTGTGGTTTAAAGTGTGCGAATATGGAACTATAGATTATAGATTCAAAGGCTTTTGCAAAACATGATAATATACTAATTGGTCGATAATTTTTCACAGAAGATTGATCGCCAGATTTATGTATTGGGACAATATGTGCATTTTTCCACAAATCTGGGAAAGTTCCCGTAGATAATGATTCGTTAAATATAATGAAAAGTGGCTTAATCAACGCGCTTGAGCAACATCTTACAAACAAAGGAGGTATTTTATCTGGTCCTGGGCCTTTATGTATATCAATGCTTTCTAAACAAGATTTGATAGTTCCCATGTTTACGTTAAGTTTACTAAGATTAAATTGGTTGAATTGAGGAACATTCAGTCCGGAAGTATTTGATGTGGGATTCGACTGAGTATAAACCGATCCAAAATAATTAGAGAACATATTGGCAATCTGCTGTCCATTGTTTGCAATCATAGAATCCATATGCATTGTTTTTGGAATCGAATTTGAATTACGCAATGATTTAGAATAAGCCCAGAAAGCCTTAACATTATCTTTTATCCCACGCTCAACTAGATTGATGTAGGATATGTAGCATTCTTTTAGCATTTTTTTTATCTTTTTCTAAGAGTAGCAAACTCGGAATAGTCTATCGGGTTATTATATTTTTTAGCCCGAAGTCTTACTTTATTTTTCTCTTTGAGGAGCATTATTAGAGATTCGCTAAACCAATTGGGATAGTGATTTCTTACGTATGTTTTTTTTATTGGAGTGTGCTTGTCTATAATATCCCATAGTGTATTGTAGAATAACTGTACCTTATTATTGAGATGACAGTTGTTAAAAAGTGAGATCCAGTTTACATTTGTTAGATCATGACAACATCCTTCATAATTACCTTTTTTGAAGTTGTATTTTACGGGAGAGTGATTTTCTTGTAGGAATTGCATTTTTTCTAGACTTACATTTATTTCAAAACAGGGATGATGGTGATCAATTTTTGATAAGTTAGCTGTCGTTGAAATATTAATATTGGTTTTATCGGAAAGAACAAGGTCAAGAATATTAAAATTTTTGTTAGGTAAATAATTAAATTGGTGAAGGTTGCACATTGAGGCCAAATTGACAAGGGAATGAGCTTTGTGACTAAAATAATTGGATGGAGCTAGTATTATGTTATTATATGTTATGTCAGGTGTCCATTTAATTTCAGGTATATTAAAATCACCAATGATTATAAATTGAGATTTGGAATTAATATGTTGCAAATAAATATCCTGAGTTTAATCAATTTATTGTACAAACGCCATACTTTCAAAGTTGAACTATCAGAATATTGTTTTATAGGTTACTTAAATGATAAAATTTACATTTTAAGATCTTTATTTTAAGAGAATTTCTTAAAAGTGATAATTTTTTTATAATATTAATATCTAATACATGTGTTCGTAAACGTATCAAAGAAATTAACGTCTTTAGAGATGCAAGGAATCTGTTTTAAATATCGGTATTATTTCTAAGTTATTTTTTTGGCAATAAAAAAAAATTTGAAATTTTTTATTATTTTTTTTGTATGCACGAGGAAAAAGTGGGGTGATAGTTTCCTTCCAAATTTATTACACAAAAAGGACTGTGTTTTTGAAATTTTGATTTTTTTTTAATTTCTCTACATTTTGGTCAAACATGTTTTGGTAAGAAATTTTTTTCCGAGTTTGAATCTTAAAATATGGCAGTTTTTGAAAACTAAAGTGTATTTCAAATACACGAATCTAAAAGGTAATTTTATCTTATTTTCATAAGTGGTATTTTTTTTACGACACCTTCAAAAATTAGAAATATATAGAACATTTAAAATATTTCGGAAAAATTCCAAATTTTGTTCAGACATCATTAATAAAACAGAGATAAACTACCCTCTCAGGCCGTGTAAACCATGTGTATTTTTTTCTATGAACAATTTTTTAATTAATAATGTTTTCACATCCGCGGCCGTTTGTCAATTGAATAAAATTTTCACTGGGTTTTTTAGTAAGGCTGTTAGTGTGTATTTCCGCTACTCAATAAAATTCAAATAAATTGATTATTTCTGAACGTTTCCAAAAAATTAAAAATGTTTTTGAAAGGATCATATAAGTAATGTAAAATAATTAATAAAAAAAATCACAAAGATTCATATTTTTTTCTCAAATTGCGGTCGAAAACTTTGATTTCAAAGAGGTGTACATCTCAATTCGTCTGTTGTTAACTGAATAAAAAAAGTCTGTTCTAGATTTGAATAAAAAAGCTTGATGTTTTCGCTTTATAATATCTTTTAGATCATATTACGACTCACCAAGGCAGTAATAAATTTAGTGAAAAGTGAGGTCTTTACCTGTCCATTTTTGTCCATCTCGTTGTTGGTGAGCTTGACCTTCTCGAAGGAGACGACCTGCTTGCGCAGCTGCTCGCCCGTGAATGGGGAGTCGGGGTGCGCGTAGAGGCGCGCGGGGGCGGGCGGGTCTGCCTTGCCTGCCACCAGCCACGAGGAGCGGTGGTAGGCGTAGCGGTAGCGCTTGCCGTCAACGGGCACGATGTCCAGCAGCACGACGTAGCGATGGCCCGCACCCACGCCCGTGAAGGACACTCGGAGGGTCGGGAACATCCGCCTACAGAATAAAATACGAACAATAGTTATAACAAATCATATCTTTTGATGCTTGACATTTTTAAATCAATCTCAACAGATTTCTAAATTGTGCTTAAAAATGTTGAAATGTAAGCAAGAGGTCTCAATATCGGATGCAAAACTGTTGCGTGGTGGAAATAAAGTGCTTTAGAATGATCAAAAAGGAGATATTTTACTAACCAAGAAATCTTAGTTGAATATTCCTTCTCGCCTTAGCCCGAGATTCAACACTGATTTCGAATTTTGTTTTTTTTTAACAAACAATTACTAGACTAGTCCTAAATAGGTACACATTTCTTATTTTTTAACAGCTAAACGGACATTCAAAATGATGCAAATGCGAGATGAGAATATTTGAACTGTCTCCAAAATTACGAACAGAAAAGCTGTGTAAATTTCCTGGCGCTACAGTTCAATTTGGGAGGCGGCGGTGCCCCGGAAACTATTTATTGGATAACCAACACTTTTGCCATAGGTCACCCTAAGTGGTTCACTATGTTTGGTGACATAGCAAGAGTGCCCGGCTTCATGGGTGAGGTTTATCCGGCGTGGCGGGCCAGATCGAGTTAAGGGAAGCCATTTGACTTCTCCAGCCCGACTCTCAACCCATCGCCTTGCACCGCAATTGGAGGGATGGATTCATAAGTCTGTAACTCCTGGATTCAGCATAATACCTACTGCATACCTATAAATCTGTTGAAAAAATGAAGCCGATAAATTCTAACCCACTTTTCAATAAACCCGACAATTTCAATAAACCCACTTTGTTGGTCAAACATTCGTCGTTCAGTATTCATGGTTGACACCTCCCACATTAACCGTCTCCTGCAGGTGCTCTCACCACCGGGTCTACGTACCACAGGTCAGCGGACGTGACCTGCTCTGCCACCCACCGATACCACCCAACGCCGCCTATTGCCACCAGACGCCACCCACTTCCACCTAATAACGCCTACCGGCTCCCGGCTGCCAGGTACCGGGTACCGGGTACTAGGGATAGATGGATGGTCGTAAGGAATTCTGTCAGCGATACGTCGGACATCAAATTTGAAATAGTTTATTTGTGGGTAGTTTGTGTTTAAAATGTCCAAGTTTCTACACATTTAAAAGAGACCGAATGTCAAGGTGTTAGCTTAATAAAGGGAGAGTCGGGTTGACATAAAAAATATCCTCTGTTTGCTAGTTATTACGTACTCGGATATATACACATATACTACGTAGAATTTTGTAATAAAGTTCTTGACAGAAAGTTGTATGGATTCCCTGAAAAGCCTTCAGATATGCTCGTACTCTAATTTGTACTATGGGTGTGTGTAATTTGTAATGCATAACGTATTGTTTGCCAACACCAAATAATGTATATACATACATACGCGTAATTACTCATATACTCAAATGACGAATGACACATAGAAGTAATATAGGTAGGTACACGCAATTTTGCACGAATAAAATACTTTCCCTAAATGCTTTTCAGTTTTCAAAATGCTTAATGGCATTCATATGAAACCTTTTCGAAACTTATTTTTAGGTACCTGTTTTCCTTTTATGAATCTATATCGATTAGTATAGATTCATAAAAGACAAACGGAGATGTTAGATAAACGGAGACTAGAGGCTTTTGAGATATGGTCCTATAGAAGACTATTAGGAATTTCTTGGAGAGACCACATTACAAATGAAGAGGTTCTCCAAAGAATCGAAGGGGGAAGGCACCTGCTCAGGACATTGTCTGAAAGGCGCGCAAGATGGATCGGCCATGACAAGAAGGCCTCTTGCATGCCATAATGGAGGGTATGACCGAGGGGACAAACGCTAGGAGACGTCCACGCCGAGAGTACCTGGAGGACCTGCTGGTGGACGTGCGCTGCTCATCATATGCAGACTTCAAAAGAGCCGCACAAGACAGTGAAGAGTGGAAGAAACGAATAGATGAAATTGCTGCAAACCAATCTCAGGATTGAAACCAGAGAGAGAGACCGAATAGTTTAGGTGAAATGTGGTACCTATTCAAAATGATTGAGGGAATCACGTGAAACCCCAACAAACATGATGAAAGACAAGGGAGCCTTTTTGGCCCAGAGCTCTGTATGCCAGATGTCAAACACGTGTGGCCATAAAGCTCCTTTTGAATTGTCGAAACTCTATTGAAACGTTACACGATGACATTTTTTGTCCAGCATTATGATAATGTAGACGTGTAGGTACCTACCTACAATTTACAATTAACCTAAATAAACTTAAATTATTTGAATCGATTCGGAATAAGACGCGAGTATACTGAGTATCTATGGGTTTTCAAATGTTTCAGGAAAATACGAAGCACCGCAAAATCTCACGAGTGGAGGTGTGTGCAGAAAAGGTGACATCTCGAAGACATTCGGGGAGGCTCCCAGGACATTGGACAGGGACGTGTCGGGACATTGGGGACATTCGGTGATATGGCCTGGCGGGCGGGAGGGTGGGGGCGCTGTCAGCGGCGAAGGTGACAAGTGCGCCACTCGCGCTGATTGGCCGCCGCCCAAGGGTGGCTTGGGCGGGTGTGGGCGGAGGGTGGTACTGCCGGACACTAAGTGACTGCGTGATAGATGAAATTTACTCCACTCGCGGGAGATGAGTTGATGCCTGGGAACGTTTATGAATATTCACGCCATATTCTCACCTACAGGGTGGGAATAACATGTCTTCAACCAACATTCAATAATTTTTCTCTCGAACAAATTAAACAAAACTTAGACCACCCCGAAAGCTTACTGTTTATTTTAAGATTCAAGGCATATCAATTACACGATTATATGTTCATTGAAACCACAGAGAATCCGTGTCCTGGTTTTGAGAAGAAAAACATAATTGGATAAGTACACACTACTGAAACCCTTTCAAATTATGAATGACAGTATTTGTCTACGATGGTTATTATTTATTATTTAAGGACTCCGACGCATATCACTTAACACTCGTATTAGATATCCAATGAACTGCACGTAAAGATATTTGACAGAAACTGTTTTCACTCTAGTTCACTCAGGTAGTTAATCTTAATATAAATTAATATGAATATAAGGCCGAAATTCACGAGAAACCTTGAAACCTTTTGGATCGATACTTTCCGTATTAATACAAGTTTTTTCAAACCAATGTCAAGAATAACTCGATTATACAATAAATACCTACTGCGAACATGAAGACTTGAATATATTTTCAAATTCAATCACTACCTTCAGAAGAACTTATACGTGCAAATACCCAGTGGCATAGCTAGCATGGGTGGCATCCGGGGCGGATAACGTGGTGTTACCCCCCCCCCCCCCCCCGCTTTCCAAAAAAACAACTAACACTAACACTAATAGAATAACAACTTTTTCAACGACCAATAGGTAATAATTCCCTCCACGAGTTCAAAAGAAATGAGAATGACACAGGTGACAAGAAAAGTGAGGATTATTTCAGGAGAATCCCCCAATCGAGCAATAGTAAGAGTTAGGAACGAAAATATAATTAACAGACCGTGTTCATGTTCATGTGTAAAATATTTTTGTGACAATTATTTATTTAGTTATCAATTATTTTTCTTCGTTATATTTATTCTTTTTTTTTCCACGGTAGGGTGTCACCTCTCATCGGGAGACATCCGCGGCTGCCCCCCCCCCCCCCCCTCCCCACCCGTATGTGTGTACATATATACGTACACGTGTATGTATGTAAACAATATTTGATCCTCCTTGCTTTATGTAGGTACCTACTTGTAATTCAATTGATTATTATATATTACAACATAATAAGAATGTTGAGATTAATGATGTGCTCACCTATAAGATGAAGCCATAGTAAATAATGTAAAATGGTACAAAATCATGTATTTTTGTCTTGAAAATTTGATCGCTTGGAAGTATTATAGATACTTCAATTAAATACTGCGTGTAGAACATACTTTGGCCCTTAAAAATATCTAACAGTCTTTTAATAAACCTATAAAAAATAAAGTACAAGGTCTATAAAACACATTTTCAAGTCCAAACTCTCCTATTTATAAACCTCTTTTTGTATATGGTTTTATTGTATAATGTGGCAAATTCAGTTTATTTTATAATAATCGCAAAAAAATGATATATTTAAGCCCGAACTTTCACAAAATAAAATAAAATATGCATTTTCTCGTTGTTATTTTTGACATCAATCAATACGGCCCGCACTCTACGAATTTGGATTCTTGAAGTGACCCCTATGGCATGGGCACAAGAAACAGTCACGCCCCGGCAGGAGCGGGAAACAGGCGTGTGACTCCGCGTCGCTTAGTTTCGTGAAATAAATTTTAAATTTCAGTTTTATTACAATAAACAATTCATAAAAGAGGAATTAATATTTTTTACTGGCCTTTACGAAATCAACGTGTAAAAAAAAATATCAAATACCTTTTCCAACCTTTCCAAAAGTTTTTTCTAAAGTATTTTTAAACTCCTCCCATAAAGGGCGTGAATTCCGATTTCGATTTTTTCCTGGATTATTGGATCGCCTTAATTGGAATTATCGCTGTAGCCATATTCAGATTGTACTTTATGATCACAATGTGATGCATTCTGTTGGCGAGCCAATAAACAAAATAAAATTAAATAAAAGTAGAGAGTATAGGTTTTTTAACTCATTTTTAACCTATTCCACTTCGGAATATTTTATATAAGAAAGAAAATGATATACAAACATGGAACATGATAATGACACGCTCCCATTGCATTGCAACTTGCAACCCTACAAAGCAACTGATATAAAATACGAAGAAAGGTGTAGTTATTAATCCTAGTAGAACATGAATAAAAATTCTGCAATTGAAAATACTGCTACAAAACGACCCTTCTAATAAAACATTGCAAATATAGAGTAGGGGGCTGAACACATAATACTCGGGATATTAGATTATTAGGTAGCCCTGTCACAGTTCACCGTGACGCAGTTGGTATAAGGACTAATCAGTACCTGCATTTCTGCATTCAAAGAAACATTGCGCAAGTGCTCTGTTATTTTACGTTGTTTCTTTAAAGTGTCCGACATTAGCTTGCGCTGGAAATTGGCCGATAAAGATACACCACGCGGTGGAAATGTTAATGAATATAAGGTTTATGTGTTCTATGACTGGTATATTGTTTTGCCTGATACTCTACACTCGATTCGTACCCACGTAACATTGCTTTAATATTAATAAATGAGTGAAAAAATAGCAAAGTAATGTATCGGCGCAGCTTGCTTTGTCCACATTTTCAACGATATGAAGGGTTGAATGCAGTAGTCGCTAATGACAAAGGTATTGGAAAATGATGATAGACTGAAGTATCTGCTAGTAAACCTGATGTATGGAATGTATAATAATAATATATTTTTTTTAGAGAAAAACAAAAATTCTCGGGTTAGGGGTAACCTGACAATATTTAAAAATCTCCTACTACCACATGTATCGTATCAAAATGTCATACTAATTGTACTGGACCGTTATGCTTTCCGGCATTATATAGCATATTTAATACGTAAAACGCAGACACGTGTAAATAATATTTGATTAATGGTGAGCATTCAAATATTGATATCCTCATTATCTCAAAACTTAGTATTTGGCGATGTCTGACTAATCAACTGACATTTCAATGATGAATTTATTAAAAATCCTAATTACTGTCAAAGACGTTATATACCGTAGACGCGTGGCAGAAATCTCTAAAAGCAAGGCAATTGCACTAGTCTGGATTTCTAGTACTTTAGTACTAAACTGTCACTCGTCGAGTAAGGTCGTGTCTTACCAGTAGGAAAATTGCATTTAAAAAGCGCCAAAATGCCCTCCCGTGTGATGAGAAAATGTTTCCATTATACGGCAAACAGTAGTAAAAGTGAAGAAATAAAATTTCATTTATACATACACACAGGAAAATTGCATTTAAAAAGCGCCAAAATGCCCTCCCGTGTGATGAGAAAATGTTTCCATTATACGGCAAACAGTAGTAAAAGTGAAGAAATAAAATTTCATTTATACATATTTATATATATATATTTTATGACTTAGCTAGCCGAGGAATTGAACTGGTCAACGCCTGGGTGTGACCCAAACGCCAACTTTAACTGTATATATCCGCGTTTATATGGTGATAATGTCGTTCGTTGTGCAAAATTACTATTGGAGTTCAAATAACGATGCTTTTCGAATTGGAAAAAGTCGTATACGCGATCCACAGACTAAAAGAATTCAACTAAGACGCGACCAATTTATTCCGTCTGATCTTTGAGAAACTGAAGTGGTTGAAATATGACTAAATACCTGATTAACTAATTAACTCCCTTTATGTGTCAAAATGTGAATGCGGACTGCCAATGTCAATTCATAGAAAATACATTCAGTGTTGCCAGCTTATATCGATTTCATGTTTATACCTTGATAATATCGGTTTGTTTGTTAACGGTGAAACCGTGCTAGGATATCGATATAAACGCACCGGATATTACGACTATCGACGCAAAATTGTAAAGTTATCGATTTCACCATGCTAGAGCTCCAAAAGGCTTAATGGGTCGGAATATCGATTGTTCTACATGAATACCCCTGAAATGCACCATAATTCCATTACCGGAAGCACAGCGTTACACTGCATAGCTTATAACATGTTCATACGACGCCTGTATGTGTTAGATTAAAAAATATAGTTACTAATGGGACTATGCGACAATTAGCGAAAGCCGCAGGGGCGTCGGAGCATTCATGCGGCGTCGGAAATGGCGCGAAGTGACGCTGGGCGCCCCCGACACCCGCCATCCACCTCTTCCCTCCTGGTCTTCTGGCCTCCTCACGGCCTATTGGCAGACGATTACAGGACTTGCGACCTCCCAAAATAGCCGGAACTGATTTATCGCGGAAGGTTAATTATCCGTTGTCTTGAAGAGTTTCAATGGCGAACGGATGAACGGATGAACGGATGAAATGAATGGAACGGAGGGTGACAATTTGGTTAATGACTTGATAAACACGTACACTTTCATATCTAATTAAAAATCGCTGCATGGAAAGACCAAAGAAATGATATTTTTTATTATGTTTCACTGGTCTGTATGAAATTCGTCAAAAACATTAATTATATTACTTACTTTCTTACGAAACTAATGCAAAATTGTTGAAAGCTTACTATTAAAGTTTCTTGTTATATCTTGTGTTTTTTCTAATTTATTTAGTTACTCACTCAAGTTTATTTAATTAAAATAGTTATAGAATGGTTATAAAAATTTAAAAGAGTTATAAAAATTTAAAATGGTCATCAAAGGTGTACGTGTACAATCCTTTTGGAGTTTTCTTTTCCCTTCTCCTTTTTTTATATTTGCTGAGACCCTGAAGAAAAAATCCCTCAGGGCCTACGTTCACTTTGGGGATGTTCTGTGGAGGGTATTTTTAATGAAAGGAAGGAGAGGAAGTTCTGGAAAGGAAAAAAGGTCCGAGGGGTGGGTTGGAATCTGGAGGTCAATGTGTCTAGGAGTGACGGACGTAGGAATCCATACCTCCCACTACGGTACAAGGCGATGGGTCGAGAGAGTCCGGCTGGAGAGGTCTAGGTTAGGACTTCCTCAATTAATATCTCCCGATCCTGCCCGCCATGCAGTAGGGGACAAATGTCCGCCAAGACCTATACAATCATCACCCCATAAACCCGGGCAACCCTGCTAAGTCATCCACTAAATGGTTCCTGGGCGGCACGATGGTTCCCACAACGCCTCCTATGTTTTTATGGTTGTTAACTTGGTTAAGTATTTAAATACAATTTTGGTCTTTGTTTTTTTCCTAAAGAATGCATTTGTCTTCGAACCTAGTTTATTTTATTGTCAAACACAATGATGTACGCAATGACACGTTCATTCTTGATAAATATTTAACAATTAAATATGTTTGCAGATAAGAAAAGAAACAAGTGTTTTTATTGTAAATTGTCTATGTTCAACATTTTCTCTGACACATTTAAGAATAATTATAATCCCATTTACATCCGCCGCGTAGGACGACTTCAAAGAGAAACATACATCTGTCTTTCCCTTGTCATACACAACAACAAGACGTTTTTTTAGACCGAATTAAAATAATTAATTGAGTTACAAGTATCCATCGCGAGCGTCGCTTTCAAGCGTCGCCTGGCGTTCCGACGCATTTCAGCTGCGGCGGAGCATCGCGACGCATTTAATTCTAACCGGACGGCTTCAAGTTTGACGAAAAAAACTTCCTGCGATAGTAGAAAGGTATTTACATTGGGAGAGTGAAAAATTTAATTTGATGTAAATTGTTTTTTCTTTTGGTGCTTTTCCGCAGTGTTAAATCTGAAAATTCAATCCAGTCATAAAACAAGGAAATGCCAGTGTAATCAATGGAAAACCAAAGGATTTTATTAGACAGCGTTACATTTGAAGCAAATTAATAGTATAATGTTAAATTCGACAAAGTTGGAAACAAATTTATCAATCATAACTTGTCTTATCTTTGTGATGTATATCTATTGTAATTATTTAATTAATAATAGTTACATATTTTCACAATGAATAGTAGAAATCATTATTTACGATGGTAACGGTTATAATAGAGGTCTTTCAAATTTATTTTGATTTTTTGACGAGGAAATCCAAAAATTGTTTTCGTTAATTTATTTTATTATTTTTTTTATTATTTATAAAATACATGTAACATATATTAGACATTTAAGTAGATTAGATTTATTAAATCACCATACTAGGCGGCTGCCTGTTTCATGGTGTTCAATTAAAGACAGTTTCTTTTTAGTGAAGTCTAGTGTAAAAACATGGTACTAGTATGTAATGATGTTGAAAATTGGTAAAGTTATAATAAAAAAATAGGAAAGAGAAAAATAAGTGCGTAAAATAAACCTGTTAATAAAAAAAACACGTAAACATAATATGGTACTAGTATGTAGTGATGTTGAAAATTGTTAAAGTTATAATAAAGAATAGAAAAGAGAAAAAGAAGTGCGTAAGGATAAGATTATGAAAATATACACATCAATATTAAATTTTTTATATTTATTTTTATATGTGTGCGTGCGTACGTGCGTGTATATACAGGTGCACACATTCATATACATATACACATTTAGTTTTAGTTAGTAATAGTTTTTCAAAAAAAGATTTAATTTACTGATATTACTCTTTTTTATGCCCATCTCGTTCACAATGTTTAATTTTTTTTTACATTAGTAAACAATAGATTAATAAAAAAACTGTCATTATAGTGTCAATGCCATTACAGTGGTTTACAATGGGATTTGATGAACATAAAATGATAACAATATTGTACATGTGATTATTACAAAACACGCCGAATTCTACATTAAAAATGTTACATTAAAAATGCCGAATTCTAGTATGTTTGTTTGCTAAACTATGTATGTATGTAAGTGAGGAATTGGCGATTTTCCCACAGATTATGCAATAGGTAAAAAGCTATTCCATATTTTTTTATTTGGAATGCATTAGTTACATTCTTGTACTTGAGAATTAAATACTTTCGTCTAATTAACTCGATTATTGTACATGCGTTCAACGTTAGTGTGGTAAAGCTAGCAAACTAGTCTGTCTCGACACAGGATTTTCTAGTGAGACAAACAAGGCCAAAAAAAATGTAAACCTTTTTATATAGATGCACATAATAAAATAAAAATAAATAAATAAAAGCCGGCCTATAATTTAAGGTCGTTTTAACCATACACAAACGCCATTGTAATAAGTCAACTGTTTTACCATTCTGAACTTTCGCTCTGCGTTTTATTTACACCGCGATTATTTATTTATATATTTGTAAGAGACAAACAGCTTATATATAAAATATAGATAGATATAAAGATAGAAAAGTTATATTAAGTCAAGCCAAAAAGGCCTCCTAGGTTAAAGTTACTTGGAGATGGAGTTTTATTGTATCTTAAAATTATTTTTTTGGTGAGAAGGAGAGGAATAGGAAAATGGGAGATGCTCCCGATAATTTCCACACCCTTGTATTAATTTTATAAGTAATAGCGTTAAAATGTCGTCAAATCTGCTTTCCAAAAAATGTTAAATATCTCACATGATACTTTATAATATATATAAGATAGGTACATAATGTATCTATAAGTCTTTTTCTTCATAATTTATTTATACTTACTAAAACGAGAACAATAAGGCTAACTAAGTAAGTTCATGCTAGAACTTATCTGCCTAACTTTCGCTCAGGGCTAAAAGGCTAAGGCATTTATTACGAAATAATGGGTTTCGTTGTTCCGTGCTCTTCGATTGATATATTAATCCATTTCTTTAACAACGCATACTTTTCTTTCAATTAACAACAATATTAGATACAAGTATAAAAAGAAATTACTTTTAACTGCATACATTCACGTTTCGATCAAACGTTTAAAAGTAATTGGTGCTAGTATGCATTTCTTTTAATTTAAATCATTACTTGCATGTATAATAAGGTGGGTCACCACTGTATGGGATTTTTTTGTCTAGTTTTGATTTGTCTAATAGTTATAAAAGGGTGTTAAATTAATATATAAAATGACGTAATGTTTTTAATAAAATTTGGATATCATCTTCTTCCGCCGGATTGACTTTGAAATTTCACGTAATAGAGAATAACCCACCCGTATTAAATCTTTAAAAAATGTTAGATCAACCATTAAAAATCAACTATTTTTCAATAAAACACCAAATAGAGGGAATATCTTGATTTTTTTTTTAAATATATGAATATAATTCAAATTATCTCAAGGCAGTTAATTCAAATACCAGCAACATCCTTATTACTCTCAATTTTCGGCATTATTTTGCGAGACTCAATCTTGGGACTTTTTGTAAATGATTTCGAAAATATATACCACATTCGCTATTATTGCTAAGATTACGAATAATATAGTTTAAAATATTCATAGTAACTTTTATATACACTAGAAATAACCCCTTTAAATGATTCAAAACTTTGAAGTGAAAGTGTACGGAGGAAAAAGATCGCATTAGAAATTTGAAAAATTTTAAACGCGTCGTTTTGAATCCATTTGGCATCCTTTTATCGCTCTTAGAATTTAAAATAATATAATTTTTTTATAAAATACCCACCTTTATGTATAATGGGATAAAAATAGGTCAAAATAAAATTTAAATCCCTTTGATAAATTTTACAAATATAGATTCCTGCAAAATAATGTTTTAGCAGTTTTATAATTTTATAAGAATTTTTATTTTTTTTATTTCAAAATAATTATATAAAAATGGTTTTTGTAAATCTTTCAGTTTCGCAATTAAGGCTAAGAACAAATTATGTCATTTCCGTTCATAGCAACGACCAAAAAAACAATAATGTAATTATTATTTTGGCTGTAACACTATATTAATTGGGTGTCTGGCACTTTAATGCTGATAAGTTCGTGTAATTCGGAGTCTGATCAAAGGTCCGGAAATCATTTCATTAATTGGTTAGTTAGTCGCATCGCGTATTAAATATGTGGCGATACGATTATTCTGTCTTCAGTCTCTTTGTTGTGGACGTTCTGTGTCATTTTAATTCTTGTAATGTGTCTTCAGTGAATTTCAGGGACCGTTTCCTTCTTTCCGTATTAAACGCGTCTAGCTGCCAGAATGATAGATTTTTTTGTATACGAGTATTATTGTCATATTTTCCAATGTTCTTCTATCCGCAAAGAATATAAGATTATATTTGTGCCTTGTCTACACAATTGTCTCAATTTGGGAGGCGGGTATGGGTACCGCCATTCCGGGAATCATTTATTGGATAACCAACACCTCTGCCATAGGTTACCCCAAGTGGTTCGCTTCATTTGATGACTTAGCAAGGGTGCTCGGGTTCATGGTTAATTCATACCAGGTTTGTCCGGATCTTGGCGGCGCAGAGGGAGATCTTTTGAGTCTCAGCAGGATTTTCGTCCGTCACTTCTGGACACACTGACCCCCAGATTCCTACCCATCCTTCATACCTTTTTCCTTCCCTCCTCTCCCTCCTTTCCCTAAGAAGTCCCTCCACACAGCATCCTCAAAGATGACATAGGCCCTGAGGGGAATTATTTTCCTCAGGGCCTCCTATTTGGAGCTAATGTAAAAAATAAATTCTACAAATCTCTTTCTCCAGCCAAAGCTTCGTCCAATTTGGTATTTTAACCCCTTAGTTCCCCATGCCTAGCAATGTACCTACCTAAAACTAAGGTACCTACTGACATTTTTTTAGGTATCACGTATAAAAATAAATGTCCTCCACAACTCAAAAATATGTGTATTCTTAGTGTGCTTTACACCGCCACGAATATAGGTAAAATGCTTAAAAATAGCTTGGCAAACGGAGTTTTTATTTTTTGATTTTATTCTTCTTCTTTGCGTGCCGTATCAGGTCCCCCCGACGTTGGCGATCACTCTTGAGAAGGTCTCTCTGTCTTGCGCTGCCCGGAATAGCTCCTCCACACTTCTAATGCCGGTCCACTCTCGTATATTACGCAGCCAAGACATTTGTCTCCTACCAGACCCTCGGCGACCCTCTATCTTGCCTTTCAATATCAAATGGAGCAAGTGATACTTCTCCCCTCGAAGTATATGACCCAGATATGAATTTTTCCTGATTTTTATTAATGTAAGCAGTTCTCTATCTGCTCTAGCCCGCCTGAGAATTTCTGTGTTGGTGATCATGTCGGTCCATGGGACCTTGAGCATTCTCCGGTGAAGCCACATTTCAGAAGCCTCTAACCGGTTCATGGTATTTACTTTCAAGGTCCATGTTTCACATCCATAGAGCAAGACCGACCACACATAACATTTTAGCATTCTCTGCCTTAGTTTTAAGCTGATATTGTCATTGCAGAAGAGGGATTTCATTTTAATGAACGCAGTTCTTGCGGCTTCAATTCTGCATCTAACCTCCATATCTGGGTCAAGAGTCTCCGTGAGAATACTGCCGAGGTATCTAAATCTTTCCACCTTTCGAAAGAAAAAAGTTAATCATCGGAAACTGACACAGATAATTTTCATTTTTTTTTCAAAAGAAGCAAGCATATTGTGACTTGACATATTCAGTCCTGATGATGGTACGGAGGTACCGAAACCGGTAGACGGAAGAAATAATAAAGTGACGTAAACAAAGTGTTTTCTTTTTATTTATTCAGATAATTTTCGCCGAAAATTGTATTTATAGAAACTTAAATGCTTTAATACATTTCTAAAGAAAAAATACATTTTTTAGACGCCTATATTTTTAAAAGTACAAATTTTCTTCATTACATTCAATCATTAATGGGTATTCTGCAGCTTTAATAGGTACTAGATGTAATCGTAGCTACATACATTTCTATACTAAAGTTTTTTATAAGTGTGTTTGTTACACAAGGATACATTTTAAAACTTAAGGATTTTTAATAATTGTATCTAGAGATATGCGACGTCTAAAGCATGTAGCATTTTGTTTACCTACCTATTAATTTTAATCAAATCGAGTCAGGAAAGACATATTATATTAATTTATAATCTACGAAGTTAGAAATATGTTGTATATAGTACATAGTTAGCTTATTACGCAATATATGAAGATACTTCCCTAATTGCTTGTGATAATGTCCTTCTAGATTAGAGAACATGACAGGTACACATCTAATGTAAAATCAAATTTAAAATACATAAAATGAAATAAATACATATTACTATGCAAGTATTCTTTGGAGTCATGTATCATAGCAGAGTTTTATTTCATTGCACCTTTTGGAACGATCCTTTACGTTCTTCCAAGCGGTTCGAACTGCTGAAGGATATCTCTCTGAACTTGCTTTAAATCCCGACACCGTCGCTAGATATCACCAGCGTCGGGCGTCGCATTACAGCCAAGAAGGGACGCCTGTATTATACCGCGAGCGTCTCCGTCGGCGTCGCGATGCACCCAGGCAGTGAAAACTTTAAACTTCACACGGTTGCCAGAAACGCCGATGACAGATATACGCACGTCAAATGTGGCATTCGCGAGCATCGTACCGAGTCGAGCTGTCTATATGCAAATGGAAGTGTTACTTTTGAAGATAATTCCGACACAATTGCTTTGGAAATGCGAGAATGCGGCGCGGCGTCGCGCGCCGGACTGTCTGTCAGAGTGTGAAATTTCCGAGCTGATGAACTGTTGGCCAAATTTATTTGGCATTTAAATTAGATCGGCTGGCGAATTACACTTTTAAATTAGTGACGGTTATTAGGAATGCATAATGATTATAATATTAAGTTTTTTACAGTAGCAAATTCTAAAAAAACGGGAACTGGCATTGATAATAATCGTTAAAATTACGATAAGATTTTATATAATCTAATGCAAGGGTGCTCAAACGGTCCATAGCGAGTGCTTTTTGAGTCGATCTCGAGAAAAATTTGCCGATATAAATAGATCTATTCACAGTTTTTATCAGACACATTTCGAAGGACAACATTATCTTATTCGAAGTGCAGTTATAAAATTGTTGTTACAGACTATGCATGTGCTGCCAGAATAAAAAAAAAAAACATTTTCATGTTCTGAGTGTAGTTTTAATTCGCAGCATACAGATTTAATTTAAACCAGTTTTGTGTTAACAATGTAAAATTCGAGTTGTGGATTCATCTGCTGACACATTTCGAAGGAAAACGTTCTCGCTTCAGCCTGTCAGAGTCGATCGATCGGAGTCTAATAATATTAAGGTAGATCGCCAGCAGTTCAAGTTTGAGTATCCCTGATCTAATGGGTAGTTAAAATTAGGTTTTTGATTGGTATTACTTATTTCGAAGCAAAAACGACTGTTTCTTTCACATAAAGAAGTTTTGCAGGTACTGTGTAAAATCACCTATTGTTCCAGTTACTAAAAAATCAAGCTGCCTACTTTATTATAAAAACCGTCGCTGTTTGAAGTTCGTGCTAAATACCAGGAAGAATCAGACGACTATATCAATATTAAATCTCACCAGACACTAGAGCAAACTTTAATGAAGTAATTTCATAACGTGAAACTTGGTGGAATTTGAGAACAGAGTGGCATCAGATTATTTTTCCCCGAACTAGAACAGTTCAAAAAACTTCCCTCCGACTCCATTGATTTTCCCCATTTTCCACTCCGTATACAGTGTAACTCCGCTAAAAATGGCGACCGCCCTTCGCCTTGCCATGGGCGGGGGTGACAGACGAACCTCAAAGAGTAATTTGAATAACACTTGAGGGTTCAGATGGCGCCATTGCACATAATTAATCTTCCGGAGCGATATTAGATCCAGTGGGGTGGGCGGGATCCGAGATGTCTGAAGCCGACGGAGCAGGGCGGAAGGTCAGAAGAGATATACTACCTACTCCCTATTCCCGGGTCTATAGGCGGCGAGCAGTCGAACGGCTGATGAGGAATTTAATGGCTTTTTAATATTCAAAGAGCGGTAGAATAACCAGGATTGTGGTAAGAGGGAATTTAGGTGACTTTTTCCGTACCTACTGAAGAGTGTAATAATTACCTTGCGTTAATTGGTTTGCAGAAAATCGTTATATTCATATGTACCACATAACCCCTCAGGCTAATATGTTCAGTTTTTAGATTTTTTTTTAAACAAACAATTTTTGGAACAAATCATACAAGTCTTACAGAAATCGTTGTGTCTCCCTTGCTATCATAGCGAGAAATGTGATCCAAACGATGTTTGAAAGAAAAAACACTACGCTTTATATTAAAATCTAAAAATTAACCACAAAAGAAACAAAATATGCATGTTTATGAAACCAAAGTTTCGGAACGCCAAATGAAAAAAAAGAAACTTTAGGAATTTTTCATTGAATATTTTTACATGGAATGACAAAATAGTGAAAGATTATGATAAATTTTTGTCTAACAAAACATGTATATGTAATTTTTTTTCTTTTTGAGTAATTTTAGTCAGGTAAAACAAAATTATTATTTCCAATTACAAAATCTGAAAGACATTTTATCATCTTTCAAAATCAGTTTTTAATTTTCGGATACGCTCAGAAATATTTCGTTAGTTTGCATTTTATTGGAAATATTTTGACCCTCTGACAAAATATGGCCGATGTTTGAGGGGTTAAAATTGTATTTGTACAGATGAACATTGAAGTTTTCGTTGTTTACAACTAATAAGACAACAGGATTAAATTTAACTATAAAGATATATTAGTTATCTATCTGGGTGAGTTGAAGGTATTGATTTGAGAAAAAAAATTATATTGAGATTTATTTATATCAGTAATAATAATAATAATAATTTATGTCACATAAAATTATACAGTAAAACCTTATATTTCACTCTCTTTGAGTAAAACATATGCGGAAACTTTGACTAGCCAACTAGGAATGGATCCTGTTTTAGGCCAGTCAAATTGACAAAATTAGTTCAGATACGATTTTAGATTTTCACAGCCAAAAATATTTTTGTTATTAGTTTTTGGGGTATAATGCCGTGTTACGCTACCTCCTTCTTTAGCCAACCCCAAAAACTAATAACAAAAAAAAAATTGTTCATATTACATTGTTTAATTACATTGATTATTTATTTATTTGCATTTACAAAACATGGGATAGAAATAATAGTTTTGGGGAACAGTAATCATAATAAATATATGGTTATTAAATTTTATAGAACCCATGTGGAAGAACAGTAGGTATAATGGTAACATTGATTTTTTGAGGTATGTTATTATTGCCGGTTTGTAATAGTTTAACACATCTACTACTTCTGGGAATAGGTAATAGTATAAATACTGTTTGTAAGCAGAAAACGAGTAGTTGTCAAGTGTCATGCTACTGTGTTTCAACTATTGATCACCTTATAATCCTCATTCTTGGTATACAGGTAAAATTTTCGTTCAAACTTATACCGCTAGAAGGTAAGTAATATTACAACACAGTATGATAAAATAAATGTTCATCAATCCATCGAGATATTAATACGAAGTGTAGTATAAATAATTGTATAAGCAATATATATTATCTCAGTGTGGTTGCCACCCGCGTCTCGTAAAGGTGGCGTGTTAGTTCCCCAGCATCTCTACTCAGTAGTCTTTGGTACAGAAGGTTGCATGATCTCCTCTCATCTCACTTCCTTCTTGGGAGGCCTCAGCCACTGGGCGGTAGGTGGTAGGAGGCATTACTCTGCCAACTTTCACACTACCTCTCCTAACGATCGTTACCGAGACAGGCTACGTAAAAAAGACTAATTAAAATCGGAGTAATGAGCTTACTTCGCATACTCTCGGGATCAAATATGGCATAGTACTTAGGGATGAGTAAAGTACGTTTTTGGACAACTCACAATATGATAGAAAAATATGTTTTTGTTGAGAAACGTGCTGTTGTTGAGTGTATATATTATAGTCAATCCTCGAAACTCCGGCGCTCCTAGGTTTGACTAGTCAATCCTCAGGTCTGACTTGAAGTCTTTAGCCCGAAGGCTTTGGTCAAACCTAGAATGAAGCAGTCATTCCGCGAAAAGACTGCATATCGACCTTTGACTATATAGACAAAAGAGTAATAATGATTGTTTTTTTAAATCTTTTCCATCAGGAATCTTCAACTGTGATTATGCTTTATCATTTTATTGAGCCATGCGAAATTATTTAATGCAAAATCATACAAAATCATCTGTTTTTGTTTTGAAAATTTGATCGCTTAGTTTGATCATGGATGCTTCAATTAAACACTGAAAGTAGAACACATCTTGGCCTTAGAAAGCATCTAACACTTTTTTAAAGTCTTTTTATAAGCCTAGAAAAAATAAAGTATTAGGTCTATAAAAAACACGTTCAAGTGCAAATTCACCTACTTATAAACAACCTGTTTATTGTATAATGTGATAAATTCAATTTTTTTATAACAATCGCAAAAAAAAGTTACATTTTTGTCTGAACTTCACAAAATAAAATAAAATTTTATTTTGTGAATTTATTCGCGTTGTTATTTTTGATATCAAACAAGTCGACCGGCACTCGACGAATTTGGATTTTTAAAGTGAACCTTATGCCATCGACGACGTAAGAAGTATGCACTTGTCAAACCCATTTTGTATCATTTCCGCCCCGTCTGCGGTGGGGAATAGACGTCCCTAGACTCTGCGTCGCTTGGTTCCGTGAAATCAATTTTAAATTTCCTTGTTATTACAGTAAACAATGCATATGAAAGGAGTTAATGTTTTTTACAGGCCTTTACGAAATCAATCTGTAAAAAACAACTCTCAAATACCTTTTCCAACCTTTCCAAAAGCTTTTTCTCAAGTCTTGTCAAGTATTTTTAAATCCCTCCAAAAAATAGGCGTAGATTCCGATTTCGATTTTTTCCTGAACTATTTAAGTATTCGGATCATCTTAAGGCGATCCACTAGTTCAGGAAAAAATCGAAATCGGAATTCACGCCCTTTATGGGAGGAGTTTAAAAATACTTGAGAAAAAGCTTTTGGAAAGGTTGGAAAAGGTATTTGAGAAATTTTTTTACAGTTTGATTTCGTAAAGGCTTGTAAAAAATATTAATTCCTGTTTTACGCATTGTTTATTGTAAGAAAACTGAAATTTAAAATTGATTTCACGAAATTAAGCGACGTGGAGTAACATGACTGTCTCCTGTGCCGGTTGGGGCGTGACTTATACGAAATAGGTGTTGCCCAGTGCATAGTTCTTGTGTCCATGCCATAAGGGTCACTTCAAGAATCCAAATTCGTAGAGTGCGGGCCGTATTGATTGATGTAAAAAATCTCAACGAGAAAATGCATATTTTATTTTATTTTATGAAGTTCGGGCGTAAATATCAATTTTTTTTGAGATTATTATAAAAGAATCTAAATTTGCCACATTATACAATAAAATCAAATCCGAAAACGGGTTTATTAATAGGAGAGTTTGGACTTAAAAGTGTTTTTTACAGACTTTATATTTTATTTTCTTATAGGCTTATTAAAAGAGTTTTAAGAAGTCTTTTGAAAAATGACCGATCTTTTTAAGGGCGAAGGTATATTCTACACACAGTATTTAATTGAAGCATCTATAATACTTCTAAGCTATCAAATTTTCAAAACAAAAACATGTGATTTTGAATGATTTTGCATTATTTAGTATGGCTTCATCTTAAGTATTTTAACTTCGTCAAAAGGTTCGTGGGGGATACTGTACGAACGAGAATTATAAGGAAGGAGTCAATTGTCACGTTGCGCGTTGTAAGAGGAAAGAAACAAAAAAATGGTACCAAGGCCCACATTTTAATTAATTCCGACGAATTCGTAACTTTAATACCTTTTTTTCAAACCGATACCCACGGATTTAAGTTATTTATATTTAAGATTATTAAAAACAGCAGGTACCTTAATTTTTAAGTACGTAAAGCAGTTTTAAGTATTTAAGATGAAGCCATAGTAAATAATGCAAAATCACACTAAATCATACGTTTTTGTTTTGAAAATTTGATCGCTTAGAAGTATTATAGATGCTTTAATTAAATACTGCGTGTAGAACATACCTTAGCCCTTAAAAATGTCGGTCAGTTTTTTTATAAGTCTTTTAATAAGCCTATAAAAAAATAAAATATAAAGTCTGTAAAAAAACACTTTTAAGTCCAAACTCTCCTATTTATAAACCTCTTTTCGGATTTGGTTTTATTGTTTAATATAGCGAATTCAGTTTCTTTTATAATAATCGCAAAAAAAATTGATTTTTACGCCCGAAGTTCACAAAATAAAATAAAATATGCATTTTTGCTTTGTTATTTTACAATACGGCCGGCAGTAGACGAATTTGGATTTTCAAAGTGAACTCTATGCCGTCCACCGAAGGGACATAACTAGACACTCCCGTTTTTTTTAACAGTTCGCCCCCGAATGGGGCGGGAAACGGACGCTAGGTTCCACGTCGCTTTGTTCCGTGAAATCAATTTTAAAATTCTGTTTTATTACAATAAACAATGCGTAAAAAATGAGTTAATGTTTTTTACAGGCCTTTACGAAATCAACATGTAAAAAAAATTCTCATATACCTTTTCCAACCATTCCAAAAGCCTTTTCTCAAGTATTTTTAAACTCCTCCCATAAAAGGGCGTGAATTCTGATTTCGATTTTTTCCTGGACTATTGGATCGCCTTAAAAAAAAATTCAATTTCACATTTTTTTTTTGTTATTAGTTTATGGGGTATTATGCCGTGTATGCTCCTTCTTTAGCTCACGTTTCGGACAGCGTTGCAGTGTCCATCATCAGGCATCTGCCCTGATGATGGACACTGCAACGCTGTCTGAAACGTTGGCTAAAGAAGGAGGTAGCGCAACACGGCATAATACCCCAAAAACTAATAAGAAAAATATTTTTGTCCGTGAAAATCTAAAATCGTATCCAATTACACATTTTTTAATTAAACATTTTTAAGAAAATATTAAAAATCATTTTAAAAAAAAAAATTATTAATTTTGCTGTAAGCACCAGATTTTATTTTTCTATACCATATTATTTTATATAGGGCAAATTCAACAGAATGTCCGTCCAATACACTCTGGGTCGCGCGTCACACATATTTTAGGGTATTGTGTCGTCTTAATCTTTTAAGAAAATATTAAGCACTCTTAAATGAAAAATGTAAAGCAGAAAAAACCAGGACCTCTGCCTTACCGGAGAATTGCTTTGACCACTGAGCTAATTCGACCATATGAACTTCCGTCATTTTTAACTGTATCATGTTTCAACTAAGAACTACCAACATTATCATATTTTTTTGCAAAAAAGTGAAAACGGTATCTTTCCGTAGTCGGGCTATTGAGGGAACCCGTTATCATGTCAACCTTGTAAGATTGTAGGGCAGGCGCTTAGCGTGTTTTCCGTTATTCGGATGTTAGTTAGTACATTATCTACATAATAATATAGCATTAAGTCAGTGCAATAAGTGATTTCCTTATACATGATTTACGATGAGCACTATATTACAGACCATTACAAAAACTAGCAGGTATTCCTTCGCAAAAACGTCACCGAATAGCTAGTGAAAAAAGATCACAAGAAAATTGAAGATCTTGTGAAATGACTTACTATTCTTTATGCACTGTTGATAAATAGTACCGCCCTGTATTACCACTTCATGGTATTTTATATCTTTATATAATACCAGCAGACCCGGCCACACGTTGCTGTGGCTAACGAAACACAACGCCATTACCCAACCTTTATAAAATCCACACCACCCGCTTGCCAGCTGCCCGCTGCCTGAATTGAATATTTGAATTTCTCGGCTTTTCTCTACTATAGTAAGCATGTACCTATTATAGATATAAACCTTCCTCTTGAATCAACTATATTATTATTATTATTTTTTATTTATATTATAATATAGTTGAGGAAAATAATTTCCCTCGGGGCCTATGTCATCTTAGAGGATGATGTGTGGAGGATCTTTTTAAGGAAGGGAAGGATAGGAAGTTATTGGAAGGAAAAGGTGTGAGGGGTGGGTAGGAATCTGGGGGTTTGTGTTTCCAGGAGTGACGGACTTATGAATCAATCCCTCCAACTGCGATGCAAGACGATGGGTCGACAGTCCGGCTGGAAAGGTCAAAAGGCCTCCCTCACCAGTCTCTCTCGATCCGGCCTGCCACGCAACAAGTGGGCAGACGCATCCGCCGACAATATCTGGACAAACCTCACCCCATGAACCCGGGCACCTCTGCTAAGTCACCAAACGTAGCGAACCACTTGTGGAGACCTATGGCAGAGGTGTTGGCTATCCAATAAATACTCTCCTCCCAAATTGAATGAAACTGAAACTGAAACGCTGATTTACCGACATTTAACTGAAACTAAAATTGTTTCAACTTCAACAACTCGTAAAAGGGTCGTGAATAACGAACTTATTAAAGTACAGTGATAAATGAATTAACAAGTTCATATTAGTAATTTTATCAAAAACTTTTCAAATTTTCAAAACGCTGATATCTCTAGCTTTGCTCTCAAGAAGAATAATAGGCTTGACAGTATCTTATAAGTGGAATATGGCGCTGTGAGCGGGTAATAGGGCGGTGACGGGGCCGCCATGTGTCGCTCAGCGGGTGAGGCTGGGGGGTGGTTGGGCGGCTGGAGTGGCTCGGTGGGTGGGGGCGGGGACGCGCCCGTACATACAACTTTGTCGGAAGAAGTTTCAAATTACTTGCTGCTTTTACACGCCGTGCTACCCTGTCTGCATTTTAATAAGGCAGCCAGGCTCTTGCGAAAAGCCGGGTCATCTGAAAGTATTAGGGAGGTACCTATCTACCTGATATATAAACTCTTCTGAACATTTTCACCGGAATGTTGTCTACTTTGAAATTCAATAGCTACTGACGTATCTACTAGCTTTCACGTGCCTAGGAAAATTTCACTTGGTTCTTTTTAAGCGTTGCTTTTACTTAATTTGCCCTTTAAAAGCATGTTAATGCCGGGCGCTTTTTTAAATATTATTTCATATTGATATTTTTTTTACATGAATACCCCACAAGCGTCCCAACTGCTCCCGTCTGGAGCCAGTGGGACTATGGCATCCCCAATTGGGGTATGTTGTGATGCTGAAGGTAGTGGGGAGGGGAAGGAGATAGCGAAGAGGAAGTACCTGGCTATTCTGGCTACTAAGTACACGGCTAAAGCCATTTCAAGCAACGTTTCAATGTTGAATGGTGGTTTCGTACCAGGGCGATACTGAGAGTACCTTCCACTCTGGAACGTGCCGCAAATATACTATATATTATTTTAAATGAATACAATGTGATATAACACAAATTAATCAAATAAAATTTATTTGTCACGCCGGGATTCGTGTCGAAAGTATATTTATTTAAGTAAACATCCAAAAGTAAGAATTTAAATTTTTTGTGCAGATATCATATTTGTGACAAACGCGTTTTGTGCATGCTGTCAAAATATTACACATATATGATTAGTACATCAATTTCTCTTTGTGATAGTAACAATAAAATAACTTTATGCCATTATTATAATTATGTATACCCAAAAGGTGTTTGGTACCCGTGAAAATTTCTCTTTGGTTAAATGCCGAATGAATCGAGAAATCCAGTAAATAATTATTTTGTCTATGTATATCGTCGTTCTGTAACGCCTTCTTAAGATGAAGCCATACTAAATAATGCAAAGTCATACAAAATCACATGTTTTTGTTTTGAAAATTTGATAGCTTAGAAGTATTATGGATGCTTCAATTAAATACTGTGTGTAGCACATACCTTGGCCCTTAAAAATATCGGTCATTTTTTATAAGTCTTTTAAAAAGCCTTTAAAAAATAAAGTATAAGGTCTATAGAAAACACTTTCAAGTCCAAACTCTCCTATTTATAAACCCCTTTTTGGATTGGGTTTTATTGTATAATATGGCAAATTTAGTTTCTTTTATAATAATCGCAAAAAAATTGATATTTACGCACGAACTTCACAAAATAAAATAAAATATGCATTTTCTCGTTGATATTTTTGACATCAATCAATACGCCCCGCACCAGATGAATTTGGATTCTTGGAGTGACCCTTATGGCATGGGCACAAGAACCATGCACTGCGCAACACCTATTTCGTATTAGTCACGCCCCAACCGGCGCGGGAGACAGTCGTGTGACTCCATGTCGCTTAGTTTCGTGAAATCAATTTTAAATTTCACTTTTTTTACAATAAACAATGCGTAAAACACGAATTATTATTTTTTTACAGGCCTTTACGAAATCAACCTGTAAAACAAAATTCTTAAATACCTTTTCCAACCTTTCCAAATGCTTTTTTTCAAGTATTTTTAAACTCCTCCCATAAAGGGCGTGAATTCCGATTTCGATTTTTTCCTGAACTAGTGGATCGCCTTAACATGATACCCGCTTTAAATCTACATTCAAGTATGACATAACCAACAAGGCAATCTTTCAAACTAAGTATTAGCATTTTTAAAACTACCAGTTCCTATACAAACAGTGTTTTGTCGTTAGTAATTTGAAGATACAAAGCGCAAGTATTTTTGTTCATTTGTCAGATTATCTTTCCCATGTCACTGATTTTAATCACTCGCGTAATAAATGATAGTGCAGGCATTTCCATTGCAAGCTACGGGCCGAATGCTTAGCGGTTCTGGTACAGAGATGTCGCTGTCAGCGCGGAAGTGGGAGGGACCGGCGCGCCCTTCCGGAAATTACCTTCTTAATTGCGAATTAATGACACTTCAAAGCAGGCTCGATTATCAAGAGTACCCCGCACTCGCACTTTATCATTCTCACGTACTGAGCGAGGCTTAATTCTGAATTATAACGCACAAACCGCCCAATGATAATTATGATGTGAGAAATTACGATACAAAGTACCCTCGTGAATCATTAAGCAACTACATTTATAAAAAATATATTTATTTAATATCAACGGTATAAATACACCATAAACAATGATTACCCGTCGCAAAACCATAGAGAAATATTAGAAATAATAAAAAATAAAATTGTGGAACATATTTGATTTTGAAATGACACCAGAAATACAATTATAAGTAGACTTAGACTAAATTAATATTGATTGAAAAGATTTGATACCATAGCCCTCTGTGCAGTTAAATAGATCTGCCACATCTGCGTCTCTACTACGAATACTAATTTCATGCAACCTAGGTATAAGCAAATGTTTCTAATATTCACTCAGTCCTAGTATTGTTGCTTTTAAACAGAATTACGTTAATTCAATTAATTAGCATACGAAATTCATTGAGGTATTAATTAAATCGGGACTGTTTATTGAACCATTTACAATTTTGAACAAAATATTAAATTGGAAATGATTTTTCGCTCTGAGAGTCCTAATAAATATAATTCTTTCATCAAGTAATTATAGTTTATGTTTTCAATTAGAATACCGAGTTTATAATTAATGTGTCATAAGAATTTATGTTGGTTTTTTCGATTGAATCTGAATGTTTTTTATATGGGGGAACCAGATCGAAGAGTTATATTCGACTTGACTACGAACTTAAAGATGTATACAAAATTTTGAATATTTAAGCATTCCTAAAACCTCTGGAATTTTGAAGAATGGAGCATGCTTTATTTTTATTTATATGAATATTGTATGCTTTATTTATTTACCTTATTTGAGGACGTTATTTCCTTCAACTTTCTGCGGTATTTTAATAGCTGTTCAAAAGATGAACCAAGATCAGAGATGGATATTTGAAACACTCTACGAATAAGGTTTGCGTGCCGTCGGCACAGTTATTTTGACTCAGAAGGTTAGAAAACTGTGTCTAAAGTTTTTTATTGTAAATTGAATAGAGATTTAAATAATGTATTTTAGATTCTCTCACATCAATTAACGCATTCATTAAAATCCCATGTAGTCAGTTATAGGGTCCGGAATCCGGTAAGCATAGTGACAGATGCAGCTGAACCATCCGGTGGTAGTGACTTTAGGCCTAATAAAACATATCGCGGAAGACAGACACAATCGCAATGGCAAAGTAGTAATTCTTCCGGGAACATCTAACTGCGCCTTCCCGGAATCCCTCTAAATAATGACTGGGAGAGTGTTCAGAAACGCGGGAATAGTTCAGTGTTGATTTATTGTTCTGGGAACAGCGTGTTGACTAGGTACTGCAAACCGTCAAATGGACTTCCTGCGTAATGAGAGAACCGTTGTTTAAGCGAAAATGGTTTACTTATATTGATTTCGTTACCCTGCGTGAACTTTACTGCTCCCTCGAATAGAGTAACGGACTGTTTAACTGGCAGGTTATTGTCGTTTTCAGAATTTTCTCAAGGAAAACTGCCCTTCTTGCAAGGCAAAGGATTTGTGCGAACCTTAAAATATCCTAGGATGCTTCTTTCATTACTTACATGGAAGATCATTTAAAACATTTGCACGTGTTTTATATCCACCTATTAACTGGCTAGTAAACGTGTGTCAAAGAAGACAGAATTATCTCGCTGCTATCGTGACTTCTAGTTGTCACTTTAATTTCTCTAAAAAGCGTCTCGCTGTTTACGACGTGACGAAATGGGCAAAACGCGTCCCCACGCGGACATTCCGCCGTAAGAAAGCGTTACATTTTCACGAGCGAGTTTTCCGCCCTAAATTTACTTTGTGTCAAATTTTCGCGAACAACTTCTCGCCGAGGGCGGGCATGGGAGGCACTCGCCTTATTACACGATAGAGGAATTTGTTATTCGGCTGTCGTAACCCGCTCGCTGTAATTTGACGTTAACAGAGAGTAAACTGTAGCCGCGGAAGTTCGCGAATGCCTTTAATATTTTATTGTCGGCGCGGGATGATGGCTAAGGCTGACACCGCCCCCATCCCCCGCACAGCCCTGCCCAACACCGCCCCCCACCAACCAACCCGCCCTGACGTATTTCCCCCATTTGCATAATATGCTAACCGAGGACGTTCTAATGAAAATCCCGTGTTACTGTTTAATATCATCTCCAGGCGAGTTCATAGAGTTTCTGCGAATATTGGACCCCACGTTGAATGGAAAATTTGAAAAGGGATGGAAAATTAGACGCTTTTCAAAAGTTTAATAAACTTTGTTTTTAATTTTAGTCAAATTTGAAATAAATTAATTTCTGAAAGCAGGAAGATCAAAAAACTTTTCATCTTCCTTAAATTATGCCGTCGGTATCAGTTGTTACTCTTTAATTATTTATTTTATGAGGTATGAACTTCCGTAAACCTTCAGGATACCTAACCCAAACTTTAATTACGTAAATTCCACTACGTTCAAAATAAATAAAAATTTCTGTCATTTTAAAACACCTGAATTTAACATTAAATTGATATCTAATATTAATATGTAATGGTTTAGGTAATCAAACATTACACACTGGTTTTTACCGTGATTAGGTTTGGGGTTACAATATTTTTATTTATTGATCAATATTCACAATAGGCGGTACATCCTTCCGGCATACCCCTTTGAGGACACTTAGTTTAATTTTGCGTAAATAACAGCTAATAAACCTGCTGCAAATTGTATTTAAGTATGCCAGGGGACCAACTATCGGGGTATCAACGTCACGGAGCCATTTTTTTTTACGTTAACCTCTAAGGTTAACGTTTAAAAAATGGTTCCGTGACGTTGATACCCCGATAGTTGGTCCCCTGGCATACTTAAATACAATTTGAAGCAGGTTTATTAGTTGTTATTTACGCAAAATTAAACTAAGTGTCCTCAAAGGGGTATGCCGGAAGGATGTACCGCCAAATAACATAAGAATAAAACATTTTCCATTCAAATCCATCAAGGGAAAACTATTTGTCTATATACTGTAGGTATACCGGCCTCTGTGTTTCCTCCCTCCTACAACATGGGTCTCTTCAAGACCCGTGTTCACTCCTTCCTTTCCTCAAAAAGACCCTCCACACAGCATCTTCAAAGATGACATAGGCCCTGAGGGAAGTTATTTTCCTCAGGGCCTCCTGTGTGGAGTTAATGTAAAATTTTTTTTATATATATAGGTATATATATATCAGAGTGTAAGTACAAAAAATCGGCACCGTTAACAATTTCGCTTGATATCCACATCAACTTATTATTAAAGATATTCTTGAAGTCGGTTTTGCGTTGGTTTGAAATTGGTAAATAATGCACAAAATATTGAAATTATATAATTATTATTATTTCGGGTGCCAAGTTTTGGGGTATAAACTGTCGGGTCACTAAAAATAACAAACAATTAAAATATAATAAATACCCACCGTCTAACAACGGTGCACAAAAATAATAATAATAAACCTAAAACAATGAGAAGTTATGTTAAAAAAAAAACGAACAGGCAAACCAAAAACAAGAGACAACATGTGAGTCAAGTGAAAACAAGAGATTTAAGAAATTTTGTAAAATTCTGAGAAGAAGCTTAACACGGTTTAATAACCCAAAAATTAATCACGGTAATTACGTACATTTATTTTACATCCCGAAAAACCAATTTACCAACATAAGTTACTATCATCCTCTCCATTAGTAATGATGAACAACATTTTACTATAACAATATTACAACCATCCCTAAACCATATTTGTTTTCTTCATTGTAGACACGTGTACCTTCCAAAATTATTAGCCCCAGGTACATTATTCTAATCCACTAAAAAAACTTCACATGTCGACGAAGCTCGCTTTCCTAAAGCACGTAACACTGCCTTATTTGACAGGGAACACCCCGTCCGCTGGGTCTGTTACGAAAACTTCGGAGCGTATCACAGCTCAGCGCGATTTTTTGCGGGAGGCTTTCTGGCCGATTAACGGTTGTTATTTGGAATGGGATGATTTATCGATTGTCAAGTGGAGGCTGTGTGACCGTCAAATGAACTTCAGACTCAATGGTTCAATTCCCGCAATGTAATTAGCTTAATACTCAAAGGTTATTCTGGTCTGGACATAACGACATCGAACAATTATTACAAAAATCTCACACGCAAAATTGCGCGTTGAAAAATATATGAAAATGGTTATTATCTGATTAATAATAACGGCTAGGTATACTTTTTAGTAACATTTTGGTTATATTATTAGAAAATAAATATACTTATAGGGTAAATATAGGGTAACATTGATAAAGAATGATGTTGAGGAAAACAACGCAATTGATTTCAATATTTACGTTAAAGTTTCAAATGTAGTTAAGCAGAAATGATCCCATTGCAATTGTTTTTAATGATTCCTTAATTAATTAATCACCACACTTTGTAATGTTTTTTGTCTACAAGTACCTACTTATATGTCTATACTCGTTTGTCTTTTGTTATTTTTGTTATTTTTTATTTTATCCAGGCGAAGATATGATTGATTTTTAAAACATGTTGATAATAGGTGGTGTTTTACAAAGTGATTTGTGTTCATTTAATTAAAATGGCGCGCATGGTGAATTTGCGAATATTGAAGAAGTAAATTGAGATAAACTAACAATAAAATAGTAGACACAGATCGTTGCCTTTTGTCAAGATGATATATTTAGAAGACTAATAAAGTGTAACACTTCAAACATAATACGAGGACAGCGTCTGTTCTCTTTATTTTTACGGCACTTGTTTATTTTTTGCTGACGCAATTATAAATTATATACAGACTGCCATTGTAAAAACGCCCACTGAAGAACGCCAAATAATCCGGTAAATATATATAAAAAAACATGATTCTTTTCACACTTTTAAAATAATAAGGATATTGTTTCAAATTTTAGATGACGCTAATGGTGGTCGCTGTTCAAAAATAATATATATATATTTTTTTTTACATCTTTGAGGATGTTGTGTTGAGGGTAATTTTAGGAATGTAAGGAGAGGAAGTACTGGGTAGGAAAAAGGTATGAGAGATTGGTAGGAATCTGGGGTCAGTGTGTCCAGAAGTGACCCTCCTACTGCGGTGCAAGGTGATGTTCCGAAAGAGTCCTGTCGGAGTTCAAAAAGTCGTCCTCAACCGTTCTCTCCCGATTTGACCTGCCACTCGGTTGGTGAGATCAGGACAAACCTCATCCCATGAACCCGTGTACCCCTGTTAAGTCACCGAACGTGGCGAACCACTTAGGGTGACCTAAGGCAGAGGTGTTACCCATACCCACCTCCCAAATTGAAAGACATACCATTATATAGGCGACTTGCCACCTGACTTTCGCAGTACAACACTTTTATATATTTTTTCGCGAATGTGTTTCAGATGAAACCGTTTGTTAAATAATAGGGTAATGCACATATTATTGTCTCTTCAAGCTGAGATTCACAAAATATCAGCTCTTGTTGCAGGTATTATAAGATTAGACGTAGTCTGCTTTGTTTACCATGACCCAACAGCACAAGCTCTATAGAAGCTTTATAAGACGCGTAGCTCGCTCGAAACCCAGCAGGTACGCTGGTCTACGCGCGTGGCTACGCTAGACTACGAATCGGCAGCAAATTCGCAGTTCATTTTAAACACACTACATACATATATTTTGATGTATAACAACTGCAAAATTGTTGTAAGAAACATCGAAAAAAATACATAAATACAAGACTAAGTTCGTAGATTATCATCTACCCGGAAAAATTCAATATAACTGATAGCAAAGTTTTATGTTAACTTTTAAATAGTGTCGTTTGGATTTTGACCCAATATATTTCTGTATTCTTTTAAAGTGTCGCGCAGTTTTCCATTTCGCAATAAGCTTTTCCCAACAAAGAGAAAAAGGTTAAATGCATCGTTCGCCAAAACTAAACAAAACACTTTGCGAGATACCACTTTGTACCGACCAACCCTTACTAAGGGGGTGTGCTTAAAGCAACGGCAGACGTTAACACTATCTCACTCCGTCTTCATTGGGAGTGAAAGAGACGTAACGAAAGCAAACCTCCTTTCAACCCGGTATAATATATATCTATGTACGTATTTGGGCGAATTGTACTGAACAAAGGAAAAGTTGGGTGAAGCTCGCCGTAACTTTATGGGCGACACCAGCAGTTTGCTCAAGATGAAAGTTCAACCCAAAAAGATTAAAATATAATTTATGTTCACGCCAAACGGGGGAGCAAATGTTTATTTTGCATTTTTTCGCAGTTTGGGTTTTTAACGAATGGGACTGAAGATTCTTCCAAAATTTTAAGGCGAAAAAGCTTTTCGGGACATTAAACAACGTGGAAATAAGCGTTATAAAATTTCAGGCAAACATAAATTCGAATATCTAAATTTTCTCGTCGTTGTGCACGACGTAGGTTATGAACGTTTAACGGAACAGTAATAAATATATTTTGTAGTTAATTATATAGGTAAGTGTAAGTAATAATTTAATGCTTTTTATGTTTGTGTTTGACATTGAAAACTTGTTTTTGGTCTCACATAATTGTAACTCTGCCGAATGTCGCGCCGACAAGAATGCTCCAAGATAAAAAACTAAATTATGTCGCGCTAACATTAATTAACATCTAGATTTCGGAGGCTGTCGAGTTTTGTTTTATTTATTTGGGGAAGCGGTTCGCAATCGTCGAGGCTCTGATAAAGTGGGAGCGCTGCGTTTGTTTTATCGGCATTTCAATCCAAAGTGCCTCTATTGATCCCTTTGGCGCCAATGCATCGCAGGGAGTCTTGATAATCGCGCTACCAGCACCTTATACGGTTTCAGCCTTGGAACGAGTTGTTTAAGACTGTTGAGGACTCTTTATTGTAAAAGCTCTTGTGTGTCCTTCTTTATACAATACTGTTCTCCAAAAGAGTTGCAAAAAGCCAGTTGCAGTGTTGAAAAAGTATTGGAGGGGATGGAGAATGGAAATTGAAAGGTTCAGATGTACCTATAATCTATCAGATATGGTGACTTTTACGATTAAAGCTAATTGAGCTCTAACATCTTCTGTCTTAATACGTGTGACAAGGAAGAGGACGATCGTCTATGATGTACGAACTCTCTCTAGGACCACCGTATTATTAGTTTATTTTATGTGCTACTCAAGCTTTTTTAGTTAGCTTTTTTTATCGGTAGCGTTGTCATTCCATGCAATCATTAATTAATTATTCAATTTAATTTATTCATTTTAAAAACGTTTCAAAATTAAAATTTCAAAGCGTTTTTAAAAGAGAAAATTATTAAGATTCAATTTAAATATAAATGAAGCACAATCAGACTATCAGCAAAAAAGCTTGCTGTCTAAATTGTGCTTCGTTGATATTAAACATACCGATATTCGAAGTGATTCTATTTAACAACTTGACATCAGTAAACAATAAATATAAGTAGGTTTAAGTAAAAACACCTCCTAATGATGCTTTATTTGCTTCTCCATTACGTTTATTTGTGTGTCGATGTTCTTTTGTGACTTCCTTGTGTTCTTTTACTTAAGGCGATCCAATAGTTCAGGAAAAAATCGAAATCGTAATTCACGCCCTTTATGGGATGAGGTTAAAAATACTTGAGAAAAAGTTTTTGGAAAGGTTGGAAAAGGTATTTGAGAATTTTTTTTACAGGTTGATTTCGTAAAGGCCTGTAAAAAATATTAATTCCTGTTTTACGCATTGTTTATTGTAAGAAAACTGAAATTTAAAATTGATTTCACGAAACTAAGCGACGCGGAGTAACACGACTGTCTCCCTCGCCGGTTGGGGCGTGACTGATACGAAATAGGTGTTGCCCAGTGCATGGTTCTTGTGCCCATGCCATAAGGGTCACTTCAAGAATACAAATTCGTAGAGTGCGGGCCGTATTGATTGATACGGCCCGCACTAATCCCGAGAAAATACATATTTTATTTTATTTTGTGAAGTTCGGGCGTAAATATCAATTTTTTTTTGCGATTATTATAAAAGAAACTAAATTTTCCACAATATACAATAAAACCAAATCCGAAAAGGGGTTTATAAATAAGAGAGTTTGGACTTGAAAGTGTTTTTTATAGACCTTATACTTTATTTTTTTAAAGGCTTATTAAAAAAATGACCGATATTTTTAAGGGCCAAGGTATGTTCTACACACAGTATTTAATTGAAGCATCTATAATACTTCTAAGCTATCAAATGTTCAAAACAAAAACATGACGTGATTTTGTATGATTTAGCATTATTTGGTATGGCTTCATCTTAATCGGTAACATTGTCATTCCATGCAGCATAATAAGTAAATATACTTCCTAATGATGCTTTATTTGCTCCTTCATTACCTTTAGTTGCTTCTTGGTGTTCGTTTATTTGAATCTTAATGTTCTTTAATTTCGTTGTTTGAGGTCATTATTATTGAAAATGACCTTTTCAAGTATTGCTTTATTTGCTTCTTTGTGTCGTTTTCTTTGTTTCACGATGTTTCTTTGTGTTCTTTCACTTAATCGGTAGTATTATCATTCCGTGCAACATAAGTAGGTGTAAGTAAAAATACCTCCTAATGATGTTTTATTTGCTCCTCCATTACTTTTAGTTGCTTCTTGGTGTTCGTTTATTTGAATCTTAATGTTCTTTTATTTGGTTCGTGTTCTTTTATTTGATTGGTGGTGTTAGGTTGTCAGGTTCGGTGTGAGGAAGAGTCGCGAGGCGGTGATGGCCCCGTTGATGGATTTGCGCAAAGCCGCCGCGGGCGCCGATTCGGTCCGTGCTCCGTTTCCTCTAATGATCTCACATGTCTTGGCGTTCATGGGATGCGCTTCAAGTGTCACCGAAATGAAGATGTAGCGCTTCTCACAGCTGCAGTGGCAATAATAATACCCTCACACTTTGGCCATTGATTCAAATATCGTTTATTATGGCGGGGCAGCTTTATTTCCATTGTAACGGCGGATTTTAAAACAGGAGAGGTACTTTCTTAACATGATTTAAATTTAATATCTATGTAATAAATTCTGTAAACCAAAATGTTGTCTTACGTTCCATATACTTTTTTTAAATGTGAATATCTCACAAAGAGTCCCAGCTGCCCCCGTCTGAGACTATGGTATGGTATCCCCAAATGTTGTGAGGATGAAGTTAGTGGGGAGGGGAAGGAGATGGGTGAGAGGAAGGTGGAAAAGTACCTAGCTAGATCTGGTCACCAAACATGGCTAAAGCCATTTCAAGCAACATTTTAATTCTGAAAGGTGGGCTTACACTAGGGCGATACTAAGAGTTTCTTCCACTCTAGAACGTGCCGGAAATATAGATACGTACTATGTATATATAATTTTTAAATGAATTAATTGTGGAATAACACAATTAATAAAATTTATTTTATTTGCGCATGCCGGGATTCGATGCCACGACCTTCGGATTACCAGTCAAGAGCCTTACCCCTCGACCACGCCGGCCATCATAGCGCAGTACGAATATATTATTTTTGCTAAAATAATGCATTTTCAGAAAAGTTTGTGTAATTTTTAGTGTGATGTACCTACGAACTATTCTAACTCCGATAAGATTTTAGATTTTCACGGTCAAAGATGTCTGTATACTGTCAAAGATACCGTCGTGATTTGTTTTTCGGGTATTATGCCGTGTTGCGCTATCTCCTTCTTTAGACAACATTTCAGACAGCGTTACAGTGTCCATCATCTGGGCAGACGTGTAATCGAGAGTGGTAAATTGTATGCTCAAGTATGTAGATGCGGTTCCTTTTTTCTAGCACCAATCCTCTACGACTCTATGTGCTGGTATTACTGTATCATTGAAAATGGTTTTCTGCGTTTATCTTTGGTGTAGCCGTCAATTTTTGTAGATTGCCTCAGTGATTTTAACTCCATCGAAGAGCCCACCAGAACTAGGGGCAATAGAAATCTTCAAACCGTTCTCCTGAAAATATTCATTCTTGCTCTTCTGTATGGTGTTAGACCATAAAAGCACAATATTGTTGTTGTATAAGGTTCACAAACAATAATCCTCGCTAAGTTAAGATGAAGACATGCGAAATAATGCAAAATCATACAAATCATGTCTTTTTTGTTCGAAAATTTGATGGCTTAGAAAAATTATGGATGCAGAATATACTACTGCTTGTATAGTTCGCCACCCCATTGCGGTGGCGAACGCACGTTCCGTATTATATGCCTTTGTTATTAATACTAAACAACTAATAAGAAAGGAGTTAATTTTTTTACACACCTTTACGAAATCAACCGTTAAAAAACAACTCTCAAATACCTTCTCCAACCTTTCCGAAAAATTCTTCTCAAGTATTTTTAAATCCCTCCCAGAAGGGGCGGGGATTCCGATTTCGAATTTTTCAAGGACTAGTGGATCACCTTAAGAACAATCTTGTATTTTTCTTGGAAAAATAAAAGGCCCGGTGAAAGTATTAACGTGGAACAAAGTAAGGTGCAATTGGATTGCAAGTTTATAATAAAAAAATTCAATATGTTCTTTGTATTGTTCTAAATAGCTTATTCCAATTCATTCGATTTAAATAATATTAATATCGATAACGGGTTTTCGTAAATGCGGAAAATTGAAATCTGATAAATAATTTCCATCGCGAATTTGCGTTTTCCGATACGGTCAATAATTTCAGCGGATAATTCGACATTAACACAAAATTAAAACTGGCCGCGCATGGGATTATTTCAATCTGCCATTTGCCAACGCGCCAAACGCTAGGGTTAAAGAACTGAATGTGATGCAGCTGAATGATGAAAGAGTGCAAAGTTATGAAATACATAGAAAATCTTCGACAAATATACGAAGAATCTAAACTATTCAGTCTCCGTAAACTATTTATACTGCAAACCATGAAATATATCTTTTTGTTTTGAAGAGTTTTAATTTTCAATGTACATTTGTTTCTTAATATTTTAAATTTTCTGCTACCGGTTTCGACACATCCTATGCAAGTACAAAACGATTAGATTTAATTGGGTGGGGATAGTGGGAGGAAAATATCCCCTCCAACTTATTATGTCGTGGTGAATATTAATTAACACGGTTATATTTGCGAACTTATTTATTGAACCTGGTGAGCTGACCTTCAGTTTACAAGTGCCAACTGACAGGAAGCGTACCACAGACCATGAGTTAGAAAAGTGCATAGACAATAATATGAGCAAACAAAATATCTAGAAATTGTTACATAGTTATTGCCGAAGGAATGCAAAAAAAAAGAAATATAATTATCTCTAAAACAAATTTTAAAATAAATTAAAACGCAATCAACATTAGAAATAATAATGTATTTTATGTATATCCCCAAACGAATTCCAAACCAATGTAAACACACAGCAGTTTTATTAGACCTCGTTCTTTCAATCTTTTACCGGAAAAAAATCAAGTGAAAAATAAACTACCTTTATGCTTAAGCCCATATTTGTTTCTTTCGAGGTATAAATATAAAATTTATAAAACTATTTTACCCACGCACAGGCTGCGCCTTAGTGGGTTTCCATTACTTATATCATTTGATTGTACGTATATATAAAATGTAAAAATTGCGAAAAATAGACATCTCTTGACAACGTTCTAAGTCTATTTCGATAAATTCAAACATTTATGGAGAAGATATTATTTATAAACAAAATAGTTCACTTAACCTAAGAAGTGTCCATCGATCCATTCTCATATTTCAATAACTACTGTTGAGAATGAATAGATTTTTCGCCTTAAACACCTGTGAAAATCAGTTTTCAAGTGATTTATGACATATATTATGTACTATCATTTGCTTCACCTACAAATAACCAACTGGACCAAAACAATGTAAGAAGACGATACCCAACCCCTCCTATTTGACCGTTCAATGGCTGAGTTGAGAAATACGTTGGATTTCCACCCAGGCGTCGTGGGTTCAATTACTCGCGTTTCAAAGGGGTGTTGAATTGCCACAGCTGAAACTTTGGTGATGTTTATTTATGATAATTTAACAAAAACCCAAAATACTTTAATAAACAAACGAATTCCAAATTTTTTTTGGTGGTTTCGTTGCTTTACTTTTGGCTTTAAAATGCCCCACATTTAAAACCTTAAACTTATTATTCTATTTTATAGAACATCCGACCGACTGCGAAGAAATAATAATTATAAAGGTGTGTTTTTAGAACCCTTTGGAAACGGGCGCGTCTACTAAAATCTAGAGGAATTCCAAAAACTGAAAAAATCGGACTTACGAGAACCAAAGTGCGAATGAATATCTACAGCTCAAACTGCTGACTAACATCTATGAGAACCAAAGTGCGTAAGAATATCTACAGCTCAAACTGCTGACTAATATCTATGAGAACCAAAGTGTTGACGACTATCTACAGCACTGGCAGAGGTTGGATTTGCAATTATGTATAGCACATTGGAATAACGTAATATTGCGTATGCAGTTTAAAAAACTTAATTCATGTATGTATGTATGTAAAAATCCCTAATATCGGACTATTGGACACATTTAGCTGAATATTAAGGATTTGGGTTTTTGTTTTAACAGCTTTCTTTATTTCGAGTGCTTCTAAATTATTTAGTCTGTTACCATGACCATTTCTATGTCAGTTAGGTTAGGTTAGATTGTGGTGCCGTGTTTTTCGTAATAAATAAATATCTTTGTATTATGACCTCCATGTTTGTTCAATAAATTATTATCCTCGTAAACAGCAAAATACGTAATATTATGCAAAAACTTCATGTACGTACTTTAAAGGTTTAAGACTTTAAGCCTTTACGTAATTAGTAATTACAATTTATGCTTTTCCGTACAACCTCTTGCTCAGCTGCCCTCTGTAGATATTAGTCCAACCTACGCTCTGTAGATATTAGTTCAACACTGGGACCGTCATAGATATTCGTCCGACCTTAGCTCTGTAGATATTAGTCAACACTCTGAAGTTCGTAGATATTAGTCCAACACATGAGCTGTAGATATTCGTCCGACATACAGGCTATAGACATCAGTATCTGGAGTCTTGGAAACCACATAAAAATAAGATATTTATTTAGCCACTGATGAAATTTTTCCAGAAATATCAATCACCCGCCAAAGTTTCGCGGTTTGATCGTGGAAAGAGGTGCAAAAGGTCTATTAGGAACAGCTTATTTTTCAATTGTTAGCGTGACCACGGTAGTATAAGAGACGGTTAGTATCCAAAAAAGAGAAAAAAATAGTGTTCAGACAGCATGTTAAGGCGATCCACTAGTTCAGGAAAAAATCAAAATCGGAATTCACGCCCTTTATGGGAGGAGTTTAAAAATACTTGAGAAAAAGCTTTTGGAAAGGTTAAAAAAGGTATTTGAAAGTTTTGTTTTACAGGTTGATTTCGTAAAGGCCTGTAAAAAATATTAATTCCTGTGTTACGCATTGTTTATTGTAATAAAACAGAAATTTAAAATTGATTTCACGAAATCAAGCGACGCGGAGTGACGCGTCCATCTCCCGCTAAGTTCGGGGCGTGACTGAGGTTTGGCGACTGTGGCGTGAACAGTAGTTCTTCGGTGGACGCCATAGGGTTCACTTTGAAAAACCGAATTCATCGACTAGCGGCCGTATTTTAAAATAACAACGCGAAAATGCATATTTTATTTTATTTTGGGAAGATTGGGTGTAAATATCAACTTTTTTTGCGATCATTATAAAATAAACTGAATTTGCCACATTATACAATAAAACCATAACCGAAAAGTGGTTTATAAATAGGAGAGTTTGGACTTAAAGTGTATTTTTTAGACCTTATACTTTATTTTTTTATAGGCTTATTAAAAGACTTATAAAAAAAATGACCGACATTTTTAAGGGCCAAGGTATGTTCTACACGCAGTATTTAATTGAAGCATCTACAATACTTCTAAGCTATCAAATTTTCAAAACAAAAACATATGATTTTGTATGATTTTGCATTATTTACTATGGCTTCATCTTAAATACTAGTAGGTTGGAAAAGTTTTCATCTGGTTTCACTCGACCAAATGACATTTATTGTTATGCAATACTGACGAAAAATCTGTGAGGGGTCACCATTATCAACAAATAACAAATCAACGTTAAATATTTCACCGCGATCCAAACAGATCGCGGCACTTCATTAGGTAGGTCCACTTCGGATATGTGCATTTGGCATCTCTGGCGGGTAATGAAGTGTCCAAGTGAAAAGGAGGCGCGCGCACTGAACGACCGCTAAATTTCCTCGACTTTTAATCACGCGTCCCCTCCCCCTCCACTCCCTTCCTCATTCCTCCCTTCACTCCCCTCGCCACCTCCCCACCCCGCGGGCGATTGATGAAGTCAGAGTTTCAGCGGATAATGAAGCCGGCCATCTTTTCTAAGGCCTGGTACACACTTATTTTTCTGACATTTCTGAAGGCAGGTTTCTTAGTTTTCTATAAAAGTATCAGAACCAGATGCAAAATCATACTTATTGGAATATCACATACTATTGTGTAACTTTGTATGATGTAGCTACCTTTGTGATTTGTTTCATCGAGATACTCCACACAACGCACGTGAGTTTTTTCCAGCAAATAAGTTAATAAACATTTGAACATTGATGGAAAGGCCCGAATTAAATATTATAGTTTCAATTGATTCCATACATTTTATTTTGTCCCTTTGAATACGTAATTATTATTTATTACTGAGTGGCGCGCCGGATCGCGAAAGACTGGTTTAGGAAAGATTTTTCACCTGTCCAGCCGAACTATAATAGTCTTGCACCGCAGTGGGAGGGATGGATTCATACGTCTTTTGTTCCTGGACACACTGGACAGATCTACACATCCCTCACACCTTTTTCCTTCCCCAGAACTTCTTCTCTTTCCTTTCCATAAAAAGACCCACCACACAGCATTCCCAAAGACGTCATAGGCCCTGAGGGACTTTTTTCCTCAGGACCACCTGGGTGGAACTAAAAAACACGAGATATCCTTTTTTTTCTGACTTTCACCTTTCAAGGGTATCTAGGCCATAACTTAACAGAGAAAGGAAAGGTGAGTATATTATTGTGTCTATTTCAGAATTAAATGAAAGATTGGAGTCGAGTTCAGACTTAGAAGAGATAAGATGTTGAATGTGGGGGAGCCAATTTTAGATAATATTCATACAAGAGAGGATATTTATTTAGAGAGGGACAATCAACAGATATGTTGTGATCTAAAGTTCACATTTACACCATAGATTTTCGTTGAAAAATATCATTCCCGCCAGTTTTAGAAACGTTTCAAAATGAACCTCACATTGGAGTTACATTATAGTGGGTATCTGATTCGTAATGCGCTTTCAAAACTAAATAATATTTTTATGCAAGCAATATAGTTTTTGTCGCATCCGTCGGCACCGAGCTTTACCTGTTCCGATTGCGATTCCCTCATGAAAGTTTTCTCGCCAAGAATCTAAATTTCATCGCAGACGGAGAGATGTGTGGTGTGATGCTGAGAACATTATTTCCGTTGAAACACACTTACTCGTGATGAAGGTGTGGGCAACGGGGAACGGGCCCCGCCACCTCGCCCAGTAATGAGGCGGACTCCATTTTCAAATTTGCAGGAGTGAATCGGGATTCAGAGTGTCATTGTGACTAACTTGTCTAAACTCTGGAGGAATTTGTTTTACACGGATAGGTAGGTACCTATCCTTTATACGAAATATTTAAGGGCAAATTGAAGAAGATTCATTGTAGCAAGAAGATTTACGTGAACGTAGACTGAATGCTGTAGAAATGAGATCCCTGAGGCGTATGTGTGGTAAAACCATCGTGTGAGAAATGTGGAGATCAAGGCTGATGTAAGCGTGATGAGTAAGATTAAGAAAGGGACGCTCAGATGATTTGGGCATGTAGAGCGAATGAACGAGGAAAGGAGAGTAAGGAGAATATATGACGCAAATATGAATGGAAGAAGAAATCGGGGACGCCCGAGGAAGACATGGCACGACCAAGTGAATCAGATACTTGAGTCAGGCCAAGTGAAGAGTCGGAATAATAGAAGAGCTTGTATGAGACGATGTATGGATGTGAACGAGGCAAGGAGTGTGTGCCAAGATCGAGTTGTTTGGCGGTCCGTCCTCTCTGCCTACCCCTGCGGGGTAACGGCGTGATGGTTAGTTAGTTAGTTAGTGTCAATTCGACGTATTATTTTTCAATGAAGACAATATTAGCGACACTCAATCGAAAATCTGAGACAGAAAAATCAGAAAAAGGTATGATCACATCTAGGAAACGAATCTAGGACCTTTGCCTTGCCGGGGCGAAGCTCTAATGTGAACCTATTGTCATATTTTAACTATATCACACTTCGACTTAGAACTACCAACACTGTCTTAATTTTATTAACGTATATTTTTATTGGCTGCTATCTTTTTGTACGAATGCAAAATGTTACCTAGAGAGTGTCTTGGATAAATTTATCAATTTTTATATTTATTATGCGACATCTATTGACTATTCTGCAATTTTAAGATGAATATTCATTTTTATTTTATTCAACTTTTTTTAAATTTTATGTGAATACCTCGCAAGGTTCCCGTCTGGAATTAGTGGAACTATGGCATCCTCAATTGAGGTATGTTGTGAGGCTGAGGGTAGTGGGGTGGGGAAGAATATGGGGAAGAGGTAGGTGAGGAAGTACCTGGCTATTCAGATCTGATCACCAAACATGGTTAAAGCCATTTCAACCAACGCTTCAATTCTGAATGTTGGTCTTACACCAGGGCGATACCGAGAGTATCTTTCACTCTGGAACATGCCGCGAATATACTATGTATGATTTTAAATGAATTAATTGTGAAATGACACGCATTAATCAAATCAAATTTATTTGCGCACGCCGGGATATGATTCGGATTGCGAGTCAAGAGCCTTACCCCTAAACTACGGAGGCCGTCAAAGTACTAAGTGAGTAAAACCTCAGATTGGCCATCATTGGTCTATTGCAGCGGTCGGCAATTAGTTTTGTTGGTGGGCCGAATGAATATATCAATTTATGGAGGGCCACAAGACCATCGACGTCACTCGAAGAAGGAATACGCAGAAAAAGCGCCGCAGGCGAAGAAATAGGTGAATATTACATGTTTTGAAATATCACAACCAACCGGTTGGTAATGTGATAGTTATTGGTTCTCGGTTGCGGGTTCGATCCTCTACTAACAAGTTTAGTACTCCATCATTGAAAAAGCCAAATTTTCAATAGATAGAGAAAACATACTTACCTGGCTTACATACTTACACTTCCGATAAACACACTTTAATTACAAAGTTTGTGCTTGGAGAAGATACGGCTTTGCACGTGGAGGACATTATATTTAAAACACTAGACATTGCATGATTTTACATTTGCTACCCCGCTCCCTGTTAGTATTACATTTAGGAGAAGATTATTGCCAAAAGTAGAGTTGGTCTTTATTTTGAAAGGCTGAAGAATTTAGGACTCTTCAGGACTGGAGATCTTTTATGAAATGACCTTTATAAAAGCTTACAAATAAGGATTATCAACATTTTTACACAATCAGTTATTTATAATCTCGCGGGCAGTGAAGGTTGACTGGATACGACTATTTGAAAAGCTGAGTTTTAAGTTTAGCTCTAAATTCCGCCGAGTCTGTGATCATTTTTAAATCATGTGGCAGTCCATTTCAGGCTTTAGGTCATGACCAAAGCTAATAGAATGTGGAGAGATATGCCGTTGGCAGTTTGTAGACAAATGTAGACGATGTTTTCGGCAGGTGTTAAATTTTAAAAAAATAAGGTGTTAGTACCACAGTACAAGCAATACAATTGAATATTTGGTATTCAAAACAGAAGATACCTTTTAAAATACTGCAAAATTTTATTTAAATTTATTTTTGGGAAATATATTGAAATTAATAAACCAAATTCGGCACTCTTGCTTTTAAAAAATGTCTCACCTTCCTCCATAATAAATATTTTAGACACAAATAGATCAAAGATATCTTCATTTCTTGTTGGAGCTACGTGCTGAAATTCAACTTTTTGGCACTAAATTAATACAAATACATTAGCTACATTAGTGTTGGAAGCATTAATCTTAAACCAGTGATTTGAATCATAGTAGTTGCATGCCAATGTAAAATAAAGAAAATAATGTATATATATATAAAATAATCTCTGCTTTTTGGTAAATGGTAAAATGAAAAAAAAAAAACAACACATTGACAATGAAAATGAAAAAAAATCAGGGTGTACAGTTCACAGGCGGTAGAAGTGATACCTTCAGAAAACTCAGGTTTTCACTTTAAAAATAAAATTGGTATAAAATAAATGATACTGTATTCATCTAGCTTCTAATAAACACAAATTATAACTAGTTATAAAAAGTATCGTGATTAATTTAAGGTGACGAAGAAGGAAACGCAACACGGCAAAATAACCCAGAGATTAATCACGATATTAATTTTAAAATCTAAATCATATTACACAAATTATAAATACATAATTTATTATGCAGATAAAATAATCGATGTGTTTTCCTGTTTTTCTTTAGTTTGAAAATTGTAATGTTCATTTTAACATATCTTCCTAATATTCGCTTCGTTATTAGTGAGAAAATTGGAGAGGTTATATCTTTTAGCAGCAGGACTACATTTGACAGGAAATACGTAGTGCAGGATTGTAGGTAACCCTGGTGAAACCACCCGTACCACCATTCGGAATCGAAATATTGCAATGCTATGGTTTAGTCTCGTTTGCTGACAGAATTTCCGGATAAGGACTTTTCAATACGGTTGCAATTTTCAATAGTCCCACTGGATTCGGAAATGAAACTCCTGTGATTTTAAAAGATAATTTATTAGTGACCGAACGAAGGTTCGGTTTCGGCAAGTTTCGGCATCAGTTTCGGTTTCGACAGAAAATCCCCTCAGCCGCACCAAAACTCTGCGTTCGAGAATTATCGCGCGTCGCGTGCGTCGTCCGGCTGACTTAGGATGAGTTCGTGGCTCGCGAGTGACCCGCCATCATCAGCTGAGTTCGCCGGCCGGTCCGGCGTGATTAAGTTGTGAGTTTATGTGTTATTTCTCGCGATTGTAAACGCAATTAAAATTAAGTTACTCAATTAATGAAGTCCTTCTTTTATATTGTACCTACCTATGTGTTGATTATTGACAAATGTTGGTTCCAAGACCTAGTTAATATGTTTGTTAATTTTTTGTAGCGGTAATATCAAAAACATAATTATTATTTTTTCACATTGTACCTACTTGTTTTTTTTGCATGTGAATCATTGTTTTTCAATCAACCTTTGTGAATCATTGATCATCAATATTTAACACCTGAAATAATCATTTTGTGATTGTAAACACAATTAAAATTAAAATATTCAATTAATGAGGTTCTTCCTTTATAATGTACTTAAGTTTTGATAATTGAAATTTTTTGTTTTGAGAAGTGGTTTACATCATTGTTAATTTTTATAGTTATCGTTTGTTTTACAGCAGTAATGTGTTTTTTTTCCACGTAGTGCTTCACTTATTCTTGTTTTATTTCAAACTTATAATTCACATACAGTTAACACGTGTGAAATAAAAATAAAACACAGTGTGTACTAGTATATGTAAAAAAATAAGCCGAATTTCAGTAAACAATGGATTTTTAACAATTTTAACATGTTTAAAAAAGTTTAGGTTTCGGTGGAAAGTCCTGTTTTGGTCGGACAATAATAATTATGCAATAAAAATTAAACATGTACAATTTAGTGTCAGACTTAGCCAAACAAGGCACTGCAACGAACAAGATGAAACACATGTGTGCATTCTGTACGCGAACAAATAAAAGGACACGTGACGCTTCAAAGTTCTCAGTGCAAGATGTCTGAGAAGTTGGTTGAACAGTGAACACGCTAAGCTGCTTTCGTGGCATTAGCATAGCGGCAGCTAATGGGTACGGGAATGGATAAACGTATGGAAAACTGGAAGCTGATACCGTCACACGCTGCGTTCAAGCGCAAACTATCGCGTCGATGTAATCGCTCCCTGCGCCCAGCGGCGGCTATGAGCTTTTTAAGTACATAGGTACTTACTAGAAAGCTGAATTGTGAAAAAAACGTATTTATGCAAGGTTATATAACAAAATAGAACACTGAAGAAAAGTCAAGGAAAATAAACATACCTGATTAGATATGTTTTGTTCCTAAACAATTTTATTTTACTAGTTATGTTCCGTTTTATCCGCTTTCCAATATGCAGGTATTAGGTAGGTACTTATTATCGTTTCTGTAGATGATCTAGGGTTATTGTGGTTAAATGATAAAATACTGGTAAAAAATATGTTTTGTCATTCTACATCATTCTACTATTCGTGGCATACCTAATGTATGGTTGAAGGATTTGGTCGAGATAAAGGAAATGTTTAGGGGCTGGTTAGAAAGTACCTACCTAACTATTAGGATCTCTTTTTCGTTTTTTTTTTTTTTTTTAAATAAAGACATACATTTTCGGGTTACGAATAATCTGACAATATTAATAACCTACTAACATCACATCATATGCCAACTCTGAAACTGACCGGTCTCTTAAACATTTATTTATTTATTTATTTATTTTATTTATTTAATTATTTTCATATTACATTTGGTTATAAAATGAGGTATTGCCCATCTCACTAGGTGTGAAACGCCTGTGTTGAGATGGCAATTTACAGAGTGGTTATCTAAGATTTTGTAGTAATATTATGAAAATGGCAGGTTAATATAATTTTTTTTCTTTAAATATACAATTCAAGTATGTTACATATATATAAGAAGATTGCAGTAGGTACATGGTTACATATATACACACAGTAGGTATAAAGGTAAGTCTGTTTTTAAATACTTGTGATGGATATGTTTATTTGAGGTGATCAATGATTTTACTTTTAAATGTACTTTTGGTTTGCGTGTTTCTAATTTCAGGAGGTAGAGAATTGAACAGCTTTGTTGAATTATATTTAAAACTTCTTTGCCCATAAGAAGTTTGACAAACTGGGATGTTGAAAGATTTTACATTACTTTGATACCTTATCTGACGGTCTCTCAACAGTATGGTTCTGAATATTTTCTATGCATTACTTAACTCTCAAACAACAAAAATAATAATTAGCTACTACCGCCTTTGATAAGTTAATAGTGCCATAACATAATACGAACTTACGTGCAATTTGTAAAGTGATTTTTTTATAAATAACTAGCTGACCCGACAAACGTTATTCTGCCATATTAATTATTTCTTGTGAATATTTTGGTTGTTAAATAAAAAATAAAAAATGTATTGTAATTGTGCGGTGATGGGATCTATGACAGAAAGAGGAATAGAGCACTGTAGACGATCATCAAAAACACCAACCATTCATTTTCTCAATTCAATTATTCATTAAAGTAACGGACATATTCATTGTTTGATCTCATAAAAGTTAAATGTAAAGTGAAAAAAAGTAATATGTTTTTATCCTAAAGTAGGAAAATTAGGTAAAGAAAATCGATATTAATTTCGAATGAGAGTACGATACAGTGTACAGATGAGGCATACAGCTGAGGCGTACAGATGAGGCGTACAGATGAGGCGGACGTAACGCTATCTGTCATTCAACAGCATAAATAATTTTGTTCTGTTTGAAATACAAACGAAGTTTAAATTTGTTTATACAAAAATATTAAAATCGTAAATAAAAAATGGGAGGGACGCGATTCAAAATTGGGAGGGTGGGGGTAGGAGGGTGAAAATTTGGGGTTATAGGTATTTTTTGATGCCAAATTAAAAAAAAATACAAAAAAAAAATTTTAAAAATACAAAAAAAATCCAGATAGGGACACCCTAATCATCTAGCGGTATGAAATAATATACTTTACAACCTTCGACCTAGTATATCCTTTACAACCTATTCTCAAACCTACCAAATATACATATAAAATTTCATAAAAATCAGTCTAGCCGTTTCGGAGGAGTGCGACCTGTGTTTTTCTTGATGGGTGATGAGTGGATGGGTGATGGGTGGATGAGTGCGACCTGTGTGTTTGAGTGTTTCTGGATGGGGACTCGCAGACTCAAAATTAGTCATCGAGAAAAATTAATTCAATTTTTTTGACAATTTTTTTTTTTCTGTATTTTTTTTTATTTGGTATCAAAAAATACCTATAACCCCAAATTTTATTTCTCCTGCCCCCACCCTCTCATTTTATAATCGTGATTTTAGCATTTTTTTATGAACAAATTTTACCGTCTTTCGTATTTCAAACAGAACGAAATTATTTATGTTGTTGAATGACATATGGCGCTACGTTCGCCTCATCGAACTTTCACCACACATGCGCAAGACATTGACGAGAAGCGTCGCGTCATCATATGTATAAAAATCTCGTGTTACGGTGTTTGTGGTCGCACTCCTCCAAAACGGCTCGACCGATTTTTATGAATTTTTTTATGTATATTTGGTAGGTATGAGAATAGGTATTTAAGTATATTGCATACCGCTAGGTGATTAGGGTGTCCCTATCCACAAAAATTAATTAATTTTTTTTGACAATTTTTTTTCTATATTTTTTTTGTTTCACATCAAAATATACAAATTTAACCGTCTTTCGTATTTCAAACACAACGAAATTATTTATGTTGTTTAATGACATATGGCGCTACGTTCGCCTCATCGAACTTTCACCACACATGCGCAAAGCGTCGCGCCATTTTGATATTTCATTCGGCATCATGTTCTCGCGTGGGCAAACCATCGAGCTTATTTGTGTTGGCTAAAGATGGACTGACAAAAAATATCGTACACTCAATTGCTCTTCGAAATTCATATTGATTTTCTTTATTTTATTTTCCTACTTTAGTTGGTGTTTTTTTTTGTTTTTATCGGCGGTCATCGTCTATAGCGCTCCATTCCCCTTTCTGTCATAGATCCCATCCCCACACACTTACAATAGATTCGTTATTTTTTATCAATCAAAATATTCACTAGAAATAATTTATATGTCAGAACAAAGTTTGTCGGGTCAGCTAGTATATATATAGAAATTGGTTGGAAGGCTTCCACATAATACTAGAGTGTTTCAGCCATGGCAGAAGTTGAAATATTATAAGTTGTACTTGTACGTGATGAGATGCATTAGATTACCACCTTCTCGCCGCAATGTTTCTACTTTCGTGTTCTGCTAACAGTAGGAAACCTGAATATATTTGTTTTACGGTCAACGATCGTTGGTCCTGGTTTTCAGAAAGCTTGTCTCAAGTCCACTGTCAACATTCTATCACCATTTAATTTTTTTAAATAATCACAACATGATGTCTTGCCAATAGACTCCGGTTTATGAAATCAGCTATAATTGAAAAGTACCTACATAACTTTGTTCTGGTGTGAAACCATCATTTTGAATCGAAACATTGTTAAAATGGTATTTGCTATATTTGTTACCTAGATTTGAATATCCAAGTACTTAAAAAGCTTTCTGTGCCCCCCCCCCCCCCCCCCATACTTCCCATTCTTCACCTTCAATTTACTCAGACTCACAATATTCTTTAAAGGGCATGCAGTACCTATGTGGCATAATTCTAATACTGACTCTAGATAGCGGGAATTCTTCGATGATTTGCAATCAATTTTTTTATGTAAATACCTCACAAGAGTCCCAACTGCTCCCATCTGGAGCCAGTGAGACTCTGGAATCTCCAATTGTGGTATGTTGCGAGGCTGAAGGTAATGGGGTGAAAAAGGAGATGGGAAAGAGGAAGGTGGGGAAGTATCTGACTATTCAAATCTGGTAAACAAACACTACTAAAGCCTGAAACACTCATCAACATTGAAAAATCTTCCGAAAAAAGATACTTGCCGCCAACGGGACTTGAACCCGTATCCTTCTGATTGCCGGTCAGCTGCTCTTGACCACTGAGCTATGGGGGCTTATCAAATACCCGCCAAATAATTCAATATATACTAGTGTTTCATTCAACAATTACTGCTTATTATATTTTTTCCACCTGAAAACAACCAACTTTATTTTTGCGAGAGAGACATTGTAAGTGTTAAATCCCTCGCTAGGTGGCGTCGAGACAAATTATGACTACATTTATTGGGGAAATACTTAAACATATTAATTATTATTTTTAATTTATAAACTAACGTTTAGACAAAATTTTTATGCATAGCACAAAGGGTAACAATTATTATAAGCAATAATTATCAGCCAATTATCGCTTATTAGCAGCCAATTATCAGATAATTATTGCTTATAATAATTGTTACCCTTTGTGCTATGCATAAAAATCTTGTCTAAACGGTGGTTTATAAATTAAAAATAATAACTACTAAAGCCATTTTAAGCAACGTTTCAATTCTGAATGGTGGTCTTACACCAGGGCGATAATGAGTGTATCTTCCACTCTGGAACTTGCAGCGAATACACTACATATTATTTTTAATGTATTTATTGCGAAATAACACAAATTAATCAAATAACAAAAAAAAAATGCACACGCCGGGATTCGATCCGGCGACCTTCGGGTTGTGAGTCAAAAGTTTTAACCTTAGTCTACGGAGGCCGTCAATGCTACAATAAAGAGTCTATAAAACAACTACTGGTTCCCGGATCTAATGCTTCAATTATTTAATATAAGGTTTACTTGTGGTATGTATTCAAGTATTGGTATAAGAATAATGACCTACCTACGGATTAGCAATATTAATAAACAATAATTAGCACAGCTAAAATACTGCTAAATAAATGTTCAACCAAAATTCTTCTTCATTTAAATATTTAAGTTATTAACATTTGTCTCCGTGCAACGACAAATCAAATTATCTATAAATTTAAATAATTATGTGACCCTCTTTGTCGTCCCGTCGTAATTTATATGCAAAATCCACTATCGGCGCAAGCTGCTATCAATCCCTGCGTCGCATTACATCAGCAAACATATTAACCGAACATAATCTCACAAACAATAAAAATATTTACCGATGGAATTATCAGGGGAGACATGATAAATCGTTGGGATCCTCCCGAGATATTAGGGGATCAAGTGGGACCGTCAACCGTGGAAATTATGATACATTGCTAAAAGGGACGAGTAATTGGTTTTTTGTTATTTTATGTGCTTTGACTTAGAGTAAGCTTTTTATTATTAGGTACCTATTGAAAATGTAGTTCGCAGTAATTGATTGTGATATTTATTTGGTAGGCACAAAACTACCTAAAGATATTAAATCAATAAGGATGAACTTGTCTTGTTATTCATTTAACCAAAGTAGGTTTGGAGTCGGGTTGGTTATATCACCAGAAATTTCTTAAAATTGCTGGAGCAATTGAAACCATGAAGAAGAATTTAGGTAAAAGAGAAGCACTTTGTTTTGTATAAAGGAAGGACGAACCTGGGTTTTGAAGAGGGAAATCAAAACATCAAAGTTGTGAGTCAAGTAATGGATCTTAAAAATAACTGTTTGTGTCGATTGTCGAGGGGTACAATGATTCTACGAGTAGTTATTCGTAGTACTTTCCGTTAAATACATTCGTAGCACCTTACAGTTAGAAAACTCTGCACCGTGTGGTGACTGGTGACTATGCGTATTTTCTAAAAATGTTAAAGCATAAAGTTTCCAACGATTTTTGAACAAGTGAAGAGATTCAGAGAACCCCAGACTAGACGTGATCACCAAACTGAACAACAGGACTAAGTAATCAATGATTGGACAAAATTGATCTGAAACATTGAGAAAATGGGAATCGCGCAAAAATTAATTACTCTAAACGATTTTCACACAGTCAAAAAACTTTTTCAGTAATTTGGGGCTCCGGACCAGACGTAAGTACCTAACCACGAAACCCATCAATAGTAGAACATATTAACCACAAGGTAAGACAATAAGATCCTAAAATGTATATAACCCGTTCGTTCATTCATTCTCTTTCCACGGACTCGCCGTACCAGGGTACCAGGATCGCAGACTACTGACTACTACAGCCAGCGGACCTCTGGTTCAATACAAAGCGGATTAAGCTTAAGCCTCGCCTAATTTGTCCAAATATCTCGGGCGGAGCTATGACACTATCTGTCGCCTGCCCTGGAATGGATGCGGCTCGGGGCTTAGACCATTTAAAACGGACAGATTATCGTAATAAAGCGGCGCGGGGATAAGGGAGTCGAGCAGGGGTGCCAAATATTATTAATAATGCGCAAATAAAAAAAATTCAGAGTGTGTAATTCACACGCAGTAGATGTTAAACCTTCAGAAAGGTAAAGAAGACAAGAGTGGTGAGACTACGAAGCACCGCACAAAGATGATACCGATATGGTTATGCAAAGCACCGCACAAAGAGGAGACCAATTATTCTATCTTATCGCAGGCTAAATCCTACGATGTATGTGTAGGATATATTGTCTCTTGTTAGTGTCGCTTTTTCGTTTCATCGAGTTTCAAATCACAACGGCGCTAGTGAAGTTTTCACTTAAAGTGATTTTTGCTCTCATTTGGGTTTCCGGTGAATTTTCTTTTGGTTTTTTTTTTTTTTTAATTTTACGTTTATTTACAAATCGTTTCTGGTCACTCAGCCATGTCCGATTTCCTGTCCCGACCCAATATGTCTGATCTACTGATTTTTTTGTTCTTGTTTTTAGTTAAAGTTTGTCAGGTACGTCTTGATACTCTTTGTGTTTGAATAAAATACGACATTAACAACAAAGACCAACATCATCACCCACGGAAGGATTCTTTCTATTGATGAGTTTGTCAGAAGAAGAAAAATCATGAAAATAATTTGATTACTCTAAGGTTTTCTTTAGAAATATTACGGTAATAACGTTATATTCTTATTATTTCTGAACAGTCGGAATTCACTCCTGTGTTGGGTTAAGTTACAAAATAATTTCACTACAAGCTACACTAATTCAAATATGACTGTTTTAAAATATACCGTCCTACAAATCATTATTTTGATCATACTATATGTCGGCATTTACCAATTGAAATATGGAAGATTGGATATATTGCAACATTTACCCAGTCTAGCTAAAATTAAAACTCTAATCAAATGAATAAATGATGTGCTCATGTCAAAATGTTGAATCTGTTTCTTGACGAACACACGCGAGAGTTTCAATTGCTTTAAGTTCGCTTGCACAATATTGGATAACAATGTTATAAAACGAAATTAACTGAGGTAACGGAAGGGAAAAGAAAAAAAGGACCACGATGTAACTTCTCCTAGTCGTCTAATAATTAATTTTAGACTATACTTTAGGGTTTAGAGTAATAGGATAAAACAGAACAAGAGAAAGCTTAAGTCAGTTGAGGGTGTTAGTTTTTTCTACAAGTTCTGTTTTGTTATGGAAGTCTGAAGTTAATACTTACGTAAAAATTAATTGTAAACAGTTAAGGTAGAAATGTGTACCTACTACCTACCTACTCCTAGGGTGGAAACACAGAATCCTCATTGAGAATCTCAAGGACGATGTTATGTTTTTACTTATGATGGCATAAAAACACTTTAATCTAAAACATGCGAAAACCTCAGCAATGGTTCTCCCCTAGTGAGGTATTCACAAAACACAACTACAAACCCATACAGTTACTGACTATTTTTTGTATAACTGGTACTTATCATACAAACTTTTCCACTAATCTTTTTATAAATGTAATACTAAGAGTGATGGGGAAAGCAAATATGAAATCATGTCTATAATGTCCTCCACGTGCAAATAGCCGTATCTTATCCAAGCATAAACTTTCTAGTTAAATTGTGTTTATTGGAAGTGACCTGCCAGGTATGTTTTCTGTATCTAATCGTAAATAATAAAAGTAAATAGCGCCTAAGAATTCATAATAAATTGTACAGCGCCCTTGATGTGATTTTTCACAAAAAAAGGCGTTCTACAAATTATCCAATTATTATTATTATTAAACTGCATGTACGAGAATAGAAATAAATAAATTAGTAAATAAAATAGAGAAATTAAAAAAATTGATGATGCTAATTTTTGGCACCCCTGATGGCTTCTTGTGTTTTAGCATGCCCGCCAAATAGATGGGGCCGCTGTGCAAACAGTCGAGGGAAGCTATTGTGGTTGTTGTCCTCTCGGAACGGATTGTTTTATAGCTTTAAATCTGAACACCCTTCCCCTACCACCCCTCCGCGCACACCCCACACTACACCCACCCCTCGCGTATCTCTTTGTATCCCCATTAAAATATACTTTGTTACACAACGCGTTACAACGTTAGCAGAGTGAAGGGTGGCTGATGGTAGGTACCTAGTACCTAGCTAGAGTTGCAACCCTTAAAGTGTCCTCCATTGTCATCTGGCGAACCTGTTTAGAAGTCAAAACAATGTGGCAGGTTGACAGCCCAAAGTGTAAAATAATTATTTTTATCTATGCATATTTAAGTAGGTACAACTAATTTTTAAAATTGAAGAAAAATTACGTGTTGCAACACATTGAGAAATGAAATATTTAATTAAGTTTAGGAACTTGAAATACATAACTCTTTTTTTAAGTGAAAACTTCTTTAACACCTTTGTGATTTGAAACTCGATGAAACGAAAAATTGCGACACTAAGAAGAGACAAACACACAAATCTATAGGATTTAGCCTGCGAGAGAATGAGATAGTATAATCGGTCTCCTCTTTGTGTGGTGCTTCGTAGCCTATCGGTCTCCTCTTTGTGCGGCGCTTCGTAGTCTCCTCACTCTTGTCCCCTTTAGTTTTCTGAAGGTTTCACTTCTAATGCGTGTGAATTGCACACTCTGATTTTTTTTACATTAGCTCCACACGGGAGGCCCTGAGGAAAATAATTACCTTCAGGGCTGGAAATCTGGGGTTCAGTGTGTCCAGATCATCCGCCGCAAAAACCTAGACAAACATCACCTCAAGAATCCGACATCCTTGCTAAGTCACCAAACTTGGAACCACTTGGGGTGACCTACGGCAGAGGTGTTGGTTATCCAATAAATGGTTTCCGAAGCGGCAGTACCTACCCATTACCGCCTCCCAAATTGTGATTTACTTGTAACTTTTTGAGAAATGTAATATTTAATTTAGTTGAGGAAATGAAAATGATACATCTAAAATCATTGTTAAGCAATTTAAATTCCTGAAAATAAGAAATAAATATTTTAGAATAAAGTAAATTCATAGTACCTAATAAAGATTAGACGTTTTTGCAACGAAAATGGGTTAAAACTCTGATTTAGTAAGGGGAGAGTGAAATGTACCATTATATCAGTTCTAACATTGTTTCTCATTGTCTATGGTATATTCTGGTCACATGGTGTCGGTTACGACGTATCGAAAATAGTCGAACACAGCACAGTCAATTACAGTAATTATTTTGCTAGAGCTCTTCTGACGAAATCTAGCTTCCGAGTTACAAGGACGTGCGTCCTCTTAACCCGTCAGGATAATTTGTTCGCTTTTCGGAACAACTCATATAGGTCTCATAGAAATCATTGTGTCGCTTAATATCAAAGTGAGAAAATTTAATCTAAACGCTGTTAGAAAGAGAAAATTCGCTTCATATTCAAATCTAAAAATTATCCACAAAAAATAAAAATTTTTATTTTTAACTTTTATGAGTAAAACCTCAAATTGTAATATTTAAATAAATGAAGACAATATAAGCGAAACTCAATCGAAAATCTGGAAACAGAAAAATCAGAAAAACATATTGACACCTCTGGGACTCGAACCCAAGAACAAGAGGAAGAAGAAGAACCCAAACAACAGCAAGAGGTCCTGGGTTCGAGTCCCAGAGGTGTCAATATGTTTTTCTGATTTTTCTGTTTCCAGATTTTCGATTGAGTTTCGCTTATATTGTCTTCATTTATTTAAAAAATAAAATGTTTATCTTTATGAAACCAAAGTTTCGGATGGTAATTTGAAAACAAAATGTTTACTTTGGGAATTTTTTTACTAATTATTTTTTACATAGAACGAAAAAAAGTGAGGTGACGATAATGTTTGTAATATGTTTGTCTTTTTTTCACATTAACTCTACACTGAAATACAATTTCCCTCAGGGCCCATGTCATCTGGGATGCTGTGTGGAGGATATTTTTCAGGAGCGGAAGAAACGAACATTGATCTTGAAGAGACCCATGTTGTAGGAAGGAGGAAACACAGAGGCTGGCAAATGATTCCTCAGCCGAGCTGTCTAATAAAATAATTGTCTTTTTCTTTGTTATAAGAAATTACAGTTAATATCGTAATTTTTAAATTTTAAAAATTATATGTGTATTTTGAATTATAAAATTTGCATGCGTATTTTATCACATTTCAAAAACAGTTTTTTAATTTTCGGCTACCTTCAGAAATGTTGGATTTATTTGGATTTTATTGTAAAGCGGAAATATTTTGAACCTCTGACAAAGTACGGTCGAGGTCTGGGGGGTTAAATCGTATTTGAATAGTACGAAATAACAATAAACAGTTACTGTAATCTCAACGAACAAAAAGTTTTTCAATCAAAACAGAATAGTACTGAGATATTGGCCATTAATAATAAAATAAATATCTCAAGAGGACTTAGAGAGTCTTTAGAGTAAGCTTGAACAGAAGACCACCTAGTGAGAAAGACTTATAAAAAGAAAATTCTCATTTAAACTTTAGCAAGGCGTATTTTTTAAATACATGGTAATTAAGTACTTTACAAAACAAAAATATTTAAGATCGTTTCATTTAGCACATAATTTACTATTTGCATTTGCTGGTTGTACCTACCTACTTGGTTTCGTCAGCGTTGCTAGGTGTATCGCATTTGAAAATCTACATTGAACAAATAAACTGGTTTCGTTGAATTATTTTCATGCGCCAGCAAGTACAGGTATTATGGATTCTCTTCTCGTGATTTAATTATTTAATATTGAAATTAAAAGTGTCAAATAGCGCAATTACCGGTAATTTCAAAAACAAGTGTGCAAACAAAACGATTACGATGTCTAACTGTAATTCTAGGTTGGAATTATGCGAATCCCCTACATAAGTTATATTTCTCTTTCAAACAATATATTTATAAATTTAATATAATATTATCGGGAAATTACTACATCTAGATAACTCTGAAAACAGCTTTGTTGGAAAATTGAATTATAAGATGGTAATCAATCTGATAAATCGGTTGTTGTATAGGTATTTATACTGATACGTATTGTTAAATCCACTAGAGCCGCTGCTGAAAACTATAGCGGAGCAGTGACCCTTTTGTCAATAGAATCTATGATAAATAAACAAAAATGTGTAGAATTGTAAAAATCTATTGATGAATAAACGCTTTTATTCGTATTGAATCCTAGATTTGAGTGTTGGGAACCGTTTATATTTTGGAAATAAGAAAATGGCTAATCATTTTTTTGGTGTACTCAATTACTAAATGGAATCTCTTACCTGGTTGTTAAACACAAAAATGCAACAAAAACAACTAAATTTTAGTGCTACAGTCAGCTAAGTCTAGTTGCCTAGTTAAAAGATGAAAAAACACGTGTGGTAACCAGAGTTACCTTATTACAGAATTAAACTCAACCGTTTTTTACCCACTAAAAATGCATTCAAATAACTTTTCTGTTTATAGCATTCATAGATAAAGAAATGGAGTTATTCAAAATTAAAATAATACTTAATTTTAAAGAATAAACTACTTGTCACACCTAATCATAACCACAGTTTATGTTCAGCACAGGTTCTCCTAGTGCGGTGTTCACGAAACATAATACAACATTATCCACCCACAGTTTCACCTTCTCAAACCTACCTTACACCTTACACCCAACATAATAAAAGTTTAAAATATATTACGTCCAAAGTTAATAATCAGGTAAACACTGTAATATATAGAAATAAATTAAATAAATAAACGTTGTTAAAACTAAAATAGAGTTTTAGTTTGTTTTTAGAGCGTAACTCAAAAACGCTGATTTCGGAGTTACCAAGTTGTAACTTGTAATTGCCTCACAATATGTAGCCAGTAGCTAACACTGAATGTGTAATAATACAAAATACTAAAATTCTTTAGTATTATTAACAGGAATATGAAATTATTATTGGAAATCACGGTCATTTCTCTTTGTTTTTTCCGCTTAACGCCGTTGTTGCTACAAACAATGAAGCCATACTCAGTCTTAGCACATAAACAGTGCACTCGCGATAAAAACCATAAAGGTAGAACTATGAACATTGCCACCGCAAAGTAAATTAGGAAATATTACGTTCCGAACCCGAGGCATCTATAAGAATAGTTCTCGCTTATTTTAACATACTAACTTAGTGCTTAAATGTTGGCAACGATTTACAGGTCTGGATGAGAACGGCGAAGATAAATGTAAAATCAGTATTTTCGATTCATGTTTACTATGAATTGATTTGACATTATAAATACAAAAAATATACTTTAAATAAACTCAAAATTTTTCTATAGTTTCGCTTGAGTGGAATTTAAATAAAATTGTTAATTAATTTATAAAAAATATAAGCGTAAACTACTAAAAAAAACAGAGTGTTCAATTTACACGCGGTAGAAAAGAAACCTTCAGAAAACGAGAGTGGGGAGACGATGAAGCCCCGCACAAAACGGAGACCGATAGGCTACGAAGCAGCATACAAAGAGGATTCGCAGGATACAGGATCGTTTCACCGAGTTTCAAATCACAACGGTGCTAAAGGAGTATCCTCTTCAAAAAATTACAAGTGTGCAGTTTACACGCGGTAGAAGTGAAAACTAATAAAACTTCAGAAACATAAAGTAGACGAGGGGCTACGAAGCACTGCACAAAGAGGAGGCCGATTATTCTATCTCATTCTCTCGCAGGCTAAATCCTATAGATATGTGTTTCTCTGCTTTTAGAGTTGCTTTTTCTTATCATCGAGTTTCAAATCAGAACGGTGCTAAAGAAATTTTCACTTCAAAATTTTTTTTTCATTGGAATCAAGACAGAATCCTGGGCTAGATTGACAATTGTTTCCATTCAAATTTGTACGGGAGATACTTCTAATTCTTTATTCTTTATGTGAAATTTATCAAATCATAGACTCCGAATACTATGCCTACAATACACGACGTCTTTTTTCAGCCCGATTCCAACTAGAGACCAAAGTCATCATTTTTCGCTTTACGCGATCGCTATTTTCATCTACGATTCCAGTTGGCATCACAGCAAACAGCATGGTTCAGGTGTTGTTTGCAGTGATGACAATTGAAATCGTACATATGAAAATAGAGATGAAAATAGCGATCGCGTAAAGTGAAAAATGTTGACTTTGGTCTCTAATTGGAATCGGACTGAAAAAAGATTTCGTGTTTTGTAGGCATTAGTTTAAAGTGAGATTTTTTTTTTTTACATGAGCTCCACACAGGAGGCCTTGAGGAAAATAATTTCCCTCAGGGCCTGTGTCATCTTTGGGGATGCTGTGTGGAGGGTTTTTTTAAGGAAAGGAAGGAGAGGAGAGTTCTGGGAAGGAAAAGGGTTTAAGGGGTGGGTAGGAATCTGGGGTTCAGTATGTCCTGGTCATCCGCCTCCAAGACCTAGACAAATCTCACCCCATGAACCCTTTAGAACCCATGTAGATCTTTTTGGATTAATGTTATACTTAGTTCTTGTTTGACAAAATAATAGTGCTGGCTAGCTGCATAAATTAAAATAGAAGTATATATTTTTTAATTTTAACAACACGACATGAAAATAATACCAGTGCTTATATTCCCCGGCATGTTAGGTAGGTTATATCTCTCCACGATATGTAAAACACCCATTCTCAGACATGGTATCGTGTGAAAATGGCAGATAACCCGTGCGGGCGCTGTCAATTCGTCACGTCCAAGTAACAGTTTAAACTGGAGCGCCCATCGCCCATCGCGCGGATAAGATAATGTACGATACTTTATTTTTTACAATAATAATTGCGGCCTGTAAAAAAGATAATTCTGATTTATTTGACAAAACGCCGTGCAATTTGGTACGGCGATCAGGCCGCACACGCAGGGCGAATCGGATGCACCCCAATAGGTTCATCCCCTAATATGCGTTGTATGGAAGAGAGATCATCGGCTCACTGTGTAATTGAAATCTAAGGAGTGATTTATAAATTTACTCAGAATGTTAATGTGAAATTGTTATACTGCTAGTTTTATCGCAGATTCACGACAATTATTGCTACTAGGACCTGCGTGCGGATTTTGGTCAGGCTTTGTCCAGTTTAAGTGTTGGTGACCATTTATAGAGCTTCGCACATATGTTGATTTGTAATACATACTAAAATCTGAAATAGTCTTTCAACTGCTTTCAAAAACGGTAGTTTATTTTGAAATACGTTCATAAACAGCGAATTTATCTCGAATCATATATGTAGTTTACAAATCACGAGAGTAGCTTAGTCACAAACTTCACGTACGCCGATGGTTTCCATACGACGCGGCGTCAGAGATATACTCGAAGTCGGGTTCTTAAATTTCAACCGTACAGACGCCAGGGTATTAAGACTATCAAGTTGTTGATGTTTTCTCTGTAGGTAGGCAGGTAGGTACTATTTAACAAATTAACTTTCAATTACCTCGTTTTCTTGCGGATGTTGGTATGGAGAATTAACCTCACACAAATACCCACTACTTGCTTAATTCACATTCACACATCTTCGCACCTATTTATACCCTTAATATAGTAGAGTGCAATATCTATATCTGTGTTTCTGTTACTCTGACCCAAAACGCGACGTAAGTATTTGATTAAGCGCTACTATCATGCACGTTTACGTGGAGGAATTAACAATTGAAAATACCCAAATCTCTTTCGCAAAGCATCCGGACAAAATTCTCGAATACGTAAACGAATTTTTTACTAATATAGGGTCACAATTAGCAAAGAAAATCAGACAACCAATAACTAGCATTTTACCAGAAGAAAAGGAAAATATGAACCAGATAGATAAATTAAAGTTAACTGATGTAACCAATACTGAAATCAGAAATGCAATTGTATCCCTTAATATTAATAAATCATCGGGAAATGACATAATCTCAAATAAAACAATAAAACAACTACAAAATGAACTGACCTTCCCATTGACATACTTGGTCAATCTGTCTATATCTACAAATGTATTCCCTTCATGCCTTAAAAAAGCTACAGTTATACCCATACATAAAAGTGGTAACAAAAAGGATATATATAACTACCGACCCATAAGTCTCTTAAGCTCTTTTTCAAAAATCTTGGAAACTGTAATGAAGAAGCAAATTGTTCAATTTCTTGAACAAAACAAATTACTATCACCATCCCAATATGGTTTTAGAGAAAATCTGAGCACCAATGATGCCATAGAAAATCTAACAAGCATGGCCATAAAAAACATAGATGATGGGAAAAAATGTTTAGCTTTATTCATAGATCTTCAAAAAGCTTTTGACACAATAGACCATAAAATACTACTAACTAAACTAAAAAAAATAGGAATGGCCGAATCAACAATTAACTTATTGGAGTCATATATAACAGGGCGAGAACAACAAGTACAAATTGGCAAACAAAAGAGCAAACTTCTATCTTTAAACTATGGCGTTCCTCAAGGAAGTGTACTGGGACCGATTCTGTTCATTATCTACATCAACGATTTAACTAACCTTACCATTAAAGGAAACGTAATCAGTTTTGCTGATGATACTGTTTTATTATTTCAAGAAGAAAATTGGACTGATACATTTAATGAGGCTGAAAAAGGGCTTAGTGCACTTCAAAATTGGCTTAAAATCAACTCGCTTACCCTTAATATAAGCAAAACAAAATATATAACATTTTCAATGAACTCAAGGGGCCAACCAATAAAATCACTAGAACTAAAATTACATGAATGCCATGGAAATAATATACAATGTTACTGCCCCGTCATCGAAAAAACACAAAACATAAAATATCTCGGAGTAATAATTGACGAAAATCTTAGATGGGACCTACACATCAAAGGTATTACGGAAAAACTCACAAGCCTTATATATTTCTTCAAAAATCTAAGAAACGTGCTAAATAAAAAGGATATGAAAAAGGTCTACTATGCGTTATGTCATTCTCGTATTGAATATGGAATCATAGGATGGGGATCTGCTGCAAATACGTACCTACACAGCCTGAATACGATTCAAAAAGGAATCATAAAGACCATATTGAAAGTACCAATTAGAACGCCTTCAACTGAAATTTTCAATAACTTTGACGTACCAAATGTACAACAAATATATTCCAAAAATATATTATTGAAGCTCTTCAAAAATAATGAATCCTCTACTAGACCGTGTATGCATAACACTAGATCGAATAAAAATGATATAAAAAATATTCCAAGTTATAAAACCACATTTGGACAAAGAAACTATACATACTTTGCAACAAAACTCCATAACATCCTCCCCCAAGACATAAAACTAATAAAAAATCCAATTGAATACAAATCAAGAATAAAAATATGGCTTAAAGAGGTCAATGAGAAAACCCTAGCGAAGACGCTAAAAACGACATAGAAGACAAATGAACTATATTTAAATAACTTTAGTCCTCCTCGGCACAGGACCCCCTAGTGAGGAGGACTAAGAAATACAATATTTTGTACTTAATTTCACATTTCATTTTGTATGTAAAATTTTTGTATATAGTCGCTATAATAAAAAAAAAAAAAAAAAAAAAAAAAACGTTTACGAATCGGCGACAGTACAAAAAGGCAATAAACATACGTTCCTTATCACAATAATGCTGCAGCTTTATTTGATTAATTTGTGTTATTTCACAATTAATTCATTTAAAATAATATATAGTATATTTGCGGCATGTTCCAGAGTGGAAGATACTATCAGTATCGCCCTGGTGTAAGACCACCATTCAGAATTGAAACGTTGCTTGAAATGGCATTAGCCGTGTTTGGTGACCAGATCTGAATAGCCAGGTACTTCCCAACCTTCCTCTTCCCACCTCCCTCCCCTCCCCACTACCTTCAGCCTCACAACATACCCCAATTGGGGATGCCATAGTCTCACTGGCTCCAGACGGGAGCAGTTGAGATTCTTGTGCGGTATTCACTGTAAAAAAAAAAAAAAGCTCTTTCTAACACATTAAATAATGGTGAGACAAAAGATGAGACACACAATGCACGTATGTCTGTTTCCTCAAAAGGAAAAAGTAGTACCTACTTTCGCCGTTCCGTAAACGTGGGAATATTAAAAGCCTCCTATCATGTCCTTCTCGGCGTTCTTGACTTCTTCTTCCATTCGCTTGAACGACGTATATTCGCCTAACGCTGCTTTCTTCGTTCATCCATTCCACTGTTTTAGATATCTCTTCTTCTTTTCAGACCTATGACGTAGTGCAATTCAATCCATAACTTTGGAATACTACCAGTTCTTACATTGGCTTGCGCGTTACATTCTCATTTCTACGTCCTTTCGTCCATTTGTTGTAATATGTAATTATTTAACGTCTTCTTACCATCCACGTGTTTTGAGTTCACTCAAATTCCTGACTTTGGAAAACTAAAAGCATCCAGTCCCACATATTTCAAGTGAACGTTTCCATTTAGACAACAATGATCTGAAATTTAAATCCTCGACGCGATGCAGCCAATGTAATCCAAACAATTACCTGAGCAACATTTAAACGGCCTCGCGTTTTATTACATCACCGATACAACATTGATTTACACAAACTTGCCGTCAGGATTCAGGACAACCGTTTAATGGCTCTCAAACCATAAAACGAGGCAGAGATATACCTGACAGATGCTAAATTCAAATGGCTATTTCGAGGAACCTCACTGAGTATAATATATACTCTATAACTGTGTGTTGGGCCCCTCAAAATACGTATACATTGTATCATATCCCCTCCCAAATTTCCACAAGAAGAATGTGGGTTCTTCGCCTGGGCCTTCGAATAAGGCTTCGTCTCCTCTTTGAACAATGGTAGACAGTGGTTTGTATGATTGATGGACAATTGTTATCGATCGACTGCGCGTTTTGTCGAAGCAATGAGATGCCGACTGACACGTCAGTAGCTACTACCGAGACTTGCTGAGGCTGTTTTTTATTTGTATTATTTATTGCTCAGGGACGCGCTGTCGGCTGTTAATTGATAATCGTCTACCTTAAGTCAACAGAGATTACAATCATCTTATTAATAAGACTACGACAATAACTTAATAATAATAATTGTTTTTAACACACTTCGAACCTTGGACATTCGTACAATTAAAGTGCAGATTCTGATTGAAATATTAATTAACACTGATTAATATAAAGAACACACTATTTATTGTAAATTACTTTTACATATGCAACACGCTTCAAAGGTGAAACAATACGCACTATTCAACCGATGGCGTCATTAAATTCAATTACACAACAGAAAAGACGTTTATTTGCTGATAATAATAAGTGATGAACAATAATTAAATTATATATCTACCTACTATATAATATGTGTATGTATTAACTAACTAACTTCTCCGCAGGGGTAGGCAGAGAGGACGGACCGCCAAACATCCCGGTCTTGGCACACATTCCTAGCCTCGTTTACGTTCATACAACGTCTTATACATTCTCTTCTATTATTCTGACTCTTGACATGGCCCGACTCAAGTATCTGATTCACTTGGTCGTGCCATATCTTTCTTGGGCGTCCTCGACTTCTTCTACCATTCACATTTGCATCACATGTATTATTTTGTAGTATTTTTAGTTGTTGAGTACCTAATTAAAAAGTTCGGTCAAACCCGGAAAAGAAATGCATTAAATAAGAAATTTAACATAAGTACCTACCTACTTACAGCCGTTCTTTTGCTGATAAAATCGATGCGCAATTACAGACAGTATATTAAGTTGTACTTTCTGGATTGTTGAGTATCTACCCAGATAAAAAGGCAAAGTCATTCCTACCCAGAAAATAATCAAAGATTTGTATTGAAAAATAAATAATCTGTAGGTGAAGACTGGAATAAAATCCACGCCGAACCAGTTTTCAACTGTCTGACTATCGACCACCTCAATCGTCTCATTGAAGGAGTATTTGAGAGCTGTCACAAGGCTCACGGAGACGTGACCCGTGGCCCAGCCCCCGTGGGTCTGGGGCCCAGTCTTGCCCGACCTAGGCCTGACCCTGGATTATCAGACCAGCAACAATCAATCCCAGTCCGCTACTTGCGAGTTGTGTGGCCCTAGTATGGTTAACGCGTGAACATTAGCGAGTAATAAACTATTGCCGATTTTTTATGGCCCGTGAAGCGATTGTTTTATAAAAATGTGTCGGTTTCGGTTTACGGCTTTAATGGGCTCGTGTTTAATGATATTTGTATTTATATGATTGATAATTGAAACGTGTACAAGATATTCCCTGGGAATAACTTATTTTCTCACACAACTCAATTCATTGTTAAATATAATTTATTTCTCCATACCATATTTTGCATGTAGGTACCCCTCACAGGTTCATGAATAGATGGTAGATTATGTAAGTAAGTAACCACTAAACGTAATTATTGAGAAGGACTACAATAACTATCCATTGGAATAATGTACCAATTGGTGGAAACATAAGATTTTTTGTTTTTAAATTTAGGGTTGAAAAAAAAAACAGAAAAACTTTATTTCTTCTATGTTTTGGGACCGTGCCTGTTTCACCTGTCTACGAACATCTCCAAGACCGTTACAATTACAATTTCATTGAAGGATATTTTTAGCAATTGGATCAGGGATGAAAATCCTTTTCGGGAAGGGGAAATCCCTTCCGTGTTGTAATGAACATTAAATTTTTTATAAGAAAAGCTCTCTTTTATAACTTTTGAACGTTATTCCCATTAACTTAGGTAATATATATATATTGAAGAAGACAACAATAATAATCTAAATGAAAAGAAAGAGAACAAGACACAGAAAAACAGAAAGAAGACAATGGTCGCAACTGAGACTCGAACCCAGACCTCTCGTCTAACCGGGACGTGCGCGTTAACCAATTTCGCTATTGCCACCGTCTGTCAAACCGTCATAATTGTCAATCTCAAATTTTAGAATTAACAATATTACCTTCAACTAATTATTTTTCCATATTATGGGCAACTACCGTTTTTTTATTGGAAACAATCATCCTAAGAATTGGTTTGTATCCTGGATAGCGTCTCGGATAAATGTATCCGAATTTATTCATATGGAACTATTGACTTTTTATAAAAGTTTAAATGAACATTCAATTTTTTAAAAGAAAAGCTCTCTTTTATAACTTTTGAAGGTTATTCCCATCAACGTAATATTGGTTAACGCGCACGTCCCGGTTAGACGAGAGGTCTGGGTTCGAGTCTCAGTTGCGACCATTGTCTGTTTTTATGTGTCTTGTTCTCTTTCATATTTTCATTTTGATTATTATTGTTATCTACTTCTTCAATAATTAACATTAGTTTAAAATTGTTTAGCAGCAAACTGAATCAGTTCAAGACAAAAAGGAAAAAAGAGTAACTGAAATTATTATTAGAAATGTTCAAACTTTTATCTCCAGATCGATTCTTACGGGAAAATCCTGAAAATGACATTGAAGATTGGAATTTTTTATGTAAAGTTAGAAGACAAATAAGAAAATAGGGGTACTTCAGATTATGTTTGCTTAGGATACGTTCGCAGATGTATACGCAGCATACACATTGGGCGCAAGCCGAGCCACACATTATCAGAAAGGAACGAAGTTCGTTCGTTTCCCTCGATTCGTGGGTCGGCTGAGAGGTTCGGCTAGCATGTATAAACCCAACCTTAGGTTGGGTTACAATATGAGCTATAAGGATTTTTGTAGTGGCTATGTCACTTTTGGAATGATGTGAGGATAGGTGAGGAGAGATCTCTTAATTAAATGTACGAAATATCGATTCCATTTGTTGCCCCTCCTCCCCCCGCCAGCATACTTGTATACACTATGCAGTCGGTTTAGGGAAAATACGGTATACTTCCACAAAATATAAGTGCCTCGGAAGGGGTGTGCAGAGAGGATGTACCGCCGATTAATAAATATATTAAATTACTTGTCCTGACCAGAACTCTCCTCCTCTTCCTTTCCTTAAAAAAACCCTGCACACAGCATCCCCAAAGATGACATAGCCCCTGATGGAAATTATTTTCCTCAGGGCCTCCTGTGTGGAGATCATGAACAAAAAAAAAATTATGGAATAATATAATTATAATTTCGAGGGGCCAACTATCGGGGATCAACTGTCGTATCATCAAATTATCAACATCAATATCACGGAGTATCTAATATCTAGCAGTGGAGAATGTAGGGAAAATACAGAAGATAAGGGAAATCCGGGAAAAGGGAACTAAATTATAAAATGTCGTGTACTGTCCTACCTTCCAGTCTTGGTGATGATCATCTCCGTGCCGAGTTCATTGAACTTGTCCCACAGGTCCTTGGTCTCGAGGTGGCAGTGCACGTGGCGCAGCTCCTCGCAGCTGCAGCGCTCCTGCAGGCGGGGGTCCCGCGGGACGGAGGGCGCGGGCGAGGCCACCGGCCGCCCTCCGCCGCGGGACCCGCCCGCCTCCGAGGTGGAGGACACGTCGGCCGGGGACTCCCGCCCTTCCTCGGACCCCGTCACCGTGATGGGCGGGGAGGGCGAGCCGCTGGCCACGGAGGAGGCGGTGGTAGAGGCAAACTTGTCTGCAACGAAGAGACGAATGAGATTAGCTTTTAGTCTATTTCACTCGGAACGCTACCCTTTGGTCTACTTTACATGAATGGGTTCAGTATAAAAAGAGCTAAGGAAACTAAACCACTGTTTTGAAGCTGATGAGCTCGATTTAGAGAATATACCTACTCGTACCTTCCTATGATCTTCAGCACTGCCTGATTTTAAAAATAAATAAATCTCATTTTCGCAAATATTTATTAACAGTGTCAATTTAAAGTTTGTAATCCATATATATATATATATATAATAATTAGCAATATCTTTTAGTTGTTAAAGCGTAATGTTTTATTTTTTTAAATAGATAATAGAATAGTATAACGTGGAATTCTGTAAAGAGTTTCCCGTATTGTAAACTGTCGATTTTCCTAAAATAAAATTAAATTGGTTTGAGTATATTTTAACACAATCAAAAGATAGGTAGCTACCACAAAAATACTGCAAAAGGTTAAAAGGGGTTAAGGAATCAACAACTGCCGTATTTCGAAGATTGATGCGAATTACATACTCATACGCAGTACATTAAGCACAACTGGTGAGAACGCGTTACTAATAATGGTTATGGATATCAGTAAGATGGTCTATTATAAACTATCAATTACGGTTTTAAAAAAGCACAGTAGATTTCGTTGATCTTCTCTTTATTGATAGGTTTTAGTATGTAAGTACCTACATTGTAAAAATGTAAAATTCCACAGCAATCCTAAAATTGTCGAAAAATTATGTCTATTCTTCCAAATTTCAGAAAATCTCGTAACTCGCAACCCTAATAAGAATCTACCAAGAAGTTAACAGTACTGTGCATCGGGTTTTTTCACCTAAGAAACCTCAAGTCAGTCGAAAGATACTCAACAATACAAATCAACTTCTCGATTATTGTACTATAACGACATTTATGCCAGCCTTCCAAAATATCAAACCATCAAATTTCTATCCGTTTTTAATGCTGCGGCAAGACTCTTTACAGGGGTCAATAAATATTCGCATACTTCAGAACATCACCTTCCTTACTTTCATTGGCTCAAGTATCCTGAAAGAATCCAGTACAAATTGTGCTGTATGGTGTTTAATTTCAACAATTAAATGGCCCCACTTTTCGTCTCCGAACTATCCGTTCTGGAAAACTCTGGTTCAAGACAGTCAACTATTATATCAGCAACAGTGTCAGATATCGGGAGGCTGACAGAACCTTCGAGTAAGCCAACTACGAAGCTTGGAGATCGCATTTTCGGAATCTCAGGACCTGAGGCTTGGAATATAAAGAAAATAAATTGCAAAAAGGATTTAGTAATAGCATCTCCGATAACTTCATTATGCCCCTCGGGTGCAAAATTGTATCTAAATTTCGTTGATAAAACAGTGTTAATTTCCAATGCCAGGACCGATGAACTGGTGGATGCAATCTGTTATAATAGATCGTCTGAGCATTATTTGCAAAAAAAGTACATATTCCGCGAAAACGGTTCTACAGAAATCAAAAAATTATTTTTATTTTTATTATGTAGATTCTTTTAGGATAGTTTGATGAGCAACTACCTCCTCTCCAGCCTAACCTTATTTGATATCTTAAGAAATGCATAGATATTCTTGATTCAATAATTGGTTGTCAATCAACTATCCTTTAAATTGGTATTCAATAACTCCTATGAATATAATGGAGGAAATCTGTTAAAAGTCGGCCGAAAATAAAAATAATAAAATCTTGGATATCGTGTCAAACTATAATATCAGATTCTGACATTTGGAAGATTGTAAACATGGGTGGTTTCGAGGTTTTGAATAAAAATACGTATTTCCAAGAAGGGCATTCAATATTAAAAGTAGATTGCTACTTGGCAGATACCTAAAACATGAAATTAAAGGATGATAAATCAGGTAGGTAGAGTATTTTGCTAATTCAATCCACCTAAATAAATCACACGCTAATTTCACTTTCTGCAAAAGCAATGAAAATCAGATGCACCCCTGCGCAAAACACACGAAAAAAATTAGGGTTGCGTGCTGCGCCCTTTGCATTTTTCAAAGGGAATTTTTGATATTTTTCTACTGTTTTCCCTCAAAATGTTGGGAAATTTGACAGGATATGTCAATCAACTGCTTTTGTGACAATATTCGCATGCAGGCTTCTGTCGTTGTCTATCGAGTTTTTTTTTGCACCGAAGGTTGTCACGAAAACTGACATCAAATCGTACCCACTAACTGGGGAACTTATGAATAACTACCGGCCCATGGGTTATTTGGACTTAAAAGAGTGAGAGCCAAACCAAGAACCCTATTCAAACTGTATAATTTTTTTTTTTTTTTACATGAATACCTCACAAGAGTCCCAACTGCTCCTGTCTGGAGCCAGTGGGACTATGGCATCCCCTAATTGGGGTATGTTGTGAGGCTGAAGGTAGTGGGGAGGGGAAGGAGCTATGGAAGAGGAAGGTGGGGAAGTACCTGGCTATTCAGATCTGGTCACCAAACACGGCTAAAGCCATTTCAAGCAACGTTTCAATTCTGAATGGTGGTCTTACACCAGGGCGATACTGAGAGTATCTTCCACTCTGGAACGTGCCGCAAATATACTATATATTATTTTAAATGAATTAATTGTGAAATTACACAAATTAATCAAATAAAATTTATTTGCCACGCCGGGATTCGATCCCGCGACCTTCGGAGTGCTAGTCAAGAGCCTTACCACTGGACTATGCCGTCAAATATATGTAATATATTTGACGGCCGATGATGATGGTGTTGAGCCATCACTCAATGGGTATATACCTAAATCACTAATATTTGTATTTAAGGCGATCCACTAGTTCAGGAAAAAATCGAATTCGGAATTCACGCCCTTTATGGGAGGAGTTTAAAAATACTTGAGAAAAAGCTTTTGGAAAGGTTGGAAAAGGTATTTGAGAGTTTTGTTTTACAGGTTGATTTCGTAAAGGCCTGTAAAAAATATTAATTCCTGTTTTACGCATTGTTTATTGTAATAAAACGGAAATTTAAAATTGATTTCACGAAATCAAGCGACGCGGAGTGACGCGTCCATCTCCCGCTCAGTTCGGGGCGTAACTGAGGTTTGGCGACTGTGGCGTGAACAGTAGTTCTTCGGTGGACGCCATAGGGTTCACTTTGAAAAACCGAATTCGTCGACCAGCGGCCGTATTGTAAAATAACAACGCGAAAATGCATATTTTATTTTATTTTGGGAAGTTTGGGTGTAAATATCAACTTTTTTTGCGATCATTATAAAATAAACTGAATTTGCCACATAATACAATAAAACCATAACCGAAAAGGGGTTTATAAATAGGAGAGTTTGGACGTAAAACTGTGTTTTTTAGACGTTATACTTTATTTTTTTATAAGCTTATTAAAAGACTTATAAAAAAATGACCGATATTTTTAAGGGCCAAGGTATGTTCTACACGCAGTATTTAATTGAAGCATCTACAATACTTCTAAGCGATCAAATTTTCAAAACAAAAACATATGATTTTGTATGATTTTTCATTATTTACTATGGCTTCATCTTAATTTAAATCAAAAAAGGCAAATATTGTTTAGGTGTTATCAGTAGAAAGATAGCATTCAATCAAACGCCTGTAAGTCTTATTTTTATATTTTATCTGAAGCTATTATAAGTGCTTTATTATTTATTTATTTTTTATTTACACCTATTTAGACTTTTAAATACATATATATATATATATATATAACAATATATATGAAATTATAATAGTAAATAGTGCATTATGTATTATGTATTTTCCTTGGCAAAAAAAAAACATTCTAACCTCAAAGCTGAAATCTGAAGTCTCTGGTACCTCTCAAAATCTAGAAAAGTCCTCTTTTCATTCTAAAAAGTCTTGGTACATTTTCCAAATAATTTTATCTAATAATTGAAAAACGTTATTACTGTTTACAAATTAGCGATGGGTTTTGAATAAATATATCTTAAAAATTTCATTAATTATTGGTGTTCTATTATTTAAACACCCTGAAAACTTAAAATATTATTTTAACACCCAACTGTAATCATCGCACAGTGGCAAATTTGATAAATTTCCTTATAATTATAATTAGCATAAATTTTATGTTCAAATGCAAACTATGTCGAAATGCAAGTTAAGTTAGAACTATGTTTAGTGTTTATAAAAACTATGCACAGATATTTCTTTTAAGATATTTTATGATGATCATGAAATAGACGATGAAATAATCCTATTCTACGAGTATATAACACCAATAATTATTATTTACCTCATTTTATAATTTTTAAAATTCCTTTCCTGTTTCTATGATTTGTCCCCAGTTGATGATTTTTATTCTTGAAGTTTTTTTATATTTGTTTTTATTGAAATTATTTTTAATACATTAACAAATACAGCACTAGCACTGGTTCACATTAGGAAAGAATAACATTGTACGAAAATGCATATTGAAAACTGCTATATCATGTAAAATATGTAATATAAATAATAATACCTAATAACAAAAATAAAGACTAGGCGTCTTATTTTTGTTCCATATTTTCAATTGATGAATAAAATGGTGACCGACTACCCAGAATCATGAAACTTCAACACCTCCTTTGAAAAGTCATTAAAAGAGGTGAAAAAATTGGTTATGGGCTATTTTTCTTTTTTTTCATAACTTGACTTTTCAAAGGGATGTTGAAATTGTATGATTCTGAGTTGTCATGGAACCGAATAAAATGCTCTGGAGAATAAAGTGGGACTGTGGCATTCCCAATTGGGATTCGCAATGCGGCTGGGGGAAGGAAAGAAGACCTGTATGATCCGTTCTGATCACCAAACAAGGCTAAAACCAGTTCAAGTGAAGTGTCGATTCTGAACGATGGTCTTTCGCGAAGCAATCCTTAATTAATGAATGAATTTGAACCTTATAATGTAGATAGGTAGGTAGATACCTATTTGATGTGTTCACTGCCTATCTACAAGAACATAGAGGGTTTCCAATACGCTGAGAGTGTGGGCAGGAGAAGGAAGGTGTATGGAAGATATTTGCGAGCATGAATATTTGATACGGCGCTAAGTGCGGCGGGCTGAGGTGTTAAGCCCTCCTACCTATACAGGTAGAGTACAGGTACGAGTCTTTTACATATTCCCCCAATTTTGGGCGCGCATACCTCACTAGCAAGTGGAAACTCGCGTACATTATAATGGCCAGGAGTGGAAAGTGAAAATTATCGTAAAACTAATTGATTAAATAAAAAAATTACATCTAGGTATCTATAAATCTGTGAGTTGGTAAGTCTGTGGTGTAAAATTGGTTGCTTGTAATAATAATTATTGATAATGTTTTTAAAATATTACAGATTTTCGCACATCGTCTTCAGTTCACATATATTCAATGATTTTATAAATTTATTCAAAGATTTTGTTTTGAAACAAATTTAGGCAGGTACTTTCTGAATATATGTAGGTAGGTACATCACTTTTTGTAGAATTTTAATTACCTAATCAATCATCAAATTATTTGAAGTATTATTAGGTATTTATTTTTTTGTTCTTTCTATACCGTTTTGTTTGCATAGGTAAAAATAGGTAAAAAAGGAAAAGAATGGGGGCTGATGGCCTTCGCGGTTGAGGGGTGAGGCTCTCAACCACGAATCCGGAGGTCGTGGATTCTAAATCCAGCGTGCATAAGGAAATTTGTGTTGTTTCACAACCAGTACATTATAGTATATTTGCGGCACGTCACAGTGTGGAAGGCGCTCTCAGTATCGCCAAGGTGAAAGACCGCCATTCAGATTTGAAACGTTGCGTTGGCGTATTTTATGATACAAATAGGTATGAATAGCTAGTACTTCCACACCTTTCTCTACTCAGCTCCTTCCCTTCCCAACAACCTCCAGCCTTACAGCGTAACCCAATGGGGAAGCCATAGTCTCAACGGCTCAAACGATTGGGGGCAGTCGGTATTCTACTCCGGTTTTAATATATATTTTTTTAAAGTAAGCAATTTTCACCTGCAAACTCTTGTAGCTCAAAACAATCACGTGAAAATTCACTAGTATTTTCAAAATTTACAAACACAACTTCAATCGTATGGTAAGAATATTTTTCCTACTATCCTGGAATTATTTTAAAACATTCGAAATAACTGGCATTACAAATACCTATATAGAAATATATTGCAAGAGAAATGACGAAGAAAGCGTATTACATTAGTGTTACGTCAATGCCTTTAGGTGAGATGTCTTCCTCTATCACATTTTCATTCTAAAAGAAACGATCTAGTAATTTATTTATTTATTTATACGCCCGTAAGGCTTTTACACGTAATGCAGTACATGTTTTTTTTAATTATAATGAAAATAAAGAGTTGACAAAACACAGGTAACGTAAAATATTAGAAACAAAATATATGTTACATAAAATATGAGAGTTGAGACAAAGTAGGTACCAAACATAAAATGTAAGTAAAAATAGGTAAACTGCCAATATTCTACAAATCAACAAAAATATTAATAAAAATGTTTAAAATTGGTGTTCACATTAGTTTAAGAAATAGGTAGAAATAGTTGGCTATTACGGTGTTGAAGTTTGCCAAAATAAAAATAAGTGCAAATTTTTGTCAAATACATCCAAATTGTTTAAGTATTTGTTACCAAGACTATGTATTTCAGGGCCCTTGACGTGATTTTTCACAAAAACGGCACTCTACAAATTATCCACTTATTATTATGTAAACCTTGTATTGGGGAAAGCAAGCTATAGTTGGAATGAGATGTATGTAAATAAAATGTTAATGTTTGCTTAATTGCTGTAGGTGTAGGTATTGATATGCATTCAAGATTGATCACATCGCGAAGAGCAAATGTGAATGGAAGAAGAAATCGGGGACGCCCGAGGAAGACATGGCACGACCAAGTAAATCAGATACTTGAGTCGGGCCATGTGAAGAGTCGGAATAATAGAAGAGCATGTATGAGACGATGTATGAATTTGAACGAGGCAAGGAGTGTGTGCCAAGATCGAGTTGTTTGGCGGTCCGTCCTCTCTTCTTACCCCTGCGGGGAAACGGCGTGATGATTAGTTAGTTAGTTAGTTAGCGAAGAGCAATCAGTACCTACACACAGTAATATGATTTTATGAAAATGTTTGAACAATAATATTTTAATTTTTTTTGTTGAAATTGGTTGGAATAGCCCTTCTTGCGAAGTGGTCCTCTAGTTTTCCTTGTTCTTGCGAGACGCGGCTGTAAGTCCCAACGTCCGTCCAGAATTTATAGTTAGACCGACGCGAAGGGTCTTACCCGAAACCAGGTGCAAATTCAGACTAGGATTTGGTTCACTTCGCTGACTAGACCGAGTAAACAAAACGGGTGTGAAAATTTACCCGAACCGTGTGAGTGCGAAAACGATTTTCAGAAAATTAAATACGAATACTTGCCAGACCTCAAATCATGAGTACCTACATACCGTGTTAACTGAATCTAACTATATTAACGTTTTAATTATTTATATATTTATTTAATAACGCCATTTTTAGGAACTTTTACAAATGGAAAGTCAAAATTAAACAACAATTTTTGTACATAACTGAATTGCTTCATTTCCCTCCATTTGTATTCTGGGCAAAGAGGAACACATATTATGGTTGTTAGTCCCAGAATTACTACAAATAACAAATCCCCACCTCTAGCATTACGTAGTGGAATCCGAAAGCTTATCAATGCAATTCTGGTATCAACTATATTATTTAATATTTTATGTAAAAATACCAAGACGCTGAAAATCCTTCCGTATGACAATTTGATCATATTTATATCATTTAAAAGAGTATTGTAGTTTAACATATTGTTGGAATACCGATTTAAATTTTGGGTAGATATCGAATAAGAATCAGTTTTCTGAGGTAGGTAACTATCTAACAGTGAGCTCTGGCGTTGTGGAAAGTCCGCAGATTTTTTCTGTATGTACTCTCACAGGGCGCAATATAATTTCCACTGCTGGTGATTTTAAAAGTAATTTAAACTGTAACACAGTTTTTAGAAATATTATTTGATGTAATTATTTAGAATTTATTATTAGAACTTTGAGCTGGGATTGATTTGGGTAATTTCACAATTTAAAAATATTAATGTAAGTTATATTTGCGGCATTTTCCAGAGTAGAAGATACTACCCTCTGGTGTAAGACCACCATTCAAAATTGAAACGTTGCTTGAAACAGCTTTAGTAGTTTTTGGTGACTAGATCTGAATAGCTAGATACTTCCCCGCCTTCCTCTTCCACATCTCCTCCCCAGTGGCAGTTCGTGACTTTTGGGTTTGCTAGAGTGATGTTACTGTAGTCAAAAACGTTTTTTTTTTCGAAAATTCGGTTTTCTGTGTGAAGATTTTCAGGAAATCCGATGCAGCGTACTGCCAAACTGAAATTTACATCATAAAACGAATTTTCGAAAAAAAAAAACGTTTTCGTCTACAACAACATCAATAATGCCATTTTTTAATATTGGCACTCTAGTACACCCAAAAGTTATGAGCCGCCTCTGCTTCTTCTCCTCCCCACTACTTTCAACCTCACATCGTTACATAACCTTACATAAAAAATCTTATAAAAAATTATACAAGTATCACAACTAATTTCATTCCAAGGTTGTTAGGGAGGTTCACTAAACCCAATAACTGTTTATATATAAGTGAATACATTTATTTTTATATTAAGGAGACATTTAATTAGATAGGTAGGTATTTAAAAATTCCACGGAAATTATCAATTATAATAGTAACTTGCATTTTTTTTATGTAGAAACGTTTATCATCCTCGTCATGCCAGTCTTACTTCAATTACAAAGGAAATAAAATATTTTTTCAACAGACAACGTGAACATTTTTTTCTATAAATTTAATATCCATCCCAGCAGAAATTTCGATCCTACTGTCTGATGAATACCAACCAAATTCGCGTCGCTATATATTTATTCAAATCGATTTCCATAAATTGGTTCCACGATATTCGGATGCCATCTGTTAAATCGGAAACAAAGCGACGCTGATCCCAAATTAATTGTTTCGTCGGCAAATAAATAAAATTATTTTAGCCCATTGAGATTGATTTAATCTGGTCGTATCGGGAAAGTTGGGACACACCTAGCGACTGCGGATTTGGGGATTTTCGTCTTGCAAAACTGCCGGCTTTCGTGGCTTACGTCAGTACGTATTATTTTAGGTACACGGTGATTGTTTTCCGGAAGGTAGGTGTACATTTTAACTATGGATATAAAAATGATTTGAAGGAAAATATGTGAGTGAATAGGTGTCGGAATTGGATCTGATGATGAATATGTGAGTGAAAAGTTGTCGAAAATTGTTTATTTTTAACTAGGGGTATAAAAAAAGGTAAGAATCAAATTACAAAAATCTTTATTGTTGGTATCTACAAATAAAAATAAAAAAGTACAAACGGTAGATACAGCTTATAGGTACGTGGCGTACCTGCATCATATTTCGCACAGTTAAAACAATAAGCGATAAATAAATGAAATAAAATACACAAACTGGTCCCAGCGAGAGCTCGTACGGACGTCATGACGTTCGTCCTCTTCCTTTTCACGTCTTCTTTGAAAACGAAAAAGATAGAAGATAATTATGTACTAAAGTGATGACATCACGTATGATCTGTCGCTGGGACTAGTGTAGGTAATATATTATTATTATTTTTTACATTAACTCCATACAGGAGGCCATCTCCATTTTTGAAGCTGCTGTGTAGCGGGTATTTTTGAGGGGAGGAAGGAGTGAACATGTTGTAGGAGGTAGGAAACACAGAGATCTGCAAATTGTTGCATAGCCGAGCTGCTGAATTCAAGGACGAACCGTAGAAGCGAATCGTTCTCATATGACCAATGTCAAACACGTATATATTTATGTTGGGCGCGCTTTTGACGTGTTTCCCGACTATGCACCGGTGCCGAAAGGATCATGGACGCTAGTTCCTCGGAGAATCTTCCATTGTAATACCAGTAAAACAACTACAGCATATCTACCTGACGCCTGTGCTCTAAAGAGTATAATCCGCTTATTAAGATACGGGAGTCTATCAAAACGGGACCGCCCGTTTCAAAGCCAAGGGTTTTTTCAGGTGACATAACAAACTGTATTTAGGTGAATAATAAATATTGAACATTATAAAGTGTGTAAATATGTCAAAGAATTAGACAAAGGGTAGGAGTAAAAAAATATAATGAAAAAGTAGAATTATTCACACAATGTTTTATCCTGGTAGTGTTCAAAGTAGATACCTATCATTCGTTTAAGTTCTAGTGACATTTTGTACAGGAGTGATACTTCAAAGATGTGAAGGTGAACATATGGATAGGTAAATAGTTATTTTATGGAGTAGGTTTCTACTTTACAAAACTTTTTTTATTAATTCAACAAATATATAAATGTATAATATATACCTAAATAATTAATGCAATCGGGGCAGGAGGGTATTAAGTGAGTACCTAATCGGCTGAACGGGTACATCAAATGTCGTATCATAGTCTAATATGAATCCAAAAATTATTAGAACATATATAGGTAATTGGGTTTACTATATTTATGGCCACAATTAAAAATACACAATTTTAGTAGATACCAAGTTATACTAATAATAACACGAAATATTTTTTTTATGTCTTTTTGAGAGATTTAAATCAAAATTTAAACAAATGGGTATCTTCATAAAATATGTAAAATAACACAAAAAAACTGTGATGATTTGACGTCAACTATTGAAGCGGTCCTAATTGTTATTTATTTTTTATTATTAGTTACAATGGCAACGTTTGTTCGTTATGAAGATAGAGTATAATATATGTAAAAAAAAAAATTTATTGTCCTCACTAGGGTTTCCTGTTCTGAGACGGCCTGTAGTTTTTTTAGTTTCAGAATGCCTTTACGAGTGTAGGTTGATTATCACTTTGTTCGCACAGCCATATTTTCACTTGTGTTTTAAACAGGTACCTATTTACATTAATTTCCGTTCTTTTTTGTTTGATTTGGTAGAGCATTGCATAGTTTCGTAGCGTAGAATTTCATATTTCTCTATCCGAAAGATGTGTTCAGACTGGGAGTACCTAACCAGTATATTTTGGCCTATTGCACTGGTTGAGTATTTATGTTGGGCATTGGAGTATTCAGATAGGTTTGTTTTTTTTTTATTTAAATAAGCTTTCTGTAAATTGTAGACTTGAAAGTTTTCAAATATTTCTTGCATTGGAGTTTTAAAATATTTGCGAGTTTTGAGCAGGTACAGTCTGTCAAATAAGAGTAGAAAACATAGGAAGGCGCCACTGTTGTACAAATGGCAATACTAAAAATATAATAATGGTTTAATCTAAATCTGTGTAACCAACATTTTTATTTAAAATTAAAAGGGCATAAAAGTGAAAGCACGACGGCGTAGCCGAGTGCTCGAAATAAAGCAAGTGTTTTAGACCAGTTATCCACGAATACTTTACGCTATTTTTTTTTATTGGTACACTTTGAAAACATAAATATTGATATTATTATTAAAAATTTGGAAATAAGAACTATTAATGAATTCGTGATGTGACATCACAATATCTTGTTGTCATGGAAATGAAAAACACAAACATTAATTTGCAATCTGTCACATAAGATTAATAGTTGACATCACAGTTTTTACTAGTTATTGTGTGTTGTAAAATGAGTTCTAACATTGATAATTTAAATACCAAAGCAGAATCGCGGTTAATACCTGAAAAATCCAAAGACGTTTATAAAAAAAGAATATGAAAGGTTCATAACATGGATGGAGGAGCAAAACGTAGTAGATGTAGATGAACGAGTTGTGCTTGCTTACCTTCAGAAAATATCGGAACAGTACAAAGCATTGACTATGTGGGCCATACATTCGAAATTGCAATGTCTGTTGAGGATAAATAAAGGGGTTGATTTAAAATCATTTGTGAAAGTGCATGCATTCATGAAGGCAATTAGCAAGGATGACGTTGCTAAGAAGGCGTATGTATTCAAAGAAGATGATTTGCGGAAGTTTTTCACGGAAGCACCGGACATTACGTACTTATTTTTGAAGGTGGTAGCCATTTGCGGAATCTTTGGCTCTTGCAGAAGATGTGAATTGTGCGATTTACGCTTATATTATATCTTATATTTGACCTATAAAATATTCCTGTCAGATTTATAGTTAAAAGTTGACATTTAGACTTCACATTTTGTTAATTTGTTGATGTTGCCATGGTAACTTTAAAAAACGCGCGTTCCATAAAGTGCGATTTAAACACGCTAGAGCGTACTTTAAATGAGTAAAAAAGGGCACCAATAAAAAAAAAAATTCATTCCACTGATCTCAAAATTAGAATTGCATATAAGTACATTGTTATTATATCTTTGCGATTGTGTGTTAACGTAATGAATAATAACGATTTTGTAATAAAATATAAATCATACTTTAGAAATTGTTCACTGCTCACATTTATTTAATATTAGCTTAAGTACTTACTAGCGTTTTCCAGGCTTCAGATCATGTCTCTAATTTTAGATCTGAATATATTTAACCCCTTCAGATCTAAAAGTAGTGTAACTAAACTCACCGTTAATGATTCTTCCTTTCTACCTACTCTTAAATTCAAAATGTGTGTTAATTTGAATGAAAGCCAATCACTTTGTAAAACACAATTTAAACAAATTTATGTCATTAAGTCGGTAACTTAACAACGGTTCTTCGGTTTTTTTATAAGAAAAAAAAAAGCAATTTTAAATGTGTATACAGTGTTCTGTATCATCAGTATCATTGCACTTTAAAAGAATATTTGACAGTTAAAGTGGTGTTGCCAGCCTACAAATTTCGTAGTTCCAGTTTTTATTTTTTCTACTCTTATTTGACAGACTCTATGTGGGTACATCGATTTTCCAGCTAATTTTCTATAAAACTCGCTGGATTATACTACAAACTTATGGATTTACCTATACAGATTCACGATTTGTTTAGGTCGAGAGCATTTGGAAAATTATTTTTTTGGTTAAGAGATCCATATATGTAGATATTTCCTGTGTATATTTACAACAAACGTATTTTTTAAGGTTCTTGATGAAAATGGTTCATTCGAAAATTATTATCTCAAAGATTTTCGAATGTCAAATCAAACCAATAGATATCTAAAATTGTAATTTTATAATTCCAGGTCATGGAAAACATAATTCAAAATTGAATAGATAGGTACCTACCTACCTGGCAGCAAGCTCGTAACATTCTCTATGTATCTAAACCAATACACGCTTGTAACATTCTCTATATATCTAAACCAATACAAGCTTTTAACATTCTCTAGGTACATATCTAAACCAATATAAGCATGTAACATTCTCTATATATCTAAACTAATATAAGCTTGTAGTATTCTCTATATATCTAAACCAACACAAGCTTGTAAAATTCTCTATATATCTAAACCAATACAACCTTGTAACATTCTTTAGGTATACATATAGAAACCAACACAGGCTTGTAACATTCTCTCTACATCTAAACCAACACAAGCTTGTAAAATTCTCGATATATCTAAACCAATACAAGCTTGTAACATTCTTTATATATATATATAGAAACCAACACAGGCTTGTAACATTCTTTATATATATATAGAAACCAACACAGGCTTGTAACATTCTTTATATATATATTTAGATGTAGAGAGAATGTTACAAGCCTGTGTTGGTTTATATATATAAACCAACACAGGCTTGTAACATTCTCTCTACATCTAAACCAACACAAGCTTGTAAAATTCTCTATATATCTAAACCAATAACAAGCTTGTAACATTCTCTATATATCCAAACCAACCCAAGCGTGTAACATTCTCTATATGGATAATAATGATAATGGAAGGCTCTTTTTCTATTACCTACCAACTACACATATTATATTATATAACCAGTGGCGAGCTTCCCGAATGGGGTGAAAAGTTGTGCATGCTCCAAAAAATTGAACCATAAAAAATATATCTACCTAATTTTTTTTAAAATGCGGTTATCTACTGAACAAAGCGTATTTTTCCATGAAATTTTCAAATAACTTCCAAGAATCTACATTAATTTTTTAAGTTGGCCTTAATCAGCAGAAGATGATATTCTCTCAACCCTACCTTTGGTCATAAGGCGATGCACGCCACTGTAGATATACAGGTATCTACCTACTTATATTTATACCTACCTATATTTCATATTTTGAACATATTGAGACTTCCAATTCTTGATTTTAATTAAACACTGTGAAGAAAAAAGAATTTTCTCAGATACAAAATTAATTATATTTACATAATAATGTGTAAAAATATTAGACAGTTATTTTTGCATTGTTCTAACTCTTGCTGAAAAACAATATTAGGTAGGTACTTAGTCAAACAAATGAACTTATAACCAATTTATTTTTGAATGGGTAATAAATACCTAAAATGTAGTTATCAGAGATGAAACTGGTGTTTAGCTGTTATTACAATTAATGCAGATTAGTGAATTTTATTAAAATTTTAATTAGATACATATGTCTATGAAATAGGAGACTAATCTGTAGGTGGTCATACTTATCAATCTAGTGTCACTGCTGTGTGGATTCTTCGTGGATAATAATGTCTAATAAACAAGGAGTAGATGTTAAATAAATTTCTACCTTTAATATTCCCTCTACGTTTTTTTTATTTAATTTTGGTAAATCACCAACATTTTATGAAGGCGTAGGTACTTATTACCTTTAAGGCCCGGTAGTAAGCGCTCAAAAAGAATAAAAGGGGGAGTTATGTAAATACGAATGTTAGAGGAAGCGCGCTAATATTAAAAGCGATAATATTTAAACGAAAATTGTGAAATTGTGTAATAAAACACCACTCGTTTAAAATAGTGCAAAAATCTCGTGGGAAATGTCTAAAATAGAATTTAAAAAAACACTGAATTTTTTCATACATATAACTTGTGAAATAATAGAAAAAACCTGTTTAAAATAATTTTCAGAACATATTTTGCATTTTTTTTCTATCGAGGGAATTTCATTTCATCCTTTCGGCGAGGCAAATGTATAGATATTATTTTCAAAAATAACACATATTTTTTGGTTACTTAAAAACTTGTGTTCAAGAGAAATATGTTATAAAACGATAGAAATTCAGAATGCCACGGCTCAAGGCTTACACATCTTGAAAAATTATGAATTAAAACTTTATAGTTAGTTGACAAATTAACTTACTACGTAGGTATTACCACAAACACCATCACACGAAGATGCCAAAGACTTTAATGATTAAATCATTAAACAGAATAAGGATTGTGAAGATGTAGTAGCTATTTGATTAAAAAATAATGCTTAAATTAGCTTGTTACCAGTAATACTATGCAAGTACCTACCTTGTTGCTTTAAATTTTCTTTATTTTTTTTCTAGTTGATTCAAACGAACAACGTTAACCACCAGACCACGAACCGGTTTTAAATTTTCGTTAATCTTTTCAGAAATTTTCTTAATAGTTTTTTTTTTAATGAAACGCTGTTGTGGATGTGTTTGATGTTTTCGACCAAAACCTCCTAGATCACAAGGGAGGTTTTGATTCGACCCACCACACGTATATTTTTAAATAATTTCAAATTAGAATCTATGAAATATTTTTCAATGTCATCGCTATTAAATACATAAAGTTTGAATTTATACGTTATCATCTATAAATATAATTGTAAATATTACCAATACAAAAAATGTATTTTTTTCTGTAGGTGTGTAGGTACATGGATACCTACCTATTTTAGTTTGTTTGTATATAATAAAAAAATGGTTCAAATCGTAAAGGCGGAAATATAATTAAATAATATGCGTATTTGTTTTAATATCTATTAATAGTTATCCATACTATTACAATTTTACGAGGGTAGGTAGGTAGGTACTTTGAACTTATTGGGCTACCAAATCCATCTAGCGACAGGATGTTCAACTATTCAGGACTCTGGTTATATTGAGCCTTTCTAACTAGATATTTTTACTGATTTTATTATTTATTATTTACTCACCGTGAATACCGTAGTGGCTCTCCGCCAGTGGCGTAAGGCCGTCGCGCGGGGGTCTCCTCGGGGCCGGGGCCCCCTGGCCCTGGCGGTCCCTGGCCATGATGGCCGCTATGGAGAAGTCAGTAGCGCACGGCCGGAGGGTGCAATCGTCCTCCATGACGCCACGGGCCCCCCTCAGCTCGCGGTAATAACGCAGCTCGTTCTGCAACAACATCAAGGGGGCGCCACTGATCCGACGGACTGATGAGAGGCACCCGTCAAAATCCACCCAAATGGAATTGACCACCCACTAAATTCTATATTCAAATAAAGAATTTTGGGGATATCAGATTTTGACCGGCCAGTGTTTTTAAATGCAGAATGTTATTTTATTAAGATATTTTTATCTGACAGCATTTAAGATAATTTAACACAATAATTAACCACTAAATCACAGCAAAATTTGCAAAATAATTAATTCCATTCGAATAATATTGTCATTCGAAAACGTTACATTATTTCTAAGAAATGTCAGAAATTAAAAGTCCATTACATTCAATAGACATTATAGTGACACTTTTACACGCTTTTTGACACAAGCTCACGCGATATCGACAACGTCTAAATCGACTGACACGTCTCGACTAATATTTATTTTTTCAGGCGGTTCTTCCTATAACGATCACTGTCTCTAAGTCTCTATGAATAATTTACCATTCAATAAACTGTCAACGATGCAATGATAGGTAGAATCACAATTATTTTTTCTTCCTTAGCTTTTCACTGACATTACGCAAATCGGAAAAAAACTGAAATTTGAAAAAGTCATTTTAATAAAAGTTTTTTTTTTAATCACAATTTTTTATTCTTTTTATAGCTAGGTTTATATCACAATGATCATGTCATCTTCATAATTGGAAATATTTTCGAAAAATTTTCCAAATTCGAATTTGAAAAGTCGTGGAAAAGTCCCGTAGTGCGCGCGGCAAACTCGTCGAGTTTTCGACTTCGAATATATGACCGTCGGGTTTTCTCGCCACTTGATTCTCGCGCGGTAGCGAGCGCCGCTGCCAGTGGCGGTCGGAGCTGTGTCGGACTCCGGGCGTGGGCCCACGTGCTCGGGCCCGCCCTGCCCCCTCCCGCGAGGGCGGGACCCGGCCGGGACCGCCCTATGCCTCTGTCTCTGCGCTCAAAACACCGCCACCGACGTCTTTTGTTTTCAATGAGTGTTTTTTTTTTGTTATTGCTGCACTCGGCTTGCGGCATGATTGGGAATAACGCGGATTATGAATTTATTGTACGAACGGTTTTGAGTGTCACGAACTGGCCAGGGATGAAAAGGCACATAGTGAATGAAAGGAAATGTTTTGTGTGATTGAGTAAGATAAGATATTGCGGTAGGATAACAATTTTCAGAAACTCCATAATATTTTAAATAATATAAGATAGCAGTGGCGGGTCGTGACGCTCGCATTTAAAAATTGGATTCTATGGATTTTGTTGTAACTGAAAATATTTATTTTTCAAAATATTAATGTTTGGTACTTATGAATATTTTTCAGAATTCTTTCAGTTAGATGGGGCGCATACCAAATTTTTATAAAAAATATATCTATTTATATTTTCAGCAACCTACGACAAAATCAGCAATATTGTAGGTATTTTTAATCTTTCCACTGTCGCTCACCGAAAAATAACGATTTGCTTCTAATAGGTACCTACGTAAGTATTATTATTTACAGGTAAATCATTTTAAAGAGACCTTTGCTTATATACCTAGTCGTGTAGGTAGATACTGGATGGATCAAAAAAGATATTTTATTTTGTAGTAATTTTATTTTGGTTAAGAAGATGAGAATGAAACAAGGAACATATAAAGAACATTGTACGTAATTAAATCGCGAGTATAAGGACGGGTTGTTTAACCCGTCTGCTTGTTTTGGAACAAATACATCCCAAAACACGTAAGTCTCGAGCGACCTTACATTTTAAAAGCTATATATCTCTCTTCCTCTCATGCAAACATATGTATTTTTCTTTTAACCAGAAAGAGAACGAAATAATGCTTCTTATTGTCTTTAAAATATGAAAGCTATCTTGCATAGATATCTTACAATCTCGATCCAATGTGACGATTTCAGAATTTATGCGCGAAACTGAGGCTGATGGATTGTGAAGTGCGAATATACTGAACCGAGCAGACGGGTTAAAAATAATTTGAAAAACATTTGAAGTTTATTTTCACGTTCTGAGTAAGTTCTATTGAAGTTCTGTTATTATATTATCTATTATAGGCCAGTTGCTTCATATAACTGAAATAATCACCGAACTTGAATAGAACTTACACAGGACGTGAAAATTTGCTTCAAATATTTAAAGAATTCATCAAATTTTTTTAAACAACCCAATCTAAATTTAAGGGGTGTGAATAACTGTAATAATGTATAACTTTGTTTATAACTATATAATATCTACGCACCCACAGGATATCTATATATAATATATAAGCACCAACATTGTATAATATACTTATGTGTATACAATATATTATATTCATGTATATCTACACATAAGCACTGCCTATCGGTGACATTATTGATATTTTTGTATCAGAACACGTTCTTTTATCTAAAATCGGAATTCCTGAAAATCTTCATACAAAAACCGAATTTTCTACAAAATAAAGTTTTCTATTGCAATAACGCCAGTAATGCCATTTTTTGTAAAATTAGCACTCTATTACACCTCTAGCATGAGTCACGAGCCGCCACTGCGCACCCAGTATCTTTTGGCATTTGAGGGGGTAAGAGGGTATTGTGGATGGTGTTACAAACTTTGTTCGAAAAACTTTTTTGAAATTTTGATACTACAGGGGTGCACTAATATATAAAAACGTAGGTACCCATTTTAAATTTATTTGCCTGTGGGTACCTACCTATCTGCCAAATCTATCTACTATGTAATTATTTAAAAAAAAAACTAACTACTTTATGAGAAAAAAAGTTTCAATAAGTATTAAGGATTACTTCTGATATATCTGTGAGAATTGTTTTCGTTGTTTAGTAAAATAAAAATTTAATAAAATATCTTTCTAGAAAGGAGATGTATTTACCTAATTTTCAATTTTTCAACTTCACACAAATTTTAGGACGATTAATTTTAATAAGATGTTATGAAAATGTGTCGGGAAACTCCCAATCAAAGAAAAGTCACTTAGCTAGGTACACATAAGAGTGAGAAAAAAAGATAATTGGATAAATTTAGATAAGGGACTAGGTAGTCATAACAGAGAATATGTTGCCTTCATCACATCACATTTTTCAAGTTGTAACTGTAACTTTAAAAAAATTTATTTACCTATTTATGATAATACTGCATAAGAGTCCCAACTACTCCCAACCGCATGGAACCAGTGAGACTATGTGTAGTGAACGTATGTCTTGCAGTATGAAAGAGACATGCGTGTATGAGTGAGACAGCATGCGGAACGTATAAAAGGCGTGAATGTTGTCCATTCGTCCTCTCTTGTGATCAGCTTCCTAAGAAGAACCTTGTACAGTATTCTCGGATTAAATACACATAGTCTACCCACGTCTATTATTGACATACACCCCATACTGAGATCATCATATCTGAGGAATCTGGATCCATCATAAAGGAGTCCAGAGGTAATGGGATAACCGGCCACGGTCATCACACTATGGCATCCCGAATTGGTGAATTTTGTGAGGCTAAAGGTAACTTGGGAGGGGAAGGTGGAAAAGTACCTTACTCTTCAGATCTAGTCACCAAACATGACTAAAACCATTTCAAGCAACGTTTAATGATAGTCTTACACCAGGACGATACTGAGAGTATCTACCACTCAGGAGAGTGCCGCAAATATACTTTATATTATTTTAGATAATTACCTAAATTGTGAACGTACCTAAACTATATTCAAAGTCGTGTATTTTTTTAATCAGCCATCCTTTTACACAAATTAGTAGGAATCCAGGAATGTCATTAATATAAAAAATTTGTTTGAATCTTTAAAATATATCCTAGGGTTTCGGACTCCAGCGTCCACCTGATGTCGGACCTGTCATTGAACACCAAACGTCGCCCATATAACACCCTCCCTTCTGAATTGCGCTGTATTTTATCAATCAATGAGAACAAATAAAATTTTTAAAAAAAACTTATTAAATATTTATACATACAACCTAAGTAAGAATTGTGGTTCTCTTATAAGGCGCAAACTACACGAGCGGTTCTCCCGCCGCGGGGAACCGCAGCAGACACAATTTACTATGAGCGTTGTATGGCGCAAACTACACGAGCTGTTCTCCCGCCGCGGGAGCTCGCGGGAGATATCCGCCCGCCACATGCAGCGGTTCTCCGCCATGTTCAAACTACACGGGCGGTTTCCCGCGATTGCGTAAGGATCGGGCGGTTTCCCGCGGCGGTAGAACCGCTGTGTAGCGTGGCGGGAAACCGCCACCCGTGTAGTTTGATATGAGCCGCCAGCTTTCTCGAGCGGTTTCCCGCGGCGGCAGAACCGCTCGTGTAGCTTAGGCCTAAGGCACAAGAGCTCCTCTTTTCTGATAAGATATAAATGACCATGAATGTATAAATGTAAGTCATAGATATTCTTTATAGTATTACAATAAAAAAATTAAATATGTAAAATTTCACAGTTGAAAACCGTAGTTACCTTGATACTTGAATGCCTACCTTTTTATTTTTTATATGCCTAAAATAAAACATACTAAATTATTACTTATAAAAAAAACAAATGCATTTATTATCTATAAAAACTTAGAAAACTTAAAATTATTACAGATGTTTAAACAACCTTTGAACGTTTCAGACAATTTAAATTGTGCTACCAAATGTAGATACCTAAAACCATCTCAAACATATATTTTTTTATATATTTAACAATATTATTATTCACTTTTTAAAAACAGTTTATTTATAAACAAGTTCTGATATCTCATTATTATTACGCGTGACAGCTTTTTACCTTCTGAAGGCTTTATCAAACTGGAGGCGAAACAGCATTTACATAAACTGTTTTTATAAATTGAATAAAAATATTATTAAACATATAAAAGAAATAAAAAATAAAAATTAGATGACAATAAATCAAACATAGTAGCCTCTTAAATTTACCTGGTACGTCATTACGTACTGAAAGATCACATACAGTATCACATACAAAAAAATAACAAGATATTTAGAATAAATGACATTTTTGGATTATACATCGATCACAGAAATTTAAAATGCTGTAAAGGATAAGGTGTCAATTGTTCAGAAGAACGAAGTTATTTATTTTTTCAAAAAATCATATGTCATTAAATACGACGCTTCCTGTGAATGACTTGCGCATGTGTGGATGAAAGTTCGATGAGGCGTACGTAGCGTCATCTGTCATTCAACAACATAAATTCTTTCGTTCTGTTTGAAATACGAACGACGGTTAAATTTGTTCATGCAAAAGTACTGAAATCGCGATTAAAAAATGGGAGGGTGGGGGTAGGAGGGTTAAATTTTTGGGATTATAGGTATTTTTGATGCCAAATAAAATAAAAAATACAATAAAAAATATATTTAAAAAAAAAAACAGAAAAATAAAATATTACCAAATATACATACTAAATATTTCATAAAAATCGGTCGAGCCGTTTCGGAGGAGTGCGACCCTCAACACCGTGAGACGAGATTTTTTATAATATATATAGATAACACTGAATAGATCTTTCTTTTTTAACAATTCTTAACATGTTTTTTGTAAATTTCTAATAATTTAATTTATTTTTAATTTTTCAGAAAAAAATCCTAAAATGCAAGTCGTAAAAGACGCACCTATTTCCCTAGATATATTTCGACGACGCAGATCGAAAGAGAGAAAAAGCGGAGAATGATGACATCTTCAACTCATTTTCGGGTTTATTGTCCTTTATCGTTTCCTGAATGGTGTACTCATTGGAATTTCACTGTTGTAACCATATTCAAATTGTAAACTAATGTAATAATTATATGTGATGTATTCTGTTGGCGCGCCAACAACCAAAATAAAATAAATAAATAAAATAGGTACAGCGTTTTAAATTTCTTCTATCGATATGTAGGTATCTGTCGCCAACACTTAGGACAATTTTAATTAATTACTCGTAAGTCATAACTACATACGCTAGGTATATACATACCTAACTTCAGTGACGTGCGTTAGCCAATGAACAAAGATAGACTGTGTTTTTTTTTGTAACTACGGAGATGAATATTTTGAGATGAATTTTTCAACAAGTTCTTTACGATAATCTTAGAAAAATGTGTTTGAATGAAAAGTTTTTTGTTATATCTTAATGATTAAGCGTTGTTTTCTACCTACCTAACTAAATCCTTTATGGTGTTTATTTTACTTGGAGGACACTCCTGCAGGACTCTCTCTGAACATCGCCTAGAACCGCAGTGAGGGGATAGATTCATGCGTCCATCACTCCTGAACTCACTGACCCCCAGATTCCTACCCAACCCTCAAATCTTTTCCTTTCCTAAAAAGACCCTTCCCACAGCATCCTCAAAGACGACATAGGTCCCCAGGGGAAATTATTTTCCTCAGTGGAGCTAATGTAAAAATGTATATTATTGCTCCAAATTTATCATTTTTATCTGAAACCAAAATGGTGTTATTTTAATTTTGATAAATTAAAAAGTACTTAGGTATATACCTACCGACCTAGATGATTACTGGTATACAATTTTTGTTAAATTTTTAAATGAGAAAGAGTTTTAAATGCGTATGATTGGAAACTGATTTTAAGAATCGAAGAATTAATTCATTTATAAAATCAAAACATTTTTGAAATTGGTACCTACCCACCTAAAATTTTTTTCCATAGCTAACTTGTAATATTAAAATGGGCCAAGCTACCTAACTCATGACCAACCTAAAAACAAAAGCTCGGTTACGTTTTGGCTTGGAAAATAAACCAAATAATGCAAAATCATACAAAATCACATGGTTTTGTTTTGAAAATTTGATAGCTTAGAAGTATTATAAATAATTCAATTAAATACTGTGTTCAGAAGATACCTTGGCCCTTGAAAATATCGGTCATTTTTTTTTATAAGTCTTTTAAAAAGCCTTTAAAAAAATAAAGAATAAGGTCTATAAAATACACTTTCAAGTCCAAACTCTCCTGTTTATAAACCCATTTTCGGATTTGGTTTTATTGTATAATGTGGCAAATTTAGTTTCTTTTATAATAATCGCAAAAAAAAATTGATATTTACGCCCGAACTTCACAAAATAAAATAAAATATGCATTTTCTCGTTGATATTTTTGACATCAATCAATACGGCCCGCACTTTACGATTTTGGATTCTTGAAGTGACCCTTATGGCATGGGCACAAGAACCATGCACTGGGCAACACCTATTTTGTATCAGTCACGCCCCAACCGGCGCGGGAGACAGTCGTGTGACTCCACGTCGCTTAGTTTCGTGAAATCAATTTTAAATTTCAGTTTTCTTACAATAAACAATGCGTAAAACAGGAATTAATATTTTTTACAGGCCTTTACGAAATCAACCTGTTAAAAGAAAATTCTCAAATACCTTTTCCAACCTTTCCAGAAGCTTTTTCTCACGTATTTTTAAACTCCTCCCATAAAGGGCGTGTATTCCGATTCCGATTTTTTCCTGTACTAGTGGATCGCCCTAAAGTCACCTAAAATACAGGAAAAGGTGGTCGATTTTCTGAAAATAAACAACACATACTTTTTCCGTACAAAATTTGACAAGCGCTCGTCCAGCCAAAATAAACCTTACGGTCGTTTTAACTTAATGGGAGAGCGGTCGTTTTTTGCGTGCCAGCCGATTCTAAAAAAAAACGACTAACGGAAAAATAAGGGTATAACACTTTATTTTATAATTTTAAGTTTATTATGATCGAATATGTTACTTCAAAAAAAATCTCGGTTTTCCCTGTAAACGAAACTATTTGAAAGTTTAAAAAAAAAGTTTTATATTTTTATGGTAGCTTTAAAATTAACGCCAACAACATTTCTCAATATTATGCAATAGGAATAATATAAAATGAGATCGACGATTTTTTAAATCACTACACTTTGATTTGACGGTACTTGCACAAAACAGATTCTTTTTGTATCACTGTAATCCCAGCCAAACCGCAAACAGCTTGAGAAACTTCACAAACTTTGGTTTCTTCTCTCCATCTTAACCTCCAATCCTGCGAGTGCGACAGAGACGGTGAGTCCAGTTCGGTCCCTCCGGAAAGTATTGGTACAAGTTGCAACCAGAGAGACAGGTTTTTTTTCGTCTTTGTTTAACTCGGGGGGCGGAACCGGGTGCTGCCTTGGGCGGGGTTATGGTTAGAGCGGGACGGAGAGCGGTTTTCAGACCCGTAATGAGTAATGACATTTATGATGAACTCGGTGGAGACCGAGGGTAAATGCTGATCTATTGGAAGTCAATAAATAAGATTTTATTTCAAAATGAATGCATTGTTCTGCTGCTTTTCCGATGAAATAAGAAATTTCATATTATTTTTATTTGTTGAGTTTAAGTTGACTAGTTCTGGGTTCCCACCTGATCTATTCTACGAGAATCTTTGGTCAATCTATAGAACGAAAGCCTGTTCTGGCTGATCTATTTCAGAGATTCTATGAAATAGATCAAAGAAGAGATAAGGTGGGATCCCACCTCAACATCACTATTTTCCTACCTATCAATAATATTTTATAAAAGTTTTATATTATAGTTACCTACGTCTGAAATCATTCTGTTCGTTTTTTTTTTTAATTTTTCAATAATATTATTATTTAATTTATAAAAACAGTTTATTTATAAACAAGTTCTGCTATATAATTATTAATACGCGTGACAGCTGTTTCGCCTTCCGAAGGCATTATCAAACTGTTGCCTTCGGAAGACGAACCAGCAGTCAAACGTAATAATAATAATAACGTAGTATTTATATAGCGCAGTTTTGTGATATTTCACTTCAAGTGCGCTTAATTATAATAAACTTAAAATTAATCCTATAGTGTTCCTTACGAGTCCTTACAAAATACAAAATTGATTAAATTATGTGAAACACAGAATATACAGTGTATACAAAGCAATTCCTAAAGAACAATATTAACAAAAAGAATTCATTAAAACTAAATTATAATAAAGAAGAAGATGCAGTTTACGTTTAGAAATAATAATAACAGAGTGCACATAAAACTAGCGCACTTGTAGCAGAACTTGTGTATAAATGAACGGTTTTTATAAACTAAATAATTATATTATTGAATGTATAAAAGAAATAAAAATTAAAATGGAGTTTCACAAATTAAATTTGGTAACAATTAATATATTATGTACCTAATTGCAAATTTTCCTAAATTGCTTTAATTAATTTATAATTTTGCAAAAGCAAAAATAAAAAAAGGAATTCTTTCATGCGGTAGGTAGGTTGGAAGAGTATGCACCTGACTTGCTTTATTTGAATTATATTTTTTTTCTATCATGCATTTTGCAATGTATTACCAAATACCCTACAATATTTATTTATTCATTTATTTTACGCCGAGAGGGCTTGAACATACATAAATACAGGCAGTATCTACAACTTTATAACATGAGAAATAATTGGAACATGAGAAAGAAATAATAGATAAAAATAAAGTTACGACAGAAAAAAATGCACACATAGAATAAAAATTCGAGTAAAAAAATTTATAAGTACGGTGATTAGATAGGTTTACAAAATTAATGAAAAGAAAAAGAAAAAAAAGTTATTATAAATAGTATTACAAATACCTCCAACTTCTCACATTTCCCATACATTCCGATGGCAGCATGCCACTAGCGCCTCCTAGCGGCGTGAGTTGGTTTTCTTACAATTTAATAGATTTTATGAGAAATGTGTTAATTATTTTACGTTAAGGCGATCCAATAGTCCAGGAAAAATCGAAATCGGAATTCACGCCCTTTTATGGGAGGAGTTTAAAGATACTTGAGAAAAGACTTTTGGAAAGGTTGGAAAAGGTATTTGAGATTTTTTTTTACATGTTGATTTCGTAAAGGCCTGTAAAAAACATAAACTCATTTTTTACGCATTGTTTATTGTAATAAAACAGAATTTTAAAATTGATTTCACGGAACAAAGCGACGTGGAGCCTAGCGTCCGTTTCCCGCTCCGTTCGGGGGCGAACTGATAAAAAAAACGGGCTTGTCTAGTTATGTCCCTTCGGTGGACGGCATAGAGTTCACTTTGAAAATCCAAATTCATCTACTGCCGGCCGTATTGTAAAATAACAAAGCGAAAATGCATATTTTATTTTATTTTGTGAACTTCGGGCGTAAAAATCTTTTTTTTTGCGATTATTATAAAAGAAACTGAATTCGCTACATTAAACAATAAAACCTTATCCGAAAAGAGGTTTATAAATAGGAGAGTTTGGACTTAAAAGTATTTTTTACAGACTTTATATTTTATTTTTTTATAGGCTTATTAAAAGACTTTTAAAAAAACTGACCAATGTTTTTAAGGGCCAAGGTATGTTCTACACGCAGTATTTAATTGAAGCATCTATAATACTTCTAAGTAATCAAATTTTCAAAACAAAAACGTATGATTTTGTGTGATTTTGCATTATTTACTATGGCTTCATTTTAATAAATAAATTGTACCTATAAACTGCATACTGACTTCAACATGAATACAGAATACTTCACCAATGCAGATTGAATTAACCTTAAATTATTTATAGTTATATTTTTCATGGTGTAATCAATTTTTGTGTCAAGAACATTTTATTTGCTAGGATTTAAAGAACTCATATAACATTTAACCAACTCATTGATCAAAATACAATTTAGAAAGCGCAAAACAACGCCCCCAAAGTTTTAAATAAATTTAATTTGCCGCCATTGAAAGGAATGTCAACGTCAATATCACAGATAAGAGAAACAAAGGGTCAATATGCTACACTAGCGCCTCTAGCGGCCAGAGTTGTTGATACTGGCAATATTTTACTGGAGTCAAACGTTTTATTAATATTTTAGGGTATTTGGTATTACCTACCTATTTACCTTCGCACTTTTACATTATGAATTACGAACCTAAATTATATTAGATATTATTTTTTTATGCTACATATCAACAATATAAAAAATAGTATCTTATAATACCTATTAGGTATATTCAAAATTATAATACTGTGGAAAAAATTTCCTCGGTGCCTATCGTCCCTGGTCATCTTTGGGGATGCTGTGTAAAGGGTATTTCTAATGAAAAGAATGAGAGGAAGATCTGGGAAAGAAAAAGGTATGAAGGGAGGGTAGGAATGTAAGAGTCGTTGTGTCCAGGAGGACAGACGTATGAATCCACCCCTCCCATTGCAGTGTAAGGCATTGGGTCGAGAGAGTTCGGCTGGAGAGGTGAAAAGGTCTCTTTCAACCGGTCTATCCCGATGCGGCCCGCCACGCAGTTGGTAGGAAAATGTATCCACCGCAAATACCTAGGCAAACCTCACCCCATGAATCTGGACACCCCTGCTAAGTTGCCAAACGTAGCGAACAATGGCGGGGGTGTTGGTTATTCAATAAATGCTTCCCGGGCAGCGGTACTCACTACTTAGGTTTATTTAATTTACTCTAAAAGCTGTCTAATGATAGATAGATATATCTACTTAATGGCTTTGTTAAAACTTATAACAAAAAATATCAGTTTCAGAGTTTTTTAGCCAAATTTTGGTATTTTTTTATAAGATTGATAATTTTGACACAGGTTCTCTGTAAAGGTTGTATATAGTAAATTATACATTTATGGAGCTATAAAACTAATAGGTATGCCTTTGGGACAACCTAGTTTTGCAGTGGGGTACAGCATATACTCACAGGCGCCACGTCTTTGGCTAATACGATTTGATTTTTTTAGAAAGTTGGACGCATTGGTCTGTCTAAGGTCCAAAATATCGGCTTCCTTAAACAATTCCTTGGAGGGATACGATTTAGTTTAGTTTAGTTTAGTGGTTTAGCTTTTTGGCTCGTTTTTTCATATAATCTAGCTCCTTTTTTTACAAAAGTCATTAACGAAAATTTACACTGAGGATATTTCACCAGCCTCCTGGTAGCTTACCTGTACGATAACGAATATTAATAAATATACAAATAAATTCTCCCAACAGCTAAAAAAAAACTCGGCTAACATATGCTATATAAATTATGTATTTAGGTACCTCAGTAGCATAGCTTGGGAGTGGCGGAGGGGGGGGGGCGGACCGCCCCGGGTGCCACCCGAGGAGGGGGTGACACTCGAACGTGGAAAAAAAACTTACGAAAGTGCAAAATTGCCGTAAAAAATATTTTACGCGTTAACACTGACTGTTATTTTGCTCTATAGCTTGGTTGGTCGGGGATTCCCGAAAAATGTTTTTTTTTGTTCCTAGCTCAGTCAGGGATTTCCCTGAAATATTCCTTGTGTCATTCTAATTTCGTTCGTATATTGTGATTAACGTAGACTTGTGAAGTGAATTGTTATCTATGGACTGACGTGAATTAATGAAGAAGTTATTATTGTGTTAGCGTGCTTATTAGTGCTGAAAGATCAGTTTGAAAAACAAGGCAGGTAGGTGTGAATTTTTAGATACCGTTTTGTAGCGCATGAATAGTAACAGTCGGGACAAGAAAAAGGTTTTTCATCACTGTGAGTTAGCAAGTGCCGTTTTAGTTATTTTTTTCGAGAATAAGAATAGTTGCAGTCAGGACATGAAATAGGTTTTTTTCCACTGTCGGTAAACGTGTGATTTTTAGATTTCTCTTCATAGTACATGAATAGTTGCAGTTGGAACATGAAAAAGGTTTTTCTCCACGCTGAGTCAGCAACTGACTTCTTATGTATCCCTTTTGAGAACACGAATAGTCACAATCAGGACATGAAAAGGGTTTTTCTCTTCTGTGAATCATACTGTGGACTTTTAAATCTTCGTTTTGAGGACTTGTATAACTGCATTCAGATCATGAAAAAGGTTTTACTCCACTCTGAGTAAGCTTACGAATCATAGTGGAGTAAAGTGTTGCTCCATATGGAAACCTTTGTAAAATTACTTTCTTCAGGGCCTCCTCAATTTAGCCAATGTAAAACGAAATATGTGTTATAAAACCATGTAGGTGTATTAAAGGTAAGACTAAGGTTAAATTGTGGAGACCCGGAAGGAATGAAAGGCCGATAAAAATAATAATATTTTCCCAATTTGTTTATGAATTACAATTTAAAACAATAAAATCAACAATATACGCATGGACCTATTGCGAGTTTGAAATATCTTGTTTTATTTTTACCGCAAACGCGATTAAAACAAGAAAAATGTATTTAAGCGACCATTGTGATTGACGGGAACTCGTGAAGAAAATTATCACCTATCAATTGTTGAAAAAGCTGTTATTCTTTTAGTGTTTTTAAAAGTGTTTTAATTTTGAGGATAACAATTTTTTTTTACATATTTGACTAGCTAGAAATGTTTTTTATATTTTAGGAAGTCAAAATTTGTGTTTTGAATTTCTCAAAAAAAAATTAATGGGGGGGAGGGAGGGGGTGACACCGCGTTTTCCGCCCCGGGTGCCACCCATGCTAGCTACGCCACTGAGGTACCTAATACACATTAGATAGGTATGCAGATTGCAAACATCTCTTATTGTTTTCACAAATAGGTAGGTACAATAGAATACACGTGTAATCTTTATTAGATGTTTTTTATGCTTAGGTACTTAATATTGATAGTAAGGTGTTTTTGCAAAGCCTGCATCGGTGCAATGGGAGGAGTTGACGTATCGATATAGTGATATTTACATACCTGATTTGATCCAAATGGCAAACATTATTTTATTTTTCAAGTTCATAAAGTTTTGCAACCAACAATAAAACCTTATCAAATAATTGAAAATGTTTAAACCTTTTCGCATTAATTGTGAATGCGACAATCGGAAACACCTGTAATATTTCCATCGAAAAAGGGGATTTTATTAAAACTTTTCCACATTTCCCAATACATTATCAGCGAACCCGAGCAGAACTGCTAAATTACAGACTTGCGAAATTTATTGAATGCCCGTTTCATTCAATTTGCATGAAAAAATCGCGAGGGTACGAATATCAAATAGTAGATACCTAACCATTCTATCCAATATCGTGTTACCACGGGCATAAGTACAAGGTTCGTAGAAAATGAATACTTACAGGCACGTTTCTGAAAAAAAGAGTGTGCTTTAGACCACACGACTGAAGTAATACTTCTTTAGCTTCATCTAAGTAGGTATATGATAGGAAGAGAGAAAGAAAATGTGCGCGCGCACTGCTCTCTCTTGCTCCTACAGTACAGACAATAGGCCTGCACTGTGTTTTAGATCTTCGAAACGTAACTGGCTATGAATTAAAGAAAGAAAATGTGTGCCCGCACCTCTCTCTCTTGCCCCTACAGTAATATACGAAACGTAACTCTCTCTCTTTCTATCTTCACTAACTTATATCTCCCTCTCAACTACCGTTCGCCTCGCTTTTCGTAACGCTCTCGTCACGCATTCACCAGCTTACTCCCCAATTCAAGCGTGTAAAGAAGTTTTACTTCAAAAATACAAATGTGCAGTTCACACGCGGTAGAAGTGAAACCTTCAGAAAACTAAGGTAGACAAGCGTGGGGAGGCTACGAAGCACCGCACAAAGAGGAGACCGATTATTCTATCTCATTCTCTCGCAGGCTAAATCCGATAGATGTATGTGTTTGTCTCTTTTTAGTGTCGCTTTTTCGTTTCATCGAGATTCAAATCGCAACGGTGCTAAATAAGTTTCACTTTTTTTTTTTTTTTTTTACATTAACTCCACACAGGAGGCCCTGAGGAAAATAACTTCCCTTAGGGCCTATGTCATCTTTGAAGATGCTATGTGGAGGGTCTTTTTGAGGAAAGGAAGGAGTGAACTCGGGTCTTGAAGAGACCCATGTTGTAGGAGGGAGGAAACACAGAGGCCGGCAAATCGTTCCACATCCGAGCCGTTGAACTCAAGAACGAGTCATAGAAACGACCCGTTCTCATGTGACTAATGTCAACCGTGTACAAATGTTGGGCGCGTGTTTGGCGTGATTCCCGACTATGCACAAAACTATCGGGCCGCTCGCAAGCTCGTGACGTAGCTTAAAGTCCAGATTGAGTCTGAAAGGAACGATCTCTTTCACTTTTTACTACGTAGGTATTAATATTATTGAAGTGAAACTTCTATATCCAGGCTATGATTTGGATTTCAGATGAAACGAAAATGACGATTATTGCACCTGCAACGCATCAACTGGGCTCATTGACCGCTTTGATTATGATGTCACTTTTAAAGGCTCCTATTGGTTGCGATATGAAGCGGAAATTACGCTGGTCTGCGCTCATTGGTCGCTTTGATTATGACCTCACTTTTCAAGTATTGGTTGAGATTATTTTGTGAAAGTTTCGCTTCGACCGCGTGTAAACTGTACCTACTCAATTTTTTTTTTGATAATTTTGTGCATCTAAGATAATTTCCTCGCACTTATTAATATTAATTAACTTGAAATTTGATTACATAGACCCTACTTATTTTCCTCGGGACCTCCTGAGTGGAGCTAATGTAAAAAAGGGCAACTTATGTAAGGCACTTACAACCTCCATTCTACTCGTAAATCATCAATGCATATTCAACTCTTTCATTCCGGACACCGGTTTTAATGAAATATAGTTATAATTAGTATATTATTACCAAAGTATTACAAGTAAATCATTGGAAATGCATTCAGAGTAGCTTGACGCCACTTGTATTGCAGTAAATTCAAATTTCCAAATGGAAAATGGACTTCAAGCTACGTCACGACTTTCTAGCGAATCACCGCTCTAGCCCCTCGATGAGCTAAATACATTTTCTACGAACCTTGAAATAAGTATAATTATGTACCTTCAAGTCTGTCTCGATACAGGTATATCCTAGTGAGACAGGCATCGAAAAACCCAATGTAAACACGCTTTATATGGATGAAATTTAATTTAATTTAATTTGAAATTTAAAAATGTATTTTTAGTACCCACCTAAGCATATATAAAATGCATGTGAACACAGACAGAAATTCATAAAGCATACCGAACAACATTGAAACATCTACATATACAAAAATGAATCCCTGTTTCCCTTGGTCACGCCATAACTTCAGAACGACTTTACTTATTTCATTCATCTTTTTTTTTAAAGTTTTCTTATACTTTGTAGAAGGTTCTTACGGAAAGAAAAATTAAGAAACTTGCGCAGAAAATTGGATAATATCAGAAAACTTAACGACTATTTTAACTTCGCACATTTGACAGTTCGCGCGTTTGATGAATGTGAATTTAGGGGGCAGCTGTTTAAATTATCGATATTTTAAATAGGTACCAAATTAGATTGATTGTTCTTGTAATATACAAAAACGTTTTTCTTTCGTTGTATACGAAAAATGAAAATTTTGATAAAAAAAATTGTAATATGTGGTAAGCGAGCTGTTTGAAAACTGAATGTACAGAGATTGAATATATGGAATGCGGAAGGGTGGAGGGGAGAGGGTGGGCGGAGAAGGGGAAGGGGAATGCGGGAGGGGTAGGGGATGAGGGAAGGGAACGGGGACGCACGCGAAAGGACATAGAGGGAGAACCAATTTATTTCTTTAAATATGGCTTTGTAACGCATGCCGGGAACCAGGTAGTTATATATATTTGCTGAAGCGCAATAACGTTTTTTTATTCCTCCGTATTTTCATATTGATAGTTGATTTCATTTGGGCCATCCTAAAAACATCGGGATTTCATTAATGTTATTACAAAAAAATTAAGTTTTGATGAATTAAGATGAAGCCATACTAAATAATGCAAAATCAAACAAAATCAAAGGTTTTTGTTTTGAAAATTTTATCACTTAGAAGTAATATAGATGCTTCAATTAAATATTGCGTGTAGAATATACCTTGATCCTTAAAAATGTCGGTCATTTTAATAAGCCTAGAAAAAAATAAAGTATAAGCTCTATAAAAACACTTTCTAGTCCAAACTCTCCTATACAGCGCCCTTGAGGTGATTTTCCACGAAAACGGCGCTTTATAAATTAGCCAATTATTATTTATAAACCCCTTTTCTGATATGGTTTTATTGTTTAATGTGGCAAATTCAGTTTCTTTTACAATAATCGCAAAAAAATATATATTTGCACGCAGACCTCACAAAATCAAATAAAATATGCATTTTCGCGTTGTTATTTTACAATACGGCAGGCAATAGGCGAATTTGGGTTTTCAAAGTGAACTCTATACCGTCCACCGAAGGGCTACATAACTAGTCACGCCCGTTTTTGTATCAGTTCGCCCCCGAACGGAGCGGGAAACGGACGTTAGGCTCCACGTCGCTTTGTTCCGTGAAATCAATTTTAAAATTCTGTTTTATTACAATAAACAATGCGTAAAAAATGAGTTAATGTTTTTTTACAGGCCTTTACGAAATCAAGATGTAAAAAAAAATTCTCAAATACCTTTTCCAACCTTTCCAAAAGCTTTTTCTCAAGTATTTTTAAACTCCTCCCATAAAAGGGCGTGAATTCCAATTTCGATTTTTCCTTGACTATTGGATCGCCTAATTCATATGTCACTATTATTAAGTTTAGGATCTCTACTTTTTAAGTTTAAAGTTTATTCCTAAATTATTATTTATTAAAAGAATATTTCAAATTGTTTAGTTTTTTTGTGGTGTTTCATACGCCATGCTATGGATATCCCTGTGTTACAAAAGGAATATTTAAGATGAAGCCATAGTAAATAATGCAAAATCATACAAAATCATATGTTTTTGTTTTGAAAATTTGATCGCTTAGAAGTATTGTAGATTCTTCAATTAAATACTGCGTGTAGAACATACCTTGGCCCTTAAAAACATCGGTCATTTTTTTTATAAGTCTTTTAATAAGCCTATAAAAAAATAAAGTATAAGGTCTAAAAAACACACTTTCAAGTCCAAACTCTCCTATTTATAAACCCCTTTTCGGTTATGGTTTTATTGTATAATGTGGCAAATTCAGTTTATTTTATAATGATCGCAAAAAAGTTGATATTTACACCCAATCTTCCCAAAATAAAATAAAATAAGCGTTTTCGCGTTGATATTTTACAATACGGCCGCTAGTCGACGAATTCGGTTTTTCAAAGTGAACCCTATGGCATCCACCGAAGAACTAATGTTCACGCCACAGTCGCCAAACCTCAGTCACGCCCCGAACTGAGCGGGAGATGGACGCGTCACTCCGCGTCGCTTGATTTCGTAAAATCAATTTTAAATTTCCGTTTTATTACAATAAACAATGCGTAAAACAGGAATCAATATTTTTTACAGGCCTTTGCGAAATCAACCTGTAAAACAAAACTCTCAAATACCTTTTCCAACCTTTCCAAAAGATTTTTCTTAAGTATTTTTAAACTCCTCCCATAAAGGGCGTGAATTCCGATTTCGATTTTTTCCTGAACTAGTGGATCGCCTTAAACCATATTTTTTAATTTCTCTTGCAATTTTTACAGGTATTGGGCCGAGATATTCAATTTTTTCTATTTTTTTATTATGTTTCGGATGTGTTAAATTAATAGTATCTATTTATGTGTTAAATTAATATGTATATTTCTTTTTTTTAAATAAATTTTTAATGTTATTTGCCTCATAGCTGTTATCAACTGCGATTGTTTTATTTTTATTATTCTGCACCTTAGTTACATACCTACCGACCACAAAATCATATTCATAGGAAAAACTAGATGAGCGAAACATTAAATAATTGTAATATTTTGAAACACAGAACGATTCATTTATAAGTAATATTTATTACTAATCCTTTTTATCATGCATTTTGTAATGCTGCACTTTCAAAGTATGTATATTAAAAAATGGAAAAATCCCCAAAAAAAAAATATATTGCATATTTACGTTTCCTTTTAGTATTTTTTTTATTATAAACTAGTTGGACTGCGTAGGTAAATCGCTATGTTAAGATGAAGCCATAGTAAATAATGCAAAATCATACAAAATCGTATGTTTTTGTTTTGAAAATTTGATCGCTTAGAAGTATTGTAGATGCTTCAATTAAATACTGCGTGTAGAACATACCTTGGCCCTTAATAATATCGGTCTTTTTTTTATAAGCCTTTTAATAAGTCTATAAAAAAATAAAGTATAAGGTTTAAAACATTTTCAAGTCCAAACTCTCCTATTTATAAACCCCTTTTCGGTTATGGTTTTATTGTATAATGTGGCAAATTCAGTTTATTTTATAATGATCGCAAAAAAAAGTTGATATTTACACCCAATCTTCCCAAAATAAAATAAAATATGCATTTTCGCGTTGTTATTTTACAATACGGCCGCTAGTCGATGAATTCGGTTTTTCAAAGTTAACCCTATGGCGTCCACCGAAGAACTACTGTTCACGCCACAGTCGCCAAACCTCAGTCACGCCCCGAACTTAGCGGGAGATGGACGCGTCACTCCGCGTCGCTTGATTTCGTAAAATCAATTTAAAATTTCCGTTTTATTACAATAACCAATGCGTAAAACAAGAATTAATATTTTTTACAGGCCTTTACGAAATCAACCTGTAAAACAAAACTCTCAAATACCTTTTCCAACCTTTCCAAAAGCTTTTTCTCAAGAATTTTTAAACTCCTCCCATAAAGGGCGTGAATTCCGATTTCGATTTTTTCCTGAACTAGTGGATCGCCTTAATATAAATCAAAAATGAATCCATTAGAAAATGATGACCACGTCAGGAACAAATCACCCACGTAATCAAATAATGTGACAAAAAAGTTATTCTATCAATTTTTTAGAAATTATTTAAAATTCTTAAACTTTATTATTTCCCTGATCAAAAGTAACTGCCTACATGGTACGCTGAGTTATACCAAAATACTCGTATCTCATACCTACTACAACACTCATTCCAGAAACATCCCCTCCATTGGGGTTGATATCAAAGCAACGCATAGATATACCTACTTGTATAAATGTAGAGTTGTACAAACGTAATGTACAGTAGCGGGACATCTCTATCTCTACACCACACAGCGACACAGCAGTAACCTATTGTAGTTATTGTCCACCGGGCCGGCCAAATGAATCCACTTCTGTGGCCGGCTGTGTCTTCGGATTTTCCAATTTTAGCTGAGTTATGGTCGTCGAATATTGGCTGGGGTGTTCAATATCACGGCATCGCCATTCTTAATGGCCACAAGAGGAAAAGGGATTTTTTTGCGGTACACGTAATTCAGGATAGGTACAGGCGGAGTAAAAATAATAAAAGTAATACCTATAAATAAATAAAGTAGATTTAAATTGAAATTAGTATCGGGTAGTAGGCTAGTAGGCATGCGGAACAAGATGTTTCTGTTGGATATAATTATTGTTATATTATATTTAGATGAAATTTGAAGAGCGTTTGACCAGCCAGCGGACGAAAATCCACATTTCGTCGAAAGTTGTTCTTACGATCGTGCAGGGCGGTTACAATTAGAAAGATTAATTTTTCTCCGTACCAGCTTTTTAAAATTATAACTCAATATCGATTTTATTACATTCCAAATTTGCTTTAATTTATACCTACATCCAAAAATGCTGAAAGGCGTGATGATAAAACTATTAAAATAATGTACTTTTTGTAATAATATTTTGATTTTAAGTATTTATCATTTTTCAATAATGTCTAAATTAAATAAGAAAAATTAAAAACATGGTTAAAAAAATCTGAAATATATTACTTTTAAGTGCGCAAATAAATACACAAACGGACCAATTTTCGTCAAGAAACACATGTACGTATATATTTTTTAATGATTTTATTTAAACTAAAATTAAAATTCTAAAACATGCGATACCCAGATAATGTATTGATTTATTTTACTGCATGATTATAAGATTTGAATATTTATGTGACTATGTGTGTGGTATAATACAAAAGCTTTTTTTTTAATTTAACAAATCTGCCAACGACCTATGGTATAACCTTATTATACTAAAAATAATCATTTTTTCTCAAAATTTAAAACATACGAATGCTAGATAAAAGAACTATCTTTCGAAATCCATTTATATCTTTTTGTGGAAAAGAGTCAATACGTCTAAAATCTGATTTAAAAATGACATATTTCTGGTTTTCTCTGGTAATACCCTCTGAAGCGAAAAAATAGGTTAACACTTTCGTACGTCCAATTAGTACCTACCTACGTTTGGTCTCCAATATTCGCAACGCTCTAACGCCGAACTATCGGAAACTACAAAATCAAGTCTACCCGCACTGATTTTAGCGTTCGAAATATATTTAATACGGAAAAATTGCTCCAAATAAGGTGACTTTATATTATGATAAGTGGGCATCATTTTCTATCAAAAATGAGCAGCACAGAAGAAATGGAACACAAAAAAATGTGTTATAAAAAAAGGGCAACCGGAGAACCCAACACGGTGACAAATCAACATACTTTTGAAAAGTTATATAAAGTCTTGAAAAGTGAAATAAAAAGATTAAACGGAAAGCGTTGTTAGTTTTTACATCGCTTTTAATGAATTTATGTCTTTTCGAATGTGTGTTTATTTCCACTCTGTCGAATTGTCATGGAACTAATAATGAGATACCTACTTACAAAAAAGTTAAATCTGAACAGTTTTCCGTTCGCAATAGGAAAGTGAATTTCCATCATTCACGAGAAAGACATTTAAAGAGGAAACAAACCTACTAAATCATTTAACATTAATGTAATATTTTATTTATTAATAAGCGCGAAAAAGCTGAGCAACCGAAACTACGCGAGCGCCTCATCAAACGGGATACTACAAACGTGGCATAAAGTGTAACTAGAAACTACACGCGCGCCCTCCGACTGCTTCACTAAAATGCGGCCTAAGCAGGAATTATTTCTGCTTGGAGCTAACTTCATACAAGATAATATCTTGTATGATATTATAATATCAATGTTTACGAAATGCACATAGCATAGAGTAGAACAGTCATTTTGAATTTGCTTCTATGAGGTTTTTTGTTAGTATTAGGCAGTGCTTTCTGGAACAAAATTAGCAAATGGCAAACAGTGATGACAGTGACATGTGTTGTTATCTATTTCTATCAACTAGTTGTCTTACCAGCAGCAAGCACACTTAGCGAAAATTGTACGAAGGGAGTTTGTAGTACGTTATTTTAAATTTATGTGAATCAATTCGGCGTTTTTCCTACTGCCTACCCTGATCAAAAACTCTGTGCACGCCACTGCATGATAATATGAACACCCAAAGAAACAAAATAAAATTAATAAAGCTGGTGACTACCTAATCGATTTCTTGGATAAATTGTGGCGGCTTACATCTAAATTGTAACGAAAATTGAGATCAATTTAGGGAGTAGGCAATGATTGAGACATTAAAATTATTTTCTCAATTTTAAAGTTGGGCAAATTATGGTGAACCTCAAAAAAGGAAAAACATCATGGTTTTATAAAACTCAACAACATCATTAACACCACACCGATATTATAAAAATTATTCCCCAATAACTAGGTATATCTTACAGAATTTACAATGAAAGGAATACTTAATTGTGTTTGTGATCATATTATTTATTTTGAATTTGAATATTACATATTTGCTTTAATTTGAATTTTTGATTTAATTGATAAAATTGAATTTTAATTATTATATTATGTCAAGTAGAGGCACTGCTGAAAACCAGCTGCAACGTCAATAGAACCATGTTAAATAAACAAGATGTATAAATTTGTTAAATCTGTTTATTTATTTATAAATTACATAGTAACATATTAAAACATTTATCATTACATTTTCATGTAAATGATACATTACATCACCATACTAGGCGGCTGCCTATTTCATGGTGACCAATGGAATATAGTTATTTTGTGGTGTCTAGTGTGAACAAATCGATTAAATATATAAACATGTTGAAAATTGGAAAACTTATAGTAGAAAGTTTATAATGGGAATTATTTTTTTTAAGGAAACTAGAAAATAGAAAAGAAAAAAGGAAAGTTATGCACAAGATTATAAGATCATGTTCTAAAACATAATTCTGATTTATAGTTTTATATGTGTGCATGCGTACATACATGTGCAAATACATGTACACATACATACACCCTGACATACATATATATATATCTATACGCGTACACTAGCGTGCGTATACATGACAGACATACATACATATATACGCACATACATTTGACCTCCGTAGCCCAGTGGGTAAGACTCTTGACTCACAATCCGGAGGTCGCGGGTTCGAACCCGGCATGCGCAAATAAATTTTATTTGATTAATTTGTGTTTTCACAATTAATTCATTTAAAATAATATATAGTATATTTGCGGCATGTTCCAGAGTGGAAGATACTATCAGTATCGCCCTGGTGTAAGACCACCATTCAGAATTGAAACGTTGCTTGAAAATGGCTTTAGCCGTGTTTAGTGACCAGATCTGAATAGCCAGGTACTTCCCAACCTTCCTCTTCCCCACCTCCTTCCCCTCCCCACTACCTTCAGCCTCACAACATACCCCAATTGGGGATGCCATAGTCTCACTGGCTCCATTGGGAGCAGTTGAGATTCTTGTGCGGTATTCTCTGTAAAAAAAAAAAAAATACATGCATTTACGTATACATACAAATTAACATATACATATACATACATAGACAGTTGTTCTATCTGAAAACGAGAAACAGGCCACTGGCACTGTCACATTTACTCATCAAAAAGTTCCTAATCGGCTTCCGAAAGTGTGATAATGGTCTACTGTATGTATTTCAAATGGTAAATTACTAAAGATTTTCGGAGCAAGGAAGTCAAACTGTGACTGGGCCATTGAGGTTTTTGATACTGGAATAATAAAGTTGGATTGTTTGGTATACCTTGTACTATAGTTTGATTCAAAAAAATATTTTTTTGTAAATTTAAATTTAAAATAGGAAGATATGTATTTGACATACAAGGATTTTATATTAAGCACTTGGAAGTCACTAAATAAGTCCTTCGTGGGGTGAATGTAGTGTACTTTTTAAATAGTCCGTATTATCAGTTTTTGAGCTTTTATTAACGGATCTAATAATGTTGAAAAGTAATCGTTTTATTATTTTGTCGCTAAACGACGTTTTTCCTAAACTAATACTGAATCTATGGATTTATAGGTACATCCGTTAAAATATTTAAAAATGACATAAGAAGCAATATCTTTCGACACATAAAATTCAATTGTTTAATATAAATTTAGACAAAATAATGTTTTAACTCAGGTCAAGGCGGATAGTAACAAATGATTTCTTTTGAAAAAAAAAAAAGTTTTATGTGCATTTAAGTTTAAGTATTAGCTAGAGTAGGTAATCGAACCTACCGACCGAAATTGATTAAAAACACCAATATGTACTCGTATCTGCAGACTAAGACGTAGACATCATCACACGACTCCGAAGACAAATAACACCAATGGACAAAGACATTACTATAATCTGGCTCTGGCTGTTAGTAACCAATGGACCGGTTAGTAGCTAAGTTGACAAATGTGCCTCCCACCCAGGCATCAAAGGTGGTTTCAATTATTTGCTAGCAAAATCAACGAAGAAGTTTTCAGATATTAACCGGTTATTTGTAACCTAGTAGTATTTTTCTTTAATTTTTTTTTTTACATTGGCTCCTCACAGGAGGCCCTGTGGAAAATAATTCCCCTCACGACCTATGTCATCTTTGGGGATGCTGTGTGGAGGGTCATTTTAGGAAAGGAAGAAGAGGAAGTTCTGGGTAGGAAGAGGGTATTATGGGTGAGTAGGATTCTGGGGGTCAGTGTGTCCAGGAGTAACGGACGTACGAATCCATCCCTACCACAATCCGTCTGTTAAGATGGGAGAATCTATCAAACGGACCGCCCGTTTCTGCACAGAGTCAAGGGTTTTTAGGTATTTTGGAGCTCCAGACCAGAGGTGACTGCCAAATTCAACCGTGGAGCGCACTTGCGATTTGTACAGGGCTTGCAGTTGTGTACTATTAAACTTTCTGCGGTCCTTGTACAGTACCTACGCACAGTTTCTGAGAGGTTAACTTAACTCTGGTTTCGATGGAGCCCCCGTACCTGAGCTGGTCACTTAGAGTTACACCACTGCGGTGCAAGACGATGTTCCGAGAGAATACGGCTGGAGAAGTCAAAAGGACTCCCTCAACCATCCTCTCCTGATCCGGCCTGCCATGCCGCTGGTAAGCAAACGCATCCACCGTCAAGACCCAGACAAAACTCACCCCATGAACCCGGGCACCCCTACTAAGTCACCAAACGTAGCGAACCACTTAGGGTTTATTGCTGAGGTGTTGGTTTTCCAATAAATAGTTCCGGGGCGGCGATACCCATACCCGCCAAGATAAATAAAAATTCAATTAAAATTCAATAAAAAATAAATTTAAAAAATCGAGTGCAGTTTTACAAGCGGTAGAAGCGAAACTTTACCAAAACAATCTCAACCAATATCTACTTGAAAAGTGAGGTCATAAACAAAGCGACCAATAAGCGCAGACCTATTGTAATTTCCGTTTTATATCTCAACCAATATGAGCCTTTAACAATAACATCTTAATCAAAGCGACCGATGAGCGCAGTTGATGCGCCGCAGGTGCAGTAATCGTCATTTCCGTCTCATCCGAAATCCGAATCACAGCAAGGCTATAGAAGTTTCTCTTCAAAAATGAAATATGTAGGTATGATAAAAGAAATAAATTAAGGAGATATATATTCAGTTTATAACGTCCCCTATAGTATGGAGTTCTCGTGAGTAGAGGACCTTCGTACTATGTAGCGAGCATCGAGGACACATCGTGTTGACCAATGACATTCTCGCAATACCAACCCTGACAACATGTTCCGGAGACGGCCAACCGCGCCGCGATCCAATACCCAGATATCCGGTTCCGCCGCTGTTCTTTATTGTGCCCGTTGTATTGAATTAGTGTTAGTATTGCCCTCCACTATTTATACAAACTACCAATACAAACATACCCAGAACACATACCTACCCTACACAATACATCAGTAGGTTCACACTAATATATGCCAAAGGTTCCAATACACTGTAAGTCGATACTAATAAATATACCAAAGGTAACCAACGAGCCAGTGGCATCATTTTTTTAATGAACTTTTTAAAGGTGTTTTCAAAATCAGAATAAGTTAAGTTTTCACCTTGGTGAATGAATACCTTTTAAACATTTATTCAGTAAGGGCCCGCAACCCGGATTTGTACCGATTTATTACATATTTCCCTTAAACACGGTAAGTTTTAAAGCTCTTAAAAAATATATGTTATTCTTGAAGATAATATCTAGACATTGCCCGCGCCGAAACGCAAATCATATAAAATTCCCTCGATAGAAAAAAATCGCAAAGTATGCTCCAAAAATTATTATTAACACGTTTGTTTCAGTTATTTTACAAGTTAAATCTATGAAAAAATTCACAGTGTTTCTTTAAATGCTGTTTAAGATAATGCCCGCAAAATTTTTGCTCTATTTTAAACGAGTCGTGTTTTATTAAACATTTTCGCAATTTTCGCATCGATTTTGTCGATGTAAATGTTAGCGCTCTCCTCTATCATTTGTAATTTCGTATCTCTCCATCTTCTTCTTTTAGGGCCCGGTTGCAGAGCCTTCACACATTTTTACAATTTCATACCTAATACCTACTTACATTTTTTTATTATTTATCATTGATTCTATTGAAAAAAAGGTCACTTCTCAGCTGTACATTCAGGATTCATTCTGGAATGTAGCTGGTTTTCAGCAGTGCCTCTAATATAATACACAAGAAATAGTCGAATTAAAATAATATAAATACAATTACATTAAATTACATAAAACATAATTAAATCAAATCGCTAATTTAATATACATAATAAAATATAATATAAATAAAATAAAAATTGAATAATATAAATCCGAATTCAAATAAAGCATGTAATCTTAATACTGCAATTCAAATATAAAATGGAATCAAAATAAATAATATACTCAAGTCAAAAACCAAAACACAAGTAGGTAAGTAGGTACTTAAACTGTAATATTAAATATTACAGTTAAAGTAAGGGTAAATTACATTAAGGCGATCCAATAGTTCAGGAAAAAATCGAAATCGGAATTCACGCCCATTATGGGAGGCGTTTAAAAATACTTGAGAAAAAGCCTTTGGAAAGGTTGGAAAAGGTATTTGAGAATTTTTTTTATGGGTTGAGCCTGTAAAAAATGTTAATTCCTGTTTTACGCATTGTTTATTGTAAGAAAACTGAAATTTAAAATTGATTTCACGAAACTAAGCGACGCGGAGTAACACGACTGTCTCCCGCGCCGGTTGGGGCGTGACTGATACGAAATAGGTGTTGCCCAGTTCATGGTTCTTGTGCCCATGCCATAAGGGTCACTTCAAGAATCCAAATTCGTAAAGTGGGGGCTGTATCGATTGATGTCAAAAATAACAACGAGAAAATGCATATTTTATTTTATTTTGTGAAGTTCGGGCGTAAATATCATTTTTTTGCGATTATTATATAAGAAACTAAATTTGCCACATTATACAATAAAACCAAATCCGTAAATGGAGTTTGGAGTTGAAAATGTTTTTTATAGACCTTATACTTTATTTTTTTATAGGCTTATTAAAAGACTTATAAAATAAATGACCCATTTTTTTAAGGGCCAAAGTATGTTCTAAACACGGTATTTAATTGAATCATCTATAATACTTCTAAGCTATCAAATTTTCAAAACAAAAACATGTGATTTTGTATGATTTTGCATTATTTACTACATCTTAAGATGTTGTGCGGTTGACTGTGCAGTCAGCAACCATTCGCCGCAGAGCCTCTTGAAGCAATGCAACGATGTCGATATTCGAATAGACAGTGGTATTTCATTCCAAAGTTTTGATGGCGAATAGCTGAAACTACCCTCAGATACAGTAGTTTTATAATTAGAGTTTTTCAACCAGAAAAATGTTTAACATTATGTATAATGGGCAACCATTTTTAAAATACAGCCCCGTGGCCTACTGTTTTAGGCCACATGATGTGTTTTTTAGCTGCTCCAGCAATCATTGAACTGTCATAAAACGTCAACTATTTATCAAGAACCGAAATCAAATTGATAGCTTCCGTGGGAGAGGGGTAAGGCTCTCGACTAGCAAGTCGAGGAGGTCGCGGTTCAAATACCGGCGATTTGATTGATGATTTATGATTTTTTTTTATATGAGCTCCACACAGGAGGCCCAGAGGAAATGATTTCCCTCAGGGCCTATGTCATCTTTGAGTATGCTATGTGGAGGGTCTTTTTGAGGAAAGGAAGGAGTGAACTCATCATATAAAACTCATCCTTTAAAGATCGCGGGTATATGTAAAAATAATAACACCTGACGATTAGTGATTAGGTAGGTACTGATAACGTTTATTATAACTTTGGGTTATTCGCAAGTTTTCATTCAACCGCGATAATTTAATCAGAAGGTTTTTAAATTCTAAGATAACATTTGTAGTCTACTCAAATACCGAAATTGCAATGGCCGCTCTGAGACGTCGAACAGTCGAACTTTCCTGAAGCTCTGGGGTGGCCAGTACGTAGAAAACAATGACACCACTCTATAAATAACCAACTCGCCACGCTTGAAATGGCTTTTGCTGTGTTTTGTGACCAGATGTGAATAGCCAGGTACTTCCTAATCTTTCATCTCCTCCATCTCCCCCCCCCCCCCCCTTACCTTCAGCATATCCCAATCGGGGATGCCATCGCCTCACTAGCTCCAGACAGTTGAGAGCATAATTAATACAAATTTAATCAAACAAATAAAATGCTAAAACTGAATTCACCGGAGTCTAAAGTGTCGATGACAAAGAGCGAGTTTACAAGCTACTATCTGGGAAATTCACTATCTGTTAGTAAACTCGCCCAGTGTCATCATGTTACTTGCTAACTAGCAGCGACTAGCAGATTGTTGACAATCTACGAAAAAAAGTTGAAAGGTCGTCAACTTTACTCGCCTACTTGGTTGGATTGGTTTATTTATGTTTCCAACATGGCTTCCGATAAACAGCTGATTTCGACTGTCAAACATCTGAAGAATTAGTTCACGCAGGCGTCGTTATTTTTGTTACTGGCGCTAGCAGCGGCCTCAGTTTCCTACGCTTCTGAGCGAGTGGACAGTTTTATGGGTCATCATGACAATCTCACTCGCCGATTTACCCGCTTTTAAATTTAGTAGATAGTAGCTTGTAAACTCGCCGTGTGTCATCGAGCCTTAACTAACAGATTGTTGACAATCTACGAAAAAAGTTGAAAGGTCGTCAACTTTACTCGCTACACGCTTGCTCGTGATTGGTTTATTTATGTTTTTCAAGATGGCTGCCAATAAACAGCTGATTTCGACTGTAAAACATTACAGAATCAGTTCACGCAGGCGTCATTATTCTTGTTACTGGCGCTAGCAGCGACATCAGTTTCCTACGCTACTGAGCGAGTGGACAGTTTTGTGTGTCATCATGACAATCTCACTCACTTTTAAACTTATTAGATAGTAGCTTGTAAACTAGCTCTGTGTCATCGAGCCTTTACACCGATTTTTAAAATATCAGCTTTAATTTTTATAAAAATAAAATAACGGTAGGCATAAAACATCACGGTAATGTAAAATGATTTCACCGTTAGCTAAAATAGCATAACAATTTTTTTGTCAAATTTTTGTATTATCATTAAAAATATTTATTATTATGTAAGTCAATTAAAAATGTATGCCGGAGGCTCTTTCGCCATAGATTCAAAATACACCAAAGTAGTCCAATAGATATGGTGGGCCGTTAGTTTTTATCAGTCAGCCTCTGGAACGCTTGACTCAAATTGAAATTCAGAAGGTAAAAGATTTGAGGGTGATTTGTTTTAACGGTTTTGATTGAATTACAAAGGTGGGATATTAAAGTTCAGCTACGACTGTTTTTTGGTAGAGAAAAAGAATTGCATTTTTATGTAACTACTCTACAGTCCCCGCAACACCACAAAGTAAAACCTTTCTTTTAATTTGCAGTTTCATATCTCTGAATGTTATGTAGAATTGTAATTCCGGATAAAAAAAAATTATTCAAGAGGGAGGGAGGTACCTATCTGCAAAATAATGTTTCTGGATGTATTCACTTTCAATGATTAATTTAAAGTATGGTAGGTAAAGTCTGTTTGAGGTTTTTGAAGTAATTCCTCATTACACCCTGTCCAAGTTATAAACTCTGGTCTGTAAGAGGTACCTACCTACTCGTATACAGGGGCGTGCACTCCATATAGGCACATAAGCACTGCCTACCTTACCTTATTTGTAAAACACAAGCATGTAAATAATATTATAATTAATTAAATTATTGCTAAAAATAAACACACACTTTCAAAAATAAGCGCGAAAAACCTGAGCAACCGAAACTACGCGAGCGCCTCATCAAACGGCATACTACAAACGTGGCATAACCTGTAACTAGAAACTACACGCGCGCCCTACGACTGCTTCACTAAAATGCGGCCTAATGCAGGAATTATTTCTGCTTGGAGCTAACTTCATACAAGATATAATTTCAATGTCTACGAAATGCACATAGCATAGAGTAGAACTGTCGTTTTTAATTTGCTTCTATGAGTTTTTTTGTTAGTATTAGGCAGTGCTTTCTGGAACAAAATTAGCAAATAGCAATCAGTGACGACGGTGAAATCAGTTATCTATTTCTATCAACTAGTTGTCTTACGAAAACTTGTAAGCAGTGGGTTATTTGTAACCTAATTGCCGAATTACTTGCCTACCCTGATCAAAAACTCTGTGCACGCCACTGCTCGTATATCGTTAATTGAAATCTGTCTTATCTTCTCGCCAATTTAACACCACGAGGACTAAGAAACTTTGTAAGGTGACATAACTTCGTTAAGTCTTATGACGGTTGTCTTAATACTTAACTATGTGTAGATATTTATAAACCAGAACTCTATCTAGAAACATTTTAGATAAATCAGTGACAAAAACATAATTATAAACCTATTCCACCTCAAAAGCATACATATAATCCTGTAATATTCTATTATTCCCCCATTATACAATATTTTTTCTTCTTTCTAATAATATAAATATTGGTGACCGGACAACTCAAGAAAGTGATACTTCTTCACTCCATAAAAGTTATTAAAAGTGATGAAAAAACTAGGTTAAATAGGTTACGCTAGGTTAGGTTACGGACTATTTTTTTCATCACTTTTAATGACTTTTCAAAGGGATATTGTAATGTCACTTTTTAGAGTTCCTATGGAAGCATAAATATGGAAATACATCTTTAATTTCATAATCATGAATACGATGTAACCATGTTACCTTTATATATTTTTTAAAATTCTTAATTCAAACGGAAATGAGGCCTTGAGGAAAATAATTCCAGGATATATGTCATCTTTGGGAATGGTGTGTGGTGGGTATTTTTAAGAAAGGAAGGAGTGGAAGTAAAAAGGTATGAGGAATCTATCCCTCCCACTGATGCGGTGCAAGGCGATGTTCCGAGAGAGTCCTGCTGGAGAGATAAAAAAGTTTCCTTCAACCTATCTCTCCCGTGTACCCTATCATCCAAGTCACCGAACGTAGCGCACCACTTGGGGTGACCTATGGCAGAGGTGTTGGTTACCAAATAAATTGTTCCTGGGGCAGTGGTACACATACCCGCCTCCCAAATAACACTAACTCTTTCATCAATACAAGCAAATGCTTCCAATGGAAGAGAAGTATAAATCTTAAATAAGATTACATACAAAATTTTAAATACATAAACGGCTATACTGCCTTTTATAAATAAACATAAAATAAATAAAAAAAAATAACATAAAATAACCTATTGAGAAATCTGAATTAGGAGTTGGATGTGAAAAAATTTTTTTTTCATTTTTTTTTACATTAGCTCCACACAGGAGGCACCGAAGAAAACAATTTCACTAGGGGCCTACGTCATCTTTGAGGATGCTGTGTGGAGGGTCTTTTAAGGGAAACGAAGGAGAAGAAGATATTTTTTTTTTTTACATGAGCTCCACACAGGAGGCGCTGAGGAAAATAATTTTCCTCAGGGCCTATGTCATTTTTGGGCATGCTGTGTGGAGGGTTTTTTTAGGAAAAGAAAGGAGAGGAGAGTTCTGGGAAGGAAAAGGGTTTAAAGGGTGGGTAGAAATCTGGGGTTCAGTGGGTCTTGGTCATCCGCCTCCAAGACCTAGACAAACATCACCCCATGAACCCGGGCACCCCTGCTAAATCACCAAACGTAGCGAACCACTTGGGGTGACCTATGGCAGAGGTGTTGGTTATCCAATAAAGGTTCCCGGGGCGGCGGTACCCATTCCCGCCTCCCAAATTATGATATGGGAAGGACGAGGGTATGAGGGGAGGGTAGGAATCCGGGGGTCAGTGTGGCCAGGAGTGACGGACGTATGAATCTGTTCCTCACACTGCGGTGCAAGGCGTAGGGTCGGGAGAGTGGTCAAAAGGCCTCCCTCAATCAGTCTCCTCCGATCAAGCCCACTACGCAGTGTTTGGGCAAACGTATCCGCCACCAAGACCTAGACAAACCTCATCCCATGAACCCGGGCACCCCTGCTAAGTCACCAATCGTAGCAAACCACTTGAGATGACCTGTGGCAAGGGTATTGGTTGTCCAATAAATGGTTCCCGGGGCGGCGGTACCCATACCCGCCTCCCAAATTGTATTAATTAATAATAAGATAAAAATGCATATGTCTTAGGTACGCACATCTTAACATAACGTGTTTTCAAATAAGTATAGCAAGGTACTTAGATATACCTACCTATTATCCTAAACCTATATTTATTTTAACACCCGGCGGAAATTATTAATGAATAATGCCCGACTTCAAAAGGGTTTTCTTTTGTATAGTTTCCAAAATACCATGATGTTGAACAAAATGGTACCTAGTTATTATTTTTCAATGAATTCATTATCGAAAAATGAAACAATACAACTTTGTGTAAACCACTTATACAGGGTGTTAAGGGACGTACTTGACTTACTTTAACCAGTGATTCCTGACATTATTTGGAGTAAAAAATGTAAATGAAATTTTTGGTCTCCGGTGACTTTTTTTGACGACTTTTTTTTTTTTTCAAAAATTTTTTCTTCAAAATCAAACAAAAATTTTTTTTATTGCGCATGTCGTCACTGGTCACTCAGCCGGGTGTCCGACGAACCCCTTACTCCGCCTACAACTGTTCAACAACAACCATTTTTTTATGTTTTTGTAGAAAAAAAAAATAAATCAAAAATTTCACCGGAGACCAAAATTTCATTTACATTTTTACTCCAAATAATGTCAGGAATCACTGGTTAAAGTAAGTCAAGTACGCCCCTTAACACCCTGTATAATGCGTAAATCCTACCGGTTTCGGAACAAACGTTCCTTCTTCCGGGAAAGCTTATACTAATTTGACAGTTTCATTAGGTACCCACATGATTTTATCCGAACAAATATGAACATATTCTCTCAAAAAGAAATTCATTTCTCTAAACAGTTTTCATTTATTATTTATCCATGTTAGTGATAAGCCTCATTTCGTCTTTTTCAATACCGCTTCGATGGCAAGATTTACATAATATTAAGTATTCTGCTGGGGTAGTCATGTTTTATTATTTGGAGATCGTAACGTAATGATCAACTATCATTGATGATTTTGATCAGAGTTCCAATTATTTATTTTTTATTTGAACAACTCTCTTTTTATAACTTTTGAAGTTTATTCTCATCAATGTAATATATCGTTGAAGATGATAACACTTATAAACTAAACGAAAATAGGAAAGAAAACAGGATACAGAAAAATAGAAAAAGATAAGTGTCGCAACTGGGACTCGAACCCAGAACCTCAATTGAATAGAAGGTGGCAATTGGTAAAAGCACACATCCCGGTTAGACGAGAGGTTCTGGGTTCGAGTCCCAGTTGCGACCATCTTTCTATGTCTTGTTTTCTTTCATATTTCCTTTTAGTTTTAATAATATTAGTGTTATCTTCTTCTTCAATGATATATTCCGATTATTTGTTCAAGAAAACACTACCCTCGAATGAAGATAACAACTTAACCTTATAAAACGGTACCTTTTCTTTAACTGTTATTCTATCAATAGACATGGGTGCCTATAATTTGATTACGTCCTTTTTATGCGAATACCTCACAAGAATCCCAACTGCTCCCGTCTGCAGCCGGTGAGAATATGGCATGCCCAATTTGAGTATTTTGTGAGGCTGAAGGTAAGTGGGAGGGGAAGAAGATGGGGAAGAGGAAGGTAGGTAAGTACCGGGCTATTCAGATCTAGTCATCAAATATGGCTAAATCCATTTCAAGCAACGTCTCTCAATACACCGGGGTGATAATGAGAATAGCTTCCACTCTGGAACGTGCCGTAAATATCCCTTGTATTATTTTAAATTGTTAATTTGTGAAAACACAAATCAATCAAATACAAGGGATTGAACCCGCGACCTCCAGATCTCTAGTCGAAAAAATTAAAAACAAGACTAAATGCCATTAAGTAGAATATAATAATAAAGTTAGTAATATCCATTGTATGTGCCAAGTAAAAGAATTCAACAACCCAAAACCAGTGGCTTAATCATTGCATCCACACTTGGAAGGAAACGAGATATAGGTTGGAGAAAGAAAGTACCTGACTATTCTCATGTGATTTTAAACGATGCGACGTGCAAAAATACTCTTATATAGATTTTTAATACGTAGAATATAAATTAGGTACCAACACACACGTCTGAGGTGGTACGAACCCGCTATCTCTGGGTTCAGAACCAATGTGCTTATCAGTTTTATCACTCTGCCAGGGAGGTCATCAAATCTCTGTATGTCTAATTCACATGATGCCTTTGCGTTTAACATTTCCACAATCGTTTCTAACATGGTTCTCGCATAGCGCCGTTTAAACCGCCATAATTTGACGCGACACGTAGGCGTTAGCTTAATGAAAACGATAAAATGGCCTCTGCGCGAGATTCGCGTTGCGTGTCGCAGCACATAATGGCTGCAATGGAACCCCGCAGGACCAAAAGCGTGTCGAGGCGGGGACCAAACCCGACACCATATCATTAAAACTTGCTCATTAGGCCACAATGCCTACAGCCTACAGCCCACAGCCTACCGATAAGTCGCTATTGCTCCTGATAATTGCCCTACTCGCTTGTTGAAATGACTGATGGATAAACTACGGAGGAAACGGCTTGGGGCTGTGTAGACTGAGGCACCTGTTTCCCTCTTGTTCCCTCCGGCACTCTTCAATCGATGCGTAAAACAATACTGTTTATATGTATTGTTTATATGTATATATGTTACTGTTTATATGTATATATTTCGACTTTTCTTTCAAACGTGTGCAAATTAGGAATATTTCGATTTTGCCACAATTATGGATACCTGTATTGTCCGCGAAGCAAAGTATCTTCATTTCCTCAATATGGGAAATGTTACAAGTCTGGAGGAGGAAGAGAGTGGTAGAAGATGGGTAGGAGGAAGGTTGGGAAATACCTGATTATTTAGAATTGGTTACCAATAGTATAAAAAAGTAATAATAATTTTATTAATGATTAAACATAACTTGAATGACTGCCGTAATATAGTACCTACCATATTATGAATATGAACCAAATTCATTTTTAGAAAATGAATTATATAAATATATTATAATAAAACTATACTAACAGACAGAACAATAGTCATAATAGACCAGGGTATCTAGCATGGTCGATCGATATAGGTTTTATCGAAAATATCGGTAACTTGTCATCGTTCCCGAGCACGACTGCAGATTGCAAACGAACAAATAAAAGTTTGCAACGACTAAGGGTTCATAATTTATTTGACCTAAACTGTTATTTGTTCGTTAACGGTCTGCAGTCGTGCTCGGGAGCGATGACAAGTTACCGACATTTTCGATAAAACCTATGTCGATGGACCATGCTAGGTACCCTGATATAGTTTTACATGACAAAATTTAAAAAAATAACTAATATCATTGATGTCACTATTCTAAATTCCTGTAATATTCAAAAATCTGTTTCTGAAAAAATAAGAAAATATACAGATTTAGGAAATGAGATTAAAAGAATTTGGCATTCTCAGGCTATAAAAATATTGCCATTTGTTATTTCGGCTACTGACATTATACCTAGCTCTCTCATTCAAAATGTAGGCATATTAGATTTGTCAAAGAATTTATATTAAAAAAAATGCAAAAATCAGTCATTTTAAATACATGTAGGATTACAAAAGATTTTTTAAATATTTACTTTGAGGGATCAGTAGGATTTATAGGTCCAATAAGGAGTTCCACCGTGCCGAACCCTCTGATATGAAAATATTTGGAGTCGGTGAATTATTTTCCCATTTGGTATCTGGTAGGTTGACATGTTGTCCTTTAATTATTTTGTATTTATTATACTTATATAGTGCACTTGCATAGCGTGAATTGACTAGATGATCATTTGTGGAAAAGTGTGTGAAAGGGTTTAGTTTTTCCTGTTGGAAAGAACTCGGACATAAAATCTGAAGCCTTCATTAAAATGCTTTAAAGTGCAAAATATCCTATTTACGAATCCCTTTTCGGGTGTGGTTTTATTGCATATTGTAGCAAAATGAGCCTAAACTTCACAAAATAAAATCAACGTGCATTTTGGCGATGTTTTTTTGCACAATTAAAATCAGGCGGATGGAGTTAGCGGAATTTTCAAATTTATCGCCAAGTGCATAAGGAGTGTGCGATTTTGCCCGAAATCGAATGTAACAAGGCTCAAATACTATACCTATATGGGTAAACATTTGAATATGAATAAACAAAAAACCAGAAAGTTTCACAAAAATTTATTTTCCCTCGCCAGGTTATGAACTTGCGACCATGTCTTGGTCTAGTATATCAAGACCAAGGCGTGTGCCTCCATCCTCTAGTGTACATGTGTCTAAACCCAAGGAGCTTATCGCTCTCTTTCGAAAGTAGTCAAGAGATAATCCGGCAAACGATAAGGGTTGAAAGTTTATTAATGAATTTACATCTATTAGGAAGATTCCTAGTTACCTAGGATAAACGTAAGTTAAACCCATTTTATGTATGGATACCTAGTATCTAACTACCAACTTAACGACAAGCTCTCTAAATGCACCACGTTAAAATTCGTGTGAAATTCGGGATCAGGCCGCTAATAATAACACTCATTTTGTCCGTTTTCATAATAATCCAATAAAACTTCGCCAAAAAGCGTGTTTTATTTTATTTTGTGAAGCTCGGGAACAAATATAAAAAAATTACGATAATTTTCTTAAGAATTAAATTTTTCACTTTATCCAATAAAAACAATAACCATTAAGGGATTCGGAAGTAAGATATTTTGATCTTTACAGCGATCCAATAGTCCAGTAAAAAATCGAAATCGGAATTCATGCCCCTTTATGGGAGGAGTTTGAAAATACTTAAGAAAAAGCTTTTGGAAAGGTGGGAAAAGATATTTGAGAAAAAAAAATACAGGTTGATTTCGTAAAAACCTGTAAAAAACATTAACTCCCTTTTTACGCATTGTTTATTGTAATAAAACGGAAATTTAAAATTGATTTCACGAAATCAAGCGACGCGGAGTGACGCGTCCATCTCCCTCTCCGTTCGGGGCGTGACTGATACGAAGTAGGTTTGGAGACTGTGGCGTGGACAGTTGTAGTTCTTCGGTGGACGCCATAGGGTTCACTTTGAAAACCGAATTCGTCGACTAGCGGCCGTATTGTAAAATAACAACGCCAAAATGCATATTTTATTTTATTTTGGGAAGATCGGGAGTAAATATCAACTTTTTTTGCGATTATTATAAAATAAACTGAATTTACCACATTATACGATAAAAGCTTATCCGAAAAGGGGTTTATAAATAGGAGAGTTTGGACTTGAAAGTGTGTTTTTTGGACCTTATACTTTATTTTTATAGGCTTATTAAAAGACTTTAAAAAAAAAATTACCGATATTTTTAAGGGCCAAGGTATTCTACACGCAGTATTTAATTGAAGCATCTATAATACTTCTAAGCGATCAAATTTTCAAAACAAAAACATATGATTTTGTATGATTTGCATTATTTACTATGGCTTCATCTTAAAGCAGTTTTTATATGACTGAAACTTTATTTTTTTCTGGGCCTATAAAAAGACTAATCGAAAAAGAACTCGTTTATTTCAAAGGAAAATATGTGTGCTCCTACCAATATTAATTAAAAGCATCTTAAAATATTTCGATCAAATTTTCAAACAAAAAAACAAATCATTTTGCATTAGTTAGTGGTGCATCGTCTTACGGGAGATTTCGAATCTGTGTTTTAAGAACGCCAATCATAATTTGAACGTTAACTGTACATCCCTTTCATTTTCATAATAGTAGATTTTTTTCAATATTACGATATTGCGGAAAGCGTTTGCAAAATCATTGTATAGGTTATAATATGTAGATAACCCAGTTACCTATGGAGGTACTGATCACGATTATAATAATACTGTTTATCATGTTATGTTATGTTATGTCATTGTTAATTCGTTGTTGAAATAACATCGCATGCCGATAACTGTATTTTTTTTGAAAATGAAAAGCGTGTTTTAGATTATAATCTCTCTATCCCCCAACGCTCCCATAGATAAAATATAACAAAAGGATGGATAAATATTTTAATCCTAGATATGTTTTTTATCACATTTATTGCTATGTAACACGAAATTATTTGCAAATCAATAACGCTTTTGAAAATAAATAGTATTAATACGCTATCAAACTAGCCTATCAAAAATCCACTTTTCAACCAAATTAGATATGCTTGCTTGGTGAGATAATGTTTTTTTATGGGGTTTATAAAAATGTGCTTATTGCAGGCCACCATATTAAAGACATGCAATACCCAATGCAGTTAAAATAAAACAAGCAGGTAGGTACATAATAAAACAATGTTAAAATTGTGCTTGGAACTAGATAAATAGATACCATAAACACTAATTTCATGTCACAAAATCATAGGAAAAATATTAGTAATAATAAAAAAGTGTATGTATAATAGTTAATATTGGCGTTACATTGGGAAGTGACACCAGAGATACATTTACATGCAAAAATCTACAATACAAATAAAATTAATATTTATTAAAAATGTGTGATAGCATAGCCTTCTTGTACCTACCTGATTTGCCACTTCTGCATATCTATTGGTAACTTCATGCAACCTAGGTACAAGCGAGTGTTTCGTATACTCAGTCCTGGTCTTGTTGCATTTAAACAGGATTTTAGAACTATTAATATGAAAATTCTAGAAATTGTATCTACGGAAGTGTCATTTTATTTTGTCCTCAGGTTAAATTGTTCGCTTTTGGGAACAGCTCATATGGGTCTCAAAGAAATCGCTGTGTCTCCCTTACTGTCATGGTGAGAAATATTATCTAACAGGTGTTAAAAAGAAAAAAATACCAAGTTTTATGGGAAATCAAAAAGTTAACCAGAGAAGAACTCAAATGATCACCCCTATGAAGCCAAAGTTTCTAACGGCAATTCAAATAAAATAGTTTGTGAATTTTTTATTATTCATTTTAGAAAAGACAAAAAAATAGGTAACAATCTTTGGTCGAAGGTAAGAATGAGTTTTTAAAATATTTTCTTTTGGTTTTTGGGGTGTTATGCCGTGTTGCGCTACCTCTTTCTTTAGCCAACGTTTCGGACAGCGTTGCATTGTCCATCATCAGGGCAGAGCCGTCAGATCCGGTAGACCCGGTAGACATCCGATGGACACTGCAACGCTGTCCGAAACGTTGGCTAAAGAAGGAGGTAGCGCAACATAACATAGGTATGTAACGTAACACCCCAAAAACAAATAACGAAAATACTTTTGGCCGTGAAAATCTAAAAACGCATCAAGTTTAAAATACATTAGGTATATTAGATCTAAAAAAGTAAGGTAAACCATTTTAAAAAATAATTTTATTTTTTAAGCATTATGTATTTCTTTCCAATAATAAAATTTGGAAGCGTATTTCATCATATTTCAAAAACAGTTTTTACTTTTCGGATTGGTTCAGATATATTCGATTTATTAGGAAAATACACGGGTGCGTTGCCTGCTCGATTTATTTTACCTTCTTTAAAAATCGAGCCATATTTACGGGTTTAAATTACAATAACTTTTCCCGAAAAAAGTGTCCAGTAAATCTTCTCAAAACTTCTTGAGCAATCTAATTCCGTCTACATTATTATGTACCACGAATTAATTCAGTGGAATTTATTTACACATAGGTTTTGTCGGACTTAAAAACCTTAATTGAATGGGGTTTTCCTCATCTTCTCGTAAGGCCACCTGGTCTCCTTGGGGGTTGGAGGTGGTGGTGGGGTCGGACCGCGAGGGATGGGGGTGGGAGACTACAATATGTCATATCCCAGAGGGATGGTCCCGCCTCACTAATTGACCGCCCACTTTCATCAAAATAAAAACAAAAGAACGGTTTCGCGAGTAAATAAATCTTCATAATTTGAAGGGTCTCCCTTAATTTTCCTGGAAATTGCGATAAATTTTAATTGAGAAGAAAATTGCTTCATTAGAGAGCCACCTAGAGAGAACTGAAAAGGGAGATTTCTAGAGTTGCTATAACATGTTTGCAGAAATATATATGCAGTACGTACGGTAGATATTTTGGAATGATAAATATTAGGTAGCTGCCCACCAAAAGTAGGTTGTGAATAGGCTTGGACAGACGAAACTAGGGCAGGTGCGATAAAATAGATCACAGCAGGTATCAAGGATTAACGCCATCACCATAATCATTACAAATTGTACTGCACCCTGTAATGATTTTTTTCTTAACGTAGACATTTTACGAGAGATGTTTTTAGGATTCGCTCTGATCTAACTGTCTATGTAGATTAATTAGACTTGATCTTCGATCTTATTGCAGAAATCTTCGGTTTCATAAAAAAAAACGTAACAGGAAACTGTAGTTGTTGAATTTGAAGTTATTTACTAAAATAATAATAATAATAAAAATTTACATTTGTTGATTTACCATTGTAGTGTTAGTAGTATTGACGACATTTACAAACATCATAATAGGTTTGTACTATACAGAATACAAAATTCAAAAAAAAAATGTTGGAGATCTGCTTTAACGAAAATAGAATGACAACACTTTCTTATTTTATGTATTAAATAATGCATAGAATGTTACAAATGTTAGATAGAAAACAAACCCCGATCCTTGTCAACATGGTCTTTGCAATTTTTCCACAAAACCTCTTTATGAACCGTCTTCTCAGTACGTGATTCGTCTTATTCCTCCCAGTTAGTCCAGGAGTCACATCCCATTTTCACTACTGCCCTCAGCCCATTAGGGGTCGAGAATATTCTCCGTCCTACCCTCTGCTGGGCGGGGGAGGGTGGTGAGGGTAATGAGGAGGGAGGACTCAGGGGACGAAGGGATCTTAACCAGAAATTCAATTAGCGGGCACGTGATTCGGTCCCTTGCAGCGTGTGTGATCTGAACTGTTACAACTGTCATTCTCTAGGGTAAGAAGAAGCTTTGTCGGTATAGACGGTACCTACCTACCTTCATACAATGTGTGTATTCTTTAATCAAAGTTGATACATTGGCTTTAACCCTCAGACCAAGACCATATTTTGTCCAAAAATTAAATAAATTTCTGAACATATCCGAAAACTAAAAATTGTTGTTGAAAGGTGATAAAATACCTTCGCATTCAAATTTTATAAATCGAAATAAACATATAATTTTTGAAGTATAATTTTTTTGCATGCATTAGCATTAATATAAAAAAGTTTTAAAATTGGCTCACGTTATGTTTTTGTAACTGAAATTACTCATACCAAATAAAAATAAAAACACACACACATGTTTTATTATATAAATGTATGAGGTATAATTATTAATTTCACTTTTTTTGTCACTCCATGTAAAAATAATTAATAAAAAATTCATAATTTTTGTTCAAATTGCAAATCCGAAATTTCGGTTTCTTGAAGGAGTACATTTTACTTATTTTATAGTTGACTTTTAGATTTGATTATAACGCGTGGAGTTTTATCTCTCGAACACCGTTTTTATCACATTTCTCTTCATGATAGTATAAGAGATATACGATCAAACTGTACGGACTATCAAAGCGGTGGAACCAATGAAAGTTATGCATTTGGTCTGTGGGTAGAAAGAATTGCAGTGCGCCGCTGTATATAGATGAGTAGGTACGGTTTCATGCTAATAATGGTTTAGGGCCCATCTCCCAAATTTCTATAATCTTTTGTGAGTCTTATTTTTGGTCTGTGGGTAGAAAGAATTGCAGTGCGCCGCTGTATATAGATGAGTAGGTACGGTTTCATGCTAATAATGGTTCAGGGCCCATCTCCCAAATTTCTATAATCTTTTGTGAGTCTTATTTGCTTTTTGATTTTATTAATTTTCAAATACAAGATGATGTTGGTTACGATAAAGTTTCAAGTTTCAAATTTACAAGCCCTTTAAGAAAAATAAAATGACCGCCTTTCTACATAATGTAGGCATGGACCTAACTAACTATTTCTGACAAATTAATAAACACTCAATGAAATGTATATTTTCACAGGACATTAATGCAGCACTATTTATCTTATTATGTACTTAGAGGTATTTTGTATTTTTAACGAAGTATGAATATATTTTGGATTAATCCTGTTTTTCAATTGTTTGAGCTTAAGTATCCCTTTTAAGGTGATCCACTAGTCATTGAAAAATTTTAAATCGGAATCCCCGCCTCGTTTTGGTAGGGATTTAAAAATACTTGACAATACTTGGGAATATGCTTTTGAAAAGGTCGGAGAAGGTATTTGAGAGTTGTTTTTTACAGGTTGATTTCGTAAAGGCCTGTAAAAAACATTAACTTATTTCTTACGCATTGTAACAAGAAAATTTCACAAATCAAAATTCAAATCGATTTCACGGAACCAAGATACGTGGAGTTAATGACGTCCGTATGCCACCGTAATGGGGCGTTAACTGAAACAAAATGCACATAGTCTTTATGTGGACGCCATAAGGCTTAAATCTCAATTCAAATCTAGTTGAACCTTGCCCATTTTGATTAATGCCGAAAAAAACAGCTCGAAATATTTTTTATTTATTTATTTTTGATTTCTAGCAGAAATATTAACATGCCTCCCGATTTTCTAAAGAACTTAATTTGCCATATTATACAATAAAACTTTATGCAAAAAGAGGTTCATGAGTAGGAGATTTTGCACTTGAAAGTATTTTTATAGTTCTGATTTTTTATTTTTTCCAGACTTACAAAAAGACTTACTAAAAAAATGCTCGATTATTTCCAAGGCCAGTAGAATCTATAATATTTCTAAGCCATCAAATTTTCAAACCAAAAACACTTGATTTTGTAAAATTTTGCATTATTTCGCATGGCTTCATCTTGAGATAGTTTTAGAACTATAAAAATAACCTCCGCAATGTAAACTTTAGAGTATATTATCATTTTTTTTAACTTCTAATAGATTATACTGGCTGACCTGTAGAATAATCTAATCTATTTAATCACACACCTTCCTTCGTTTCATCCTAATGGGCGCCCAAGGATCCCAAATCCCATACAAGGATTTCCTAAGCCCCAGGAGTTGGTTTGATTTGTTGGGATTTATACCCTCTACCCTTCCTACCCTCTCATCGTACGTCCTGCCCCCCTTGGACCCCTCACTGCCCTTACCGCCACCATTCACCAACTTCTATGGTAATAGTCAGTGAAACAAATAGAACCAATAATTTATTTCTTTTTTAATGTTTTGTTTTGTCATGTACCCTCCACACAGCATCCCAGATGACATAGGCTCTGAGGGAAATTATTTTCCTCAAGGCCTCCTGTGTGGAGTTAATGTAAAAAAATAAATAAAAAATGTATATTAATGAGGCTTCTGACTCAACTAATGTAAATTCTTTACTCATCTCTTTTTAAATAAAATATTAATATATTGTCATTATATCATCTAATGTTCTCCCGTTTAATCAGATTTATAGGTCTCATATAAATCGTTGTATTTCCCTTACTGTTAGGAATACGATCTTAACTGAGTTAGAAAGAGAAAACTCCATGCTTTATATTTGAATATAAAAGCTAACCATAAAACTAGTAAAATGTAGACCTTTATGGAACCAAAATATCTAATTGCAATTTGAAAAAAAATTAAATTTGAGAATATTTTATTATTTATTTTTACATTTATAATTTGGTATAATAGGTATAATACAACACCTCTGCCATAGGTCACACCAAGTGGTTCGCTACGTTTGGTGATTTGGCAGGGGTGCCCGGGTTCATGGGGTGAGGATTGTCTGTCTAGGTCTTGGAGGCGGATGACCAGGACATACTGAACCCCAGATTCCTACCCACCCCTTAAACCCTTTTCCATCCCAGAACTCTCCTCTCCTTCCTTTCCTTAAAAAAACCCTCCACACAGCATCCCCAAAGATGACATAGGCCCTGAGGTAAATTATTTTCCTCGGGGTCTCCTGTGTGCAGCTCATGTAAAACGTATTTTATCACCTTTCTAAAACAATTTTTAGTTTTAGGTTATATTCATAAGAATTCAAATTACTTGGATTTTATTGCAAGGCGGAAATATTTTTACCATCTAACAAGGGTTAAGGGTATTAGTCCTTTGTGTAATGATTCACTTTCAAATATTTTCCAATTTACATGATCTAACAAATTTCATAATTCTTGAGATGGCATAGAACTTACTTCACACATTGGGCACATTGGAGAATCAGAGAAGCCTATCAAACGCAATATTCTTCCCATCAGTGCATGTCCGGACCTTAATCTAAAAATGATTTTCATTTCCGATCTTTTCAGATTAACGTCAGTAAACCATGGTGTTTTAAACGGTACAAATGTAATGGCCCTGTTTTTCGGGAAAAGTCTCCTTACATCTCCTGATGAAGAGACTGCTAAATCTGATATTAATCTTTCTAAATCTGATGTTAATCTTTCTTATAAGGGGGCGTTCAAGTATTACGTAACGCAATTTTTGAAGATTTTTGATCCCCCTCCCCCCCATGTAACGCGCCATAACGTTTTTCTGTACCCCCCCCCCCCCCCCTAAACGTTACGTAACGCCCAAGCGACAATATTTTACATGAAAGTCACAATTAAGTTGCGCAAAGTACTGGAAAGTCGCTTAAATACCTTTTTTCTTGTTTTAATCGCGTTTACAGTAATAAATAAAACAAGAGATTTCGAGAACGAAAAGGGTTGCCAACTTGGAAGATTATAATTCCCTACTTTTTTTAATCTAAATAAAGAAAAACATGTTACGTAACACCCCCCCCCCCCCCCTCCCTGGTAATGCACAGAAACGTTTCACAAGCCCCCCCCCCCCCCCCCCCCCGAGCGCGTTACGTAATACTTGAACGGCCCCTACGTACCTCAAAGTTGTATTATTTGTGTCCTTAAAAAACTCAAGAACGAGTCGTAGAAGCGACCTGGTCCTCATGTGACAAATGTCAACTGTGTACATACTCGTATATTGGGCGCACGTTCGGCGTGTTATGCACCGATGCCAAAGGGATCAATGACGCCAGTTCTTCGGAGTATCTTCCAATTAAATACAGGTAGAATAAGGAATCTAATAATCTACCTACAGCATACCTACCACAGGCATCAGGTAGGTATGCTATCATGTGCTCTAAGGCCTTCCGTTCATAGAGATACTTACAAATTACGTAATTGTGACGCAACCACAAGTACCCTGCATATATACTAATTACTATTTAATAAATGCTGGTGTCCGTACGCGGCGCTTCCCGAAATATACTGAAATTAATCATTTTTCACGTGCAGCGTGGGTGGTTTGTATATTTATGCGTGCAGCCATGGAGCACGATGTCAAGCGATGTCAAATGATTTTTTTTCCAACATCAATTCATGCCTTCTCCATTGAATCCTTTCTTTGGTATTCTGGTAAAGTATAGTTATATAAACATGCATTTTTTCCACTTCCAGGACAAATCTAACATTACTTTCATATTCCGACGCCATTTCTGTCAAACGTCAAACGAAATAGTAACAGACACAAATGACGTAACGCGTCGCGTGCGATCAGTACCACCGGTTGCGTGAAACTGATTGAAAACCGACAGACGTCGCGTAGCGCCGTGTACGGGCACCAGCAAAATCGTACGGGGGGTACTTACGATAGGAGCGTATGATACGCTCACGAGGATCGATTAGCTTGTAAGTAGCGTCATGTACAGAGGCACTAAAGATTGCAGTCCGCTTGTTAAGATTGAAGAATCAAAAATTAGTTTTTTCAAAAACTAGTGTTGTAAATTGCGTGGTGCCGGGTGGTTTTCTATTAATCTCTAAAGAATTAATGTTTTTGCCTTAGCAAAACTCTCAACGGGTTAGATTTAGAGTCATAAAAATTTATCCGACCTTTTCCTCAAAATTTTTTGGCATTTCCAAAAAAAACTAAATAATACTCAGGGGAAACCGAGATCGTCCAATTATAAAACTTTAATAAGACTAGTATTTAGTTGCAATTTGAGATGATTCACGCAAAATGCATTCCACCCACTAAATACAGTCCTTCAACTAAGCGTTTATTGTTTAAAGCTGGCCTGAGCAACGACTAAACAGATTCGAACCAAAGTTGATTAGGTTGCTACGCTTTTTCCTCTGCCTTGACTTGATGTGTCGGCATGTTTATCGAAAGTAATTCAATTAAATCGATCGCTAATTGTATTCACTTGGCGGATTTTCAAATTCCCCTTTTATGGCCCCACTAACATGACTATACCCGCGTTAGATTATAAGGTAGGCGGCTTATAAAATGTTCCGTGACCGAAAGGTCCAATTACAGGGCAGCCTTAATACCGCGGTAAATTCGTAAATGGTCTATGAAATCTCCATTATGTCAAATTAAATACCAAACAAACTTAACAATTCATTTCGTATCGTGTTTCTTGCTCGCACCTTGGCGCTGGTATTATTAAAATAATGACGTAAGTATAACAAATTAGAAACTTCGGATCGCCGATCAAATAATATGTTATTGAAAAACATAAACACACATCGAGTTTTTTCGGCCGAGATGTGACTGTGTGAACATGTTTTTTCTTTTATTTTTTTAATGAAATTACTATGGTTAACTAGTGAAGAAACAGGCTCACGCAATTATGGATGGTGATTAAGTACATTTTGCCATTAAAGACATTTTCATTTTGAATTCGTGGAATTTAAAATGTCTCAGGGCCTATGTCATCTTTGGGGATGCTGTGTCTTTTCATGGAAAGGAAGGAGAGGAAGTTCTGGGAAGGAAAAAATGAAAGAGGGGTGGTTAGGAATGCGACTGTCGCACAGATAAAGAGGTATTTATTATAACTTTTCGAACTTCGGGTACATACCTACGTAGATCGTCAATGAAGTGTGAAAGTTCCGATGTATTAGATTAAAGTTAAGGAACTTAAAAAGAAAGAATTTCAGAAGGCTTAATTAGATATGTCTAAAATAAACAAAACTTAAATCAATTATTATTTATAATTGTTAAACTAACGTTTTAAGACAAGATTTTTTATACATAGCACAAAGGGTAACAATTATTATAAGCAATAATTATCAGCCTGAAACACTCATCCACATTGAAAAAATCTTCCGAGAAAAAATACATGACGCCAACGGGACATTAATCCATACCCTGAAGATGCTTGTGTTATGACTTATTTGTCGGGTTTCATCCCGACATGTTATGTTTTTTTTTGTTCTGCGGCATTATTTTTTATGTCATAGTGTCCCCTTTGGTCCAATATCTTTGAAATGTGCCAAACTACGTGATGTAGTTATAACTTCATAATTTGATAACAAAGTTTGATTTTGCATTGTTGCAGTAGTGGCGAAAATGACAAAGTTTGCAAGTGACACAGGATTTAACAAAGGCATCACATCAATACTCACTTCATTTTTGTTGATGGTGAAGAGTGTAGGAAATAAAGGCATCCTAGTATTGACGAGTCTCTAACTCAATACATAATACAGGAATTATCCCACTAGATTGGCTTCGATCCACTTTTGTTACTCTCCCAAAGAAAACAAAAGCAAGAAAATGTAATGACCACCGCACAATTAGTTTAATGAGTCACTTATTAAAGATATTTTTGCGAATTATACATGGACGCATATATCGCAAAGTGGAATAAAAGATAGGCGTCACACAATTTGGCTTTCGAAATGGGTTGGGTATTCGGGAAGCGTTATTTAGTATTCAAGTACTGATCCAAAGATGTAGAGATGTGAATACAAATGTACATGCATGCTTCATTGACTTCCTAAAAGCATTTGATAGAGTTAGACATGTCAAAATGATTCAAATTCTGAAAACCTCCGGGATTGACGATAGAGATATAAGGATAATAGGTAATCTTTATTGGAACCAGAAAGGAGCAGTAAGAATAGAGCAATGTCTAACAGACGAAGTAGAAATAAAGAGAGGCGTGCGACAGGGTTGTATTCTTTCACCTATGCTGTTCAACTTATATTCAGAAGAAATATTCTCTGCAAGAAGCTACTCAAGGACTTGTTATCAATGGAAAGATTCTGAACAACCTGCGTTATGCAGATGATACAGTACTTCTAACAAGTAACATTGAGGATTTACAACTTTTACTGAATCAAGTAGTGAAGACTTGTGAGAATTTTGGGCTAGAAATGAATATAAATAAAACGAAATACATGCTCATAAGCAAAAATAACGCATTGGATGAGAATCTTTATATTGCTGGAACAAAACTAGAGAAGGTACAGAGTATTTTATACTTGGGCTGCAATGTAAATGATAGATGGGATCCTTCAGTTGAAATCAAATGCCGCATTGAGCAAGCTCGTGCAACCTTTATACCGCATGAAAAAAATGTTCTGCAGTCTTGATCTGAACCTTGGATTATGAATACGAATGGTCAGATGCTAAGTGTTTTCAATATTATTTTATGGAATGGAAGCATGGACGCTCACTGAAGAACTAATTAGGCGACTTGAGGCATTCGAGATGTGGATCTACAGAAGAATACTTAAAAAAAGCTGGATGGACAGGGTTACAAATGAAGATGTTATGGTTCGGATGAATAAATAAAAGGAAGTAATTAAAACTATAATAATCCGAAAATTCAATATCTTGGACATGTGATGAGACATTCAGAGAAGTATGAGATCCTGCATCTCATAACGCAGGGAAAGATTGCCGGAAGACTGGGTCTTGGAAGAAGGAGAACTTCATGGCTGAAAAACCTGAGACAGTGGTTTGGCCAGTCTACCGTGGAGCTGTTCCGGGCCGCAGTAAACAAAGTCCGTATAGCCAACGTCCGTTGAACAGACAGTGCACAAGAAGAAGAAAAGTGTTTAATTTCTGAGCGATGATTCTCGAATAGTGATATCACAACAATATAAATAGTGCCACTTAGAGAGCACCTAAAAAAATGTCTAGTCGGCCTGTATGCATTACATTTCAGGGGAATGCCCCCTTTGTTCGTGCACGGAATTTGTGTGCAGATAAAATATATTAATTTTTAGTTTCTTTGCCAGGTTTTTATTTTATTTAGATATTAAACAAATATTGGCAAATCCAATAAGATTATTTTAAAAGCTGTTACCACTGCAAAAGAAGAGTGAGATGGGGAGATACAAGAATAGCAGAGAAAGAGAGACTGGAAGAGACAAGAAAGATCGATAAGAAGTAAGAGGATTCAAGAAGAGACAAGAAGGGCCAAGAAGGGGCAAGATGGGCCAAGAAGGGGCAAGATGGGCCAAGAAGGGGCAAGATGGGCCAAGATGAACTTGAAGAAACAAGAGCGACAAGAAGAGCCAAGAAAAAACGAGAAGAACCACAATTAGAAGAGGCAAGAAGAAGGAAGATATAAAGAAGAAAACAATAACGCTCATTCAATTCCTTTATTCCTACCTATCCTCAATTCCAATATTGACTTATTGGGTTGCCATGCATACCGGTCGATTAAACTGCAACTTCCTTCCCACCCTTAGAGCACGTGTTCCAAGTCCTAACAAATCAGTGCCCCCTGGTGTACCGGTCTCACCGGGATAGGAGTGCTCCTGGCTAGGGTGGTACAATCGTATCGTATCGTACCGGATGAAGATGCTTGTGTCAAGCGAAACCGATCGGTATTAAAAAATTATAAAAATAAATCGTGGTTTCAAACAAAGTTATTGTTTCATTTCAATTAATTTGTTTTTTAATTTTATTTTCTTCCTTTCTTTAGTTACGAGTACCTATCTTACACATTTTGGTTGATGTCAAGAATGAAATCAACCTTTCAGAAAAATCTTTGTATAATCACAGATTTCAACCTCACTAGGTAGGTGCCTACGTATCTACCTATGGAATCGATTAGTAGTCGATTGCAGGAAGGCAGCAAACGGCCAGGCAGTAAGCAGTAGGGAGTAGGCACAAAGCACTGGACAGTTGACGTGAGGAACAATGCGCCATACATCACGGGGCTGGTCAGTAGCGATCAACTGGGCACCGGGCAGTGGTCGGGCTAGGTGTAGCCGTTATACACACACCGCACCTACACACTGCCCACCAACAGTTCCCCGCTCCCCGCTCCGTGCGGTATCGTTTCGTGCTAGTGTACATGGTGTTTAGAAATTCATGCCCTACATGTTAACTACACTGCTGAATGCGCAAAAGAAAACTGTATGCTGGTGACAGAGCGATTTGGATTCTTAACCCCTCGGCCTCGGGCCTGTTCTGTCGGAAAGTCAAAATATTTCCGCATTGTAATAAAATCCAGATAAATGGAATATTTCTAAACCCAGCCGAAAACTGTTTTTGAAAGGTGGTGAAATACGCTTTCAAATTTTATAATCTGAAATAAAACTCGGAATATTCCAAATTTTATAATCTAAAATGAGAGAATGAGATAGACTAATCGCCCTAATCGGTGACCAAAGAGGTCACCGATTAGTCTATTTCATTGTCTCGCAGGCTAAATCCTACAGATGACGGTTTTGTCTCTTTTAAGTGTTGCTCGTTTCCGTTTCATGGTGTTTCAAATCACAACGGTGCTAAAGAAGTTTTCACTTCAAAAATGGCGCGACCAAGTGAATCAGATACTTGATTCGGGCCACATCAAGAGTCAGAGTAATAGAAGAATTTGTGTGAGACGATGTGTGAATGTGAACGAGGCAAGGAGTATGTGCCAAGACCGAGTTGTTTGGTGGGCCGTTCTCTCTACCTACCCCTGCGGGGAAACGGCGTGATGGTTAGTTAGTTAGTGAAGGATAATTTTCTCCACGGACATATGAATATATCTGGACCTGCCCTAAGTGATAAAAACGTATTATTTCCCCCTCCCTGGAGAGAGCCTGGCTTGAATCTAAAATATGTGACGTCATAATTCTTGTCCTGAACAGCGCGGAAGTAACATCCATACATTTTTCGAAATAACACGCCAAAAACGGTAGCTTGTGCTATACATTTTACCCTCTTATTATATGGACATATCGAATGTGGGCGGTTCTCCAGTGTGCTCGTCGCTGGTTACAGGGGTAAGTAAATTATGAAACATTTGTAAAAGTGTCTTAACTAAACACGGCAACAAAATATTGCTATGTGAATTGGGGCGAATCTTTTCGGGGCGAGCATTTGGCCTTAGCAAATATGTTATTAACGTGGCAAGCAATTCGCGCTCCCATGTAAAAAGGTCTATTCATTCAAAGCAGATTTTTCTTTTAAGAACTAAATGGTGATATTGTAATGCGAGATGCCTATATACTGTCAGATTGATTTTTTAACGAATCACAGTCATTTTTCCTCTCTTCGCCCCCCATAGTTTGGTTTTACCCCTCATCTGTATGTTCTGGTCTATTGAATTCTGATGTCTATGATTTTCTCCATATTTTGTCATCGAATTTCAGCGCACCTTTTCATACATATGGTCATCATATTACAATTTATGGTTTCTTCTTCGGAGTCGCTAGATTTCATTTTCTTTCGCCTGTTCATTTTGGTGTGGTTTGAAGATTTGATATTGATTTTGTAAAAATAAAAACGTTTATTTTTTTTGGATTTTATAGGATCCGACCCAGGGCGCCCGAATTGCCGGCCTTGTGTGAGTCGATGATTTACTGTACTAGTATTATCTCTCTCTGGTTTCAATCCTGGGATTGGTTTGCAGCAATTTCATCTATTCGTTTCTTCCACTCTTCCCTGTCTTGTGCGGCTCTTTTGAATTCTGCATATGATAAGCAGCGCACGTCCACCAGCAGGTCCTCCAGGTACTCTCGGCGTGGGCGTCCCCTAGCGTTTATCCCCTCGGTCATACCCTCCATTATGGCATGCAAGAGGCCTTCTTGTCTTATTGCATGGCCGATCCATCTTGCGCGCCTTTCGGACAAGGTCCTGAGCAGGTGCCTTCCTCCTTCGATTCTTTGGAGAACCTCCTCATTTGTGATGTGGTCTCTCCAGGAAATTCCTAGTAGTCTTCTATAGGACCACATCTCAAAAGCCTCTAGTCTCCGTTTATCTCTTTCGGATAAGCACCATGTTTCGCAGCCGTACATCAAGATACTCCATACATAGGTCTTGATGAGGAGTATTCTCAGTTTCAGGTCTATATTATTCGATTCTATTATTTTCGACATTTTATTGAATGCAAGCCTAGCCTGGTGTATACGGCTGTCGACCTCGCTCTTAGACCGACCGTCCCATGTTATTTTGCTCCCGAGGTACACAAACTCCTTGGTGTTCTTTAGTGGAACTCCTGACATCTCTACTCTCATCTGATGTTGCATTCGGCCTACAGTCAGCAGCTTTGTTTTGTCTTTATTTATCCTCATGTTGTAATTATTTTGAAGAATGCTTTGCATGGTTGTTAAGGCCTCTTGCAGTTCTTCTTCGCTTTCAGCAACCAAAGCAATATCGTCAGCAAACCTTATCATATCCACCTTTTGCCCGTGTATCTTTACACCTTTTCTGTGACTCATTCTCTCCCTCAAGTCATCAATCGCACTTTGTATATATGCGTTAAAAAGAACAGGTGACAGAGAGCATCCCTGTCTCACCCCTTGTCTTATACTGGCTTCTTTTGTATCATTGTCACATCTAATTATAGCGGCCTCATTCTTGTATAGCGCCTGGATTATTCGTCTATCTCTATATTTGATGTCAATTCTCTTCAGAATCTCGAAGAGTCTTTTCCATTCTACTTTGTCGAAAGCCTTCTCCAGGTCTATGAATGCGATGAATGTGTTTTGGTTTCTTTTTAATCTTTTTTCTAGTAGTAATCGTAGCGACAATATTGCTTCTCTGGTTCCTACACCTCTTCTAAAGCCAAACTGGTCTCCGGAAAGGATGTTCTCTACTTTTGGTTCGATTCTTTTTAGAATGATATTAGTCAATATTTTTGAGGCATGGGATATAAGGCTAAGAGTTCTGTGTTGTTCACATTTCGTCGTGCCCACCTTCTTTGGTAATGCGACAATTAGGCATTTCTCGAAATCCTCTGGTATCTTTCCAGTCTTATACATTGTCTGTATCATTTTAAACAGGGCATCTATAGTTCCTTTTCCTGCTGGCTTAATTAGTTCAGCCGGAACGTCATCGATTCCGGGTGCTTTCCCGTTTTTGAGATTTTTCAGTGCGAGGTCAAACTCTTCTCTAGTGATTGGATCTCCCAAATCATCTGCGTCTACCTCATTTTCTCTTTCTATCAATGTTTCGTTGTCATTATTTCCCTTTCCATTGTACAGCATTTCGAGATATCTTTTCCATCTCTCTCCTATTTGGTGATTTTCGAAAAGTATTTTGCCGTCTTCTCCTTCTATTGCATTACCCTTTCCAACTCTCATCCCAAAGAAGTCTTTCACTGCAGCGTGAGCTCTTTCTACATTTCCTCTCTTTAGGTCGTCATTTATCTCATCGCATTTATTCTGGTAGAATGTTTCTTTGGCTATTCTTGATTCTCTATTTATTTGGTTTCTCAGCACTTTGTATTTCTCTTGTGATTCAGCTCTTTTATCATTTTTGAGCTCTCTTCTATCCTTTATCATATTTAAGATTTCATCGGTTATCCATTCCTTCCGTGCTTGGGGTTTTTCCTTGCCTATAGTTTCCTCTGCCGTAGTTATAATCTTCGTCTTTATCACTTTCCAGATCGCATTCACGTTCTCCTCTTCCATTAGGTTGCACTCTTGCGTCTTTTCCCTAAAACTGTCGCTAATCTCTTTTATTTTTAATACTTTTGTATCCCATTTGAGATTTTTTCTCTTTTTTAATTTTTTCAGTTTTAGAAGGCTTTTGGCCATTACCATATTATGGTCACTATCTATATCTGGACCGGAATAGCTTCTACAGTCTTTTATTTGGTTTTTAAATCTATGTCTAACCATTATATACTAGTATTATATTAGAACCAAATACTCGTGAAAAATTAAATTTTAGTGACGTGTTTCCGTTTCATCAGAATTTCAAATCGCTAACGGGGCTAAAGAAGTTTTCACTTCAAAAATACTTTCAAGTGCAAAATCTCCAACTATTGAACCCTTTTTCGGATAAAATTTTATTGTGTAATGTGGCAAATTAAATTCTTAAGAAAATAATTGGAAAGCATTTTAATATTTGTGCCAGAATTTCACAAAATAAAACAAAACATTTCAATTTCGCGTTGTTTTTGTCCACATGAATCAAAATGGGCGGCATTCAACGAATTTTGAATTGAGAATTAAACCTTATGCGGTCCAGCATTAAGACAGAGGCTACGTCCGCATATGCAGGCGGCTGGCTTAGCGCCTAGAGCCTAGTGGCTTGCACTCTGGCTACTTGCTAGGATACATGGTGGCCGCACTGAAGGTGGTTTGCGTGGTGGGTCACTAGGTGCCTAGGTCATTTGCTTGTCGGCACGTTGACGAGATGTCACTTTCAAAAATAGTTCTAAAACGGCTACTTCGAGAAAATTCATATTTAAAATATTCCATTTCACGGTCTTGTCTATCATGTTGGGTTCATGACATAAATAAGTCACGGTCAAGTCATGGGGAGTTGAATGTTCTGTATAAACGATGTAGATTTTTAAACAGTGTATTACAAACCAAAGAAATTTTGTTGAATTATTTCAACGGAATTGGATTGATTACCTGGCAGAACAGCTCATTGCCTGAATACATAATCCAACGCCATAACCATAATATACATTCATAACCATGTACGTTTTTAGATTTTCACGGCCAAAAGTATTTTCGTTATTTGTTTTTGGGGTGTTATGCCGTGTTACACCATCTCCTTCTTTAGTCAACGTTTCGGACAGCGTTACAGTGTCCATCATCAGGGAAAATGAGCTGTAACACAGCATAACACCCCCAAAAACAAATAACGAAAATTCATAACCATAATTAACTTCTCAATGTAAAAAAAAATCTCATCATAAATAAATCACTTTTCAGTACAAACCATCTTTTTCGACTTCGATTGCTACCTCTTCCTATAGTTTGCATTTTTATGGAGCTTTTTTATTAGCTGGATTCCAAATCAAAGACAAGGTTCTCTTTTTAAAACTGATGCAATTAATATTTCATACATTTTTTACTTCTAAAATGCCTCGCGCCTAGTGGCAAAAAACCAACACGTTGGTTTACTTCGATAGACGCTAGGCGACTGTCTAGGCAACAAGCGCGCAATGCGGCCGGTCGCGAAAATTCTAGAACGTTCGTTTTCCTAAACTACTCGCTAGGTGACTCGCTAGGCTCTAGGCGCTAAGCAAGCCGCCTGTCTGTGCGGACGTAGCCTAGGGAATCTATTTAATTATTTTAATTGGGTTTCAAACCAATTCATATAATATCTTCAGTTCCTATCTTCAGTAGATGTTTTGTTAATTAATAATTGTTACCACCTCCAAGCAGACTGATTTGACAAATTATAAAATTACTGACTCACGTCCATTTGATCTCTGGTATACATATTTGTTGTATATGAATACATACATTGTCGCGTCACATGGTTCCGTGAAATCGATTTTAAATTTCCTTGTTATTATAATAAACAATGAGTAAGAAAGGAGTAATTGTTTTTTACAAGCCTTTACGAAATCAACCTGTAAAAATAATTCTCAATCACCTTCTTCCACCTTTCCAAAAAGTCTTCTCAACTAATTTTAGATCCCTCCCAAAAAGAGGCGGGGATTCCGAATTCCAATTTTTCAAGGACTAGTAGATCACCTTAAGGCGCCGCAACCGGGCTCAAAAAGAAGAAGATGGAGAGATATGAAATTACGAATGTTAGAGGAGCGCGCTAATATTTAAAGTGATAAAGTCAATGCGAAAATAGCGAAAATGTTTAATAAAACACGACTCGTTTAAAATTTAAAGAAACATTGTGATTTTTTTCACAACCATAACTTGTAAAATAACTGAAACAAACGTGTTTATAATAATTTTCGGAGCTTACTTTACGATTTTTTCTATCGAGGGAATTTTATATAATTTGCGTTTCAAATTATCTTAAAAAATAATATATATTTTTTAAGAGCTTAAAAACTTCAAATGTTTAAGTGAGATATGTAAGAAATCGGTAGAAATTCGGGTAGCGGCGCCTTAAGGCTCTGCAATCCGTCCCGAAAAGAAGAAGATGGAGAGATACGAAATTACGAATGTTAGAGGAGAGCGCTAGCATTTACAGCCACAAAATCGATGCGAAAATTGCAAAAATGTTTAATAAAATACGACTCTTAAACAGCATTCAAACTACATTTAGCTTATCTTAAACAGCATTTAAAGAAACACTGTGAATTTTTTCATACATATAACTTGTAAAATAACTGAAACAAACGTGTTAATAATAATTTTAGGAGCATATTTTGCAATTTTTTTCTATCGAGGGAATTTTATATAATTTGCGTTTCGGCGCGGGAAAAGTCTAGATATTATCTTCAAGAATAACATATATATTTTTAAGAGCTTTAAAACTTACGGTGTTTAAGGGAAAATGTAATAAATCGGTAATAATGCGGGCCCTTAAGATAAACAACTAGTAACTAAAAAGTAATTTAGGTGTATGAACTTGTAGTTGGTGACTTGAAACTAATAGTAGGTATCTGTGACCTGTAATTACGAGCAATTACGAGTAATGCGGCTATTCTTATTTCAGAATGCTTCAAAAATATTAATCTTTTAGGCGTTTCGTTTCCCAAACGCCCTGTAGGTATGAATCTGATGGGGGCCCTGGGGGAGGGCGAGCGCCGGACTTCGTGTGCGGTCGCGAGGCGCCGCGCCGCTGGGAAATGTTGCCAACTTTATGGGCCCTAACTTCAATGTTTTAATGGAACCAATTTTACGTCTTATTAAATATGTTTGCAATAATACTATTCGATTGATTGACTAACATTGGTTCCCATACACGTTAAAAAATCGACTCATATATTTTAGTAACTTCGTCAAAGAAGATACGTATTGGTTTGGTAACAACCAATGAAAGACACCAATGAAATTGAAGGGTAATGAAGATATAAATTGTTTAAACAACATTTACGTAAGCATGAAATCTTTACTCTTTGTAGAATGATGGGGTGAGGTTTGTCTAGGTCTTGGTGGCGAATGCGTTTGCCCACCTACTGCGTGGCGTGCCGGATCGGGAGAGACTGGTTGAGGGAGATCTAAACTAGACCTCTCCATCTCCAGCCGGACTCCCTCGACCCATCGCCTTGCACCGCAGTGGAAGGGATGGATTCATACGTCCATTACTCCTGGACACATTGATCCCCAGATTTATACCCTTTCTTCGTGCCTTTTTCCTTCGCAGAACTTCTCTTTACCTAAAAATACCCTCCACACAGCATCCCCAAAGATGTCACAGGCCCTGGGGGATTTTTTTCCTCAGGGCTTCCTACGTGGAGCTAATGAAAAGAAAAGATTCAAGCTAAACTTTTATTTTCAGGAATTTTGATTTATCTTAAATTCCAGTCTAGATAGATTTAACAATATTAATAACCTAATAAAAAAAAAATCCGAATCATGAGTTACTTGCAACCAAAAATTCTTACACACAAATATCACAAAAAAATCTTATGCACCCAAGAAATAGCAAGCAAGTTAATTAGAAATAGCAAGCAAGTTACCAATAAATGCTTGAAATGAATCGATGGGATGTCCCTTGCACTTTATTTTGCTAATTTGCTAGTAGGGGGCGGCTCAGCACATTACGCGGTCTTCGTGTGGAAGGAACTATCCAATTATAATTATTTTCTGGTCGAAATCAGTAAACTGCCTAACATTATTTATAGATTAGATGAGAAATGAGAAAGTTTGTGATTGCAAAACTTTTTCAAAGTTCACTGGAAAACATTTTTTGTAACTTTGTAAAAACTTACAAGATTGTGAATTATGGATTGGTAACACTATGATGTGATCTCACTTAAGACGAAAGATAAACGATATAGCTTAAATTTTAATACATAAACAGGTAAGGTAATGTAAAGATACACATGTGCAACTAGGTATGTCCAACTTTAATGAAACATAAACAGGGTGTAAAGGGATGTAATTGACTATCTTTAACCAGTGATTCGTGACATTATTTGGAGTAAAAATGTAAATGATTTTTGGTCTCCAGTGATGTTTTATATATATTCTATTTTGTGTGTCGTTGCGATTCCGTGACTTTTTTAGGACGAAAATATACCCTAAAATATATTCAGAATCTTAACGACGTAAGTAAAGAAGTCGTGTATACAATTTGCTACTCGCAACCCATGTATTAAACGGACCTACTGTTGAATTTGCCCTATCAAAGAAAATGAGAAGAAGACAAATAATGATTCAAGTGAAGAAATCGTACGTGTAAACAAATATGTGCACGCGTCGAATTCACCCTAGCAGGCCTGGAGATTCGACCTTTCCGACGCGTTCATTTTAATTAATTCCGAAGAACGTATTTCTAATATTTAAAATGTGTCTCCATGTCTCGCTCCCGAAGTTATTAATTCATCGTCTAGAAAAATAAAATCTGGTTTTAAAATCGTTGTACGTAAAATATGTTATTGGTAAGGTATTGTTTTTATTAATCTTAAATACAAAGAACTTAATAGATAATTTAATTAATAGATATTTTCTAATAGTCTGACTAATTGGTATATTTTGTTAAGAAGCACAAAATGTCCAAAGAATCGTCTGCTAAACGGCTTCTTATTTTGTTGACCAGATAACCAGCGGCTGAGAAGGCCTTATCGGATTCAACGCTAGTTGGAACCACAGATCTCAGGCTACCTCAGGCCGCCGCCTCACGCGCACCGAACGAAACCGACAGATCGAAACCGTCCGTGTCAGTCCGCGCTTCAAATAAGACGTTTTTATGCTCGAGTGTAATCTCGTTAAACTCGCGAGATCTCGCCCTTTTTTCGTCCGAGATCAATCTCGCTAAAAAAAGCCGAGATCTCGCGAGAACGAGATTGCATTCCCTACTTATATCTCCCTTTCAACACTTCGCTTCACACTTTTCATAACGCTCTCGTCACGCATTCACCAGCTTACTCCCCAAGTCAAGCGTGCGTAAAGAAGTTTTACTTCAAAAAGTTTTTATAGACACGAATTCGCCGGAAACTATCAAAATGTGAGTTTTGAGCAAACAAAAATTATTAGGGTTGTGTACCGCCTTAAGTAACCCTTTTTTGTCAATACCGATTTACATTTTCCCAGTAACCGACCCAATATTGTATTATGTTGAAGTTTTTAAAACCTAAATGCATAATAACAACTTTATTTGTGAAAATTATTTCTTTTTCGTTAGGTACCTATATTAATTAGTACGGCGCGTATTAATACTCCAAAAACTAAAATAAGTCTTCAGAAACATCAGTAAGCTACAGTCGAAAAAACTTCATCATTACCTACTACAGACCTTCATTGCTTTAAAATACTTATTATCATCTACTGATAGTCGAATGTAAGCTATTTATTTTTAACTTTATGAGTCAAATCTCAAATTATAATATTTATTTAAATGAAGACAATATTAACGAAACTCAATCGAAAATGTGGAGACCGAAATATCTTATATCTTAGCCAATATCTTTTTCAGATTTTTTGTCTCCACATTTTCGATTGATTTTCGCTAATAGTGTTTTCATTTAATTAAATATTATAATTTGAGATTTTACTCATAATCTTAAAAAATAAATATTCATCCTAGACTTGCAGAAAAGTCAATAGATGTCGCATATTAAAAACAAAATGGATAAAAAAAATATCCAGACACTATAGATAATGTTAATAGTTCTTAGTCGAAGTATGATACAGTTAAAAGTGACCAGTGAGCACTTGCCATGTAAGTAAAGGGTACTGGGTTCGAGTCCCAAAGGTTCCAATATCTTTTTCTGATTTTTCTGTCTCCACATTTTCGATTGAGTTTCGCTAATATTGTCTTCATTTAATTAAAGAATGTATATAAAGGAACGTACCCATACTACGTGACCTGTTCAGGGGGGGGGGGGGGGGTTAAATACCACGCTCGGTACAAATGAGCGGCAGGTTGCTTAGGTTTTTGGTCACCGGTGTGGAGGGGGGGGGGGGGTTAAAAATTGCAAAAAAGTTGGTCACGTTGTATGGGTACTTTCCCTAAGCTAATTAAATTAAAACAAATCACTTTGTACCATAAATTACGTCATACGAATTTCTATATTTTTTTTACCCTTCCTCCGTCCCTGGAAAAACATTTGTGAGACCCCTCCCCTCCTCCCTTGTGTGACGTCACATATTTTGCAATTTTACATCTAAAAATAATCAAAACAGTAGTTTAATTTAAATAAAACTATCTACGTGTTTCAAAAGGTTTCTTCGTCAGGATAATAATAATAATAATAATAATATAAGTTTATTCCAGAATGTATGCAGGGGAGTGCAATGCAATACATTCCATATTATAAAATAACAAAAATAAGGATAAGAAGATTAAGAAGAAAGGATAAGAAGATTAACAATTTATTGTTATTATTATTATCGTTTGTTAATTTTATCCTGACGAAGAAACCTTTGGTTTTGAGACGTGTAGGTAATTTTGATTAAATAAGTGGTGTTTTACAAAGTGATGATGCCACAAAATGAAGTTGCAAAGATTGAAGAAGAAATAAGCTATTTTGAAAATTCAAAAACATTTTTTGAATGAAAAGTGGTTTGGTCAGAACAATGTGAATACACCCGTAAAATCTTCCTTGGCAATGAGCAGTGGCGTTCTTCGTGTGGGGCAGGCCCTGCCCATCTCCCATCCTAGGCCGGGCACTCTGGGCACTCTGAGCACTGAACGTACGAAGCGGAACAGATTGATTATGTTTACCAGCACGGTGGGGCCGGAGCTATCTCGTACTGAGGGAGTGTTGTTACTCTGATGGTCTGATGGCCGGTGTGAGAAATTGTGTCTTACGCTGTCTACGGTCAGAGGCTCGTCTATGGTTTTATAATTTTATCTAGTTTTAGCAAGGGACGCGATTCTACACAATAAATTTATTAATTTAGGTATCTACCTCATAAAAATTAACATCTGTGGCTCCTCTCTGGCATCCTGTCATGTAGCTTCTCTGAATGCTTTCAAATGAATGTTCTGACATTTGTGGGACACTTTTTGCAGCTGTCAATGACGGAATTTTTTTTTTCGTATTGGATATGTATTCAAATTTGTGTAGAAATAATAAAATCAGAGTACATTTGTATGAATATATATTTTTTACAAATTTTTCCAAAATGGAATTTTTTTTAGAAAGTTAGCTAATCGGGGAAAACTTCTTACGATATTATCATGTAATATACATGAATAATAAGATGTATTATCTAATAAGCAGAAAACAATCGCTAAAAATAATTGCTTTATTTTTATACCGATCTTTGACATAATAAATAAATATCATCCCACGTCCAACAAGAATTTCGTTTTATTGAATACATTTAACTTTTGATTGTGCAAAAAGTGAGTGATAAATTTTTTCTTTAGGACAAAAAGTATATAAATTTCGAAAAAATACATAATTGCCCATAAAAGGGAGATGTTAATTAGAGCATGGTTCGCCGTTCTGTCGCTAGAGTGTAGAAGCGCTACTTTCATCACTGGTGGTAAAAGGGAGAACTATTCACCTTGTCGGTAAAAAGAAAGACTACTTAAAAATTACTCCAGTTACAATAAACAATACACAACAGCTATTTTGTATAGAACCCCCGTGTTTGCAGAGATAAGTTTAGTCATTGGGGACCATGTAGAGTTTACGCGGAGAATTACAAAAGAAGCTATCCAAGAGTTCTTTTTGGGTTTTCTTTCACTCTCAAAGTCCTAAGCCATTCTTTCGATCTTGTTCATTCAGATGTTCGTATTAGCCGTTCTCTATTCGATAATCGCAGAGGCATCTGCTCTTTAAACTTTGGTTTGACAATGTTTACACCTCAGAACCACCGGATTTCTTCAGGCGTGAAAGCTAATTATTCTAAACATGACATGAACGGGTCATGGCAAGAGTTGGAATAACACAAAAATACTATGTACGTGAATATGGAGACGGCACTGAGTGTGTGCCAATATACACGAATTGGCGCCATAGTTATTCATTATATTTCTTTAATTGAATCAATTTCGTAACTATCAATCTATAATTGTTTCTACAAATGCCTTTTCACGAACCCTGGAAGCGTTAATCGTCGTTACATCCGCCATAGAGGCTTGCCAAACACCACTTTATATGTTACTTTTCACTCTGCCATCGCTGTTAGCTCTTAGCTGCTAGGCGTAACTGTTAAATGTATGATAATATTATCATATCCGCTGACACCGGCCAGAGTTGGCTGCGAACGGCCATGGACCAATTTGGGATGCTGCCCGGAGTACAGAAGATGAACCGAGTGAAATAATCGATAATTACACGTGAAATGTTCGAAGGGGACCACCGGCGACTTGTTGCGAAAACATCAAACATAATAAAATTACACCGTGCGATACTATCGTACCATTAAAATAATTGATTTTAATGGGAGCTATTAGGTCAACTCGATAAAACAAGAATCCATCATAATATAATACAACTATGGTAATGCCGCTGCGCGATTTCTTCTAACCTTTCTTTCTATTGTATGCGTTGTTTATGCGATAAAGGGAGAGGTTGCAGCGGACTTACAAGCGGTATGCCACACGTGTTATTGGCCGAAAATTATTTGAACATTATTTACTTTCGATTGCATGTTTCCAAAGACATTATGCAACTGAATTTTTTATAATCACGAACCAGCGAGTCTCAATAAGTTGAAGGTATGAATTTATGTCCCATTCCAAATAAACACACTGTTCAGAAAAGGAATACAACAATTAACACTGATTCTGGTCCTTTCTCATATTGGATGTTGGCTTTCATCAAGGCAATCTTCCCCCTTCTAATACACTCCAAAACAACTCAACACTAAACAGAACTGCTCTTACACCAGTTAAAAAGAACGTATTCATTCCAAAAAAAATTACAGTAGGTAAAAACCAAAACCATAAACTTTCTTATAATGTATCTGTATTTTTATGTTCAAATGAATTGTTATATATGTTCAAATAAACAATTTGGGAGGTTGGTATGGGTAACGCCGCCCCGGGAACAATTTATTGGATAACCAACACCTCTGTCATAGGTCATCCCAAGTGGTTCGCTACGTTTGGTGACTTGGCAGGGGTGCCCGGGCTCATGGGGTGAGGTTTGTCCAGGTCTTGGCGGCGGATGTGTCTGCCCACCTGCTGCGGGTCGGATCGAGAGAGACTGGTTGAGGGAGGTCTTTTGACCTTTCCAGCAGTATTCTCTCGACCCGTACCGACTTGCACCGAAGTTGGAGGGATGGACTCATACGTCCGTCACTCCTGGACACACTGACCCTACCCACCCCTCTTACCTTTTTCCTTCCCGGAACTTACCATCAATTCCTTCCTTAAAAAGACCCTCCACACAGCTTCCTCTAAGATGACACAGGCCCTGGGGGAAATTATTTTCCCCAGTGAAGCCTCCTGTGTGGAGCTAATGTAAAAAATAAATTCTACAAATCTTTTCCTCCAGCCAAAGCTTCGTCCAATTTGGTATTTTAACCCCTTAGTTCCCCATGCCTAGCAATGTCCCTACCTAAAACTAAGGTACCTACTGACATTTTTTTAGGTGTCACGTATAAAAATAAATATCCTCCACAAGCCAAAAATATGTGAATTCTTAGTGTGCTTTATACCGCCACGAATACAGGTAAAATGCATAAAAATCGCTTGGCAAACGGAGTCCAGAGGTCACGACTTCAAGCGCAAAAGTGGTTTTTTTTTTTGATTTTATAAGAAAGAAAAAAGTTAATCAACGGAAACTGTCACAGATAATTTTCGCCACAAATTGTATTTATAAAAACTTAAATTCTAAAGAAAAAATACATTTTTTAGACGCCTATATTTTAAAAAAAGTAACTAGCAAGTGCCGGGCATGCGTTGCAACGCCACTCAAAGAAGTAAGTGTTCCCCCTCCCACCTTCTCTCCCTGCCGCTAAACTGTATGAAATTTCAAAAAACTCGCGCGTAGGGTTGCCATACGTCCGGAAATATAGGTCTTTGTCCGGAATGCGGGGGGAATCCTAAACAGTCCGGAATTTCTACAAAGTGGAGATTGATATAAAAAATGAAATAAACCAAATTATTTTTATTACAAATCAAAGTAAAAACATCACCTCTGATATTTAATGCTCCCTGAAATATCGTTAAACACTTCCGAGTCTTAAGGCGATCCAATAGTGCAGGAAAAATCGAAATCGGAATTCACGCCCTTTTATGGGAGGAGTTTAAAGATACTTGAGAAAAGGCTTTTGGAAAGGTTGGAAAAGGTATTTAAGAAATTTTTTTTACATGTTGATTTCGTAAAGGCCTGTAAAAAACATCAACTCATTTTTTACGCATTGTTTATTGTAATAAAACAGAATTTTAAAATTGATTTCACGGAACAAAGCGACGTGGAGCCTAGCGTCCATTTCCCGTTCCGTTCGGGGGCGAACTGATAAAAAAAACGGGCGTGTCTAGTTATGTCCCTTCGGTGGACGGCATAGAGTTCACTTTGAAAATCCAAATTCGTCTACTGCCGGCCGTATTGTAAAATAACAAAGCGAAAATGCATATTTTATTTTATTTTGTGAACTTCGGGCGTAAAAATAATTTTTTTTGCGATTATTATAAAAGAAACTTAATTCGCTACATTAAACAATAAAACCATATCCGAAAAGAGGTTTATAAGTAGGAGAGTTTGGACTTAAAAGTGTTTTTTATAGACTTTATATTTTATTTTTTTATAGGCTTATTAAAAGACTTATAAAAAAACTGACCGATATTTTTAAGGGCCAAGGTATGTTCTACACGCAGTATTTAATTGAAGCATCTATAATACTTCTAAGTGATCAAATTTTCAAAACAAAAACGTATGATTTTGTGTGATTTTGCATTATTTACTATGGCTTCATCTTAATAATAGATTTGTAGAACATTTTGCATTACTGTGTTAAGAGGGTTATTGTTAATTGAGTTCCCACTAAGGAAAACCTTTAACCTTTCTGCATTTTTATTTTGTGCCTGCATCGCAAATATATAAGAGCATATCTTTCTTAATTCCGTGGAGGGGGGGGGGGGGGTGTGTGTCATTAATATTATATTTACAAGGAAGTTCGGAATTTTATCATCTTCATTTTCTTGATTGAGTTATTTTGATTGCAAGATTCAAATATATGACTGAATCTTGCAATCATATATAAAGATAGCAGCCAATAATATGTGCGTTAAGAAAATGAAGGTGGTGTTGGTAGATCTTAATCGAAGTATGATACAGTTAAAAGTGACCGAATTCGATATAGGTTACGTAACTCAGTTGGTAGAGCACTTGCCGTGTAAGCAAAGGGTCCTGGATTCGAGTCCCAGTGAAGCCAATATATTTTTCTGATTTTTCTGTCTCCACATTTTCGATTGAGTTTCGCTAATATTGTCTTCATTAAATTAAATATTATAATTTGAGATTTTACTCAATAAAGTTAACAATTAAAAAAAACATACATTTTTATTTAGATTAACAATTATATTTTAATTTTACTCAATGGAAACGGGAGGAAAATTATCAATTTATCTAGAGCACATATTTTTGTATTTGTAATGTAAACCAATTCGTAGTAAAGATTAATCTCTAATGGTGATATAGCATTAAGCTTAGCCTTAAGTTTATCTGTTACAGATCAAAAACACGATGCAATTAGTAACTATACCTTACTTCATTGTGTCATTTTTATAATAGCTAGCAATTTGCAATGCTCAAACAATCACAATCATATTATTAATAAATAATATAAAACTATCACACCAGAATGTCGAATCATAAAAATATCTCCACGATATCCATTAATGGCCTGTTGTTTATAATAACGAGATTCAATCAATTCTTCGGTACAACTAAGTAGATAAATTTATTATCCTACTGCCGAGACATTTTTGTAATCTCTCTTTCTGTTACATGCGTCTTGCAGGAGAAAGGGGGAGAAGTTATAACTGATCTCTCAGCGGTATGTCTTTATATAGTTATTTGGTTGACAAACAAGGTCTACATGACCAGAGGATAGAATGTATTCCAAGTATGCAGCGGCATTCATCTCCCGTGAGACTCGCTGGACCTCCTATTGTACTGGCACTTTATATTGGACCTCCCATTGTATGGATAGATGTGAACGCGACCAATACATCACAAATATAGAGTAAAAGATTCCTCGGCAGTCGCTCTCAATCATATTTTGTTAAGACCCCTGTTATTTTGTAAAATACACTAGGTTTCTACCTGCCTTCATATATTAATACACATTATTAATATAAGCCATACTAAATAATGCAAAATCATACAAAATCACATGTTTTTGTTTTGAAAAATTGATAGATTAGAGGTATTAAAGATGCTTCAATTAAATACTGTGTGTAGAACATACCTTGGCCCTTAAAAACATCGGTCATTTTTTTTAATAAGTCTTTTAATAAGCCATTAAAAAAATAAAGTATAAGGTCTATAAAAAACACTTACAAATCCAAGCTCTCCTATTTATAAACCCCTTTTCGGATTTGGTTTTATTGTATAATGTGGCAAATTCAGTTTCTTTTATAATAATCGCAAAAAAAAATGATATTTACGCCCGAACTTCACAAAATAATAAAAATATGCATTTTCTCGTTGTTATTTTTGACATCAATCAATACGGCCCGCACTCTACGAATTTGGATTCTTGAAGTGACCCTTATGGCATGGGTACAAGAACCATGCACTGGGCAACACCTATTTCGTATCAGTCACGCCCCAACCGGCGCGCGAGACAGTCTTGTTACTCCGCGTCGCTTAGTTTCGTGAAATCAATTTTAAATTTCAGTTTTCTTACAATAAGCAATGCGGAAAACAGGAATTTATATTTTTTACAGGCTTTTACGAAATCAACCTGTAAAAAAAATCTCCAATACCTTTTCCAACCTTTTCAAAAGCTTTTTCTCAAGTATTTTTAAATTCCTCCCATAAAGGGCGTGAATTCCGATTTCGATTTTTTTGTGAACTATTGGATCGCCTTAAACATTATTAAACATTATCTCTAAGCATCTCTGAAGCGTGTATACCTATTAACAACAATTATCATACATTGGTTTAGAATATTGGATACTAAGCCAAGTATTAACACCAAAGATAGAAATTTTGGAAATAAATCTATAGGCTCAACCACTGGAGCGCTTTCGGTCGAAAAATGGATCACTTTTATTTTTCTGCGATTGATTTCGGTCCAAAAATGGACCACATTTTCCTACCATTCGTAAAACATTTACTGTAATTATTTAAAACGTTTCCTTGGCCAGCCGTTAATTTTAACACGAAGCTATTGAAATGCTTCATCTGTTATAACCATAGATGTCACGAATCCGAACTTCGACTATTTTAAATCAATGTTAAAAATAAATCAAGTCCTTTTTCTATAGATAATATGCACCTTCTATTATCAAGTATATCACAGACAACATAAGGAAACCGAAAATATTCTGTGTTGACGCGAATAAGTACTATCCCTCACGGCAGTTTCAAGTATAAAAAAAACACCGAGGATTCGCGGGATTATAAATTTTACGATTTTTTAATATATTTTTTATAAATCCTACAAATATGAGATAAACGGTAAAATATAGTTTAATTCATTGGCTATAAAGCACTATAATAAGCTTTTATGTCTTTATGTTAAAATTTGAAGGTATTATTTTTTTAATGTTGGCGAAATATTTAAAAAATGACCTTCTGGGAAATCTCAAGCAATCGAAGCAAATTTATTTATTTCTCGTGATCGCTTCAGTGGTTTTAAAACACTTTAAATGGAATGGTGACATTTTGAGACTCTTTATCGAAAACACAAAAAAAAAAATTTGTACTAACAATTCGTGCCTTTGAAACTGCTGTATCTGCCATTGATATGAAATTGAGATATTGTAAGTTAATAAGTTTGTAACCCGAATAAAATACCTACCAACTAAATAAATACTAAATAAAATTAATGCGCAGAACGAATTGTAATTGAATTATTTTTATTTTTATGTTAGAACATTCTAAGAAAAAAAAACACTTGGTGGAAGCATCGCATATAGCTAAACCACAAACAAAAAAAAAGATAGAACCATGTTGCTTTAAAAATCAGCTTAACTCAGAGAAATTTGCAAATGGAACCTTGTTGTCCTAAAAAAGAGTTTAAAATTATGTTGCTCTTAAATTGCAAGAATAATCTTACTTTATGTTTTGACTAGCAGACCCGGCCACACGTTGCTGTGGCTAACGAAACACAACGCCATTATCCAACCTTTATAAAATCCACACCACCCGCTTGCCAGCTGACCGCTGCCCGCTGCCTGAATGGAATATTTGAATTTCTCGGATTTTCTCTAATAATAATAATAATAAGCATGTATTATACATATAAACCTTCCTCTTGAATCACTCTATCTATTGGTAAAAACCGCATGAAAATCCGTTGCGTAGTTTAAAAGATCTATGCGCCCATACATTTTGAGCGACTTCATTACTATGTAATGATGATGACATTAGCTCCACACAGAAGGCCTTGAGGAAAATAATTTCCCTCAGGGCCTATGTCATCTTAGGGAATGCTGTGTGGAGGGTCTTTTAAGGAAGGGAAGGATAGGAAGTTCTTGGAAGGAAAAAGGTATTTGGGGTGGTGAGGAATCTGGGGATCAGTGTATCCAGGGGTAATGGACGTATGAATCTATGCCTACAACAGCGGTACAAAGCGATATGGTTTTAAAACAGAAATATAAAATAGATATTTGTTAATTAATTATCTGTGAACTTATGTAGATGGTGGGCTTATTTTAAATAGGGTTTTAGAAAAAATATCTAAGAAACTTGGTGCAAAAAAGTCTATGTTTACCATAATGTCAGATATTGCACAAGCAAATACTTCAAACAGAGAAGTGGTATAATTTCAGAAACTACAGATAATAATAAATAAACGCCAAAACCTTTTTTACATCAAAATGTAAAATACAGATGAATATCTAAGTATTAATAAAAAACCTAATAGTGGAAGATGTCGTTCTGAAGAGTTGTTACAGATTGAAATGTGTGTAGCAATCAGACGTGCTACGTAAACGTGTAAAGAAAACACTAGATTTAACTGTTCATAGTTTTTTACTAAGCAGTAAAATTCACAATAATATCGGAATACCGGAGCGTGAGAGAAGTAAAAATAACGGGACCATTTGTTTTGGCTTGCTGTTCTAAAAGAATAATGTACAGGGAATTTGAATTCTCCGGTACTTTCCGTAAGGTGCGACGATATGCCGAATATTTCAGCGCAGGTAGGTAAGTACTTCTCGCAGCGCAGGTAGGTAAGTTGGCTCGCCACATGTGTAAGGTAAAAATTGCCCTTGTGATGGCTAACCTTACAAACCGAGGGAACCAGAAGGAGATGAACACAGCTTTGATCGCTGATCACCCCTTTCATTTGGCACACTCGTTTAATAATACGCAAATACCTTGTAGGGTGTTAAAAAAAATAAGGTGAGAAAGCCATCATTTCAATTTCTACGATAAATTCGAATAAATGTTTTATTTTATTTTTTACATTATCTCCACACAGGAGGCCCTGTGGAAATTAATTCCTCTCCGTGGATGTTGTGTGTTGGTCTTTTTAGGAAAGGAAAGAGAGGTTATGAGAAGGAAAGGGGTATTAGGGTGGTAGGAATCTGGGAAACAGTGTGTACCGGAATAATGGACGTACGAATCCATCCCTCCAACTGCGGTTCAAAGCGAAGAGAGGTTAAAAAGTCTCCCTCAACCATTCTCTCCCGATTTGGCCTACCTTGCAGTTGGTGGGCAAACGCATCCGACAAGACCCGGACAAACCTCACCCCATGAACCCGAACATCTCTTCTAAGTCACCAAACGTAGCGAATCACTTGTGGTGACCTACGGCAGAGGTTTGGTTATCCAATAAATGGTTCCCGGGCGGCAGTTGAAACGTTGCTTGAAATGGCTTCTGCCGTGTTTGGTGACCAGATCTGAATAGCCAGGTAGATACTTCCCCACCTTCCTCTTCCCTATCTCCTTCCCCTCCCCACTGCCTTTAGCCTCACAACATACCCCAATTAGATACAACATTACAACAGATTACAACATACCCTAATTAATGCCATAGTCCCACTGGCTCCAGAAGGGACCAGTTGGGACTCTTGTGCGGTATTCATGTAAAAAAAAATAGTCCGTAATTAACTCCCAAATTAATATGCACATCTTGAAGTGAAAACTTCTTTAGCATAGTTGTGATTTGAATCTCGTTGAAACGAAAAAGCGACACTAAAAAGAGAACACATACCTACACCTATAGGATTTAGCCTGCGCGAGAATGAGATGTAATAATCGGTCTCCTCTTAGTGCGGTGCTTCGTAGCCTATCGGTTTCCTCTTGTGCGGTGCTTTGTAGAATCCCCACTCTTGCCTACTTCAGTTTTCTGAAGGTTTCACTTCTACCGCGTGTGAATTGCACACACTGACATTATTTTTTTCTTTTATTAAAATAATTTTTAAATGAATATGATCCTCACAAGAAGTAATTTTATAATATTATAATATATTAAGCACTCACCCCGCGCAGGTTTGTTTAACAATTCAACCAAGGAACGATTTAGCTCCGGCTCCGTCCCAGTGTGAGTCCGCGGGGCACATTTGTCAAAACTTTTCCTTCTGCCCTAATATGATGGAGACAAATGGGCAATGGGTATTGAGCCACGAATACATTCCGCGAGAGGAATGCCCGAACCGAATTATTATATGTGGATTTAATATTTTATTATGTATTACCTTCATTATTGCGGCACTCCGTCACGGAACGTGTGCTAGATAAGACGGAATGCATAAATTAGGTAATATATCTAAGTATCTTTGTTCTAATGTGGTTGGGTTAGGTTAAAGGTTTTGTATCACCAGAACGTTTAAAAAAAAGATTCGAATACGTGTTGAACACTAAATATAACTTTTTTCTAATTAATTAATATGTTTTTACATGAATACCGCACAAGAGTCCCCAACTGCTCCCGTCTGGAGCCAGTGGGACTATGACATCCCCAATTGGTGTATGTTGTGAGGCTAAAGGTAGTGGGGAGGGGAAGGAGATAGGGAAGAGGAAGGTGAGGAAGTACCTGGCTATTCAGATCTGGTCACCAAACACGGCTAAAGCCATTTCAAGCAACGTTTCAATTCTGAATGGTGGTCTTACACCAGGGCGATACTGGGAGTATCTTCCACTCTGGAACGTGCAGCAAATATACCATATTATTTTAAATGAATAAATTGTGAAATAACACAAATTAATCAAATAAAATTTATTTGCCACGCCGGGATTCGATCCCGCGACCTTCGGAGTGCCAGTCAAGAGTCTTACCACTGGACTACGCCGGCCGCCAAATATTTAATTTATTTAAAAAAATAAACAATAATCATAATAATATTTTTTGACGCAACTTTATACATCTCCCTTCTACATTTTTTTTACATTGGCTTCTCACAGGAGGCCCAAAGGAAATAATTCCTCTCAGGGCCTCTGTCATCTTTGGGGATGCTACGTGAAGCGTATTTTTTAGGAAACGAAATAGAGGAAGTTCTGGGAAGGAAAAAGGCATGAGGGGTATGTAGGAATCTTGGGGTCAGTATGCCAAGAAGTGAAAGAAGCATGAATCCATCCCTCCCACTGCAGCGGAAGAGAGAGAGAGAGGAGAGGAGAGAGGGAGGTCTATTGACCTCTCCAAAGGAGAGTCCTGCTGGACCAGGTCAATAGGCCTCCCTCAACCAGTTTCTTCCAATCCGGCAACACATAACGTGAAAATTAACTTCAAATATTTGATGAATTGTTAAAATTTTATGAAACAACCCGTCCTTAGAAATTTTAAAAATAGAATCAGGAAACATGAACTCCTTTTACGAAATAATAACTAATCCGAGCCCGCTAATCATTTAGCCAGCGGACGAAAATCCACATTTCGTCGAAAGTTGTTCTTACGATCGTGCAGGGCGGTTACAATGAGAAAGATTAATTATTCTCCGTACCAGCTTTTGAAAATTATAACTCAATATCGTTTTATTTCATTACAAATTTGCTGTAATTTATACCTACATCCAAAAATGCTGATAGGCGTGATGATAAAACTATTAAAATAATGTACTTTTTGTAATTATTTTTTGATTATAAGTATTTATCATTTTTCAATAATGTCTAAGTTAAAAAAGAATATTTTAAAAATTTGAAATATATTAGTTTTAAGTGCGCTAATAAATACACAAACGGACCAATTTTCTTCGAAAAGAAACACTTGTACGTATATATTTTTTAATGATTTTATTTAAACTAAAATTAAAATTCTAAAACATGCGATACCCAGATAATGAATTGATTTATTTTATTGCATGATTTTTTATTTTTTTATTTTATTTATTTGATTATATGATTTGAAATGGGTGTGGTGTAATACAAAATCTTTTTTGAAAATTAACACATCTGCCAACGACCTATGGTATATATAACCTTATTATACTAAAAATAAATATTTTTTCTCAAAATTTAAAACATGCGAATGCTAGACAAAAGAACAATCTTTGGGAATCCATTTATAATTTTTTGTGGAAAAGAGTCAATACGTCAAAAATCTGATTCAAAAATGACAAATTTCTGGTTTTCTCTGGTAACCCTCTTAAAGATAGAAAAAACGAGTTTAAAGAAATTCAAATGTAAATACGTATTTTAATTTTTGCGCTTTAGAAACCTTAGAAATAAACAAAAATAAATCAAAAATTATTTTAGTATAGAAAATAATGGTACCCTTATTTATGTTATGTTCATTCCTCCCACCGGTCTCCCCTTTCCTCAAATTCACCCCTCTCACTACCCACACTTAATAAAATCCAATAATTTCTATATTTATACGAATTTTAAGTTAGTTTTAAGTTTGCTAGTGAATGGAACGGATGTGTCAAAACGGTAGCAGAATTTTAATTTAAGTAACAAATGTACATGAAAAGTAAAACTCTTCAAAACAGATTGTAAACATTTGTTGCTATTATTTGCAACTGCCTTACAGGCTCGATAACTGATGACATGAACACTATGACTAATGATCGTAAATCATAATGAATTTAGATGACAAAGATAGCTTAGTTATGGCGTACCTTCCCATAAAAGGATCAAAGGACAAAATACACATAGCATAACATAAAAACAAGTATTGAACTTGCCGACTGTGTAGTCGATGATTACCTTTTGTCTTCGGCATTCAACAATCAATCTAAGGACCTCCCCGAACCAATCGATAAGCAAATACTCCCATGGACAACGTCCCATGGTTATGACACGGATATCAATTGTAAATATTTGGTCGGTTAGAATTCCTTTGTCGAAAAGAATGCCAAAACATTGCTCATGATATTTGTGCATTCAATTAGTTGCTGGTTTGTGTGTGAACGTATTTTTTCCAAAATGAAATCCGGCTTCATTCTCGTGACCTATTTTTTTAAATTAAATAATTGAGTTAAAAATTGGCTAAACAATAACATTCTTACCCTAAACACTACAAAAATCAATTATATTACACACAGCATCACACAGAGAGGCCAACCTTCACCGTATACTGACCTTATATTACACAACTGCGGACAAACTTCTCCCACCTGTCAATGCGAGCGTATTGAAAGGGTTAAGCACACAAAATACTTAGGAGTTATAATAGATGCCAACTTGCACTGGACTGACCACATAACTTATATCACAAGCAAACTGAAACGAGTCATGCATCTCTTAAATTCAATTAAAAACATATTTCCAAGAACAATCCTCAGGACCATATTCTTTGCACTTTGTCAATCCATTATCTCATACGGCATACTGGCTTGGGGAAGTGCAACGAATGTAGCTTTAGACCCTTTAGTAAAAATTCAAAAGGCAATAATTAAACTCATCCTCCAAGTACCGTTCCTTACAAACACGAATGTAATTTACGAAACACTGGACGTCATGACAATAAGACAATTCTATGCCAAATCTGTACTAATATACTTCTTCCAGCATGAACTCCACATTCCAATGCAACCACAAATAGCGATTAAAACCAGGGCCTCTACAAAAAAACCATAAATATTCCAATAACTCATACCTCACACGGGCAGAGAAACTTTAAGTACTATGCAACCAAACTTTATAACTGCATGCCCAATACACTGAAGCAACTATTAACTTCAAATACATCAACAATCCATCACAAAAAACTAATCAAAGACTGGATCAAACAACAAGGTATTCTCTTTACTCAAAAGATTATAACACCTAATTATGGCAGGTACGAGTGTGTTAATAATGTTCACAAATTTGTTAGGTAGGTAGTAGGTACCTTTCTATCTCTTTATGAATAGCTAAGGCTTTTTTTAAGGCACGATGTTAATATTTATAACAATATCAAGGTAAACTAAGGACAGGTTGTTAATTAAAATATGAGTTCTTTGAGGGTCATATTCACGTTCTATTATTATTCCAAAACTGTCAAAAAACCAGCCCATGATCAAATAATAACAGAACTTGAAAGAACTATCACAAAACTTAAATTCAGACATCGAAATTCGATTCAAATTCTTCGAATTCTGTGAAAAAATCCAACCTTAGATGGCATATTTTTTTCATTCGTCTGTTTTAATTATCTGTAGGTATAATTTTATCATATTTCTAGGCTTGTCGAGAATTAAATCGTGTTAAAAGAGTGTGGGTGGTTATCACACTTTTTTTTTAATTTCACAACTTTAGCAGTATTTGGATGGAGGTGTTTTTGAAGTGAAAACTTCTTTATCACCCTTGTTTTTTGAAACCCAATGAAACGGAAGTGAGCCACACTGAAAATAGACAAACACATACATCTATAGGATTTAGCCTGCGAAAGAATTAAAATATTTAATATTTAATAAAATATTTATTTTATTCACGGGTACTCGGCTCCAATATAATACGATAAATCCACGGTCACACGTAGGCCTTTGATCTAGTGGTATGAAGCGCATGATGAACCTTAGCGGTCAAACATTCAACGGACCAAGGAATGAATCCTATAAAATCCAAAAAAAATTATATACATATTTGCAAAATATCCAATCTTCAAACCACTCAAAAATGAACAGGCAAAAAACTAAAAAAACAAATCGACATCTAGCGACTCCGAAGACGAAAACACAAAGACTAATAAGATTACCAAATGTACAGGATAAGGTGCACTGGAATTCGAAGACAAACTCATCCTTCCTCCCCGTCTACTTTAGTTTTCTGAAGGTTTCACTTCTACCGGGTGGGAATTGCCAACACTGTTTTTTTTTCAGACAGCTGTATACTCTCTGACCAAGGTGATCATCTGTTGCAGCGAAACTGTCCGTAACATGTACCCACCCGCATAGTCCACAGGCTAACCCGTGGCCCGCTTACCCTCAATCCCTCAACCATCAGTCAACAGTATTGGAGATGTGACAGATTTATCAGGTGATCGGTCCGTCGCAGCGGGCAACCGCTCGCAGATCCAGATGTATGTTCCTTGGGACCGGACGGTCGGAATTCGGTATACAGGGATCTGTACTCATTTCTTCAGGACATGAGTTGTGTAAAGATATGTCTGCTTTTCAGGGTTAGAGTTATTTGAACTCATTGTTGCTGACATATTATTGAGAAAGTACAATCGTGGACAGAAAGTAAGTCTCCTACAGATAGATATATAATGTCGATTGATGATTTCAGAAGCAACGGTTCCTGTATCCTATGTTCTAGTGCAGTCGTAAGAAATTGAACAAATAGAAAAAACTGTAATATTGAACTGTTTGGTCTAGAAATTAAAAAAAAAGATGAAAATATTGGAATAACCATAAAGACAAATGCAGAAAAAATAAACACAAATTGTGAAAATATTGAAAAGGTTTGGAGACTTCCTAATAGAAAGGACTCCAAACCGGCTAAAGAAATCGTGAATTTCATACTTCAAACTTATCGAGACTTAGTGGTTACAAAAAAAATCATACTAACAAACAATGACATATACAAGAATGGAAACATCGACCGAATTTATATCAATGAAAATCACACTAAAGAAAAAAAAGACCTCCTATACATTACAAAACAAAAATGAAAACAAAATTTAAATACATTTGAGTACAAAATGCCAAAATATTAATAAGAAGTGAAGGTGATGGAAAAATTATCCGTATAAAAAATATGGGAATGATATAAACAAATACATTTAAAAAATAAAATCAAAATACTAATTATTATTTTTAATTTATAAACTAACGTTTAGACAAGATTTTTATGCATAGCGCAAAGGGTAACAATCTTTATGGCGGCAAGTATCTTTTCTCGGAAGATTTTTCAATGTTGATGAGTGTTTCAGGCTGATAATTATTGCTTATAATAATTGTTACCCTTTGTGCTATGCATAAAAATCTTGTCTAAACGTTAGTTTATAAATTAAAAATAATAATTAATATTTGATAAGTTTAAGTATTTCCCCAATAAATGTAGTCATAATTTGTCTCGACGCCACCTAGCGAGGGATTTAACACTTACAATGTCTCTCTCGCAAAAATAAAGTTGGTTGTTTTCAGGTGGAAAAAATATAATAAGCAGTAATTGTTGAATGAAACACTAGTATATATTGAATTATTTGGCGGGTATTTGATAAGCCCCCATAGCTCAGTGGTCAAGAGCAGCTGACCGGCAATCGGAAGGACACGGGTTCATGTCCCGTTGGCGGCAAGTATCTTTTCTCGGAAGATTTTTCAATGTTGATGAGTGTTTCAGGCTGATAATTATTGCTTATAATAAATCAAAATACCTTTTGATTCGGAACACTTATTATTTTATCAGTTACTAAATCCACGTCATGGAAGATTGTACACCATTTCAAACTGACAAATTTATCAAGTGTTGTAATTTGAATAACTGGATAAACCATACAAACATCAAAATGAGGTTTGTGGCTAGTCACCAAAATAAAAGACCATTGAAAAATAATGTTAATTCATTCATTGCACGAATAAATGACGTTTATCTTAGGTTTATAGACGTAATATTAAAAACGAAATAATACCTATGTTCAACATGTGATACCGCGGATTTCTCATTACGCACCGTAGCACCGACTAAAACACTGAAATTACTAAATTAAAAATGACAAGCACGCTGGTAATGAAATAAATAATAATTTCTACGCCAATTCAGTTCTTCTCATCTTAAAACAGATGAAAAACAATTCTTTTAATTCAATGTGTGTGTGTGAGGGTAATTCTCGTTTGATAGAACTACTTTATTGGGGATACTTTTTTAGATTTTCACAGCAAAAAGTATATTCGTTATTTTTTTACATCTGCCGGATCTGCCCTGATGATGGACACTGCAACGCTGTCCGAAACGTTGACCAAAGAAGGAGGTAGAAACGAAACTTTCGTAGTAACGAAAATACTTTTTTGGGGATTAATGAAAAATTAGTAGACGTGTTCAACTGTCCATGTTTTAATTGATTTAGGTTTTACAATATATTTGTAGGTAATTGATTTATTAGCACTTATGTCCATTCGATACCTACTTTCCAATTATTTTTTCAGTACCTGTAGCATAATATATTTCTTAAATATTTTAATTATATGCATATCGGTATTAAGCTATTTAGTGATATCGACGTACTCCGCAAATCGTTTTTTAATATTCTAGGTAGGTACGAAAGAATCTAGGTAATTTACCTAAAATACTCGCAGAACTTAATAAAAACATAATTTAATTTGCTTTACTAGAAATTCGTAAGAAACAGAAGTCTACGAATTAAACAAAATATTTTGTTTTTTACACCCATCTTTTTTATCATTAGCTCCATATAAGAGATCAGGAGGAAAATAATTTCCCTATGTAGTGTAGAGGGTCTTATGGAAAGGAAGGAGAGGAAGATCTGGGAAAGAAAAGGGTATGAGGGTGGGTAGGAATCTGGCGTCAATGTATCCAAGTGTTACGGGCGCATGAATCCATCCTTCCCACTGCGGTGCAAAGCGATGGGTCGAGGGAGTCCGGCTGGAGAAATCAAAGGGCTCCCACAACCAGGAACTCCCAATCCATCCCGTCAAGCAGTAGGTGGGCTAACGTATAGGTCACCACAGACAAATCCCTGCTAAGTCCCCAAACGTTGCGAACCAATTGAAGTGACGTATCGCAGGGGTTTGGTTATCCAATAAATGGATTTGAGAAAACAGTTAACAATAAAGTTTTATTTATTTATTTGATTTTACACCCAGCGGCGCTATTACATTAAACTGCCCCCAAATACCACAATTTATATCTAAAACCCATTTAATGCTTATTGTAGTATTTTTTTAATAGTCTAAAGGTGTTGTGAATATCTCTCAATTGGCAATCATTGGTTGTATCATCTTCCGAGAAAGCCATAAATAACATGGCCAGAATGGGCACACTTCTCACGGCGTCACCTGTCTTTTCATCCTCCTTTGGGTTGTGGGCAGACTCTGTAGCCCTTCAGTGATCCTTAAATGGTGGTCCATTTGTTTTGTCTGCCGTTGATCTGTTAAATGCTTTATTATGCTCTCGTTATCATGGCCTTTCTTTGTGATCCAGTAATGTCGATCACATCTGCCTGGTATCGTAAATTTCAGATTACTAACAACAAATACAGACTGAAACCGAAACCGCACAAAAAAAAACTACCCAATATTTATTTTGTATTTAAAATTAATAATTACATCATATTATTAATGCTATAAAATGTAAATTAAATCCTTGGCACGGGAGATCTCAGTGACGATATCCTTATCTCTGTTTGTTACACAAGATGAAGACAACAAAATATTTTAGATAGCCAATAGATGACGCATATTAAAATAAAACGAATATTTTTATCCAAGACGCACTACGTAGATTACGTTTAGTTCAAGAAGAATCTTGCAATCATAATAATACATATGAAGATAGAGCCAAGAAAAGAAAAGCGTTAACAAAGATAAGGTCGGCAGTTCTTAGTCGAAGTGTGGTAGAGTTAAATATGATCGAAGGGTTAGAGCAGAGCCTTGGCAAGGCTAAAGTCCTGGGTTCAATTCCTAGAGGCGACTGTATCTTTTTCTATTTCAAATTTTCGTTTGGAAGTAGCTAATATTGTCTTCAATGATTTGATATTATTATATTATTCATCGTTTTATAATTAGGTATTATTTATTTGTTTGTAAGAAATAAAAAAAAAATTATAAAAGATATTTATGTACACATCTATCCATGTAAAGTTAAATAGGGTTATACAAAAAAAAATAAGTTAGGAAATAAGTAAGTGGAGGGGAGAGAAAAAGGAATATATATGTGCATAAGATGAGGATGGAAGATGCTCCAGAAACATTCGTGATAGTAGCATTGCTTCGGTTCGATATTTATGAAGGTTGTTTCTAAGAATTTGGTGTTCAAACTGCAAGACAGCCTTTGCCCTTTATATCCCAACATTCGCAATGGTGGATCCATCTATTGGCAAGACTTTAAAAATAATCCAAGTATTTCTTAATTATTCTGATAAAGATGTAGTAAAAAATGTATTTTATTCCTAAAGCATTGTAAAACACCAACTACTTTATTAAAAAACGGTATTTAATTTTGTTTATTTTGACGTGATTTATTAATTGTGTCGTACATCGCTAGGTTTATCGTGTCGTTTAACTTGTAAGTAATAAATATTTTAAGGTCACCCTAGTAATTCGTTAGATTTTTAACGACATGTTGAACTGACAAAAAATATACTTATTGATACTTACACGAAGATAAAATGAAAAATTTATCGTTCGTTCTAAATATGCCAAACTTGGTAGAAACACAACATTAAATAAGTTAAAATGTAGAAACGATAATATATGCGTGCACAATCAAATTTTTCGAAGTTCTATTTTATTTTCTAATTCAGATGAAGCCATGCGAAATAATGCAAAATCAAACAAAATCATACAAAATTATTAGTGTAATGAAAATCAATAAATTCGTTTAAACCACATCCTCCTTATATCTTCATGAAGATAACATTGTTATTGAAACATGTTGATATTGTTAATTATTATATAGTGGTTTAAATGAAGTTCTTTTGTTTTTCATTATATGTAGGTATTAATAATTATGCCACAAAGTTATTTTGCTAAGTTTTAAAAAAAATCATTTGTTTTTGGTTTGAAAATTTGATCGCTTTCAAATATGATATTGATGATATTACAAATATGATTCTTCAAATAAATACTGCAATTATAACACCTCTTGGCATTGGCAATAATCGAGTAATTTTATAGTAAGTTATTTTGTAAGTCAAATAAAACATTCTTTCAAGTTCCAAAATCTCCTACTAATGAATCGATTTTCGGATAGTTTCGTTATATAATGTGGCAAATTAAGTTATTTACAAAATAATCAGAAAACATTTTAATATTTGTGCCTGAATTTCACGAAACAGTTTGTTTCGGCAACAATCAAAACGATTTTGGATTTGATAATTAAACTTTACGCCATCCGCATAAGTGCATCCCATGTACAATTTGTATTAGTTACCGCCCCGACACGGGTATGTGCGGACGTCTCTGGCCTCCACGTCGCTTGGTTCCGTGTAATCGATTTTAAATTTCCTTATATAAATATATAATAAGCAATGCAATTAAATATCTCGGCGTAATTATCGATAAAAATCTGAAATGGAAGGAACAGATTTGTCAAGTAGTAAACAAAATCAGAAAATTAATATATATATTTTTAAGAATTAGAAATTTTCTGTCGATAAAAAATCTATATTTAATCTACTATGCCTTAGTTCAATCCACTCTACAATACGCTATTATTAGTTGGGGATCCGCGTATAAATGTAACCTTCTTCCAATAGAAATTGTACAAAGAACAATTATTAAAATTATATTAAAAAAATCCTTAGACTACCCAACAGAACGCCTGTTTGAAGAATTTCAAGTACCCACATTTAAAGATTTATATATTAAAAATTCAGTAATTCAAATAATAAAAGAAAAAGATAAATATCCATTTTTAAATGAAAACAGAACTCGACTTAAACATGTTTTTCTATGCCCAAAACAAAATACGTCTTTTGCACAGCATCATTATACTTATCAGGGAAGAAATTTTTTTAATCGTCTACCAGAGGAAATCAGAAGCATCAATGATAAGGCCCGAATGCTGCTCTCTGTCAAGAGACATTTTAAAGATGTTCTTAAGAAAAGAACTACTGTCAATTAATCTTACAAATATCTTAGTTCTCCATAACATTCTTTCTTTAAAAAAAAAAAAAACACACCATTATCAAATAAATACTGCAGCTCACATATATTTATGTACAATTAATTATTTAAGTACTAACTTATACCTAACTAATAACTAATAGCATTTATGTACACTCCCCTTCCATACACAAGCAAATGCTTTTAATGGAAGGGTAGTAAAAAAAAAAACCTGTAAAAAAAAATATTTAGTTGTAAAATTGTAATTATAATAAATGTTTCAATAAATAATAAAAAAATAAAAAAAAAAAAAAAAAAATGCGTAAAAAAGGAGTTAATTTTTTTAAATATTAATCTCATATCATGACGAAGAAAACTTTGTTTTCGAAACATGTCGATAATGTAGATTATAATAGTGGTGTTATACAAAGTAATTTGTTTTCATTTAATTAAAAATATCGCCACAAAGTGTATTTGCTAAGTGTAAAGACGTTTTTACAGGCCTTTACGAAATCAACCTGTTAAAAACAACTCTCAAGTATCTTCTCCAACCTTTCCAAGTTACACATAAGCCAAGTTTTAACATCAGTTCAAGTAAAACTGTCAACTTTCTTGTCGAATTCCTACTATCAACTATCATAAAAATAAATAAATTGTAATAAAAAAAACACAAAAATTTGTTTAAGACCACTTTTATTTTAAACACTCCACCGGTTTCAGAAGCACCCTTCCTTCGTCAGGAGAATAATTATAACAGGAGAACGTCAGGAGAATGTTATAATATTCTCCTGACGAAGGAAGGGTGCTTCTGAAACCGGTAGAGTGTTTAAAATAAAAGTGGTCTTAAACAAATTTATGTGTCTTTTTTATTGTAAATTATGGCGAGGCTCAAAGTTAATGCTTTTTACAAATATGAAATGAATTGTATTTTAGAGCACGCAATCTCACCAGCGACCACCCCTACTGCCTGCATTCATGTGACAATTAAGACCAATGCAAACACACTTCTCTCGAGGGGTAGATCCATGAAACAACCCCGCGGGGGGCGAGCTTCACAAAACACTTCAAATCCCAGTTAGGACCATTGTCCTTCGGTGATCGATCTTTTCCACTTCATTATGGCAATGTAAACGCCTAGAAACGGAACAATGCGGCCGAAATGCATTATCACCACACCGCAAATCAATTCAGTATCTGTTGACCCAAATGACATTGTCAAAATATTGATTGTTGAACGCTGAAAGAACCCACTCCACAATCAATGACGATGTTTTTTTGTAAATAAACACGACCAAAATCCAACACAGTACCTAATAATTATTACATCCCATGATTGATTCTCTAGCTGAGATCATTTGCAACCTTTACACTATTTTGTCGAATCACTTCACTCTAAAATTGCTGAATCATTATACACTTTTGTGGAGTTTTTTTCAAACGTTGAAAGCAAAAAAAAGGACAGTTATTTCATAAAAGTGATGTGCATAGGCATGAATCCTGAAGTTTCTTTTCATCCTTTGATCCAAGGGACATCTTTCTGCAAATTGCAATAATTTTCCTTAATCACTGTTTAATGGATAACAAGAAGCATGTTTATGGTTCGAGAAATTGAGGAGGTCTTCATTACTGTTAAATATCGGTTGTTATGGAGGTGTTACTTTTAGTTTCCCTTTGATGAAGACGATTCAACTAAATATAATTACTTAAGTTATGCTGCGAATGTTTCCGGTTGCACAATATTTATTGCCTCGTCAAGCTTGGTTGTAATTTCGATTCTTTTAATAAGTCAAACAAATAGTATAGAATATAATTTCTGAAGGGCGCTTATTGACACTTCACTTAAAAATGTGTATTTCTTAAGTAGTTACATATATCTACTTATATTAATCAAAGCTTTGAGAAAAAAAAAACGAGTGTGCTTTAGACCACGCGACTCAATTTCCGTTCACTTCGCCCGACCGTTCGCCTCGCCCGATCACACTTTCATAACGCTCTCGTCACGCATTCACCAGCTTACTCCCCAAGTCAAGCGTGCGTAAAGAAGTTTTACTTCAAAAACAGTGAAAAACTTTGAAAAACTTGCAGATAAAGCATGTAATAGACTTGCCAGATTTTTTGTAGACAGGTAGGTATTTAAGGTACTTTGAAATAAGATTTTCAAAGTTATTAACTTTTTCATTGACATTCTGAAGACATGAGTAGTAGTTATTTTGGACTCTTACGATACTTACGTAGGTACCTACTTAGATATAATCAGGTTTTGTAATATAAAAAAAAAAACATAAAACTATGATAAAGTTGAATCAATGCAGCTGGATATTAACATAGATAGTGTTGTAATAGGGAGGCATATCAAAACATTGAAAACGAAATAAATCTAGTTATTCGATGTATTGTGTCGGTTATTAATCAAACACACATAAAAAAGTCACTTTTAACAGGTTCGGATAATTTACACCAAATTACTTTGAACGTAGCGTGACCGCGAAACTCATAACAAAAACCTTTCTACAATCTTAGAACACACGACCGAGAGCTTTTATACAATAAACGTCAGCCGTAAAACATCTTGAACGCCATCAATATCGTGTTATTAATGCTCGTTTAAAACTTTTATGTCCTTTAATGATCAAGAAAAGTGTACGCTTAGAAAAAGTTATCATGACACGGCGAGATGTAAGACGGTGGCGATTAACCGGGAAAAAAATATTGTCTCGAGTAAGTCGGGAGCCGCCATCGCCAGATGGGGCCACTTCAAAGGGATCCCGAAGATATGACTCCAGTCACTCCAGTGTATGTATCCAGCCTCGTGTAAATATCGTGCACTGCAACAGGCAGCTTCTGGGTAAACATCAGAGCCAATAGGCGGATATGCGGTTGACTTTACTGTGCGTAAATAAAAGGGTTGGACCGAAGACACATCAGTCGATCAGTGGGAGCCGATATTTGAAGTGGTCAGGAGTATAATCACCTCAATAAAACAATAATGAATCGGGGGTCTTGTGTTGGTGTGTTTTATTCAGTGCGGTCGGATCGACAGTGGCTTGTAGCTTTGTGTCTTATTTTTTTATTTATTTACTAGCTGGTACCCGGAATGCGTTGCTAGGCCATTTAATAAATAAATTGCTCTCCCTGCGTGTCCTTTCCCATTCGTCCCGTTCCCCTTCCGCCTCCCCTTCCTCTCCCGCGTTCCCATTTCCCTCTCGCGTTCCCACTCCGCCTCCTCCACATTCCCTCTCCCCACTCCACTCCCCCCTTCCCCCTTCACTCGAACCTCCCTCCCAGTTCCCTTTCCCCCTCCCAGGTTCCCCTCCCCCATCGCGCGAACCCCCTATACATTCAGTTTTCAAACAGCTCGCGTGCCATTTTTTATACAAATTTTATGATGCCAGAGCTCACCAGTAGTTTTATACAAACCTTGTCCTGACAATAACGAACACAAAAAAAGAATTATCTAATTTGGTGCAGTCGTTCGGAAGTTATGCGCGTACAAACATTTCGGAGATTCATTTTTATTTATATGTATACCTAGTTATATAGATTTACGCTTTGATGGCTTTTACATGTACCATTGGTAAGTGATACAGGAGCAGCATAACAAGTATATATAGTACATAAATATGTATGTTATTAAGTCACGTGCTTTAGTTTAGCATTTATGTCTTAGTCATAAGTCACTAGCTATATAAGTCTTAGATGTAAGTCACTAGTTATAATTAATTGTAAATCTTAATTGTAAGCCATAAATTACTGGCTATATAAGTCTTAGATGTAAGTCACTAGTTATAATTGTAAATCTTAATTGTAAGCCAGTAAAATAAGTCTGTAGCTATAAGTCTTAGATGTAAGTCACTAGTTATAATTGTAAATCTTAGTTGTAAGCCAGTAATATTAATTCCTTTAAATACTTATTTGTACAGCGCCCTTGAGGTGATTTTTCACAAAAACAGCGCTATATTAATTAGCCAAATATTATTATTAAATAATAAACTGAGCATGAAAGACATAAGTAGGCACAACACAAGTAGGTATAAGTATTCAATAAGTAAATTTTACAAAGGAGTTCAACAAGCAGATTCGTATTTGGGCTCTGGCTTACAGTCAGGGCTGGGCAAAATACATGCTTTGATGTAATTGAAATACGAAATACAAAATACTTTCAAGTCGTGTATATGAAATACAAAATACAGTATTTTAACTTTTTTTTCATTTCAAATACAAAATACATCTGGCTTTGGTAGAATCTTTGGTTGCAATAAATTGTCATAAGTGCCCTTATCTAAGGGTGCGTTTCCATAGAAGCAAAGCTGAGCAGAGTGAAACAGAGACGTGCTAAAATTGACCAATCATATTGCTCAGCAGACACATCTCATCTCCGCTCTACTTGTACAGTGTTGTGGTATAGGATCCAGGTGTTAGATAATAATAATAATTCTTTTAATAACATGACATTAGTATGACGCAGGTTTGTTTTATTTCACTTCAAGTGTGCTCTACTGTAATTAACTTAAAAATAATCTAATGTTCAGTCAAATTATTCCTATAGTGCTTGATCTAATACTATGACACAAAAATGTAGGTACAATACAAAGCAATGACGGAATTTGATCATCCATTATAAATTTATCAATTAACTCACGTCTTCGTAAATAAATACCGCAAAACGATGAAAACAAAATTGTCAAGATACTTGCTTTGACGTACCTACAGTGTTGCGAACTCTAAATATTAACATATATTGCTCTGGATTATAGCGTTTCTAGTCTGTGTATTACGAGTAATACATAGAGTCTATGTATTACTCATAGATAGTCTACTACTACTTATAGATAGTCTATGTCATAGACTATCTAACTTGTCTCGTATCTATGTCAGTTTATTTTTCATTATCATTATTAAGATCGCTAAATGTATTTGAAAATGTATTTTGAAGCCATAAGTATTTAAAATACAAATTAGAAAATACATTTTAAGGAAGTAATTGAAATACAAATACAAAATAGGTATTTGTATTTCAAATACGTATTTCAAATACAAGCAATTCAAATACTGCCCAGCCCTGCTTACAGTATACCGTTCAGCAATTATTGTCACAATACTTCTCAAACCATGATTCCAGTGCAGCTCAAGTAGGTACTAGAAACATACCGGTGTCTCGTAGATATCGGAGTTGGGCCGCGCGATTGAAGTCGATGCGACGTTCGGTTAATAAACAATCGGAAGCGTAGGATGAATAAATCAATATCGACTTAACGTGAGTGTAAGAACGATTGTATTTTTTTTAATAAACATTATATCTGCAAATCAGGAATAATCATCCCACATTTCCAAAAATTATAATATCGCGAAGTTACCTACTCATTTCTCGGAGGGCTTTGAAACAACAAAAAAATACAGTTACCTCGAGAGTGTTTTCTCTTGGGGTAAAAATAATCTCGTTGAATTTAACGTTTCAAAGACCCAATCTGTCTGATTACATCTAAAAGGGATCGAAATGAAAATCTAGTCTCCTTCAACGGTAGCAATCTTCCGAACAGGCCCTCCATTGATATGCTTGGTGAAACTCTAAGTGACCAGCTCAGATACGGGGGCTCCATCGAAGCTAGAGTTAAGTTAGCCTTTCAAAAACTGGGCGTACTGTATCTACAGGTCCCGCAGATTCTTTAATAGTTCTCAATAAATCACAAGTGCGCCCACTGTTGAATTTGGTAGCCACCTCTGATCTGGAGCCCCAAAATACCTCAAGAAAAAAATCCTCAACTCTGTGCAGAAATGGGCGGTCCGTTTGATAGATTCTCCTAACTTAACAAACGGATTTCAATCTTTAGAGCACAGGTGTCGGGTGGGGATGCTATCCTTATTCTACCGGTATTTGAATGGGAGATGTTCCGAGGAACTAGCGTCATTAATCCCTTCGGCACCAGTGCATAGTCGGGAAATATGCCAAACGCGTGCCCAACATATGTACACCGTTGACATTTGTCATATGAGAGCGGGTCGCTTCTTCGACTCGTTCTTGTGTTCAACAGCTCGACATTTACCGGCCTCTGTGTTTCCTTCTTCCTCCAACATGGGAATCACCAATGTTCATTCCTTCCTCTACCCAAAAAGACTTCCACACAGCATCTCAGATGACACAGACCCCGAGGGAAATTATTTTCCTAAGGGCTTCCTGTGTAGAGTTTATGTAAAAAAAAAAGTTCTAAAAACCTGAATGTTTACAAAATATTTTTTTAAATTTACATGTGTGTTATTATTTAGCGGCGCCAATGCCTTTTTTCTCAAGTCCTAAGAACGGACCAAGCTTTTTCAACTTCCACTTACAAGTATATTATATCCTGGATTAAAAAATGCACTCTGTGCTTCTCCGTAACACGTATACAGTTATACAGTGGCGTAACGATATCAGGGGATCCGCGCGGGAGAATTGAAATGCCAAAAAGACTATGTTATAAAAATGGATAAATTTCTTAAACGTATTACCCTAATACATTACTATGTAAAATAACAATTTGTACCTATAACTTGATGGATCAATTCTTTAAATGCTGCATTTATCGATTAACAATATTAGGGAACGTACCCATACTACGTGACCAACTTATTGCAATTTTTCACCCCCCCCCCCCCCCCTCCAGTGACTAAAAACCTAAGCCCCCCGCCGCTCATTTGTACCAAGCATGGTATTTTGAAGACCCCCCCTGAACAGGTCACGTAGTGTGGGTACGTTCCCTTAGTACCGTAGCACATTGTTTTTATTTTAACTTACGATTTTCAAATCATAACCAACTTCACAATTTGGGGGGGATATGAACCATTTATTGGATAACTAACACCTTTGCCATGGGTCACCCTAAGTGGTACGCTACGTTTGGTGACTTAGCAGGGGTGCCCGGGTTCATAAGGTGAGGTTTATCCAGGTCTTGGCCGTGGATGCGTATGAGAATGGTTGAGGGAGTCACTTTGACTTCTCTAGCCGTTCTCTCTCGGAATTTCGCCTTGCACCGCAGTGATGACGGATTCATACATCCGACACTCCTGGACCCACTGCCCACAGATTCCCACCCACCCCTCATACCCTTTTCCTTCCAAGATCTTCCTCTCCTACCTTTACTAAAAATGCCCTCCACAGCATCCTTTTTGAGCAAAGCCTTTTTGAGTTGCGTTCTGTATCAGATTGTTTTGTGTGTGGGTGTGTTTATGTGCGAATTACTAACATTTTAGTTAGTCCTTCTCTAGAGAGTAACATTTAAATAAATAAGACCAAAGACAATATAGATAACCTTACCAATAGATTTGAGAAGTACTTAACCGTTATCTGTACATTGTTTAAAACAAAGGCTAAGTCTAATTTGAAAATTACTTACTTACAAAAAAAAATCGTTATTTTTTTAGTCGTTATTAGTTTAATATTGCGCTATTTAATTTTTTATTTTAAAGAAATGGTTCCATGCCAACTGATAACTCAGAATTAACTCATCTCAACACCTCTTTGAAAAGTTATTAAAAGCCATGAAAAAAATGACGAATACCCCCTAACCTAAACTAACGTAACCAATTATTTATATATTTTTCATCACTTTTTATACAAAGGAGGTGTTGATTTGAATTCATTCATGTCTGGTCACCTAAAGTATAATTAAAAAGTCGATGTAACTAATTGTGGTCTCGATTTAGTTTAAAACAACGGCTAATTCTAATTTGAAAATAACTTACAAAAAGATAATTATTTTTGCAGAATATTTTACAAACAGCGTTTGTTGAAGATTCCACAATTTAATTTTTAATGGCAAAGGAATCATTAAATGCTTTAACATGAGCCATTAAACAGACGAAGAGATGAAATTATTATTAACCGCGGTCTTTGATAAACAACCGCCCGTTTTACTTACCCAACTTAGACGAAAAACTTAACACGGGCCGATAGGTAAAGTGGATGGAAGAAGCTCGATTATGCAGATAAGCAGGGCTATATTGGATGTTCTGTATTCAACGTAGTACATAGTTGATACTGTTTGTAATCGCTCAGTGGTAAGGTCTATTTCCCCTCAATAATGGTTGTCAGTAATAGTTCTGTACGGGTAACATCACGAAGTATGAAGAAGTTAACCCTATCTAAGTGGTGGCGCCGTGTCATATTATTCACAACATTACATCAACAAATTTAATGATTTCATGACGGTTGATTCCCCAACAGTTGCCCCCCGGGGTACTTTTATGCAATAAGCAGTCGATTTAGGAAAAATACGTTACTACTAGTATTTTAATAAAAAAATGCACCAAAACAAAGTTAAACGAACGAGTCAAAAGTCGCGTTAGTTACACCATTTATAACTCAAGAACGGCTGGACCGATTTTGTATGATCTTTGATTTGTTCAATAGCAGAATTACTATTAAAACATCGGAAAATTAACGAAAAATTTCTTTTCCTCATACATTTTTTATAGAACGAATTCTCATATTTTGAAAGAACTGCAGCAATATTGTGATAAGTAGAATATTGAATAATGAGTGAATTCCAACAATTCGAAAACGTCAAATGTCAATGCGCTGATGGTTTTGCTTTTGTTCTTAAACATATAATTCTGCCCTTCTTTCTTACACACTAAATGTCAATAGTCGAAAATGAGACAAACGGTGAACGTAAGTCTGCACCCCTCGAAAGAAAAGATACAATAATTATAATAAATCTCCTTCACACGTATAAAGAAAATGAAACCCAATTCCCGTAAGTAAGTGGAAAAGTATGAAAATCACAAAAAATATAAATCCGTACACAACTCCTTCTCTGATACTGACAAAAACAAAACACGGACAGTTGCGCATCGATAATTGCTTCGTTGTGTAATTTTTAATTAAATTAAAAAATCTGAATTCAATTCAGCTAATTAAAACAACAGTTATTGATTCTGAGGCGATACGAAGTTCGCCGGGTCAGCGTGTATAAAATACCCTCGACTCTGTGCAGAAACGGGCGGTCCGTTTAATAGATTCTCCCATCTTAACAGACGGATTGCAATCTTTAGAGCACAGGCGTCGGGTGGGAATGCTATCCTTGTTCTACCGGTATTACAATGGAAGATGCTCCGAGGAACTAGCATCATTGATACCTTCGGCACCGGTGCATAGTCGGGAAACACGCCAAACGCGTGCCCAACATTTGTATACGGTTGACATTTGTAACATGAGAACGGGTCGTTTCTTCGACTCGTTCTTGTGTTCAACAGCTCGGCTGTGGAATGATTTTCCGGCCTCTGTGTTTCCTCCTTCCTATAACATGGGTCTCTTCAAGACCAATGTTCATTCCTTCCTCTCCTCAAAAAGACCCTCCACACAGCATCCCAGATGACATAGGCCCTGAGGGAAATTATTTTCCTCAGGGCCTCCTGTGTGGAGTTAATGTAAAAAAAATAAAAAAATACTATGGATCTGGTACATTTTAGGCATATTAACTAATTCCATGACTCTGGACCGAATGGTTAGGAGGGATGCTGTCTCCGAGTGATGTAAAACTGATTTACTTTGTAAAGTAGCGAGAGTTTGTAAAGGGTTAACATCACTCCGGGAGTGCAAAAGATCAGAAGGGGTGAGTTGGGAACATCCCCTCCCCCTCTCTCTCCCCCTCTCTATCGCCAACTTAATGAATTGTCCCAAAGTACTGAATTAATTCGACGCTAAGCAGAGCAAGTCTTCATTTGTATTTGTACAGTGCAGTAGCGTCTCATGAAAACAGGTACATTTTAGTAAATTATTCTATTTTTTTATATCATCAAAAAAGTAATTTATTAGCAGTAATAATTTAGAGGGCATTACCAAAAAAAACCAGAAATATGTCATTTTTAAAAGAGATTTTAGACGTATTGACCCTTTTCCACAAAAAATTATAAATGGATTTCGAAAGATTGTTCTTTTATCTAGCATTCGCATGTTTTAAATTTTGAGAAAAAATGTTTGTTTTTAGTATAATACGGTTATACCATAGGTCGTTGGCAGATTTGTTAAATTTTCAAAAAAGATTTTGTATTATACCACATCCTTTTCAAATCATATAATCATGCAGTAAAATAAATCAATACTTTATCTGGGTATCGCATGTTTTAGAATTTTAATTTTATAAAATCATTAAAAAATATATACGCACATGTGTTTCTTAACGAAAAATGGTCCATTTGTGTATATATTTGCGCACTTACAAACTAATATATTTTAGATTTTTTTTAACATTCTTATCTAACTTAGACATTATTGAAAAATGGTAAAAAAAAATTTTTTTTACCTGAGCTCCACACAGGAGGCCCTGAGGAAAATAATTTCCCTCAGGGCCTATGTCATCTTTGGGGATGCTGTGTGGAGGGTTTTTTTAAAGAAAGGAAGGAGGAGAGTTCTGGGAAGGAAAAGGGTTTAAGGGATGGGTAGGAATCCGGGGTTCAGTATGTCCTGATCATCCGCCTCCAAGACCTAGACAAACCTCCCCCCATGAACCCGGGCACCCCTGCTAAATCACCAAACGTAGCGAACCACTTGGGGTGACCTATAGCAGTGGTGTTGGTTATCCAATAAAGGTTACCGGGGCGGCGGTACCCATCCCTGCCTCCCAAATTGACTTATAATCAAAAAATAATTACAAAAAGTACATAATTTTAATAGTTTTATCATTACGCCTTTCAGAATTTTTGGATGTAGGTATAAATCAAAGCAACTTTGGAATGAAATAAAATCGATATTGAGTTATAATTTTTAAAAGCTGGTACTGAGAATACTTAATCTTTCTCATTGGAACCGCCCTATACGATCATAAGAACAACTTTCGACGAAATGTGGATTTTCGGCCGCTGGCTGGTTAAACGCTCTTAATGAGAATTTTCACACAGATAACATATCTAACCCAAAAGATTTTTTTTATTCTGATTCTCTATATTATATTTTACTTGCTTCGTGTGTAATGATAAATTTTCACATACTGAAATATGCACATACCTACCTTTTCGTGAAAGTAAAATAACTAGGAAGTTGTGTAATTTAAAAACTCCACTATGATATTTTTTTAATATATCTGAGTTATACAAAAAAAAAAAATAATAATTTCTGATTCCCTATCAAAAATTTTGCCTAGGTATTACTTATGCATTTTTGTATGGAGGCCTTACTTATTTTTTATTTACTAACATTTATAAATTTTTTTAGGTTTGGTAGGTACTTAGAACTATAAAGCAAATATCTATTCTTATTTTTATAAAAAATATATATATCTTAGAACTAAATGTAGGGAAGATTTCGTTTCGTGATAAATTTTTTTTTTCAATTTTGTACATATTTCTCTTCTGCAAAAATTCTCAATTTTCGACTTCATTTTAAATATCTAAAGATGGCTTTGCAAAAATGAATTGAATTTTCTTATTATTCATCATGTCTTAACAGTTAATTAGTGCACTTAAAAATCATCATAAAATTTTGACACCAAGTGAATAAGCACTAAACTGACCCAACGAAAAAAATGGTTTTGAGAGTTTAGTCGTAAAATAATATTTTGATTATTATAAGTCATCACATCATATATTGTTGCTTTCATGTAAAATCTTAACCTTTTTTCTTTCATTTTTCTTTTACTCGCAATATTAGGTAATACCTACACATTTATTTACTCAAAAGATCACAACAACGTTTATTAGAATACTAACAGTTAAAGACCCGCTCCACAGGTTTTTGATGCAGTTTGAGTGTAGATAACCATTTTATAAATCCGATAAGAACTGGTTCCAAAAATTGCCAGTTCCTCGGATCCACTTTGATCCAGTGACAGCTAGTCACCAAGTTAAAGTAACCGTGACAGGCAATGACGCCTGATGCCATATGTAATCTCTCCATATCCGGAAAGATACTTAAATTCTACAAATCCTTAGTAGGTACTTATACCTAGGGAAGAAACGTCCACATGCGAGCTGCTGACTGAAGTAGCGACTTGTGTCGAATTCTTTTAATCAAAACCGAATTATAACAGTAGCTTTGTGTGAAATTCAACGTAGACAGATGATATGTGTGGGGCGGCGCGTATGGCGTGGCGTCCGACATGCACTCGTAGCTGGGTTCTGAAGTTCAACCACGCAGACGCTACGGTAATAATACTGTTCGATACATCTTATTTTTTTGGTATGTACCATCTCACTACGCTGAGCCAGTTCCGAGGCAACAGAGAACAGAAATAAAATGATTTGGAAAAAATTGCGCAGACCTGTAAATTCGAAACAGAAAATATGGTTCAAATTTCATGACGCCAGAACTCACCATTAGAGAGTTTAAGCTCTAGAGTTTCATTCGACGTTTCGAAAATAAAAAATAAGTAAAAGTTTTAGGCACCTGACAAATAAATTTACTATTCCATCACCGTTTTAGAAAAATGCCTTATTGATAAGTCCAAACCTTGTGCACACTTTTGTATTAGGATACGGGTGTTATGGGATTACAGGCCGCCTCTAGTCATCCCTTAGGACGTGTTTGGAAGATGGGGGTTGAGGGAAGGGAAGGGTGGAAGAGAAGAGACTAGGTAGCTACCAGGGGAAAACACACAGCCACCCCTCTTGTTAGGTGCAACGATTTATTTAATATCCCTTGAAATTGATACATTTATTATAAGGGTGTTATTTTAATTTACAACTAGACTGAACTGGTTTCATTAAGTGTATAAAATTAAATTAAACTAAATATGGTTAAATGAATGAGTCTACGCATAAATTCGAAGAGTTTTTCGATTCAAAGTATTAGGAAAGTGTTTTCAGTCAACTAAATAAATTTAAATAACGTCATGTATCTTTTCTCGGAAGATTTTTTCAATGTGGATGAGTGTTTCAGGCTGATAATTATTGCTTATAATAATTGTTACCCTTTATGCTATGCATAATAATCTTGCCTTAAATGTTAGTTTAAAAATTAAAAATAATAATTCATATTTGGCAAGTTTAAGTATTTCCCCAATAAATGAAGACATAATTTGTCTCGACGCCACCTAGCGAGGGATTTAACACTAACAGTGTCTCTCTCGCAAAAACTAAAGTTGGTTGTTTTCAGGTGGAAAAAATATAATAAGCAATAAATGTTGAATGAAACACTAGTATATATTGAATCATTTGGCGGGTATAAGATAAGCCGCCATAGCTCAATTGGGAGAGCAGCTGACCGGCAATCAGAAGGGCACGGGTTCAAGTCCCGTTGGCGTCATGTATCTTTTCTCGGAAGATTTTTTCAATGTGGATGAGTGTTTCAGGCTGATAATTATTGCTTATAATAATTTTTATTTAAATAAATAGTTATTTTACTTACTATATTTTTTTTAATAATTGTCCATTTGTATTTTTAGAATTTTCCATTATGTTAAAAGGGTTACTGAAAAAAAATGCACTTCAGGCGGTGAACAGAACTAAAATGACTTTTGGACAAAGAAACATGCAATATTTCTCTATAAAATCATTTATTATTCTCCCTCTTGCAAATAAACAGCTTCAAAAAATAACCGACTTTAACAATTATTAAGATATGGATTACGGCCAAAAACACACAGTGTTGCAACCTAACAGAGAATAACATTAATGTTATATTTTCTCTCGTAAAATTTTGACATACTTACACAAACATACTTTAAAAAATGAAAATATCTCAAAACAGCATGACCTACTCGTAATAATATCATACAAGAAAACATGTTTAACTTGACCGTAGACACCGGTAAGGTAACATTCTTTTCGACTTTAAAAAAAATACATTTAAAAAATTATATATATAGTTCTATCAAGTTTTCATATTTTCTTCTCTCTAGCAAACAATCTTTGAGAAATCTATTTTAATAACAATGCTACTCAAAAATGGCTTGATTACTTCGCCTCCAAACCTCGGGATTTCTTCAGGCGTAAATAGATTGAATACTCAATAGTCAGGTACGTCCCAACTTTCCTCTTCTCATTTCCTTTCCTTCCCCACTACCTTCAGCCTCACAATATATACCTATCCCAATTGAGGACGCCATAGTCGGATTGCAAAATCGCCCGAGACAATTGTGAAAACTGCAGAAAAAATATTATAATATATACTAAGTATAAAATGAAGTCGCTCACGTTATATGTGCGCTTAGATCTTTTAAACTACGCAATGGATTTTCATGCGGTTTTCATCAATAGATATAGTAATTCATGAGGAAGGTTTTAAGGTATATAATTTGTCAAGGTTTGGTGTAAATTGGTTGAAATACATAATATATCTGGCCAAGCGGCAGCCGGCAGCGGGCAGCGTGGTGTGGATTTGATTTAACAGATGGCGTCGGTTATAAAGGTTCCATGCCAACCCAGAATGAAACCAACTCAGAAACTCCTCAGAAAGGTCATTAAAAGCTATGAACAAAATAATTTTAAAATAGCCGGTAACCCTAACCTAACTTAACCTATTTAAACAAATTTTTATATAAAAAAATGAAACAATACAACTTTGTATAAACCACTTATATGATGTGCAAATCCGACCGGTTTCGGAACAAACGTTCCTTCGTCAGGGAAAGCTTATACAATACAGTATAAGCTTATACAGTATAAGCTTTCCCTGACGAAGGAACGTTTGTTCCGAAACCGGTCGGATTTGCACATCATATAAGTGGTTTATACAAAGTTGTATTGTTTCATATGGATAACCACAAAGTAATAGCTACATTCAAAAATATTTATTAAATAGTTTATCATGGGGTGAGATTTGTTCGGGTCCTGACAGCGGATGCGTCTGCCCACCAGATCCTTATTCTCCTTCCCTATCTTAAAAACACCCTCCACACAGCATTCCTAAAGATGACACAGGCCCTGAGGGGAATATTTTACTCAGGGCCTCCTGTGTGGAGCTAATGTAAAAATATAATAATCTATCGTTAGACCCGCGATAATGTATGGCTCCGAATGCTGGACTCTACTCCTACTCTAGTCAACTCGAAACAGCAGAAATGCGAATGCTTAGATGGTGGGCATGAGTATCACTAAAAGATAGGATTAAAAGTTCACGCATTCGTAGTAGCCTGGGTATCATGGACACAAACAGTAAGCTGGAGAACGACATTTGAGATTGTATGGGCACATAGGACGGAGACCACCAGACCACACAGTGAAGCAGGCAATGTCGATGGAGCTTCATCGACAGTCATCCAGAGGAAGATCAAAGACCAACCACTCCTGGATGACTCAATGCTCCAAAATTTTGCAAAAAGAAAGCGATACCCAAAACCGAAGAAGTTATAGCCTGAGAACGAGAAGAGCCCACCCCAACAGCCTACCTACACAATGAGTTGGGACAGTGCACGGAAGAAGAATTGGCGTGGTTTATCCATCGCTTTTTTTTAACCCTGCGTTCTTTTTTGCGCTCTTCCAAAAATCTTGCCATAATGTTAACTATTCCCATTCTCCATAAGTTTTCAAATCAGTTTTAGCAGATGTAGCCTGAATTTGAATTCTACATTGTTCAAACCTCATTCATACACTAACATTAGAAGTTCATGTTAAAATTATGTAAATATATTCACATAACAAAACTCTTTACATCTACGTTTTTCTGGACATGAGATATTTTTATAATGCGTGCGGATACAACAATTACATGAACCATCAGACCATTTTATTTACTGTCCTATATTATTATCTCGAGGAAACAGTTCAATTACACGGGTACATTCGGGTGTTTGCGCTTTAGTTTATTATCTAAAATATTAAATCTTCCGAATTGCCACAAATTCGCTCAATTATTTATTTACTAAGTGTTCTTAGATGCAAAACATTTATAAACCGATAGGTTGGTAGCGGGGTGAACAAATACGTCTGGTTCTCACTCAGGCAGTCTGTGGTCGAGGGGTAAGGCTCGTGACTCGCAATCCGAAGGTCACGGCATCGAATCCGGCCGTGCGCAAATAAATTTTATGGTGTTATTTCACAATTAATTCATTTAAAATAATATGTAGTATATTTGCGGCACTTTCCATAGCGGAAGATACTCTCGGAATCGCCACGGTGTAAGACAACCATTCAGAATTAAAACGTTCTTTGAAATAGCCGTGTTTGGTGACAAGATCTGAATAGCATATTTGGTGACTAGGAGCCGTGCCGTGATTGGTGACCAGGTACTTCCCCACCTTTACTTTCCTCTTCTCCTGTCTCTCACCACTACCTTCAGCCTCACAACATACCCCAATAGGGGATATCATAGTCTCACTGTCTCCAGACGGGAGCAGCCGGGACTATCGTGAGGCATCGTGGGCTCGGTTCGCTTCAAATTTTTTCAAAATTTTGCGCTTGTGACGACTGTAGCAGAAGTTTTTCAAATGTTGTCAGGTTCTTCGTAACCTAGGAATGTTTGTCTTTCAAAAATTGATATATTTTTTAAATATATATCCCCAAGTTTTCTGTTAAAATGCTGTGGAAATTTTGCGATGCCGGAGTTCTTGGTTTCTGAGCTATGCTGCTTCGTACAATGCAAGAAACTATATAGTCAAAATTTGAGTCGTAGTTGTCGTCTGTGTTTTCGAGCCATAAATTCGAAATGAATTCCCATTTTTGTAGAAGGTTTGTGTTTTGAAAACGGTTATTTTTATTGTACCCATTGCTATTCCAATACGTTAATGCACTGAAAAGCTTAGCTGTGAAATAGCGAACTCCCAAAATCTAGCTCTAATCAAACTGATGGGTCTATCAAAGTACGCAATTGTTTTGGAAATTGTAATATAAGCATTGAAATAAACTGCTGCAAAAACAAATCATGTAACCGCTGCACTTGCCAACCGAAGGCATTAATTTAGGGCAATCGAGTCGCAAAACCAATTGATTCGAAATCAATGATTTCCTAATTCGCATGGTCCACAGCACAGATATCTATAGTTGTCGCTTTTGGGTAGTAATGGTATCATGTGTAATGTGTACTATGCCAGGCTAGGCCATTCTCTGTGACAATCCGAATAAATAAGTGATATTGTAAATCGGGGCGATTTCGCGTAAAATAGGAAGCATTGATAAAAGTTTGATGGAGGATATGTTTGATTGGTCATAAGAGTGATATTTTCAGGGACGCTCGATTTGAAGAAGTAAGGTATTCTATTTCGTAAATATTTCATAGCTTTAAGAATCTCAGAATAAATTAATATGACCTTGCATTTTACTAATTTATAGTATTATTTTTTGTTAAATACCTACGCAATGGAGTATTGAAAAATCACGGTTTATTGTATGACTAAAACTTGCTAGCCGGTAAAACGAGTAGGAACGTGTAAAAGAGGCTGTAACGTTGTTTTTATCTAAGAAAAGAAGAAGGAACAAAAATAATTTCCAAATACTTTAAAGAATACTCCACATACTCCAGAATATCTGAAATACCTGTAGAACATATGTAAAAATGTTATTTTTATTGAAAATTTATGATATTTTGGGATAGTTATAAAATTGAGGGTAATAAAATAAAAATTCAACAAAATATTTTTTTTTAAAGTGTAAGCAACTAAAAACACACAAAGCAAAACCCTCTGCGTGGGTATTACATATTTCCATGATTTAAGGATATGAAAATTATGGAGAAAATATTAAGTATTACCAATGTCTTAGTTTATAAGTGAGATGAAATTTAAATAAAAAGAAAAAAGATAAAATTATGCCTAGGAGTAAATTCTATTATATCAGATGATAACTGTTAGATACTACTTGCAAGAAAAAAAAATATTTCATTGAATTTTAGTCATGATTTTGTGTATTTTTTATGAGTTTAATTAAGTTACATACAGATTTTTTTGCGTTACGTTATTTCCCTAGGCAACTTTTCATAGATAATAATAATAATAATTAGATCACACTAGTATTAAAAATGATATTAGGATTAAATTTCAAACTAGGATCAGAAAAAAATTAAAATGCAATCTATCTGCTAAAAATTTAGTAAAAACAATAAATACTTGGGCAATACCTCTATTAACGTACTCATTTGGCATAATTAATTGGTCCAATACAGATTTAGATAGTTTAGAACGATTAATTAGAACTACGTTAACAAAGTTTAATTGCCATCATCCAAATTCAGCTATAGAACGAATTAATTTACCTAGAAATTTAGGAGGTAGAGGTGTAGTCAAAATAACATCTTTGAAACACAATCAAGTAGATATGCTTAGAATTTTTTTCCATAGGAAAGCTAATAGCTCAGAAATGCACAAAATAAATTGCAAGGCAGATATAAACATTACACCTTTAAATTTATATGACGAGAATGCCAACATTCTTATAAATACTAACCAGGAATTATTAGATTCCTGGTCAAATAAAATTATTCATGCAAAACACTTCAATTATCTCAACCAAACGTATGTTGACAAACTTTCGTCAAACAAATGGTTGAGTATTGGAGAGTTGAGCGCAGAAATAGAAGGATTTATGCTTGCCATTCAAGATAGTCATTAATACTAAAAATTATAGGAAGCATATAATCAAAGATATAAATCAAATTGATGATTTATGTAGAAAATGTTTGGCTTTTCCGGAAACTATAGAACAAATTATATCGGGATGTTCTATATTAGCGCCGTCCGAGTATACATTTAGGCACAATCAGGTTTTAAAAATAATCCACCAAAGTTTGGTAACTAAACATAACTTGATTGACTGCCGTAATATAGTACCATATTATGAATATGTACCAAATTCATTTAAAAAAAATGAATTTAAAAAAATATATTATGATAAAACTTTACTAACAGACAGAACAATTAGTCATAATAGACCTGATATAGTTTTACAGGACAAAATTTAAAAAAATAACTTATATCATTGATGTAGCTATTCCAAATTCCTGTAATATTCAAAAAACTTTTTCTGAAAAATTTTGAAAATACACAGATTTAGGAAATGAGAAAAGAATTTGGCATTCTCGGACTATAAAAATATAACCATTTGTTATTTCGGCTACTGGCTAATTATACCTAGGTCTCTGATTCAAAATTTAGGCGTATTAGATTTGTCAAAGAATTTATATATAAAAATGAAAAAATCGGTAATTTTAAATACGTGTAGGATTACAAAAGATTTTTTAAATATTTATATTGAGGGATCAGTAGGATTTATAGGTTCAATTAGGAATTCCACAGAGCCGAACCCTCTGATATGAAAATATCTGGAGTCGGTAAATTATTTTCCCATCTGGTCTCTGGTAGGTTGACATGTTGTTCTTGTATTGTTTTGTAATTATAATACTTATATAGTGCAATTGCATAACGTGGATTGACCAGATGATCATTTGGGAAGTGTGTGAAAGGGTTTAGTTTTTCCTGTGGGGAAAATTAAACCCGGACATTTAAATCTGGTGCGTATTAAATTTATTAATTAAACAAAATTTGCAAGATTTATAACAACGGAAAAAACGTACATATTCAGTGTTAATGTTTACAATGGTTTATATAAGTACAAAAGGTTAACAACAGAAAATAATGTAAACATGAACAGTAGGTACTTGAAGATTGGAAAATAGTTATAAATTTAGGATTTTCGTAATCCGCCTCACTAGGCTAGCCTGTGTAGAGGCAGTAATTTTTAAGTCAATTTATATTACTAATTAACATACATACACTTATTTTAGAATATAATCATACAATAGATTGGTTGCATTAGCAATAATTTTCATGATGTTCAATACATTGTTGTATTTCGATGTTGGCAGTAGAACGCGCGGTTTCACTCTAATATCGGTTAATGTCCCATCTCCCTTGTTTCTATTATCTTCAATTACATAACATTTTAATAGAACTTCCTTTCATGTTTAATCTGAATCGTCGATATCTCCACAATCTAAGCGTAAAATAGGCGCAATCGTTAGTCAGTTAGTTTGGTCGTAAATGCAGTGGTAACCAATCATGCGCTCGATAAATTACATTGCGCCACGCGACCCGCAGCTCTACCTACAGCTCTACTCGCCCCCCGTTAATTTCGTTAGAGGCGATGGCGATGTGTCGCGCCGAAAGCCCGCGATGGAATTAAACAACCGTTCGAATTAAATTCAATTTCGAACCGAAAGCGCAGAGAATCGGGAGCTTTTTTGTATTGGCCGTTTCGAAAGGGGAGCTTTGAACTGAAAAATTGTTTTTTTAATGTTTTTTTTTAAATTTATTAAATCATTCCTTAGCGATGTTACATTGTGCGATTTTGCCTGCATTAATAAAATGAATTAATAGACACATAAGTATATAGGCTGTTGAATATTGTGCGAAAGTGGTGAGAATCCACAACGTAGTTATTTTCAATCCGTTAAAGTTTTTTTTTAAACAAAATTTTATTAACCTTTTCAGACATAACTTAAATTTATTAAAATTTTTGCGACGTTGACACTGATCAGTAACACATTTTTTTTTAAATATATTGGTCTATATTCTATATCAATATGTACATATACAGGTTGTCCGGGGGTAAAGAGCACAAACTTCGGGAGATGATTCTACGATGTGGCGCAAAATTAATCACCCTATGGGAAGATGTTATAATTTTTGCAAATGGTGTCGTACGTCAATCATAAACGTACGGTTAACGGTTACGCCAATAAGCAAAATATTCGTTTCTGGGGCACAGAAAATCCTGGTATTATGCACGAAAAGCCATTACATCCCCTTAACCCGTCTGCTTGGTCCAATATATTCGCACCTCACAATTCGGAAGCCTCAGTTTCTTGTGAAAATTCTAAAACCGTCACTTTGGATCGAGATTGCAAAATATCTATGCAAGATAGCTTTAATATTTTAAAGGCAATAAGAAGCATTATTTTGTTCTCTTTCTGGTTAACAGAAAAAATACATATTTTTGCGTGAGAGGAAAAGAGATATATAGCTTTAAAAATGTAAGGTCGCTCGGGACGTTTTTGGTCTTATGAAAGTATAACGCGATTACATGTTTTGGGATGTATTTAATCCTAAACAAGCAGACGGGTTAAAGCCACTGTGTGGTGCGGCGTTTACGCGGGAGGAGTGATTGGGCCGTATGGGCGACGAGGACGCCATTGGCATTACGGTCACTGTTACTGGCGAACTCTACAGAGCCATGATAAACGACTTCTTACTTCCGGAATTGGATGAGCGGGGCTTGGTGAACATGTGGTTTCAACAATACGGTGCAACCGCGCACACAGCACGAACCACAATGGATAATGTGAAGGAAGCGTTTCCTGGTCGCGTAATCTCTCGTTTTGGCGATTTGGTATGGCCAGCAAGATCGCCCGATTTAACCATCCCAGACTTCTTTCTTTGGGGCTATTTGAAGTCGCGGGTGTACGCCAACAAGCCTCAGACAATAGCAGCCCTTAAGGAGAATATTCGACAGGAATGTGAACAGTTATCACCGGAAATCTTGCTGAAAGTCATGGAAAATGCGATAAAACGGTCACAAATGTGTATCAACACTGGCGGCAGCCACTTGACGAATATCATCTTTTCCACTTAACAAAAAAAATTGTAAAAGTCCAAATAAAGATTTCTATTACTCAAAATCAAAAGTTGAAATTTAGAAAAAAGTTATTTGCCTTTTTACTTCTACCATAATGTAGAATCACCTCCCGAAGTTTGTGTTCTTTGCTCCCGGGCTCCCTGTATATATACAGCGAAAAAAATCAAATACAGCTACCTACCTACCCAACATAATTATTTTACAACCACAAAAACTAAAGTTCGACTAAATTTGTAAAATGGCAATAAATTTCAACTTCTTATTAAAAAAAAAAATCGTGAAAAGCGCACAAAAGAGATATTATGCACCATAACAAAACTAGTTTCGATTGCAATTTTTAATTAACATTATCGCACTTATCGAATTAATAGAAATCAAAAATAATTACTACACCATTCATTCCATCCCATTTCACCCCAGTACATCCTCAGTAGGTTCAATAGTTGCTTTGGGAAGCTATCGCCCTCGACACCCAGATCATCTGCTCCAGGGTGCGTCAGTCAGACTCCCCCCACCCCTTCCCGCCCACGTGGCGCCCGCCAGACACGTGGCCAGATCACGTGGGCGGACAAGTGCACACTGCCGCCTAAGTGATTCCGGATTAAGCCGTATCAATATCCTGGACCTTGTTATTTATGAGATGCACTTGAATATATGGAAAACTATATTGGCCATTGAACTTTCTCTATTTTAGAACACTTAAGCTTCTGACGAACATCACATTCCCGAAAGTTAGGTACATACTTATCTAAAAAATATTAATTTAATTTTGATTGGTAAATACTTTTTTATTATAATTATTTAAATAAATTGTCTAATAAAATTGGTTCAAAACCAATCCTAAACATCCGTATAATAAATTAATTTTGTATTAGAGATGAAAATAGTTTAATACAAACGAAAATAGTTTAATACAAACAATTTTCTAATTTCTGGACACACTTACCCTCAGATTCCTTTCCAGAACTTCCTCTCCCTCCTTTCCTAAAAAAGACCCTCCACAAAGCATCCCCAAAGATGACACAGGCCCTGAAGGGAATTATTTTCCTCAGGGCCTCGTATGTGGAGCTAATGTGAAAAAATATTGGGACATAGCATATTTATATAACCTACAAACAATTTCATTCATGACATTTGTAGCAATCAGACGTGCTACGTAAACGTGTAAAGAAAACACTAGATTTAACTGTTCATAGTTTACTTACTAAGCAGTAAAATTCACAATAATATCGGAATACCGGAGCGTGCAGAAGTAAAAATAACGGGACCATTTGTTTTGGCTTGCTGTTCTAAAAGAATAATGTACAGGGAATTTGAATTCTCCGGTACTTTCCGTAAGGTGCGACGATTTAAGGTGCGAATATTTCAGCGCAGGTAGGTAAGTTGGCTCGCCACACATTTACAGACTGTATTATTTGTAAATCCCCCTTGAAAAAACAGTTCATAATAACACCTAAATAAGCTTATTCTTTGACCAGTTCATAGTTTCACATGTACACAATGCAGGGGTATCTTAAAATCATGGAAGTACCTACGTATTTTTTTAAAAAGTCCTTAATTTATTAAGATAACAAAATACTCCGATTTTGATCAAAAGTTTTATCTAACTCCGTAATTTGACTTCAGAATCATTTTTCCGCAATTTTAACTGCGAAAGAATGGAAATGATGGCATTTAATTATGTTGTTGTATTAAGATGGGTATGCATACAAAGACGTGTAATTAAATGTTTTGTATTGCAAACTTACAGTGCAAGCATTCGTATTATGTATTATTCATGCATTAGCCATTAACCGTTTCCCGAGATAATGCCAAATAATCGTGTCCGCCATCTTGGGGTATTTGGGCCATTTCCAAAATGTCTTGTATATTTTAATGGCGTTATTTGTGTTTATAAAAAAAGACGGGGGGGTTACAGCAATTAAAGCCGGCAACATTAGCATGGCAGCCACCGCCGAACAATGAAACTTTAAAGACATATTTAGCCTCACTCCAATCGGAACGGCTTCCTCGTTCAACGGTTATATATTATTACAAAGCCGGCCATTTAAATAATACATGTTTCCCTGATGACGGGTGTTTAACAATTATCAAGATTTAAGTTTAAAATTTATGTTTTTATCTTGATTTCGGATCCGTTGAAACACACACTTTGTTTATTAAAATGCAAAGCTTTCATGTTCATTAAAGTCTGTGAAAAAACACTCAAAGTATAACAATTATGTTTTGTAGCCGTTAGGTACTTTTGCCGCAATTATTAGTTAGAAAAGAGGCATCGTATTACATTCATTAAAAACACATTAAAGAATTCATGTTTAGAGAATCCAAGAGTGTGACCTTTCACGGGAATAATTACCAAAAAATCTCTTAAGGAAGTTAAACTGGTGTTTAAAATATTAATAAGCAGCTAACGACATGCATCCACTTGCCGCCATCCGAGGGAAGCTTTTCATTAAGTGCATTAATACGCAGACTTCCTCGGGACTTAATTGCCGCCCTTCCGCCCGCCCTACTTCATGCCCTTCCTCCCGCCATCTCGCTGATTGTTTCGCGCCATTAGCCGCCCACGGGGAGACCTGATGATTGATGGCATCCCAAGATGGAAGTTTGAACGATTTTCAGGATTCCTACGCGACCTACCTAACCCTTTTAGAGCGGCCTGTTAAATGGACCGCCCAATCTACTGCATTAGTCAGTTAAACAAAACATTGGCTACACAATACGACTTAGTAAGAACTGATTTGATTTTAAGATTGTGCCAGACACTGAGCCTTATTGGAATCATGCCACATACTTTATTTGACAAGAGTTTATTCCTCTTAAGGCGATCCACTAGTTCAGGAAAAATCGGAATTCACGCCCTTTATGGGAGGAGCTTAAAAATACTTGAGAAAAAGATTTTGGAAAGGTTGGAAAAGGTATTTGAGATTTTTTTTATAGGTTGATTTCGTAAAGGCCTGTAAAAAATATTAATTCCTGTTTTACGCATTGTTTATTGTAAGAAAACTGAAATATAAAATTGATTTCACGAAACTAAGCGACGTGGAGTCACACGACTGTCTCCCGCGCCGGTTGGGGCGTGACTGATACGAAATAGGTGTTGCCCAGTGCATGGTTCTTGTGCCCATGCCATAAGGGTCAATTCAAGAATCCAAATTCGTAGAGTGCGGGCCGTATTGATTGATGTCAAAAATATCAATGAGAAAGTGCATGTTTTATTTTATTTTATGAAGTTCGTGCGTAAATATCAATTTTTTGCGATTATTATAAAAGAAACTAAATTTTTCACATTATACAATAAAACCAAATCCGAAAAGGGGTTTATAAATAGGAGAGTTTGGACTTGAAAGTGTTTATTATAGACCTTATACTTTATTTTTTTAAAGGCTTTTTAAAAGACTTATAAAAAAATGACCGACATTTATAAGGGCCGAGGTATGTTCTACACACAGTATTTAATTGAAGCATCTATAATACTTTGAAGCTACCAAATTTTCAAAACAAAAACATGTGGTTTTGTATGATTTTGCATTATTTAGTATGGCTTCATCTTAACAATTACGTCAGAGATATAAAAAATCGATTCCGAGTGTCGCTGGATAAATAATGATGATATATTATATTATTTGTTGTCTGACCAAACGATGATCTGAACCTTAGCCTTTTCACAACAGTCGATCAATCATCGATTAAGATTTGTCCGTCAGGTCTTTCAATTCAACTTCTCATTCTACTTGTTGGTTCTCCTAGCACGGTAGTTCCACGGCCTCGTCAGCGTTCTGTTCGTGTCTGCGATCCCCTCATCTGACACTTCAATGACTGGGGCAATCAGGGTGTAATCATTCCCCTTATTCTGTGATGCGATCCTAGATGTATTGTGTAATTTATAGATGAGTCCTAAGAACCCAGCGGGGATCACGCGACAGAAGTGAGGCTCTATCTCTCGACTCTGCAGGACTGAGCCCTGAATCCCATGAGTTTGCAACTTGCCATTAGGGTACAGGATTATGGCGTAAATACACGTCACGATAGCGCTTTGATTACCGCCGACTACTGATGTTCCTTTTATGTTTCTGTTACTCACCGAGCGGATTTATACACAGTAAATAGATGCATAGTTTAATTCTGCCTACCTACGCTTATCATTAGTAGGGTACCTGATTTATTAAATATGATTGAGTGGGTAGCTCTGGAGCACGTCTTGTCACCAAAAATACCAGCAAATGGGATTGAGTTCTCAGATCTTACGGGCTGCATAGTTGCTTACTTTAAAATTTAAACTTAAAATGCACAGTCTTGAAAAAATCTTTTTAACAATTCTATTTTTGAAACTAATAATAATATGATAAAACAAATATGAAACTCATCTTCACTTTAATTTATTTGACCGTAATGGTTTCAGCTCGGGCCAAATTCCAAATGCATCAATCAAACATTCCATGTGATAATAAATAAAATAACGATTTTAATTGAGATGAAGCCATAGGTACTACATTATGCAAAATCATACAAAATCATATGTTTTGTTTTCTGCGTGTAGAACATACCTTGGCCCTTAAAAATATCGGTATGTTTTTTAATATCGGTTTTTAATATCGAAAATATCGGTAATAATCGGTAATTTAAGTCTTTTAATAGAAAAAATTAAGCAGCAGGTCTATAAAACATCACTTTCAAGTGCAAACTCTCCTACTTATAAACCCCTTTTTGGATATGGTTTTATTGTTTAATGTAGCAAATTCAGTTTCTTTTAAAATAATCTTCTATTGAACTTCACAAAATAAACATAAAATGCACTTTCGCGTTGTTATTACAATACGGCCGGCAGTCGACGAATTTGTATTTTCAAAGTGAACTCTATGCCGTTCACCCAAGAACTACAGACTTGCCACATCCATTTTCTGTCAGTCCGGCCCCGTACGGAGCGGGGAATAGACGTTAGGCTCCGCGTCGCTTGGTTCCGTGAAATAAATTTTAAATTTCCGTTTTATTATCTACTCATATAATATCAAAGTAAACTACAAACCCGAGATAATTAAGCCTACTGGGAATAACCAAAATATTTAGAAATTCGACAGTTAAAGATGACTTAGTAACAAAATATAAGAAAACCCATATAATTGAATAAAATCCTTGTATACCACCCTTCTCCCCTCTCCCCCATATGTTATGTCTATAAACTGTAGACAAAAAATAATTTTGTACCGGTCTGAAGATGGCTTTAACGAGCTGAAACCGGTTACGGTCAAATAGATTAAAATGGAAGCAAGTTTCATATTTGTTTTACTACATTATGAAAAAATCTTTGTCGAATCCTCGCACTAACAATGCCGCTAATGTACCTACCCATTTAAATGTTCGTATTCAAACACATAGTTGGTTAAAAGGCAAGAAGAAATACAAAACATTTAGATCTCTCTCTCTCTCTCTCTCATTGTGTAAAGTTATCTTTAAACCCCTAAGCCTAACAATCGATATGGCAATTGTGGCAAATCGTCCGGCATATCAGTGCAAAGTCAGGCGATATCCACTCTAACTATCTAAAATCTATACATCCTTGCTGTTTTACGTATACCCATGCTCTCCGAGTGCTTCTATCTCCTTAGTACCATGGGGCAGGCTAAATCCGTGATGTTCTATGCTAGAAGTAGAGTACCTACGTACATAATGGTTGTGTTTGGTGTGCTGTATGTTTCCTAGTTCAAAGTTCCTACCCTGGAGCGGACTACAGGACGACAAGGTGCCCGCTAAGGAGATTATGTCCTAGTGACGCGTGAAACCCGCCCATAAGCTCCGTTGAAGCGCACACTGCCCCCGCCTACGTTAAGCCAACCAATCTAGAAAACTGAATCAAACCACTTACTAAAAAAGCACTATTTACGAAGAACACTTTCGACGAAAAGCACTTAAAAGAAATGCTTTTTTTATTCAGTGTATAAAATGTTCATCCCATCATAGAATGACTTAACAAACTGGAATCAGATAGATCAAAAAACAGAACGCAGAAAGCATTCTGAGCTTTGATCGAAAAGTTTGACTAAAATTTAGATCTTAATATGACAGGAATGATGAGATTTGTCCTTTTTTATTGAGGGTTTGAATTATTAGCGATTTTTCTTCTGTATTTTGTCTATCAGGGTTTATTTTGGAAGTCCCGGATTTGGAGAAAAGAGATCAGCCACATTTCACGCTGGCCGATAGTCGCCTGATTGACAGCGACTTGGCATTTATACTCATTGAACCGGAGGGGATTTCTTAGCTGTATCAAGCGCCGAGCTTATACGATTGTCTGCGTATAAAATAAATAAATCAGAGTGTTTTCTTTTCTTTTCCTCATTCACATGACAAACAATGAAAAGGGTTTTTGGTAAATGTTGCCTTACAGATCGACGGCCGTATCTTTTCAGTCGATGGCGTCGTAAAATTATGGAAACTAAATTATACATCGCGAAAGCTCGTCCATTATACATGGTGTTAAGGGATGTACTTGACTTACTTGGAATTCCTGAGTGATTCCTGACATTATTTGGAATAAAAAAATTCGTAAAAAAAAAGTTTCCGTAAAAAAAATTGTTGGAACTTGGTCGACGCATTTGGATTTTAAAACAAATGTTCACAAATTGTTAATACCTACCTTGCAATTTTTTTTCAATTAAAGCGTTAAGGGAAGTACTTGACTTACGAGTACCTACTTTAATCGACGTATTTTTTTTTTGCAAAAACAAACAAACAAAAAATTCTTCTACATGTCATCACTGGTTACTCAGCCGAGTAACCACCCAACCCATCTCCTTACCTCACCGATTATTTCATATTTTAAGTTTTAAAAAAACATCAATAATGTCACCCGATACCAAAATTTCATTCACATTTTTTACTCCAAATAATGTCAAAGTAAGTCAAGTAAAATATGTTTAAACACCCTGGACACTTGCACACATTATTACCATAATACGGTTCTTCAGTTATATTGAAAAAAAAAATTGTCGCGCAGAAATTTTAGGTAGATGTTAACATCAGTGAACATTTTTTTAAACCCAAATCCGTTGTCCGAGTTGAAACAATTTTTTTTCGTGTTCTTTCCTTAAAGATTATTCAAAAATTATTTTTTAATTGTCATTTCAGAGCTCCATCGCTATGTTGTAGTGACATAAAATGACCAATGCGAGCTGTAGATAGGTGAGGAAGTAAAGATAAATTACTTGTATTACTTGACAAGAAATTTGCAGGCAAAATCTACAAAATTCAAGACGCCATTTTTTGGTGAAATAAAAATAAAATATTAACAGAGTGGGTGTCGTATAATTTTCGAATAAATCAAACAGATGTTATTTAATTTAATGCCGACCTGACGTTGATTCAGAAATCGTCACAATAGGTGAGTTTAAGGTCCGAAAAGTGGCATGCCTCCCTGCCCACGCTTTTCTCTATCGTACATATATGTTTTACGCATATTTCTATTTCGCTTACGGTCATTAAGTCAGTAAAGTGACTGTACCTTTGCGCGAGAATGGATTGCATCAAGTTCAGGTCGGCATTCTGAATTTTTACCGTTGTGAATTTTTACATATTATGTTTCTTTTATGATAATAAAAACCGAAAGGGTAATAATATGAAGTTTCCTCAGTAGAAAAAAATCGCAAAGTATGCGCTGAAAATTATAATAAACACGTTTTTTCTGTTATTTTACAAGTTATAATAATAATATTTGGATGATTTATATAGCGCCGTTTTTGTGAAAAATCACCTCAAGGGCGCTGTACAAACTTATAATACATTTCTAAAATCTAAAAAACTACAAGCTAGGCAAACAATTATAAACAACTTATGGCTAAAAATTGCATACATCGGTTCATTGATCACCGATACGAGAATATGTGTACAATATTTTGACCAATGAACGCGATGCTGCCTAAAATTTAATGAAAACAGGACCATACTTACCTGGGAGGTCGCTTGAAATTAACACTTATTCCTTCTTAACATCCGGCAGCTCTATGTCAATTTCCATATACGGAATTCCCTCTCCATTTTCATCTCGGGGTCCTGGTTCTACCTTGAAGCTGACAGTCTCCACTTTAAGGCTACTGTAAGGAATGTGTATGAAAAATTTACAGAGTTTCTATAAATGCGATGTTTGCTCTATTTTAAACGAGTCATTTTTACTAAAAAATTTCGCTTTAATTTTATCGATTTTAATAATAGCGCGCTCCCTCTAACATTCGTTTTTACATATCTCCCCTTTTTCTCAACTTTTATTACGGGTGTAGGTACTAAACGTGAGCGAAACAACAAACACAGTGTCGATCTCTTGCAACTTTTCAGTTAGAATATGTAGGTACCTACTTAAGTTTCCACTTTATTCATATCTCCAGGTGCCGATTTATCCTTTAAATACAATATTTGGTAAATATCTGTTAACCCTCCACGCTCCGCTCTGTGTCAAATCGGGGTGGTATCAGTTATCCGTTAAATAGGCGATGTGGGGAGTCCCATTTCTGTTAAACTGACAGTCAGACACCGCCGCACCAGCATCTGTCAATGCGGTGATCTGTCATGTCGACGTGAAATAGCAACAATACGGAGTAGATACATACCAACTTAACCGCCGTCAGAGTGTCGTGGCAATAGGTGGTGTGCCACCCTACTAAACATGAAATACTGTAAGTAGGTACCTGGTAATAATAATACTCGTATTTTGACATTTTGTTAATGTCACCTCAAGGGATCCATACACCATCGATATTATTCTTAGAAGCGATAGATAGGTATTCAATGAAGCATGATTTCTAGATAAACAAAAAAAATTAAATAATAAAACGTTAATAAAAACATGAATAAAACTGATTCTCTTAATTGTTATTTTATCCCAAACATTTATCTTTTTAAAAATATTTTTAGTTTATATTATTTCTGAAAATATTAAAAAAAAAAACAAAACATGAGAATTGTTGCAAGATTCTGTAATTGCATTATTTGAGGAGCATTTTTTTAACATTAGCTCCACTTGGAGACCCAGAGGAAAATAATTCCCTTCAGGGCCTATGTCAACTTTGGGGATGCCTGGGATTCATCAACATTTTTAAGGTAATTTTCACGTTCTATGTAAGTTCTATTCAAGTTCTGTTATGATATAATTTTAGGTCAGCTATTTTACAAAACTGTTATAATCACAGAACTTGAAAAAAACTTTCACAGAATGTGCAAATTAACTAAAATATGATGAATTTTTAAAAAAATTTTAAACAACTCATCCTAAGTAATTTGTACTAAGCATGGGTTTGCCCTGGTTGTTCCACAGAATTTGAACAATTGATCAAATTTCAAACTTTAAATTCAAGTAAAAGTTCAATTAAAGTTCTGTTACTATTTCAATTATGTGACACAACCGGTCAGTAATGTTTTTACTACACCTATCTCTTAATATATACGTGAAATCCTATTTAAATACTATTTTGATTAATCTTTACGACGAATCGGCTTACAGTATGAACATCAAAAAATATGTTACGGATAAATCGAAGCTTTTACTAGCTTTTCTTTGATTTGAAAATATATTAAAATTATTATTTACATAACAAAAAATATATGCGTAAACCACCAAAAAAAATGTTTTTTTCCTGACTAATGAATAAACTAAACTATGAAGTAATAAAAGAAACAATTTTTAAAAATACCCCTTTATGGCTAAGATTATTTTTGAGGTTTTCCATGTTCTAACTTTTTTTCGTTCTTATAAAATTATGCACAAAATAAATAAAAACCACTTTTTCGCTTACTAGCCTCATGCAAAAAGACGCTCGATTTTAAAATTTTGCAGGCATAAGATTCGAAATATTTCTAGCGTTTATATTCCTCTTAAATTGATTTGAGTCCTAGAGACAGTCGCCTTTAAACCCCCTACTAACGGAAACAACATTAAAAAACTCGATTCATAACAATTCAAAAACATGGCATTTGTTTTAATACTTTAATTATTACCGTGCATTTGCCTTTTATTCCACAAAATGATAAAAACATAACTCAAATGCGACAACACCATTAAATGGCCGACTATAGTTTCTGTTGTGGCTACCCAGCAATTATCAATTCTATGCTCCTGACTCCTAATAATTTGAGTGTGAAATTTAATTGATATGACGATCAATCGTATGGTCTGTTAAAGTTCAAATTCATAGCACAATGCTTTTGTATGCTAAAAGCTGTTGCCTCTAATCTGTAGTGCATAGATATTACATATGGATATACTTTCAAAATATTTAATGTTTGAGAAAAAACAAATATTAAAAGTATTTATCTATCTATCTACATAAATTCCGAACGACTGCATCAAATTGGATAATTCGTTTTTTTTGTGTCCGTTATTTTCAGGACAAGGTTTGTATAGAACTACTGGTGATCTCTGGTATTTTTGCAATAGGTTGCACGCAAGATGTTTGAAAACTGAATGTACCGGGTCTGAATGTATGGAATGCAGGAGGGGAACTCGGGTATTGGGTTCGCGCCAGGGGGGGAGGGGAACCACGGAGGGGGGAGGGGAACCTGGGAGGGGGGAGGGGAACTCGGGAGATGGGTTCGCGGGACGGGGGAAGGGGGGAGTAGAGTTAGGAGAGGGAAGGTGGTGGAGGCGAAGGAAACGCGAGAGGGGAAGGAGACACGGAAGAGGAAGGAGAGGCGGAAGGGGAATGGGACGAATGGGAAAGGACACGCAGGAAGAAACAATTTCTTTATTAAATGGCAAAGCAACGCATGCCGGGTACCAGCTAGTTTGAGAATAGATTCGTAACTACAAATTTTATATTATTCACAATTTTGCAGAATTTTGTTTACACAGGACCTTCGAGATTGGACATTCAACAAGTTCAGTAGTAGAAGGCATTCAAATATTTATTTTTATTATGTGACTACCGCGCAAGAGTCCCAATATTCCCAACCGTCTGGAGCCATTCCACCGTAGTGATTTTTCCTCAAATGCTACTTTTTACATATTTTCTCAGTCAGTCCTTAATTTTTAGTAGGAACCCAAAAATTCAGTCTATTCGGCGCCATAGCGCCTGAAAAAAAATTGGCTTTAAAAATTTGACCCCATGCGTTGTGTAACGCCCCGATTTTTCCACAAATGCTATTTTTGGATTTTGTCAATGATTCCTCTCTAGATCATGAAGAATCCAAAATTTCAGAAGGTTCGGCGTCATAGAACTTGAGAAACGGGCTTTCAAAGGTCGTTCCCAAAAGCCGCCTTGCATTTCTCCCGGTCAGAATGATGATTTTTTCACCAATGCTATTTTTTGCAGATTTTGTCAATGACTACTAACTCTTCGGACCATAACATTTAGTTAGAATCCAAAATTTCAGTGGATCAGCGACATACATCCTGAGAAAACGGCTTTCAAATTTGACCACAGGCCTTTCATAACAGCATAACGCCACGTAACAATGATGATTTGGCGAAACGCCGCTTTCGATTGCTTCGATCCTTTCTTATAATTCGCGGTTCGGCTTGCGTCTCGATTCGCAAATGTGTACGCAGCATAATAAAAATATGATTTCCATATTGGACACATTTTTCGCTCATAGAGAACTTATTCAACATTTCGTTCCATTTTTTAAATTATACCAAACTCAGTGGTTCGCTACGTTTGGTGACTTAGCAGGGATGCCCGCTTTTGACCTTTCCGGCCGGACTCTCTCGACCCATCGTCTTGCTCCGCAGTTGGAGGGATGGATTCGTACGTCCGTCACTCCTGGACACGCTGACCCCCCGATTCCTGCACACCCCTCGTACCTTTTCCCTTCCCATAACTTCCTATCCTTCCCTTCCTTCGAAAGACCCTCAACACAGCATCCCCTAAGATGACATAGGCCCTGAGGGAGATTATTTTCCTGAGGTGCTCTTGTGTGGAGCTAATGTATAAAAAAAAAATAATTTAAAATGTAAAAAAATTGACATATTGTTAGCAATGGGAATTTTTTTAAATAATATTATTTTTATATCCTACTTAATTTCAAAATGGCGGCAATCAATCCCGAATTTCGTTCCAAATATGAAAGTTGTCAGTTTGGAACTGTCACTGTTGTGTCACTACTGTTTATCCCCCGTGTTAGTTGGTGTGGTCTATACGGGTGATCGATGCGTCGCTCTAACAATGTACAATTGTATGTCACTGGTATCATTATGCAATGCAAACTAGAAGTATAGACATGCTAAAGAGGTATGTGGTGAGCCTCGTCTATAAATTATTAAATTGCTTAAAAAAATTACCATTTATCAATCATAATGTTATCTTCCATACAATAATAAAAAAATAAGTCCTGCGTACATATTTGCACAATGTTGAACTACTGAGTTGAATATTCTTGAAAATACAAATTTATTAAGATCTCTCTCGCTTTCTTGAAAAATCTTCAGTAGTGAAGCGAGCAAAATTTTTAGCTCCCTGGCGAGCTTGCAAACAGGTCTTTTAAACAACAAGGAAATAAAATGGATAGATTATTATTTGAAGGTATTTTTGGGAATGTTTAATGAGTGCAAGAGTTTAAAAAATGCATTAGAAATGATAACATCTCTATATTTATAAATAAAAATCAAAATATGTATGTTTCGGGGTTTGTATAAATATGAGATGCCTACGCGCTGCTAAACCATTCATCCGATTGCGATGAAACTTTGGGGATTTGATGTGCGCTTGTCCGCGATGGTTTCTATATACAATAATGAGTTCTGGCATCATGAAATTACGCATTGCTAACCGTTCATCTGATTGCGATGAAACTTTGGGGATTGGATGTGCGCATGCCCGCGATGGTTTCTATACACAATAATGAGTTCTGGCATCATGAAATTACGCATTGCTAACCGTTCATCCGATTGCGATGAAACTTTGGGGATTTGATGTGCGCATGCCCGCGATGGTTTCTATACACAATAATGAGTTCTGGCATCATGAAATTACGCATTGCTAACCGTTCATCTGATTGCGATGAAACTTTGGGGATTGGATGTGCGCATGCCCGCGATGGTTTCTATACACAATAATGAGTTCTGGCATCATGAAATTACGCATTGCTAACCGTTCATCCGATTGCGATGAAACTTTGGGGATTTGATGTGCGCATGCCCGCGATGGTTTCTATACACAATAATGAGTTCTGGCATCATGAAATTACGCATCGCTAACCGTTCATCTGATTGCGATGAAACTTTGGGGATTGGATGTGCGCATGCCCGCGATGGTTTCTATACACAATAATGAGTTCTGGCATCATGAAATTACGCATTGCTAACCGTTCATCCGATTGCGATGAAACTTTGGGGATTGGATGTGCGCTTGCCCGCGATGGTTTCTATATACAATAGTGAGTTCTGGCATCATGAAATTACGCATTGCTAACCGTTCATCCGATTGCGATGAAACTTTGGGGATTTGATGTGCGCATGCCCGCTGTGTTTTCTATATATAAGAGTGAGTTCTGGCATCATAAAATTATGCGTTGCTAACCGTTCATCCGATTGCGATGAAACTTTGGGGATTTAATGTGCGCATGCCCGCGATGGAAGGGGAATGGGACGAATGGGAAAGGACACGTATGGAGAAATAATATCTTTATTAAGTGTCGTAGCAACGCAGGCCGAGAACTCGCTAGTTTATTATAATTATTAATATTATTTGCTAGTCCACCGTCAATTTCCTGCTTCAAAGTTGTTTTTTTCGCTCTCCTTCAAAATATATTTTTTTTAATTACTTGTAACCCAATCACGAAAAAATGGCAACCTCTCTCCTCACCCGCGCCCGCCCTCTTAACTAAAATTGGTTTCCTGAGACACGTTTTGCACCGACTTTAGATCGGAATTTTGAAAAGAAGAAGATGGAGAGATACGGAATTACGAATGTTAGAGGAGAGCGCTAACATTTACAGCGACAAAATCGATGCGAAAATTGCGAAAATGTTTAATAAAACACGACTCGTTTAAAATAGAGCAAAAATCTCGCGGGCATTATCTTAAACAGCATTTAAAGAAACATTGTGATTTTTTTTCATACATATAACTTGTAAAATAACTGAAACAAACGTGTTAATAATAATTTTTGGAGCATACTTTGCGATTTTTTTCTATCGAGGGAATTTTATATAATTTGAGTTTTGGCGCGGGCAAAGTCTAGATATTATCGTCAAGAATAACATAAATTTTTTTAAGAGCTTGAAAACTTACTGTGTTTAAGGGAAATATGTAATAAATCGGTAGAATTCCGGGTTGCGGGCCCTTAAACGGAATGGAGGCCAAACTAACCGAAGTAAAATAGGTAGGTAGGTACTCTCAGATTACATTCCTGAAAAATACTAAAATATTATTCGTACTAACTCTTATATCAATTGATGTAAATGATATGTTGCGGTAAGTAAAGATCCTATAAAACGCTATAATAAATTTTCCCCCTTCCCCCTTTTCGCGTTGTTCCCTGAAAGGATAAACCCCCCCCCCCCTCTCCCTTATGATCTAACATCCCCCCCCCCCCACACATGTGAATGCTATAGAAACGCAATTGAGTTACATTCACTTTTTTTATACCAGCTCCTCACAGGAGGCCCTGTGGAAAATAGTTCCCCTCTGCCTATGTCATCTTTGGGGATACTGTACCTATTTAGGGTATTTTTAAGAAATGATGGAGAGGAACTTCTGGGAAGGAAAAGTTATTATATGTCTGTAGGAATCTGGAGGTCATTGTGTCCAGGTGTGACGGACGTATAAATCCATCCCTACCACTGAGGTGCAAGGCGATGTTCCGAGAGAGTACGGATGTACATGTCAAAGTGACCCCTTCAACCGTTCTCTTCCGATCCGGCCTGCCATGCCATGGGGGGCAGACGCATCCGCCGCCAAGACCTTGCAAGGTTACAGCCAGAATTTTGACGATTTCACTTAGTTTTTTCAGGTCAGATTGATTTCTATGACGTTACAAATATAATGCTTTGAAAATTCGCATATAAAAAAACATCGTTTGCAGAACTGTAGTATATGTGTGTATGTGTGTGTGTGTGTGTGTGTATGTAGATCGGCACATTGTTTCAAGTACCTGGTTCCATGACCCAGTTTACTGGTTTCATAATGACTTCATAAAGCTGAATTTAAAACGATTTATTAACCAATGCAAAAAATTATATCATTTTGGAATATTGGAACGAATCCGTAATTTGTGGTATTATGGAATCGTTCAAGGCGTATTGTTTTGCATAGACTATAATAATTGAACATTTTAGTTATTATGTAGACAGTGTTACCAACTTGATTGTACGTACAAACAAAATAAATCAAGCAATTCGCTGATAATGAACGCTGTTTTATTTAACACTTCGTGTACCATTTTAACATAGACAAAACTGGCAGCCAGTAATGCTTATATTGTTTTCATTACCTAGGTACTAAAATCTATCCTTAGTATTTCCAAAAAAATTTAAGCCGCCGCAACCGGGTTCAAAAAGAAGAAGATGGAGAGATATGTAATTACGAATGTTCGAGGAGAGCTCTAGTATTAAAGTGACAAAATCGTTGCGAAAATTGTGAAAATGTTTAATAAAACACGACTCGTTTAAATTAGAGCGGGGTTGTCTTAAACAGTATTTAAAGAAACACTGTGAATTTTATCATACGTATACTTGTAAAATAACTGAAACAAACGTGTTTATAATAATTTTTGGAGCGTACTTTGTGATTTTTTTTCTATCGAGGGAATTTTATATAATTTGCGTTTCGGCGCGGGGAATGTCTAGATATTATCTTCATGAATAACATATATATTTTTAAGAGCTTTAAAACTTAAGGCGATCCACTAGTTCAGGAAACAATCGAAATCGGAATTCACGCCCATTATGGGAGGAGTTTAAAAATACTTGATAAAAAGCTTTTGGAAAGGTTGGAAAATGTATTTGAGAGTTTTGTTTTGCAGGTTGATTTCGTAAAGGCCTGTAAAAAATATTAATTCCTGTTTTACGCATTGTTTATTGTAATAAAACGGAAATTTAAAATTGATTTCACGAAATCAAGCGACGCGGAAAGACGCGTCCATCTCCCGCTCAGTTCGGGGCGTGACTGAGGTTTGGCGACTGTGGCGTGGACAGTAGTTCTTCGGTGGACGCCATAGGCCATAGGGTTCACTTTGAAAAACCGAATTCGTCGACTAGCGGCCGTATTGTAAAATAACAACGCGAAAATGCATATTTTATTTTATTTTGGGATGATTGGGTGTAAATATCAATTTTTTTTGCGATCATTATAAAATAAACTGAATTTGCCACATTATACAATAAAACCATAACCGAAAAGGGGTTTATAAATAGGAGAGTTTGGACTTGAAAGTGTGTTTTTTAGACCTTATACTTTATTTTTATAGGCTTATTAAAAGACTTATAAAAAAAATGACCGATATTTTTAAGGACCAAGGTATGTTCTACACGCAGTATTTAATTGAAGCATCTACAATACTTCTAAGCGATCAAATTTTCAAAACAAAAACATGTGATTTTGTATGATTTTGCATTATTTACTATGGCTTCATCTTAACGTGTTTAAGGGAAGAAATCGGTAGAAATTCGAGTTTAAGTAAAATGACAAACTTTAAATTTTATACGTAGTTAAATGAAATAACAATCGAAATTAGTGCAAGGTAGATACAATGGCTACCACAACACGGGCATTAGCCTGGAATGGTAGTTTAAAAAAAAAGGCAAAAACTGTAACATGTTAACATTTATGAAATAATAAATAGAATTTTAAAAAATGGTGAATATCATAATATGAAAGAGAATATTTTTATTTATTTATTTGAAAGAAAATATATCGAGTACAGTTCGCACGCGGTAGAAGTGAAACTTCACCCACACAATCTCAACCAATAGAGGAGCCTTAAAAGTGAGCTCATATTCAAAGCGGAGCGCAGCTTGACACTTCGTAAGGTACCGTAAGTAAATAAGGTTTCATTCTATATCATTCTCTCGCAGGCTGTACAGATGTATGTGTTTTTTAGTGTCACTTTCGTTTCAAGTTTCAAATCACGACGGTGCTAAAGAAGTTTCACTTAAAAAAAAATTATCACCAATATTTTGATGCGTTCCATGTACATTATAGTTGCACAGTTATAAAATAATACAAGTATGCAGTTCACACACCGTAGAAATGAAACCTTCAGAAAACTAAAGTAGACAAGAGTGGGGAGACTACGAAGCACCGCACAAAGGGGAGACCGATTATTCTATCTCATACTCTCGCAGGCTAAATCCTATAGATGTATGTGTTTGTATCTTTTTTAGTACACGTAAACTGTTAGCGTGGAAGACATTAATCGCTTCTCTTGTAAAATAAAAAAAATTAACATGAAATGAAATAAAAATAAAATAGTAGCTTAATAGAATTTAATCAAAAATCTTACTAAACAGTGGAGAGTAGCTCCAATACGAAAAAAAATCACTGTAATATCTTTGTATCACCAAACTCAGCATTGTCATGAAACTTGTTAAAAATATACCTATGTATTACAAATAATGAAAAATATAAAATATACTTAATTATTTACTCATATTATAAAGCACATTAGTCGGAATTCCTAAAAACGTTCTAATGTATAGTTCTGCCACTGAGAACCCCTCTATCATTGTGCGAAAGAGAGGAAGGTTTCAACGGAACTATCAGTGGTAGATATGCTTTTACAGCCTAACTACCTTCTACCAAAATTCCACAAATAAAATTGTCATGAGTGAAACACGTCACCACCAATGTAAATTTCACGTGAATAATGTTTAAATAAATTCACTTATTAAAAGGTTATAAGTACCTACCCGTGAAACTGGATAATCCTAATAATCTAGAGACTATCAATAAAGTCGCAGGTGGGAAAGAAGTTGGTAACTTAACACAATTATCCGTGTGATATTTGTGGGTATATTTTCATGTCAAACCAGCAAAAAATTGAGCCGAACAGAAAAAGAGGTTTCAAAAAGCGATCAGTCAAATCCCTTGACAGGCGAAGGTGCCCACCTAAGGAGAGCACTGCAACGGATTTACGATGCACCTTTTGAAAAAAATATATGTAAGTTTTTTTTTTAAATAAATTATACAAATTTTTAACATTTATATATTTGATATTAACTTTTAACACCTATCGTAAATAATACGAGTAGTTCTAGTTTTGATACTGACAATTCGTGGTGGTACTCCATTATAATAATATGATAAAATACATTAAACTTATTTCCACTTAATTTATTATTTACCGTTAACTATTTCAGCCTTTTAAAGCCATCTTCAGACTAGTACAAATGTTTCTTAATCTACAGTTTATATACATATCACGTGGGAGAGGGAGGGGTGAAGTCTACAAGGATTTTATTCAATGTATATGTTTTTTTTTTCATATTTGAACCATGTCGTCTTTGACGATTGGATTTCTATATATTTTCCGTACTTTTCTTTTTTTTCTTTTATTTCTCCCAAATTTTACATTTGATGTATACAATATTAAGAAAATAATAAGAATAATGGGAACCCACTAAGGCGCAGCCTGTGCGTGGGTAATATATTTAAATATATTTTTTTGTTCTACATACCTAGAAAGTGGGCAAATAAAGCCAAAACAATGATTAAAGTTGTACAAAATGTGTATACAATAGTGTACAGTGTAATAGTAAGTGTGTGGTGTAATAATACGCATATAGTGTAATAATAAGTGCAATGTTTGTGAGAAACATAAAGTGATATAAATTAAACAAATAATGTTTCAACATCTGTATTGTTTTGACGACCTCCGTAGTCCAGTGGATAAGACTCTTGATTCACAATCCGGAGGTCGCGGGTTATTTCACAATTAATTCATTTAAAATAATATACAGTATATTTGCGGCATGTTCCAGAGTGGAAGATACTATCAGTATCGCCCTGGTGTAAGACCACCATTCAGAATCGAAACGTTGCTTGAAAATGGCTTTAGCCGTGTTTAGTGACCAGATCTGAATAGCCAGGTACTTCCCAACCTTCCTCTTCCCCACCTCCTTCCCTTCCCCACTACCTTCAGCCTCACAACATACCCCAATTGGGGATGCCATAGTCTCACTGGCTCCAGACGGGAGCAGTTGAGATTCTTGTGCGGCATTCACTGTAAAAAAAAAAAAAAAATTGTTAAGCCATAATTTTAACTCTTTTATGTATTGAGGAAGTTTATTTGTCACTTGAATATTTATCGGTAAAAGATTGAATGTACAAGGTCCAATGTTCAATGTCCAAATTCCAATGTAAAAATTGCTGTGCGTTTGCATTCGTTTGGTATTCGTTTGGGGGTTACAAAAAACATTATTATTTCTAATTTTGATTCTGTTTTCATTTTTTCGATTTTTTTATATAGGACAAACTGGTAGATCTTTCAAAAACCACATAAAAGGACACTTTACAAATTGAGTGAATAATAAAAGCGAATTGTCGATTTTTTTGTCTAAGATCCTCTGAATCAGATGCTTCAAACAACAATATTGTTAGTCCACGTACGAAAACATTTCCTGACGTGAAAATATATCTTGAAGACCTCCTAATCCAAAGGATTTAAATGTTTTAATTGCTGAATTCAGAAAACACTGCATTGGTCACAGATTTTTTCCGTGCTGTTTTGCTTTTTTGTTCATTGAGAGTGATTTTTGAGATATTTCAAAATACTTAGTGAATTTTTTTTTTTTTTTTTTATAACTTTATTTATTCCCATTTCTTTGTACATATAATTTATAAAAGCAAATATTATATAATAACAATTATGAAGAAGAAATGAAAACCCACTAAGGCACTGCCTGAGTGTGGGTAATATTAAAACAAAATACTATATTTCTAAGTACCCAAAGTATAAATTAGACTTAAAAAAACATATTAAATATAAAGATAGTATAAAAAATAAGTATTACATAGGTAGAATAAGTGAAAAGGGTTTTTTCAGCTATTATAAAAATAAAATAAAAATATGGAGAAAAACATACAATTTTTAATTTTTTTTTTTAGTTATTATAAAATAAAAATAATAAAATAAACAGAAAACATATTGTACTACAGTTAAGAAGTTACAGCAAATGAGTTGTAGAAGGATGGATAAATTTATAGAAAAAGCGTTTCAATATCTACATTATTCAACCATAATTTTACCTCTTTTACATATTTTATCATTTTATTTATCATTTGAGTTTGTAGTGGTAGAAGGTTAAATGTACGAGGACCAATGAAACTGCTATGTGTTTGCAATAATTTAGTATTGGTTTGTGGGGTATAAAATATATTATTTATTCTTTTGCTCGTTCTGTTTTCATTTATTTCGAAATTATTTTTGTTTTTAAACACATATTTCAATGTTTGTAATATAAATAATTGACGTATATTAAATATTTTAGTTTCTTTGTATAATAAGTTGGTCGAGAATGTTTTATTTTTGTTATACATGACTTTAATTATGCGTTTTTGAATTATTTGTAGAGGCTTCATAAATGTATCAAGTGCACCACCCCATCCTATAATGCCATAAGTGATTGATGATTGCACTAGGGAAAAGTAGATCATTTTCAATTTTTCAATGTTTAGTACTGCCTTAAGTCTATAAAATATGTAGGTCAGATATCTTAATTTAGAAGTGATTTGATTAATATGTGATTTCCAATTAAGATTTATATCTATTGATACTCCTAAATATTTTATATTTTCGACATCAGTGAGTTCGTTGCACATGAAGCACATTTCTTGATTGCAACTAGTATTATGAATTCTAATTTTAAGGTTGTCTTTAGGTTTGTTTTTAATGGTTTTATAAAAAGGTAAGTAAAATGTTTTGCTATAGTTTAAAACGAGTTTGTTGTATTTTAGTCACGTTGAAACCAATGAAATACAATCAGTTGCTTTCGAAAAAGTTTCATTCCAATTGTTACCATCCACTATTATTACCGTGTCGTCTGCGTAAGAAACAATTTTACCAGGGATTACAAAATTACATAAATCATTAATATACATTAAGAATAAAATCGGGCCAAGCACAGTTCCCTGTGGAACCCCATTTTTTATCTTTGACTCTGAACTGTAATTATTCCCAATTTTTGTTTTTTGTGTTCTGTCTGTAAGATAGTTAGAGAGTAGTTTTAGTGTGTCTTTTTTGAAACCTAGTTGATTTATTTTTGTAATGAGTAAATTATGATTTACAGTGTCGAAAGCTTTTCTTAAATCTAGGAATATGGCAAGACATTTCTTTTTTCTATCGATAGATGAGTATATCTTTTTTGTCAGTTCATATATCGCATCCTCGGTGCTTAGGTCTTTACGAAAGCCGTATTGGTTTTTCGATAGAATTTTATATTTTTCTAAGTGTTCAATGACTCTAAACTTGATGCATTTTTCGAATATTTTCGAGAGGTTTGAAACAAGAGATATTGGTCTATAATTGTCTAATTTATTCGTATCTCCAGATTTATGAATAGGTATTATAGTGGAGATTTTAAATTGCTCTGGAAAATGACCATTTTTGAGGCATAAATTAAAAATATGTTGCAATGGAGTTAGGACATGTTGTTTTATTTTTTTTAACATATCACATGATAATCCATCATTTCCCTTAGAGTTGGATGGTTTTAGGTTATCAATATATTTTTCAATTTCATTAAAAGTAACAGGAGAAAAATATTCAATGGAGTTAATTGAATCATTATTTGAATCTAATTGAGGAGATGTCTCCATATAAGCATCATTAACATTAATGCCGGATGATTCAAGTACTACGTCTACTACATTTGTAAAATAGTTATTAAAGCTTTCTGCAATGGTCGATTTGTTAGTTATTATTACATTATTTATTATAACCTCATTTACAATATTTGAAGACATACTTTTTTTGTTGGCAATTTCATTTATAATATTCCAAGTTTTTTTAGTATTATTTTTAGCATTTTCAATTTGAATACTATAGTATTTCTTTTTGCAGTTTCGTATCAGCCTATTGAGTAAGTTACGATACATTAGATATTTTGTTTTTTATTAATTGTTAAATAAATCAACCTGGCGCCGTCGCAGGGCTTTGCTCACACACATCGCACGGCTCTCTCATCCAACCGTTTACAACTTAAAACTTTCGATTGTCGAAATGTAAATACGTGCCGTTCTTATTTCCACAGAGCCGTCGTACGTCGCGTTGTTTTCTATTGCCAACCCTGCGCGCTTTGCGATAGACCGAATAACACAAACAATATAATGTTATTATGTAAGACTATATATATACTTCATAATATTATGTCCATCTTAAATGTAAAATCAATTAATAGGCTTGTTCCATCCAAAACTGCTTCCGAATTACAGTTTGGATGATAGTATGTGTAGGAAAAAACAAGGTATGCAAGAAAAAAGAAAGTGCCATTACTAGTCACTGTATGATACTCAACCACAATATAGCTATGCAGTTCCACCGCGATACTTCTTCAATATAGCCACAACAAAACGAATGAGTTCAAAACGATGCTACAAGTATGTGGTCAAATTCCTTCTTTCAATTCTACTGAAAAACGAGATTGTGTACACGAAAAACACTTAAAACTTGCTTCTAAGGTAGTCCCAAATCTTTTCTGTTTTCAAAACAAATGTACTCGAATTTTCACTATTTTTCTTGCCATTGTTCCAAATTACAAATACTTTTCCAGCAAGGTGATGGTTAGGGAGAGATAGTACCTGAATAAATGACATCAAGTATTTTCTCATTTCAAATCATGTCACGCATATATGTATAGCAAAAAGCAATGGCCCTAGTCTCGATCCCTGCGGTACCCCTCGCGTAGAAGAATATTTTAGAGCCCCATTGATGTCCCTGCAAACAACTGTGCGCCTCAGAGTTACTCTGAGCTGTGCGCTGAGTTCTACCTTTGAAGTAGTTCTGAAACAATTTTTTTATTTTCAAAACGAAACAAGGCTAAAATAACGTAGGTAGCTATTGTTCTTATAGCTTAAAGATAACAAGTTTGCATGCGTTGGAATCTACTTTGCCGAATAACAAATATTGCACGTAGGTAGTAGATACTTAAATTTCTAACAGCCTTCGATAATTTATTACTGGGTGCATTTTAAAATTTGTTTTGCACTGTTGATAGAGGCAATAAATCTCATGCCCAGAGGATAATGCGGCGTAATTCATCCAAAACTAAACCTAAATAATAATCCGGATTATCCACATTAAATAAATCGATCCACATTTAGTAGGTGAAATTTATTCTAAAAAAATATTTACATTGAATACTAATGATATCGCAACAAAAAGGAAACGTAATAGCTCAAACAACGCGTCGTTTTGGTAAATTGTTTGGGTGGATTTCTTTTGATTGAAATATTCATTGTATTGTCACGGCGTCAGGTGATTTTCTGGCTAATTTAATATTACGGGCCGCCGTGTGTGTTTTGTCATGTGGCACATATAAATTTGATACTAATGATCGGCGCGCATGAACGCCAGATAAAATCTAAAATGGGCTGGTAACGACAATGCCTGGGCCATGATTGGCTCCGGGTAATTTGTAACAAATGCGAAAAGGAACTAAAAACTTTTCCGCCATATTATTGCCGAAAGCTTTCGGCGTTTTGAACCAATCAAACTTTCAAACCAGCTGGTCAACTTAATAAAAAAGATCTTTATTACGTTTACGGGATCAATACGAGAAAGAGCATTTGGTTTTTATCTTTCGACTATGTTTTTAATTTTAGTAACAAATTTTTTATTTTCAGAACCTTTGGTCGCCTTTTGACTAGAGTGCGACACATTAAAAATGTATCAAAAGGGCCGCGAATATTTTTTTTTATCATTTTCTCAAATTTTATTTTTTTCTAAATACCTATACATTCGTAAGTTGGTATATATTTTAGTAGCAGATGCTCTACAAGAGTCCCAGCTGCCCGAAGCTAGTAGAGAGACTTCCCAATGAGGGAACCATTAAGAAATCCGCAAAAAGGAGGTGGGGATTAGGAAATGTGTGGGTCTTCAGACCTGCTTGCCAAACGTAATTGTAATTTGAAGCAACGATTGGTGGTCTTAGACTAGGGTTAAAGCGATATTTCATTTTAAGGTGGGCTCTGTTTTATTTTAATGAAATGAAAATAAATCAATAATTTCTCAATGTTATTTTAATACAAAATTATTTGTTACTATTTTAAATTTATTTTCATAAAATTAAAATAACGCCGTAAATCGAGTTTGCAAATTTTGAAATTTTATTTTTTCTCGCTGGGCATTAAGCCTGGAGTCAAGAATCTCACAGGTTTGCTACGGAGGTCGTCAAATGTGAACTAATATTTAGATAGGTAAGTATATGTTTTTGAAGTAAAATAATACTAATTAATGTGTACTTTTTTAATAAAAAAAACATTATATTTAATTAATACATTTAACATACTAATAGATAAACTGTTAACTAAATGAAAATAGTAAACTTTGTTAAATAAATTTCATTTAATTAAAAATATCTAGATAAAATACCTACAGGTTCTGAAACACGTAAATGCTTTCTATTAAATAGTGCTTTAAACAAAGTTTATTATTTTAATTTAATTAAAATGATGGTATAAAATTAATTTACCATAATTACTGAAAAAAAACAATTTTTGACATTTGCGCCGACTTTCATTAATTTAATCGAAATACTGTAGGCTAAGTTGCCAAAACGATTCATCATTTTAACTTTCAAGAAACACTTGCGTCAGTTCTTAAATTATAATAATCAATTTTTATCAATTATTTTCAGTGTGAACAAAATGCGTAGCCTCGTTGCCGCTGCCACGAAGTCAAAATGATTACCCCGATACGTGCCTCAGCCTCAGCCTCGCACTACACCTCGCGTTACAACCAACATTCATCTGTATGCATATCATGTCCTCAATTCCGCCTCAGAACTACCGAACATAATTCATGAATTCATGCCAAAAGTGATACCTTTGTAAAAAATATGGGGTTTGTTTAACCGTGGATAACGGAATCTTTCAATGTAACGGGGTGGTCTATAGTGGTTAAAATCTTATGGTATAGTGAAAACATTACTTTCATGTAATTATTTACGAAGATAATATAATCAACTCTCAATGAAAATAGTTAATTATTTATTTGTGGTTTTTTTTAAATGGGTTCATCGTTACCTATGTTCTAATACAATCCTTTACATATATTATTTTAAACAAAAATTTACTCAAAATGATTAGATTACATAGTTTTAACCACGTGTGTTGTTGAAACCCTCATATTATGTGTCCGAGTTTGAAAAACATTTATTGGAGACGAATCACACTTTTGACTTTAATAATGGAATGGAGTTACTACATTGTAATTTTAACGGTTTTCATTTAGACAAATTAGATCTCTTAGAAATTATAAATTTTAAAAAAATTATAAAAATATGAATTTAAATATTATAAATAAGAAAAAAATATTTTTAAATGACCCATTATTAAATTTGTTTTCTTTGTAAATTACGCCCTATTACCCCCCTCCCCATTCCCTCACCACCTTTCTTTAATTTTCCTTTAAGTCTACGTCTATTTTTGAAATTAGTTATAAGTAAACCCGGTTGAAGTAAGTATTGCTTACGAAACATTCGGTTTTTTAAACAATAAACGTGGCTAAAGCTTGAATTAAATGGTGCCACAAAATAAGTTTGCTGTGTCTGAAGAAAAAAAATATTTTTTAGAATGATTCAATCACATATTTTCGTAATTGAAGTTAAAATTTGCAGATATTTTCTTCACATTTTATTTCCTTTAGTAATTCGCCAATTATCTTAATTGCTCCGAACATCAACGACTTTTGGGTATGGGTTTTATCTGAAGGGGAGTCTTATTTCACTTCTCTTCCTCGTCACATGTGTGTGCTGATGGTTTTCAATTTTTCTTTGAAATTCAATGGATACATGTATAGCCATTAAATATTTTTTAGATAAAAAATAAAGTTTTGAGACAAATAATTTATTTAAATGACAAGATATTTAACTTCTTCTTCATCCCATGATTTTCATAATTCTTTTTTTTAAATTCTCATAGCTCTTTTTGTAGAATTGCCGTTTGTTTTATTAAACAATCGAATAGAACGCTGCTGCTGTAATAATTAGCGTGTGATAGGTACAATGATTGCCTTGTGTACATTTTAATGGAGACTGTGTTTAGGAAGCCAGCACTGAGATTTTTTGGCATTTTTTTAATAATTTATCTTATGTTTAAAAGGATGAAACAATTTGAACTCGAACTCAGAACAGAGAGGAACCAATCCTGGTAAGACTAGAGGATTTGGGTTCGAGTTCCGATTGTGAACGTTACCTTTTATTTTCTATATCTACCTGTTTCATATTTTCATTGATAGTTGTTGATATTAAATATTACAATGAGTTATAAACTTCAACGTGTAAATAAAATTCAACTCTAATAAAATTCTTTATTTTTACGGTCACCCATTCGTTATCAGGTACACATAATTAATACTATTATAACAACTAAGAATGGCAGCAGGGCCTTTAATTGACACCAGCCTGCGAATGTGTGTATTCTTTCTTCTTCCTATGGAGAAGAGTTGGTGGAGGTCAAATTGGGGATGCTGGGGTATCTAGCGAGTTAACGGGATTTAGCACATATGCGCAAATTCTTCTACAGTTCTTCTGTTTATGTACGTCCGTGCTCGCACAATTCGGAATCCCTTACGGCCTTTAGTCCATTGATTCCGTCAGTTTATTCGGGTATCAACAACAACCTGCTCGTTGATTCATCGGAATCCATATTTTGTCCTCAATTCTGCATAAGAAAACCTCCCATCATAATTCATGCAAAAAAACAGGCTAGGAACAAAAAAAAAACTTGGGTGTGTTTAACCGTGGATAATGACAAGTTTTGTGTTGGCAAATGCGGATTCGTTCCAGTGTTTACAGCGGTGGTCCATAGTGTTAGGATCTGGTCACGTCATAACATCCCTTTCATCTGTCACTCATCCGTCATCTGATAACATCCACAAACCTGGTGATCCCATTGTCGAGGGATGGCTTTTTGTTGACGCGTCACCCCGTGATTCCTGTCTCGCGTTAAACTGATGTTAAAGCTAGATTTTTTTGTAAATTCCTACCTATTTACAAAAAAACTTGCTTTGCTAAACCGACACTGCTGAATGTTATGCCGTCAGTTGTGTGTAGTTGACAAAACTACCTACATGATTTTGATTTTAAAAGGTTCAGTAAAAGGTGTGGCTTCGCCTGAGATTACAACACCTTCTTTGCGATTTTTTTTAATACTCTAACCAATTTTAGAATATACATTTTAACACATTTTCTAGCTTCAAACCGTAGGTGCCTACACGCTGTACAAATTAATGACCCCAGGACTCAACGGTCGAGAGTTTCTGCTGAAACAACAAATAGAATTTTTTGAATAATGGTTATCTGCCTAGGGGATAAAAGATGCTACCCGGTTTCTCCCTTGCTTCATTTTAAAAATAAGTGAATATTTGAAAACTAATTGAACAATTTGGAAAGTAATTACGAAATTTTAGAAATTTTTTACTGATTATTTTCACACGAAAAGGCAAAAAAGGGACTTGATGACTTGACGTTTATATTACACTAGCAGACCCGACCACACTTTGCTGTGGCTAACGAAACACAACGCCATTACCCAACCTTTATAAAATCCACACCACCCGCTTGTCAGGACAAGGTTTGTATAAAACTACTGGTGAGCTCTAGCATTATGAAATTTGTATAAAAAAATTGCAATAGGTGGCACGCGAGCTGTTTGAAAGCTGAATGTACCGGGAATGAATGTATGGAACGCAGGAGGTGGAAGGAGGAGGGGAACTCGGGAGGGGGATTCGCGGGACGGGGGAAGGGGGGTAGTGGAGTGGGGAGAAGGAAGGTGAAGGAGGCGGAATAGGAACGCGAGAGGGGAAGGGGACACGGGAGAGGAAGGGGTGGCGGAAAGGGGACGGGAAGAATGGGAAAGGACACGCAGGGAAAAACAATTTCTTTTTTAAATGGCACAGCAACGCTTGCCGGGAACCAGCTAGTTTTATTTAAAAAAATATATATTTTATATGAAATTCCCCACGCCGAAACTCAAATTATATAAAATTTTGTAGATAGAAAAAAATCGCAAAGTATGCACCAAAAATGATTATAAACACGTTTGTCTCAGTTATTTTACAAGTTATATATATGAAAAAATTCACAGTGTTTCTTTAAATGCTGTTTAAAACAATCCCCGAGATTTTTGCTCTATTTCAAACGAGTCGTGTTTTATTAAACATGTTCACAATTTCCGCATCGATTTTGTCGCTTTAAATATTAGCGCGCTCCTCTAACATTCGTAATAACATAGCTCTCCATCTTCTTCTTTTTGAGCCCCGTTGCGGAGCCTCAAATAAACCCGAGGGGTTAAATGAATATTTCAAAACTACATAGCTTATTATGTAAGCTGAATACTCGCGTTGAACTTGGAAATACTCGCAAAAAAGCTGTATTTATTTCATAACTGGAGAACTTCGTATCGCCTCAGAATCAATAACTGTCGTGTTAACTTATTAGCTGAATTAAATTCAGTTTTTGTATTGTTAGAAATTACACAATGAAGCAATTATCCATGCGCAAGTCAGTGTTGTGTTTTTGTCAGTATCAGAGATGGCGTTGTGTAGGATTTATATTTTTTGTGATTTTCTTAATTTTCCACTTACTTATGGGAATTGCGTTTAATTTTCTTTAAACGTATGAGAGAGATTTATTATAATTTTTATATTTTTCCTTTGGAGGGGTGCAGACATACGTTCACCGTTTGTCTCGTTCTCGACTGTTAGCATTTAGTGTGTAAGAACGAGGGTCAGCATTATCAAAACAATCAGCGCATTGACATTTGACGTTTATGAATTATTAGAATTCACTCACTATTTAATATTATACTTATCACAACATTGCAGCTCTTTCAAAAGATTCCATTCGTTCCATGCAAAATGTATGTAAAAAATAATTTTCGTCATAACTTAACTCAAAATTTTTTCGAGAATTTTTCCGATGTTTCAATAGCTAATCTGCTATTCGGGGCTGAGACAAATCCAACAAATCAAAGATCATAAAAGTCGGTTCAGATATTTAAATAGTATTATAGTTTTAAATGGTGTAACTAACCCGACTTTAATTTATATATTACTAGCAGACCCGGCCACACGTTACTGTGGCTAACGAAATACAACGCCATTATCAAACATTTATAAAATCCACACCACCCGCTTGCCAGCTGCCCGCTACCTGAATTGATTATTTGAAATTCTCGGCTTTTCTCTACTATAATAAGCACGAATTATACATATAAACCTTTATCTTGAATCACTCTATCTATTGGTGAAAACCGCATGAAAATCCGTTGCGTAGTTTAAAAGATCTATGCGCACATACATTTTGAGCGACTTCATTTTATACTATGTAAATGATAAATGATAATGAAGATTACCGTTCGAGACTTTTTAGCAGAATATTCAAACTTATTTTCTGGTTATGGAAATAATAAATAAATAACTGTTTTTTCTTAACACGTGACTGTTAGAATCTATTGTTGAATCAGCAGTTAACCTCAAGTCTCTAGTGCTGGGTAATTATGATCATAAATTTGAACGATTATAGCATTTGTGCAAATGAGTGATTTTTATGCATTGTGAATTACCCGGAAGAGTAAATTGCGGAATGATTCACACGATTCTCTCTCACATTGCCTGCAGCGCATTAAGCCTGTCATAAACCTGCGCACGGGAGATAACGAGCCTCTTACACGAATTTTCTATGGATTTAGATATATACATATATATATTGTAAAGTTAAATTTAATAAAATTTACGAAAATGTGTTTAGATTCTTTTGTAAAATATGTTTAGACTAAACCCACCAAATATCCGGCAAGAGATTGCAACACTGACGGAATACAAGAAGGCGCTGCAAAAAAGCGCAATACCTTTCCACGATTGTGTCGTTTCTCACCTGGCATGCCGCTTGAAGTCCCGAAAATCCTTCTGGACAGAAGGAGAAAGACTCCTTCGATCACCTCTCATCCTAAAAGATAGGTGGAAGCTTGAGTGGCAATTGGCCAACGTCAAAAACGCCCATCTCGTTCAAGACCCTACTGAGAGACAGCCTGGGTTCTCATTACCTCGCAAACTCTAGACCGCCATCAATAGGATAAGGTGCTCCCATAGTCGCTGTGCTCACATGATTCATAGATGGCGATGTGTGAATGCGGTGCGGTGCAGACGACCGAACATGTGATCAACGAATGCCCGCTCCATTCTTTCCCCGGCGGGATTGATGAGGTCCACGAGACAAAGCCTGAGGCCCTAGACTGGCTCGCAGACCTAGATACCCCCCTCTGAGCCCCCACCATACGAAAGAAGAAGGAGAAGCTGGTTCCAATACCAATGATAATTTTTCTTATGAACCCTTTGATAATCGATTAAATCCACTGCACAGAAAATAAGTAGGAGAGATATAATTTGTATAAGATTATTCAGTTTTAAAAGACGAAAGAAAACAAAAATTAACATTTTTTTAACATTAACTCCACACAGGAGGCCCTGATGAAAATAATTTTCCTCAGAGCCTACGTTATCTGAGATGCTGTGTGGAGGTACTTTGTGAGGAGAGGAAGGAATGAATATTGGTCTTGAAGAGACCCATGTTGTAGGAAGGAGGAAATACAGGGGCCGACAATCGTTCCACAGCCGAGCTGTTGAACACAAGAAAGTGTCGAAGAAACGACCCGTTCTGATTTGACAAATGTCAACCGTGTACATATGTTAAGCACGCGTTTGGCGTGTTTCCCGACTATGCACCGGTGCCGAAGGGATCAATGACGCTAGTTCCTCGGAGCATCTTCAATTGAAATACCGTAGAACTGGGATAGAATTCTCACCCGACGCCTGTGCTCTAAAGATTGCAATCCGTCTTTTAAGATGGGAGAATCTATCAAACGGACCGCCCGTTTCTGCACACAGTCAAGGGTATTTTTCAGCTATTTTGAAGCTCCAGACCAGAGATGGCTGCCAAATTCAACCTTATATGTGGCACACAGACACGCTCACAATAAATTCAATCGGTTTATCAATTTCGAAGGTGATGATAAAAATAATAAAAAAAACTGTTCAAAGAGAAGCTAGCAGTCCACAATGGAGTGCTGGTACCTACCCTGATGCATGGCATTGAGGCATGGAACTGGCAGAAGAAGAGGAATACTGAATGCTGTATAGATGAGATCCCTGCTGCGTACGTGCGGCAAAACCATGTATGATCGTGTGAGAAATGTTGAAATCCGCAAAGAATGCAAGGCATAATGAGTAAGATTAAGAAAGATACCCTCAGAAGGTTTGGGCACGTAAAGCGAACGAATGAAGGAATAGAGTGTAAGGAGAGTGAAGAAGTCGGGGACGCCCAAGGAACACAAGTCACGATCAAGTGAATCAGATACTTGAGTCGGGCCATTGAGTCAGAATAATATAAAAGTATGAGACGATGTTTGAATGTGAATGAGGCAAATAGCGTGTGCCAAGACCGAGTCGTTTAGCGGTCCGTCCTCTCTGCCTCGGCGTGAAACGGCGTGACAGTTAGTTAGTTAAAATTAGTATATTTGCGGCATGTTCCAGAGTGGAAGATACTATTAGTATCGCCCTGGTGTAAGACCACCATTCAGAATTGAAACGTTGCTTGAAAATGGCTTTAGCCGTGTTTGGTGACCAGATCTGAATAGCCAGGTACTTCCCAACCTTCTTCTTCCCCACCTCCTTCCTCTCCCCACTACCTTCAGCCTCACAACATGCCCCAATTGGGGATGCCATAGTCTCACTGGCTCCAGACGGGAGCAGTTGAGATTCTTGTGCGGTATTCACTGTAAAAAAAAAAATCACGTTTACCAAAATGTGTTTAGACTCTTCTACTTGTTTATGGTCATAGCTAAAGCAGGTTGATTAAAGACAGGACAAGACTAAACTTAGTCAATAAGCTGGCTGGTACTAGCTGGGGATGCGACGCCAACACGCTCAGAACGGCATCCATTGCCCTGGTTTTCTCAGCAGCTGAATACTGTGCTCCAGTATGGGCCAGAAGCGCCCACACTTCCATGGTCGACGTTCAGCTTAATGCCACAATGCGAACCATCAGCGGAACCTTAAAATCGACTCCTCTTCCTTGGCTCCCCGTACTTGCAAATATAACCCCGCCAAATATCAGGCGAGAGATTGCAACACTGAGGGAATACAAGAAGGCGCTGCAAAAAAGCGAAATACCCTTGCACGATGATGTCGTTTCTCACCCGGCATGCCGCTTAAAGTCTCGAAAACCCTTCTGGACGGAAGGAGAAAGACTCCTTCGAACACCTCTCACCCCAGAAGATAGGTGGAAGCTTGAGTGGCAATCAGCCAACGTCAAAAACGCATATCTCGTGCAAGACCCCACTGAGAGACAGCCTGGGTTCTCATTGCCTCGCAAACTCTGGACTGCCATCAATAGGATAAGGTGCTCCCATAGCCGTTGTGCTCACATGATGCATAGATGGGGCCTTAAAGAGTCGGCGACGTGTGAATGCGGTGCGGTGCAGACCACCGAACAAGTGGTCAACGAATGCCCGCTCCATTCATTCCCCGGCGGGATTGATGAGGTCCACAGGGCAACGCCTGAGGCCCTAGACTGGCTCGCAGACCTAGATGTCCCCCTCTGACCCCCCACCATACGAAAGAAGAAGAAGAAAGCAGGTTGATTTAATTCTACGATCCCTATGATAATTGATTATACCCCCTGCACGAAAAATAAGTAGGAGAGATATAATTTGAGTAAAAATTTTCAGTGTTGACCTAATGGTTGATCAATTCCCACGAAATAAACTAAAAACACATTAGATAAATGAAACAATTTAATTTTGTTTGAACCACTTTTACATTTGAGTAAATCCGACCGGTTTCAGAACGAACGTTCCTTCTTCAAGGCAAATGTATACTAATTTATACTTGGATTTACTCAAATATAAAAGTGGTTAAAACAAAGTTAAATTGATTCATTTATCTATAATGGATAACCACAAAGTTATAGCCACATTCAAAAGTATAAAAAACACATTGTTTGCTCTCTCACAATAAATTCAGTCGGTTTGTCAGTTTCGAAGGCGATACCTAATAAAAATAACGTACTGAAAAAAGGCTGTGGTATCGAAATAAGAATAAAAAGAAATTGTATTCTAAACCTTTCCTGGACCGAAAAAAAATATGCACGATGCTCATTGCGCTGCGCGCGGCCGTATTTTAGGTGGGTACTGTACCTAAAAGTGTATTTTCACCTAGCAGTTAATCGTTCACAAAAAGTATTTGGAGGCAGATTGGAACCACAGATAAAACGCTGTTTTGTAGATAATAACAAAGCACTAAAATGTGTGCGTAATTACGTTCATCGCCTCCATTATAATTTCATCAACTATGCAATTATATGGGTTTTTTGTATGATAAAACACTGCGATTAGGATAGCCGGCAGGTGAAGAAATAACACAGACAGAAATGGTTTAAGGAAAATCATTGAACATTCGAATATATTATCAGTGGGTGCTAGGTGAGCTATAGATACAATAAAAATATAATATGATCCTGCCGCTGAGAGCTCTCTTATTTCTTCTATTTCGGTCGCATTTGTTCGGTCAGCTACTAACTGATTCACGCATCGTTTGTGCGATAAATATTGATATTGAAACGGATTTATCGATGGTACGCGTATATCTTCTTTGGACACAATCTTTTACGAAAGCAAAAAAATTGTTTTTTTATTTTTATTTATTACATGTAATAGTTATATATCAAAAAAATATTACAAAATTCGTGCATTCATGAAACTTTGCTCGTACTTTCTTCTTGGTAGTATAAATGTAGATCTGCAGAGTCCGTTAAAAAAAAGAAGTGAAACACCCCTCTAGAACGGGAGGGAGGAATTTAAAAAATTCTAAAAATTAAAAAAAAGACAAACACATACCTACATAATATATTGGATTTAGCCTGCGAGAGAATGAGATAGTTTAATCGGTCTCCTCTTTGTGCGGTGCGTCGTAGCATCTCCACTCTTGTCTACTTCAGTTTTCTGATGATTTCACTTCTACCGCGTGTGAATTGCAAACTACGTTTTTTTTGTATGAATACCTCACAAGATTCCCTGCTGCTCTCGTCCGGAGCCAGTGAGAGTATGGCATCCCCAATTGTAGCATGTTTTGTGGCTGAAGATAGTGGGGAGCAAAAGGCGATGGGGAAGAAGAAGGTGGGAAAGTACCTGGCTATTCAGACCTGTTCACCAAACGCGGCTTAAGCCAATTCGAGCAACGTTTCAATTCTGATTTGAAAGTATCTTTCACTCTGGAATCACTATGGTGTAACTATCTTCCACTCTGGAATGTGCCGCAAATATACTACGTATAATTTTTAACGAATTAATTGTGAAATAACACAAATTAATTAAATACAATATAATCGCCCACGTCGGGATTCGATCCCGCGACCTTAGGATTGCGAGTCAAGAGCCTTATCCATCGACCACGGAGGCCGCCACTAGAGTCACCGTTCCCATGTCGGTAGTATCAATATTTAGTGAGATATGAGAGGTTTTTGTTAACTTATTAATTAAGGCAATCTAATTAATTTTGCATTTCTCGTTCCGTGAACCGTGTTGACATTCCAACACATATGTATAAAATACCTAAAGAACTGCTTAGGTATCTATGTTATTTTTAATGTTATTTCTGTCGTTTGTTGTTCTACTATCGGAGTTTACTATCATCAAGGCAACCTTCACCCAAAAGGCTGCATGCCGGAGCAACTCAGCGGAACTTTAACGTGTTTCTCGCAGGTTTCTGAGTGATGTGTTCTAGCATCTTTTCTAGCTACTTCATTTCAATCAGTCTTTCCCTGGATTGTCAGTGGGATTGTTTAGTATTTTTCTTCCATTATGATGCGACGTGAAAAACCGAAGAACCCGTTGTGAAGAACATCTAAACTAGGTACCATACCAGCTGGTTTTTTGAAACTGCCCACAGACAAACATAAGCAAAAGCTTCCATCTTGTGCCAATGCCATACAGACGAATAGAGAAAACATCATCGAACCATTCTGATTCTTATTCAGTTTTAAACCTTGGTGTAGAGATAGCGAAGAGTTAACCTTGGTTAGAGAAGAGTTCTTTCACTCAATGGAGGCTATATGACCATCACAGTTCACTCTCAAAAGTTTGCTCAGGTAGAATGGGCAGTCAAAGCATTATACATGATATTATAATGATTTGATTTCCGTCGCTGCATTGGCCGTTACCTGAAGAGTGTACGGTGTACGCGTTAAGAGAAGGCACCCTATTAGCGATTGGTCGCGGACGGTTAGCTCTCCAGACCACTCCGTTTATCCGAGAAACGTCGGACGTTGTCATTAGCATTACAGATTCGCACCATCCTCTGAAACTCAGATCCAACAGACCAAATCTAAAAGAAATCACACATCCAAATCTAAAAAATACCCCACCAAAACCAAAGAATTGATAACATCATCTTAATAATGGTTCAGCATTTTGATTCAGTGGTCTTGATTTGATGGGCAGGTTCTGATTGAATGCCCCGAGGGTGTAGCGGAGGCTTCACACTCAGACGTCATTAATTTATAACCGTCGGTGTTGTTCCGCGCTATGATAGCTGATAGCTCATTTGCAATCGCGCTGATAATTTGTGTGAAGATTTATTCAACACTTCGAATCAATTTTCTTCCTGTGAAATGTGCAGAGGAATTGTTTTGTCGGTGACCTCTGTACAAAAAGCAGTGGGAGTTTCATGACTATACCAGCGAGAGTCAGCGCCCTTGAAGTGGTTTTTCACAAAAACAGCATTATGCAAATAAAACAATTACTATTGTTATTATGATGTCAAGATAATGTTATCATTATTTGTTAATTTGGGAGGCGGGTGCCGCCTCGAGAACCATTTATTTGATAACCAAAACCTCTGCCACAGGTCATCCCAAGTGGTTCGTTACGTTTGGTTGCTTATCAGGGCTGGGTTTGTCTGGATCTTAGCGGCGAATGCGTTTACTCACCAACTGCGAGACAGGCTGGATCGAGAGAGACTGGTTGAGAGAGATCTTTTGATGTCTCCAGCAGAACTCTCTCGCAACATCGCCTTGCACCGCAGTGGGAGAGTTGAATTCATACTTCTGTTAATTTCGGATACACTGACCCCCAGATTCATACCCACCCCTCATACCCTTTTCCTTCACAGAACTTCCTTTCCTAAGAAGACCCTCCACGTAGCATCCCCAAAGATGACGTACGCCCTCAGAGGAATTATTTTCCTGAAGACCTCCTGTGTGGAGCTAATGTAAAAAAGCTTCAGACGTATAGTTAAGATTTTTTAGATAATTATTATTTTCAACTATGGGAATTAAATCTATAATGTTCACTTCATTTTATGATACATAAATTACGCCATACAAGAATTAACATTCTTTGGTTGGTGAAATACTTACGTGTTGAAACAATCTTAAAAGATAATAATACATTATGTGTGTAGAATGTAGATGTTTATATTTTCAGACTATTTGCCATTGCACTACCTTAATAATTTCAGATTTCTTTGCGTACGAACATGTTGCATGTTTTCCCCTAGGCACAAAACGCCAATTGAAAATCCAGTGGCTAAAAAACTCTGTATTCTCAAAACAACGCATGTTATTAACGTAACGTATACGTTATTAACGTATACGAATTTACGATAATATGTAAAATCGGTCGGATGTGCTTCAATTTATTCACTAAGCTAATCATAAGCAATGTAAAAAAATACAACACGTCTTTGTCTTCGCACGAATTGTAATTTTAGCCGACTGTCCATAATGAAGAAATAATTTTGAAGAAGTGGGTACGTACCTATGTACTAAGCTACGAGGAGAAAACTACAAATGTGGTTATGCAGGGGTAAGAACTTGGAATTTCTCTAAAAATGGAAACGTGTATCCATGTGATTGTAACAGTTTAGGTAGGTATTTAAGTACCTGCCTAGGTACTTACAAATCATCAGATTTCAGAGGAAACTTAACATATTTAAAACTTAATGTCTTTAAAAAACAAATCAATAATATAATTGTTCCCAATCAGCACGGTTTTATCACCGGTAGAAATACTTTAAATAACTTAATCATTTATGAAAATTGTATAACTGATTCCCTTATCCTTGAGCATCAGGTGGATTCTATAGATTTTTTCAAAGTTTTTGATAAAGTTAAGCGACATATTCTTGTACTAAATATGTTGAGCATTAAAGAAACCTTATTGAATTGGTTTAACGGTTATCTTAGTAAAAGAAAGCTTTGTGTTAAAATAAATTCTGTAGAATCTTATATCTTCGAAGCCACAAGTGGGGTTCCCCAAGGATCTCACCTCGGACCAATTATTTTTGTATTGTTTATAAATGACATTGTTAGTATATTTAAAGATGTACAAGTTTTACTCTTCACTGATGATTTAAAAATATATAAAATGATACGAAGTATAGAGGATTGCCATATTTTACAATCTAATTTAAATAAGTTGTTTCATTGGTGTGTGATCAACTCGCTATTTCTTAATATTCAAAAGTGCCAAGTTATTCGTTTTTATAAAATCCAAAGTCATGTAACTTATGAATACTCTTTAAATAATGTAATATTGACACCAGTCACTCAGATCAGGGACTTAGGTGTTATATTTGATGAAAAGTTAACATTTACTTTGCACGTAAATAAAATAACGAATAGAGCTATAAAAATGCTTGGTTTTATATACAGAACAGCAAGTGATTTTAAGTCACTAGAATGTTTGAAAATATTGTACACTTCTTTAGTAAGAAGCCAGGTAGAGTATAATTCACCCATTTGGTCCCCATTGTATAAAATACATTCCGACAATATAGAAAGGGTACAGCACAAATTTCTAAGATTTGTTAACTTTAAGATGAAGCCATAGTAAATAATGCAAAATCACACAAAATTATACGTTTTTGTTTTGAAAATTTGATCACTTAGAAGTATTATAGATGCTTCAATTAAATACTGCGTGTAGAACATACCTTGGCCCTTAAAAATATTGGTCAGTTTTTTTATAAGTCTGTTAATAAGCCTATAAAAAAATAAAATATAAAGTCTGTAAAAAACACTTTTAAGACCAAACTCTCCTATTTATTAACCTCTTTTCGGATACGGTTTTATTGTTTAATGTAGCGAATTCAGTTTCTTTTATAATAATCGCAAAAAAAAATGATTTTTACGCCCGAAGTTCACAAAATAAAATAAAATATGCATTTTCGCTTTGTTATTTTACAATACGGCCGGCAGTAGACGAATTTGGATTTTCAAAGTGAACTCTATGCCGTCCACCGAAGGGACATAACTAGACACGCCCGTTTTTTATCAGTTCGCCCACGAACGGAGCGGGAAACGGACGCTAGGCTCCACGTCGCTTTGTTCCGTGAAATCAATTTTAATATTCAGTTTTATTACAATAAACAATGCGTAAAAAATGAGTTAATGTTTTTTACAGGCCTTTACGAAATCAACATGTAAAAAAAAATTCTCAAATACCTTTTCCAACCTTTCCAAAAGCCTTTTCTCAAGTATTTTTAAACTCCTCCCATAAAAGGGCGTGAATTCCGATTTCGATTTTTTCCTGGACTATTGGAACGCCTTAAGCTGAATATTCCAATTCAAAATATTAACTATGTCCTTTTGATGAAACAACTCAACTTAATTACGCTGCCAGATAGGCGGATCATCTCTGACCTTGTACTATTAAATAAAATCATTAATAATTGCATTGACAACCCTGAAATTCTCGCCGAAATAAAATTTTACGTACCGACCAGAAATACGAGGCAAAGTGCTACCTTCTTCTGTGACAATTTTAAAACAAACTATGAGGCTCCTATAAATATTCCCAAATGTAATAATTATTCCCAAATGTAATCATTTGGGAATAATGAAGACATGTTTGCAGATTCTGTATTTGGTATAAAACGAAGTCTTTATAATTACTTTAATGAAATGTATGATTTTTAAATTTTTGAATGTAGCTATAACTTTGTGGTTATCCATTATAGACAAATGAAACAATTCAATTTTGTGTAAACCACTTATTTAATGCGTAAATCCGACCGGTTTCGGAACAAACGTTCCTTCTTCAGGGAAAGCTTATACTAATTTGACAGTTTAGAACAATGTTTTATTAAGGAACGTTTGTTCCGAAACCGGTCGGATTTACACATTATATAAGTGGTTTATACTAAGTTGAATGGTTTAATTTTTTTTTGTATGATTTTAATTTTATTGCACCAGATTTAAATGTCCGGGTTAAATTTTCCCCACAGGAAAAACTAAACCCTTTCACACACTTCCCCAAATGATCATCTTGTCAAACCATGCTATGCAATTGCACTATATAAGTATTATAAATACAAAACAATACAAGAACAACATGTTAACCTACCAGAGACCAAATGGGAAAATAATTCACCGACTCCAGATATTTTCATATCAGAGGGTTCGGCTCTGTGGAATTCCTAATTTGACCTATAAATCCTACTGATCCCTCAATATAAATATTTTTAAAATCTTTTGTAATCATACATGTATTTAAAATTACTGATTTTCGCATTTTTATATATAAATTCTTTGACAAATCTAATATGCCTAAATTTTGAATAAGAGACCTAGGTATAATGCCAGTAGCCGAAATAACAAATGGTAATATTTTTATAGTCTGAGAATGCCAAATTCTTTTAATTTCATTTCCTAAATCTGTATATTTTCTTATTTTTTCAGAAACACATTATTGAATATTACAGGAATTTGGAATAGCTACATCAATGATATAAGTTATTTTTTAATTTTGTCATGTAAAACTATATCAGGTCTATTATGACTAATTGTTCTGTCTGTTAGTATAGTTTTATCATAATATATTTTATAAAATTCATTTTCTAAAAATGAATTTGGTTCATATTCATAATATGGTACTATATTACGGCAGTCAATCAAGTTATGTGTAATTACCAAACTTTGGTGTATTATTTTTAAAACCTGATTCTGCCTAAATGCATACTCTCGGCGCTAATATAGAACATCCCGATATAATATGTTCTATAGTTTCCGGAAAATCCACACATTTTCTACATAAATCATCAATTTGATTTATATCTTTGTTTATATGCTTCCTATAATTTTTAGTATTAATGATTCTATCTTGAATGGCAAGCATAAATCCTTCTATTTCTGCGCTCAACTCTCCAATACTCAACCATTTGTTTGACGAAAGTTTGTCAAGATACGGTTGGTTGAGATAATTGATGTGTTTTGCGTGAATAATTTTATTTGACCAGGAATCTAATAATTTGTGATTAGTATTTATGAGAATGTTGGCATTCTCGTCATATAAATTTAAAGGTGTAATGTTTCTATCTGCCTTGCAAATTTTTTTGTGCATTTCTGAACTATTAGCTTTCCTAGGGTAAAATTTCTAAGCATTTCTACCTGATTGTGTTTCAACGATGTTATTTTGACTACACCTCTACCTCCTAAATTTCTAGGTAAATTAATTCGTTCTATAGCTGAATTTGGATGATGGCAATTAAACTTTGTTAACGTAGTTCTAATTAATCGTTCTAAACTATCTAAATCTGTATTGTACCATTTAGTTATGCCAAATGAGTACGTTAATAGAGGTATTGCCCAAGTATTTATTGCTTTTACTAAATTTTTAGCAGATAGATTGCATTTTAAAAATTTATTTTTTACTATTAATTTAATCATTATAATTATGTACTACGTACCTGCCTAATTATTATTATTTTCTATCTTTGTAAAAGCCTACTAGAGAGTAAATAAATAAATATTTGAAAATTGGAAACTTATTTTTTTAGATGCGATGTGTACTGTTCACAGAACTACTAAGATATGTCGATAGCCCAGTTGATTAGGCCGACATCTCCAAATACTAAGTTTTGAGATAATGAGGAAAGCAATATTCAAAAACTCACCATAAATCAAGTGTTATGTATTTATTTATTTATTTGAAAGGAACAAACAGCCTTTACATAATGTACAGTGATAAATATACGAGTAAACTGAAGTCAAGCCACAAAAGTTTCTTATGCTAAAGTACATCGGAAATGAAGTTTTAATATCTAAAAATCAATTTTTGTTTATTGGAACGGGGGAGGAAGAGGAATATAGGAAAAGGATAGGAGATGCTCCCGATACATTCTACATATACTCTCATATTAATAATCGGTCGTACGCGTTACTTCATATCGATATTTATACGTGTGTGTGTTTTACATATTTTATGTGCCATAAAATGATACAGGGAGAAATTTCCTACTAGCAATCCAGAAAACTTTTTATTTCAGCACAAGTTTTTCTGCTTTATTATTGATTTGGTGTAGTATAGGAGCCATTAATTTATTACGTAAGACGATTTAGGGGGGGAGGGGGGTCGACCATGTCTTATTTTTTCTTACAAGGGGGTGGGAGGGAGTCTCGATAGTTCTTACGTAAGATCACAAAATAAATAAAATTATACTTTGAAAAAGTATCCTTTGTAAGTACAAATAAACATTTCTAAAAACTGTTACTTTGAAAAATAAACATTAAAACAAACCAAACGTGTATTCATTTTTGCCTTCAGATTCTTACGTAATAAATATTAAACAGGGGGGAGGGGGTCGGCCTATTCTTATTTTTTCTTATAATAGGGGGGGGGAGGGGGTCGAAAACTAGCAAAATTCGTCTTACGTAATAAATGAATTGCCCCTTATGAGTAATCTGAGCTTCCTTCAGATATAAGGGAACGTACCCATACTAACTGACCAACTTTCTGCAATTTTTAACCCCCCACCCTCCCCCCGGCGACCAAAAACCTAAGGCCGCCGCCGCTCATTTGTACCAAGCGTGGTATTTTGAAGACCCTCCGAACAGGTCACGTAGTATGGGTACGTTCCCTAAGGTACCTACACTTTTACATATAACTGCATATTCAACTCAAATTTTGATTTTTCGAAGATGTCTGACTAATCAAATGAATGTATAGAATGCAACATTCAAGGATCCAAAACAAAAATTCCTAATAATATATTTTTTTTGTTATTTTTTAATTTTAATTTTATTTAATGTTTTTTATAGCTTCATTTTATATCATTTGTCATCCAAAAAGAAAATGAATATCTACCTATTCTAAATCTATGTTTAATTCTTAAATTACCATAAAACCCACCATAGGCTTTGCCTTTGCGTGATTTTTTGTTACATTTACCAATGTTTTTTTATAACTTTTCCAATGACAGATTGCCTCAAAAACTTTCATTATAAAAATGAAAACATTCCGCCATCCGATATCTTAATGTAAAGTTCCACAATAGATACGAAGGTAAAGACATTACACGTATTGATACAAGTATCTACATAGATACACACAATATAAGATATCCATCAATTCAGCATTGAGGTATTCCTAACTATTTCGTACGGCTCTACTGGCTTGATGTGTAATTTGTTGGAGTTTCTGTGGTAGGAGGCGCAAGGATCGAGAACAGGCAAACGTAAGCATAATAATGGCATAATGCCTGCACACAGTACCTACCCGGTACCCAATGCCCATGTCCAGTGCTCAGTACCCACTCCTCCTCGCCGAGTAAGATGCAATTAATTTGCAACATTCGCGAAATGGAAGTAGGAAGGTATAAGGTAGTCGGTACACGAGATGCGGCGGCTTCGGTGAAAGGGTTTGTAATGAGAGTCCGAGATGATTGTTTCAAGATATTGGGAATGAATGCAGTACCGTACTTCTGACTTTTTTCGACCAACCGGGATATCTTCACGCTACTTTATTGGGATATTATTGTGACTGACAAGTGTTTCTAGTTCCTACCGGAGTTCAAAAATATTTTTAAGACATATTTATTGATATTATTGTGACTGAGAATAGTTTCTAGTTCTACAGAGTTTAAAAATGTTTTCAAGGTATATTTTATATAGCTTTTGCCCCCGGCTTCGCTCACATAGTTTTAGGGGGGTTTCCACTGTGCCTCCTCCACCTTCTCTATCCCCATTCCACTCCCCTACCTCTACCCCTCCCCCCTCTCCTCCCCCAATCCCCCCCCCCTTTCCCCCTCTCCACCTCTCCCCCCTCCCCCCACACCACCTTACCACCTCCCCCCCCCCCTCTTCACTCAATCCATACCCGTTACATTACCACCTATTGTAATTTTTTAAATACATATTTCATAATGCCAGAGCTCTGAGCTATAGCCTATGTGTTATTCTGATGTATGAGCTGTATTATTGTAAAGTTTCATTAAAATCCATACAGTAGTTTTTGCGTGAAAGAGTAACAAACATACATACATCCATACAAACTTTCGCCTTTATAATATTATAGTAGGATAAATGCAATTTTTTCGTATTGCCACACATCGAATGTATGCAAATAATGCTGTAGGTATTTCTGATGTTGCTTACTAGGTAGGTACTGGAACGGTCGTCCACCTTGTTTTCTGTTTGCTTCGACTTTATACATAAATTTTCCTTTAATTGCACGGTATGAGGTATACGACTTAGTGGGTAGGTAATGTTCAACACAACACATTTTGCATTCCTATAATAATATTATGTTTACTTCATCCCGATCAACGACAGTGATAGACAATAGACATTGATATATGTATATGTAACCGCTGGTGTCTAGATGAATAAAATTCTTAAATTTTTCCGTTATTCAAGGATAGTTCAATAGGCCACTTGCATGGATTTCATAACGACTTGGAAAAAATCGTGTGGATAGATTTTTTTACTAAGATTATGAAAATGTTAGTAAAAATTTTTAGAAATGGACAGTTTTTTTTATTTTTAAATTAATAAATCCATTATTTGGGCCCGTGACGTCACTACATGAAAACGTCCCGTCTTCGAAAATGTTCCTATTTATTTTGGAAAATTCCACACTAATTTATTTTTTTTATATGGCAACACTTTGATTTCAGGCTAATTTTTGAATTTGACATTTAAGGCCCCGTTCTCCCCACAAAAAAAAACCATTTCGGACGAGTCGTGAAATTTACTTTTAACGCATTCGACAGGAGGTGTATCTGCAGCGCGCGGGTCAATAGGAAAGCGCGCGCATTATTACTACAAAAAGGTCTGGTTTGGAACTTGGCTAATAATTGTCGACAAGAAGTATTATTTCAAAAAATATGCGTTCCCAGAGAAATTGATAATATTTGTAGGGCTGCCACAATTTTAAAATACACATAATATTTATGAAAATATCTGTTATTTTCTCAATGTATTACGTTAGATTACCTATAAAGTGTAATGTACACTTGAGGTGACCGTTCATAAAACAAAGCTATATTATTTATTATAACGGAACTACAATTATCATTGTTTCTCTTTAATTTCTCTTATCAATTTGGGAGACGGGACGGGATGGGTACCGCCGCGCCGCCCCGGAAAACATTTTTTGGATAACCAACACCCCTGCTGTAGGTCACCCAAGTGGTTTGCTATGTTTGGTGACTTAGCAGGGGTTCCCGGGTTATGGGATGAGGTATCAATTTGGAAGGCGACCATTGCCACCCGGCAACCATTCATTGGATAACAGAGGTGTCCGGGTTCATGGGGTGAGGCTTATCTATTTATTGGGTACTACTTTTTTTAAAAGAAAAAAAGTCATAATTCGTATTCCTGGTTTACGAATAACCTGACAATTTGAAAATCTCTTACCAGCATCATAATAAGCGGAAGATGTTCCTTGTGCATTGAAAGAGGAATTGAACCCGCGACATCTTGACCCGACCCATTTTTTAATTTTCAACTAAGTAAAGTGCACATTTTAATCATATTTGTTTACAGTCCAGTCAATTTTTAATTTGGGAGGTGGGAATGGGTACCGCCGCCCCGGGAACCTTTATTGGATAACCAATGCCTCTGCCATAGGTCACCTCAAGTGGTTCGCTACGTTTGGTGATTTAGCAGGGGTGCCCGGGTTCATGGGGTGAGGTTTGTCCAGGTCTTGGAGGCGGATGACCAGGACATACTGAACCCTAGATTCCTACCCACCCCTTAAACCCTTTTCCTTCCCAGAACTCTCCTCTACTTCCTTTCCTTAAAAAAACCCTCCACACAGCATCATAGATGAGCATAAAGATGACATAGGCCCTGAGGGAAATTATGTTCCTCAGGGCCTCCTGTGTGGAGCTCATGAAAAAAAAAATTAATGGTCCAAAAGGAGGTGTAGAGTGCACCTAAGCGATTCCTTCAGAAACTTGGTCAGGGTGCTTAGGATGTGAACATACTAAAATTTCTGACGTCTATGTGGTGAGCTAGGGGAGGGAGGGGGGGGGGGGGGAGAAGGTTCAAATTTTACGCTTATATCTCGGAAACGGTGCATTTCAAAGGATTTATTTTAGAATAAGTGAAAGCTCCTAAAATTATCTACAACTTTTATTCTATACGTAATTTTCGAAATCCCAGCCGTTTTTGACTTACACGCTCCACAAATGTAGATATTTTCGAATAAAATCATTTTACCTCACATTTTTCATCAAACATTCCTTCATATCGTCTAAAATATTTATCAAAGAAAGAAATTTGTTTGAAAGAAGTTGTAAAGAATTTAATTCCCATTTAGATAATATATATACATTTCCAAACTAATCTTCAACCAGTAAATATTTACAGGAATTTTAAGTTTTTTAGTAAATGTCGTCATTTTTTTTATCTTATTACTGACACACCACTTTTGTTTGTAAGAGATTGTGGGACTTGGATTTCATTTATTATTTCATCATTTAGTTCCTAAAACAATTAGTTTAATGAATCTTCACCAACTTGAACAGCATCTTAGCAAGTTATTGTAGTGTCTCCGACGACTCCACTCCACAAAAATTGACATTACTTCACTGGTTTGTGGGAAGGGAGGATGTGCATCAAACCACTGACTGAGTTTGGCACAACCTGTTTTTGCATACATGCACCTTTTCGCTCTTTATTTATATCCGGGGGTAAAGTGCACAAACTTCGGGAGGTAATTCTGCACGACAGTACACGTAAAAAAAGATACGAAACTTTTTTCAAAACGTTCTAAGGTAGTTACGGGTAAAAAAGTTTTGTTGTTTGTATGAAAAAAATAATATTCTTCTGTGGAAAAATAATTTTGTATAGGGAAAAAATTGAATTTAGAAAAAAGTTATTTGTCTTTTTTACATTCACCATCATGTACCTCCCGAAGTTTATGTAGAAATTTATGAAGTGGCAGCCCTAAAAGCTATCAGCAAACTACAGCTTTGCTAGGATTAAGTTAACCGATGGAATCTAAATTAATAAACATTTATAAAAAGGTCAAAGTAATTACTTATAACAATGAAGTCGGTTTTAGTAAACTTACTTACATTTACGTAACGCATTTTGGTTTTATTATCCAACGAACATCTAATAATAGGTAGTAATAAAATAATACGTATGATGATAATTACATATTTCCTTGTCCGTAACAATTTGGGACGCGGGTAAGGGTACCGCCGCCCCGGAAACTATTTATTGGATAACCCCAAGTTGTTCGCTACGTTTGGTGACTTAGCAGGGGTGCCCGGGTTTGGATTTTGGTGGCGGATGTGTCTGCCCACCAGCTGCGTGGTAGGCCAGATCAGGAGAGACTGGTTGAGGGAGATCTTGTGACCTCTCAGGCAGAACTCTTTTGGAACATCGCCTTGCACCGCATTGGGAGGGATGGATTCAAAAGTCCGTCCCACCCAAATCCACTGACCCTCAAATTCCTACCCACCCCTATAACCTTATCCTTTCCAGAACTTCATCTCCTTCCTTTCCATTAAAACACCCTCCACACAGCATATCCAAAGATGACATATGCTCTGAGGGAAAAAAATCCTCTGGGCCTGTGTGGAGTTACTGTAAAAAAACAAGGTAATTTTTGAAAGCAGATTTTTGTTAGCAGTTTGATCCGTAAAAATGTATTATTTATTATTATGTCCTATAATTTTAATAAATGAGCAAAATAAAAGATTTTGCATTCAATGGTCATTTAAAAAAAAACGTAATTTAATTTAAAAAAACTTGCCCGGGAATTTCAGTTTCCGAAGCATTGGAAATAGATTTATTTCTCAAAGTACGCATTCTGTAAAAAATAAAACAATAACTGTCACCTTTGTTATATAATACACAAACAAATTGAAAATTTATTTTTATAATAAATATTACGTAATAGTAAATAATACGAGTATGTATTATATTAATAAAAAACAAAATTTTATTTTTTTCTTCTTACCTTATACATTCCATCATACGTTCTCGATTTTGGAGATAATGTTTACGCTTAGAAATACGACTTTTTTGTTGTTGTCTTACCATTTTCGCAAAATAATATTATTATTTACGTACGTGTATATTAAACAAATCATGAAACGTAGGACTACACGTCCGTGTGGCGAGCTGTCTGGACAGCGAATGACGAATATTTGAAAGGCACATAGGTTACACGCACGTTAGATAGAGATGGCCTGTAAATATTATCTTTAGAATTAATAAACGTAAGCGCCTGTTGTTAAAATATTTAATTAATCACGGTTTATTGAAAAAAGAGCAAAAATCTCGCGATAATTGTCTTTAGTTTTATTTAAAGAAACGCTGTGAATTTTTTCATACATATAACTTGTAAAATAACTGAAACAAACGTGTTAATAATAATTTTTGGAGCATACTTTGTGATTTTTTTCTATCGAGGGAATTTTATATAATTTGCGTTTCGGCGCGATAAATGTCTAGATATTATCTTCAAAAATAACATATATTTTTTTAAGAGCTTAAAAACTTCAAATGTTTAAGGGAGATTTGTAAGAAATCGGTAGAAATTTTTTTTTTTTTTTTTTCATTAACTCCACACAGGAGGCCCTGAGGAAAATAATTTCCCTCAGGGCCTATGTCATCTGGGATGCTGTGTGGAGGGTCTTTTTGAGGAGAGGAAGGAATGAACATTGGTCTTGAAGAGACCCATTGAAATTGAAATTGGGAGAACCGAGGCTTAACGTTCACTAGATTTATTGTTCGTTCTCTGCGAACTTATTATTTGGTTAGACTTTTTGACAGATGTTATGAACCCCGTACATTTTACACTGTCCGTTCATGTTTTAGAGGTATAATGGTAGTGGTGCTGATTTTAACAAAATCAAATTTTATAATATTCTTATTATTATTACAATTTACATCTACAACTATATTACATTGGATTTAGTAATACAGAGATTGAACATTATAATGATTTATGATCAATAAGATGGATTAAGGAAAAAATTGTTTATGGGATGTAATATTTTTGGTTTGCCTCGTTATTCTCCTGTGCCCTTTCTTGTGGAAAGCGTTCTTTTTTTAAATGATTTTCGGCTATGTAATTATCATAATTATAATGTAATTATAAAATTATGTCCCGTCTTTCCGGTTTATAAAAAATGGTCCGATTTTTCGGATTGAAATTTTAAAAAAATCGCCAGTGTTTCAAAAATACGATTTAAAAAAAAAACAGAATGTCTTAGAATATTTGCCTAAACCGGAAAAAAATGTGATGCACGTGGCCTATTGTACCTAGCTACCTTCATCTAAAATATCTGAAACGTATCGTTGTGTGTGGGACACTAACTCCTAAAGCGATTATTTAACTAAGACTTATTGCCTATCGATTACGCAAATCTCTCCATGGAATTTCATTAAAATTTACAAATCAAATAAATTTTTTACGCATTTTCTCTAACAACATTTTAATATCTAGTATCTTTTTTGTCATTGGTTGGAATGTATTTATTGTGTCAACTTTTTGTGTGTTTGAATGAAAATATTTCAATTTCAGTTCCGGCAACCCGGTCGTTTATTTTATTTTTTTTATTTTTTTTTTTATTTTTTTTTTATTTTTTTATTTTTTATTTATTTATGTACAAAGTTTTCTTTTACCCACCTCACTAGACAGAGTCTGTTCCGAGGCGGGTAAATAACATATTTTATTTATTAAAAAGATAAAAATATATGCATATATGTACACATACATGCACATACGTATTGTTGTTATATTAAATATTTACACGTTGTTTTTATTATTTGATAAATTTCCATAAAAAGGTTGCAAACGTAATATAAGATTACACATAGAGATAAGAAAATGTAAATACAGTAGGTACATGCTTATATCATTAATGTTGCTAGCAAGCAGTACCCTGCATATTTAATTATACTTGAATTTTTATATAACATGTTTAATTCTTGTGATGTTCGGCAGTACTTCATCTTTGCACACCTCTATACATAAGTACCTACGCTGAGTTGGTGGAAGGGGGGGGGGACCGTACAGGGATCAACTGTCACGGAATCATCCGAAAGTATCAGTAGAATTCATTAATAGAAACATAATCGTAGCGTAAACAATGGCATCATTCCCGGTCTCTTCAAGACCCATGTTTACTCTTTCCTCTCCTGAAAAAGACGCTCCACGCAGCATCTTCTGAGATGACATAGGTCTTGAAGGAATTTTTTTTCTTCAGTGCCTCTTGTGTGGAGTTAATGTAAAAAAAATATAAGTGGGATGAAATAGATTTGTAGCCTTAAAGTTTCAAGGAAAATGGCAATGGTTTCAAGCAACAACGCATAATAGATTATTTTTCCATCTCTGATCATTGAAAAGTGTTATCCATAATAACTAAAGAAATTAACTATTATTAAAAAAAATTATAATATCTAATTATACCTATATAAGTAATAGGTAGGTACGGTTCGTTATATTTTTTACTCGGCAAGTTATTTTGGAAAAAGATTTCTTGTCGAGTTCGTTAATACTAATATTTTATCAAATTATACATTACCACGCACTGAAATGAAAGCAGTAACGAGAAGCCATCTCATTAAATTTATATATTTAGGACTCGGCGAATCTTCAACTCTCGAATTCTCATTTTGCTCGTGTCTTATTTAGCCGGGAGCGTGTGAACACGACCATTTAATATTGTACTTTAAAACTGCGCTACATTTGCTATGCAGATGTCGATGGGCGGAGCTAATAACGCCAAAACGTCGGTGACGTGTGTAATTAAAAAATCATAAAAGCTGTTAAATTAAATCACGACGTTCAGTGAATTAATGCCGCGATGAACTGTGAATTCTTAATAATACAGAAATCTCAAAATGTCAGCTTTTCTCGCATGACGATTAACGTTAAGACTGGAAAATAATGCAAGGCCATTTTTCATACCGGTTTCCTTGAACGGTTTTTTTTCACATTATAGCTATGTATTCACCGAGAAACAATTGTTTATGAACATTGTTTCAGATACAAAATCTGTGTGTTACTGAATCCAATAATATATTTCTGAGACAGTTTAAACTGTTGCGGTAAATACGTAAAAACTCGAAAATTCTCATTCTCAACTCGAACAAATTAAACATCGAGCCAGCCGAACCGTACGAAATAGTGAGTATTTCCGTGTTGAATAGATGCACATGGTACATTATGGGTTTCTATCTATATGGGTACCTTCGTTTGTACCTATAAATATTATATAAAGCAATTAATACCAGTATGTTTCTGAAACTGTTGCGGTAAACACAGTGACGATGGAAAAGACAGAAACAAATCAGTTTCATAAACAAACATTGCTGAGTGTGGACGCCTGTTTCAGTTGTTTAAAAAAAATGGCGATAGTGTGGGACACGATAATGATACACCCAATGACACACACAACAACAATATTTCCTCAGGTGTCATATTCGAAACAACTGCTGATGTGGTTGTCAAGAACAACGAAACATTGTTTCTGTAAACATTTGTTTCAGAAACTGGTTAGGCGTCATAACATGTTTTAATTTTTTTTACCTTGATTATAAATTATTATTCGAAGTACCAAAAATTGAAGACCTCTATGAAAAAGATTCAATATTACAAATAAAATTTAAACAATTCATCATTAAGGCATAAATTTAACATCGAAATTCTTCTATTTTCAATACAACAAATGCACAATAATTATATTTACAAAGGTATAAAATATGTTAATAGTCTTCCCGAAGAAGTAAAAAGAATAAAAGATTTCATATTATTCAAAAAAAGATCAAATTAATCTTTAAAAAAAATAATACCACCAATCAAAATGTTTCATGCCATATTAAAAATTAACGTCATAACATCCTAGAACTTAAGATTATATTTATAATACGCTCTATGTTAAGTTATGTTATAATAATGTGTAACGGGACCATGTTCTGGTACAATATAATAGGAGTGTAATTTTATACGGCAGAGCAGAGACCAGAGCTCAGGATTATGGGAAAGGTATTTTTCTGTCAAGTAGGTGAGAAATCAGAAAATAAAAAGAAGATGAATCTTATAAAACTATATTGTATGCGATAAAAAAACAAACATGAGAGTGCAAATTTAATAATACAAAGCAATAACATACCAGATGGACTCCTGAACACGCTAATCTAACTAAACGAATTTTACGACGGATGACGACCGCGAACCTGCTTCGCAGAGAGAAGACGAGAAGGCACTTCCAGCCTCCTTAACCGGGGACGTCGCGCAATCCCGAGATCCTAGGTCATCCTTCTTAGGAAGAAGGCTGCTACGCCTCCAAGGAGTGCATTCAGCTTCGGGCCATCCCAACAAGCTCCATGAAAAAAGCACGTGGTCCCAACTGATCACCAAGACCCGCGCATTTCGGTAGAACCGTCAACAATCCGTGACTTCACGACGCGGGGTCACAAAGGCATATTATTCTGCCACCACAAGGACCAATCCCTTTACAAGTACATTTCCAGAATACATTTCCACAAAATGGCAAACTTATTTTTCACTATTTTGTTTTTGCCTAATATTATGTTCAAGTAACAATGTTATAAATTAAACAACAAACAAAAAAAAAATATCACAAAGTGGTTGTTTGCCGGTCTCTGTGTGCTTTCAGGGATACTAAAGCGATTGTGCCCGTTTGAACTGCGAATGGACCACCACAGACCACAAATATCTTTGAAATTTCCTTTTGAATACAAAATTTAATTTGTTGGAATGTTATTGTAACATGACATAAACGCAAACTGTGAATCATTGTGAATTTTCTCTCTCCGGATCAACTTAACTTATCGGTGTCCGTCATAAAATATTGGTATATGGTGAATCTAACTTCGACTGGAAAATAACCAAAAAGCCGCCTATGCAGCATACGATTGCACTGTAAGGTTAGTGTCCTTTGTATACACTTAGATCAGTGTAGATTCATCAATCAAACAATTTTGAGGGTATTATGCTAAGAGAGTTTTAGGGTTATTTACACACCCCAAGCGCACATATTTATGATTCAGCAACTGTGTATCCGAAACATTGTTTCTCAGTGAATACATGGCTTAAGATTGAAAAAAAAAATCTCACTTCCCTTGAAATCTGATTGTGATTGTAAATTTCGAAATATGGATACTAAAATTAGCGTATATTTACAGTAATGATACGTTCACCGTGTAATTAGGTATTGTTCTTAAAAATCTTTTGCTTGTTAATGAGTTACGGTTGCAGGAAATTTTGTCACACGATTTTTTAATGGCTTGTTCAATTTTTCACAGCGCCTAAGCTTTGAGGTCTGATATCTGTTGAATAATTAAAATAGCATTAAGCGTTTGTGTAATGACTTGAAATATTCCTGAAATTAGTTTCACCCTGCAGATACCTTTACTAAAACACGCTGTATTATTTTATAGTTCTTAATGTACGTAAGTATGTATTTGTAACCGTTTTTTTGTGTTTGCAGGTACACAGGATATATAAAACTGTACCTATAAGGTAAATTGTGACAATTTGAATTATAAAATAATTTTTTATTCTTTCACCCAAAGCAGACTTTAATCCTTCAGGCTACTTTTTTCGATTTTCGAAACAACTCATGTAGGTCTCATAGAAATCGTCGTCTCCCTCGCTACCATGGTTAGAAATGTGATCTAAAGGGTGTTGAAAAGAGAAAACATCACGCTTTATATTAAAATCTAAAAAATAACCGCAAAAAATTAAAATGTCGACCTTTACGAAACCAAAATTTCAGATCACATTCGAAAATTATTTTTACATGAAACTATAAAAAGTGAAAACTTTTGAAAATACATTTGTCTAACAAAATATGTATGTGCTTTTAATTTTTTATCGTTATCAGTTATCAGTAGTTAGAAAAAACGTAAAGTGAGACATTTTTAAAACTTTTTCAGGTTTGCATTAAAAATTTTTGTATTTCAATATTTTTGTTTATTTCTAATTATAAAATTTGAAAGCTTACTTCATCACCTTTCAAAAACAATATTACATTATTTCGATTTTAATGCAAAGCCGAAATGTTTTGCCCGGGACTGAGGGGCTAAACTCCACTTTGTGGAGACTTTTATATTCAGGGAGGGATTTCACAAGCCCAAATTTTGATATAGTAAATAGTTAGGTCCAACACACAACACTGAGTAAAAACTATTTATCTCCAGCTTAGTGGAAGCAAGGCTCGTTTGCCCCCGGCTTTTAAAATAGCCTTGCACATTTATTATCAAATCTGATTATAATTACTACAATATTAACACCTTTAATTTTATATGATCTAATAACCAGTTGCCTAAGCTAAAATGTTCCAGGGGCAAATTATTTGGCCAATATGTAATTAATTTTAGATTAAAGAAAACTTTAAAGGCATACATAACGAATTACAAAAAAACAGTGTACACTTAAAAACATTGTTTTCTCTCTCTGGTTTCAATCCTGGGATTGGTTTGCAGCAATTTCCTCTATTCTTCTCTTCCATTCTTCCCTGTCTTGTGCGGCTCTTTTGAAGTCTGCATATGGTGAGCAGTGCACGTCCACCAGCAGGTCCTCCAGGTACTCTCGGCGTGGGCGTCCCCTAGAGTTTGTCCCCTCAGTCATATCCTCCATTATGGCATTCAAGAGGCCTTCTTGTCGTATTATATGGCCAATCCATCTTGCATGCCTTTCGGACAAGGTCCTGAACAGGTGCCTTCCTCCTTCGATGCTTTGGAGAACCTCCTCATTTGTTATTAGACGCTTTATAATGTATAAGCTATAAACGTAAGTGTAAATGAAACGCATAATAATAATAATAATAATTGGATAATTTGTAAAGCGCCATTTTTGTGAAAAATCAACTCAAAGGCGCTGTACAGTTTTAGCCGTGATGTAAAAATAAATATAACATACAGAATTATAATTAAACTAAAATAGTGAAAATATTTAACAAAACACCACTCGTTTAAAATAGAACAAAAATCTCTTGACAAATAAATGCTTTAGTTGCGTTTAAAGATAAAAATTGTTTTTAATTATTTTCGGAGTATACTTCGCGATTTTTTTCTATCGAGGGAATTTCGTATAATTTCGAGTATTTCATATAATTTCGTTTCGGCTCTACAAATTCCGAGGGCATTACCAGAGAAAACCAGAAATATGTCATTTTCAAATCAGATTTTAGACGTATTGACTCTTTTCCACAAAAAATTATAAATGGATTTCGAAAGATTGTTCTTTTATCTAGCATGTAATAAATTTTGAGATTTTTTTTAATTTTAGTATAATAAAGTTATTCCATAGGTCGTTAGCAGATTTGTTAAATTTTCAAAAAAGATTTTGTATTATACCACACCCATTTTAAATAATATAATCATGCAGTAAAATAAATCAATATATTATCTAGCAAACGCATGTTTTTGAATTTTAATTTTAGTTTCAATAAAATCATTAAAAAATATGTACGTACATGTGTTTCTTGACGAAAATTGGTCCATTTGTGTATTTATTTGCGCACTTACAAACTAATATATTTCTGATTTTTTTAACATTCTCATTAAATTTAGACTTTATTGAAAAATGATAAATACTTAAAATCAAAATATTATTACAAAAAGTATATTATTTTAATAGTTTTATCATCACACCTTTCAGCATTTTTGGAAGAAGGTATAAATTAAAGCTAATTTGGATTGAAATAAATTCGATATTGAGTTATAATTTAAAAAAGCTGGTACGGAGAATAACTAATCATTCTCATTGTAACCGCCCTGCACGATCGTAAGAACAATTTTCGACGAAATGTGGATTTTCGTCCGCTGGCTGGTTAAACGCTTTTAAGGGCGTACAGTTTATCCCCGCGCTGTGCAAGCGGGTTCCCCACGGAGCATCGGACCATCCCGGTACAGATATTATCTTTATAAAACATTTTTTTTTTTAGAAACTTTAAAATTCAAAGTGTTCAAAAGAAATATGCAATTAATCGGTAGAAATGCGGAATCTGTGAACTGTACATTCGAAACCCCGAAGAAAAGTAATGGTGACTTCAGAGTTATCTTTTTAAAAAAATAATAAAATAAAAAATATAATTCCAATTAATAGATAACTTTGTATTAACCACTTAATTATTTAAAAAAACGGACATGTTTCGTCAGCAAAGCTGACTTCTTCAGGGTTTTAACAGAACTAATTTTAAAAATAGACATACATAGGTAATAGAGAAAAATAATAGACATAAACAATAATAAAATGTGAAAGAAAATAATGTGTAAGGGACGAGGGGCAATATAGAACAATTAAAAATTTAAAAGAGGAATAGATTTAATAATAGGTCATTTAAAAACAATTTTTGATTATTAATAATATTTAAATTTTCATTAACACTCTTTCTAATCTCTAAAATTTCTAATTTATCCAACTGAATGCCATTGATATTACAATGTATTAATTCTATTCCACTGTTAAAATTAAAGGTATGACTAGTTTCTATTAAATGGTTGGCAAACTCCGAGAAACTATTATTATTTAAAGCTTTCATATGCTTGAAATGTTACCACAAAATAATTTTACACTATTAGAAGAAGTAAAATTATAATTGTTCAAATCTCAGCGTACGCAAATAAATTTTATTTTACTGATTTGTGTTATTTAACAATTTATTCAGTTATAATAATATGTATTATAATTGCGGCACGTTTCAGTGTGGTAGACACTTTCAGTTTCGCCTTGATGTAAGACCACCATTCAGAATTCAAACATTTATAGAAATGGTTTTACCCGTATATGGTGACCAGATCTGAATAGCCAGGTACTTCCCCGCCTTGCCCAACTTCCCCTTTCCCATCTCCTTCCCTTCCCCACTACCTCCAGCCTCTCAACATGCCCTAATTGGGGATGCCGTAGTCTCACTGGCTCCAGGTGGGAGCAGTTGGGACTCTTGTGCGGTATTCATATTAAAAAAAAATCTAATTAAAAAAATATCACAATTTTTCTTTATTGAGGTAAAATCACAGTATTTACATTTAACTGTCTTATCTTGTTATCTTAATTGATTATTTATCTTCAAAAAGGAAAAACCATTACAGGAGCATTCTACGCATCATTACTTGACAAGCTGAAGGCAGAAATTGCGGAAAAATGGCCACATTTGCAGAAAAAGAAAATCCTGTTTCAACAAGACAACGCGCCGTCTCACACCTCAGCGGTTGCCTTGGCAAAAATCTACGAATTACGGTTTGAACTGCTTGGCCATCCGCCTTACTCACCAGATCTGGCCCCAAGCGACTCCTTTTTGTTCCCTTATCTAAAAACTGCGATCGGAGGACAGAGATTTTCGTCAAATGAGGAGGCAATCAACTTGTGAACAATTATTTTGCTGAGAAAAATGCCGAGTACTATTTTGACGGGTTAGAGAGAGGGAGCATCGCTGGGAGAAGTGTGTAGAGTTATAAGGAGACAATATAGAAATATAAATAAAATAAAAACTTAAGAAAAAAATTCTTCTTTCATTGTTAGGTCGGACACTTTTCAGACCACCCTCGTATGTGTTTAAGGTGATGCACCACGTCGTGCGAAATTCGGGATCAGGCCGCTAACAATAACACTCCTTATGTAGATGGCTACAAGGTTTATATTCCTGTTTAACAGTTTAGATTTAAAAAGCGTGCGTTGTATTATTTTGTTTAGCTCAGTCACAAATCCTACTAATATTATAAAGGCGAAAGTTTGTATGGATGTATGTTTGTTACTCTTTCACGCAAAAACTACAGAATGGATTTTAAAAATTCATTCAATAATAGAAAGCTACATTATTTGCGAGATCTATAGGCTAAATATATTGGTAAGCTCTGGCGTTATGAATAATCTCTGACTGAAATTATTTATCATACGTTTTCTGTCACTAACAAAATCGAGTTATTGCAAACGTCAGAAAGCAAACAAAAGGTTACCTTGGAAGCGATTTTTTTTTTAAATTAGGCAATTCACCCTAAAAAGAGTGCTTTTTTGGCGTCGCAGTTCTATCTCTAAAAATGAATTGCCGAAATGTATATATGCGCGTAACTTCCGGACGACAAGTTAGATAGGTAATTCTTTTTTCTGTTCGTTATTTTGTATAAAACTACCGTTGAACTCTGCCATTATGGAATTTGTATAAAAATTGTAATAGGTGGCATCCGAGCAGTTTGAAAACTGAATGTACCGGGAATGAATGTGTGGAATGCAAGAGGTGGAGAAGGGAGCGGAAGGTGGTGGGGGAGGAAAAGGAGGATGGGGTGGATGGGTTTAGGGGTGGGAGAGGGGAAGGGAAGGAAGGGGAAGGGGGAGGGGTGGAGGTGGGTGGTGGGGAGGTGGAGTGGGGAGGGGGAGGGGGGAGGAGGGGTGGGGGGGAGGGGGGTTGATGGGGGGAGTGGAGTGGGGAGAGGGAAGGTGGTGGAGGCGGAGTGGAGGAGTGGGGGAGGTGGAGGGGGAGGGGGAGGGGGGAGGGGAGGGGTTGGTGGAGCGGGAGGAGTGGACGGGGAGGGGGGTTGATGGGGAGAGCGGAGTGGGAAGAGGGAAGATGGAGGAGGCGGTGTGGGAATCCCCTTATACCATGCGAGCGAAGCCGCGGGAAAAAGCTATTATTTAAATATTTTACGATCATTTTCCGAAAAATTTAATTTTCCACATGTAAGATAAAACCGTAACCGAAAAGGTGTTCGTAACTAAGATATTTTAAACTTCAAAGGAGTTATTACTTTTTACACTATTTAGCACTCGCAGATCTTAATTTAAGCATCTAAAATACAGGGTCATATATTGAATAAGCAAACAGCAGTATAGATTGAATCAACAGACATTGACTCAGATAAATAATTTTGGAATACATCGTCAAGGTCATCGAAAAATATGGACAACATTTAAAATAACTGTTATAAAAAAAAACTATTAGAAGTAATTCAACGGTTTTGATCTTAAAATGTGCGGAAAAAGATAATTTTTTTCATACCTTAGTATGTAACGATGTGTGCACCGTTTGTCGCTCTGCAGATACCACTTCTTCTTCTTTGTGTGCCGTATCAGGTCACTGCCGGGCAATCACTCTTGAGAATGTCTCTCTGTCTTGCGCTGCCCGGAATAGCTCCTCCACACTTCTAATGCCGGTCCACTCTCAACTGCTCTAGCCCGCCTGAGAATTTCTGTGTTGGTGATCATGTCGGTCCATGGGACCTTGAGCATTCTCCGGTGAAGCCACATTTCAAAAGCCTCTAACCTGTTCATGGTATTTTCTTTCAAGGTCCATGTTTCACATCCATAGAGCAAGACCGACCACAGATAACATTTTAGCATTCTCTGCCTTAGTTTTAAGCTGATATTGTCATTGCAGAAGAGGGATTTCATTTTAATGAACGCAGTTCTTGCTGCTTCAATTCTGCATCTAACCTCCACATCTGGGTCAAGAGTCTCCGTGAGAATACTGCCGAGGTATCTAAATCTTTCCACCTTTTCGACATTGCAACCATTTAACTGTATAACTGATTCAGAGTGATCTAGTCGTCCAAATGTCATCCGTTTAGTTTTATTGACGTTGATTGTTAGGCCCAGTTGCTCACCAGCATTATTAACAAGATTTAATAGGTCTTGGAGGTCATCGATACAGTCAGCTAGTAATACAGTATCATCTGCGTATCTTATGTTATTAATGACAACTCCGTTGATCTTATAGTTTTAAACCTCTAATAGTTTAGGAGATACCTCTAATAGTTTTTTTATAACAGTTAATTTAAATGTTGTCCATATTTTTGATGACCCTGTATTTCAAAGCGATCTAATTTTTAACAAAAATAACATGGTTTTGCATTGCTTAGTAGTGCATACCACAAGTAATGCGAGTATATTCATTTAACGTAATAAAAAATCATAAAATGAACAATTAGGTATTTTAAAACCTTAAAATAGGAATGTTGAATCAGTTTAAAACTCCCATTTTAAATTAATGATTATATCTAAAGTACAGAATTTGTACTTGGTTTTACAACAGCGGTGTAACATTTTAGGTATGCCTATATTAATAATATTAAAATTACTCACTGATTTTTTTCCTTAATTATCTTGCCAACATGGTATTCGACGTATTGAAAATATCTCACACTGCCGGATACAGGAATAGACTGAATTAAAAAATGATAAACAAAAAAACACCACGTAAAAACGAGTCTGAAAACAATTTATGAGACATTAATACCAAATTGACACCGGATAGATCGGTGTGGGGAATGATTAAAGAAGCAATAACAAGTCGGCCCCTGTCTGTTTGTGGCTGCAGCCGCCCTGTAATCATCTCACCGCCCTGCTATTAGGCGCCCCGCCCTCCGGGTGACCGTCCGTCGCTAGGCGGCCCTGGCACTACCGACCTCCATACTACTGTAACACTGCAACACTGTACTTTAACAGTGACACCTATACTTGCTTTACATTAGTGTTGTTTCATTCGGCATTAGATCATTCATATTATAAATATTTAGTCATGAATTCATTATTTTGTGGAGTTCGTGTTGAGGCTTTATGGCGACCCTTATTAGGCGGTGATGATGCAAGATGCTATGTTAAATAACATCTCACAATTGGGTTTAAATTTAATGTTTTATCTAGATATCTGAAATTCTTAAGGTTTAGTGTTTAAAACAAGATAGATTGGTGCTTTGTCTGTTTTGAAAAATCACGAACACGCCTCAGGGTTATAGTTCCTGGCGATACTTTCGAAAAACAATACAACTTTTAGAAGAATAATGTGCCTACGTGTATATATAATTTTGAACTTTGTTTTAAAAAATTCAAAAAGAAACAATTCTGGGTGAACTTTCCAAAAGATGTCGGATGATAAGTCATCGCTTAGGTAAGTACTATAAGTAGATGCCTCTTGGGAAACTCATAGTGGCATGTATACCTATAAGTTTACAGTACATTGATAACGTGCCATAAATAACCAATTAACCTGTAAAAGATACCTGTTATTCATGTACAACGGACGTGGGAGCAATGGTCACCGCAAGAAATCATATTAACCCAAATTTAATTCTAGAATGCACAAAAAATATTAAAATCATCCATTTTCGATGGTGTTATTTGCCACACGCAATGTGCCAAATGATTGCTTTAACTCCCAAATGACATTTTTTTACTTATCCAATTCCCCCATGAACCTCCCTTCCCCCCAAGATCGCAACCTTTCCCCCTACTCTTCTTCAATCCTCTGTCGGCATCCACATCACAAAGGGTTCAAACGAATAAAAAAATCCTAATGGAACAACACCCAAATTAATGTTGCTTACCACTCTAAGGTGTTGTATAAAATTGACGGTTGGGCAACGTCTTTATAAATATTATTATTTAGGGTAATTTGTGAAGATATAACATTTCATCAGAGTGGGCTCATTGGGCAGTGCAGTGGACTGACTGGGAGAGCAGATCAACGCAGAGGTAGAGAGGCGGAGGTTGACGTTTGCAAGGGCCGGGCCTAGGACCTCCACACGGCCCGTTAGGGTTAATTATTTTCGTGCTAAGATCACTAATGAAAAACTTTTTTTACTGATAACCTTTTGTCAACATTTTCGTAAAATGCGAATGTAGTAGTAAGACATTCTGTTCGTCAATTTTTTTGTCTATTTTTTTTCTTCCCGATATGTTGTTTAACGCATTTTCAGATGGGAGGAATTTACAGAACAGTGGGAGGCAATACAAATCAACATCTAATTGCATTATTGATCAAAACATCATAGGAGGTTTTTGTACTAGGTGGGCAGGTAGATTTTAAATAAAGAGATCAATGGTCGGGACACAAAATTGTATTACAAGACCGTACATTATCACATGTTATATGATATGCATTATGTAGACGTATATGCTCAGTTATTAATAATAATTTTGTGGCTTGCTTCGAAAGGGGCCAATGTCAGTTTTTTTTACATATTTCGCCTCAAAAATGAATTGTCGTCCGAATCCTAAAAAAATTGCGATTTTGAGAAAGAATTTTACAATGTTCCACCAAAAAAACGCTTTTCGTAAAATTAATACTTGCTAAACCGCGCAAATAATTCCACATATGCCTCGTGAAATTTGAAAAAGAAACATTTGATTTAAAAATCAAAAAACCTATGTGCGGCCTTTTTGTTAGTCACTTCAAGGACGCTTTAGAGTTAATTAGTCAGATAACTAGACTAGTGATTTACAACGAATAATCGTAGGTATTTGTTAGATTTTAAAAACTTTGTTTTAGAAACCTTTTTTTCTTATTGATAAAACAACATCGTATCATATCTAATTTTTTGCAGCAAAATGAATAGGTACCTATTTCGAAGCTCCTTACCTCGTGCTGAAGGTGTCTTTTTGAGGAGAAAAAATTTACCTTAGCATTTAAATTCAAGACAGAAAAAGTACCTAGTACAAAAGTTACTTAGAAACTTTAAGGAGGACGAATAATCTGAGTTTTGTACGTATTTTTATAGAATAGAAACAATGCAAAAAGGTGTTTGTTTGTAAGGCTTGTCCGAACTAAGGCTAAGGTCGGTAGGTGAAAAACTACAAAGCCGGGTCTGTATTGTCTTTATGACTTTACTTACTTATTACAATAATTTTTGTTACTAACTTACATGATTCTTCCATTTATAATGATTTTTTAATTTATATTATGATTTTTTTAAACTCTTCAGGATTTTTATATTTAAATTATACAAGATTTTTTAACCTTCTTATTATTTACAATAGCCGTTATTACTAACTTACACGATCATTAATTTACTAATTGAGCTAGAACTCCCTCACCAAACACAAGAGCATGTCTCTTTATGGTGAGGAAAGGCAATTTATTTTTATTTTTTGTTAACCTTATGTAACTATGTAACTATGTAACTGTTGTAACTTCATATGTATTTTTAATAAACATTGCCAATAAAAAAAAAAAAAAAAAAAAAAAAAAAAAAAAAAAAAAAAAAAAAATGACCAGGCCAAAAATATTGACCCCATCGCACCTCTACCAGAATCCAGGAGAGCAGAGAGCAGAGAGGAGGGAGGCTTCTAATGGACAGCGAGCAATTTGTGTGTTGGTGCCGGATTACCAGCGGCCAGACGTGTAATCTGCCATTTTGTAAATGCTATCAGCACCCTCGCTGGGCGCGTTATCGCCGCCTCCGCTACAGGAATAGTAATACGGTCTCATTTCTCTCACTTCTCCCTCGATGGACGCGGGTCATTTATCACTTACCTATCTACAGGCACTTCTCGCCAAATCACCATATTCCAAAATCATTTGAAAATTGGAAAATTTTTGACGAGAAAATAATTGCTGTGAAGCTGATTGCTGGTCATTATGGATTACACATGCCTACCTACATTACTTATAACTGCGGAGTAAATATATCGCGGGGCGAAAGGTCGGAACAGTGAAAAACTTTACTTGTTGCCACGGCGTTTGTAAGGTTAAAACGGCCTTAAGCCAGGCATAGTGTAGATTTTACACCATCTCTTTTTCAGCCCGATTCCACTTAGAGACCATAGTCAACATTTTTCACATTACGCGATTGCTATTTTCATCTCTATTTTCATATCTACGTTTTCAATTGTCATCACTGCAAACAACACATGAACCAGCTGTCATACCAACGTTATCCAGCCAGCCGTTATCACACCAACTCTAATAATAAAAACTCTAAAATAAATTATAAGACGAAAAATACAAGACTCAATTTTTTTTCCATTTTTTTTTAAACAAAACCACTAGAGGCAAGTCTGGTCGAATTGCTAGTTATTAATAGTTTTTCTATGATTCGAATATTTCAGTTACTTTAAAAGTTAGAAAGAGGTCAGAAAGCATCCCACAACCAGGCTCCCTCGATCCGGCCCGCCACACATTAGGTGGGCAGATGCATCCGCCGCCGAGACCTGAAAAACCTCATCCCATGAACCCTTTTAAAATTATAATTTCGTCCTAGAGAGGATGCAACATAGAATCTTCAATTTATAATAAATATGTTTAATCACATTAAAAATCCTAGAGATAACATTCTCAAATCTAATATGAACCCTGGAAATACTTTAGAGCACAGGCGTCGGGTGGGAATGCTGTCCTTGTTCTACCGGTATTACAATGGAAGATGCTCCGAGGAACTAGCGTCATTGATCCCCTCGACACCGGTGCATATTCGGGAAACATTAGTCACATGAGAACGGGTCGTTTCTATGACTCGTTCTTGAGTTCAACGTCTCGGCTGTGGAACGATTTGCCGGCCTCTGTGTTTCCTCCCTCCTACAACATGGGTCTCTTCAAGACCCGTGTTTACTCCTTCCTTTCCTCAAAAAGACCCTCCACACAGCATCTTCAAAGATGACATAGGCCCTGAGGGAAGTTATTTTCCTCAGGGCCTCCTGTGTGGAGTTAATGTAAAAAAAAAAAAACTTTCATTTAGATTTGAATGGAAACCAATATCGCCACTGTCTTAGTACCTACCTACCTTTTAATTCTAGTCCTTGGCTAACATTGTATATCCCAGTTTATTTTCATAATGCTGATGCAACCGTTTGTAATGGAAATTTGAGCAAAGAATAATCTGACTTTTGTATCAAGAAACCGTGTTATTCTTTATTCTACAGGATACAGTAAGGGCATGTTCACATTTTCGCATGTGAAGCTTTTCGAGAAACCCAGTAATAACTTTAATATAAACACAACAAGGTCCAAGAATAATTAGTGTAGTTTCTTCTATGAATCGGTAAAAGCTTTCGGAAAACTTGTGCAAATAATGCACATTTTGCATGTATTCTAAATATATTCTGTGTGCGCCTCTCTCCTTGAGCGTGTTTTATTACCCGCGGGAATGATTAGGGATGTAGACCCCACATTAAGAAATAATATTAACTCTTCTGCCTTCCCTGCAGGGGCAGGCAGTAATAATACGCACATCATCTTTAAATTCAATTTTGAACTATAAATTCGAGGTGAGTGAATTTTAATGACACTCGTGTAAAAAACCCATAACTTAGCCCGGTAAATTGTCGGTTTTTATTTTGGTTTAAACAGGATATTCGTAATATTTTTGCACATATTTTAAGGAATTTTATAAATTATGAGCTGGACCACTAATATCACGTGAGGCACGGGTACATAATATATGTACAGATTATGGAAGTAGTATGAACATCAGATGCCCTCAAAGTTTCAATTCTACACTAGCTTGGGTCGCTTTCCACAGAGAGAAAAAGCCTTATTTTTAAACGCCTGGGGTCTCAAAAGTTGCGTATGATCTGTAGCTATTCGAAAACGTAAAAAAATGAAATTGGTGTTCACTATTGGCTCGGCAAAATCCGGTTTAAAAAAAATAGATTTCGTGATTTGGGATAAAAATAAAAGAAAGGATCCATATTTTATATTTTGTAGCCAACTTAATTTTTATTCCGTTACTGCAGAACTAATTTTTTAAACGTATGTGATGTGTTGTTAAAAATACAAAACTTTTTTTTGGATAAAATCAGTATTCTTGTAGACTTACTTACTTATAAACTTAATTATTTTTTTTCATTTTTGTCAGCTAAACGCAGTTTTTAATAATAAACAAACGTTAAAAGGTTAATTTATTGAATAAGAAAATTATTACCATAATTTAAACACATCTTTTAGGCTTTTTCTGATTTTCAATTTATTTTAGCGATAAAAAAAAAAATTTTAAATGCAGTTCTCATTTTCTTTGTAAGACGCAACTTTTGAGAAATCAGGTGTTTCTGAATTCAAAGGTTGAAATAATCGACACACCCTATTCTACACACTGCCATCAGAACAACCTATTTGTGAGCACTTCTTGTCAATGTTTGTAACATGTACATAATATGTAATAAAAGCTTAGATTATATTTTATTATTTAAAATACATGCGTATAACAGATTTCAAAAGAAAACATATTGTTCTTCAAACTAATTATAATAAAGTAAATTCTTGTTAACGAAACTACCTAATTTGGGAGGCGGGTTTGGGTACCGCCGCCCCGGGAACCATTTATTGGATAACCAACACCTCTGCCATAGGTCACCCCAAGTGATTCGCTACGTTTGTTGACTTAGAAGGGGTGCCCGGTTTCATGAGGTATGCATCCACTAGTTGCATGGCAGGCTGGATGGAGAGAGAATGGTTGAGGGAGTCCCTTTGACTTCTTCCGCCGTACTCTTTCGGAACATCACCTTGTACCGCAGTGCGAGGGATGGATTCATACGTCCGTCTCTCCTGGACACACTGACCCTTAGATTCTCACCCACTCCTCATACACTTTTCCTTCCAAGAACTTCCTCTCCTTCCTTTCCAAAAAGACCCTCCATACAGCATCCCCAAAGATGACATTGCCTTGAGGGGAATTGTTTTCCCTAGGGCCTTCTGCGTGGAGTTAATGTAAAAAATACCCATCTCAATAGAGAAAGGATATTCTGACATGTCACCAGTCGCCATTATTAATATTATTGAAGTACCTACTTACATATAATAACCAATCCGCTTGTAGGAGTAACTACCGCCACAGGATCAAAAATGAAAAATTAAAATTGTACTCAATACCCAAAGATGATCCTTACTACCACAACAAGCAGTTCAGTAGATGGTCCCTACTAAAAAAGCCATCACCATTTCATACGTAATATTGATTTAAATTAGGATTTTTTTGTAAGGGCATGTTTTACTTGTCGTTTTTGATTGATGTTGGATATAAGTCCTCACTCAGACCATAAAGCAGATTGCTAAGTACAGGGCAATAAACAAATAAAATGTTCAGGAGGTATTTCTAGATCCTGGTAATGGCCGCCGTATGAGCGATGTTAGTTACAAGGTATAAATGTGGGTGGCCCGGACTTATTTCCGCCGCGGTGTTTGCCTCCAAGTTATTAGTCTGGATCGGGGGCTCAATTCCTATCGCAGCACAAATAATTATTCTTCTTTCTAACATGCCTAATGAAAACAGATATTTATTATTATTATCAGGTGGGAATGCTGTCCTTGTTCTACCGCTATATTAATAAAAGATGCTCCAAGGAACCAGCGTCATTGATCCCCTCGGCACCAAACACACCAAACACGCGCCCAACATATTATGTATACGGTTGACATTTGCCATATGAGAACCGGTCGTTTCTACGACTCGTTCTTGAGTTCAAAAGCTCGGCTGTGGAACGATTAGCCGGCCTCTGCCTTTCCCTCCCTCCTACAACTTGGGTCACTTAAAGACTCATGTTCACTCCTTCTTCTTCTTGAAAAACCCCCCATACAGCATCTTCTAAGATGACGTAGGCTCTGATGGAAATTATTTTCTTCAGGACCTCCAGTGTGGAGTTGATGTAAGAAAAAGATTATGGAAGCAGCTTTTCGAAAACCACGAAAACACCATTAATATTCATAGAGCCTTAGCCCCATAAGCTGGATAGTTCTTGATATCCGATACTTGATGACTACAACAAAACTAAATGCCGAAAACCACGTTAATTTTTCTAATTATTGTACTGAAATACCGGTCCTAAGAGGATGGACGCGTACATACAGTATCACTTCTACATACATAAACACACACTTCACCACAATTTACACATCTGCCCTGACGATGAATACTGTAACGCTGTCCGAAATGTTAGAAGATGGAAATTAGAACTGTCCTAAAGAAGAAGGAAACGGAACACGGCGTTATAACCCAAAAATTAATTAACACGATTTTTTTATTATTTCATTGATTATCTATGACACAGACCCAAAACAGTAAAGTTAGCCAGCAGTCGGTTAGTAGCTCAGTAGACAAATGCATTGGTGTCCCACCTAGGTGTCGCGAGTTAAATATAAATCGAATTAAGCTAAATCCGTAGCCAAAGTCATTGCAGATGTAACATTTTCTGCTTATAATTAGGGGAATTTATTTAATATCGTATACATTATACATACGACCATGGAATTCTACTGCATTTTCTATCTAAAACACTTTGATTATATAAACATTACTTTACTTTGCAATGAAGCGAAAATGTAAACACGCACACAGATAAAAGATATTATAAATTTAATTTGTTAAAGGTACTAAATTTTATGACGGTAAAGCGAACTTAATAATTATTATTTATATTATTGATTGTAATCAGCGCGTGTAATTGAACAATGGTTTACAATAAGGTTTAAAATAGGAAGAATATATATAATCGGTATGTTGTTAGGTTATTCGTGGCAAGAGAATGTTTGTCACTTTTTAATTTTAAAATATACTTATATATTAAAAATAAGCTGTTTTTCCATATATTCTTAAAAATCAACCCGTTAAAAGTTTTTTTTATGTACATTTATTTTCAATTTTCGGGCCATGTCTCGGGCCGACCAGAGCCAATTTCAGAGAAATGCGTATGTGTTCATGTGTTTACGTGAGTGTCACCAAATTGAAGTCGATTATATCATCGACAACGAGTGTATCTGCCAAGTTCCAGCTAGATATAATGTCGGGAAGTGGGTTCATTTCAACTTTCCACAAGTTAAAGTAGATGTTTTTACTTCTTCAATAGTCGCAAATTCACTTATTGTTCACCACTTTTGTAATCTAAATTATCATCATGTTTCGAAACCAATGGTTTTTTCGTCGAGATAAAATGAAAAATGTAATTTCATTCAATCAAAATGTTTCGAAACCAATGGTTTCTTCGTCAGGATAAAATAAAATTTAATTTCATCCTGACGAAGAAAACACTTGTTTCGAAACATGTTGATAATTTTGATTAAATTTATGATGTATACAGTGATTTGTTTTCATTTACTCAAATAGATATATTTAAAAATGCTCCTGTATTCAAATGTGTTTAAATCGATATTTCAACTCATTTCCTTCAATTTTTTTTTGTTTTATTGACATAGGTAAACATTTTATTCTTTCGATTCGATTATTTATTACTCAAAAGGAGTTAATTAGAGTTTTCCGTCTAGTACTATTATTTATTAGTGTTAATTTCGTAAGTTATAATATTCATTGAGTTCTAAAGAACATGCACGTTCTTCTCGATAGTCAAAATTATAATTCAGCATATATTTACCCCGCAGCATAAAGAGAAATTAGAACATAAATACAGCACTAGATTCACGACGGGTTAATAGTTCCGAAATTTAACAATAAGTAAGTACAGAGAACATTTGAATACATCATACCGAAGATATTTAATTTATTACCTGACACTATAAAGCAATGTAATTCCATGAATAATGTTAAATATAGAGTGAAAAATTGGCTATCGGAAAAAAATATATTTATATTGATATTGATATATTGATAATCTGTAGATATTAGATGTAAATTTTAAATTTTAAAAATATGTATATGTAACTAAAATATAAGCACCTGTTGACAAGGCAATTCAATTGGCTTAGCAGGACTTTATTTTTATTTTTTATTAGTTTTTGTATATATACATATGTAACACAATCATGAGTAATTAAACATGCAACATTGATTAAAAAACTGTAAAAACACATATATGTATACAATATATAACCTTTACGAGAGTGCAATTACTCGTGTGTAAAGGGAAGAACAAAAATAAGTTTTATAAATTAAAATTTAAAATTAAAAATTATAACACAAATATATAAGTGCATAAATAAAAATAAATAATAATATTTATATATATAATATAAAAAAATAAATTTCAAAAAAACTGTCAATTACGTGTTAATCAATTCCCAAACCGACTCTAGGTAGCCAAACTATTTAAGATATCATTGTTTAGTCTATTTTAGAATTTATTATAGTCAGGTTCCAATCTCAGTTCCGTTGCCAGTTGATTAAACCACATCACTCCATTGTATGTGTAGTAGTGTTGTGCAAAACTGGTATGCATTAATGGCGTACTTAAGCGACCCACTGTGTTTTGCCTATTGCTCTCCACGCGTACCATGGCATGGTGCGACTTCTTAGAAGAGTCTTTGTGTATTTGAAGCAGCATATTTTTATATATGTATTTTTTAGAGGTGGGACTTTGAAAGACTTGAAAAAGTTGAGAGGTTGAATAGCCTGATGGTTTCCTAGTAATAATTTTGATTATTAGTCTTTGAGTAATTTTCAGTAGCAAAATTGAGGTTTTGTAAGCTCCTCCCCACGCAACGATACCGTATTGTATTATTGAATGGGCTAGTGCGTAGTATATATTTTTAAGAATTTTTATGTTAAGTATATTTCTTAAATTAATAAATATGTAGATGAGTTTTCTTAATCGATTTATAATATTGGTAATTTGAGTCTTCCACTTAAGGTTACTATCTATTATTACACCCAAATATTTTATTTCTTTTTTATTTGCTATGCATAGACAGTCATTAGTTTGGCATGTTAGTATTTTAGTGGCACATTTTTTTAATGAATTTTAATATTTAAGGCGATGGGAGGTATTTTTTTTTGTTATTTATACTATAAAGTATATAATAGGTTTTTTCAATGTTAATAAATTTTTGTCGAACCATTCTTTTAATTCATGATTAGCAGTTGTTTCAACATCATTCCATGAGTTTGCTAGGAATATAATTGCAGTATCATCTGCATATGAAATAAGTTTTCCTGTTATTGGTAATAGAGAACTCCAGTCCAATTTTTTTTATTTTTTTTAATGAATAAAGACCTTCAAACTTAAATAACTGCATTTTTATTTTTATTTTTATAGTTAGTTTTAATAGTTAAAATAATTGTCAAAGTTTTAATTTTTAAAGACTCCCAGAAACGCACCGTATCTATGGTGGTCTAATTTTTTTACTTTTTAAGTTGTCATTTTGAATCAGTGATGTTATGTCGAGGGAAATTTCCCTAGATCTAGGGGAGAAAAATATTTTTTAGGGATAAGGGAAATCAGGACAAAATCTCGGAAAATTTCGAACTCTGGCAAAATTTTTATTACATATGACAGTATTACTGGTATTATTTATATATATACGTATATATATTTTTTGGAATTCCTATAAATCTTAATTATTTTTCATGTACTTACATGCCATGTTATTTTTAACACTGACAACTCAAAATGATATTAGGGAACGTACCCATACTACGTGACACGTTCGGGGGGGGGGGGGGGGGTCTTCAAAATACCACGCTTGGTACAAATGAGCGGCGGGTTGCTTATGATTTTTATTTTGCAAAGTGTTTTTTTTTAATTTGGAATTCAGTTTCTAATTCAGTGGTGAGTGTATTCGTACTTTTAAATTATTACTTCACGTAGCAAAAAGTGTTTTATTTGGAAAATCACGGTATTATTAGTATATTTACCAAGTTCCGATATCTTTCCAATTAATTATCATATTAATTAACATATAACAGGATTAGTGTTACACAATCAGGTGGCTACGTAGGTAATTGCGTAAATGTGAAATTCTAGGGAAATTTCACTTCTAACTGTTGGCAACACTGTAAAGAACCCAGAATAATCATGGCGGATAATGACTTTTAGGTGTGAGGTGTGTTTTTTATTCAAGATTAACTGCTTTTAATATAGAAAAACATTGGTAAAATGTCCACATTTCACCGCTACTGTTATTGTATTTAATCAAAGTGCAATATAAAAACAATAAATCATCTCTTTCATTGCAAATACATGTGACATCGTGTTTTGTGTCAGGTGTTACTTTGTAGGTACATTGTTTTATGTATAATACATACAGAAACACTGGTATTTATAATACACTGATCATGACGAGTGTGTAACAACTTGTATAAAAAGCCCTATACTAAAAACAATTTGAAAATACATAAAAACAAACGTCAAAATATGACACGACTTTAACCTCAAATAGACAACATTTATTGCAGATTGTCCGCAAATATAGCCCTTTTCGTAAATTGTTAAGGGCCTAAATTATGTTTCAATAAACACAATAACTATTATTTATCTAAATCTCTATAAACAGTATGAAAATAAACCAAAAACACGAAATGTTGAATTGCATAGGTACGTGTGCACTTCAAGTCATTTCAAATGTCAATACAATACAATACACAGGTGACAGGTTAAATGTGACGTCACGGTTAACCATTTAAGTAATGCCAACTTAACGCTGTGTTTTCCGAAGAGGTTTAAAAATGCACGTTTTAATAATTTATTAAAAACTCTGCATTTAATATTATGAAATAAAACTTATATATTCAGAATCAGCGTTTCTTGGTCTATATGAACATATTTTTTTAAAGCCATAATATTTTTCACTGGAGTTCCTTATTCAAAGATTTTATTAACATACAAGATGAATAAAAGAGGGCCCAAAATCGTGCCTTATGGTATTCCAAAGTCGCTTGTGCTCGGTTCACTAAGAATGTTTTTTATTTTTATATATTGATTTCTAGAGTTCAGGAAACTTTCTATCCACGTGTTAGCGTTATCAATAATTCCGATTTCGTTAAGCTTGTATAGTAATTTTTTGTGACTTATGCCGTCAAAAGCTTTCCTTAGGTCTTTGAAAATTGCAAGAGATTTTTTGACTTTGTCCAGTGCTTCATATATTATCTATGATTGCGTCCTGTGTGGTTATTTTCGGGCGAAATCCAAATTGTTGGTCACTCAATATATTATTAATTGCAATAAAATTTTGTATTTGCTTTTTGGCTACCATTTCAAATTTTTTTGAGATATTTGATAATACTGATATGGGTCGGTAGTTATTAATTTCTTTAGAGTCAACTGATTTATAAATCGGTGAAATAATAGTTTTTTTGTATATTGATGGAAAGATTCCCTTTTTAAGACTATTATTTATAATATATGTAATAGGTTTTTTCAAAAAGTTAAGATGTGTTTTTAGATTTTCAACAGTGATTCCATCGAAACCTGGTGCTGACTCAGTTTTTAGGTTTTTTATTATATCAACAATTTCTTGTTCAGTTACCGTTTCGAATTTTTCTATTGTTTTTTTTTTATGATGCTACTTCATTTTCTACGGTAGATGTGGTATTATCTACGATATTAGTTATTTTGTTTGCCCAATTTTTTCCGATATTAGAAAAAAAATTATTGAAAGCATTTGCACATTGTTTAGGGTTATCCGAAACTTGTAACAAATTATTATTAATACGTAGCTTTAAACCTGTTTGTTGATTATATGTATTATATATTCTTTCAATAAAAATTTTTTAAAAATTGTTCAAACAGATATCCCCAAACAAGTATTGCAATAATAAGAAATGAATAAGTTAAACTTTTGATGTTCATAAAAATGTGTGAAGTTTTTAAAAGTTTTTGAATAATTATATAGTATTGGGTGTTGTGAAATATATTTTTTTTTTAAAACAATATCACGGAGAAATCTGTCAGGTAAAACTATTAGTAGACATTCGAATTTCTAATGGGTTAAGAAAACTTTAAGAATACATGTAATCTTCCACCAATCTGAAGGTCGCGGGATCGAATCCCGGCGTGCTCAAAAACATTTCATTTTGATTAATTTGTGTTATTTCTTATTTCACAATTAATTAATTTAAAAATAGTAGAAATATGGTGTATTTGCGGCACGTTCCAAGTGGAAAATACCATCAACATCACCCTGAATTGATTCGTTGATACATTCAGAATTGAAACGTTGCTTTAAATGGCTTTAGCCGTGTTTGGTGACCAGATCTGAAAAGCAAAATCCCCACCTTCCTCTTCCCCATCTTCTTCCCCTACCCCAAAAAATGCATCAATATTTTGGCGTTATGCCTGTCTCACGTATTGAAATAAAAAAATTAAAAAATCTATATTTCGTTGTATTTTTATAAAGCCGATAAAATAAAATCAAACCCACCGACTCCAAGAAAAAAACGCATTACTTGAATATCCTCCCATCCGTAAAATAAATTTCCGCGGAAAATTCAGACAGACTGCCTTCCCTGCTAATAGATTTCCTCCGGAGTGATTCCTCAATCCTCGCGTCCCTTCATTAGGCCACGGGCGTAAGCCTCCGGAGATTATCTGGCGGGATTGCCGGGCAACCCCGGGGCAGCCGCCTGAGCCAGATACCCGCCAAGGATCAGCGCATTAAGCCTCCCACAGATGCCATCTAACAACTGCCATCTATCCCCGGAACAGAGAACTAAAACGGGATGATTTACTACTAGTAGAAGAAAAGAGGCATTGCCTTGATATTTTGAACTCGAAAAGAAGAGGATGAGTTCGCTCAGATATTTTTCAAAGAAATGTTAGAACAACATCTGTTAATACTGTACAAATCGCATGTGCCTCCCACCGTTAATTGTAGTAGTCATTTCAGATCTGGATCATCTACAATCTACGTATATATAAAAAAAAACATTAAATTTTCACTAACCATCCCCCGACGAAGAAACATATTGGGTTGGATGTGCTTTGGTGGAATGAAAGAACTGATAATTAATGCTGTAAGTACCGTAAGTGCGCCCCAGTGTTGAATTTGACAGCCCCATCGGGTACCTCCCCAGATAACCAAAAAAACTTCATGACTTTGTGCAAAAACGACCAATCCTTTTTATAGTTTCCAGTTCATCCTTGAAATCTTTAGAATGTAGATTGATGGTGGTGTCTTTTCTGTCAGCATTTTTTTGAATTACTGTCGTAAAAAGTTAGCTTTTGTAGTTGTAAGAAACGGTCGTGGAATAACGATTCGCTGGCTTTTGTGTTATATCCCTACCACAACGTAGAGTTCTTCAAGGCCTAGGTTCATACATTTCTTTCCTTCAAAATATCCTTCCCATACCTTAAAAAAATGTGTAGAATTCACACGCGGTAGAAGTGAAAGTTTAGAAAACTAAAGTAGACAAGAGTGGGGAGGCTACGAAGCACCTTCCAAAGAGGAGACCGATAAGCTATGAAGCACCGCACGAAGACGATTCCTATTATATTATCTCATTCTCTCGCAGGCTAAATCCTATAGATGAAAGTGTTTCCCTCTTTCAAGTGGAGTATCAATTCCCAACGGTGCTAAAGAAGTTTTCACTTCAATACTACACAGGCTCTGATGGAAACCTCGGGGAAAACGGAGTAAAACATCTTCAGTTATTTTGTTGCTAGGCTGCTGGGCTAGTGGCCGCGCATTGCCGGAATCAGATTAAAACTTAGCTCCGGTATCTGGTCATCATTCCACGCCGCCACATCCACAAGTCAAAAGCGTAGAAAGTAAATTCAGCCACGATAGCGATCCGCACGCTAACCAATAGCAGTGAAATATACTGTTGGCGTGCTACGGTGCTCCAGTGGTACGGTGCTACGATGCTACGGTCCTACATTATCGTAGATCCCTCTACATCTGTGCCAGGCCATTCCGGGCGGAATTATCGCGCCCGGCAGTCGTTCGCCCCGCACTTTGCCGGGTACACTCGTTTGCTCCACAATTTGTCGCTATATTATTTCGTTATCTGAGAGCGGCCGGGGGCAAAGTGCCATCACTGCGAACTGCCGTCGACGAAACTCCCTTATCTACAACTCCGCGCACGGCGTTAAAATAAGAAAAGGATTGCGGGAAATGTGCTCGCCACTTTATTCTTTGCTCTCTGCTCTCTTCTCTACTGGGAGGAACTAGCAAATTTAAAAAATGTTGCTAAATACTTATAAAAAATATTCCAAGTAGTTAGGTAATGTTGGGTATTAATTACATTCAACAATATTAAATCTGTGAGGGACTTCTCAATAACTTTAGGTTCTAGATAACAAACTAGTTTATTATGACTTTACGTATTTACAATAACAATGCTGCAAGTCTGTTCTAGTGGCTAAGGGGGCATACATTAATTACGTGAGCTCAAAAAAGGGGGGGGGGGGTTCAGCACAAGCTCACGTTACTTGAAAAGAATATACAAAGTGGCCCAAATTTATCTAACCAAGGGGGAGGTCTAGATTGGAGGAAAAACTGCTCACGTAATTAACGTATGCCCCCTAATTGAATCTGCTAGACACGCTCGCCAGATTCATTTCTGCACTTTCCCTGCTGACATCTGACGGTATCACTTAGAAGCTTTTTCACTGTATCAAATATAGAAAAACTTGAATAAAAAACATATCTTTTCTAAGAGCAGGCTAATTGTGAGGCTGGACAAGAGTTACAACTGCGTGCAACCAATAAAACCACAGCATCCCCCTGTGTGGAATGTTGTGAGGCTGAATGATCTAATAGAGGGAAAAAAGAGGAAGAAAATGATTGATAAGTGTTAAACCTGATCACTAAACACAGTAGCGTAGCGAGGGGGGCGGCCCGCCCCGGGTGCCACCCGACAGGGGGGTGACACTCGATCGTGGAAAAAAATTTACAAAGGATATTTTCACCAAGTATTGTATACATGAACACGGTCTGTTATTTTCTTTCATATGTTCCCCGTGGAGTGCCCCGAATTTTGTGTCTAGGTCTTTTTATAGGCGAACATAGCCTATATTTGTGAATTTTTTTATGAATTCATGTTTAATAGGGGGGGGTGACACCATGCCCCTGGGGGGTGACATCCACCCCGGGTGCCACCCATGCTAGCTACGCCACTGACTAAACATACAAGCAACGAAGCAACGCCAACGTTTCGTTCATATTGAATATGAACCAGTGAAATAATGATCTTTGAAGTGAAATAACTGTAAGACATATCAGAATATTGAAATTTACAAGGAAAACTTTTTTTTTAATTTGATGAATGAGTATTATTTATTCCTAATCGTGTGATGGATTGATTTCGGCCTCCGTGGTCGAGGGGCAAGACTCTCGACTCGCATTCCGAAGGTCACGGGTTGAAGTCACGGCGTGCCCAATTAAAGTTTATTTGATCAATTATTTTTAATTAATTAATTTCACAATTAATTAAAAAATAATATAAAGTGTATTTGCGGCACGTTCCAGAGTGGAAAATACTATCAGTATCGCCCTGGTATAAGACCACCATTCAGAATTTAAATGTTGCTTGAAATGGCTGTATTCGTTTAGGTGACCAAATTTGAATAGCCAGGTATTTCCGCAGCTTCCTTTTCTCAATCTCTTTCCCATCTACACTACCTTTAGAATCAACTGGGAATGCCTGAGCCTCACTGGCTTCAGAGGGGATTTATTTTATTTAATTATTTATTTATTGTTTCTTTACACTGCAGGTAAAAATGTTTACAATACAATTTGTTACCTCACTAGGACAAGCCTGTGTTGAGATTAACAATAATTATACAAGTTAACAAAATAACACAAAATTATACAGATTTTGAAAGAACAATATTGTTGTATTTCTTACAGATTGAGATTAGATTATGGATACCTACTAAACTGATGGCGATTAGTTGGGACTTTTTCGGCATTCACATGAAAAGAAAAAATAACACTTTTCGATGTAGGTAAAGGTAAGTATATAGATACTGAATATTTGTAAAATAATTATGAATTACAAATCCATGCCTGTGCTACATGGCGTAGCTAGTCGCGAAGAAGATAATGGCCGCCCTCCCCCGCCGCCCCCGCTCCTCAGCCTCCCGCCCTCGGCCCGATCAGATAGCGCTCAGCAATAATATGACGACACTTCACAGTGCTCGCTTTTTAGCGTTGTGAGCATTTCGGTCCCGAGGGCGGGGGGGCTCGTTGGGCGGCGGGAGTGTAGGGGGTCTCCGTCCTCCCCGCCCACCCCCTCCCGCCCAGCCGGCCAACTTATAAAGGCACTTTACGTGAGGGCAGATAGGGATGCTAATAGAAGTTTTCATGAGATCGCTGCGAGGAAACGTTTGTTGAGAGAACGTTTTACGACGGGCGGCGGCTGTGGGCGGCTAAACTTTCTGGAATCTAAACAGAGAGCGTGCTCTCCGGAATCTGAAGACGATATATTTATTTAACGAATCACTCCTTCGTACTCCATTTCGATATTCTTAAATAATGACTGGTGGAAGATTCCTTCAGCATCACCATGGTGAGAGACTGCCATTCATAATTGATACATTACTTGGAATGGCTTTAGTTTGGTGACCAGATCTGAATATCCAGGCTAATCTCCTCCCCATTACCTTCAGCCTCACAAAATACCCCAATTGGGGATGGGTCTCACTGGTTCTAGATGGTTGGGACGTTGGGAGTAGTTGGAACGCATGCGGTATTCACATTTTTTTGTTTTTAAGACCTAACAGTCACTAATTACAAAGTATTATCTGTCTTGGGCAAGTTATTTTGTGTAGATAAGTACTGAAATCAATATTTATTATAAAAAAACCTAAAAAAATGTGTTATATGGTGTAGTAATTCTTTTTCCCCATCCACAAAGAAGGCTCCCGTTTTTACCTGAAGGGCGTGTTTTGGAAGACATAAGGGCTGTAAGTTTCGCCCTCTAGTATTCAAGAGCATTCCACAACATTTCAGAACATCCCAGATCATTCTGGAATGTTGTGGAATGTTCAGGAATAGTTTGGAACGTTCGGGAACATTTCGGAACATCCCAGACCATTGAGAGTATTCAAGAGCATTCCACAACTTTCCAGAACACTCTCGAATGTTGTGCGTGTAAGCCTTTTTTGTATGGGTGGGGTTACCCATTCGTAGGGGTATATAAAGCACGATCCGTCGTGGGTTCGAACGTCAGTCCAATATCATATCAACTCCCTAAGTGAAGCCGGATACCACAGCTAATCTAAAATATAAATTAAATAATCGAGTATTAAAACAGTTAAATTGCAAAAATATTTTAGCGCGTAAGTAGGTACTTACGAAGGTACTTAAAACCTACCACTATCCTAGCGTTCAAATGAACTCATCAAACACCGCTTCTTATCTACACAAGATTAAGCGAGTCTCTCTACTAATCCCCTCGAGTACCCTGCAGAAGATTCCAATATGTCTCCCCAACCGGGAAACGCCGGGAAAGCGCCGGGAATTTGCCGGGAATCTGCCGGGAAGCTGCCAGGAAGAAGAATTGTCACGAAAGAAGTGTGAAAATGAACAGTATAGTCTTAAATTACACACTCACAAAGTTCCTCTAGTGACGGCCCCGAGCCAATAACCGGCTGTTCCCCAAACAAGATTGAGAGTGTGCGGCGAGGACAGGCGTATGCTAAGACTGCGAGATGGAGGGAGTCGGGAGCCGATTGGGATTTGCGCGTGTTTCTATCCAATTACACGCTCGAGCTCCGCCATTGTGATGCTCTTGGCGCGAAAAAAGGCGTCGGGCGGGAAAACTTCCGGCAGCTACACTAGCGACACCGCCGGTGAAGCACGACACTACTGGAGCAGATATTATTATATTTCAAATTCAAATTAAATTCACACTCTCACTTCGAGCTTCCTCGGAGATTTTGAGTTTGGGGAGATGCTTGAATGTCTTATTCTATATCCACCTAATGAGAAAAATGTTTAGCTGATCTAACAAAATATAATATCCCTTACAATCTTAAAGTTGTTAAAGTAAACAGATTTCTTTAAACACGGCAAACTTATTTTTGTGGCATCATTTTAATTTTAAAAAATGTGTCTTCCGCATTTATTGTATTTTTGCATCAACTCCACATAGGAGGCTCTGAGTAAAAACATATTCCTACAGGACCTATGTCATCTTTGGGGATACTGGGTGGAGGTTTTTTTTTAAGAAAATGAACGCGGGAAGTTCTGGGAAGGAAAAAGGTATGAGGGATGGGTAGGAATCTGGGGTTCAGTGTGTCCAGGTCATCCTACAACAGGTCAACAAATAACTGACATTTTTCGAATTAATACTCACTTCTTCAGGGTTTACTTCAAATTAAATTAAAAATGTATTTGGATATATGTGAGACAGGGGAATAGAAGGAATGTATAAAAATGTATTTGGATATATGTGAGACAGGGGAATAGAAGGAATGGATAAAAATGTATTTGGATATATGTGAGACAGGGGAATAGAAGGAATGGATAAAAATGTATTTGGATATATGTGAGACAGGGGAATAGAAGGAATGGATAAAAATGTATTTGGATATATGTGAGACAGGGGAATAGAAGGAATGGATAAAAATGTATTTGGATATATGTGAGACAGGGGAATAGAAGGAATGGATAAAAATGTATTTGGATATATGTGAGACAGGGGAATAGAAGGAATGGATAAAAATGTATTTGGATATATGTGAGACAGGGGAATAGAAGGAATGGATAAAAATGTATTTGGATATATGTGAGACAGGGGAATAGAAGGAATGGATAAAAATGTATTTGGATATATGTGAGACAGGGGAATAGAAGGAATGGATAAAAATTTATTTGGATATATGTGAGACAGGGGAATAGAAGGAATGGATAAAAATGTATTTGGATATATGTGAGACAGGGGAATAGAAGGAATGGATAAAAATGTATTTGGATATATGTGAGACAGGGGAATAGAATGAATGGATAAAAATGTATTTGGATATATGTGAGACAGGGGAATAGAAGGAATGGATAAAAATGTATTTGGATATATGTGAGACAGGGGAATAGAAGGAATGGATAAAAATGTATTTGGATATATGTGAGACAGGGGAATAGAAGGAATGGATAAAAATGTATTTGGATATTTGTGAGACAGGGGAATAGAAGGAATGGATAAAAATGTATTTGGATATGTGTGAGACAGGGGAATAGAAGGAATGGATAAAAATGCGAATATATTATGCCCCCTCCCCTTCTTTTTTAACTACTAAACTACTAAATTTCACATTTTTTAATTATAAAAATAAAAAGCTTATATTATGAAAGTTTAAAAAAATACGGTTTTTTTGGCTAAGATTGTATCTGACAGCTTACCTTGATTAACTTTATTCCTTTCTTATGAAGTATTCATAATAAATAAAAACTGTTTTTGTGCTTTTAAGTTGACCATTTCCCGACTTGCCAAGCGCTTTTTATGCTATATTTGTGGTGATATGAGACGTAATAAGAGTAGACACATTGGCTTGTGTATTTCGTGAAGACAATGAGAAACAGCGAAACTTTGTCAAATTTGTATTAATTTTAAGCGCACAATATTTTATTCATTTGAAATTTTCAATTGCTTAGATTTATATAAAACTAGCTGACCCGACGAACTTCGTACCGCCTCAGAATCAATAACTGTTGGGTTAACTTATCAGCTGAATTCAATTATTTTTTTTAATTAAAAATTACAGAATGAAGCATTTATCGATTGTTTTCAGCAACTTCCGTGTTTTGTTTTTATCAGTATCAGAGATGTTGTGTACGGATTTATATTTTTTTGTGATTTTCTTACTTTTCCACTTATTAACGGGAATTGCGTTTAATTTTCTTTATACATTATTATAATTATTGTATTTTTCCTTTGGAGGGGTGCAGACGTACGTTCAGCGTTTGTCTCATTTTCGACTATTGAAATTTAGTGTGTAAGACAGAGGGGCAGCGTTATATGTTTAAGAACAAAAGCAAAACAATCAGCGCATTTACATTTGACGTTTATGAATTTTTGAAATTCACTCACTATTCAATTTTATATTTAACACAATATTGCTGCAGCGCTTTCAAAAGATGATAATTCGATCCATACAAAATGAATGAGTAAAAGAATTTTCTTTATAATTTTTTTTGTTCGTCTATACTCGTATTTTGAATGTTTTAATAGCTATTCTGCTATTCGGGGCAGAGAAAAAATCCTACAAATCAAAGATCATAAAAATCGGTCCAGCCGTTCTTGAGTTATAAATGGTGTAACTAACCCGACTTTGTTTTATATATTAACATAATATTTTACTTCTCTTGGATACTAGTCATGACCCTATTGTCATGATGTAGATAAAACAAACTAGTTATAAGATCTTAGTGGTAGTTTATATATTAAATTTGGATTAGTGGCCCGTGTAAAGATTTACTAAAAATTAACAAAAATTACTAAAAAAGACACTATAAATTTTCAAAACAAACCTGTCAATAAATTTGAAAAGGACCAAAAATGCCCTTTTTTCATCTGATTTTCGCGTTGTGCAAAATTTGGTTTGGTTGGGCAATTTAAGATGGGAACTACTAAACTTACTCAAGGTACTTAATACCTGTAATAAAACACAAAAAAAAATAACTTAACGGGCACCTATCCTCAAACCAAATATTATTTTAGACACTGAAATCAATCTCAATTTTTTTTACATTACTACGACTCCTCTCAGATCAAGATTAATGAATTAAGCCCCCATTTGGCTGGTTTAACAGATTGAATTCATTGTACTACCTCAATCTTTCATTTTTAAGGGTTGCTACTTGCCGTGATATGGCAACCCACCGTAATCCCTGTAACTACCAACCACACAAGGGTAGGTAGTGAGTAGAGTGGCACTATCCCCGAACCAACAGGGGTGTTATAAATATCCAGGAATAGCACAATCCCGGCAGTATAATGTGATATGATGTGGCAAATTGAATCACAATCGCCCGGGGAATAAACGCATCGCCGTAAGCAATAAACTACCCCGTGATCTGTCTCTCTTTGTAACAATATAATAAATTACATTTAAATAAAGTGCTTTGGTCACAAACATTTTTCATCTGGTAGTTAGAAACGGCTTGATGTTTCAATAAACAGGTTCCAGTGAATTAAATTGATGTCAAACTGTGTGATTTAGGTTCGAGCTTTGTAAGCTTTTTGTATTTTGCCAGAACCTGCCTTCTCGGATGCATAAAGATATTCTAACCTATTTTTCTTTTTCTGTGAACCTTATTAAATCAATAATGTTTTGGGTATAAACATTGCCCCTTTTCTGGTAAAAAAACTGGTGTTATAGTTAATGTTCACTGTCAGGGCGATACATCGACAGTATTTATATGATTTAGCATTGTTGCTTTGATGGGAATAAAATAAGAAAGTGTAATCAAAAATCAATTGATGAAAAGCGTCTTTAATGTATAGGAGAAAAACGATGTGCACATATATTATCAGTATCTATCAGTATTTCTGAGGTATTAGAAACACTGATATGGTGGCCTCTGAGGTCATGAAATTTTCGGATGTTTTTCTGACTTGAAATTCTAGACCATTGTAATTATTTTCAGCTTCTGACATTGTTTATTTCTTAGTACTCAATTTGGGAGGCGGGTATGGGTACCGCTGCCCCGGGAACCATTTATTGGATAATCAACTTCTCTGCTGTAGGTCACTCCAAAAGGTTCCCTAGGTTTGGTGACATTACGGGGGTGCCCAGGTTCATGGGATGAAGTTTGTCCGGATCTTGGCGGCCGATGCGCTGCCCACGAATGCGTGGCAGGCCGGATAGGGAGAGACAGGTTGAAGGAGACCTTTTGACTTCTTCAGCAGGACTCTCTCGAAACATCGCCTTGCACAAGGGAGGGATAGATTCATTCAGTCACTCCTGGACATACTGACCCCCAGATTCATACCCATCCCTCTCCTCTACTCCTCATACCTTTTTCCTTCCCAGAACTTCTTCTCCTTCCTTTCCTTAAAAAAAACCTCCACACAGCATTCCCAAAGATGATGAAAATATGAGGAAAATATGTCCCCTCAGGGCCTCCAGTGTGGAGCGTATGTAAAAAAAAAACCGAGGGAGCTTGGAATCGATAAAGACATATAGTTTTTTTCCATGGTTTTCAACTGTTTAAGAAAGGACAGAAAAATGGAATATCTTCTGGTAAAGCCGGTTAGTACCTAGAACTAGTATCTTCTACTTCTAAGAACCATTGATGGATGCAGGAACTGCTTTTAAGAATAACAATAATCGTATCTCTAAGGGGGCATTCATTAATTACGTGAGCTCAAAAGGGGGGGGGGAGTCCATCAAAATCTCACGTTACTTGAAAATAATATACGAAGTGGCACAAATTTATCTCACCAAAGGGGGGGGGGTCTAGATAGGAAGAAAAACTGCTCACGTAATTAATATATGCCACCTAAGTACTTATCCAGTATCAGTACCTCTGCCTTTCTTACCCGACATCGCAAAGAAGCACATAGAAATTCTTGTATTCTTCTTCGTTGCTATGTTTTCAATATTTTTAATTTATTATTACAATTGATTAAAAACTAGAGAAAGATCAAATAAAAACATATTTCAATACTTTTCAAACCAGTTATTCACATTTTACAATACGGTAACCGACTGTTGGGTAAACCGGATACCACAGTCTTGCCCCTACTCGTGTAATATAATATAAAATCCAATGTCCGGCGCTCGCATATCATAATGAGACATTTCTCCCCTAACTCAGCGCGACACCGCCCAACCAAACAATCCTAACCGCGGATGAAATATCGCCAACCCTGCTCTAAAAAGGATCCAAGCCCAGGCGCCCAATGGTCGAAACGTCCTATGTCCAGACGAAACTCTTGTCCATAAGTCCTTTTGGGTTTGGGATTCAGGATGACTTACGCCTTTATTGGATGTGATTCGGTATTCAAAAAAGGTAAAGTGATGTTATTTCGAGTGTAATATGGGTAGCCTGGAAGCAGTGACACAAAGGTTCGGTTCGCTACTTTTTCTGAACAGAATATTAGTGAAAAAAAAATGGTGATAATAAAATAACATAAAATTCAATTTGGTAGGCGGGTATGGGTACCGCCGCCCTGGGAACCATTTATTGGATGACCAACACCTCTGCCACAGGTCACCCCAAGTGGTTCGCTACGTTTGGTGACTTAGCAGGGGTGCCCGGGTTCTTGGGGTAAGGTTTGTCCGGGTCTTGATGGCGGGTGCGTCGGCCCACCTTCTGCGTGGCGGGCCGGATTGGGAGATGCTGGTTGAGGGAGACCCTTTACAACCGGTTACCGTTGTCCGGGCCGCTCGGTAGTACAGGGGCCCGACCCTCAGGCTCACTACTGAGGGTGGGCTTCTCCATCAACGAGTGCAAAAACCCCGCCGCTGTTGTTGTGCCGGTTCGTGACCGGAGGGGACCCAGCAGCAGCGTTTGGGGCGCATTGGGCGACCTCTCCAGCCGGACTCTCCCTGCCCATCGCGTTGCACCGCAGTGGGTGGGTTGGATTCATACGTCCGTCACTCCTGGAAACTGATCCCCAACATCCTACCCACTAATACATAAAAACAAAACTCAACTCAAATCATGAACTTAACAAGAAATATAAGCAACATCTTTACAACGGTGGGAAGCAGGAGTCCCCGGTGCAGGCCAAAACTGTTGGTGAATTACACCAACATTCGCGGCCTGCACACATATTTAAACTCTGTCCATCACCACCTTTTTTCTGAACGTCCGAACCTTCTTTTCCTGTCTGAAACACAGATAGCCGAGCCTGTAGACGCCTCCTATCTGGACTGCCCGGGCTTCACCCTCGCAGGCAAGTTCAGACCTAAAGGAGGTGTCTATCTCTATAGTCGAGCTGACGTCAACTGTGTGCGACTGTCGAGTCTGGAAAACTCCAGATTCGACGTAATGTGGGTACGCGTCAATCTTGCCAATTCGGTAAAATTCTACGCGTGTTTATACCGCTCACCGAACCTTAGCGAATCAGACACGTCCGAGCTCTTCAAACATTTAAGCGATACTATTGATGACCTCTTGCCCCGCTACCCTACGGCAGAATTTGTGGTCCTGGGGGACTTCAATGTTCATAATGAATCTTGGTTGAAGTTCTCAGGATCAACAGACTCGGCTGGATGCCAAGCGGAATCCTTTGCCCTTTGCTACGGATTGGAGCAAATGGTTCAGGAGCCTACAAGGGTTCCTGATGTCCAGACTCACCGTTCCAATCTGTTAGACCTATTTTTAACTACTGTGCCACACGGTTACAAGATTGAAGTTACAGCGCCTTTAGGATCGTCCGACCACTGCCTGGTGACGACATCAATCCTTCTAAACTTCAGACCACCAAACGAGAGGCTGAAGAGAAAAGTGTGGAACTATAGGTCTGCAGATTGGTTCGGTCTGCGGGCACATTTTAATGCTTTCCCGTGGTCAGCTGTCTGTTTTCGGACTTCGGATCCCTCAAGATATGCCCAGGAAATTGGTGAAGTCATCACATCCGCGATGGATGGCTTCATCAAATCTACTGTTAAGGAAACTGGTGTAGGCTCAAAGCCGTGGTTCAGTCGACAATGCGCTGAAGCAGTGCTACGAAAAAACGCGGCTTACCGAGCCTACAACACATCTAGAACATCCGAAGACAGAACAGCTTACAACAAAATGGCAAAGGAAACCAAGAGAATCATAAATAGGTCAAAATTCGAGCACGACCAGCAGATCAGCAGAAAGCTGGCTGCATGCCCGCATGGCAGTAGGCAATTCTGGTCGCTTGCGGGCTCTATAGGTCGCAATTTCTGCAAATCCAGTCTGCCACCTCTTACCAGACCTGACGGCTCACTAGCAAACACCGCCACCGAAAAGGCTAACTTACTAGGTAAAATGTTTGCGGATAACTCAACCCTCGATGACCAAGGTGCTGTCCCGACGTCGGTTCCTCACTGCGGCTTTCGTATGAAAAAGCTGAGGATCCGGCATCGGGAAGTACTCCATGTTTTACGAGGGCTTGATGTTAATAAAGCTAGTGGGCCTGACGGAATACCTGCCCTGGTACTGCAGAGGTGCGCTGCAGAAATAGCTCCAATTTTGACGAAGCTTTTTAAAATGTCCCTGAAGACTGGCTCTGTGCCCTCTGGTTGGAAAAAAGCGGTTATCCATCCTATTCCAAAGAAGGGTGACCGCTCCAACCCGGCCAACTACCGCCCCATAGCGATCACATCAGTTCTGTCTAAGGTGATGGAACGTGTGATCAACGACAAACTGCTCACATACCTCGAGAAGAACAAAATTATTAACGATCGTCAATACGGATTCCGGCGGAACCGCTCGTGCGGTGATCTTCTCGCGTATGTGACGCATGTTTGGGGGCGATGCCTGGAACTTTTCGGTGAGACCCAAACGGTTGCACTGGACATCTCCAAGGCCTTTGACCGGGTTTGGCACCGAGGACTTGTCAACAAACTTCATTCTTATGGACTTCCCGCATCCTTGTGTACGTGGATTGCCGACTTCTTGAGGGAGAGGTCGATTCAGACGGTAGTCGATGGTTTCACCTCTTTCTCACACTCGATAAATGCTGGCGTCCCACAGTGTCTCCGACTTTGTTTTTGTTGCACATCAACGACCTTGTATCATGCGCACCAATTCACTGTTACGCGGATGACAGTACAGTTCATGATAGCTTTTTGTTTGACAAGCCCCCAAAGGGCTCACAAACTCCAACAGCTCGTAGGGCTTTGAAGCAAAGAATGGACGGTTACCTCGAGAGTGTTTTCTCTTGGGGTAAAAATAATCTCGTTGAATTTAATGTTTCAAAGACCCAATCTTGTCTGATTACGTCTAAAAGGGATCGAAATGAAAATCTAGTCTCTTTCAACGAAAGCAATCTTCCGAACAGGCCCTCCATTGAAATGCTTGGTGTAACCCTAAGTGACCAGCTCAGGTATGGGGGCTCCATCGAAGCCAGAGTAAAGTTAGCCTCACAGAAACTGGGCGTACTGTACAGGGCCCGCAGATACTTTAATAGTACACAACTTCTAACCCTGTACAAATCACAAGTGCGCCCCACGGTTGAATTTGGCAGCCACCTCTGGTCTGGAGCTCCAAAATACCTGAAAAGTACCCTCGACTCTGTGCAGAAACGGGCGGTCCGTTTGATAGATTCTCCCATCTTAACAGACGGATTGCAATCTTTAGAGCACAGGCGTCGGGTGGGAACGCTATCCTTGTTCTACCGGTATTACAATGGAAGATGCTCCGAGGAACTAGCATCATTGATCCCTTCGGCACCGGTGCATAGTCGGGAAACACGCCAAACGCGTGCCCAACATTTGTACACGGTTGACATTTGCCACATGAGAACGGGTCGTTTCTTCGACTCGTTCTTGTGTTCAACAGCTCGGCTGTGGAATGATTTGCCGGCCTCTGTGTTTCCTCCTTTCTACAACATGGGTCTCTTCAAGACCAATGTTCATTCCTTCCTCTCCTCAAAAATACCCTCCACACAGTATCCTAGATGACATAGGCCCTGAGGGGAATTATTTTCCTCAGGGCCTCCTGCGTGGAGTTGACGTAAAAAAAAAAATAGTAATAATAATATTTTGTTTTTTTTATCCATCATTTTAGTACGAAGAATCTTAAAAATTATCTACGACAATTCTGTGGTTTTGAAGACGCATTTTTTTCAGAGCAAATCATGGATTTTAAGGAAGAACGTAAATATTTTAAACGTCTTGGAATAAAATCGAGACGTTTCTGTTAGCCAAAACTTTTTGTTGTTGATTTTAATGGTTCACTTGTGCTAAAAAAAGGCATGACACGTGCATTAATGGTATGCTGGAACGCAGCCGGAAAAGTGCTTATTATCGTTACACTAATCTACGGTAACATTATGTTTTATTTTTACTTATTTTTTCATAAATTGTAAGAAAAATGTCAAATAATTTTTTTTTCTCATTTAGTTAAGGGAACGACCGGACGGCCCGTTTCATTCAAATCCTAATTTTAGATTCGAGGCTATTATACCCAATAAAACTAAAAATTGTTTTTGTAATCAAAAGGTAAAACAAACATCTGGTACGGATATGCGCTATTTTTTTACTTACCATATTCTATTACTTACTATTACAGTACCATCTATTACGGATTTGTGTTTTAAATTTTTTAAATACAGGTCATTAAAGATTTCAATATTTAATGCTTTAGAGGCAAATCGGGCAATTATTTGTGAGTAAAAGGTACAGAAAAAATTATTTTACTTCATTTAATATAAAAATATTATGAAATATAAAATAAAACAGTAATTTAAATTATAAATGACTTCTTTACGTCAAATATAAATTAAAATTACAAACCATAAACACACATTTTTACGATGTTTAATTTTTTTTCATTATACTAACACAATAGATAAGGTAAAATGTATACGTTTTAAGATTTTCACGGCCAAAAGTATTTTCATTATTTGTTTTGGGGTATTATTGCGTGTTGCGCTACCTCCTTCTTTAGCCAACGTTTCGGACAGCGTTGCAGTTTCCATCATCAGGGCAGATCCGGCAGATCCCGTAGATGTGGATCCGGATACGGATACTGTCCGAAACGTTGGCTAAAGAAGGAGGTAGTGTAACACGGTACAACACCCCAAAAACAAATAACGAAAACGGTAAAATGTAATTTTTTTAATAATTATTAACTTACAAAAAAACCAAAGTTGCCTAAAAAATTAAGAAAAATCAAAATTTTAATTACCTTTATATCATCTTTTAAAACACAACTAGTAAAATATCACATATCCGTACTAGATATTTAATATAACTTTTGATGTAAAAATAATTATTCCATTTGGTTGGGTATTTTGCCCTCGAATCCAAAATTAAGTTCTGTATAAAAATGGACAGACTACCGTTCGTCTTAAGACGTCGATCCAGCTGTGCCCTTATTTTTTTTTTAAATATTGAAAATGTACGAAAATTGAAATTGTCTTCTTAATACCAAATCTCTACGCTATTACCAAAATCGTATTTTTGGCCATATAACGTTAAGATTCGGACGTATGTGCGAAGTCGAAAAATTCCAGTGGTTTCTGTACGAGTTCTGTACCTACGTGGAAATGGTCGGATGATGTACGGCAGGCTGGGAAAACTTCGGCCTCCAGATTTAGTTACAAGTGGATTCCTTCAGTGGGTGGAATAGGACACGATAAATCTCAATTTCGGTGGATTTATGTAAGCGCCCGTTTTTTTGGATCCAATTAAATATGTAAGTAGGAAGGCTCAGATATGGAAAAAAATCACACGATTAAAGCAAGTATTAGTAATTTTTTTAATGTTTAGTGATTTCTTTTATAATTTCCAATTTATGATGTCTTGGGTAAAATCCAAATCAAAGCATTTAATATGATTTTTTGTCAAACTTTTACCATCAATTCGAAAAATAAGAAGTTCCCTGGATTCATTTGATTTGATGAATTTTTTTTTAATCATTTTTTGAACGAGAAATCAAAGTTTACATAAAATAAAAGGGACACAAATCTTATGGAAATGACGTGCTACGATTAAATGTTTATCATAGAATTTTTTTTATTCTAATTCAATTTAATAATATTTTTTAAATTTATAAAACCATTAAAACATTTTATTATTATTTATTTATTTATTATTTTTTGCTCTTTTTACCTAGGTATTTGTAAGTACATGCTTTATGCGAATTGCAATAACCACCCCATATTCTGGAAATAAGAGTTATTTTTTTTTAAATTTTATTTAAATTAAATTTGCAGGTATGTTAGATTTTATATTATTACAAAGCCATTTACAAACTACTGCCACATTGAGACAAATTATTTATATGATTGTAAATTTTAATTTTGAAATTTGTTTTCCCCACATTAAATTTCAATGTATTCGTAATTGTTTAATAATGATTGACTTATATAAATCTTATTATAAGCAATAATTATCAGCCTGAAACACTCATCTACATTGAAAAAATCTTCCGAGAAAAGATACATGACGCCAACGGGCGTCATGTATCTTTTCCGTTGGCGTCATGTATCTTTTCTCGGAAGATTGTGATGAGTGTATGATGTAGATGAGTGTTTCAGGCTGATAATTATTGCTTATAATAATTGTTACCCTTTGTGCTAAGCATAAAAATTTTGTCTTTAACGTTAGTTTATCAATTAAAAATTATAATTACATAAACCTGTTATATTGTTTAGGATTTTGTAAACATACTAGAAGTGAGAAATAAATCATTTTCCTTAGTTTAAATAATTAAGAATTTATTATTATTATTATCACTACACTATTCAATCATCATGTTTTGACAAAAGACTCTTGATTTGTTCCTCTATGGAGAGATCTATTTTGACAAAAATTTAAAATCTACTAACATCGTTACAAAGCCTACAGAGAAAGATGTTTTAAACCATCAGACCTCGGCCATATTTTGTCAGAGGATCAAAATTTTTCCGCTTTGCAAAAAAATCCTAATAACTGGAATATTTTTGAACGTTTCCGAAAACTAAAAACTGTTTTTGAAAGGTGATAAAACACGCCTTCAAATTTTATAAATCGGAATAAAAGGATACTTTTTTAAACATAAAAATTTTGCGTGCAAATATAAAACGGTTTTAAAATGGCTCACCTTTTTTTCAAACAATTTTTTTTTTTACATTAACTCCACACAGACTCTGACTCTGACTCTCTGACTCTCTCAGTTCCCTCCAAAAAATTAAAACCAGTCCTCTTCTTCATCCTGATGATCACTTTGTATGTCTTATTCGAGTATTGATAACCTCCATTCAAAGCTCTGGAAAAACTGTCACTCTGATTTGGATTCCTGGACATGTTGGCATAGTGGGTAACGATATTGCTGATTCCTTGGCAAAACAAGGAGCGTCTAACCCTACCGTTACCCTCGTAAACCATATTCCCCTGTCTGATATTTTTTCCATCATCAAAGATAGATCCCGCAATGTTTGGACAGAGTATTGGAACATTGCTAGTCAATCCAAGGGTGCCGGTTACGCCTCAATACAAAGGACTATCCCATCAAAACCGTGGTTTCAAAAATTCCCCCATTTTTCCAAAAAAGAAATTTCCTTACTTATTCGTATGAGAATCGGACATTGTTCCGTTCCTTCTCACCTTTATAAAATTCATGTGCTTGACTCCCCAGATTGTACGTTCTGTGGTCTAGATGTGGGAACTTTAGATCACATATTTTTTGATTGTCCCTCTCTAAATAAATATCCTCTCTTCTATCAAGCGTTATCAAAAATTGCCTCTCCTCCATTCAACATCTCATCTCTTCTAAGTCTGAACTCTACTCCAATCTTCCATAAAATTCTGAAATTTGCACATTTAAATAAAATTAATATATAAATTCACCTTTCCTTTCTCTGTAATTATAAATGATGGCCTAGAACACCCTTGAAGGGTGAAAGCCAGAAATAATTGAAAAAAAAAAAAAAAAAAAAACTCCACACAGGAGGCCCTGAGGGAAATAATTTCCCTCGGGGCCTATGTCATCTGGGATGCTGTGTAGAGGATCTTTTTGAGGAGAGGAAGGAAATAACTGATAATGAAAAATAAAATAATAAGAACACATACAAATTTTATTAGACAATTGTGCTATAAACATTATTGTGACCTCACTTTTATGTCATTCCATGCAAAAATATTAAATAAAAAATTCTCAAAGCATCAAAAAAAAATTTCAAGTTGCGATCCAAAACTTATATTGATTTCATAAAGGTTTCACATTTTACTTCATTTTTGGATGATTTTTAGATTTGAATATATAGTGTGGCATTTTCTCTTTCTAACATCGTCTGTATCACATTTCTCACAATGATAGTAAAGGAGACACAATGATTTCTATGAGATCTATATGAGTGGTTCGGAAAATCGAACAAATCAGGCTGACAGGTTAAAAAAAATAATAAAAATTATTTTCAACTTTAGCATGCATTATTTGTTCGCTCGTTACTGACCTGTAATCTGAAATATCCCCTTAATAATTGGATGGCAATTATAATACAATGCAAGAGAAGATGATAAACAATAGGTAATGTTAGTTCGGGTTAGTTCGGTTTTTTTTTTCTTCTATTTTCTTCTACGTTATATGTTGTCCTTGAACTGGTAGATGTACAGATTTTTTTCAAGAGAAAAAACTTTCCAATACCAGTGTGATTAATGTATTAGTTGTTGTGTAGATCGGTCAGAGGGCGCCTGTAAATCTTATTTAACACTCCACTCACCTCGGAGAAGCTCGCAGCTCTTGGGATGCTGTAATCTAATCAGCGCACGGGACCAGGTTCGGCTCCCATCACTCTCTTTCAGCCGGAGTTAGTGTCGGGTAGATCACACCCCGCTAATCTGGGGCTGCTTGGGAACGAGCCGGCAGGGTGAGGGGCGGGTGCCTAGGGCGGGACTGCCCAGCCACCCTTTGATGCCTTAACATTTACACATGTTCAAGGGGATCGAAGAAGAGTAAATGTTTACTGAAAATCGCAGTAATTGAAGCAATCTAATAACAAAAGCGAAAATATGCTTTCAATAAGCGCTGCAAAATCATTTTCAACGTGCAATCATTTTGTTCATTTTTATTTGTAACTAGCTGACCCGGCCACGCGTTACTGTGGCGAATAAAACACAACGTCATCTACTGGATGGTTATCCAACCTTTATAACCACCGCCGTCTTTGAGTTTATCGCAAAGAGACAGACAGATGCCGCGGAGGACCTTAATTTATAATACGTAAAGATGGTGTGAAAGATTATAATAATGTGCATGAAATGCTTGGGGTAACTAACGTATTTAATAAGTCAATAACGATTAAGACTGTATCCGTCTAAATAACTTTTTAATTACCGCAATGCACGAGACCATTTCTTTAGAAGATAGAATGGGTATAGTAAGCTATCCGTAAAAGATAGATATATGCTTTGGCGGATTTTTTTGTAGATCTATAAAAGAGGAATATCCCACCATGCATTGTTTTGTTATATCCCAAAAGGATTAGGCAGCGTTTTCGATGAAAGCTATCAGGCGGCTTGATTTTTCCGATGCTTCTAACAATTATCGTTATGCTTCAACCAATTTACACAAATCCTTGACAAATTACATACCTATACATTCCTCGCGAAACACTCTATCTATTGGTGAAAACTGCATGAAAATCCGTTCAGTAGTTTTCGAGTTTATCGTGAACAGATAGACAGACAGACGGACGACGCGGGGGACTTATAATGTGTAGAGATGTAGAGATAGAGATGTAGATATAGAGAAAATAGAGAAGATAGAGATAGAGTTAATGTGTGTTAAATCAAGAATGTGATATTTTGGATCAAACGTTATTGTTTCAAATCAATTGGATATCTAAATTTCTCAGTTTCTTTTACCCGTTTAATCACACGAAACCAAATTTATTTCAACTCGTTTTATTTTCATTACTGTCATGGTGAGAAAAATGATCTGAACGGTGTTGGAAAGCGAAAACTCCACGCTTTATATCAAAATCTAGAATTAAATCCAAACTATTTTTGATGCTAATGAAATCAACGTTTCCGATACCAATTTTTAGAAAAATGTATAAAATTTCGAGAATTTTTTATTCACAATTTTTTTATGAAAGGGCCAAAATGTGGAAGTGATAATAATATTTTGGTAGAAAGCAGTCACTTTGTGGTTTGACATATCAATTAAAGGAAAACAATCACTTTGTTTGGTGGTTACAAACAACGTGATTGTTTTCCTTTAATGATAATAATATATTTATATATATATATTTTTTTACATTAACTCCACACAGGAGGCCCTGAGGAAAATAATTTCCCTCAGGGCCTATGTCATCTGGGATGCTGTGTGGAGGGAAATATAGTACATTTGTCTATTATATACAATACATTTGTCTAAAAAAATGTGTGTGGATTTAATTTTTTTTCGTTATTATTAATTTAAGAAGGAAAAACATAAGATGAGCCATTTTGAAAACTTTTTTTCATCACCTTTGAAAAACGGTTTTTAGTTTTCGGATGTGTGGAAATATATCACATTTATTTGGATTTCAATGCAATGCCCAAATATTTTAACCTTCTGACAAAGTACGCCGTAATCCTGAGGGGCTTAATAATTTATTTAAATTTAGATTATGACAATGACAGAAATGCTTTTTTGGAAATGACTCTCTTTGCTTTTATAGACTTACGAAATGTCACCAAAAATATTTCAGTAGAACCAGTAATCGTTTGTTTATTTTACATGTTTGTTTATTTTACATATATTTTACATGAATTGAAACGTTGCTTGAAAATGGCTTTAGCCGTGTTTGGTGACCAGATCTGAATAGCCAGGTACTTCCCAACCTTCCTCTTCCCCACCTCATTCCCCTCCCCACTACCTTCAGCCTCACAACATACCCCAATTGGGGATGCCATAGTCTCACTGGATCCAGACGGGAGCAGTTGAGATTCTTGTGCGGTATTCACTGTAAAAAAAAAAAAAAAAACATGTGATCATTCACATTTTACATGTGAACACTCTTATATGACTTAGCAAAAAGACTAATCGTACAATACATTATGAAATTTCAAAATTGTTTTCTGCCCAATCCGATTTATTAAACTTTTTTTTTAAGGCGATCCAATAGTCCAGGAAAAAATCGAAATCGGAATTCACGCCCCTTTATGGGAGGAGTTTGAAAATACTTAAGAAAAAGCTTTTGGAAAAAACCTGTAAAAAACATTAACTCCCTTTTTACGCATTGTTTATTGTAATAAAACGGAAATTTAAAATTGACTTCACTAAATCAAGCGACGCGAAGTCACGCGTCCATCTCCCGCTCCGTTCGGGGCGTGACTGAGGTGTGGCTACTGTGGCGTGGATAGTAGTTCTTCGGTGGACGCCATAGGGTTCACTTTGAAAAACCGAATTCGTCGACAAGCGGCCGTATTGTAAAATAACAATGCGAAAATGCATATTTTATTTTATTTTGGGAAGATCGGGTGTTATTATCAACTTTTTTTGCGATTCTTATAAAATAAACTGAATTTGACACATTATACAACAAAACCATATCCAAAAAGCGGTTTATAAATTGGAGAGTTTGGACTTGAAAGTGTGTTTTTTAGACCTTATACTTTATTTTTTTATAGGCTTATTAAAAGACTTATAAAAAAAATGACCGACAGTTTTAAGGGCCAAGGTATGTTCTACACGCAGTATTTAATTGAAACATCTATAATACTTCTAAGCGATCAAATTTTCAAAACAAAAACGTATGGTTTTGGATGATTTTGCATTATTTACTATGGCTTCATCTTAAGAAACTTTCATTACGCCTACAACTATTTACATGGAACCTTTTCTATTTTTAACCAACTGTTCTGGCGCCCATATAATTTAAGGAGGTAGTTAGTTGTAGGTAACCATCCTTGCTATTAGCCAGATAAAGCACCTAGCTAAATCACCGTATGAAATTCCGTCTCAATCTCTCGCTGGCGGGGATCCCGCGCCTTGCCCTAGATTAGGTTTTATATGTCGCTTAATCCCGCATGGTGGGCGGCAGGACGTGAGGTTGTGAAGTGACGGACAACGCTGGTGTTTTATGGGCGGCGTGAGGCCTGATTAGCCCGCCCTAAGCGGCCCATGTATTAGAGCCGCCCCGGCAGATGTCCGTGTCCCCCGCCCTCCGTCCTACCGCTAACTTAATGAGAGCTTAACTATTTGTTCCAGGTATCCGAGGATGCCGGATGCTGGACTCTGCTCTTCTCCCCTGGGATACTTCTGTATGCGACGGACGCGCATGTCCGTCAGAGGAATGTAATGAGACCAACCCGTAACAGTTTCGTGCGACCGTGCCGAATAAGGTGAAAATATTTCCAAGAGCAGATTAAACCATCGCGTCAGATGTAAATGCAAATGAAACTGGGAAAATTTAATGTTAAATTACAAGAATAAATAGGTCGTTACGTGGCAAACTAATACATTTTTTAATATGTTTGTTTTGCAAACATTTTTTAATCTTCCCATTTTTAAATCACTCCTTCATACTACTCCGATTAAAGCATTACAAAGGTTTTATATATGATTTTTCAGACTTTGCACGAGTTTCAAAACAATTTTTTTTCTCAAAACTCACATTTTAATAATACACATTACACATATTTAAAAAAAAAACCTAAGGGCATATATTTTTTTAAATTTAATCTGTTGTTGAAAATGGTATGAACTAATGATATAATGAATGAGAACATTTTGTCTGATCTCTTAACACTTTGTTATTAATTCATATATTTTTATCACTTATTATTTTCTCTGTTTATCATTTTATTTTTAAATTTTATTATTTTGCTTTTACTTAACTGTTTTGCATGACCGATATTAGCGTGTGTTATTTTTATTAAATTGTGAAATTATTAACCCCGATACAGGCGAACCGTAGTGGGGTTAATAATTACATGCTAAAAATATATGTATATAAATTGTGAAGAAGCAATAAATAAATAAAATAAATAAATAATTTCCGGCGAATTCGTAACTATAAATAACTTTTTTTAATGCGATTCATTTATATTTTAGATTAATAAAAGCAGTAACTTACCATTAATATATTTTACGTACAACGATTTTAGAACTATACAACCCGTTTTTCAACTATAAAGTTAGTCGTAAGCACCAGATTTTATTTTTCTAGACGATGAATTAATAACTTCAGGATGACGACATGGAGACACATTTTAAATATTTGTATCACGTTCTTCAGAATTGCTAGGGTGAATTCGAACTACGTTCGTCCAATACGCCGTGCCGCGGCGTATATTTGTTTACACGCTTTCTTTACTTACGTCGTTAAGATTCCCACATTATTTTTCTTCTTCTTCTTTTTTTTGATACGGCAAATTCGACAGTAGTTCCGTCCAATACACGTGTCGTGAGTCGCAATTTGCATAAACGGCTTGTTTACTTACGTCGTTAAGATTCTGAAAATATTTTAGGGTATATTATTATTGTTGTCTTAATAAATTTTTCAAAGCGCAATATGTAAATGGCATTGCAAACTAAAGGTACGTGCATACAGATTCCAGATAACGTGAAAATATCGAGGCGTCAGACGGATTTTTTTATTGAATCATACGAGACATAAAAATTTGAAAGTAAGATATTTTTATGTAGACATTCTATATAAAATATTCTGTACTTATACTTAAGCCTTCAAAATAAAATCACTTGCTTATCCTAATGTGTCCAATAGCGATTTCAGTAACGGCAACGGTACAAAAAGGAAAAAAAACGTACGTTCCTTATCACAATATTGCTGCAGCTCTTTCTTGCACAACAAATAATGGTGAGACACAAGATGAAACACATAATGCACATATGTCTGTTTCCTCCAAATGAAAAAAAGTTGTACTTTTGTGGAAACAGACATATTGTATATTATATCTCATATTTTGTCTCACCATTATTTAATGTGTAAGAAAGGGAAGCAGCATTATTGTTATAAGGAACGTATGTTTATTGCCTTTTTAGTACCGTTGCCGTTCCATATATGTAGGAATTAACTAAAAGCGCCGAATAGCTGGGAAAAAATTGTACTAAATTAATGGTGGAAATTGATTTCTTTGCTTTGATTTATTGAAGATTGCTCTAACGATAGCCAACCCTTCCAAAGGAGAGGGCGTTAGAAAAGAAGAAGACAGTTGCCGCGCAATCTTCCAAGGTAGTAGGTACCTACTTAACATAGGTGACAAAGGTAGGCACCAGAATCGGCATTACCTTATCCCAACGATGGCCTGGAGAGTGGTTCACACTGGCTTGTGCCCTCTAATCTCCAACTCTGTACGAGGATTCCAAGCTCAAAGAGAGGAATGCATAAGGATATGTTTCTCTAACTGTGGTAACTAAGGTAAACGGTGTGCTTGGTGTAATCCTGTACCACACAAGCTTTTATCCTCGACCTGAGAACGATGTAGATTACATTCCTTAGTTAGGCATTTAATTTTCAAACAAACTTTAATATCACAGATGTTTTAAAAGTAAGAACTTGATCACTTTCTACATTTAAAAAAATATATATTAATCAGTGAGTGTGTGACACCTTTTTTAGCTCAAAGGCGAAGAAACGTTGGTAAAATGCATTTTAACATAACATTTCCAGAAAGACTAAGGAACAGAAAAATAAAACAAATAATTGAATGGAAATAGGGCAGAAAAACGAAGAGAAAAAAAAAACAATATTTAATATTATTTTTCAGCTAAATTAAATTAATTTACAAAGTTTAATACTATTTTGGAAATACTACTGAAAAAGAGAAAATTTGTATTTTTGAAAACAGTATCATTTATTTCCAATCTTATATTTAACTGGTAAGATTAAACCATTTAACTCCAAAGTATTGTTGGACTGTGGTGGAGTAACAGCGCAGGACAGTAGATATAGAGCCAATTGGTCCATTGATGTTTGAAAAAAATTGCAGTGATTCTAAGGCATAATAATTTTATTATTTTTAATTGAATTACAATAAGAAGAGTGGTAGGTTTTCATTGTTGAAAATAAAACGATCAGTCAAAGCAATCTTTGTTAATTTGTAAATTGTGTTTTTTTTATAAATAATTTCAAGTGAAAGGACTTTATAATCTTGAAATAATCTGATTGTGGGGTAATCATATGTCTCATCTAAGATGATTTTATTAACATTCTTTGGATGATTTCTAAAGGCAAGAGAGAAGCACCCCTGCCAACAACTCCATACAGATAGAATTTGAAGAATTTTATGAGCAAAAGTAAAAATTAACTTGCACTATTTTGAAAAACGTTTTGCAGGGACGATTTTCATTTAAACTGATGACCTAAACTATATAAACTGTTCGATATCAGAAGCAGCAAAATTTACGAAGAGTGAAATTTGGTATCATAAAGTTTGCAGGATTTGAGCTCCAAACTTCATTTAATAATTTTGGAGTAATAAAACTTCATAATGAATATTATTTTAATTATAATTTGAATTTCAATCAAAACGTCGTGTGAAGCAGAGAAATTACATATTAATAAAAAAAATACTTTAAATATTTATTACAAAATGACAGTCAAGGCGAAATTGTCCCTAAACGTTTTTGACAACATAGAGGTGTTTCAGATAGCAACATATTAATCGCGCCCCACAGCCTCACAGATTAGGTAAGTAAGTACTAACTCCTACCTGCCCCTGTACTCCTGGGCTCCTAACCTCTAACTCCTATGTATTGTAGGGCTCTCTCCCATTACGGATGGGCTCATCCGGCAGGGCTGCGTTAAGTTAAATAATTAGCGCCCTGGTGCAAATATTAGTACCTTCGCGCCTGAAGTTCGTTAACCAACAACTCTGCACAGGTCACCCACTGTGGTTCGCTACGTTTGGTGACTTAGCAGGGGTGCCCGGGTTCATGGGGTGAGTTTTGTTTAACACTAACTTCGTGCCTGGATAGGGAGAGACTGATTGATCGAGACTTGTTGATCTCTCCAGCCGGACGCTCCCGACCCATTGATAATAATTATAATAATTTTTATTTTAGTAATTTGTACATTTAAGTTTACAAATTTCTAATTAATTATAATATTTCATATTCACTAAGTTTTATGTAGCTCCTACAATACATCTTGAACTTTCCAATTGGTGTGGACTTTAAAGTTTCTGGTAGAATGTTATATAACTTCATTCCCTTGTACAGTAAACTGTTCTGCGTATTCGCTTTGTCCTTTTTTTGTAGCCTAATTTCATTGCACGTCCTTGTGTTATATATGTGAATATCCTTGTTGTATACAATTTTGCCTCGCACCGCATTGAGAGGGATGGATTTACACGTCCGTCACTCCTGGACACATTAATCCCCAGAATCCTACCCACTCCTCTTACTTTTCCTTCACAGAACTTCATCTCCTTCCTTTCCATAAAAAACCCTCCACACCACCAAAGACGACATAGGCCCTGGGGGTTTTTTTTCCTCAGGGCCTCCTATTTGGAGCTAATGTAAAAAAACTCTTTTTTGGATAAGACTCTAACGTTCTAAAAATAAAGATTCTGGTAGACACATTATTAAAATCGAAATGCAGCATGAAATATATTTAACTATGTTTAGTAAACAAACTTCAATGGCCAGATGCATCCCAACCTTTCCCTTTTTCATTTTTCTTCAAGAATGACCTTTGAACACAAAACCTTTTTTTTTGGTCATTACTAAAACCGGAATAATTTTCAGAGACATCTGTGTTGTATTTCCGTAAATACTTGTATGACGAAATTCTAATATCAAGCTCTTAAAGATTTAATTTATTTTACAAGGTTCTAACATCACTTTGAACCTTTTGCAATGCCATTTAGGTTTTGCTTTCTGACAGTTGTTCTTGCGATGCGCAATTTAGTTCGCCACTTTGGTAGGATAGGGCTCTAACATGGAACTTCATGGTACTCTTCATACTCTAGGTTGAGTTTTTATAAATGTAGCAATTTTTTAGTCCTTGGCACAATCGTGCGCCAAACTTTTTCGCCCTTACTGAGTGCCAGCCCTGCGAACAAGCCCCAGAACCCAGACCCAGGGGTTAGTGTTTTACATTTTACCTTTGTTACCGGCTAAGCAGCCACCACACGAGGGGTTTTACATATTTAATTTGTTTCGTTACATGAAGGCATTAGGCCCGCATTACACAGCCACCCTAATACCAGAGATAACAGTGCGATGACATAAACCCACAGATTTACCTTAAATATTCTTGACTTTATAATAATGCTCACGAATCCGCGTATGCTAATACTTATTTTACAGACGAAATGTGTTGCCATATTATTTAAATAAAACATTTGGTACTTTAAGGTTAAATTTTAAAATTGTCGACACGGATGCCACAATAATTGGTCACTTACGTTAATTGATGATGCTTTATTATTGCTTTTCCTTTCTTCCTGATACCAAATAACTAAGAAATACGAATTTTTTAGCACATCGGCCTCGTCGTTTCTTTGACCAGCCTAGCGATTCCGTATTTTTTGTGAGATTATTATTGGATAACGGAGTTATTATCGTTATTATCTCCAGTCAGATTTGTGTGATTTTTATGGCTGTTATTTGCGTTTTCTATGTACAACGTACATTAAATGAGTAAATAATCATGCGTACTTGCAGGAATTCATGTTTAAATCGATCTAAACTAAAATATGTGACGTAAAAATCACACAAATCTAACAGAAGATATACGTATCTCACAAAAAATACAGAATCGCTAGGCAGGAGGTAAGGGAGAACGGCTGTAGCAGGTAGCTACCGGCTGCGTCTCAAATTGTCAACAACGCCCTTATGTTTCCTGATGTTGGTACGCCGTAAGCATCTGGTTATGCTAGTTCAAGTTTTAACCGCAAATTCAGTTTGTTGGAGGCCGGCTAGAAGGTAGGAGCTCGTGAAGGCGCCGTGTGTTTTTGGTGGAATCTGGGACTTCGTTCACGTGTGAGACAAAATGATATACGATTAATTTAGTTTTATGGGTTCACTTTTAATAAATATTGCCAGGATGCTTTCCCTGGCTGGCGCCCTGTTTTTAATTTAGATTCTTCATAGCTTTGAAGGCATTTACTAATTTTCTTATTGCAACCATGACCTATTTTACCTTTAACAGGTTACGCTCCTGTCACGCCCTGATATTAAATGTCTTTGCTCTACCATGATTAAATTATGAATTGCATATTAATAAATGTTCTTTGTCAATCCAGACTTATTATTTATCAATATACTTGCCTACTGTTCAACATGCCGGCGTGAGCCGTAGGTATCTTGCATTTATTCTTGTCAATTAGAATTCGTGTTACACGGCAAGTTCCGTGGCTCTAAACCCGAATGTTGTTATTTATTTATTGCAAACAGAAATTAAATCTTGAACTCGTATACCTACGGGTATTAGCCCTCCGTTCTTAAAATAAAGATTCTGGTAGACATATTATTAAAATCGAAATGCAGCATGAAATACATTTAACTATGTTTAGTAAACAAACTTAAATGGCCAGATGCATCCCAACCTTTCCCTTTTTCACTTTTCTCCCCCACACACTTCCTTCAACCTCTTTAAGGTGATGCGATACTAAGCAATGAAAAATCGTGTGATTTTGGTTTGAAAATTATATCGCTTAATTTTAGATGTTTTATTTAAATACTGAGAGCAGAACACAATTTGAGAGGCGGGAATGGGTACCGCCACCCCGGGAACCTTTATTGGATAACCAACACCTCTGCCATAGGTCACCCCAAGTGGTTCGCTATGTTTGGTGATTTAGCAGGGGTGCCCGGGTTCACGGAGTGAGGTTTGTCTAGGTCTTGGAGGCGGATGACCAGGACATACTGAACCCCAGATTCCTACACACCCCTCAAACCCTTTCCTTCCCAGAACTCTCCTCTCCTTCCTTTCCTTAAAATAAACCCTCCACACAGCATCCCCAAAGATGACATAGGCCCCGAGGGAAATTATTTTCCTCAGGGCCTCCTGTGTGGAGCTCATGTAAAAAAAAAAAAAAAATATTTATCTTTGAAATAATTGAGATTTTTTTTAATTAGTCTTCTTATAGAATGCATACATTTAAAGAACACTAGAAGAACATTTAATCGCCGATAAATTATTGCATATAATATTTAATGCGTATTTTACATTTTCTTCGGTCTATTTAAATTATCTATTGACAAACTTGTGTTAGTATGATGTCATCACGAAATTATTAAATCAGGAAAATATTTTTTAGAATATTAAATAACCAATCGAACGTTGGTTTAGCAATTTTGTAATGGAAAGAGAAAAGATAAAACAAGGATACAGAAATTATGCATTTCAAGGACCATTGCGTTCGTTAACAAAAAAATTAAAACACGAAAATAATTTAGGAAGCCTTATCTTATGCTTGGTATCTTCAGTATTTCCGTAATATATTTAAAATAACTAATAATTAACAATAAAATCTATATACATATAAATGCATCCCTGTTTCCCTTGGTCACGCTATAACTTCAGAACGACTTTACCTATCTCATTCAACGTTATTTTAAAAGTTTTCTAATACTTTGTAGAAGGTTTTTACGGAAAGAAAAAACAATAAAATTGCGCAGAAAATGAAATAATTTCATAAAACTTAACGACTATTTTAACTTCGCACGTTTGACAGTTTGCGCGTTTAATTAAATTGAATATAGCAGGCAGCTGTTTTTTTTAATTAAAAGAATTGTCCATGGATTTTTTAAATTATAGATATTTTAAATAGGTAGGTACCAAATTAGATTGATTGTTCTTATAATACAAAAATGAATATTTGTAATACACGAAAAATTAAAATTTTAATAAAAAATTGTAATCGGTGACACGCGAGCTGTTCGAAAACTGAACGTACTGGGACTGAATATATGGAACGCGGGAGAGGGATTTGCAGGACGGGGGAGCGGGAGAGGGTGAGCGGGGAAGTTGGAAGGGGAACGCTGGAGCGTAGGGGATGCGGGAGGGGAACGGGGACACACGGGAAAGGACATGCAGGGAGACAGAATTTATGTCTTTGAATGTGGCATTGCAACGCATGCAGGAAAACAGCTAGTATAATCAACAGCTGGCATCTCTGTATAAATATTATTGTGGCAGCAGCTGTGCGCGCTATTATTATCAAGGTCGAATTTAGGGGGGGGGGGGGGGTCAGGGGACACGTGCCCCCCCCCAGACGGTATTTTTGTGTACTGTGGAGATTCCATCACAGTACATACTTAGAAGTAAAAACTGTGTCCATTAAACATTTAATTTTTCTATAATTTTATTGACACTTTCATAAACCTTCCTATACACACTTGAACTTGTAGGAATAAACTACTTGAAGTATGATACTTCAAGGTATTAATTGTTGATTTTTTGCCCGTCCACCCCTTGTGCCCCCCCAGAAAAAATCTTGGATCCGCCCTTGATTATTATCAATTATATTTTCATTCATTATGGCTTAAAATAAAATCGATTCATAATAAATTCTTTTTTTTGCAATAATTCAATCTGTTTTTGTAGGAGTACTTCTAGGAGATTAAATAAAGGAATCCTTGATATTCTATTCATATCATAGGGAAAGGTGCCTGTTTAGGTATTTGGATCGACAATTCAAGACCGTTCAATAAAAAAAACTTTACATTTTAGTCTAAAAGAAAATAAATTCCCCTCATGCATTATTCGCACTGCAACAGTTAGTAGCTTCACCTGGCGGCAGTTTATTAAGTTACATCTCCCCCGCACAGCCGAGCTTCCCACCCTCCCAGGGGGACGGAAAAAATCTGTAGATGTCACTTGTTCACCGAACTTAGGGTTACTAAATAGACACCAACAGGAGGCAGGGTAATACTGTCAAGGTATCGGGAGCTGACACGGACAAATGTTCGGTAAAAAGAAAGCGAACCAAATAGGATTAAAGCGGAAATCCAGCGTAAAAGACAAACACATCAGATTTATAACCAGGGGCTAGAAGCGGCAGGCAGCTCACGAGTAGCGCAAAGGCATATTATTATCATTAAATTTGTGAATAAATTTGTTTTGTTTTTATCTCGAGCGAAATCATACCTACGTATTATTATTATAATATCACGTAAGTAGCGCTGAATAATGTATTTCGACGTAGTTGCAATGAAGCGCGAATAATGTGTTATTTCTCAATGTTTTTCTGTTTTAAATAAGAAAAAAAGGGAATCAGTTTAAAAAAACATTGTATTTTTGTGCGTTGAAAACCTCATATATTTCCCTCCTGTCTTTCCAGAAAAGTTCTTTCATATTGTTATTTGCAGGGTGTTAAGGGACATACTCGACTTATTTTAACCAGTGATCCCAGACATTATTTGGAATAAAAAATGTTAATGAAATTTTGGTATATACTGACCGCTGACATTTTTTATGTCTTCTAATAACATAAAAAAATTAGTAGGTATTGGATAGTTATGGTCGTGGTGAGGGATTGGGCGCGTACTCGGCTAAGTAACAAATGATGACATGAGTGGAAGAAATTTTACTTTGTTCGGTTTTGACGAAAAACAAAATGGAAAAAAAAAACAACAAAAAAAGTCACAGGAGACCAAAATTTCATGTACGTTTTTTACTCCAAATAAATATCAGGAATCTCTGGTTAAAGTAACTCAAGAACGTCCCTGGTTTCGAATGATTTTCTTATTTAAATATGTTTATGTGCATTATTTGACCAACCGTTTCGACAAATATTTTGCAATTTCTAGGTAGTATCTTTTTGTCAAACAGTATCTACTTAAATGTTATAATAGCATATTTTCATACTTCACTACTGCTATAAAAGGAACTTGTTTTTAGTAATACTCCAAACGGGTTTAGTTCCAATGAATTAACCCTTCTGATGGATTCAATTTGGGAGGCGGGTATGGGTACCGCCGCCCCAGAAACCATTTATTAAATAACCAACGCATATAAGTCACAACAAGTGGTTCGCTACGTTTGGAGTAACATTGTTCATTGGGTGAGGTGTGTATTGTATTGGCGGCGTATGCACATGCTCACCAGCTGCGTGACGAGCTGCATCTCTCTTAGCTCTCAGCTGCTCTCTTGACCCATTGCTTTGCACTGCATTTGAAGATATGTTTTTCCTTCCCAGAAATTCTTCTTTATTTCCCTTAAAAATACTCTTCACACAACTCCGTTAAGATTATATAGGCCTTGAGGGAAATTATTTTCCAAGGGGCCTTCTGTGTGGAGCTAATGTAAAAAAATATGGATGTGATGCCTATTATACTATCAAACACAGGTGAACATATTATGTATCTACCTGTGCTTTATTTTCCGTTTTTACGTGGCATAAGTTTGGTGTGTTTATAATAGCCTCCCGTAGACTTACACGTCAATCACCGGCGAGCATTGTCTCAAACAGGTAGTTAAATTGATTTTCGGCTTGTCATTGTTTTAAAGGCCTACGCTTTCTGGCTAAGCCATATGCCCAGGCCTTTAGCCTCCGACACGCTAAAGCCTTCAGGCCTAAGCGGGTATCCACAGAGACTGGAAGGCTCCGCTATTGTGACAGTCACCTTGCGTCGCCGCAGTGTTTAATTAGCATAAACAATATACGGTGTACAAAACACACGTCTCTCGGAAGCGTTCACAATTGATTTGAAATGTACAGTGCTTCCTAAGAAGCGTAAGATGTGTTTTTAAGGAACACAAAATATACGTGTACTAACGCCATTAATAATTATGTAGAAACGTTTGTGATTTATACACGAGCTTTGCTTCTGTAATATTGTGGCGTACCGTGGCTTTGCCTTTTTTTCCTAACAATTTTTTTAAATGAAAACTTCTTTAGCACCGTTGTGGTTTGAAAATCGATGAAACGAAAAATAACGACACTAACCGGCTTCGTCCATATTTTAAAAAGTTGGTTTACAATTTTTTCTCCGAACACGGTTTCTTGTTTTATTTTTTTAACTCATGATTGAAATAACTTTTCTAGACGAAAATGGTCGAACGCGTTTACCCGGAAATTTTAGAAATAAATATGACAATAATATAATTTGGGAGGTGTGTATGGCTATCGCCAATACCCCTGCCATAGATCACCCCAAGTCATTCACTACCTTTGGTGACTTAGCAGGGGTGACCGATGCGTTTGCCCACCTGCTATGTGACGGTCCGGATTTGGACTGGTGAGACTTTTGAACTCTCCAGCTGGACTCTCTCGCCTCATCGCCGCGCATCGTAGTGGGAGGGATGGATTCATACTCCAACACTCCTGGACATATTAACCCCCATATGCCTACCCACCTCTCATACTTTTTATACCTTCCCAGAACTTCCTCTCCTTTCTTCTCCTAAAAATACTCTCCACCCAGCATCTCCAAAGATGACAAATCCTGTGTAATTACTTATAATTATTATGAGTAACCCCCCGAAATATTTTGTTTGAATATGAAATTATTACTTAAATAAATTATTTTAAAATGTTAGATTTCATCCATTTTTTCTTTATTTCATCAATTTTACCTTACAAAATAATTTCCTTAATACTGAAATGTATCTGCGTCTCAAAAAAAAATATTACAACAATAAATTAACAAAGTTTAAAAGAAACAACTTTTATTATTATTAATTTTTTTATAAATATCCTTTGGCTTGTTAGGTTAACAGAAGTTCTATGACATCATATGAGGTGAATATTTTGAACATTTAACATAGCGATATTCTGGTAGATGCCTACCTCATAGATCGGTATGCCCCGGGCCGCCCCCCACTAAGGACCGGATGCCGAGAACTTTACTTCTGATACGATAGTGGGCAATTCCTTTTTTATATCATTGTCATCCAATCCTATACTAACACCAAATTATTGTGAGGAATATTGTGGTGACCATTCATTGGCCGGAAAACTTTCGATTGATTTTTTTTTTAATATTATAGATTTCTAATAAACCGCCATTACGTTGTATTTTATTAGTTCGCTTTTGGTACCCATCTAGTTGTAACTCTTCTTTGAATCCTAAAAACGATTTCAGGCCAATTTTTTGATAACATTTTGTGCACTTTTCATAATACACCGCAAAGTAATTAATTATAAGTTAACCTTTTTCATGCAGAGAATTTTGTAGCAAAATCGATCTAACATAAAATGTTTTGTTTATACATTGGGTAATCATTTACTTTATAACCAACAAACACCTCTGGCATAGATCGTCCCATGCGGTTTGCTGCGTTTCGTGACTTAGCAGGGATTCATGGGTTGAGGTTTGTCCAGTTCGTGGGGGCAGATGCGTCTGCCCACCTGGCGGGCCGGATCGAGAGAGACTGGTTGAGGGAAGCCTTTTGATTTCTCCAGTCGGACTCCTTCAACCCATCGCCTTGCACCGCAATTGCAGGGATGGATTCACACGTCTGTCACCCCTGGATACTGACCCTATATTCCTACCCACCAATTATAGCGTTTTCCTTCCCAGAACTTCCACTTCTTCATATCCTTAAAAATACCCTCCACACAGCATCCCCTAAGATTACATAGGCCTTAAGGGAAATTATTTTCGTCGGGGCTTCAAGTGTGGAGCTACCGTAAAAAAAACCTGCCTTGTCACCAAACGTAGCGAAACATTTATTATTTAACGTATTAGGTATCCACTTTTCTTTTTTTTCCTTTTTAACATAATAAGTAAGTGGGGCTTCTTTCCATACTTAACTCACAAGAACTGTTTTATTATTTATCTTCGGACCCAGAAACATATTTCTATGATAGAAATAAAATTATAGATATCCCAATAAAGTTCATCAATGCATATACACACGACCATATTAATATATAAGCTCGATTCAAGTGCAGCACTCACTATATTATTAAAAATCAACAGAGTCTTGTGAATGAAATTCCAAAAAACAGATTTTATTTTACGAGGCTATAAATAAAGCCAACAGTTTACAGTCCAGCCAGGGATAAAGCCCATTTTTATATTCATTATATTTTTAACAAGTGGACAAACGACGCCACGACACTATTTCATGGCGGTTGCTCGTACCCTCTCACCTTGGTGTTAATATCAACAAATTCTTTGACCAAAGGCATAACATTTTTAGGTGTAATTTTCATAAATGGTGTTAAAAAAGAAGCACCTGAGTAAAAAAGGGTGCAGTCAAATCTATGAATATATTTTTTTCAACTTTTTTTAAACATATTATTAGTACCACAGATATATGCGGGCACGAATATTCGCAATTGTAATATTAATAAAGACTATTTACTTTCAAATGCACAATTCAATAGGAAAATTTATATTTATTTAAGAGATTATTCTAAAGGTAGAGAAGCGAACACTGGAGCAATTCGCGTCGCTGATAATAAAAGTCCTATATCTACTATTGGTGTACGAGCAGTCAATAGAAAGTATTTGTCTTAAAAGGCGCTGCTTGTTCGCTCCCATAGATGCATTTAAAATTATTATCGCAATCTCCTGGGTCTGCTTGTAATTGCTGCTCTATTAGATGTAGCCAATGACTTTGCTATATTTTTTGAGATTTTAGGCTATTATGAGGTGTTGCGGTTCCTCCTTCTATAGACAACATTTCGGACAGCGTTACAGAGTCAATAATTAGAGCAAATATGTGGACACATCTGCCCTTACGATGGGCACTGAAACGCTGTCCTAAATGTTGGCTTAAGAAGAACAAACCGCAACACGACCTAATTACTCAAAATTTAATCACGATATCACATCCGTGACTTTCTAATTATTAGATACTTAGAAAACTCCTATCTTCCAGGAGAGTAGGTACTTATATTTTTAGGTGAATATATCTCCAAAGTGTTTACGGGTCCTTCGTTTTGAGAGGAAATGCCATAAGATTGTTCTCCAGTTGTACATTAAAGACTTCTTGATCGATTGGAAATAGAGTTTCACGTTTCCTTTGCCGCCCTGTTTTGTACGTAATAGTTTTAACTGGCAGCTTATGATTCAAGTGTTTATATCGTAGAAATAGCCTAAGAGAATTCTCAATAGGAACAATGCATTCGTATTTCTTAAGACGATCCAAAAGTACAGGAAAAATCGAAATCGGAATTCACGCCCTTTATGGGAGGAGTTTAAAAATACTTGAGAGAAAAGCTTTTGGAAAGGTTGAAAAAGGTATTTGAGAATTTTTTTTACAGGTTGATTTCGTAAAGGCTGTAAAAAATATTAATTCCTTTTTAGGCATTGTTTATTGTGAGAAAACGGAAATTTAAAATTGATTTCACGAAACTGAGCGACGCGGAGTCACACGACTGTCTCCCGCTCCGGTCGGGGCGTGACTAATATGAAATAGGTGTGCCCATTGCATGGTTCTTGTGCCCATGCCATAAGCGTCACTTCAAGAATCCAAATTCGTAGAGTGCGGGCTGTATTGATTGATGTCAAAAATAACAACGAGAAAATGCATACTTTATTTTATTTTGTGAAAAATATCAATTTTTTTTGCCATTATTATAAAATAAACTAAATTTGCCACATTATACAATAAAAACAAATCCGAAAAGGGTTTTATAAATAGGAGAGTTTGGACTTGAAAGTGTGTTTTTTAGACCTTATACTTTATTTTTTTATAGGCTTATTAAAAGACTTCTATAATACTTCTAAACAATCAAATTTTCAAAACAAAACATATGATTTTGTATGATATTGCATTATTTAGTATGGCTTCATCTTAACATAACGGCACTTAGAAAGGCAATACAAGTATCAAAAATATAACGAGTGTTGCAACAAATGGAAGCTTTCGATGAGAGCTCGGCTTTTCTTGAACATGTAGAGTCGATCTGTATAATGAAGACCACCTCCGCTACCTGCAATAAATAACCCAATATTTACTCCCATGATTCAGGCGACATCTTCCCAATCCGGATTGTGGACATCCACGCATTTGCATAATGTAATAAATTATCCCCCGATTAACTTTATTTTAGATTCCAATAAAATCCGACTGTAACATGTCAACGATGAAATCATTTCCACTTTTAAAAATTCCAGCATTTTGTTTTTTCGCTTTAACGCTCTCTATTATTTATCGCCGCCATAAACTGCTTAATATTTAATTTCATTGAGTAATATTGTAAATTATACTCAGCGTCTGAAATCATGTGTTACAGACATACCCAGGGTAAGATTATCTATTTCACAAGCCAATTGTATTAATTTATACGTTAAGTAATATGCCATCAACATTTGTAAGATGAATTTATTGTAGGTAGCGCTAGGTAATTAAATAATCAGTTAATCACCAATGGGAACTTTTTTACAATTTGAGAAGTATTTTATGCAAAATTATTTTACTAACCACTTGGTTGGATATGATTTCAGATTTTCACGGCCTAAAGTATTTTTGGGATGTTATGACGTGTTGCGCTACCTCCTGTCCTAACAGTGTCCATCATCAGACCTGCCCCATCTGCCCTGATGATGGACACTGTAACGCTATTCGAAACGTTTGCTAAAGGAAGAGGTAGCACAACACGGCACAAAAACCCAAAAATAAATAATAAAAAACCACTTGGCTATTTATTATTTTTCGGGAAGTCAAAATATTTCAGCGTTGCAATAAAATCCAAATAAATGGAGTATTTCCGAACGCATCCGGATATGAAATACGCTGTCAAATTTTATAATTAAATTATTAAACATGCATGTTTTGAAATACAAAAATTTTAAAAGCAAACATAATAAAATTTTAAAAATGGCTCACCTTACGTTTTTCTAATTAAAATTACTAATAACCAAAAAAAGTGAAAACGTATAGATATTTTATTAGAAAAATGTTAAACGTTATCATTAACTGTCGATTCATGTTAAAATAACTAATAAAATTTAATCATTTTTTTCCACTTGCAGCCGGAAACTTTGGATTCAAAGGGGGGACATTTAAATTATTTGGTGTTTAATTTTTTTTAATTTAAAAATATAGCTTGGTGTTTTCTCTTTCTAACACCGTTAAGATCATATTTCTTACCATTATAGTGAGGGAGACACAATGATTGATATGAGACCTATATAAACCGAACAAATTAGGAGTTAAAATAGTTAAATTTATAATAAAACGTAATTACTGATTTCCTTGCATTTTTTCTTCTTGTAGATTGAAAACATTATCGCATTAATTCTAAAAAAAGAGTGAGTGGAAAAAAATGCTTGAAAATGTATTAATTAAAAAGATTTTCCAGCAAGTAACTACACAGCAAAAAAAAGTAAATTATAAGGTTTTCTCCTTTACGAAAATATGTTCAACCTAAAGATAGATTCAACGTCCCAAAGGACATTTTAACAATACACTTTTGTAGCTAATACCCTAAAGTACTTTTACAAAAACAAGTGTCCCTCGTTCATGAAGGCGTAAAATAAATTAAAAAACGCCTTTCCAGGTATTAGGGAGATCCGTGTTATTCTGCTAAATACTATGCTAAACGTTTCAGAAAGTACCCTCCCCACTCCCAGGGGTGGGTCTGGGGTAGTAATGAATAGCCGGTCAAGCCGGGTCCTGCGGTGGAAGAAAATCTGTCCTAAACGGGAAAACACGCGTCACTAGAAAAGGACGTATTATCTTCTATTTGTTTAATGTAGTCTGTATCTCCTGCCTCCCATCTCTACTCTCTACTGTACGGCAGTTACTTTTATCGGGATAAGGTAAAAGGGTAATTTAACATCTGACTACTGCTTTCCAGTTTATCCTGTACTAAGCCGTTATTTCTTATCGTCATTTCATGGCTTTACCATTATTTATCAAGCAAGACTTCAGGGTGAGATTAAAGTCTCATCTTTTCAAAAGTCTTTAACACAATGGAGTTGAAAACTTGATATTCATGGCAATAATGCTTATTCTCCAATAATATTGTATTTCACATTAGCGCAGTTGGTCTTCTTTACGTGAGCATCAAGAATTCATAGCGAAATTCACCTCTGCGGAAAGTCAAATTATATCTGTGAATTATATATGCAACTTTCAACCGAAAACATTTTTTCACTACAAGCCGGTAGCAGACGGGTACATTTTTATTATTTTTTTCAAGATCTTATGGACAATCGTCGCTAAGATCTCATCGCAATTCTGATCTACTTCTCTAAGTGTTATATTTCGGAATATTAGTTATGATCAGTTCTATCTTTGTTCTGTTGTTTATGCTGTGCTCGGGTAACAGGGTGTCGGTTAAGACGTGTGCCGAAGATAGCTGATCGGAGACATACAAGTCATTCTAATTACGGGTTTTTACCAGACAAAATCTAGCTAGCGAGTTATAAGGACGTATGTGCTTTTAAATCGTATGTATATTTAATAATTCTTAGTACATTTACATTACAAAGGTATAATATATTGATTAAGTACGCTGCCTTGGGGTACTCCGTAGGATACTTGTTCCTTGTCACTACATGTGTTTTATATAGAGGTATACTGTGTGCGATTTCCCATATAGCTTTCAATTAATTTGAGTTCTATTCCCGTGATTCCGATGTTTTTTAGTTTATCAAATAGGTTTTGATGATGAATTGTGTCAAATGCTTTTGCCAGATCTAGGAATATTCCAAGGCATTTTTTGCCCTGGTCTATACATATAGTATATATAGTGCTTAATAACAATAAACAGCCACTGTGATTTCAAAAAACCAAAGTCTTGTAATCAAATAACATAGTACTGAGAGAAGGTCCAGTGCTAATAATAAAGACAAATATCCATGTAAAGACATTTGGCTATGTCGATAAGTATAGGTATGTAAAATTTTTAGTCAACTTCCCCATTAATTAATATATTGTGGTGGAACGTTTATACCTATTTGGCACCATTAATTATATTATTTTTATTAGCCGATTATATTGTTTGTTATTTTATTTTTAAACAGAAACAAACAGTACATTAGATACATTTATGGTATAGGTATATATTAAGTAATTACCGGGTTATGTATGTAGTGGGAAGGTGTGTGTGTGTGTGTGAGAGAGAGAGAGAGTATGCGAGTGTTAAGGGACGTACTTGACTTACTTTAACCAGTGATTCCTGACATTATTTGGAGTAAAAAATGTAAATGAAATTTTGGTCTCCGGTGACTTTTTTGACAACTTTTTTTTTTCAAATTTCTTCAAAATCAAACAAAAAAAAAATTCTTCTGCATGTCGTTACTGGTCACTCAGTTGGGTGTCCGACGAACCCCTTATCCCGCCTCCAACTGTTCAACAACTACCATTTTTTTATGTTTTTGTAGAAAAAAAAAAAAAACATCAAAAATCTCACCGGACCAAAATTTCATTTACATTTTTTACTCCAAATAATGTCAGGAATCACTGGTTAAAGTAAGTCAAGTACGTCCTTTAACACCCTGTATGTATGTATGTATGTATGCGCATTGAACAAGTTATATTATTGACATGATGCTCTTTTTAAATGTGGGCAGTGAATCGGAGAAAATGTCGATGTTAGAATTATTATTTTTTAGGATTGTTGTCATTATTCCAACAAATAAATTTTTTAAAGTTAAAATAAAAATTTAAAGCTATCCCGTACTACCCTGATACACAATTCAAAGTACCTAATACAAAAAATTTTCCTACTGTCAAATAAGGATCAATTCAGAACCTAATCAAGTCGCAACATCTGTAAAACCAACAATTATTTATTTCATACAGCCTCTTTATATCCGAATTGAATTGATTGAGGTAATTTTAAAAGTTGCTTTCAGGATTGTAAAGCTTGCTTCAGCGCAAAAAATTACGCTTCATAATGTAGCCCCGTTATTTCGATTGCGATCTTTCGATACTATCTTCATTCTATCCCTAATTAACAGTGCGTTAAGACATGTTTTGTATGAATATGCATGTGAACATAACAACTTAATCACAGTTCGCTCTTAGCGTTTAGAAGCCGATTACATTTGGTGATTACAGCCTACATGAATCGATTGTTTGCAGTATTATTTGTTAATAACGCGTACCGGAGATTTAGTGCGACGGCCGCCCACGAAGCGCCGAAAAATAGATAGATATGCTCGCAATTAAAACAAACACTCGGCATGGCGACTCTGGCCTCTCCCCGCGCAGCTTATTTAATGTATACCTAAGTGTATAATTGAGCTGTCTGTCCGTTCTGATTTAATTGGCCGATCACAAATTAAATATAATCGCCCTGATATAAGCGTGTCTCAGGTGTGGAATTTGAATTTGATTGTTTTTACACAACGTTGGAATCAGAATTTTCCAAACTAATTTGCCTCGTAAAAAATATTATAATATTAAGGATCCTTTTGTTCATTATTATTTTTTCATGGCATTATTGTTTTCTTAAATATAAATTTCTAGTTTAATGTTTTTAAAAAAAGAAAGACAACATTCCCGGGTTACGAAAAACCTGAACATATTTGAAAATCGCCTACTACCAACAACACAGTAAGCGGAAAAACTTGCTTGTGTCGTGATGGAGGATTTAGTCAGCCGAGGAATCGAAAACGCAACGCTTGGGTGGGAACCAAACGAATATATGCAATTTTTAATTTTCAATTATAAAACTAATAAAATAAAAGAAAGTTCTTTTTTTCGTACCAATTAAATGAAAACAAATCACGTTGTGTACATCACCTACAATAAACGAACGGTTTCTTAGTCAGTATAAAATGAAAACAATAATAATACAAGTGGCGTACAAAGTTATTCGTTTTCATTTAATTGAAGTATTTTTTTTTCCTATAAAACTGTTGTGTTAAATATATTATTGCCGATAAGTACCGAAACAAATTGGCTTATAATAAAATAAGAAAATTATAATATTATTTGAAGGTAATAATTGTACAACATAACATAAGCCAGATTTGCAGACTTGATCAAAAGGTTCTAATTTTCGTTTTACGTTAAAGATGCTTGCTTTCTATAAGAATAGTTCATAAAGGCACACCCCTAATAAATGAATCCAATATAGTTTCTCCATATTTCTGAAAAACAAAGCACGTAACAGAAATAGAGTTTAAAGCCGCGATTCCAAAGTCAGAACCATTAGTATGATCCTTGTGAATTGTGTATAATTTTAGGAAAATATTTTAGCAGACCCTTTTCATGAGGCTACCATGGTCCCTAAATAACTTCTTGACTTTGAGATTCACTGGTCTAAAGCATTCCCAGCACGTGGTCCGCGCAGGACAGCATTAAACTAGTGAAATATGATAGGTGGACGAATAAACACCCTCGATCTGAAATCTCCAGTCTCGACCAGTTGTATGTAGTGTCCAGTGTATCGCCCACGTAATGCGTTCCTCACATAGTTAAACGCCTGACGACCGGTAGTCTGGGAGTGTTCAATGTTCACTATTCACTGTTCATGTTCATTCACTCCTCCTGAACACGGCTGCCTCACCACCCGGGTCATCCTTCACGGCGGGTTTGAATACCAGTTCTTGAATAATACAAGTCAAAGTGTGCCACCGTGGGCTGTGGACGCCATTGTTCAGTTGGACAGACAGTCGCTTCTGGTAATCGAGAAGAAGAATGGCCACAAGAATTAAAAAAAAAAATTCAAGAATTTACCTAGCACTGTAAAAAGTATTGATTTCACATTGCATATCAGTGAATATAATGGTTTTTAAACGATCAAAATGTATCCTAGTATAATTTCACACTTTTTTTGTAATGTGATACCGCGTTAGAGTCTCAATTTTTTTTTTTTTTTTACATGAGCTTCACACAGGAGGCCCTGAGGAAAATAATTTCCCTCAGGGCCTATGTCATCTTTGGGGATGCTGTGTGGAGGGTTTTTTTAAGGAGAGGAAGGAGAGGAGAGTTCTGGGAAGGAAAAGGGTTTAAGGGGTGGGTAGGAATCTGGGGTTCAGTATGTCCTGGTCATCCGCCTCCAAAACCTAGATAAACCTCACCCCATGAACCCGGAGCCAATTAATCTATGTCCTACGGGGCGTATTGTGAGGAAGTGGGGAAGGAAGAAGATAGAAAATAGGGAGATTGTAAACTGATTGACTTTTTAACTTCTTCTTTGATATTTTGGGGGTGAAAGGTATGAACCTGAGCCAGTCTAAGGTTCCAGGCCTCGTGTGAACTGTGGACCTTATCAATTTTGCAGGGCAATTCATGAAGCTTGCTCGGTATTCTGAACTGCACTGCGTCCACACATGTTGCTTTCAGATATGGTAGTTTTTTTATACTCGCTATTAATTTTAAAACACTTTTCGAAACTCGAATTTTCAAATGGTTACGTTTCACGTCTTTTGGTGTCTTTCAACCAGGAGAAGTGGCAGGAGTTTCAAAATGGAATCGAAGCTCGACAATCCGGAACAGGGACACTCCTGGAGGAAAAAAAGGAGAAGATGAGACGAGATAAGATATTATATATTATAGATAAGAGAAGATGTCCGATAAGATGCTAATAATTTTTTAATAACATTTTTTTTAGAAAAATGTTTAAAATAGGCTTCGATCTACCAACACTGAACTTTTCCTCATCGTATTTAAAATCCAGAAGCCAATATGTTTCGATAAACGGACATAATTCAAAAAAATTCCAAGCGCAATCTGGAATTCCTCAAGGGTCTAACCTAGGACCTATGTTGTTTCTAATACTTATAGATGACATCCAAAACTGTGTTAGGAACGGCAAATGTCTACTATTTGCTGATGACCTTAAAATTATGATCGAAATAAGCTGCCAACAAGATTGCTTTAAAATGCAAACTGATCTGGATGCACTATCTGAATGGTCGTTGGTAAACAAATTAAATTTTAACACAAAGAAATGTGTCACTATGTCCTTCACTCGTTGTAAAAACATTATAGTTTACGATTATAAAATAAAAGGCGAAACGTAATCACGTGTAAAATCCGTGTAGGATCTCGGTGTCGTCTTTGATCCCGAACTGACATTCTCTTGCCATATATCGCAGCTCAATCAGTCTTGCTACAAATTTCTTGGGTTCATCATCAGGACTTGTAAGCAATTTGATAACCAAGAAGCTATGCTAGCGTTATTCGATGGCATACTGAGAACCAAGCTGGAGTACGCGAGCGATGTTTGGGCACCGTACAAGAGTACATTGATATGTTAGAGCAAATACAGAAGAAATTCCTCAGTTATGTTTATATGCGGAAGCATGGAACCAATCCAAGGTTCATGCACCATATTGACTTACTTGAGGAAACTGATTCTGTGAGTCTAGAAACTCGACGGAAAGCAAGTCTTGCTATTCGGTCTTTCAAAATTTGGAACAATTTCATCGATAGCCCATTTCTCTTGGGATGCTATGATTTATATGTACCAGACCACTACAGCCGAAGTCGACATCATGACTTATTTAAAGTACCGAACGGCAGAACTCACGTCTTGGCAAAGCATAGCATGACGAGGGGAGTGGTGCTGTTAAATGAAATTGCAAACCATTTGGATGTAAGTGATTGTTCTTTATATGCCTTAAAAACATTATTGAAGAGTCACTTGCCTAAATGCTGATAGGGTAACTAAATTGTACTGTAATTGGAAGTATTCTGTTGTACAATAATAATAAAATAATAATAATAAAATAATTGTTATTATCATGCTGAATAAAATACAAAATTAAAATATATAACGTTGTAATGGTGATAAATAATTTGAACGTACGTCATTTAGTGGTCAAACATCTCTCAGGGAGGTAGGTGGTGATTATTATAATATTAATATCCAATGATCGCTGCTAATGCCTTGCTTTAGTAGCGTTTAGCCGGCTTTGCTCGGGGGCATTCTGGTTTTTGCTCTCCTATCACTTTTGTTATCATTTATGCTAATTATTATCTCCGCGCCACATCCAGTGGTGAAATAGAGCCACTTTGGTGGTCTCCTATAAGGGGACAGGAAATAGAAACGATTAAAAAACTAAAACATTATCATGTTACACAAGTAAGCTACAAGGCTTTGCCGGAGTTTCAACACTCATTTTTAGAAATCTTTTGTCGAATTGAACAATTTGATAAATGTGGAACAATCATTTCGGCACACTTCTTTTCAATTAGACCTCTTCCGAAAACAACAATTTTTGTAGTGCAAATTTTAGAGAACACCGTTCGAAAAGTTTTGCTACTATGGCGTAGGTATATTTTTTTGATAATTTTTTTTAATTAGACCTATTATATGTAGATACCGCCAGGTAAAACGTTGAAGCCTGTATAAACATTGAGAAAAACTTCTGCTTTTCAATCTTCCTCTGCCCCATCTTTCCTTCCCCATTCCTTTCAGTTTTTGAGGTAAAACTTCTGTACGCACGCTTGACTTGGGGAGTAAGCTGGTGAATGCGTGACGAGAGCGTTACGAAAAGTGTGATCGGATGAGGCGAACGGTCGGGCCTTTACGCAGGCTTTAGTTTTACTTCAGTCGTGTGGTCTAAAGCACGCTCGTTTTTTTCATAAGTTCCACACAGGAGGCCCAGAGGAAAATAATTCCCATCGATCCATGTCATCTTTGAGGATGCTGGGTGGAGGGTCTTTTTAGAAAAGGAGATGAAGTTCAGGGAAGGAAAAAGGTACGAGGGGTGGGTAGGAACAAGGTACAAGGCGGTGCCTCGAGAGTACTGCTGGAGAGATCAAAAGAACTCCCTCAACCAGTCTCTCCCGATCTGACCTACCACCCAGGCAACCCTCTCCCTTTGGCACCCCTGCTTAGTGTCCAAACATAGCGAACTACTTTGGGTGGCCTATGGCAGAGGTGCTGGTTATCCAATAAATGGTTCTCGGGGCACCGGTACCCATACTCGCCTTCCAAATTGATTTCCCAACATACCCCAATTATTGGAAATGCTACAGCCCCACTAACTCAAAAAGTTGGGAAGCATGTGCAATATTCACTTTAAAGACAGTTTATACTGTTTTTTTTTTCAAAAATTATTATCTCTACGTATTATAAATTAAAGTCCTCCGCCGCGTCAGTCTATCTGTTCGTGATCAACTCAAAAACTACTGAACGGATTTTCATGTGGTTTTCACCAATAGATAGAGTGATTCATGAGGAAGGTTAAGGTATATAATTTGTCAAGGTTTTGTGTAAATTGGTTGAATTATAAAGGAGAATGTCTGTATGTGGTGGACGAGCGGGCTGGCAAGCGGGCATTGTGGATTTCTACAGTTGTGGACAAATCTACAGTTTTATGCTGAGGTTGATGAAATTGCACATGTGACCTTTAAAACAAGAGGAAGGTCACTGTCTACATTTTATTTCGAAAACTCTGCGTAAAGCCCGTGCATCGCCGGGGACTTTAGCTAGTTAAAAATAAAATAAATTATTACAATTATATTAGATATCCCTTTAATAAAAAAGGCTACCTGGGTATGATGTTGACAGTTGGTTTCGTAAAATGCAAAATAATAAATTGTTATCTATTATCTAGAATATTCCAAACTAAAATGTAAAATAAAAACATTATTTAATAAAATTGGGCTGCATTTTTTAAAGAAGTTTATTGTAAAATTCTTTGTGTGTGTGAGACGCCATATTACCTTATATTAAATTAAAACACAATGTTAAATTTTACAATACCAAACCTCCAGGAACAGCTTCCCCACAGGGGGCGCTTAACCTTTTATTACCCTCCCCCGCGACATGACCACCTCACCAAAAAATATTTTGAACATAACTCAAACAAAAACTACCATTTGAAAATTGAAACTTTTTTACTGATACTGCGTATTTTAATTTCTTGTGTTTTAGGTTTTTGATGTTTCCGTATTAGATTTTCGATGTGGTAGTTGGAATTTAAAGGTGACACTTGTAGGTGTCGTGTGGCGAAGGAATCGTTACTCTCGTTAACTTATTAACATTATTGACTGTTACTTTTTATTCATTCCTTACTTTAATTCATAAACATGTTTCATGGGCCTAGCTAGGCGACTATTTAAATTACATTATTGGCGGATATGGATATATCATTGTATCTAGCAGACTGTCGAAGGAAATATTATATTTCTGTTGATGTCGACAATCTGTTTTTAAGATGAAGCCATAGTAAATAATGCAAAATCATACAAAATCATATGTTTTTGTTTTGAAAATTTGATCGCTTAGAAGTATTGTAGATTCTTCTATTAAATACTGCGTTTAGAACATACCTTGGCCCTTAAAAATATCGGTCATTTTTTTTATAAGTCTTTTAATAAGCCTATAAAAAAATAAAGTATAAGGTCTAAAAAACACACTTTCAAGTCCAAACTCTCCTATTTATAAACCCCTTTTCGGTTATGGTTTTATTGTATAATGTGGCAAATTCAGTTTATTTTAGAATGTTCGCAAAAAAAGTTGATATTTACACCCAATCTTCCCAAAATAAAATAAAATAAGCATTTTCGCGTTGTTATTTTACAATACGGCCGCTAGTCGACGAATTCGGTTTTTCAAAGTGAACCCTATGGCATCCACCGAAGAACTACTGTTCACGCCACAGTCGCCAAACCTCAGTCACGCCCCGAACTGAGCGGGAGATGGACGCGTCGCTTGATTTCGTGAAATCAATTTTAAATTTCCGTTTTATTACAATAAACAATGCGTAAAACAGGAATTAATATTTTTTACAGACCTTTACGAAATCAACCTGTAAAACAAAACTGTCAAATACCTTTTCCAACCTTTCCAAAAGCTTTTTCTCAAGTATTTTTAAACTCCTCCCATAAAGGGCGTGAATTCCGATTTCGATTTTTTCCTGAACTAGTGGATCGCCTTAACTATATATATCTATCTCCCTTCCTCCATCAAACCTGCTGCCCAGGTATTTATTCTCTGACAAGGTGTGTGGCCAATATTACGTCACGTGATGTTTGGAACAATAACTGAAGAAACTATCAGTAACCTGTGCAATGATCAATTCATATATTGATCTCTTAGCACTTTTGTAACGACTGTGTTAAAGAAGCCTCTATGCAATGATCATCTCCTTAGTGATCTCTCAGTGTATTCGAGTCAATTTATGACTTTTTTATCTATCGTTTTATTTAAGTCCAAGGACCATAAACATATTGTTTAGTTATGAAACAGTTTAAAAACTAAATCCTTGTTCCCAAGTCCTTCATTGTTATTTTTTTTCTTCCTCCTTTCCTTGGAAGTCCTTACTCATTAGAAGAAGAGGAAGGTGTTTCCTACCTACGTGGAACACATCTACAATTTTGACACAATAATCTAAAATTACCTAAATTAGAAATTTAAAAATGGCTGTGATATCGATCAAATCTCGCTAATTAATCATAAAAACTCATCAACATAACCTCAAAGTGTCGGTTATTGTGAGCTATAGTTGTGCCGTTATCCTGAGAGCAGCCAGCATCAAGATCGGTCCAGAAACAGCGAATGAACCCATCACAGGTAGGGACTTTTCCTTCCAATTGCCAAATTCTGTGATTGAGGTTTCAAAACGCAGTCAATTGTCTTGTTTAACAATTGTTCGTGACGCATAAGTATGTAATATATTTGGAAGGTACCAATGTGCGAAATATATTTCGAATTCTTGGAAAATCTACGTGGTAAAGTAGCAATTCACATGAACTTTCAAACGATGAGCTCTGGCGATATTAAATTTCAACATATTTTATTTTTGAATCAACGGTAATATAAACTATTAATAATATAACGATTATTCTGCTATAGTGACCATTGTTATATTATTATTTCATTTGATATTTTTTCCCAATGTAAATATTATTAAATATTATTTAATGTAATAACCAAAACATATGTACCTACTTTAATATTGTGTACCTACCTACCAAATTTTATAAAAATTCTCTAACAAAAGAATGTCAATTGCCAGCCTGAAGATGTCCATAATAGGATGAAACCGGTACTGGTTAAATAAATATGTGGAAATAAGTTAAAAAATTGTTTTAATTTCAACTTAATACATTCATTAATAGTTAATGATTAACTCCACACAGGAGGCCCTGAAGAAAAAAATTCCCTCGGGGCCTGTGTCACTTTTGAAGATGCTGTGTGGAAGGTCTCTTTGGGGAAAGGAAAAAGTAAACACATTGGATAAATGTCAACCGTGTCCATATACTGGGCGCGCGTTAGGCGTTAGAATTTCCCGACTGTGCACCGGTGCCAAAGGGATCAAGGACGCTAGTTCCTCCGATCATCTTCTATTGTAATACCGGTAGAACAAGGAGAGCATACCTACCTGACACCTGTGTTCTAAAGATTGCAATCCACTTATTAAGATAGGGCCGCCATTAAAATGGACCGCCCTTTTCTGCACAGACTAAAGGGTATTTTTCAAATATTTTGGGGCGCCAGACCACAGGTGACTGTCAAATTAAACGCACTTGCGATTTGTACAGGGTTAGCAGTTGTGTACTATTAAAGTTAATTAAAACACAGGCATGTGCCTAGTATGGTGGTCGAAAAATCCCCAATTCATGTAAAGAACAATTCAAAGAATAAAGAAACTTAAAAAAAAAAGTGTCTGCGGGCTCTGTACAGTACCTACGCCCAGCTTCTGAGACGCTAAGGGAATGTACCCATACTACGTGACCAACTTTTTGCAATTTTTAACACCCCCCCCTGTGACCAAAACCCTAAGCAACCCGCCGCTCATTTGTACCAAGCGTGGTATTTTGAAGACCCCCCCCCCCTCCTGAACAGGTCACGTAGTATGGGTACGTTCCCTGACCCAACTCTGGCTTCGATGAAGTAATGTGTAAACTAATTTCTGTCATGAGCTATGGAGTTTTGAAATCCTTCAAACTTTCATCAATTAATACAGGACAATGTTTATTTTATCGTGTATCAGCGTTTTTCAATGCGATAATAATATTTAAAAAATCTAATCGTTTTAAAACCGACCAGTAACCCTATTTTAGTGAAAAATACTTCCGTTGGTCGGTAACTTCAGTTTTTTATGAAACCTATCCCATCCGATTTTTATGTTACCGAAAGGAAAAATGCAATATATCTTGAAGAAAATTTTTACAGATAAAAACTCTTGTCTTTCCTAATATCAAACGAAAAAATGTGAGTAAAAAAATCAAGTGGGAGGCAACCGAATACCCTACCCAACTTGCTTAGTCATTTACCCCAGAAGCTTGCCCGCTGTCCATTGTTCATGTAAACATAACCACTGATTCAAGAGGAAATAGCCACATTTTTAACCTTTGCCATCTCTAACAGCTTCCATAGAGTCTAGTATCGATTAGAATTGTCTCATTTCATGTCATTTATACCCGTTCAATCCCACACATTTCCTTTCTTCATTCGATAAAACCAATGACACTTTGAGAGCAATACTTGTACATATAGGTAAACATTGTGTGCTTATTCATAATGATTTATGAGTCAGATAAAAAAAATATTCTTGTTCAACTCTATCGTTTTTCTATCGGGTTCTTAGTGAACGGGAAAGACACCTAGATAACACTGGTAGATATCCAGAATAGCAGTGTCAAGAAGTTAACTTTTCGTCGCCTCAGTTCTAATTTGTCCAACAGGCCATTTTAGTTTTTGTTCAATCTCCACTTTAAAATTAAAAACAAAGTATGAAAAATGACAGTTAATCGTTTAACTGAGAATTATTTAAACTAATTGGACCTTCACCTTTACGAAAATAGCTTTATCTTAAACACCTATCATAATGTTTTATTGAAATAATTAAAGAAAACCTTCTCCTCCTGAAAAATTTTCTAATTGTCTGTTGGACAAGTACGAACTAAAGCTACGTTTTCAGTTTATTTTCTGTATTACAGGGTAAATTAAGGAGAAGATGAAGGATAATAATTTAACTGTGGTATTTAGAAAAGCAATGCAATGAAATTTTCAACAATTTTCGCACATTTCGTGTCTTTTCTGACTTGCAGCATAGAGCTCAAATGGCACTAGACGGATTTCTATCAACTGGTGTCCAGAACAGCAGTATCATGAAGTTATCTTGTCAGTTTCTTTTTTGTATTACAGATTAAATTAATTAGCATTAGGATAATAATTAGACTCCGGTTTTTAGAGAAGCAGTGCAATTAAATTTTCAACTCGTTTCAAACGTATTGTGTCTCTTCTGATTTACAGAATAAAGGTAAAATTGCATTAGATGGAGTTCTATAAATAGAAGTTTCACGAAGTTCAGAACAGAAGTGTCACGAAGTTAACTTTTCGGTTTTTTTCTGCGTAACAGAGTAAATTAAGTCCTCGTGGGAAGAATAATAATTAACTAGTGGTATTTAGATAAGCAAGTCAATGAAGTTTTCAACTAGTTTCACGCATTTCGTGTCTCTTCTTACTTACAGAATAAGGTAAAATAGCAATAGACAGAGATCTATAAACTTGTGTACAGAAGAGCAGTATCACGAAGTAAATTTATCAGTTCATTTTTTGTATCACAGAGTAAAATATGTATCAGAGGAAGGAAAACAATGTGGTGTTCAGAAAAACAATGCAATGAAGTTTTCAACTAGTTTTACATATTTCATGTCTCTTTTGACTTGCAGAATAAAGGTAAAATGGCACTTGACGGATTTTTATAAACTGGTGTTCAGAACAGCAGCATCACGAAGATAATTTATAATTTTTTCTGTATCACAGAATAAAATTGATTAACGAAGGAAGTATGATTATTAAACTCTGGTGTCCAGAACAGCAATTCCACGAATTAACTTATCGGCGTTTCTTCTGTCTCTCGGAAGAAAAGATTGTTTGGCACAGGAAGGACACCTATAAACTGATTTCCAGAACAGCAACAGGGTCGAGGGAACCGCTTTCCGACATTCATCCTGTCTCACGGAGTAACGCTTTTGAGAGTGTAGCACTGAAAAGACACGTAGAAACTGATCTCCCAAATTTCAGTTCATTTCTTTACCGCGTTGCTTTCTAATTCCTGGTCGATTTTAAGAGATTAATCTTATGTGTGCATCTAAATCGACCGACATACAATATTTTCTGCTTGCAACATACAAATGCTTACCCTACATTTATTTCTGCAGTAAAAACAACGTAGCTAATTTTAGGTAGTACTTAAGTAGGCAACATGCTAATTAAAGTGGAAGCAGAATATCAGGAGATTATAAATAAACAATAATTGGAAAGTTGCTTCTTGCTTCCGATGAACGTACAAATAATATACTACGTGATTGCGTTTTAATCAAAGGAAGTAATTTTCGCAACGCTTTTGGAAAGCGTTCCGCTGAATATTAACGGTCCCATCTCACGCAATTTTCTTCATTCGCAGCACCGCAGCAAGAATTGTTTGAGAACTTAAATGATTGTAGTTTGTATTCGCTCATTATTTATGTACGTAGGCATTATTCACGCGACCATAAGCGGCGCTCGCGATTTATTCTTCCCGCCTCGTTTGCCCGAACCGCACCGACTATGTACTTCATTGTGGAGTCACTGGCGGATAATTTTACAAGAGTCTGAAAGTATTAATCTCGCCACGAAGTGTTATTGTTCGCCCACTTTATGGGGCTGTTGAATGGACGGGTGATATTTGATATCGAACCCCGGACTTCGGACTCCTGGCTCCGGAGCCACACGAAAATGCAGCGACGGCACTCAAATATGGAAAGACAACTTGTGAATCATATTGTTACTTTGAAAATTCATACAAAGTGTTAGATCGTTATCATCCAGAACTCATTTTTATCATTTTGCATTAGTGAAGCTAATCGTTTTCCCTCCACGTTGCAATTATTTGCGTGTGGGATGTAGAACGCAGAGCCTTAGGTATGAAAGTTGCAGACATTTTCACTTATGCGGGATGAAATGTTACAACTATACTGAGATCAATTTGGTAGGCGGGAATGTGTACCGCTGCCCCGTAAACCATTTATTAGATAACCAACACCTCTGCCAAGTGGTTCGCTACATTTGTTGACTTAACAGGGGTGCCAGGGTTCATGAGGTGAGATTTAAAACAAAAACAAAAAATGTTTCATAATATTTTATTTGTTACAGATTTGTGTGTTTTTTCAACTATCACACTAGACTAGGCTAATGCCCGCGTTGTAGTAGTCATGTTGTGGTAGTTAGTTTGTCCGGGACATGGCGGCAGTTGCGCCAGCCAACCTACTGCGTGGCAGGCCGGACCGGGAAAGACTGGTTGAGGGAGACCCTTTGATCTCTCTTTGATTATCTCTGAACGTTGCCTTGCACCGCATTGGGAGAATTGGATTTATACGTCAGTTACATCTGGACACACCAGATTCCAACCCACCCCTCAACCTTTCTCCTTCCAAGAACTTCCTTTTCTAAAAAGACCCTCCATACAGCATCCCCAAAGATGACATAGGCCCTGAGGCGAATTATTTTTCTCAGGGCCTCCTGTATGGAGCTAACTTAAAAAAATATATCTGTAATGTGTGATATTCTTAACCTTCTGCGGGCTTAGAGTTATATTGCTGCAAAGGTAGCTTCGCAGATAGTTCTCGATCTTCGATCCTTTAAATTTAAATTATGGCATTTAACCAAAATAAATAGAATTGACCGGGATGATTCGAATGCGTGAATCGTTCCACAAAACGAGTGAAGGACAATTTTAGTTACCATTTCCAAAGTTCAAGCAAGTTACCACCTCACAAAATTTTCAACTTTTTACTGTAACGTCATTCACAATAGACGTCATGCATTTTTCATCTCTACACATAAATTGTAAATTACTTGACTGATAATTTGAGATAGGTCAAGATTTAATAATTTAAAATCTAATCCTGTTATTTAACATCATTTTCCATACAACATAAAAAAATCACAAATGTCTTTCATACCAATAAACAAATCATGTAGAAATGATATAAAAAACAACAAAATGAGAAAAATCAGCAGTGATTTAGGAAACAATTTGCGATGGGCAATTAGACTGAAGATAAAAGAAAAAATCCGTATCGAGATATGCGCATTTACATGTTTGGGTACGGACGTAGAACTCTACAGGGCTTTATCCAATACAGAAGGTATGTGCACATCCATGTATAGACGATGATGTTCAATACCCATGGTAGATAGAAGGTACGTGTATTGAGCATGTATGTCGAATATCTATGGCATAGAAAGAAAGTACATGGTATATTGTGTCCAATGTAGATACATGTACGTGTATTTGTCGCAGATTTTTTCAATCCCGACACTGCGACGCGGCCGTTTTGCACGAGGCTGTAAATTGCGTCCAGCTCTGTATCGACGCCGATTTGTTACGAATTCAATTCGGCAGTGGAAATGGCAGAATGCGATAAAATTCAAACATATTTATGGTCGGCCATTATCAGCGGATACGGTGTTACCTGCGCCGGTGCTGTGTACATTGTACGTAGCAAGTAGCGAATAGGTGCCCATTGGATTATAAAAACGAAGAAGATGGGGAAAGACCTTTTTCTTACTTACCTACTTTGGCTTACCCGCCCTACCCGCTCTTCTGAAATTAAAAAAAACACCCACACATACGAAATACAGTTAACCTATAAAATTATTTGAAATATCTGAATGAGGATCTACAGACATTAAAAATTCCACAGGGCTCTCAGTGGGTACCTGTCTAAATTATGAAAAAAAACAATTTTGTTACCAATGAAATTCTCTGGAGTTATTTTCTTTTTCTGTCTTGAATTTATAGATCAACGAAACCATTTTAACTCAAAATTCCATTTTGATCAATATGTACCTACTCGGCTTTGAAATTTGGAATGGAAAAACAATAATTAAGGATATTTCAAAACTTCATTAAATCAACTCTAAAAAGTTGCATTAACCTAGAGACCCTAAAAGAAAAATCTGACCATATTTTACTGTACATAGCGCCAGCATTTTATGAATATTTACTAAAATATGCAAACAGAATTTTTGCCTCATAGTTAGGTTTTAATCAACAAGTTAATTGATTGGCAGGTTCCGTAAAAAAGTGTGCACTCATTACTATCCATATTCTTGTAGATTACGCAAGATTTCTTTTTTTTTTAAATTAAGTAAACCCTGGTGACATTGCTTACGATTTTTCATGCAGTTTTTTAAACAATAAACGTGGTTAAAACTAAGTATTCTATTAATTCTGAAAAAATATATTTTTTTTAGTACCACTACATTTTAACCCCCGACGCAAGGAGTGGTGTTATAAGTTTGACCGTCTGTGTTTCTGTATGTCTGTCTATGGCATCGTAGCTCCTAAACGAATGGACCGATTATAATGCGTTTTTTTTGTTTGATAGCTGACGTGATCGAAATGGTTCTTAGCTACAATTCATGAAAACCTGTTCAGGCGTTTCAAGGTCATTAGCTCTTTTTTGTTTTGGGGTTGCTTAAAATTTTGCTTAAAATTTAGAAATTTTAAAAATTTTACTGACTTTATACGTCGAATGGTTTCAGAACAACCGTTCCTTCCTCAGGGCAAAATATACTAACTTGACATTACAAAACAATGGGTGAATATAATATATTACTAAATGTTGGGGTGGGGGTGGTGGCGTGACTAAAGATCAGTGAAGAGTGGGAGGTGGAGATAGAACGGACGATAAAAGGGAACATGTCTAAAATGGGATTGCGAGATAATATTTTTTGTTTATTGATAATGCCCTCATTATTTTTAAGTGATATTTTTCATAAATGAAACAATGTTACTTTGTTTGAACCACTTGTATATTTGTTTAAAGCCGACCGGTTTCGGAACGACCGTTCCTTCCTCAGGGAAAACGTATACTGAATTGACAATTACAAAATAGTGGGTGTGAACAATGTATTACTACTAAGGATTGTGGTAGGGGTGGAGGCGTTGCTAGGGATTAATGAAGACTGGGTGGGGGAACATATCCATGATTGGGCTGTAAGATAATATTTTTGTTTGTTGATAATAGATTCATTATTTATCATTAGATATTTTTCATTTCTAAAGATTCTAAGTTGTCTGAGCTTGTCTTTTCCTTTAATATTAATACGATATATGTGATTATAATTGTTTGCAATGTATAGCTAGCGAAATCGGAAAAATGTATTATAATACCATAAGTGTTCCTTGATTCTATTGTGAAATGAATGTTGTCTTTCCGATGTAATAATTTCTATTTGGTTTCACTGAAGAGTTTCTCTGGTATTATAACGTATGCTCCATATTTTTTGATCATTTTTGTTGTGTTGTGTGTACTTAATGGGCACCTATGTTGTACTACGGATACGCAAAAAAAACCTATCGTAATTATAGGCTTATAACCCGAGGTGAACCTTCCCGAATGTGGAACGAAAAACGTAAATTATTGCTAAAACCAATAAATAATTGTATATTTTTGGTGCCTAAATAAATAGCAAATTGTTTCACAGTTGTATTCACTGGACTGAACCCTCTCGCGATAAAATTTCGGGTTTTTTGCGAGCTCTAAATTGAAAAGATAAATAATGCATGTCATTTTCCCATAAACAATCAGAATCCTCGATATTTTTAACTTGAATTTTCGAACTAAACACATACAACCCCACAGATCTCGGGTTTATTTTGTCGGAAGGTCAAAATATTTTCTTTTGCAATAAAATCCAAATAAATGGAACATTTCTGAACGCATCCGAAAACTAAAAACTATTTTTGAAAGATGATGAAATACGCTTTCGGATTTAATATTTTGAAATAAACATATAATTTACAAAATATAAAATTTTTTAATGCAAACATAAAAACGTTTTGAAAATGGCTCAACTTACGTTTTCTCCAACTAAAATTAGTGATGTCGAAAATATTAAAACACATACATATTTTATTAGGCAAATGCTTTACAAACGTTATCGTTAAAATCACTTTTTTGTCATTTCATGTAAAATTAATTATTAAAAAATTTTCAAAGCTTCATCATTTTTTTTTTCAAATTGCGGTCGGAAACTTTGGAATCATACAAGAGTATATTTTAATCATTTTGCGGTTAACTTTTAGATTTGAATATAATGCGTGGTGTTTTCTCTATGTCACGCCGTTTAGATCATATGTCTAAACATGATAATAAGGGAGATACAACGATTTCTATGAGACCTATATGAATTGTTCCGAAAACCGAAAGATCTAGCCTGAGGGGTTAAGTAACGTAAAAGGAACAAGACGTGTAAAATCACACATAATCGTGAATCGTAATATTTGGGAGGTGGATATGGCTACGGCCGCCCCAGGTCCCATTTATTGGATAACCAACACGTTTGCAATAAGTCACCCCAAGTGGTTCGCTAAGTTTGGTGACTTAGCAGGGGTGTCTGGGTTCATCAGATGAGATGTGTTCAGGTATTGGTGACGGATGCGCCTATCCATCAGCTGTGAGGCAGAGCGGATCGGGCGAGGCCGGTTTGGGGAGAGCCTTTCACCGCAAAGGGAGGGATGAATTCATATATCCGTTACTCTTGGGCACACTGACCCTTACATGCCTACCCACCCCAAATACCTACTCTCTCTTTCCTTAAAAATACCCTTCGCACAGCATTCCCAAAGATGCCAATGAAATTATTTTCCTCAGGGCCTCCTGTGTGGAGTTACTGTAAAATTTAAAAAAAAAGCAATCATATTTTAGTAATTATTTTCACTGATTCACAGATATTTCAAAGCTAGGTAGGTTACCGTACCTAGGTCTTTATGAAAATGGATATGAAAATAGTTGAATTGACATAGAATTTTCGAACAGAAAAATGTGCAATTTCTATGTCATAGGCTACAAGCTAGACTACCCATTTACGACCGAGATTTTTCGAGAATCAACGAAATTGGATTTACCAAATCTCCATAGCTCATGATGCAAACAAAGTTGAAATAGTAGTTTGCAATCATTTAACCTTACCGGTCGAGTAAATTTTTTGGTTCGTGAACCCTGCCATAGGTCACCCCAAGTGGTTCGCTACGTTTGGTGATTTAGCAGGGGTGCCCGGGTTCATGGGGTGAGGTTTGTCTAGGTCTTGGAGGCGGATGACCAGGACATACTGAACCCCAGATTCCTACCCACCCCTTAAACCCATTTCCTTCCCAGAACTCTCCTCTCCTTCCTTTCCTTAAAAAAACCCTCCACACAGCATTCTCAAAGATGGCATAGGCCCTGAGGGAAATTATTTTCCTCAGGGCCTCCTGTGTGGAGCTCATGTAAAAAAAAAAAAAACTTAAAAAAAAACTATCTGCATCTTTCTCACGTAATTGACCGGTTTGTAGACAAATGAAATAATAAATACCTGGTGTTCCGGGTTCGATTCTCTGTTAGCTGAGTCCTCCACCATTGCACAAGCTACATTTTTCGCTTATAATAATAGATGCAGAAATAATACAAATATTCGTGATGATTCGTAACTAGGCAACGATTTAATTTTTTTTAAATAAAGAAAAAATAACGAATTCAAAATTATGCCATCGTTAAATAAACTAAATTCGGTTGTCTGTGATGAGCATTATTCCTGCGTGAAATTATTCACGCTTAAATCACTAAAGTGTTTTAAAAAAAAATAACTGTCTGTGTGAATAATTATTCATATAAGCGATAAAATAGGTTTTATTTATGTGAATACCTCACAAGAGTCCCCGCTGCTCTGAAGCTTGAGATAGTGGGGAGGGGAAGGAGATGGCAAAGAGGAAGGTGGGGAAGTCTGGCTATTCAGATCTGGTCACTAAACACGGCTAAATCTATTACAAGCAACGTTTCAATTCTAAATTATGGTCTAACACCAGGGCGATACTGAGAGTATCTTCCTCTCTAGAACGTGCCGCAAATGTACCATGGATTGATTATTTAATCGATCCCGACCTTACCCCTCGACCACGGACGCCGTCGCGGTAAGTACCGTAGGTAATATACCAAAAATATTTTAAGAGAAAATAATTTTAATTGTCTTTTTAAAAATTGAAATTATAATATTCCGTGATTTTTATGGGTCTGCGCTAGTAAAGTATACAATATTTACATCGGTACTCACAACCTGTATTCGAATTTGTTCCATTTTCAAACATCATTACGATTTGAAAATCTTCAATTACCATTGCCGTGTTATCGTTCGCCATAAAAACGCGGAACCGCCACCCCCTGAAAAGCGGTAAAATTGCTGCAGTGTTCGCTTGTACAGAGCTACTAAAAAACCCGGCAAACAGTGTACCTATGTGTATGCATTAATGGTCGGAGGGTTACAATGTTTTGCCAATTGAATTCACGATTGCTGGTCACCCTATCGCCGGCCGCCATGTTTATCAATAAACGTCAAATTTTAAAATTTGCGTTACGAATTTTAATGCCCATAATTATTCGGTTTTCAATTCTGCGATTTATATTCGTGTCTACGAATTGAAGTTTATGGCATTCCACTGTCAGTACAGATTCACAGATGGTAATCAAATTATTTTCTAAACATTAACAATTGATTGTAATTTTAAATGGGCTATACATATACAAAAAGTTTGCACACGGCTTAGAGCAATAGTGAGCAAACTTTATAGTCTGAAGTTTTTTGTTCCACTAAATACTCTTAGATTCGTATATCTGTCATTGGTGGAATCCCTAATAAGATATGGAATAACCACATGGGGACATTCAACAAAAACAAATCTTCTTTCAGTGCAAAACGTACAATATTCTTTGGTAAAATTATTATTAAAAAAAAACTGAATACTAACAAAGACATGATATACCAAAATCGTTACTATACAACTCTGTAAATTTATTATCTGTTCGTGCTATATTGTGGCTTAAAATTGCGAGTCAGCATACATCTCAATCTGAATTTAATAAACTAGTGGTTCATGTTCATAATACAAAACTAACTGCAAACGATGGACTTATAATTCCCAGATACCTAAATAAATACGGTGAAAGAACTCTAGAATACCTTGTTCCAATAATTTTCAACATGTTACCCAACGCAATAAAAAGCTGTGAATTGAGTTTCAGAAGGAAATGTACGCTAAAAAAATGGTTAAGTGAAATAACTTTTTTATAATAATCTCTGTTTTTCCGCTTTTCATTTAATGTTTTTTCCATTATTATTTTCTTTTTATTTCTTTCATTTTTTCTGTTCTGTATTTCTTATATAAAAATTTATTAACATTTTTTTTCCAAAATATGTGTTTTTTTTGTATATATAAAATGTAATAATGTGTATATTTCATGTACCTGTCTCAATTTAAAAAAAAGTTAATGTCAAAAGAACCCGTTGACAAACTGATATCAATCAGTTTAACGAGACTTAATTTAAAAATGTAAAAAAAAACTGTAAATAAATAATAAAGGAATTTTATTAATAAAAAAAATGTTAACGTAACTGTTTTACATACTAAATTAACTGTTAACCCCTCAGAATAGCTCACTAGGTCTCATAGAAATCGTTCTAAATGTCATGGTAAGTAATATGATCTAATGGGTGTTAGAATGAGAAATCTCCACGCATGATATTCAAATCTAGAAGTTAACCGCAGAAAAATTAAAATGTGCTTCTCTATGAAAAATACGTTAAAATATAATAAATTATATGTCTGTTCGATTAAAGTGCAATATGAGGGGGAATTAATTAAATATATTCCCCTAATAATATAGATAATAATAATAAATAAAACTATTCACGCAAAACACTTCAATTATCTCAACCAAACATATGTTGACAAACTTTCGTCAAACAAATGGTTGAGTATTGGAGAGTTGAGCGCAGAAATAGAAGGATTTATGCTTACTTTTCAAAACAGAGTCATTAATACCAAAAATTATAGAAAGCATATAATCAATTTTCGACTTCCATAATACGGGCATGTGCCTACCGTGGTAGTCGAATCACCTGTAAAAACTGTATACAAAGTTATATGATGAATAAAGAAAAGAAAAAAAAAATATAAATCAAATTGATGATTTATGTAGAAAATGTTTAGCTTTTCCGGAAAATATAGAACATATTATATCGGGATGTTCTATATTAGCGCCGCCGTCTGAGTATGCATTTAGGCACAATCAGGTTTTAAAAATAATTCACCAAAGTTTGGTAATTAAATATAACTTAATTGACTGCCGTAATATAGTACCATATTATGAATATAAACCAAATTAATTTTTAGAAAATGAATTTTATAAAATATATTATGATAAAACTATACCAACAGACACAGAACAATTAGTCATAATAGACCTGACAAAATTAAAATGCATAACGAAGATTGACTAGGTGATCATTTGTGGAAAAGTGCGTGAAAGGGTTAAGTTTTTCCTGCGGGAACTATTTAACCCGGACATAAAATATAGGTAGGTACATAAATATTTTATTTTAATCATAATTACTTTTATATACCCACCTGTTTATCTAGAATCTAGACAATTATTTATCTAACTCTAACTGCTACTAATCTTAAATTTATGTATACGATGCTCCCGTCATGGGTGTCCTTCTTGACAATATCAAGGACGATACGGTAGTTACGTGACAGAATAACACTTAATCCTAAACATGGGAACACCTCAGCACAGGTTCTCCTAGTGAGATGTTTATTTACCTATGTAAAAATTGCTAATCGTGAACTTTTTTTATTTCATAGACTTATTATTTATTTATTGACGTCCTATTGGGCTCTTACATATCAAATACAAATTTAATTTTTAACAACAGTATAACAAAAATAAAAAAGATTACAAAATATATAAATAAAGCATAAACGCAATATAACTCGTATTATCTATGTAAATCACTGTAATCATCTGTAAAATGTTCGAGAATAGAAATAAAATAAATAAAACAGTACGTAAGATAAAAAAATATATTTGTTATTGAAAAATTGTGCTGATGTTAGAGCAAATAAAACTAGTGAATCACAATATTTTTTTGTGTAAAGCTTCCCTTAGAAATAAATAACCCACTAGCAGAAAGAATCTTTAAAACGATTATTTAACAGACTTCTTTCCTTAAAGTAGTTATCTCTTGCAAATCGTTAAAAAGCTGTAAAGTGCGTTTCTTTTCTAAAAATTTCCAACTCATTACGCGCCGCTAAGACATTTTTACTGGCCCGAAAATAGTCTAACCTAAAACAGCGTTTAGCCCAGAGGAACATCCATAATGGCACCCGCCCGGCTTTTATACGACTCCGAATAATGAAGCTAACTTAATAATGTAATGCTTATAATGATGCATTAACTTAATGGCCTGACATTTTGGCGGAGATCGTTTGCGAGAACCTTTTCTGGTGCCAGTCCGCAAGCCCCCGCTTAAAGCTCCGTTCTAACCTTTCCCTCTTCCCAATAAACGACGCGCGTAACAAAAAGAGATGTAAAAACGTAGCTCTCGGTGGCAGGATGTTACGTACCCAGTTTCTACGTGTACGGTAGGATAGCCGTATCCTCTAGCGAAATCCACCGAAAGCTTTGTAACATCTCCAACATTAACAGGGCTACTTGGTCTACAACGGAGAATGAGATGAAAATTGTTTTAAATTTCATCTCCCGATTAATGAGGCGCTTTTAAATGGCTTCCATGTCCTTTTTGTGTTGAATTTAATGTTTGAGATAATTTTTAATATTAAATCTCGTGGAATATAAGATATACAGGCAGTACCTACTTATAATATTATATTGATTTTTCTTTACTATTTTCGTGGACAGCAGAAAACTTTTTATATTTTGTCATGTCTGAAGCTCTTTAATGTGATACGGGACAAGAATTCCAACTGCCCGGAGTCAGTGGAACTATCTCACCCCAAATCGGAAAATGTTATGAAGCTCGAAGAAATGTGAAAGGAGAAAAATACGGAGAAGAGCTACTATCTCTACCTAACTATAGATAAATATAATATGTATCTATTTTTAACTTTATATTGAATTAAATGAAGACAACATTAGCGAAACTCAATCGAAAATCAGGAGACAGAAAAATCATAAAAAGATATTGGCACCTCTGGGACACGAACCCAGGATCTTTTGCTCACATTGCAACAGCTCTACCAACTGAGCTAAGGTGTCTATATCCAATTTGGCCACTTTTAACTGTATCATACTTCGACCAAGAACTACCAACATCATCTTCATTTTCTTAACGCACATCTTATTGGCTGCTATCTTTATATATGATTGCAAGATCCAAACCCAAACTAAATGCTATCTAGATAGTGTCTGGATAAAATGTTATCCATTTTATTTTTAATATGCGACATATATTTACTTTTCTGCAAGTCTAGGATGAATATTTATTTTATTTTTAACTTTATGAGTAAAACCTCAAATTGTAATATTTAATTAACTGAAGACAATATTAGCGAAACTTAATCGAAAATCTGGAGACAGAAAAATCAGAAAAAGATATTGGCACCTCTGGGTCACGAACCCAGGATCTTTTGCTCACATGGCAACAGCTCTACCAACTAAGCTAAGGCGCTATTAAAAAATTCGGTCACTTTTAACTGTATCATACTTTGACTAAGATCTACTAACATTATCTTCATTTTCTTAACGCACATATTATGTCCCAGAGGTGCCAATATCTTTTTCTGATTTTTCTGTCTCCAGATTTTCGATCGAGTTTCGCTAATATTGTCTTATTTAATTAAATAATATATCTCTATCTAAGGGTTTCCATCTCTACCTAAATGAACAAAAATATAATATACATCTCTACCTAAGAGTTTCTATCTCTACCTAAATGTACATAAATATAACATCCGCTACCTAAATTTAGTTCGATGATTAAATTTATAAGGTATCAAACAATGCTTTGGGATCTGGGAGTATCTTCTTTCCAATATGAAACGAGTGTAATGTAGTGTCTGTATTAAAATTTTAAATTCATATTTACCGAAAGCCTCATAAAAACAAAAAACCTGTATTTCTTTTTTAAATTGTAAATTCATAGCTTGACTGTTGTGACCTCTTGAGTGTAGTCAATTTAAGAATACCTACTCAACTCACTAGGTATATGGATCTATTATACCATTCACAAACAAATTATATAGGAAACTCGTCAATTCCTCACTTACATAGTAAAGCAAACAAATATACATATGATATGTAATTTTTTAATTTAACGATTTCTGTGTTTAAAATATACTTTCATTTTCTTCAAATTCATCCAACTGTAAACCACTGAAGTGTAAGAAATTATTTTTATTAATCTATTGTTTAATATAAAAAAAAAATTATTATCTTATATAAAAAAAATGTGAACATTATGTAAAAGGCGTAAAAAGGAGTAAATAAATAAATAAACTATTTTCCAATTTAAGTTTTTGATCCCATAACCTCTGGCTTCGGAATAAAGGGGCTTGCCGATCCGCCACGGAAGGCATCAAACCTTATTAATTACGTTGAAGTTTCGGCCCTTCTCTCATCCTCTATAACTAAGTAGGTATTTAAAGTGCAGCTCGAACCCCAGGTTGAATAATCCAAATAGAATTTTTTGTACCATTACCAATCTTATTACCGCCCGAGCAATATAAACTTCTTGTAAAGTCTTCCAAAAGAAGTTTCAGTTCTTGCCGCTTTAAATTGCCTTAAATAAAACGTATCAAGTACGCAATATTTCTCTGACCCTCATTTAGCAAACTATCCAATAAACACTTGTAGTTGATGGCGGGCCGTTCTTGAGCGCCCCTGATTTACAGGTGGGCCTTCTCATATGTGATTCATTACCCCTGTCCGGATCCTGAGAAGGAACGGACACGAGCCTGGGGTTTTTTACGCCACTTCTCGAGCCGAGTTCATTCAAGATTAGTTCATTCATAGTCTTTGAGAGCTTTGAGGCTCTTAGCGCTTTGAGTTTTACCGCGCGCATGAAATATGGAGAATAACTCACTTTCCTCGGACGCAGAAGGCTCATCAATCAATGAAAGGCAGCATTCAAAACTTCGTGATTTACCTTCATACTTTTTCATTTTTCATTCATATCATTAAGTATTTAAAAAAAATCCCAATCGCTGCATTCTTTTTTCTTCGTCTTAATCGTCAAAAATGCAATTGAACTATAACACACAATTATAATATACCTGCCGCTGAAAATTTGTTTGTATTAAAAATATCACCAGACCGTATTTTATTGTTGCAGATAAAAATCCATGTTTGTGAAAATATATATATAAATATATTTTTTTAAATACATTTTTAGAAATATTTAATAACTTTTTTGTGATTCTTATATTTGCTACTGTTTATTATTCGTTTAATGGTGATATAATTACTCCCGGCGAGCGATTGAGTTGTAAGAAAAAATATAAATTAAAGTGATTTAGGTTTTTCAGTTTATTTTTCACCTGAGCACACATAAATAATAAAAAATTTAAATCCAAAAATTCATGCATTTAAGGGTAATAAATAACATTTTACGCAGATCATCCTCATCAGTTTTTCTCATGCTTAATAACCGACACCGCCATTAGGATAAATCAATCTGAAGATTATCAATTTCCTAATAAAAATGACTAGGACATTCTAATTGCAGTTGTTTTCTTTATTAACAACAATTTAAACAGATTAACCACCCCAGTTTTTTCTTGTCACATTGAATAATCGTCCGAATAAACAGATCATACATCGACGATCGCTTTTCGCCTCCTGACAGGACACAGGACATACATACATCATTTTAATACGATTTTAAGAATATTAATGGGAGGTGGGGAGAGAGCGTTTATTGGTTAAACACAAATTAATCGTTCTGGCAAACCGTAATGTAAAGCATTTAACTACTAAAGCGTCAGCGCATTTTAAAACTTTTTTCTCCATTTGCTCGACATTTTCAGAAGATCATTTTTAAAATTTTTCGTCAACGTTAAAAAAAATTATACCTTCGAATTTTAACATGGATACCTAAAAAAATATTATAGTGCTCTATAGCCAATGAAATGATCTATGTTTTACCGTTTATCTCATATTCGTAGGATTTATAAAAAATATATTAAAAAATTCGTAAAATTTCTAACCGCGCGAAGCCTGCGTGGTTGTTACTTTGAAACTGCCGTGAGAGGTACTTGTTCGAGTCAACAGCGAATATTTTCGATTTCTGTATATTGTTTGTGGTATACTTGATAATGAAAGGATATATATATGGAAAAAGGACTTAATTTTAACCGTAAACAGCTGATCAGAAATTCTGCGTGAAAAAATATTTTAAAAAATTATTTTTAACATCGTTATAAAATAGTCTACGAAGTTCAGATTTGCGACATCTATAGTCGTAATTAGATAAAGCATTTCAATATCGTCGTTTTAAATCCAAAATAACAAACTTGGGTGCTACAAATATTTAAAAAAAAATTATGTCGAATCAAGGAAATGAATGCCTTTTTTATCCGAAAAGCAATCGGAGACATTTAAAATGGCGCCAATATATGGCAAAAATCGCTCCGTAAGATTTCTTTATCTTCCAATATAGTCAAACGATAAGTTTTATTCAATATATTATTAGTCTCGTGTCGTCAATAAACCGTGTGATTTGTTTTATAACAGAAATTGAAAAGCAATCAACAGAGGCCTTATAAAAGATTTCCTTTTGAATGTACACATTCACCCTTATCCCTTAGTGAAATAAACTACATTGCCGCGGTTCAAACAGCTTGCCGGGAAAACTAAAACTGAACAATTTCCTCTATAAAAAGGCTGTATTACAGCATCCGTAAACCGAGACATATTTCCTCCATCGCATTAGGAGGGTGGCCTGGAAGCTTTAGGGGGGAGGGGGTTGGGCTACGGGGGAGTGTATATACAGAGGGGGAGTCGGGGGGGACTCTTCATATTATCGCGCCGCTTGTTACTCGCGTAAAATAATAATGGCGTAAGTTTTCCCCGAGAACTGCTGCCCGGAGGGTGGAAAGAACCGCGGGGATAGTATGGCGGTTAATTTATTAAGACAGCCCCTCCGAACCACCCCTCCACTTTATAGCGTTTTTTTAATACCCTTTCCTCCATTCTACACTTTTCTTTTACGCCTGTCATATACTGCCACTTACGGTCTGCCGCGCGGAAGGCAGTTTTTTTACCCCCCCTTCGCTACTTACCCTGCCCCCTTTCTTCTTGCCCTTTTCTATGGAGTAGGTACTTATGGAAAACGATTCCATTTTCATATTTACGACAATTTTACAACTTTCTCTTATGTTGTTCGAGACGCGATCGCGCGACAGAGAAAAGTTTTTATGCGGCCGCTACCTGCGTATGCTAAGTCACTTCAGTAATTTTAGTCGTAAAATTTGAATAGATACTAATACTAAATTTACTGGCGTTAATCGGTTTTCGGTAAGTACTTCATGTTAAATAAGGTTCATTTCTATAAAACTTTTGATTAAAAAATGACGAGCTTCTCTACGCATCGATAATAATTTACTGACGTAAAAATTCGGAAATAATGTATTTATTAAATAAAACTATGTTTCCTAATCAAGCAAGAGATAATTGCAAATATATAGTAAGTATAGCGTACATAAAAAAAGAATATTTGATTCAAACGTTGAATACTGATCTTTTTATTTTTATTTATTTAACGTCCAAGGGGCTTTTACATGTTTGGTAGTACAATTAATTCATGACAGATGATTTTTAAACAGATACAGAAAAAATAAAAATATAATTAGGTAAAAAAGCACCAAGTCATAAAAATACAAAAATAAAGCGATTTCATAGGTTTACAGAAAACGGGTATGTTTAGGAATAAAACAGATAAAGAAATAATAAAAATAAAATTAGATAAAAAAAGCACGCAAGCCATAAAAATACAGCTACATAGTTTACAAAAATACAGATATGTTTAGGAATAGTTTTGGAAAAAGTTTTTTACAAGATCAACAAAATTCGTTTTTTACAAGTTCAACAAAAGTTTATGTTAAATATGTCTATATCACCTAAGTACTGATTTCCCATAGTGTGAAATCGTTGTATCGGAGAGTGGGCATTGTAGTTCCGCTTATGAATGCTACAGTAGAATAGTGTATTTGTAGTGTAGTTACTGTCGGTATTCGTAAGTTTATGAGTTGCAAGAGTTCGCAACAGTCAAATTTAGAGTTAAGTATTTTAAATAATGTATATGATCTCCAGGTAAAGTAATTTATTCAGAAAATATATCTCTTACTTTGTAATATACCTAGTTTATGCATGATACTTTCGATATTTTTCATTGCGTTCGTACCTATCATTTAATGCACAATTACTTAAATCTAATTCTAGGAGTTGGCGACGAGTTTTTCTTCCACAAATTCATATCAAATTCCTTCTTTCAACATTTCATTTCACTTTCGTGATGGCTTTTCTAAGTGTGTGATATTGAAAAGATAACAAACAAAAATTGTTATTGTCTTCATTTTTATCATGAAAATTTCTTAGTTTTCTTATTTGCACAGTCATATCGAGAATAGCACTCAGTAGAATAATTACTTAAGCCCCGGGGGACCGTGGGAGACGAGTGTCAGGAATTAGTCTCCTTAACGCGGCAGCGAGATAACGGTTATCCCGGGTGGCGCCCCCCGGGATGGGGGGATCCGTGATAGGGAGGGGTATCCCGGGATAGTGGGATAGCAGGATAGGACACCCCCGGGCATCTCAGTCCTCAGACAAACCGTTAACCCCTCAGACTAATTTGTACACTTTTCGGAACAACTCTTATAGGTTTCATAGATATCGTTGTGTTTCCCTTGCTGTGAAGATTATAAATATAATCTAAACAGTGTTAGAAAGAAAGAACACCACGATTTATATTCAAATCGCTTTATATGTAGATACATTTTTCATGAAATCAATGATTCCTCGCAATTTGAAACTTTGGAAATTTGGAATATTATTTTTACATGAAATGACAAAAAGCGAGATAACAGTAACGTTTGCACTATATTTGTCTAATAAAATGTGTATGTGACTTTTTTCATTATCAGTAATTTTTAAAACTTTATTTATCCATATTAGCCATTTTTAAAACTTTATTTATGTTTGCATGCAAAAATTTTACATTTAAAAAATATATGTTTATTTCGATTTATATAATTTCATAGTGTATTTTATCACCTTTCAAAAATAGTTTTTAGTTTTCGAATGCGTTCAGAAATATTCATTTTTTTGGATTTTATTGCAAAACCGGAAATATTTTGACCCTCTGACAAAATATCGTCAAAGCCCGAGGGTTAAATTTAGCTCCCATCCTAACCTCGGCCGGGCCTGGTGTGGTGGGATACCCTGCGGGGGATGGCGGTGTGGTAGTGTCGGGAAGCGAGATCGTTTAGCACGACAGAAGTTCATTCCTCCATCTAAAGTTCTGATTGCGGAAGTTGGCGCTCCTACTCAATTCTGAGTCCATTCAGCTGTCACGGGGGGAATTTTGCTAATTTGTAATGAAAGATGCCATTATTTAGTGAGAGATGAATCAACATTTCGTACGTCTCGGTTTTAGTCATTGTAATCAGCATAGTTTCATAGTTCATTTCTAACAGATCATCCAAACAGCTGTTGCCCTTTGTAGTTAATAAACTTAGACCGCCTTTGTAAGTTTTTCTCCATCTTCACATTTTACACAGATTTTCCGCATTAGTTTTTGTCTCTTCCTAAACGAATTACATCGATAATTTCTTTTCTTCTATTTGTAAGATTCGAAGTAGAGCGGATTTATGCACTCTTTACTCAGAGGAGAGTTTATGTATCTTTTGTTGATACGGAAAAGATTCCTTACGGAATCTGCTGTCAAATTTGTCTGATTTTCTATAATAATAATAATACTTGAATGATTTATATAGCGCGGTTTTTATGAAAAATCACCTCAAGGGCGCTGTACAAATTTATAATACATTTCTAAAATCTAAAAAACTACAAGCTGGACAAACAATTAAAAACAACTTATGGCTACAAGTTGCATACACCGGTTCATTGATCACCGATACGAAAATATACAATATTTTGACCAATGAACGCGATGCTGCCTAAAATTTAATGAAAAAATTTAAGGATCATACTTACCTGGGAGGTCGCTTGAAATTAACACTGTATTAGTCTATTTAAAGAAATTTAGATAGAGTTTGCACGCAGGGGACATAATATGTAATGTATTCTTTGATGAGTTTATTTTGGAAATTAAAAGCAACATTTAATGGTGGGTAGTGCAGTAGTACCTATAGGTAAGGATTTGATCTTCCTAAATGTGATTCGTCAAGAGACAGATTGATGTGTAAGGACTCGAGTAATTTTAATTCAGTAAGAAAAGCGTGATTGAGACATATCATAGGCAATACCAGTATAATACTCTCAGATAGGTATATTTAAATTAAGGGTATGAGAGCCCAAAAAGGTAGGTTTTTAGTTTGGACCTAAACTCTGTTAGGCTTGTTATGCATCTTAATTCTGGAGGGAGTCCATTCCAAGCCTTAGGCCCAAATACTCCGAAAGCACGATCTCCAAACTAGTATTTGGCTTTCTTTTGGGTTCTATTAGTCTGCCCTTAGCAGATAAAGTTGCTGATCTAAGGGTTAAGGGCACGGACTTCGAGCATCGTCTGCGGTTGGGCCGATAGCTATACGCATTCTCATTGGGACTGCCCGGTGGTCTATAGAATACTTTCTCTGGTTTTCTTTTTATATATTTTATTTTCTTTCCGCTATTATAGTAATTACTTACATTATGACATAATCATAAAACTGTTTTTTCCTCATTACTTATTTTATTTACAGAAGGTTTCTTCGACTGGTCATAGCCATTATTTTTATTTTTCCTTTTCTTTTACTAACACTATTTTCTCTTTTTGATGTTACCTATTTCAGAAGAATGATTCCCCGGGCTCCTACTTCTATTTACATTTTGTATAATGTTAATGTAAGTACTTGCATACTGCTTACTAACCCCGTATGAATGGACATTGGAGGGTCTAGAGACGTTCAAATAAATGTAGCTTCGTTCAAAAACAAAGTAGAGTCTTGACTTGTGCGGTGAAGGAGGAAACCATATGTTTCCTTATAACGCCGTTGGGAAAGTGATGGGGTCCCCTCCAATGATCTAAGAGTTAATTGCCTCGGACTGGTATTTTCTGGGACGCATAATTCGGAGATGTAAGGTGGGGCCATTTCGTTGATTGATTTAAAAACCATCCAGCACAATTTGTACTGGATTCTTTCAGGACGCTTGAGCCAGTGAAGGTTACAAAGGTGTTCTAAATTATGCGAATATTTAGAGACCCCAGTTATGAGCCTTGCCGCTGCATTAAACACGGATTGAAGTTTGTCAGTTTGACATTTTTGAAGACTAGCGTAGATGCCGTTACAGAAATCGAGCCGTGAGACTACGAAAGAGTTGGATAATAGTTTTATCGCTTCTGTAGGAAGGTTTCTTCGAACTGACTTGAGTTATCTTAGGTGAAAAATACCGGTGCTTACTGTCCTATTTATTTGACTTTTTAAATGTAATTCATGTGATCTATCATTTAAGAAGATATTACTAAAAAATAACGCCTCAACCACCTCGGCTATTTGAACCTAATTATTTTACGTCAATTTTGTTGATCTTATATTTTCAAATCTGAATTTACAAAATTATTTTCAACAATTTTTTTCCACATTATATACGCGTTATCCCGGTAAGAAGAGATCCTGGATCCTTGGTTAGATTAAAAGTTGCGACACCGTTACCTTTTTTTTATTTTTCTGTGTCTTGTTTTGTTTCATGTTTTGTTTAGATTTATTAGTATTATCTTCTTCTTTAATGATAAATACATCTGCTTACATACACTAGGCTATACATCGTCATCAGAATACTAGCATTACATCCCAGTATATTACCTACTTCCCATCCTTATATACCTACGTACTTTGCGTAAAACACAGCCTACTTTGTGACAATCGCGGGCTGCCTGATCGACCACCCTTTAAAAACAACCTACATTATTAAGGTTTAGTTTTAATCCGATGAAGAATTCAGATGAAAATTGTGAAGGGAATCCACCTCTTCCCAAACCCTATTAAACTAAGTAGTTAGTTGTTAAACACGACACATCAAATCGCTTCTAACAAACCGGAAATACGTTGGCTCTATCCTTTATCTGAAGACAGTCAACCCCGATCAGGAATACCGGAGAGACGAGGGACTGGACTAAGGGATGGGGGATGATCCAACAGCAACATACTGCCTCCTTATAATATAGGCAGGGAGTTACGTAATGATATATGGATAGTGGATATGTCCTATACAAACAGAGATCTTTTATATTCATGAACGTAAGAAACACCGTTTATATTGTTTTCTTGAAACCAATATAAAACGGTGTAATATTAAATTGTGTATTATTAACGGTGTAATATTATCTCTCTTCTAATTTTAAACCAGCTTTTTATACAAGAAATAATATCGGTAATTTTTTGAGAAATGCTAAAGATAAAGACCATAAATTGACTAATTCCGGAATATATAAACTCAAATATAATGATTGTCCCTCATTTTATATTGAAAAACAACTCGTAATTTTGAAATTAACATGAAAGAACATTTAAGGTGTCTTAATAAAAATAATAATTTTTCTGAGTTCGCTAACCATATCATTGAAAATAACCATAGTTTTGAAAAAAATACGGGGATAAATATTCTTCATATTAATCATAAAGGAAAACGTTTAGATAACTTAGAAGCCTTTTAAATAAATAAAAAAATCCCTTAAAAATAATGAATCTATTATCAACAAACAAAAATATTGTCTTATAGCCCAATCATGGATATGTTCCCCTACCCACCCACTCTTCATTAATACCTAGCAACAGCTCCACCTCTACCATAATAATACATTGTTCGCATCCATATTTCAAAACTGTCAAATCAGTATACATTTGCCCTGAAGAAGGAACGTTCGTTCTGAAACCGGTCGGATTTACTCAAATATAAAAGTGGTTCAAACAAAGTTAAATTGTTTCATTAATCTTTAATATAAATAAACTTTAATAATATTATCAAAAATTTCGATTGTGCGCGTGTTCTGCGTAACTCTGGTTCAATAAACTCTAGAATCTAGAAGAATTCAGACAAGCGATAAAGTAGGTAGGTATCTACCTTTGGTATAATATTTTCAACAGAAAATTATGTTAATTTGCAGTTTTACAATTGGTGATTTGTCAAGAATTCGGACTAACATATTTCGCTACTTATTACGTAACTAGCAGACCCGGACACACATTGCTGTGGCTAACGAAACCTTTATAATCAACGCCATATGTTAATCAAATCCACACCACGCTGCCCGCTGCCCGCTGCCGCATGGCCAGATACATTATGTAGGTACTTGTATTTCAACCAATCTATATAAAACCTCGAAAAATTAAATACTTAAAAACCTTCCTCATGAATCACTCTATCTATTGGTGAAAACCGCATGAAAATCCGTTGCATATTTTTAAAGATCTGAGCGTACATACAGCGTGAGCGACTTCATTTTATACTTAGAAGAAAGATAAAAAGTCAGTCGATGGTTATGATTTATGATAAATATATCAATACTCAAAGGCGTGGGGGGGGGTTCGATCCTGGGGAGGGGAAGAGAGAAGGGGGGGAAGAGGTTGAAAAGCTTATTAGAAAGTTTTTTGATATCTTTACTTACCAAAACTCTTAATTTACATCACACATTGATAAAAAAGATGCTGCAAATAATATTGTTGTATTTTTCAGAAATGTAATCTACGAGCAGGTAGGTACTATTCTCTTTTTTCCTATGCACTACCGAGGCTGATTTAATTATAATTTATTTTTGTTTGTTTCGTAAATTAAATATAAGTGTAACTTGATGAATTTGACATCAAGGTCGAAGACATCAACACATATTCGTTCAGTTTTGCCATTTGAAGAGACATAAGAGAATATCTCAGAATAGCCCAACAATTAAATACCTACTTCTTACCTACATAAATAGATTCGCATTACATTCTTTGAATATAAGCATAAACTTAAGATAGAGCCATAGTAAATAATGCAAAATCATACAAAATCATATGTTTTTGTTTTGAAAATTTGAGCGCTTAGAAGTATTATAGATGCTTCAATTAAATACTGCGTGTAGAACATACCTTGGCCCTTAAAAATATTGGTATAAGTCTTTTAATAAGCCTATAAAAAAATAAAGTATAAGGTCTAAAAAACACACTTTCAAATCCAAACTCTCCTATTTATAAACCCCTTTTCGGTTATGGTTTTATTGTGTAATGTGGCAAATTCAGTATGCATTCATATGCATTTTCGCGTTGTTATTTTACAATACGGCCGCTAGTCGACGAATTCGGTTTTTCAAAGTGAACCCTATGGCGTCCACCGAAGAACTACTGTCCAAACCACAGTCGTCAAACCTCAGTCACGCCCCGAACTGAGCGGGAGATGGACGCGTCACTCCGCGTCGCTTGATTTCGTGAAATCAATTTTAAATTTCCGTTTTATTACAATAAACAATGCGTACAACAGGAATTAATATTTTTTACAGGCCTTTACGAAATCAACCTGTAAAACAAAATTCTCAAATACCATTTCCAACCTTTCCAAAAGCTTTTTCTCAAGTATTTTTAAACTCCTCCCATAAAGGGCGTGAATTCCGATTTCGATTTTTTCCTGAACTAGTGGATCGCCTTAAGCTTAAGCATAAGCTTGCCAGTCGTTACAAATTTTACACACGTTTACTGAAAAAATACAGATTTTTTCTAAATTAGTATTATCGAAGTAAGATACTCGTATGTTGGTTACATTAACTGCACATAAAACATCAAATAAATAACTACACAAGATATTACGAAGGTTCCACAAACAAACGAATGTTTATTCGCCATTCAATAATCGGCCGGTTTAATTATGTGCACTGTAAAATGCAGCGTTACGCCCGTGGTTTGGGTCCAGTGGCGGCGGGTTGACTTATTGCGCCCTGCCGCGGGGGCGGGAACATTATTTATCGCGGCTGTCACCCCTAACCCAGTGGCGTGCCGCGTGACAACCTCCCGCCTCCGCAATTTCCACGCACGACAAAGCTTTTGTTTTTTATTTTATTTTTTATTTATGGGTTTGTTTAAAAACGATATTTTCTGAAAAGATAATAATCTACAGGAGTCGATCATTGCGAATACTCATAATAAGTATTTGGGCGTTTTCGCCAAAATTTGTATCCTGCGTTTTTGACATATCCCACGATTTTTATTGTAGTTTTCGTAGTTATGTTATTATGGAATGTTGGGCTTTATATATTTTTAACATTGAACATGGAAGCACTTTTTGAAATACACATTACTGCAAATTTGAAAACATTGTACAACCGGTTAAAAAAATCCTAAGACTTATTTCTCAAATGTGGAACATCTTAGATCCTACAGCGTGCGACATGAATACTTCAAAATCAATACACTTAAAATTAGAAGGCAATTGACTGACCTAATGTGTTTACATAAAATAATAGCTATTATTCACGACCATCTTGAATACTACCTTATGTCCTAGCAATATTGAAATAAATTATCCCAATTCCCATTTATTTATTTATTTTTTTATTTAATGTTTCTTTACTGGTACCTACTAAACTGATGGCGATAGGTAGTAAATTAATGTAAACTTTTAGGGTGACCATAGTTTTGAGATCTGATTTAAAATAAAATAAAATATTGTTTAAGAGCATTGTTTTCCGGCGACCAAGCTCGTTCTTCAATAGTGTCATGTCTTTCGTTTGTCCCTTTCTAACGAAATATTGTATTTGCGGTGTGAAGCGGGGAGGCGGGAAGGGAATATTTCTATGTAGTGGTATTTAGCTGCAGCGCTAGCGAGCAAAATATGGTGTTATAGAATTTTAAAGAAAAGGGCGCGTAATTATTATGTAACATCATTTTATCGGAGAATACGGGGAATGATCTTTTTGTTTAGTGCCTTGAAATTAACGGAGATATTATATTGTTATAGGAGATACGGGAATCGGATGCATGACGTCAAATTGTAAATAAGGAAAATAGAGCGTTAAACAAAATAAGGCATTTATTTCCATGCCCGAATACTTGCACGAAGACGGTGAAGTGCCCCTTTTGTTGAGAATAATATCTTTAGCGACACCTATAATATGGGAGTCTCCCGACATATTTCGTAATGGTGTTAGTGTGTCCGGTGTCCGGCGTTTACGAAGTGTACACAGTAAAAACGCGAAAAACCACCGAATTTTTTTTTTTAATTTTATGTCAATATATTTTCGTCAAGACGAGAAATCATTTTGCTTAGTTCATTCAATATTAGCTGAGACATGTATTGTTAGAAGAGCTCCGGAAATAATAATGATAATATTATACAATTCTGCAAGGAACTCTATTAGGAAACATCTATGTATAAAAATCAATGTATGTTTGCTTGTATGTATATTTGTTCCATACGCGTTGCTAAACCAATCATCCTATTGCGATGAAATTCTGGGGAATTGATGTGCGCATGACCGCGATGGTTCCTATATATAGTGGTGAAATTTTTTATATGAATACTGCACAAGAGTCCCAACTGCTCCCGTCTGAAGCCAGTGAGACTATGGCATCCCCAATTGGGGTATGCTGTGAGGCTGAAGGTAGCGGGGAGGGGAAAGAGATAGGGAAGAGGAAGGTGGGGAAGTACCTGGCTATTCAGATCTGGTCACCAAACACGGCTAATGTCATTTCAAGCAACGTTTCAATTCTGAATGATGGTCTTATACCAGGGTGATACTGAGAGTATCTTCCACTCTGGAACGTGCCGCAAATATACTATATATGCTTTAGGTGGCACGCGAGCTGTTTGAAAACTGAATGTATCGGGACTGAATTTATGGAATGCGGGAGGAGGGAGGGGAGTTACGAGAGAGAGGAAAGGGAACGGGACGAATGGGAAAGGACACGCAGGGAGAAACTTTGCAACGCATGCCGGGAACTCGCCAGTAAGAAATAAGATATTGTACCTTTAGAAAATTTAAATTCAGAATAATAACAATTTCAATGCTAAACGAGTTAATTCCAAGGAAAAGTTTATCAATATAATGTCGTAGAAGACGAAGAATATTTTTGGAATCAAAAAAAAACAGCAATAAAAACGCCTATAAAAATTTGAGTGTTAATACTCATTTTGGGAGGCAGGTATGGGTGCCGCAGCCCAGGGAACCATTTATTGGATAACCAACACCTCTGCTACAGCTCACACCGAGTGGTAAGCTACGTTTATTGACTTAGCAGGGGTGCCCGAGCTCATGGGGTGAGGTTTGTCCGGGTCTTGGCGGCGGATGCGTCTGCCCACCAATTTCATGGCAGGCCAGATTGGGAGAGACTGGTTGAGGGAGACCTTTTGATTTCTCCAGTAGGGTTCTCTCGGAACATCGCCTTGCACCGCACGGGGAGGGATAGAATCATTCGTCCGTCACTTCTGGACATACTGACCCCAGATTCCAACCCACCCCTTCTACATTTTTATTTCCCAGAACATCCTCTCCTTCCTTTCCTAAAAAGACCCTCCACTCAGCATCCCCTTCTACAGCTTTTTTTTAACATTAGCTCCACACAGGAGGCCCTGAGGAAAATAAGGGGTCTTTTTAGGAAAGGAAGAAGAGGAAGTTCTGAGAAATAAAAGGGTAAGTATTGGGGATGATTAGGAATCTGTGGGTCAGTGCATCTAGGAGTGACGGATGCAAGAATCCATCCCTCCCACTGCGGTGCAAGGCGATGTTCAGAGAGAGTACCTACGTTTGGAGAAGTCAAAGAGACTCCCTCAACCATTCTCTCCCGATCCGGCCTGCCATGCAGCTGGTGGGCAGACGCATCCGCTGCCAAGACTCGGACAAACCTCACCCCATGAACCCGGGGAACCCTGCTAAGTCAGCAAACGTAGCGAACCATTTGGGATGACCTATGGCAGAAGTAGTGGTTATCCAATAAATGGTTTCCGGGGCAGCGGTACCCATACCCGCCTCGCATTCAGTCAACTTTCATTCTCTTCTACCAGTTCCCATGCCTCACTGCCATACATACCTAGGTAGGTAGGTACGTAGGTACCTACCCCGATATCGTAGAAAATATTTAAAAAATAAAAGCTGAACTGCAAAAAATGTTAATCTTACTAGGTACCAACCTCGCGATTTTTTCGGTTAAAAGTAAAGAGTTCTAAAATGATTCTAAAACAACGAACACACACCTGCATTGCATATTGTCAACAAACAAAGATATAGATACACCGATTGTTAATATATGGCGATTGACTTATGCATGCATTAGTTTGTCTGGCGCGTCTTTTACTGCTTCCCCCGGCCCGCGCAAGCTACGCCCCTGGCGTACGGCTGGCAAATGAGTGGATGAGACAACAAAAAACCTAAGTAATTTTACTACGAATTTGCACGAAACTAAATTCGGTTTTTGACGCAAATAAAACTGTTTTCTGTGCAGAATAAAATTTTATATTATACTTCATCATATTCCTGACTCAGGATGTGAGGAGTTTTTTTTTAAATTGCGTCCATTTGCCCAGAAAAAAATTCCAAAGTTGACTCCTAAATTCATGAATAAATCGTCATCTTTTGGGGCCTATATTTTATAATTTAAAGCAAAAATCGAAAATCGGATTCACATTCTAACTGTACACATGCCTAACTTATCAATAAAAAAAAGAATAAAACAATTAATTTGATATTTTAGCCGTAAATCCAAAACAAAATTTTGTATGAAACAGGCCACGCATGCGTTCCTTTTAAGATGCCATGATTTCGCCTTATTGCATTCATGGTTATGATATCGCCTAGTTTAGCCCTGTGGCAAAAATGTTTCGACTATGTAATAATAGATAGAGTGTGCTGAAGTAGATATTTTTGACGATAACCTATATGGATTCAGAAAAAATGTACTAATTTGCTAAAAAGTATGTTGTGCTATCATTTGTACCTCTACTTGCGTCTCCCGTGTCTTTGTCTCTTTTTGTATTTATTATTATTTGTCATTTGAGTGAACTTTTATGTATTTTTTAAATTTACAATTTTTTATTGTTCTGTTGTTTAATCTTTATATAGAAATAATTTCAAGATTTACAAAAGTATAATTTGTCGGAATAGATTTATTTAATTGTTTGTGTATTAACTGAGTTTTTGTAACTGAACATGTTCTCATATGATTGCGAACATCTGTAAAAACCCAGTATAAATAAATAAATTTAAAAAAAAGCTTTTTGTTTACTTTATTTAGTCAGTTAAATATAACCGTCGAACCTACATATATGTATGTAGGTAAATTAATTCGTTCTATAGCTGAATTTGGATGATGGCAATTAAAATTTGTTAACGTTGTTCTAAATAATCGTTCTAAACTATTTAAATCTGTATTGGACCATTTAATTATGCTAAATGAGTACGTTAGTAGAGGTATTGCCCAAGTATTTATTGCTTTTACAAAATTTTTAGCAGATAGATTGCATTTAAAAAAATTTCTGATCCTAGTTTGAAATTTAATCCTAATATCATTTTTAATACTAGTGTGATCTAATCTATTCGATTGCGGGTATCCTAAATATTTATAAACCTCACCCCCTTTCATACTTTTAATTTTGAAATTTCTAAATATACCCTCGTCTCCATCTACAATTTTGCCTTTCTCTATATGGATCGTTTTACATTTATCTAAACCAAAAGTCATTTTAATATCATCTGAAAAATTTTAACTACCTTAATCATTTTCTCTAAATTTGATTCAGAATTTGAAAATAATTTTATATCATCCATATATAATAGATGTGAAACTATACTACTCTCTCTTGTATTACCGTTAATTTTTATTCCAAACTTGCTTTTAATTAACATTTTAGACACAGGATTCAATGCTAAGCAAAATCAAAGAGGACTCAATGAGTCTCCTTGAAAAATCCCTCTTTTTATTGAAATGCCCGGTACTACTATTTTCTTACCTTTTAAATTTACTAGTAAATCTGTATTCCAAAAGGACATAATATTTTTCAAAATCTAATTATAATTGGTTTAACTTTATATATTTTGATTAGCTACGAGTGCGGGACACTATCAAAATATAACTTTTATATAAATATATAATTTTTATATATATATTTATATAAAAGTTATATAAAACTTTTTGTAAACAATAATAATAAATATTGAAAATGACCGATATTTTATTTATCTTTCCAATATATTCAGATATAATTATGATCACATATTACGAAAATAATGCGAAATTGAATACCGTATTGTTTTGACATCTGTCAATGAAGAACTAATGCCTACCGTCCAGCAGTGTAGTTGGTTGTATCGAATAATTTATCAAAGAAGTTTGATCAAAATCTGATAAAGAGTCATAAAATCATGAGCTCCTCCTGCAATAGGTAATGTTTCTATCTAAATTTACCTAAAACATGCGCATTCAATTTAATAAACATAATTTGAAAGATGCCCAATATTTAACGTTTCATGTTCAAATCTTACTCAAGTGTACTATCTAGTCTAGATTCTTCGCTGCTCTGACTTCGTCGGTAGCGCGCAGCGGTTCCCCGTTCGAGCATACTTCATACTTCCCCACCCCGAAATATTATTTCGGTTTTGGTAAATTATCCCTTAAATCAATTATTTAGATCAAAAGGTAGGGTGTTTTTTATTTTTATTTTGTCCCACTTCTATTTTAAATGAAACTAAGTCTATTTTATAAATTAATTTTAGGCGTTTAAGATCATATTTGTGGCGTCTTAAATTGCTTACATATTATTATAAATTTTTTTAATGTACATTTTTTACGTAAATTTGAACCAAAATAAGCTCAACATTTCTAGTATGGAATCCGTTAGTTCTATTCCGTGACCACACATTTATATATTTTTAATTTTTTTTAAATCTTATTTTAGTGACTTTAACAGAATAAGAAAATGGTTTATAAAATTGTAAACAATTATATCATTTGTATATGCTTTCTTTTAATATTTTTTTGTAAATAGCTGAACTGCCCCAGTAACAATATTTTGCATTTTAATAAATCGAAGATGTCCACTGAATAATTCACATTTTTACCTTCCATTAGTATTTAGGGCAATGAGGAGTAGTTATTATTTGTTAGAAACAAACAGCCTTTACATATATAAGTGAACTGAAGTCAAGCGACAGAAGTTTCTTATGCTAAAGTACCTACATTGGAAATGAAGTTATATCTTAAAATTAATTTTGGGTTATAGGAAGGGGAGAGGAACAGGAATATAGAAAAGGGATAGGAGATGCGCCCGATACATTCCATACTCTCATATTAATAATCGACCGTACGCGTTACTTCATTTTGATATTTCTTTGTTATTACTAAAAATGTCAATGCTATGAAATTTTGTGTTGTGCACATACACGAGAAATTGGGGATTTTTTTCTAATATTTGTTCTACATGAGGGTAAAAAAAATAAATCGGATTGTCGGGTTGATCTTGACGGAATATAAAAATTTATTAAATTGGTAAGTTCTGGTAAGTCCAGGCCATTATTTAGAATTTTAAACAATAGGATTTGATCTAAAATTAGATGTCGTGTTTGGAGGGATTTGAAATTGTGAAATTTAATGGATTCGGTATAATTTAAGAAGTTTTTAAGAAAAATTTGAATTCTTTCCATTCTTTCAATATGGGCTTGGTATAAAGTAGTCCAGATCGGTGTACAGTGTTCCAAGTGAGGGCGAATATATGAGGTGTAAAGGGAATATAGAGTTTTATACGTTGTGGACGGGTTTTGCTATACGAATTATAAATCCCAGCATTTTATTGGCTTGGTAACACAAAAGAAAGCACTTTTCGTCCATTTAAGTAAGAAGATGCACTTTATCAGAATTGTTTATATTAAGTTCTAGATGTTTCCCGGCATCCGTTGCAATGCCATATTCGAAGAAATAAATTGGTCCTCCCTGCATGTCCTTTCCCGTACGTCTCCGATCCCCTCTCGCTTCCCCTACCCTCCCGCGTTCCCCTTCCACCTTACCCGCCCACCCTTTCCCCTCTCCCGCTCCCCCGTTCCGCAAGCCCCTCTCCCGCGTTCCATATATTTAGTCCCAGTACATTCAGTTTTCAAACAGCTCGCGTGCCACCTATTACAATTTTTTTTATTCAAATTTTCATTTTTCGTATATTAAAAATATTCATTTTTGTATATTATAAGAACAATCAATCAAATTTGATACCTAACGTAGGTACCTATTTAAAATATCAATAATTTTAAAAATCCATAGACAATTCTTTTAATACAAAAAAAAAACAGCTGCCTTCTAAATTCAATTTTATCAAACTCGCGAATTGTCAAACGTGCGAAGTTAAAATAGTCGATAAGTTTTCTGAAATTATTAATTCTTTTGCGCAATTTACTTAATTTTTCTTTCCGTAAGAACCTTCTACAAAGTATTAGAAACCTTTAAAAAAATATGAATGAAATAGGTAAAGTCGTTCTGAAGTTATGGCGTGACCAAGGGAAACAGGGATTCATTTTTATATATTATATAGACATTGTTGTGAATTTTTCTATTATGGTCCTAATGTTCAATGTCGTTATTTTATTGGTCAATTACATAAATATATCACCGTCATGTATGAATACCGTTTTAATGCAAATTAATAAAAAAAATATAATAAATTATATTATGAAAACGTGTTACTTTGGCCAAATCGATCATTAACCTACGGTTCCAGATTATTACTAACATTTTGTAAATTAACAATTTTAAAAAATTATGTGTTTTAGTGGGCTGAATAATAAAAAGTGAACATAGATTTTTTTTAAATGCGATTACTGTACAACAGTCACAACTGATCCCGTCTGGAGCCAATGAGACCATATCATCCCAATTGTTGTGAGGCTGAAGGTAGCGGGAAGGGGAATGAGATGGCGAAGGGGGGAAGTACCTGGCTATTCAGATCTGGTCACTAAACCATTTCGAGCAACGTTTCGTAAGCAAAGAAGATGTTGAGGGCGTCCAGAAGAACATAACCAAAAAAATGAAATTAGTTCATATCAATACGAATAAAAGTGTGTGCCAGAACCAATTTTATGTTATTTTATTTATAACGTACACATGAGACATATGGTTAACATAAAAATATCTATTATTATTTTTTAATTGATAAACTAACGTTTAAGACAAGATTTTTATGCATAGCACAAAGGGTAACAATTATTATGAGCAATAATTATCAGCCTGAAACACTCATCTACATTGAAAAATCAATCAGAAGGACACGGGTTCAAGTCCCGTTGGCGGCAAGTATGTTTTCTCGGAAGATTTTTCAATGTAGATGAGTGTTTCACGTTGATAAAATTATCTGTTAAAATATCATATATTAAATAACAAAGAAGAAATAAGTACCAACCAAAGATATTTGAATATCTTTGGTACCAACAGTACAATAACGGTGCACAGCAATAATATGAAAGCATAAAATAATAAGTATGCAGTAGATATATTATATTGCCTGGAAGAGATACGAGTAGCTTATTTTCCTAATAAATGCTTTTGAGCGTTAAACTATAAGAACAAATGTTCAAACGCTGAGCGCTTGTAAAGATTATTTCGCTTAAATAATTACATTTCCCATAGGTATAATTTCAGACATTAACTAACCATACAAGGAATTTATCATAATAACGTAACGAAACTGAATAGTGTATAATAATCAATAAAGCAATTTGAAAACTGCTCGAGGGAAACCAATAGTATGACTATATTAAGCCGTGACGTAACGACTGGTCTAAGAAGTTTATTTTTTAACGCGCAATCTCAAAGTGTTTTATTCAAATTGAAAATTGTTACACATAACCATGCAATTACCCTTCATTACAGACTATAGACTGACAAACATTTTTATAGCCCCGTAAGCTGTTATTAGCAACGCTATTTCCATTTCACACACCGAAACCAACAGACAACTCGGGACTTGTATCCAGATCGTGTCACGGTGGTCATAGCACTAGAATTAAACGTAATCTGTTATGAGTAGTAGACATGGGCAGACTCATTCCCAGGAGTGAATCGATTCATTGTGATTCCCTCGGCCTTTTGAATTGATTCATTTTATTCATTCCTTTAATTCCAAAAAAAAAAAAAAAAAAACCCTCGCTTATATTTTATGAGGCTACGAAGCCAAAGAGGAGAGGAGACCAATAATGCTATCTCATTCTCTCGCAGACTACTTTATTTCTTAGTTCTCCTTTAGATGCATGTGTTTGCTCTTTTTAGTGTCGTTATTTTTCGTTTCATCGAGTTTCAAATCACAACGGTGATAAAGAAGTTTTCACTACGCAAAGCACTCTTCTTAGGGTAAATTATGTTGTTCTGAAAAATCGTAGGTACTAAAAACGACGCGCGACGAGGTTAATGAAATATTTCAATGTGTACTTAGATATTATTTTGCCCAAAAGACAAATTTTTGACAAGAAAAATGTGTTTATATTAGGCTATCAATTAAATCTTAAAATTAAACAGTTTTTGTGGTTAACCCCTAAAGTTTTATTAATTTTTATTTATTTATTAATCTTAAAATTGTTTCACTTCACGTGATCTAAACTTCCCACTACCTTTAGCCTCGCAAAATTTCCCAATTGGGGATTCCATAGTTTAATTAGCTCCAGACGGGACTTGGGCGGAATTCACATAAAAGCCATACTATTATCGCGCTTTCATAGGTATATCCGGACCGGTCACCTGGAATAAGCTTCACTCAAATATATATATATATTTTTTTTTTTTAAATGCACCTACCTCAATGGTGAAGTTAATACCACGCGCCGAATAAAATCTAATTAAAAGCCCTGGCGACACGCGTCATATAATTTGTTACCAAAATATAAAGGAACAAACCGCTCGATTATCATTTATCAGTATCACGGTTCGATAGCGACTGATGTATTGTTTACGGCTAGAGTAGACAGAGACAGATACCATAAAAAATAATAATAATATAGATAAACATAGTTTTGTTTCTACAAGCATTGTATCACAATTTACGCACGTGTGAGGGAGAAAAAACATAGGATTAACTTTCGCTTTTAGATTTTTATTAACGTTCAGGGTCCGAAGTGGGAAGTTTCACCCTAAGATGACGGCTTGGCCGCGCGGGGACTAACGACGAACCGATTCTCGGCGGGCATCAAGAAATGAATTAGGAACTTCTGACTAATAAGTGTCTTTTGTCTTGCTGTGACTTGAATAACTTGCATTCCGCGGACCGGCCGGATCGACTCGACACGTGGGACCCGGGACCCGTGGGACTACGACGTCACAAATGAATAAGAAATAAATGTTTTGATTCCTTGAATAAGTGAAACAGAGATTGGGGTTGCGGATTGAGTTCGCACAGACCGAACAGCTTGTAGGACTATGACCACGGAGGAACGATTGCTCCGTGACTATGACTGGCGGGACTGGCGGGACAACTGTGAAACAGACGCGACTCTCGGAGCTCAGAATTATTTGGATCTTGGCTGACTCGCTTGTCTGTTGGCGGTTTTGTCATTTGGATTGGGGACGGGGACTCTGGCCTACGGGGTTTTTTGTAGGTATAAGATTTACTGCGCGGGATACTACTCATCACACGTGATAGGCAATTTCGCGGCGCGCATCGCCTGTAGTAGGTGTACCTATCCGCGCAACAAATATCCAGAATAATATTTAATTTAATTCCTACGAAACACTACAATATTTATAGAGTACATTATTATTTTCTTACCTCAATATAACATGAAATATTTAACTGTAAAATAAATTAATCGAAATAAAAATAAATATGGTGCTGTTAAAAAATCGTAAGATGCAAGGCCAAGGGTAAGGAATAAAGATTTAATTCCTTTTGAAAATGAGAATCAGATCGAGTGTGTTACAAGATTGAATTTATTCATTTAATTCAGTCATTCAATTTTGCCCACGTCTAATGAGTAGTGAAGACATTTGTTTAAATAATACCTGAAGGAAGTGTCGGAGAAAGGACTGCTGGAAAAATATATTCGGTTCATATAAGGATATGAACCGAAGATTATAGTAGGTACCATAAGGTTTGTACAAGCATTTTAATACGTGGGTATATAAAACAATGTTTGATGATGACGTAATTCCCGATATGTGTATTATCTTTTTCTTTTTTCATCAAACAATTTGTTAACAATAACAAAAATAAATAAATTGTAACTGTTTGATAAGTAAAACCATAAAAAGACGTGAAAACAGTTTATTTGCATTTCCCCCCAAAACCCATTTATGACCGTTTTTGATTATCTGCCGTTTTTTTGTAGAACCGCTAGGCCTACAGGTATCAATCTGGTCTCGATAATTAGAAAATATTTCACAAAATAAGTGACCATTTTGAAAATATTTCACTTTTTGGAAAAAATTGCCTATTTTTGAAGAACTGTATCTTGGGAACAAATGGCTGTATATAGCTCGCTTTGATCTCAAATTGTAGAAAATTTAATCTACTTTAAAAGTGTACATAACAACTATACCGGTCAGACCCTTTTTTCGCTGAGATATTGAGCAAAAATTGAAAAAAGTCCAAAAATTTCATGGTTTTTTGTGTCCACCGCCGCTCGCACAGCACTTTGGAAATTGCAAATCTGTTTTTTTTTTTTTTTATTTTAATATTGGTTTAGGCCCTAACAACATATAAAAAAAAATTACTGGACCCTTTGTAAGCACGGATGTACATCTTGACTGGACTAATACGCCAATAGCAGACACGGACCTTTTATCATCAGCGACGCGACCTAGCTAAAAAGCGAATCGTTCTGTTTCCGATTGTGTTCGCTTTCCACCTCTTTATACATAATTTCTAAAAAAATTTTAATAAACCTTTAAGTACAAAGTCTTGCCTATTTGATTTACCATTGCTTAGGCCACTTCCATGAATTTCATGACTTGGAAAAATCGTGTGGATAGATTTCTCTACTAAGATTATGAAAATGTAACAAATTTTTTTTAGAAATTTACAGTTTTTTTTTAAATAAATTAATCGTTTTTTGGGCTCGTGACGTCACTGCTTGAAAATGTTCCGTCTCCGAAATATTCAATTAATTTTGATTAATTCCACACTAATTTATTTATTTTTGTATGGCAACACTTCGATTTAGGGCGATTTTTTTTTAATTTGACACTTAAAGTTTGCTAGATTTATTGTATGTTACCTTGTGAACTTATGTTAGGTTCGACGTTTTGACAGATGGTATAAAGTGAAAATTGCAGAGATGCTTTTCCGCAGCGGCTGACTTAGGAGCATAATGGTAGTATTACTGATTTTAAGAAAATCAAATTCTTTAATATATTATTATAGTTATAATTTACAAGTACAAGTTTATTTACATTGGATTTTGTCGTATGTTGACGTTGAACATTATAATGATTAATGATCAATATGATGGATCAAGGAAACAAATATTTATGAGATGTAATATTTTTGGTATGCCTCGTTATTCTCCTGTGCCATTCATGTGGAATACGTCGTTTTTTTAACAATTTTCGGCTATGTAATTATTTTTTTCGCACCTATAAAATTATGTCCCGTCTTTCCGGTTTATAAAAAAATGATCCGATTTTTTCGGATTGAAAGTTTAAAAAAATCACCAGGGTTTCAAAATACGATTAAAATAAAATAAAACATACGGAATGCCTTAGAATATTTGCCTACACCGGAATTTTTTTTAAATGTAATGCAAGTGGCCTATTCTCCATCATTCAGAAACCTTCCTCCAACTTCAAAACATTTCCCAAAATGTCGTAGCCAGACCAGGATGCTGTAAAAAAAATTGTCTGTATTAAACGCGATTCAACATTCACCAAACAAAGCATTTAGAATTGAAAGAAATCGTAAACGTGATCCAAAGATTTCGACAATTCAACAAAGACTCGACCATTTTATTCCGTTCGATCTTTGAGAAACTAAAGCGGTTGAAATATGACTACAGACCTGATTAACATATTAACTCTCGTTTAGTATAAAAAAGTAAATTCGGAGTGCCAATGCATATTTAGGTTAGTATTTCAATTTGACATTGTCAAATTATTCATATTTTTACAATTGATTGTTTCGGAATGCGAATTCGTACACAGATCCGCCAGTGTTGCAAGCGTATATCGATTTCTTACGTATTCTCTGTTAATATCGGAATATATAATGGAAGTTACACCTATCGATCCGATATTGTAAAGTTATCGATTTCACTAAGCTAGAGCTCCTATACATAAAATATCTTCGTTATTCTTGATAGATAGATAGTAAAGTTGGCGATTGCGTGTTCACCCATTAACATTAAGGCCATCACAATAATATCGAGAGGTGAGATTCGCGCCACCCCGCACGTGAAACGTGTCATTTACCAATGGCCGATCGCTATCTTATCCATAATACAATCCTAATTCCACGATGTGTGGAAATTATCATTCCTACTCGGGCCCAGTGGGCACATTAGTGGCCCGGGCCCGGAATAATGGGGCCCGGGGGCCACAAAACAATTTGTCTAATCAGATCCTGGCCCATTTGTATCCTGTGATACAATATCGCCATACATCGTTTCTATGACAAACCTCAAATGACACCGGAATGAATTACAAAAATCGAAAAGATTAGATACGTTGATTTTATCTTTTTGTTGTCATATTCGGAAGTCGGGCAAATTGAGGTTATTATTAATATTTATTTAGGTAATCATGGATACATTTTTTATGAGATAATGTTTTTAATGTACATGGATGTCTTTTATTTGGACATAATGCGACGACCTAAACAACGTACGAGTATTTTAATCATATTTGTTTATATGTAATTTTAATCATATAAAAAAATATGATTAAAATTACATATAAGTAATTTTAATAATAACACTTGATTCCTATGTTGTAGCTATGTAGGTACATAAAAGTTATGTTCATCAATGTAATAATTTGGGTGGGGATATGGGTACCGTCGCCCCGGGATCCATTTATTGGATAACCAGCACCTCTGCCACAGGTCATCTCAGGTGACTTAACATGGATGCCCGAGTTCATGGAGTGTTTTTTTTCCAGGTCTTTGGCGGCGGATGCGTTTGTCTACCAACTGCACGGCATGCCGGATCGGGAGAGACTTGTTGAGGTATTCTTTTTGATCTCTCACTCTCGGAACACCGTCTTGCACCGAAGTGGGACGGTTGGATTCATACGTACGTTACTCCAGGATACACTGATCATGTGAGGGAGCGGGCCGTATCGGCAGAGACGGGACGAGAAATAAAAGGCGTCAGTCGGTGTAGTGAGTCAGTCTTTATTGTTGCGCTACGTAGCGAGGTCGAATCGGAGCGGAGTGACAGTGGTGCCGTGAGTGTTGCTGCTGCGTGATGATGAGTGAAGAAGGTCAGGAGACTACGGCAGTGAAGATCACTGGTCTTCAGGGAGCCGGCGTGTTGCTCTACACCATGGCGGTGTAGAAGTGACCTTGGTCCAGGCGGTCGACCGTCGTCGTGTTGACAAAGTATGGCGGCTGTGTGGCCTTTGAGTCGACACACACGTGACGCAGGTAGGAACCTTGAGAGGCGATGAGGATGCTGGTTGCTGGCTCGTTGCCGGTTGCTGGTTGCTTGACATCTCATGTCGAGGCGCAATGGGCCGGACAGCGAGATGGTAGTTAGAAATGGAGTCCTCGAAGGTGTCATGAAGATGTTCCTGAAGTCACACTGGATATGCGTTAAATCACTTGCTGCGAGAGCGATATCAGCCCGCGTGGGCTGAATAATGCGTAGCGACACTGGATCACCGCCCGATGTGTAAATGTCGAACCATGAATGAAGACTGAACTGCGACTCAGCGAGCGAGCGCTTGCTTATATACTCGCGGCGAGTAATTACTCTCACGGTAGGCAATGCTGGGTGAATTCACGCAAAGCTGAGAAATCGCTCGAACCTTCTGTGGGCACTTGTATGGTACAGCCACACGTTCTAGGCCTTTCGCGTAAGTGGCGGAATTATTATTTACGAGGCGGCGCGGCCGGCCGTAGTAACTGTAGATATTTCTTAGTGTGCTTCTAGCGCGTTCTGTGTAGTTTAGTGGCGGCGCCATGAATTTGGCAGACGTGGCCGCCACACATGACATATGTCCTAGAGGGAATTACTTTTTTCCGGGCCTCCTGAGTGGAACTAATTTTAAAAAAAACATTGTATAAAATTCAGCGCTCTGAGGTTAAATTAGAAACAGGAAGAACAATAAAAAAATCGAGTGCAGTTTACACGCGGTAGAAGCGAAACTTTACCAAAACAATCTCAACCAATACTTGAAAAGTGAGGTCAAAATCAAAGCGGCCAATGAGCGCAGACCTCGCGTGATTTCCGTTTCATATCTCAACCATTGGGATATAAGGAGCTCAAGGAGCCTTTAAAAGAGACATCATAATCATAGCGGGCAATGAGCGCAGTTGATGCGTCGCAGGTGCAGTAATCGTCATTTCCGTTTCATCCGAAATCCAAGTCACAGCGGTTCTATAGAAGTTTCACTTCAAAAGTACATATCTGAATACTCCACTGCCTAACATAACCAGGGCAATGAGCCAAGATATAATTGTTACTCCCAGTTTGAATACATCTTTTGTACAGAGAAATATTATATTCTATGCTAAAATAAAATTTATTTGCGCGCGCCAGATTTTAACCCGGATCTCTAGTCGAGAGCCTCACCCCTCAACCAGGGAGGCTGTCAAAATGGGATGGTCGAAACACTAAAATAAATCAAAGGAGTAAGATAATATTTTTAAACATTTTTTTTAAAGTATGAATAGATACTTAGGTGCCAATAATCATTGTAATTATGTCTACCTAATTTACTTCCAATGCCATTACCTACAATTTTAATTTTATAAATGATTGCAATTCAACACAGGTTTCAATCTATGTACAATAATCTTTAACGGATGTAATATTATTTATTACTCAGAAGTTCTGACGTTATTGAAGGTACCCCATGGCACCTTTCTTTAAATTATTCTATTAGTGGTCCATTATGTCCATTGACGTAATGATAGGTTCTGCTGTCGTATAACGGAAATAACGTAACCGATATTTTTTGTCTTTTTTCGGACTTTGTGTGGTCTCCGGTACATTTTAATGTTTCAATGCTTTCTAATGTCATGGCCTTTTTTATTGGAAACGTAGTAGTAGTTATAAAATAATCCTTTGGTTACAAACTTTGGTAACGCATTGTGTATTACATTAATCTTAAATTCGTGACAACCGCCAGTACCTACCGCCAACGTGACGCGTCGGAAAAATTATTAAATCAAAGTTATGAATTTGTGAAAATCGTGTAAGCAACTAACACGTAAATAAGAAAAAATGGTAATAACAATTGGATGATTTGTAGAGATTGTGAAAAATCACGTTCTGGGGCTCTATCTAGTTTTAATATTTACAAACAGATGACTTACCAACAGGTGACTTCCGATAAAAAACACTTGGAAAAGATACGACTTTGCACGCAGAGATCACTATGTAAAACAGTATTTAAAACACTGAAGGTTTCTTGATTTTACATTTGTTATCCTCCATTTCTCTCTTCAACGAGTAGAAAAAATCAGAGACCTTTGAGTATTGCTTGACTCTCAATTACCGTTTAAAGATCATATTGAACACATTTTAGAAAAACTTACAAACAAATGGGCTTCATTCCAAAAACCTTTCTTTTTTAAATGAATTTTTTTTGGTATAATACATAGGTTCATAGAATAATTAAAAGTATATAAAAAGCTTAATATAATAAATGTATGAATAAAAAAAATCCCACAAAGGCAAAGCCTGTGCATGGGTATTACATTGATTTTTATTGTATTTCTATGGTTAAAGTGGATATTTAAATACATATGCAGGGTGTCCGGTTGTAAAGTGCATTAACTTCGGAAGGTGATTCTACATGATGGTGGGAGTAAAAAAGATTAACAACTTTTTCCGAAATTCCAACATTTTTTTTCTCATACAAAAAGATGTACCTACTAAAAATCCTTAGTGTGAGGTACAATCTTACTTGCTGAGAGCCTGCCGGGCGCCCGACTCGATTGTGATTGGCCCGTATCGTAACAGCGGAAAATAATAAATCTGTCCGCACACGCCGGACTAATTTTATCTTTTTACCTCAAAACTACCCCTAAAAGTTGGAATTTCGAAAAAAGTTATTTACTAATTATTATTTTTAATTGTTAAACTAACGTTTAAGACAAGATTTTTATGCATAGCACAAAGGGTAACAATTATTTTAAGCAATAATTATCAGCCTGAAACACTCATCCACATTGAAAAATCTTCCGAGAAAAGATACATGACGCCAACGGGACTTGAACCCGTGACCTTCTGATCGCCGGTCAGCTGCTCTCCCTTGAGCTATGGCGGCTTATCTTATACCCGCCAAATGATTCAATATATACTAGTGTTTCATTCAACAATTACTGCTTAATATATTTTTTCCACCTGAAAACAACCAACTTTATTTTTGCGACAGAGACACTGTTAGTGTCTCTCTCGACGCCATCTAGCGAGGGATTTAACACTAACAGTGTCTCTCTAGCAAAAATAAAGTTGGTTGTTTTCAGGTGGAAAAAATATAATAAGCAGTAATTGTTGAATGAAACACTAGTATATATTGAATCATTTGGCGGGTCTAAGACAAGCCGCCATAGCTCAATTGGGAGAGCAGCTGACCGGCAATCAGAAGGTCACGGGTTCAAGTCCCGTGGGCGTCATGTATCTTTTCTCGGAAGATTTTTCAATGTGGATGAGTGTTTCAGGCTGATAATTATTGCTTATAATTATTGTTAAAGTTATTTACCTTTTTTACTTCTACTATCACGTAGAATCACCTCCCTAAGTTAATGCACTTTACCCCCGGACATCCTGATATAAATTAAGGTATTTAAAAAGAGAAACTGAATAAATTCAATTAAAAACTACAACACAATAAGAGAATGAATGTTATAAGTGCAATTAAAAGACAAAAACATAGCAAAAAATATAATATATCTACTTTAAAAGCTGTCTAATGATAAATATAATTAATGGCTTTGTAAAAACTTATAAGAAAAAAATATCATTTAATAAACCTTTAACACTTGAACATGGCATATATAAGATCTCATCTCGAATTTGAATCTGTCATTTGGAATCCTCAATACCAAACTTACATTAACCGAATTAAAAACTTTCAAACAAAATTTTTGAAACATCTGTCGTATCGTTTTGAAAATCATCAGTGCTCTTTATATTGCTCTTTATAAACGGAAAAAATGTTTTGACGTTACTTAAATTACCGTTTCTTTACAAAATTGTGAACTGCTTTATTGACTCCCCAGCCCTGTTAGAAAGGGTTGCATTTCGTTGCCCAGAACGCAATACCAGATCGAATAGGTTCCTTATTTTATATACAACATTTCAAATCGAAATACGCACAAAACTCCTTGCTCGGACCTATCTGCAAATCTTATAATGCCTTAAGAAATATTGACATTTTCCACTGTACCCTTAAATCGTTTAAAATCAAATTAACATTACAATGTACTTAAATCACAGCTTTTATTTCTGTAATGTTTATTATTTTCTTTTGAATATTTTTTTATGTACTACTTTAACATTAATTATTAGCTATTTGTTCCTAATCAGTAACCATAAAAATATTATAAATGGAACTACTTGTTTGTATCATATTAGGTACGATGATTTGGTGCACAACTGTATGTTTTCTAAATAAACTTTAAAAAAATACTGATTGATATTATGAGAAGATTAGTGGCAAAAATGGACCCGGACCCCATGGACCCCATGAACCCGGGCTCTCCAGCTAAGTCACCAAACGCAGCGAACTAACCACTTGCGGTGACCTATGGCAGAGGGGTTGGCTATCCAATAAATGGTTTCCGTGGCGGCGCCATACCCTTACCCGCCTCCCAAATCTGATATAAACTTTTTTATTTTTACATTTTGCTTATTCGTAATACCTACTTATTACATGTATAATTTTTACATTTTTCTTTGGAATTGCTTAATTTAGGCACATTTTTAATTTCATTGGGAACTAAACTATACATTTCGATCATTACATAGTATAAAATGAAGTCGCTCAAAATGTATGTGGGCATAGATCTTTTAAACTACGCAACGGATTTTCATGCAGTTTTCAGCAATAGATAGAGTGATTCAAGAGGAAGGTTTATATGTATAATATCTAAAGTCGCTCAAAGTGTAAGTGCGCATAGATCTTTTAAACTACGCAAGGGATTTTCATGCAGTTTTCACCAATAGATAGAGTGATTCAAGAGGAAGGTTAATATGTATAATACATGCTTATTATAGTAGAGAAAAGCCGAGAAATTCAAATATTCAATTTAGTCAGCGGGCAACACGCAGCTGGGAAACGGGTGTTGTGGATTTTATAAAGGTTGGGTAATGGCGTTGTGTTTCGTTAGCCACAACAATGTGTGGCCGGGTCTGCTAGTGTCTTTATAAAATAAACAATTGTATGTGGAGGAGGAGTGTCCGGGTTCATGGGGTGAACTTTGTCTAGGTCTTGGCGGCAGAGGCTTTTGCCCACCCACTGCGTGGCGGTCCGAATCGGGAGAGACTGATTGAGGGAGACCTTTTGATCTCTAAAACAGGACTCTCTCAGAGATCGCCTTGCATCACAGTGGGAGGGATAGATTCATAATTTCATCACTCCTGGACACACTGACCTCCAGATTCCTACCCGCCCCATACCTTTATCCATCCTAGGACTTCCTCTCCTTCATTTCATAAAAATATCTGAATACTCCACACAGCCTCCAAAGATGACATAGGCCCTGAGGGGAATTATTTTCCTCAGGGCCTCCTGTATGGAGCAAATGTGAAGAAAAATACCACTATTTTAAGTATAAATAAAAAATACGAGTTTGCTTTAGACCACACGACTGAAGTAAAACTTCTTTAGCTCCATTTATATGATAGGAAGAGAGAAAGAAAATGTGCGCGCGCACTGCTCTCTCTTGCTCCTACAGTGTGATACAGACAATAGGCCTGCACCGTGTCTTAGATATAAGAAACGTAACTGGCTATGAGAGAAAGAGAGAAAGAAAATGTGTGCTCGCACCTCTCTCTTGCCCCTATTGTAGTATACGAAACGTAACTCTCTCTCTCTTTCTATCTTCACTAACTTATATCTCCCTCTCAACTACCGTTCGCCTCGCTTTTCATAACGCTCTCGTCCGGCATTCGCCAGCTTACTCCCCAAGTCAAGCGTGCGTAAAGAAGTTTGACTTACAAAAATAAAAAATGTATCTAACATAACATCATTTTAAATAAAATTAGCCTGTTATTAATATTTAATTAGATTCTCTAAACGATTTACCGTAATTTCTAAAACGAAATCTCGTTTCGGTTAACACTGTTTATAGTGTAATTTGCAATCGATTAAAATAACAAATGTGCGCAATCACTCTCGAGCGGCACATGTTACGAACTTTTACGGTTTCGTATAAAAGTTTTAACAACTTTAGTACGTTTAATGCCGATATTAATATCTCGGCCGGTCATTTGCGCATCAGCTGCCTCCGAAAAAGAGCTTCACGCGTATCAAGCGACCACAACTCACACACGTTTGGGGCAGTTATCTGTTAAAAAGTTGCCTCTAAATAATACCCTCCTTTGATGAGATCCGCCTGACGAGTGAGAAAACATCCATCAGGCGGAGAGCTAATGGTTCTGGTTATTGTTTTAAAGTACCGTTCCTAATAGATGGCGCTCTTGATATGGCCATCGGCCACCTTCGTACCTCGTACCTTCGCTTAGGATACCGACACTGCTCGTACCTTCGCCGGAAGAAGAAAAAATCAATTATTACCGCTTAACGTTCAAACGAAGTTTCGGTCTAGGAAGAGGGAAATTATTCACGAAGTGCATAGAAATATGTTTGGTGGTCCCACATGTTTCCCTTTATTTATTTAAAAACGCCCTTTTTAGGGGCTTTAACATATGGATAATAAAAATTATACTGTACTAGCTGACCTGTCTTAGCTATGAATATTCAATTCGAACTGGAATAAATAATAGTAAAAAAAATTTTTTTTTTCAAAGCATATTGCTTATTGTAATGCTTTTTGATACAATTGTTTCTCCCTGCGTGTTGTTTCCCATTCGTCACGTTCCCCTTCCGCCTCCCCTTCCTCTCCCGCGTCCCCTTCCCCTCTTGCGTTCCCACTGCGCCTTCGCTCTCCTCACTCCCCTCGCCCGCTTTCCCCGTCCCGCGAACCCCCCTCCAGAGTTATTTATATTTATTATATATATTTGTTATTATATATATTTGTAATCCGATTTTTTATTTGCCACTTTTTTGTATATTGTGAAATAAATGCAATCGAAATAAAACTTGTTTTTTGTCCAGAGGAACAATACCCTGTATGTTCCTCTGGTCACTGGGTAACGTTCCTCTAGACAGATCTTGTTCCTATGTACAGTGAACAATTAATGGTTTCTAAGTCATAAACACAATAAAACAATAACAGCAATAGATCGGATCTAACCCCAAAAATTTCATTATAGAAACGGAACAATTATTATCAAATTTAAAGGGTACCTTTATTTATTTATTTATTTATTTATTTATTTATTTATTTATTTATTTATTTATTGTTCCTATACGCCCGTAGGGGCTTTTACATAGATTATAAAATAATATTTAAGATATCGAGGATTACACATACATAGAATTTATATCAAACGTTATAAAAGTGAAAAAACTTTTAAGAATATACAAGTAGTTTTTAAAGAAAAAACCACTTGTATATTCTTGCTTAAAACTGTGAAATATTTTAAACAACAATAACATAGAACAAATTATAATATAAAACATTACAATAACACATCCAATCGTTAAATATATTATAATATATTTAACCCACGTTACAATAATTTGTAGGATTCCACAAAGTGTTGGTTTAAATTGCATTTTAGAATGTAAAGGGAATCAGCGAATACATCTACAATACCACCAAACTTGTTGCCTAAATCATGCATCCTATTGGTAAGTGAGTGTGATTGATAGTTGGTTGTGTATGTGTTGCAAAAGAATGTTATATTTTGTCTAGTATTCCTTGTCGGTACATGGAGTTTAATACTAGAAACGATGGCAGGGCTGTCAATTAGGTTGTTCATAACTCTGTACAATAAAATTAGGTCTGAAATAATTCTTCTGTCAGACAGCGTAATTAAATTTAGTCGATTCATTAAACTTAAATAATTAATGTTTTCTATTGGAATTTTGAGTTTGAAATTTAAGTACCTAAGAAATTTGTGTTGAACACGTTCTATTTTGTTAGAGTGTACTTTATAGAAAGGGGACCAAATAGGTGAATTATATTCTACTTGACATCTAACTAATGAAATGTAGAGTGTTTTCATGCAATCCATGGACTTAAAATCAGTTAAGGTTCTACAAAGGAAGCCAAGAATCTTTAAAGCCTTATTAGTTATATCATCTATATGTGCTGTGAATGTTAAGTTTGAATCGAATATAACTCCCAAGTCGCGAATTTGTAATACTGGTGTTAATTTAACATTATTTAAATTATATATTTATGTAAAATATGAGAATGAGTTCTGGAAAATCGTATTACTTGACATTTCTCAATATTCAAAAATAACATATTTTGTTCACACCATTTAAAAAATTCATCTAAATTAGCTTGTAAAATTAGGCAATCATATATTTTTCGTATTCTTTTAAACAATTTTAGATCATCTGCAAAAAGTAGGACTTGTACATCTTTAAATATGTTTACAATGTCATTAATGAATATTAAGAAGAATATTGGGCCGAGGTGGGACCCTTGCGGGACACCACTTGTGGCCTCAAATACATAGGATTCTATAAAATTAATCCTGACACAAAGCACTCTATTACTGAGGTAACTGATAATCCATGTCAATAAACTTCCTTTGATGCCTAACAGTCGGAGTTTGGATATAGGAATGTGATGTCGAACCTTATCAAATGCTTTACTGAAATCGGTGTATATAGAATCCACTTGTTGTTTCAGACTAAGGGATTCGGATATGTAATTATTATAGATAGTTAAATTACTTAAGGTAGATCGACCTCTGATAAAGCCATGTTGGTTAGGAACAATAATATTGTTGATAGGTTTTACAATTTTATCTAATACTAATGACTCGAAAAGTTTGGGTAAAGCAGACATAATACAAATAGGTCTATAGTTTGATATATCGCTTTTGTCACCTTTTTTATGAATAGGCGTTAAATAACTGTTTTTCCACAGAGCCAGAAAACAGCCAGATGCTAAGGATTTGTTAAAAAGTTTGTGTAAGGGATATATCAAACTATCAATGCAAGTTATTAAAAATATGGGAGGAATACCATCCGGTCCAGCAGATTTATTACTATCTAATGCGTTTATGCCCCTTTCTATAGATTCTAATTTTATGAAACATTGGCTTAGGTTTAATGACTCTTCCACTGAAGCACTGGAGACTGCATTGACGGGAATATCTTTGTCGTAAACACTTTTAAATGAGTCAGCAAAGAGATTAACTATACCCTCGATACTGTCGGCACATTTTCCTTTAAAATACATGCTATTAGAATATCCACAGTTGTCGTTTCGCTGAGATTTAATAAAATTCCAGAATTTTTTCACATTGTGACGACGTACCTCATTTTCTATTACGTTAACATAGTTATTATAGCATTTTATTGATAATTCTTTACATTGTTTTCGTAGTTTAGTAAATGTTATATAATCGTTAGGATTTCTGGTATGTTTATATTTTCTGTGGATACATTTTTTTTTTATTAATTAAATTAGTTAATTCCCTTGAAAACCATTTCGGATAATTATATGATGTGAAGCTAACCCTGGGAACAAATTGTTCTATAGAGGTATTTAAAATCGTGTAAAAGTGTTCTAATTGATCATTTATATTATTATCCTCATCTAAAAAGGACCAATCTGTTTGGATAAGGTACTCAGTAATATGATGGTATTCAGCTTTGGAAAAGTTATACGATGGGGCACTTGTTTTTTTTGAAGATGTTAAAGGCAAATTTGTTATGATAATGTCCAATGGTGGGTGGTGTTGATCTAACGGTAATAATAATTCGTCGGATAGCTCAACTACTATTTTCGAATCACTTGAAAACACTAAATCCAACATTCGATTGTTAAAGTTGAAAATCTTGTTTGATTGAGTTAGTCCCAAGAATAAAGACATATCACGAATTTCACTGCATTTAGCACACTGTAATTCGGCTTGGTTTGTAGCAGGTCCATTGTCATCTTGGCTGGTCCAGTTAGGAAGGTTATAATCACCGGCAATAATGAATTTTGCTTTAGGATATTTGAATTTGAGTACTTCTATGTCCTCATTGTGATTTTTATATGTTTGCAAATCCGATGCAGGTGGGATATAGACACAGCCGATAATAATTTTTCCATTGGGTATATTGAGCAATACAAAAATTTGTTCAACACTTTTGTGTTTAACCGGTAATTTAGTAGATGATATATTCTTGGATACGCACAGCATCACACCTACTCCGTTAGACTTTTTGCTTGTAATAGAATTTCGATCAGAACGATATGTAGTATAGTGATGTAGGCCTAATTCTGACGAGCTGATATCAGCATTTAACCATGTTTCAGTTAAAAACAGAATGTCGTGTGAGAATATTGGGGAGTTAGTTTTAAGTTGGTGCAATTTCGTACGCATTCCCCGTACATTTTGATAATATCCTGTAAGTCTGGAAAATCTGTTCTGTTTGTTTTTCAGTTTTTTGCTTGAGTTTTGATGATTTTGGGAATTCCATTGAAATGTTTGATTCGTAAATCGACTTCACCCTTTTCTTTCCTCTCTTCTTATTCCTTCCAGAGGTCAGTTAAATGTTGTCTTTGTTGTAGAGTTCTGTCAGGTTTGATTATAATTCCATTGGACAGAGTAGTTTTGTTAAAGAGTATAAGTTTTGCCTGTTTGACTTCATCAAATTCTAATTTAATTGGCCTGGTTTTGTTTGGAATTTTACTTACAAGCCTGTAAATTTTCACATCTTCTAGATTGAACTCGCTATTAATTTCACTAATAGCTGCTAATACCTTTTTTCCATCCTCCAAGACGCTCACCGTGGTTGAGTTCGAATTACACTCGGGGACGTTGAGTAAAATGACGTTCTTCGAGCGGGTCTTGCGTTCCTCTATCTCAGCGAGCACGTCACAAATTGGTGTTGTTTCCTGTGGTAATACTTTCTTTTCGATGATTTTTTCGAATGTCACAACTTTTCCTTCAAGAACTCCAACAGTTACTCCTAGGTCTTGCATAGTTCCAGAGAGATTAGAAAGTTTACTAAGTATTTTTGCCATTTGGTCTTTGGTTATTTTCAAAGCACGATCGGTAATGGCATTGTGGATGCTATTAATCTCCTCCTTAGCTTTGTTTAAGAAAGTAATTGCTTCATTATTATTCATTTTGAAAGTGAGATTTTTTTTTTTTTAAGAAAATAATATGAGTGACAACCCTGCTCGCAATGTACAGGTAATTAGGAATAGTAGGTAGTGGGAGCGTTCACAAGTGTTATTCAGTAAGTGCGAGGGAGAGATATGTCACTACCTTATCTTGTCACTTGTTAGAGCGAGACGTAGGGAACACTGCACACAAATGATTATTGAACAAATTGATTTACAAATTTTGATAATAATGTTGAATATTTAGGTTGATTTTGCAGTGATTATTAATAAATAAACGTAGTGCACTAAATTATGTTGCAGAACACTGAAACTTGTTTAAATACACTGTTTTATTTGTTCTATTTATAAATTTCTAGTAGGACACAAAAAAACTCGACAGCTGTCAATGATATTTATTGTTGTAAAGTATGTATTTATTGTTTAATATAGTACTGGGTGATATTAACATCAATACTGGACAGTGGGTACAAAGCAAAATACAAGATGATTATATAAATGTAATGACATCGCTAAATTATAAATCATATATAAATAATGCAACACGAAATGTCAGCGGACAAATCCCTTCCTGTATCGATCACATATGGATATGGTGCAACTCAAATGACACTGAAATAAACATGTCAGTATTATGGAAAACCCGAATAATAGACCACTACACGTGTTTATTCGTCAACAACAAAGGTAAAAGAAGTACCAACCCCAACATAACTGACAAAAAAAATGAAAAAAAATATTTAAATATGGAAACTTTGGGAGCAAATCTTCAGATAGAAACCTGGGCATCAATATATGGATCGGAAAATCCAAATATCTGTGCTGAGAATTTCTAAACAGTTTTCCTAAACCACATAAACCTATGTACACAAAAAAATTGCTCTAAAGCAAAATCTAACCATAGACCAATAAAGCCATGGCCCATGGACTAGTGATTTCAATCAGAAATAAGGAAAAATACTACCACCAGTGTAAAAAAATCCCAAATGATGAAAAAATCGCCACATTCTACAAGATATACCGAAACAAACGTGCGCTTTTAATTAGACTGACAAAAGAAAAATATTCTCGTGATAAAATAAAAAATGCTGGTCAAGACAGCAAAGAGTTCTGAAAAATCGTCAATGCAATAACCAACAAAAGCACAAAACAAAAATTATCAAATGAAATTACTCATCAGGGAATCAACAACGACACCGAAAAAAAACCAAAACTTTGTGGTAATATTTTTAACGATTATTTTGCAAATGTAGGCTCTAATCTTGCTTGTAATATTACACCAAACAATAGACAGACTCCCCAACCAGAGCAGAACTCAAATTTTGAAGAAGGTTTTCAGACATTTGCTTCAGTAACTCACAAAGAAGTTAAAAACGCTGTATTAGGTTTACGGGGATCAGCAAGCCCTGGCTATGACAACATAACTGTAAAAACATTGAAAGCCGTACGTGAGACAATCAGCAAGCCAATTGCTCATAATAAATGTTAGTTTGAAGAAAGGTGTATTCCCGAACAACTATAAGAAGACTATTCTCACCCCTGTTTTTAAATCTGGAGACGAAAAAAATATTTCCAACTATCGTCCCATGAGATTTTCTCTAAATCCAAACCTGTTTGGATTTAGAGAAAATCTCAGCACCCAAGACGTGATTGTTAAATTAACATCAACAATAATGCAAAGGTTAGACAATGGGGAAAAGTGCCTTGGTATCTTCATCGATCTCCGCAAGGCATTTGATAGCATATCACATTCCAAACTTAACTAAAAAGTAATGCAAATTGGATTGGACGGAATAGTGCTATCATGATTCCAAAGTTATCTGAAAGAGAGACTAAATATGTCAAAATAAATAATATACTAAGTGAACCCAAACCCTCATCTTTTGGTATACCACAAGGAACTGTCATCGATCCAATCCTTTTTATAATATATGTAAACAAAATGTTCACTCTTCCTACAGATGGAGATATTATATCATATGCAGACGACACTGTGGTTATCACTAGAGGGAAATCATGGGAAGAAGCTACGAGTAAAGCAAATATCAATATAAACATACTCAAAACATGGTTTGACCTTAATTGTCTCTCACTAAATACTGTGAAAACATATTTTATCCCATTCTCTTTGAAAGAAAAAAAATGTCGAAAACAGTATTACAATTAAAATCCATTCATCCCAATCCATGAAAACAAAAAGGAATGCGACAGTGCCATTTGTTTACAAATAACATGCAAAAATAGTATAAAGTATCTGGGTGTCATAGTAGATAGACACTTAAAATGGAAAGAACAAGTCCAAAATACAGTAACCAGAATAAAAAAACTTATATACATATTTATTAGACTGAGAAACATCCTATCATCCAGTATGATTAAAACTATCTATATCTCTCTTGCCCAATCTATTCTATAATATGGTATAATTGGGGTGGGTCCTTTAAAACTAACCTCTTACTTGTAGAAAGGGTACAGAGATTGATTTTAAAAGACATCTTACGAAAACCATCTGTATTTCCAACAACACAGCTATTTGACTCTTTTAGAGTTCTCAGTCTAAACAAAATTTTCAAAAAGAACTCATTACTACAAACTCATAAAGATCATTTCAATCCATCAACAACATTCACAAACATAAACAACCGACCACGATAACGTGGCAATTTAGAAATTCTAAAATTTAAAACGAGTGCTTCCCAACACCATTATGCTTATCAAGGTATAAAAATTTTCAATACTCTCCCGTATAAAATCAAGTCTGAAAAAAATTATAAAGTTTTTAAATCCCAAATAAAACAACTAATAGACAACCCGATCCTAATTAAAAGTTTTAATTTCATCATCACAATAATAACAACAAAAAAATCTAGAACATATCCTCCAAAAATATTTCATCAGCATATCAAATTGAAAGCAAAGTACATACGCGTTATTTGTAGGCACCAAATTGTTACAACTTTATTATATGTACCTACTTTTACAATACTGTCAGCCCATCCATTTCAAATATCAATTGCTACTAAACCAACGCTATGTACCTACTACCTACTTACAATCTACCTTTTAAGTAAATACAATAATATTATTTTTATTTCTGGTATATCTATGCCTGTATTACCTTATATTGTATCCTATTCCAATTTAACTCTTATTTACTTCAAGTTCATTATGTCGTCTTCATGTATATATATTTTTTAATATAAGTACTTGTAATAACATCCTCTCTGTACCAACTCGCATTTTACAATGGCACTGTCCAAAATTCAAGCACGAGAAATGTTTTTCTCTTTTGAATTGGTAGTTTCGTTAAAAAGAAATTTATATATTGTAATTAGATTTAAGAACCATATGTTTTACTCAAAATCTGTATATGTATGTATTTTTCTAAATAAAAAAATAAATAAATAAAAAAATAATCGAAGTTTATCTGAATAATAGAACAGTTGCTTAGTCTTGTGTATTTTTGTTGTCATAAATTTTTCTGGATTTTGTACTGTCAACTTAGGTAGGTAAAACCTATTTTCGAATCATCTCTTTTTTTATATAGGTAACAAAATATTCACAAAAAGGATTACTGGAGTTAAATGAATGGCTTATTAGTCACGTGCCTAAGTAGTTTTCCTGATTTTTGCCTACAATTCCGCTAACCACTAACTGTAAAAAAGATATATTTATTTATGCAGCATTTTCCAACAAATCGTGGTTAAGAAGGTATTACCTCGTTCTTCCCAATTTACTGCGTGGCACTAAAATATTAATTCACAATTTAAAAATCTCAATATTAATATATTCTTTATAAGCTGTACATAAGAATATAGTAGATTTTTCCTCTGGACATGTCCAGGAACAAGCAAAAAAATATCCAGGTGAACACGGAGTAGTCGATTTTTACAATTTGAAAAGATTCTCAATTTGAGATTATGTTATTAGAACCAATAATACTCTCGCGGTTTCTTGGAAAAACATGTATTCTAAAGTAGAGTTTAAATAACACAGAATCTTAATTAAGTCTTGACAACATAAAATCACTCAATAAAAACAAATAAAAAACAACTTTTTCGATGAAAAAAATACAATCAGCGTACCTGATTAATACAACAATTGATAGTTTAGGAAATAACACTACCGGAGGAACACGTATTGCCCCTATATCATGAAATATGAATATTCTTCTGTACAAAGTTGTAAGATGAAAATTTATATTCCAAATATATACCCTTGTGGAGCATACGCAATTATTAAAGTCTTACTAGAGGAATCTTTACGTATTTAAGTGTTCATTAATAATTGGAATGATATTAAAAGATGTTTGTGGTATTTTGGCATTTTTTATTGTGCCTAAGTCTTTTTTGTAGAGAATTAGTAGAAGCATTGTATTTACGTTCAATGTTCATATACAATGTATTATAATTGCTGCTTCTGAACTCTATCTAAATTTCTTTAAATGGACAATATATACAGTGTTAATTTCAAGCAACCTCCCAGGTAAGTATGGTCCTGTTTTTATTAAATTTTAGGCAGCATCGCGTTCATTGGTCAAAATATTGTACACATATTTTCATATCGATGATCAATGAACCGATGTATGCAATTTTTAGCCATAAGTTGTTTATAATTATTTGCCTAGCTTGTAGTTTTTTAGATTTTAGAAATGTATTATAAGTTTGTACAGCGCCCTTGAGGTGATTTTTCACAAAAACGGCGCTATATAAATCATCCAAATATTATTATTATTATTATAAAATATATTGATTTAAGATGAAAGAGAACTCTGATAATCTGTCGAACTATATTATCCTGATTACATTTTAATTCCATGCTTTATTTCTACCCGCGAATCGGTTTATGTGTTGTGTTCTGAAATATCGTGAATTTCATTGGTTGCCTCGCAGAAATGCCCACCAATAAACCTATGAAAAAATAACGGGCGTAAATTATGCACTGATATTATAAGGCGCTATTGTCATTTGTAAAACACGAAGGGCTATAAAGGGGTGGGAAAGGGGAGGGAAAGAGGGGGAAGGAAGAGAGAAGTCCCCGGTTCCTGGTTTCCTGTTCTGTTCCCAGTTAGTAAGCCACCGGAATGGCCTTCCAGCCGCCCAAAAGGGAAATCAAATTAATATCACCCGGGGGGCGCGGGTGTTTGCCAATAGCTCCTCCGCCCCCTCGGCCGTCCCCCGCCGCCCCCACCCCCTGGCCAAGGGGTGGTTCCCCGACTTCCGTTAAAAAAACTGCCCCAAAGAGAGGCAATATTCGTCCCCTCAAGTCTTATAAAGTAGCGTTTCTCAGCCGGTAGGAGGCAGAGGTACATCACATTTCATGTTCATTAAAGTTTGAAAAATAAAAATACTTCAATAATTTTGTAAATTGGTGGCTTTTAATGGGTTAATTTTATTCCATTGGTAATAAAGTGCATTTTTATTCATTGTAGAAAACCAAATTTTGAATATTAACTGCGAATATTACCAGTTATACACTCATTTAAAAGTTTAAGATGAAGCCATGCGAAATATTGCAAAATCATGTATTTTTGTTTTTAAAATTTGATCGTTTAGAAGTATTATATATGATTCAATTAAATATTGTGTATAGAACATACCTTGGCCTTCAAAATATCGATAATTTTTTTTTGACAAGGCTAGAAAAAAATAAAGTATTAGGTCTTTAAAAAAACACTTTCTAGACATTTTGTTTGAAGAGTTTTATTTCACGTGTACATTTGTTACTTAATTTTGATTTATCTGCTACCGGTTTCGACACATCCGTATTGTTCACCAGCAATCTTAAACCAACTTAAAATTACAAGAACAGAAAAGATAAGATTTTATTAGATGGGGGTAATGGGAGGGGTCATATTGGGGGAGGTGAACGACGGTGGGAGAAGTCAACATAACAGGGGAAAAATTAAATTTAAGTTATAAATGTACTACTGTAAAGAAATGAAACTATTCCAAACACTTTTTTGTAAATGTTACATGTTTTTGTAGCAGAATTTTTTTTTTCACAATCGATTAAAAAGAAAACAGCTACCTCAAGATACATCTTCTGCAAGGAGAGAATTTTTTAATTAATATTTCTATTTTTGAGAGTAATAGATAATTCATGGTGGAATTCCATTATAATATATTATAATAAAACCAATTAAGTGGAATAAAGTTTTATATTCGACTTACTATAATATATTTTTAATTAATTTATAGGAAAATAAGTGCGTCTTTTACAACGTGCATTTTAAGAGGTATTTTACCGGAAAAATTAAAAATGAATTAAATGCTGTTCTAATATAAGTATTATATATGCAGGGTGTTACAGAACGTACCCGAGGGATTTTAACCATCGATTCCTGATATTATATGGAGTAAAAAATGTAAATGAAATTTTGGTCTCCGGTGATATATTTGATGTTTTTTTTTATTTATTTTTTCTACAAAAACATAAAAAAATGGTAGGTATTCGACAGTTGGAGGCGGGTTGAGGGGTTGGTCGGTTACTCGGCTGAGTGACCAATGATATCAAGTGGAAGAATTTTTTTTTGTTTGAAATTGAAGAAATATATTTTTTTTTAAATGTCAAAAAAAAGTCAACGGACACCAAAATTTCATTTACATTTTTACTCCAAATATGCTCAGGAATCGCTGGTTAAAGTGTAGTTACACCCGTATATTAAATGTGTTAAGTATTCTAAAAGATCTCTTCAGTGTTATTTTATATAAACAGGAGATATGATTTTTTTTACTTTCTTTTCGCTCTCATGAACAATAAACATTTTTCCCTTTACAGCATTTCAAATTTCCGTGATCAATATGTTTCAAATAAGATAATGAATTGTAATGATAAATGTACAACCTTACGTGGGAAAATCGTGAAATTTTAAAAATATTGTCGGTATTAGCTTACCATCTGTTATTTTATTCATAAAATCTAATCAAACAAACAGAAGTTGGATGCGTACTCCTGATTTTTTTTCAAGGACTCTTCGTTGGTACTTTATTTTTATGCAAAGTATCCGCCGAATTCCTTACAGATAAAAGAAATATAAATGCTTAATTAAGAAGTATTCCTACGAAGTTAATGAGCGAAGGAAGCGGTATCTGGAATACGCAATACGCGGCAAAAGGTTGCTGTAAGCTGTCACGCGGGGCAGGTAGGGAGTAGGGACCGACCAGGGACTGTATATAAAAACGTGGGCAATATTTATTGTAAATGAAAATGGGATTTAAACTAACGTCTTGTAACTAATACCCTCTTACGGTTAAAACGGGCACTAATTTGGTTTTTATAGCGCGTTCTTAATTTGATTTGGCGGCGTCGCGAGTGCCCTCCCTGTTTGCGGAGGGGAGCGCAATTAATATCCAGGGATTATATTTTTTTCGCGGGCACTGTTCCTACCCCATAGTGTTGCCATTTCTTTATTTTCCCCAAGTTAAGCTTTGTTTAATTTGAGGGGGGTGTTCTGGACGATTAAAGTTTTACGCATACCTATTGCGAAATTACTTGATTTTTTTTCAAGCCTGTCTTTAATGCAAAAAATTAAGCCTGTTAGCGTCGGGGATACAAATACGTAATTAAAAGTTTGCAGCGGTCGATTTATTTTGAAAGTGATATTAAAATCGTGCTAGGGATTTCAGTTTGTTATTAATCTAGGAAGTCTTAAATTTTTATGTTTTTTCATTAAATTTAAATACAAAGAAAACACTAACGAGTTTCTTTTTACGTCGGCTAATTGGTTTTTGAAAAATCCTGATTTTAAGTACAGTTTAGAAACTTGTGTTTAAAAATATACTTCTTCTTTACTGGGGAGGTATCAATTAAAACAAATTAAGCCATTGAAGGGGTAAACTTATTTAAGTAACTACATACCTACGAAACAGGCTTTATTGGTACTTTAATTTAATTGTCAAACTAATTGAAATCAAATTACACATCTCATTTAAAAACCACTTTTCCATTTTTTTTAAATCTATCCTTGTCTAATCGTGCGTAATAGCTGATACCATTTTCCGAGACGCGTATCAAATGTTATATAATAATAATTAGTTATAAATATACGAAAATGTTTAAAGTACCTACCTGCGTCTTTATTATGTCTTCATAACTTGTTAACTCATTTCAGACAGACACTCAATTTTCAAACAAACATTTATTAATCTAAAAAAATTAATATCGATAACACATCCACCATGAATACAAGCCTATTATTATGATGGTATATATTATATATTATACGGTATATAAAAGTATTAATAATTACATTGTGACATATTTTCTGTAAATTTAAAAGCAATAAAAATAATTTAAGTTTAAATCAGTTAGAACGTTAAATTTATTAAAAAGTGCCTACATACCTAGGTACCTACCCTTAAAATATGACCACATATCTCAATTGGTTCAACCTATCTTAAACCGGAAGGAAGCATTTGGAACTATTGTGCGTTATTTATAAAAAAAAAATTTAAATTTCAAATATTTCGATGCGCGTGTATATCTGTATATGTAATATATGGTAATAAATAGTGTAGGTATCATGAAAATCAATTACTTTAATAAATCTCTTTTACCCATTTACATTTTATTTATTTTATAGTAGCGCACAAGAGTACCGACTGCTCCCAACGTCCAGGGCCGGTGAGAATGGTGAGTGATGGCCGGCATCCCCAGAATAGGAAGGCTGATAAGTACCTGGCTACCCAAATCTTGTCACCAAACATGGTTTTTTTTTTACAGTGAATAACGCACAAGAATCTCAACTGCTCCCGTCTGGATCAAGTGAGACTATGGCATCCCCAATTGGGGTATGTTGTGAGGCTGGTAGTGGGGAGGGGAAGGGGTGGGGAAGAGTAAGGTTGGGAAGTACCTGGCTATTCAGATCTGGTCACCAAACACGGCTAAAGCCATTTTCAAGCAACGTTTCAATTCTGAATGGTGGTCTTACACCAGGGCGATACTGATAGTATCTTCCACTCTGGAACATGCCGCAAATATACTATATATTATTTTAAATGAATTAATTGTGAAATAACACAAATTAATCAAATAAAATTTATTTGCGCATGCCGGGTTCGAACCCGCGACCTCCGGATTGTGAGTCAAGAGTCTTGCCCACTGGACTGCGGAGGTCGTCATGGTTACAGCCAGAGCAATGTTTTAATTCCAAGTAGTGGTCTGGGCAATATGGAGAGTATCTTCCATTTTGTAACGAGCCGCAAATATATTACATAAAAATATGATATATGTTTAAAGATTTTATTGTGAAACAACACGAAATTAATCATATAAAATTTACCCTTTCCCAACAACTTAAGAAAGTGACATTTCAACACTCCTTTGAAAAATCATTAAAAGTAATTAAAAAAATATTTGTTGAATGTCCCGCAACCTAACCTAACATAATCTAATAAACCATTTATTTTATTCAATACTTTTAATGACTTTTCAAATTAGGTGTTTAATTGTATGATCACGAGTTGTCCGTTCACCCGATTACCCACGCCGAGATCTGAACCAGCGACCTTTGGATTCTCTCTCTTTCTGGAGAATCTTAACCATTCGACCACGGTGGCAGTCAAATCAAAACAATAAAATGTTGCTCTTAAGTGCATATTACTTACATATGTTATTATATATAAGATATTTGCAGTAAATACGCGAGATTGAAGAGACACAAGGAACTCAATAACAGCAGCCTTCTATTGTAAGTTCACAGGATAATGCAAGTTTTCACTCCGCGATAAAATATCCTACGGACAAAACATCGTTCAACAAAATATCTACTAAAACCTAACATAACCTAACCTAACCTAACCTTATTTTACATTTTACTATTTTTGAACAATAATTTACTGTATTTTATTTTTGTAATTTTTTTTTTAATGTCATGTATATTATCGAGGCTTCTGACTCACATAATGTTGTCATTTTTTGCCTCATCTGTTTTTAAATTATAATATTATCATTATAATCTCTAATGATCTTTGAAAGGTACTTAGAGTCCTTTTATATTCATTTCGTACAAAAAAATCACTTTCAAATATTGTATTTTATTTTTAATTAAACTTTATGAGTAAAACCTCAAATTGTAATATCTAATTAAATAAAGACAATATAAGCGAAACTCAATGGAAAATCTGGTATCTATACATAAAGATAGTAGCCAATAATATATGCGTTAAGAAAAATGAAGATAGTGTGGGCGGTTCTTAGTCGAAGTATGTTACAGTTAAAAATTACCGAATTTGATATCGACACCGTGGCGCAGTGGTTAGCGCGTTTGCCCGGAAAGCAAGAGGTCCCAGAGGTGTTAATATCTTTTTCTGATTTTTCTGTATCCAGATTTTCGATTGAGTTTCGCTTATATTGTCTTCGTTTAATTATAATTTATTGCCTTTAAAGCGGTTATCCATCCTATTCGAAAGAAGGGTGACCGCTCCAACCCGGCCAACTACCGCCCCATAGCGATCACATCAGTTCTGTCTATGGTGATGGACAAAATTATCGAGAAGAACAAAATTATTAATGACCGTCAATACGGATTCCGGCGGAACCGCTCGTGCGGTGATCTTCTCGCGTATGTAACGCATGTTTGGGGGCGATGCCTGGAACGTTTCGGTGAGACCCAAAAGGTTGCACTGGACATTTCCAAGGCTTTTGACCGGGTTTGGCACCGAGGACTTGTCAACAAACTGCCTTCTTACGGATTTCCCGCATCCTTGTGTACGTGGATTGCCGACATCTTGAGGGAGAGGTCGATTCAGATGGTAGCCGATGGTTTCACCTCTTCCTCACACTCGATAAATGATGGCGTCCCACAGGGATCGGTTCTATCTCCGACTTTGTTTTTGTTGCACATCAACGACCTTTTGTCATGTGCACCAATTCATTGTTACGCGGATGACAGTACAGTTCATGATAGCTTTTTGTTTGACAAGCCCCCAAAGGGCTCACAAGTGCGAGCCGTTTTCTCTTGGGATAAAAATAATCTCGTTGAATTTAATGTTTCAAAGACCCAATCTTGTCTGATTACGTCTAAAAGGGATCGAAATGAAAATCTAGTCTCTTTCAACGGAAGCAATCTTCCGAACAGGCCCTCCATTGATATGCTTGGCGTAACCCTAAGTGACCAGCTCAGGTATGGGGGCTCCATCGAAGCCAGAGTAAAGTTAGCCTCCCAAAAACTGGGCGTACTGTACAGGGCCCGCATATACTTTAATAGTACACAACTGCTAACCCTGTACAAATCACAAGAGCGCCCCACGGTTGAATTTGGCAGCCACCTCTGGTCTCGAGCTCCAAAATACCTGAAAAATACCCTCGACTCTGTGCAGAAACGGGCGGTCTGTTTGATAGATTCTCCCATTTTAACAGACGGATTGCAATCTTTAGAGCACAGGCGTCGGGTGGGAATGCTTTCCTTGTTCTACCGGTATTACAATGGAAGATGCTCCGAGGAACTAGCATCATTGATCCCTTCGGCACCGGTGCATAGTCGGAAAACACGCGAAACGCGTGCCCAACATTTGTACACAGTTGACATTTGTCACATGAGAACAGGTCGTTTCTTCGATTCGTTCTTGTGTTCAACAGCTCGGCTGTGGAATGATTTGCCGGCCTCTGTGTTTCATCCTTCCTACAACATGGGTCTCTTCAAGACCAATTTTCTTTCCTTCCTCTCCTCAAAAAGACCCTCCACACAGCATCCCAGATGACATAGGCCCTGAGGGAAATTATTTTCCTCAGGGCCTCCTGTGTGGAGTAAATGTGAAATTTAAAAAATGTCTGTATAATTTTTGTCCCATTTTTTGTTAGGTTAGGTTAGGTTTTAGTACTGGTCAGTGGACCGGTCAGTGGTTGAGTGGGCATAGCGCTTGGGTCCCACCCAAGCGTCGCGTGTTCGATTCCTCGGCTGGCTAAGTCCTACATCACAACACAAGCAACATTTTCGGCTTTCTGTGGTTGTAGTAGGAGATTTTCAAACATTGTTGGTTTATTCGTAACCCGGGAATGTTTAAAAAAAAGTAGATATTTTGTTGGAGGATGTTTTGTCCATAGGATATTTTGTCGAAGGATATTTTGTCGGGGATATTTTGTCGGGGATATTTTGTCGGGGATATTTTGTCGGGGATGTTTTGTCCATAGGATATTTTGTCGGAGGATATTTTGTCGGAGATATTTTGTCGTGGTATGAAAAGTCGCGGAACCGTTCAGCATTAAATTAAGCGGCGTTCATTACTGGAGACCATCAAACCGCGACAGCCCTCGGACTATACCTCCTCTGGTTCTTCATCTTCATACCGCTGAACCGGCACCGTGCCTTGGAACAATCGACGCATAAATCGGTGGGAGGTCAAGTGGCCCGCCCACTCTTCACCCTTCTACTGAAGTATCTGCAGTTCTCTTCTGCAGGAGGCGCTTGTGTGTAGAAGAAGCAAGAAAATACTAAATAGACTCACAAAAAACTCTTTTTTTTAATTGTGTAAATTATGATACACTTTATTATAATCAAATAGTCATAAATACATTGGGAATTCATATGTCAAATATTGGTTTATAAATGTGTAAATTCTAATTATGCAATTGTATATGTTATCTAAAATGGTCTGGAAAGAATCTCCTTCTTGTGATCTCACTAAAGAAACCACTCATTCACTCTGAATGTAATTATTAATGTTCTCCAAAATGACCCTGAAAAAAAATCACATCTTTCCGATTCTTTCAAAGACAAAAAGAAACCATCCCATCGTTCAGAATACAATTTTTAATGTTCTCAAAAGTTGTCTTGGCAGAAGCAAATTCCTGTGATATCTTGAACGAAACCATTCCATATTATGAACTAAATAAACAATTTGGCTGTCCTGAAACGGGTATCCTTCCCAGTTGGACAAAGTATCATTTTGTAATGTATTTTAATATATGTATGCATGTATAAATAAATAAATAACATTGTTACAGTAATAAACAAAATAAATTAATAATTGGCAAAAACAAAATAGTGAAATACACATTTTCAATGATTTCTATGGCAATTGAGCTTGGTGTAGGAGTTATTTCATAATTATATAATAAAGTATACATAAATATAATCTTAAGTTCTAGAATGTTGTAAAGTTAAAAACTATAATACCTATGGCCTGAAATGAAGTTACAGCATTTGATAATGTTATGGTTGTTAATTTTTTAAGAATAATTTGACCTTTTTCTTGAATGATAGCATATCTGTTATTTTTTTACTTCTTCGACTATGAAAATATTTTATGCCTTTGTAAATATAATTATTGTGCATTTGTTGTATTTGAAATATAGGAATTTAATTAGGTTTATACCTTAATGATGAGTTTCTTTAAATGTTTGTGATATTGAATCTTTTTTATAGAGGTCTTCAATTTTTGGAATAATAGTATATTAAAATATAAGTGGATAAACAGGTCTGTTATCCACGAATACTTTAAGCTATTTTTTTTTATTGGTACACTTTGAAAACATAAATATTGATATTATTATTAAAAATTTGGATATAAGAACTATTAAAGAATTCGTGATGTGACATCACAATATCTTGTTGTCATGGAAATGAAAAACACAAACATTAATTTGCAATCTGTCACATAAGATTAATAGTTGACATCACAGTTTTTACTAGTTATTCTGTGTTGTTAAATGAGTTCTAACATTGATTATTTAAATACCAAAGCAGAATCGCGGTTAATACCTGAAAAATCATGATGGAGGAGCAAAACGTAGTAGATGTAGATGAACGAGTTGTGCTTGCTTACCTTCAGAAAATGTCGGAACAGTACAAAGCATCGACTATGTGGGCCATACATTCGAAATTGCAATGTCTGTTGAGGATAAATAAAGGGGTTGATTTAAAATCATTTGTGAAAGTGCATGCATTCATGAAGGCAATTAGCAAGGATGACGTTGCTAAGAAGGCGTATGTATTCAAAGAAGATGATTTGCGGAAGTTTTTCACGGAAGCACCGGACATTACGTACTTATTTTTGAAGGTGGTAGCCATTTGCGGAATCTTTGGCTCTTGCAGAAGATGTGAATTGTGCGATTTACGCTCATATTATATCTTATATTTGACGTTTAAAATATTCCTGTCAGATTTATAGTTAAAAGTTGACATTTAGACTTCACATTTTGTTGATTTGTTGATGTTGCCATGGTAACTTTAAAAAACGCGCGTTCCATAATGTGCGATTCAAACACGCTAGAGCGTACTTATGAGTAAAAAAGGGCACCAATAAAAAAAAAATTTGAACAATGTTGCTGAAGAGAATGTTGGTTATTTTTAAAATCACTTTAACGATTTGTTTTAAACCACTTTTACAGGACTTACAATTTTTTCATATACACCTCCCCGTCCAAAGATTCTATACTGAATGAATGATTGGACTAGTGCGTAATAGACCTTTTTTAGATTATTTAATTCGAGAATTTATCTAATAAATATATAGATACATTTCCTAATGCGCTTAACAAGTTCACATATGTACATGTACATGCCTGTTCCATTTCATATGTTATATGTATTTTTTTTTTAATTAGAAAACAAATTAATTTTCTACATATGTAGAGAACTAATTTGTTTTCTATAATTTCTATACTTTAGACTTCTTTTGGTTCCAGGACAACTCAGAATCAAGCAATTTTAACAATCCTTTGAAAGGTCATTAAAAGTTATGATAAGAAATAATTGAAAAATAGCCAATAACCTAACCTTACATATCCTACTTAAACAATTTTTTGTATTTATTTTTTATCATTTTTAATGACTTTTCAAAGGAGGTGTTGTTGGGGAGTTTTCAGGTCACGCTTCTTTCTTAACATTTCAAATTTATTAATTGCATCAATATTGTATCCACCAGCCCGAAGTCAGTCGAACTATGACATTCAAATTTGGAGAATATTGTGTGGTCAGCGGGAAGGAGGGGAATAGTTAAAGAAATGGAAGGAAAAGGGAAGAAGAACGTTTGAAAGGTCTTGGCTATATTTATTTATTTATGTGAATTCCGCACAAGAGTCCCAACTACTCCCATCTGGAGCCAGTGACCCTATGGCATCCCCAATTGGAATGTTGTGAGGCTGAAGGTAGTTGAGAGGGGATGGAGATGGAAAAGCGGAAGGTGGGGAAGTACCTGGCTATTCAGATCTGGCTAAAGCCATTTCAAGCAATATTTCAATTCTAAATGGTCATGTTCTTATACCAGGGCGATACTGATAGAATCTTCCACCCTGGAACTCAGGGCGCCTTCAATTCAGACGTTTCGTGTCGAACCGCTGCAGTGCCGAAGCGGTGCGTTTGTCGTGTGGCGCAAGGACGGTCATTTGTTTTCACACAAAGTGCACGGAGCGGCAATAGTGCGACGTCGGTACCGAGAACGCTCGACGACAGGATGGCAACGTCTCAAGCTCCACGTGTTCATTTCGCTGTTGAATAGTGTGGTGACAAGACGTGAGAGCTAATTTCATCGAATTTTTATGTTTATTGTTTGCTTAAAATGGGTTATATAGACGGGGAAGAATTTATAAATGAAATTGAAATACCTCCTGCTATATGGAACTCCAAAAGCGACAAACACAGTAATCGCACGCACAGTAACCTAACCTAGGGTAAAGATTATGGAAATCACCAAAATTACATGTTAATGAAAACATCGGTGTTGCTCTTATAAGAGGGAGTCATTTTTGTTTCTGTTTCTTTTAGATGTTTTTCAACAAGAGCACTAACAGTAATGTTTCTTCGTCAGAGTCCATGGCTTAACTGCTGTCAAATGAATTTAAAACGTCAAAGTCAAACGACCCACGTCTAAACATCACTGGCATTCAAACTCACGGCAATCAGATACGCTTTCAAGTTAGGCGTATGGTATCGGACTGCTACCGTACTGCAGCGGCATGGCAGCGGGTTTAACCAGCGACACGGTAAACGTGCGGCAGCGGTCCGACACGAAACGTCTAAATTGAAAGAGCCCTAATATTATTTTAAATAATTTTATTGTGAAATGACATAAATCAATCAATTAAATTAATTTTCACACGCCGGTATTTGAACTTCAAAAATATTGACACCTCTGGGACTTGAACCCAAGTCCTGGGTTCAAGTCCCAGAGGTGTCAATATCTTTTTCTGATTTTTCTGTTTCCAGATTTTCGATTGAGTTTCGCTTATATTGTCTTCATTTAATTAAATGTTACAATTTGAGGTTTTACTCATAAAAGTTAAAATAAAAATAAAAAATATATATTTTTCTTGATTACTTTTTCGTTGGCTAAAACAATTTTGAAAAACGCCAGGCTTATGTTTTGAATTTTAAGAGACAACCCTCTCAAAAGCGCAACACTGAAAATAGGTAAGGGAACGTACCCGTACTACGTGACCTGTTCGGAGGGGGGTCTTCAAAATACCACGCTTGATACAAATGAGCGGCGGGGGGCTTAGTTTTTTGGTCAACGGGGGGGGGGGGGGTTAAAAATTGCAAAAAGTTGGTCACGTAGTATGGGTACGTTCCCTAACTAAGCAATTAACCGTCACGCCGCGCCGTTTGCTCAAAACGGTAGGAAGAGAGAATTTACTGCGATTTTACAGAAACCAATCGACAGTTTAAATAAGATCGATGATTTCAAGCAGAATATATTTACTAATTATTTTACAGAAACCAATCGACAATTTAAATAAAATCGATGATTTGAAACAGAATATTTTCACATTTTATTTTCCTAAGCTAAGTTTGAACCTGCGCATTATTACATACTATAACAATCCACATTAGAAATTATAAACATTATAAATTGTTGTATCTTTTCTCACGATATATATTTAATAAAAATTAAATCTGGTAGAATCACAGAAACGCTCCTTTCGACACCGGGATTTTTTTGAATGTGGTGCCTTGTCCTCCGCAGCATCCAGGTCCCATCTCCGTCCATCATCTCCACACTGATGAGGTACCGCCCACGAGGACTGTTCCCATATAACTGTGATGTGATGTGGATTTTCACGCTGAAACAAACGAAAATAATCCATTTGGCTGGTTGCATATCATAGTCTGTGGTGATCAAATGTTTTCTGAAAGAAGGTTATTCTATGATTAAATATTTTTTTAACGCGTTGCAAGAGAGATAATTAAGATGAAGCCTTACTAAATAATGCAAAATCATACAAAATCACACGTTTTTGTTTTGAAAATTTGATCTCTTAGAAGTATTATAGATGCTTCAACTAAAAACTGCGTGTAGAACATACCTTGGCCCTTAAAAATATCGGTCAGTTTTTTAATAAGCCTATAAAAAAATAAAGTATAAGCTCTATAAAAAACACTTTTAAGTCCAAACTCTCCTATTTATAAACCCCTTTTCTGATGTGGTTTTATTGTATAATGTGGCAAATTCAGTTTCTTTTATAATAATCGCAAAAAATGTATTTGCACACGAACTCCACAAAATAAAATAACATATGCATTATCGCTTTGTTATTTTACAATACGGCCGCTAGTCGACGAATTGGGTTTTTCAAAGTGAACCCTATGCCGTCCACCGAAGGACTACATATTGTCGCACCCATTTTTATCAGTTATGCCCCGGACGGAGCGGGGAACGGGCGTTAGGCTCCGCGTCCCTTCGTTCCGTGAAATCAATTTTTAATTTACTTTTTATTACAATTAACAATTCGTAAAAAAAGGAGTTAATGTTTTTTACAGACCTTTACGAAATCAACCTGTAAAAAAAAATCTCATATGACTTTTCCAACCTTTCCAAAAGCTTTTTCTCAAGTATTTTTAAACTCCTCCCACAAAGGGGCGTGAATTCCGATTTTGATTTTTTCCTGGACTCTTGGGTCGCCTTAAATAGACAGTATTAGACAGGAGATTTTTTTGTGTTTCTTAGAAGTAGGTTAGTATCAAAAGAGGGATTTATTAGATATTAAGTTAAAATAAAATATAATCATATTCGCAGATTAATAAAATATAATCATATGATGATGACAGCTAGGATACTGATACAGCCTAGGATACTGATATGGCGCCCATAATGAGTAATAATTTTTCGCGTTTATGAAATCGAACAAAATAATGATTAATACGCATTATTTACCGTTTCCGAAAATTGCAAAACGTACTTCTCATTATTATGTTACCGAGACAAAGTGATTTTTCCTTTTGAACGTGCGTATTTACCATCGTAATTAATAACATGGCGGTCTTTTAAAAACAACCATTAAATTGCATTATTTTTCAATTCCGGTAACTATATTACTTACTACTAACTATTTTCTAACCACTATTTAATGATTTTTTTAAAGTGTGTATTAAGCGTGTCCCTATTTTCTAAATATTTATCATTCAATTTTATGAGTACAAAAAACCTTTTTCGCCTAAATTTGGATGTTTTTTTTCACATCAAACTGTCATTAAATTATAAAAAAAAAAACACAAAAACGATGTGAGCACCTTGGTATTACTATAAAAGGGTTTTTTTTAAATCCATAATTTTTTATATAATTATGAATATTTTGCCACACTCTATGTACCTACATATAAAAGAGTACCTACTAATCTAAGCATAATTTTGTTATACATACATTTACTCACACGCATTTTCTTCACACAGATTAATACATGGTTATTTAAAAATCCTACTTCCATCAAACTAACCACTTGCCCGTACATGGTTGTAAAATAATTTTAATTTAGAGTGGAAGATACTATCAGTATCGCCCTGGTGTAAGACCACCATTCAGAATTGAAGCGTTGCTTGAAAATGGCTTTAGCCGTGTTTGGTGACCAGATCTGAATAGCCAGGTACTTCCCAACCTTCCTCTTTCCCACCTCCTTCCCCTCCCCACTACCTTCAGCCTCACAACATACCCCAATTGGGGATGCCATAGTCTCACTGGCTCCAGACGGGAGCAGTTGAGATTCTTGTGCGGTATTCACTGTAAAAAAAAAAAAAAAATTGTTTTAAAAATGACGCTTAACTGATGTTAAGCACACAGAAAAATAGTTTAATGTGCTCTTTTGTTTATGAAAATCTTAGATCATTTATAATAGCGATTCGTGGTGATTTTGTTCTGGCATCGTTTTGGCATTTTTGTCCACCGCATTCTGAGAACTCCGATTTATAGATCTGCAGAGTAAAGGACTTAAAACCATACAGTTTGTACATATTGTATTTACATAAATAACTCTTGAGAATAAAAAAAAATGTTTGTAAACTTATGCTGAGGTGACCAAATGACGGAATTGTACTCTAATTGACTACGAACTAATGAGACAAATTATTTTTTTATGAACAGGAAGTGAATTAAAGTTTTTAATGATTCTCATCAAAAATCTTAATGTTTTATACTATTGTTTGTAACGTAATTTATGTGATGTACCAATTCTAGTTTTTCACCGAATATAACTCCGAGATCTCATATTTTAGTTAATATCTCCAGTTGGGTACTTCAACATGTCAACGTGGTGTTGTGATATAAATTACCTTTCTTCCATGAAACTGACATAAAACTTAAGCAAAATGAATGCCATAAAAAATTCTTTGCGGTTTTCAAAATATGCACCACAATTAATGTAATAATATGTTTCCATGTTTTCTGGTACATATATATGCTACATGTACTTATATTACGATTATGTAACTATTGTGTACTATTATTTATAAATATTTTTAAAAAATACGTGAAAGCCCTACGAGCGTTTAAAAATTAAATTTAATAAATAAATTTAATATAATAAACCTGTATCAGTTTGTTGATATATAAAAATATGGCGTTCGTATCTTCTCCGCAAAGCGCAGATGTGCTCGCCGCCCTCACGTATGTAATTTTAAATAATTAGGAACACAAGACAGACAATAATAATCAATAGCAATTATGTACATTCTGTTGGACTCGGCGTACGAATGTCTGATATTATTGCATTTCACGGTCATGTCCCAAACGAAACACACTTCGTGTCGGAAGCCTGATGAAGCCTAACCGTGCATCAAAACAAAATTTTAACTTTCAAAGAAAATTAATGCACCATGCAGAAAAAGCTTACCTTTCAGAAGCTTTTGTTTAGCATTCGTGCTGTTCTCTGTTTGACTTTTAGGTGAGGGTTCTCTGCTTGTTGAAATGCTGGATCATGTCGGAATCAGATTCGATAGTCCCACCCAGTAGATATCCATCTGCAGCTGGTGATTGGCTTGAAGAACAATTGCGACTGGATTCCTCTTGGATCAATTTACTTTAATCGTGTACCAAATCCTACTGCATCGGCATTTCCAAAACAAAGGCAGAACTGTTTTGAGAAAGTTTATGGATTATAAAAACATTATCAATATTGAGTTATAACTAGCCCAATTTTTAAGGTTGATTTTCGTCACTAAACGAAAAATCGTTTGTCTTAGATTCTCGGCGTATTATTTTATGAAATCACTAAAACCTTTTGGTGTTTTTAGACATCGATCACGTAGCCCTAATAAATATTTTTATATAGACACCAAACTCTAACTAAACTAAATATATTGGTATTTATTTACAATCACTTATTTTAAATCACAACACTACTAATCTTATTGTAATAGAAGTGCAGACTGCAGACTAGCGTCCCGCTTTGGTGTCCTTGACTGTCCACGCAGCGCAAAACCGCGAGGAGTGGAAAAGCCTTGTCCACCATGGAAATTGGAATAGAGGTCATGATCCTCAGCAATGAGGAACTGACTTAATAAGAAGCGAAAAATCACGGGATGTCATAATTAAGGCGACGATATGCAACTTAATCACCTTCTATGAAAAGTCATTAAAAGTGATTTACATTTTTAGTTTAGGTCCATTACGGGCAATTTAAAAAAAATGTATAATTTTAAGATGAAGCCATTGTAAATAATGCAAATACATACAAAATCATATGTTTTGGTTTTGAAAATTTGAAGAAGTATTGTAGATGCTTCAATTAAATACTGCGTGTAAAACATACCTTGGCCCTTAAAAATACCGGTAATTTTTTTATAAGTCTTTTAATAAGCCTATAAAAAAATAAAGTATAAGGTCTAAAAAACACACTTTCAAGTCCAAACTCTCCTATTTATAAACCCCTTTTCGGTTATGGTTTTATTGTATAATGTGGCAAATTCAGTTTATTTTATAATGATCGCAAAAAAAGTTGATATTTACACCCAATCTTCCCAAAATAAAATAAAATATGCATTTTCGCGTTGTTATTTTACAATACGGCCGCTAGTCAACGAATTCGGTTTTTCAAAGTGAACCCTATGGCGTCCACCGAAGAACTACTGTCCAAACCACAGTCGCCAAACCTCAGTCACGCCCCGAACTGAGCGGGAGATGGACGCGTCACTCCGCGTCGCTTGATTTCGTGAAATCAATTTTAAATTTCCGTTTTATTACAATAAACAATGCGTAAAACAGGAATTAATATTTTTTACAGGCCTTTACGAAATGAACCTGTAAAACAAAACTCTCAAATACCTTTTCCAACCTTTCCAAAAGCTTTTTCTCAAGTATTTTTAAACTCCTCCCATAAAGGGCGTGAATTCCGATCTTGATTTTTTCCTGAACTAGTGGATCGCCTTAATGACTTTTCAAAGGGATGTTGAAATGCCACTTTGTTGAGCCCATAATTACAGTAGGATTCGTGAAGCTTAAAGTATTTATAAAATATTTGCCTCAAATTCTATGCATTTGTTAATTTTCTTATGTAAGAGTTTAGTTCTTAGTGTACCTACACTTAATTTTCTAAATACAGGTATGATTTTTATTGTGCACATTAGGTAGACGAACAAATAGTAGCCTTTGGAATAAATATCTTTATTATCTAAATCTGGTCAGTTATGTATCTACCTCAATTACCAAACCGTATTTAAATTATATAAAAATAATAAAAAATTAATGGGAAAATTGAAAACGGAAAAAACGCAGACCCTTGAAAAATCATGAAATTCGACTTAAGATGAAGCTATAGTAAATAATGAAAAATCATACAAAATCATATGTTTTTATTTTGAAAATTTGATCGCTTAGAAGTATTGTAGATGCTTCAATTAAATACTGCGTGTAGAACATACCTTGGCCCTTAAAAATATCGGTCATTTTTTTTATAAGTCTTTTAATAAGCTTATAAAAAAATAAAGTATAAGGTCTAAAAAACACAGTTTCAAGTCCAAACTCTCCTATTTATAAACCCCATTTCGATTATGGTTTTATTGTATTATGTGGCAAATTCAGTTTATTTTATAATGATCGCAAAAAAAGTTGATATTTACACCCAATCTTCCCAAAATAAAATAAAATATGCATTTTCGCGTTGTTATTTTACAATACGGCCGCTGGTCGACGAATTCGGTTTTTCAAAGTGAACCCTATGGCGTCCACCGAAGAACTACTGTTCACGCCACAGTCGCCAAACCTCAGTCACGCCCCGAACTGAGCGGGAGATGGACGCGTCGCTCCGCGTCGCTTGATTTCGTGAAATCAATTTTAAATTTCCGTTTTATTACAATAAACAATGCGTAAAACAGGAATTAATATTTTTTACAGGCCTTTACGAAATCAACCTGTAAAACAAAATTCTCAAATACCTTTTCCATCCTTTCCAAAAGCTTTTTCTCAAGTATTTTTAAACTCCTCCCATAAAGGGCGTGAATTCCGAATTCGATTTTTTCCTGAACTAGTGGATCGCCTTAACACATTTCAAATACAGAATAGTAAATAGAAACATTTTTCTGGTAAAAATCTTGTCTGAATTCCTCGCACAATCAGTTTCAATTTTGAAAATTACACTTAAATTCAAACAAATTTGAGTTCATTGAATCAGATTTTATGCAAGACTAACGCACAGACAACCTAAATTATTATTTGTTTGATGATTTGTACCTACCGGTTTCGCGTTGTTATACTTTTTTATAAGGGCAGCCACTCTGTTAGGTCCACATTTTATTTTTAAAATAGTGGCCGGACAACTCAGAATCAACTCAACCCAACTCAACACCTCCTTTGAAAAGTCATTAAAAGCAAAGAGAAAAAAATGGTTATGGGCTAATTTTCAGTTTCTTTTTTCATAGCTTTTAATGACTTTTTAAATGGGTGTTGAGTTGAGTTGATTCTGAGTTGTCATGGAACCGTTTCAAATAGATACACATAACATTAAACGAGAAATTGATTGCGACCTTCTGAAAAATATTCGTTATTATGAAGTTCATCCGAAAACATATTTATTACAAAATATAAATGTAACCCGTTATCGCAAACCGCGCCCATCTAGAAGAAAGCTTCTTGTACCTTCTGAGACTTACCTTCCTAATGCACCTTGCAACATTGTCTCAATGCGCCTAAGTTCACCCGCCAGTCTGATTGTTCGTGGGACTTGCTGACGTGACAATATGCCTTCTACTGCTATTGAAATGGGTAGCAAATACCGACAGGAGAAAATTATGCGGATTAGAAATAAATTATGCGTTGTGAATTGATAAGTAACATTTCTTTGATCTCTGGGCGCAGGACTATAAGGCATTGTCGATTACTCGACTCGACTACCGTTAGCGTGGGGGCAGATTGGCAAAATCAACCTTTATACTGTTATTTGATATTCCGATAATATAATGTACCTAAATTGAAGAAACGTACCTACAAAAGACTACGCACTTATGGGTTCAGGGTTCAATCTTCTATCGCCAAACACAAATCAGCACACAAGGGATATCACTACACCAGGCAGCTGCCTGTTTCATTGCGAATTGTGACCAATAGATTTTTTTTTCATTTATTAAATGATGGTACAATTACGTATTTTTGTGCATTACATAAAGTTTTTTTTTTTTTTAATTATTTCTGGCTTTCACCCTTCAAGGGTGTTCTAGGCCATCATTTATAATTACAGAGAAAGGAAAGGTGAATTTATATATTAATTTTATTTAAATGTGCAAATTTCAGAATTTTATGGAAGATTAGAATAGAGTTCAGACTTAGAAGAGATGAAATGTTGAATGGAGGAGAGGCAATTTTTGATAACGCTAGATAGGATATTTATTTAGAGAGGGACAATCAAAAAATATGTGATCTAAAGTTCCCACATCTAGACCACAGAACGTACAATCTGGGGAGTCAAGCACATGAATTTTATAAAGGTGAGAAGGAACGGAACAATGTCCGATTCTCATACGAATAAGTAAGGAAATTTCTTTTTTGGAAAAATGGGGGAATTTTTGAAACCACGGTTTTGATGGGATAGTCCTTTTGAGGCGTAACGGGCACCCTTGGATTGACTAGCAATGTTCCAATACTCTGTTCAAACATTGCGGGATCTATCTTTGATGACGGAAAAAATATCAGACAGGGGAATATCGTTTACGAGGGTAACGGTAGGATTAGACGCTCCTTCTTTTGCCAAGGAATCAGCAATATCGTTACCCACTATGCCAACATGTCCAGGAATCCAAATCAGAGTGACAGTTTTTCCAGAGCTTTGAATGGAGGTTATCAATACTCGAATAAGACATACAAAGTGATCATCAGGATGAAGAAGAGGACTGGTTTTAAGTTTTTGGAGGGAACTGAGAGAGTCAGAGAGAACAAGAGAATGTTCAAAATTTTTTTTTATTATATATTTGAGAGATTCAATAATCGCAATGCACTCGGCAGAAAATATTGAAAATTGGTTTGAAATTGAATAAAATATTCTTTCATTAGAATTATTGTGGTAAACGTTAATACCATTACCACAGTTAGGAGAGTCCGGAGATTTGGAGCCATCTGTAAATAAAAAAGTTAAAGTTCTTCTTTTAAAAAACATTACATTACTCGTGTAACATCTTTTTTTAGAGTAATGCTCGTGTTAAAAAGGCGGAGAAACGTAAGTAAACAACAATTTAATTTATTTTTTTTAGAAATAGTAAAGGAAGTGAAGGATTTTTTATTTTATTTTATATTTACATAACAAATAATAGATTAGAAATAAAACAGAAAAAAGAAAAGGAGGTAAAAGAATAAGAGAAAAAAAAAGAATATCTCATATCATAATTGAGAAGTATTATATTGTATTTAATGATTGTAATGTGCTTTTTAACGTGTTTTTATTGTGCTTTTCAATTTTTTTATAATTTGTTTGCAATCTTAAGTTAACGGGTAATTGATTAAACCATTTCATTCCAATATATTTATTGAATTGTTGGGCTGTTAATATAGTTATTAGTTGTAATGTGAAAACATACAGATTAAATATTTAAACAATTTGAGATGCGTGAATGGGTAACACCGCCCCGGCAACCATTTATTGGTTCGCTACCTTTGGTGACTTACCAGGGGCGCCCTTCTTGATGGGATGAGGTTTGTGTGGATCTGGCGGCGGATGACCTGGATACACTGAAACCTACATTCCTACCCACCTCTCTTACCTTTAGCCTTCCGAGAACTTCCTTTCCTTAAAAAGACCACCCACATAGCAACCCCAAGGATGATATAGACTCTGGGGGAAATTATTTTTCTCAGTGCCTCCTGTGTGGAGCTAATTTAAAAAAGCAGAAAATAGGTTAAAATAAATCCAAGTTAAATGAAATAGTAATAATAAAACAGAAGAAAAAGAGAAAATTTTACATATATAAAAAGACGTGCGTGATGATTACATTATACACTTATACCAGTGGCGGTCCGTGGGTTTTCAGTGAGCTAGAGTGCTAAGATTGAAAAATACGACGTTATTGATGTTGTTGCTGAAAATGATTATTTTTTCAAAATTTCAACTTTTTGTATGAAGACCTTTCAGTATGTGGATGCGGCGCATCCCCAAACTGAAAGAATCCCGAAAATCTTCATACAAAATATTGAAATTAAAAAAAAAAATTCATCTACAACAACATCAATAACTTCATAGTTTTCAATCTTAACACTCTTGCTCTAGCTGACTGAAAACTCACAGATCGCCACTCAATATATATAATTATTTTTCTGATGCTGTAATTGGCTTGGAGATTTACAGGAATCGTTTGGATAAGTCGTTGTTGTTAAATTAATCATCTTTAATTAGGTACTATTCTATTCGCAAGTTCTAAGCTTTTTTCTATCACAATAAATTTAATTATAATTTTTAACTTTTCTATGAAAATGCTTAGTTTAATAAAGCCATTGCTATTGTAATTGTAAAAGTATTCACAATGTTCCGAGTAATTTGAGTAAATATATTAAAACCGACCATACGTGAATTACGATAATAAGTTTGTCGTTTCTTTGCGTTCTGAGCAACATGCTTGCGATAGGAAAGCTCCTTACATGTGGACTAACAACTAATCCGTATTTGATGCGGTCTGGAAGAGGAAAAAGCTCACAGCCATTATGATATTCCTATATAAATAGCAAATAGTAGAAACCATCCCGACCCCAGAAGGCTGAGCGGGGAGGGATAGTATTGGTTTAATACTCCGAGGATAATGGGAGATGGCATTATCCTCTTGTTTATGCCTCTAATACGATTCGAATATCTTGTCTGATCTCGATCGCTCCGGGGAGGGTTGTGGGTTGTACCCCTCCCCTCTGTTTATCGTTTAGTGTTCCCAACATCTGCAAAGATATAAAACCTCGAGGGGATCGCATAGTGCAGCGTATGGTGAAATGAAGAATACGGGACTTATTCGGCCAGTCGACATTTCAAAACACTTTTATTGGCCGGGACCACATTGGAATATTGCACGCGTCAAAGTGTTTTTTAGGATTGATTTTATGCGATCGGCTTGTTGTTTGCTCCGACGTGTGCGATTCTGACAAAATTACTTATTCTAAACGTTCGAGGGTCGACCGCAATCCGCAATATCCCCCGAACTCTCCTAACATGTTTGTCTTTGAATAATACAAACAAATGTGACAAATAAAGTAGCAGTCTTCCACGAGATTTGATTTCGGGCAGCTTATAACCCTTCTTGATATTTTTATTGATATCAATGGACTCTTTATTAAAAAAGTTAATACAGAAAATCTTTCGGGATTTACACCTGAATCGTGCTGTGTGTGGTATTGGGTAAGGGTAGGTAGATTTTTATGTAATGGAAAACTTTTAACAGTCTAATGTTTATATTTTATAATGAAACTAACGTTATATAAGGTCCTAGCTGACCCGGCAAACGTTGTTCTGGCATATAAGTTATTTCTAGTGAATATTTTGGTTATAAAAAATAACGAATGTATTGTAAGTGTGTGGGGATGGGATCTATGACAGAATTCTCATTATTATACGATAAAATCAATACTAATTAATTATACGATAGTACGATATTTTTGTCAGTCCGTCTTTAGCCAACACAAATAATGCCGAATGAAATATTAAAATGACGCGACGCTTCTCGTGAATGTCTTGCGCATGTGTGGATGAAAGTTCGATGAGGCGGACGTAGCGCAATCTATCATTCAACAACATAAATAATTTCGTTCTACGAACTACGCCGGTTAAATTTTTTCATACAAAAATACTAAAATCGCGTTTAAAAAATGGTAGGGTTGGGGTAGGAGGGTTAAAATTTGGGGTTACAGGTATTTTTTGAAGCCAAATAAAAAAAAAATTAAATATGAAATGGTCAAAAAAATTGAAATTTATTTTCTGGATAGGGACACTTTAATCACCTAGCGGTATGAAATATACTTTAACACCTATTATTATACCTACCAAATATACCTACATACAAAATTTCATAAAAATCGGTCAAGCCGTTTCGGACGTGTGTGACCACAAACACCGTGACACGAGATTTTTATATATAAGAAGATGATATAATAAATGTCTGAATCCCAACGAAATTAAAATTTTGCTAATAATTTCCGCGAAAACATATTAATTATGTAACCGTCGTGTAATTCTTTCCACCTTTCTTTTAAAATAATGTCTTCATACGTTTATAATAAAGACAGATCAAAAGAATTATATTGTTGAAGTGGAGTTTTTTTTTTGTTTTAATTAGAAAAATATCATAAAAGTGTTTATATAGAATACCTACATGCAGATTAGTAATAATGGTCTTTACTTAATTATTGATCTATTAATTATTACTATCTATAAAAAAACAATTTACTTAGCATGTAAGAAGCCCCTATTAAAATATCATTGGCATGGCAACACAACCAATGAAAGTATATCTAAACATACAATTTACATAGCATGTCAATAGTTTGGCATCCGAAGAAGCTATTAAAATATCATTGGCATGGCAATACTGGCATACCTACCGAAGAAGGTTTGTCTCAAAAACAATTTACAATTTGGCAATTAAGAGTAGAAAATAAATGATGGCCCTGCGATAGTTTTTTAGGTTTTAAATAACAACACCAAGATGGCTCATAAGACAATGAATATATGTTTAAAAAAACACTTCGGTCAAAATGCATATTTCATAACGTATTTGTATTTTCAAAAATTTTGCACAAAAAACTATAATTTAATAGAATTAAATAATAGAAGTAAAATTGTAATTTAATATAAGTAAAATAAAACAAAACAAATTTTAAGTGGGCGTTTATTTCGTTATAAGGTAATAATCATAATAATATTAAAATAGGATTATAGGATGGGGCGGTACATATACAAATCAAACACAAACAATTTACATATCACAAAAACTAATAATAAGAACAATTAAAAAAAAACCTAGAACGTCATAGCAAAGCGAGTAATTCGGTGCTGCCATAGTAATGAAAACATTTAGTTCCAATTTATTTAATTTCTAGACTTAATAGCCAAACTATACTTTGTATGTAAATAGATTGGCAAACGAAGCCCCTATTAAAATATCATTGGAATGGCAACGTGAGTACCAATGAATGTATATCTTGGTCCATCATTATAAAGGAGCTAGAGCTTGTAAACCAAGCTAATTACTCTATTTGCCATTCTATCAAAGTCAAGAATGTATATCTAAACATACAGTATACATAGCATGTTAGTAGTTTGGCATACGAAGCAGCTATTAAAATTTCATTGGCATGGCAACACGAGTACCAATGAATGTATATCTAAACATTCAATTTACATAGCACGTCAATAGTTGGGCTTACGAAGCAGCTATTAAAATATCATTGGCATGGCAATACGAGTAGGTACCTACCAAAGAAGGTTCATCTCAAAAAACAATTTACTTGGCATGTAAATATTTTGACAAACAAAGCACATATTAAAATATCAGCAACACGAGTACCAATGAATGTATATCTAAACATTCAATTTACATAGCACGTCAATAGTTGGGCTTACGAAGCAGTTATTAAAATATCATTGGCATGGCAATACGAGTACCTACCAAAGAAGGTTTATCTCAAAAAACAATTTACTTGGCATGTAAATATTTTGACAAACAAAGCACATATTAAAATATCATTGGCATGGCAACACGAGTACCAATGAATGTATATCTAAACATACAATTTACATAGCATGTCAATAGTTGGGCTTACGAAGCAGCTATTAAAATATCATTGGCATGGCAATACGAGTAGGTACCTACCAAAGACGGTTTATCTCAAAAAACAATTTACTTAGCATGTAAATGTTTGGCCAACGAAGCGCCAAATATCATAAGCATTGCAATACGAGTATTAATGAATCTATTAGGAATTAATTTATAAACTCATGTTTTATGTTTCTTTTATGATTTGCGATGAATTAATGAAGTGAATCTGTAAATATAGGCACTAAAAATTCTTCAGATAAGAGTATCGATTGGTATCTTTCCATTCAATAATCCATAATGGATGTTTTGTCTACAAATACATTTGAATATCGCGTCGCAGAGTATCTCATGTTGAATTAAAACCAGGCGATGACACCCATGCATAATTTCGGTTAAACCCTTTCATAAAAAACTTTCGAGTGTTTGTACCCGAGAGAACTAACAGTGCTTTCATTACAACATCTTGTAAACACTATAACACCGCTTTTTTTCCAAAATAAATATTTTAATGTCTGCCCTGGGACAAGAGTCACCCTGAAATGTAAATGCCGACAACATTACTGCAATCTTAATTCGTCGTTTATCTTTTATTAGTGCATCCATTACTTTTATCTCGCGGTGGTAAATTTTGGAATTTGTCACATAATAACATCGTAAATATATTAACTATGTTTAATTATAGTCATAAAATCATCTACCATTTCAGATTCCATACCTTTTTATTTAACCCGTAAGAGAAAATTTTATTATTGATTTAAAAAATGTGTTTTTCTCAGTTCTATTTTTCTAGCCAAGTTTATACCTGTACTTAATATGTAGGAATATTATAAATAAAGCCTACATATGGTCGATGTACAAAGAACGAGATTGTTTTTAAATATTTGGTTGTGTCTATGATATATTTTAATTTATTTGTTTATATGAAGCGGATACTTTGTGATGTGGCAGAGTATTATACTGCCATGAAGAAGCTACGGTTGTAGCGAAACACGGTCGGCGTAAAGTATAAATAATAATAGTGGTGTTTACAAAGTTATTGTTTTATTTTAAATTATTTTATATTTTTATGTGAGAGTTCCAACTGCTCCGAATTACCTGGAGCCACTAAGACTATGGCATCCTCAATTTGGGTATGTTGTGAGACTGGAGGTAGTGAGGAGGGAAAGGGGAAGTTGGGGAAGTAACTGGCTATTTAAATCTGATACTGAACCCAAAATAATTAAAATAGCGTCATCCACTCTTTTGTAGATAGCGCGAGTTCAATTATTTAGTGAATAAATAATTTTTCCATGAATAAACTCAAATCTTTCAAGAAAGGCTAACAAATACAATATTGCATCGGTGATTCAATCCAATATTGTGTTTGTTAGCCTTTCTTGAAAGATTTGGGTTTGTTTTTGAACAAAACTATTCATTTATATTCGTATTTAAAATTCGATTCTAATAAGAAAGCTTAAAGAAATTGGTTTCTCATCTGTAGCCATTAAATTAATACAAGAGTATTTGAGAGACAGAAAGCAGGTAACAAAAATAAATAATCAATTTTCAAAACCAATGGAAAATAAGTTAGGAGTACCACAGGGATCGGTCCTTGGACCTCTATTGTTCATACTCTATATTAATGACATGGTGAAAATATTTTCAAAATACAAAGTACGACTATTTTCCGATGATACACTAATATACTTAATTGGAGATAACTATGAAGAACTAATACACATTTTAAATAATGAACTAAATGATGTATCAAGATGGCTAAAAATAAATAAGCTTAAATTAAATACAAAAAAAAAACAAAATGTATGGTGATTGGATACAAGAAGACATCCAGTGAAAGCAAAATTAAAATTGATGGTGAAATTATTGAAAATGTTACTGAAATGAAATACTTGGGAGTTATATTAGATTCCAAACTAAACTTCAATAGACATGCTGAAATGCTGAATACACCCAAAAGAAAATTGGCAAAAAGATATCTTTTTTTGGAAGAATTCGGCCAAAAATTTCTAGAAAAACTGCAATCACCATATACAATTCAATTATTGCTCCACACTTCAACTACTGCTCAAGTATACTTTTCCTATGTAACGAAAGAGAACAAAATAAGTTACAAATTCTCCAAAACAGGTCAATGAGAATAATTCTTCGACGAAACAGATTTTCAAAAATTATTAAAATGTTAAAGGAACTAAATTGGTTGACCGTGAAACAGATGCTGACCTTGAACACGATGGTATTTATCCACAAAATATTGAACAAAACGTTACCAAAATACTTCTCAAATAAAATTTTCTATAATAAAGACATTCACAGATATAACACAAGGACGTGCAAGAAAATTAGGCTACAAAAAAAGGACAAAGCGAATACGCAGAACAGTCTACTGTACAAGGGAATGAAGTTGTATAACACACTACCAGAAACTTTAAAGTCCACACCAATTGGAAAGTTCAAGATGTATTGTAGGAGCTACATAAAACTTGAAAAAATATAGTGAATATGAAATATTATTATCAATTAGAAATTTGTAAACTTAAATGTACAAATTACTAAAATAAAAATTATTATTATTATTATTATTTGGCATGTGCAGGCGCAAACAATTAATTCATCAACATTTTAACACTTGTAAACTCGCGTCATCTATAAAAAAATAGATTATGATTTTTTTTTAAATTATGAAATAACACAAATCAATCGAATAAAATTTACTTACGCACCCCGGAATTTCACCCGCGACCTTCGGATTGCTAGTCGAAAGCCTCAACCCTCGATCACGTAGCCCATATATTACGATATGTCAAATTACTTGAATCTACCTCTAAGATCTACTCTGTAAAATACACTTTGCAGACTAACATTAAATTGTCACTCCTCCCGGTTAATGAACTGCCTTCATAAAAGTTATCTGGTGTTTACCTCTGTAGAATTAGGCTTACATTGTTTACACGCCGCACACTTGACTTCGGGGAAGCTTTTTATGCAGGTGATTCCCCTAAAAGCTCCTGTTGAAGTGGTTTCAGTAAAAGCTCCCGAAGACTCGACTACCCCGCACCGGCGGCGCCTGCGGCCACTTGTCGAACTAATGAGAAGGTATTACAACTTTACAGCTGAAAAGCTTGTACAAATATTTTGGTAAGTCCGACAAATATTTTGGAAAGTCCGACAAATAGTTTTATTTTAACAAAACGTTATCTATCCAATCTACTGTAACTCCGCCGTTGAGAAAATTACAAGGTTTTATTTAGTGTATTTTTCTTCTACGCTTTCATGTTACTTTCATCTATTACTTTCATGTTAATTACACCTTTTTTTCGTGAGCCGATTTTCAAAACAACTAATAATTAAAAATATGTATAATTATAATTTTGAAAGCTGTTTGGGTACCGCTGCCACGGAAATCATTTTTTGGATAACAATGCCTCTGCAATAGTTCACCCCAAGCTACATTTGGTGACTTAGAAAGGTTACCCGTGTTCATGGTGATTTTTTTCTAGGTCTGCCCACCTACTGCGTGGCCGGATCCTGATCCCGAGTCTCGACTTTTTGAGATAGTGGCACTCTAACATTTGCAACAATTGGGGTATGTTGTGAAGTCAATTTGGGAGGCGGGTATGGGTACCGTCGCCCCGGTAGCCATTTATTGGATAACCAGTACCTCTGCCGTAGGTCACCCCAAGTGATTCGCTGCGTTAGGTTACTTGGTGTATTTGGTAGAATTGCTCATCTTCTACCAACAGAGGTAAAGAGGTGCTTATACTTTAGCTTAATCCAGTCCCACCTAAATTATTTAATAGAAATATGGGGAAACACATAGATTACGTACATAAACGACTTACAAATAATACAGAACAAAGTTATTAAAAAACTCTTCAACTATAACCCAGACACTCCCACAAAAAAACTATACCAGGAAATGAACCTTTTGAAAATAAGAACATTGTACGAATATAACATATGTCTTTTAATCTACAAAATACAAAATGGACTTATACACATAAACACAACATTTATAAAAACATCACAAGTACACGAACATTATACTAGACAACACAACAAATTGTACACAAATACTGTCAAGACTGAAAGTGGCAAGAGAAGTATTGGCCACGAGGGAGTTCACATATATAATATCCTTCCAGATAACCTAAAAACGGAAAAGAATATCAAAACCTTTAAAAAGAAACTATTTAAACTTAAGATGTTGGAACAAAATTAAAAATATTGCTACTATAATTGTACTACTATACTTTATATGCTCTGTATTTAAGTTAAGAAAGCGAAATATTATATTTCTTTTAACTTATTATTAATAAAAAAAATAAATAAAAAACTTAACAGGGATGATTAAGTTCATCAGGCAGGTGTGATAAGGTCTTGGCGGCGGATACGCATGCACACCGTCTGCTGGCGGACCGGATCGGAAGATGCCGGCTTGGAGAGACCTTTAGACGACTGCAGCTATCTGTCGACCTTTTGCCTTACAGCGCAGCTGGAGGGATGGATTCATACGTTCACCCTTGGACACACAGACCCTCTTATTCCTACCCACCCCTCATATCTTTTTCTTTTCCAGAACTTCCTCTCCTTCCTTACCTGACAAAGGCCTTTAGGGAAATTATTTTCCTCATGGGCGTCCTGTGTGGGATTAATGTTAAAAAAATTATGACGTCAGCCAATAAGTGTGTTTTAAATGCAGTTTTTTCCAAAACCCCTTAATCCCCTTCAGATTTCATGTCTGGTCTCCACCCTTATCAGAACTCTGTACATTTTTAGACAGATTCATTTTTACACGAGTCAGTTCATAATAGAAGTACAATAACTTACCTACTTTGTGTTTCATGTACAATTTACCATATTCCTAGCTCCGTGTCAACTCTGTAATAAATAGGTATTTTGTCGTTACACCACATTATACAAGTCACATTTTTCTTTCAGTCCAACATTTCAAACACAATAGATTTAAATCATATTTAAACTGATACATTATTCATTAAGTGCCTACTTGGCCAGCCAACGAGGAAAGAGACCGCCCCATGGGCTGAAATATTTTTTTCTGTCACGGGAGTAACATGATAAAAATCTGTCCGTTTTAAAATGGGTCGACAAAATTATACAACCGAGTCAATTTAAAAAAACATAACACCTCAGATCAATCATTGTAGTAGAGTTTAGCGGGGGTTATGGTAATTCTTTCGAAGATAGCAATTCTGTAGAAAAAGTGACGCATCTTTATACCGGCTTAATATTCGAGCTGCAGTATTTTTTTTCCACGTGTTGTTTGTGATTGGGGACGAATACAAGTAATCGTAGAATATTGGAAGCATACCAAAGATTTAAGAATTTAATTTTTGAAATCATACGCAATGTTTTTAATATTTCTGTTTTAGATACTGACAATTCATGGTGGAATTCCAATATAATCTATATATAAATAAATCCCTGTTTCCCTTGGTCACGCCATAACTTCAGAACGAATTTATCTATTTCATTCATCTTTTTTAAAGTTTTCTAAAACTTTGTAGAAGGTTCTCACGGAAAGAAAAATTAAGACAATTGCGCAGAAAATTGAATAATTTCAGAAAACTTGAACACTTTTGACACTTCGCGCGTTTGATGAAATTGAATTTAGCAGGAAGCTTTTTTTATTAAAAGAATTGTTTATGGATTTTTTAAATTATAGATATTTAAAATAGGTACCTATAGATACCAAATTTGAATGATTATTCTTATAATATACAAAAAAAATATTTGTAATTACGAAAAATGAAAATTTGAATAAAAAAATTGTAATAGGTGGCAAGCGAGTTGTTTGAAAACTGAATGTACTGTGAATTAACGCGGGAAGGGGATTTGCGGGACGGGGAAGTGGGAGAGGGGAGAGGGTAGGCGGGGAAGGTGAAAGGCGAACGCGGGAGGGTAGGGGTTACGGGAGGGGAACGGAGACGCACGAGAAAGGACATGCAGAGAGAAACAATTTATTTCTTTGAATATGGCATTGCAACGCATGCCGGGAACCAGCTAGTAATGTAATAAAACACATATAAAACTTATTTCCACCTAATTTATTTTTTTACCGTAACCGGTTTCAGCTTGTCAAAGCCATCTTCAGACTCTTTACAAATTATTCTTAATCTGAAGTTTGTATACATAACGTATGGAGGAGAGGAAGGTGGGTAGTCTACCGGGATTTTATTCAATTTAGATTATTATCTCATTTAGATTCAAAGTATTCGATTTGTGGGAGTATCATGGTTGACAGTTTTGCAAGAGTTTTTGTAATGGTTAAAAAAACTGTTCAGATGTATGTTGTGATTTGTTATTATTATTTTGTTATTATTAACGTGGTTGTAATTTGTAATAATCCAAAAACCTTCGCGAGGGTGGAAAGAAGATATTTTCAAAATTTCAAACATTTCCTACGCTTCATAGAAATACATAATGGACAAGCAAGCAAGCAAGCAAACAAACAAACAATCAAGCAAGCAAACATACATTCAAGATGTGATATCATATATGATATAAAAATGTCCAAGGAAATGAAAAAAAAAATTGCAGTAGCCCGATATGGAACTTCTAACCTTTGGATCCAGAGTCAAGGAGATTACAGCTCGGTCATGGAGGTGGTTGCAATAAACATGCAAACATTACAAAGTATGCAGCACTCAATTAAAATAATTGTCAGTATATTAAAAAACCATTATCAATTTAAAACTAATTAAGTTCTTGGATAATACGATAATTATTGCACAGTAATTATCGTATTAATGACGAACCAGTCGTCAGTTCTGAAGTCTTAGAAGATTGCAGTAATAGGTTTAATCAGATTACAAAAATAGTCATTTGATTATGCAATATGCATACGGATTTTAAAATAACAATTTCGATTGTGCCCCTTTCTGTAACTCCTCTCTTGAAGTTATGAAAAATTTAAAAAATAGCCCTCAACCTAACCTAATGTAACCTATTTAATTTTTTTTCATTACTTTTAAGTTGAAGCCATACTAAATAATGCAAATTCATATAAAATCGAATGTTTTTATTTTGAATATTTGATCTCTTAGAAGTAATATAGATGCTTCAATTATATACTGCGAGTAGAACATATCTTGGTCCTTAAAATATTGGTAATTTTTTTTATAAGTCTTTTAATAAGCCTAGAAAAAAATATAGTATAAGGTCTCTAAAAAACACTTTCAAGTCCAAACTCTCTTATTTATAAACCCCTTTTCGGATATGGTTTTATTGTTTAATGTGGCAAGTTCATTTTCTTTTATAATAATCGCAAAAAAAATAATATTTACTCCCGAAATTTAAAATCAAATAAAATATGCATTTTCGCGTTGTTATTTTACAATACGGCCGGCAGTAGACAAATTTGGGTTTTCAAAGTGAACCCTATGCCGTCCACCGAAGGACTACATATTTGTCACGCCCATTTTTATCAGTTCACCCCCGGATGGAGCTGGGAACAGACGTTAGGCTCCGCGTCGCTTTGTTCCGTGAAATAAATTTTAAATTTCTGTTTTATTACAATAAACAATGCGTAAAAAAGGAGTTAATGTTTTTTACAGGCCTTTACAAAATCAACCTGTAAACAAAAATTCTCAAATACCTTTTCCAACCTTTCCAAAAGCTTTTACTCAAGTAGTTTTAAACTCCTTCCATAAAAGGGCGTGAATTCCGATCTTGAATTTTTCCTGGACTATTGGATCGCCTTGATGACTTTTCAAAAGGTATTGAAGTTGCATGATTCTGAGTTGTCCGGTACATCCTTTCTGCACAACCCTTGGATGAACTTAATTAATTTTTTGTGTAAGGAGATGTACCCTATTTTCCTTGAACCGACTGCATATCTTTACATAATATAAAATGAAGTCGCTCCCGCTGTCTCTGCGTTTAGATTTTTTAAACTACGCAATGGATTTTCATGCGGTTTTCACCATTACATAGAGTGGTTCATGGGGAAGGTTTTTAACTACATAATTTGTCAAGGTTTTGTGTAAATTGGATGAAAGTTATAAATAAATTCATGGGGGGAGATTTGTCTAAATCTTGGAGGCGGATGACCAAGACACACTGAACCCCAGATTCCTACCCACCCCTTAAACCCTTTTCCTTCCCAGAACTCTCCTTTCCTTCCTTTCCTTAAAAAAACACTCCACACAGCATCCCCAAAGATGACATAGGCCCTGAGGGAAATTATTTTCCTCGGAGCCTCCTGTGTTGAGCTCTTGTAAAAAAAAAGGCAGCGGGCAGTAGGCTGGCAAGCGGGCGGTGTGGATTTGATTTAACAGAGGCGTTGGTTATAAAGGTTGGGTAATGGCGTAACGTTGTGTGTCGTTAGCCACAGAAACGTGTGACCGGATCTGCTAGTTGAGTATAAGTAAGCCGGGGGCCCAACTTTCGAGGGATCGACTGTCGTGGAATCACATTTTAGAAGATAAACCGAAAAAATGCGTTGTTTGTTTCTCGAATCTGATGAAAAAGAGCGTGACAAGTTGTATAATGGCAACCAGTATATTTACTTGAATATATCAGGTAGGTATCTAATGGTACGTATATAATGTTGGTAGTTAGGATAGGGCCCCCACACATGGCGACTTCCGCCTACCATTGTTTGAAGGCCCGCCCATCAAATAATCATTATCACGCACATGACAGTGAGCCCCCTTCGGTATATCGTGCCTATTGCCTATTGCCTTCTGCCTACGTGCCTACCCACTTATATATTCATTAAAATAGAAATGAGCAGGTAACTTATATAATGTCAGTTGAACTTTTGTCTGTGGTTATAATACGTGGTGATACTAGGTAGGTACTGCAAGGTATTATGTCATTAAAGTACGTACTCGTATGTATCGTGTAAAACCAATTTCCGTGTAGAGTAAAACTTTTTCATGTTTTTTTTTATGGAATACTACTTAATGTCTTTAGAAGAATCTGTGATTTGGAGATTAGGCAACTGTATGACAAAAATATTCTAGCATACTTCTTCAAACATATAATTGCTTTTGAAAATCTTCAAATGGTAGATACTAGAACCAAAGGGCATAATCTCTTACTTTTCGCTTTTGCTAAAACAACTTTTTGCCAAAGAAATTTTAATTATTATTTTTAATTGTTAAACTAACGTTTAACACAAGATTTTTATGCATAGCACAAAGGATAACAATTATTATAAGTAATAATTATCAGCCTGAAACACTCATCCACATTGAAAAATCTTCCGAGAAAAGATACCTGCTCTCCCAATTGAGCTATGGCGGCTTATCTTATACCCGCCAAATGATTCAATATATACTAGTGTTTCATTCAACAATTACTGCTTATTATATTTTTTCCGCCTGAAAACAGCCAACTTTATTTTTGCGAGAGAGACACTGTTAGTGTTAAATCCCTCGCTAGGTGGCGTCGAGACAAATTATGTCTTCATTTATTGGGGAAATACTTAAACTTGTCAAATATTAATTATTATTTTTAATTGTTAAACTAACGTTTAAGACAAGATTTTTATGCATAGCACAAAGGGTAATAATTATTATAAGCAATAATTATCAGCCTGAAACACTCATCCACATTGAAAAAACTTCCGAGAAAAGATACATGACGCCAACGGGACATGAACCCGTGCCCTTCTGATTGCCGGTCCCGTTGGCGTCATGTGTGGATGTGTGTTTCAGGCTGATAATTATTGCTTATAATAAAGAAATTTTATATACCTTGCAACTAAGCTATATGTTTTTTTGTTTGACAAACCCCCAAAGGGCTCAGAAACTCCAACAGCTCGTTGGGCTTTGAAGCAAAGAATGGACGGTTACCTCGAGAGTGTTTTCTCTTGGGGTAAAAATAATTTCGTTGAATTTAATGTTTCAAAGAGCCAATCTTGTCTGATTACGTATAAAAAGGGATCGAAATGAAAATCTAGTATCTTTCAACGGAAGCAATCTTCCGAACAGGCCCTCCATTGATATGCTTGGTGTATGGGGGTATGGGGGCTTCATCGAAGTCAGGGTAAAGTTAGCCTCCCAAAAACTGGGCGTACTGTACGGTGCCCGCAGATACTTTAATAGTACCTACACAACTGCTAACCCTGCACAAATCACAAGTGCGCCCCACGGTTGAATTTGGCAGCCACCTCTGGTCTGGAGCTCCAAAATACCTGAAAAATACCCTTAAGTTTGTGCAGAAATGGGCGGTCCGTTTGATAGATTCTCCCATCTTATCAGACGGATTGAAATCTTAAGAGCACAGGCGTCGGATGGGAATGCTATCCTTGTTCTACCGGTATTACAATGGAAGATGCTCCGAGGAACTAGCATCATTGATCCCTTCGGCACCGGTGCATAGTCGGGAAACACGCCAAACGCGTGCCCAACATTTGTACACGGTTGGCATTTGTTACATGAGAACGGGTCGTTTATTCGACTCGTTCTTGTGTTCAACAGCTCGGCTGTGGAATGATTTGCCGGCCTCTGTGTTTCCTCCTTTCTACAACACGGGTCTCTTCAAGACCAATGTTCAAAGCGACCCTCCACATAGCATCCCAGATGACATGGGCGCTGAGGGAAATTATTTTCCTCGGGGCCTCCTGTGTGGAGTTAACTTTCCGGTTCCACTGGCGATGAGACAAAACACAACTTTTCTTAAATATAAATCAGACATCAAGTCTTGGATTATCAGACAATACAGACCTAATAACAAAGATTTTATCAAAACCAAGTTTTTTTTTTAATTTTATGTGGATAGCTCGCAAGAGTCTCAGCTGCTTCCGTCTGGAGCCAGTGAGACTATGGCATCGCCAATGGGGGTATGTTGTGAGGCTGAAGGTAGTGAGGAGAGGAAGGAGATGGGGAAGAGGAAGGTGGGGAATACCTGGCTATCAGATCTGGTCACCAAACACGGTGAAAGCCATTTCAAGCAACGTTTCAATTCTGAATGATGGTCTTACACCAGGGCTATGCTGAGAGTATCTTCCACTCTGGAACGTTCCGCAAATATACTATATGATTTAATTGTGGAATAACATAAATTAATCAAATAAAATTTATTTGCCCACGCCGCGAGTGGATCCCGCGACCTTCGGATTGCGAGTCAAGAGCCTTACCCCTAGACCACGCCGCGCCGGTTGTCAAGTAAGTCGTAAGTATGGATTTTCAATGGTACAATGTTGATTTTCTGTTATTTTAAACGTAATATTGTGTTGTTATTTGTATTTTTATAATAAAATGGTTATGTTTTAAAGCCGCTGCTCTCAACACAGGATTTCCTAGTGAGACAGGCAAAACGTATTTGTAAGTCTAGAATTATTAAGTTCAATAAAAAAAAACACAAAAAAATAAAGCACCAGTAAAATCGATAATCGCTTCATTTTTGCTTGTCGTTTAAGTTTTCAGTGAAGGAATAATATAAGTTTTTTTTTCAATTCCTAAAAGCAATACCTAAAGAACAGCAGCAAAATTGTAAAAACCAATTCACCAAAAATTGCCCCCCACTTGTAAAACGTGTACTCAAGCTAGTCACAAAAATTATTAGAAAACTCTTAAATTAGTAACAACAGTATTGACATTTAGGGTGATACTGAAAAGAATTCTTTATCTGCTATTCCATCAATGTAATATATCATTGAAGAAGAAGATAACAGTTATAATCTAAACGAAAATGTGAAAGAGAACAACAATATAATATTATCTTCGACTAATTTTTCCATATCGTATATATTTATCCGAGACGCTATCTAGGTTAGTCGATGATAATAAATAGATGTTGTTAATTCTAAAATTTTAAAACATGAGATTGACAATTATGACGGTTTGATGGAAAGTGGCAATGGCTGAATCGGTAAAACCTAATGTCCCGGTTATACGAGATGTTTTGGTTTCGAATCCCAGTTGCGACCATTATCTTTTCCTATTTTTCTAGGTCTTGTTCTCTTTCATATTTTCGTTTAGATTATTGGTGTATTTCTTCTTCTTCGATAATAAAAATAAATAAACGATACATAAACGATAATAACCTACCAGACTTCGACATACCAGAAAACACAAATAACATAAGCATTTGATAAAATTATTCAAAACGCACTTGAAGTGAAACATCACAAAACTGCGCTATATAAATACTACGTTATTATTATTATTATTAAAAACTATTACTCAGAAAACTTTGGTCATTAGGTATACGTGGTAATCTATTTCGTTGGGTTACATCTTATGTACTCAAGAGATCACAGGCAGTAGCAATAAAGAGCTTCGACTCAGATTTCAGTGAAATTTCCTCTGGGATCCAACAGGGTTCTCATCTTGGACCATTATTTTTCATTTTATATATCAATGATTTGGTCAATGTTGTTAAATACTCTGAAATAGAATTATTTGCTGATGATGCCAAGCTATATAAGCCAATAAAAAGTCTAAACGATTGCGTCAATTTACAACATGATTTAAACAATATATTTACCTATTGCCAACAAAATCAACTATTTCTAAATGTCTCAAAATATCATAACATTACATTTTCAAGAAATATAAATAAAACATTATTTAATTATTCCATAAATAACAACAACATTGCAACAGTCTCAGATATTCGTGATCTTGGAATAACCCTTGATAGTAAACTACAATATAACCTTCATATACAATAAATCACAAATAAAGCTGCTAAAATGTTAGGTTTTATCATAAGAAACACAAAACTTTTTAATAGTATCAACGCCATTAAGCAACTCTACTTTGCCTACGTACGAAGTCATTTGGAGTTTGCGTCAGTTGTTTGGTCTCCATTTTATAAAATCCATACAAACAAAATTGAAGCGATTCAAAACAAATTCCTCAAATATCTTTGTTACAAGTCATATGTAAGATTTAATAATTATGCAGAAGCAGCTTCATACTTTAAAATTGATTCATTGAGTGTACGAAGGCATCATATGGATGCAATATTCCTGTATAAATTAGTTAACAATAGTATTCAATGTCCAGAGTTGCTAAATAAAATTCAATTTAATGTACATGCGCGAACAACACGCTCTTCTGTCCTATTCAGGGTTGATCAATGCAAGAAAAACTGTAAGCAAAATTCTTGTCTGAACAGACTATGCAATAGTTACAATAGCATATTATCCAAGGTGGACATTTTCAATTCCGAACTTTCCAAATATAAGGGGTACATAAAAGAGTATTTCTCTGATGTTTCATGAATATGTTATGTGTCTATGTTTCTATCGTTTATACTTTAATTCTGTTATGATTTTATTTATATGTACAACCTGGCTTCTTATGGTTACCAATGTATTGATATTTTTATGTAAATTTTAGTTTTATATACTTAATATTTTGTTTAATAAAATTTTTGATCTCATACTCCTTTATTATAAATTTTATTATTAAAAAATTTGTTATTATGCTGTTTAATCAGAGGTAAAGTCACATGGAGGAAATCCATAATTGGTTTTATTTTGGCTACACAAACATGTACAAACTGGATAAAAGTAAACTGTTGATTTCCCGAAAATAAATAAATAAATAAAATAATTAAATTCACGCCATCTACGAAAGAGCAGATTATGAATTCTTTTAAGTAACACCAGTCGTGAAGACTTGTCTTTTAAATTTAAAAAACTTTTGGTGGCAAAAAATTAAGTGATACAGGAATCAAGTATCAAGCAATATTATTCTTAGTTCAAATGTCTATTTTTTGTGTTGTTTAGTTACAGAAAGACGTCTTCTGTAGTTGAGTGATTGGGGTCCTCGGGTACGAATCCGTAGGTAGTATTAAAATTAAATTATACTGTAGGTACCTACTTGAAAATCACTCGCGTCGCATCGCCAGTGTCGCCATGACTAGGAAAATTGAAACGCAGAGCGCTCGCTGTCGTTTAATTAATCAGTTGATGGAGCCGTATCGCGCCGGGGATCGCTCAGGTGTTCAGGTGTTGCCAGCTCGGATGTGCTCTAATCCCCGAAAATCGCGACACATCGCCTCCTGCCTCCTTCCCCTCCCCTACATCCTTCTAGATTGTCAAACGGTACGGTGGCAGAAAAAACATGGAAAATTAACAAACAAAAAAAACCCTAGATGAATGCAAATCTTCCTATTTTTCAAGGCGCTTTTCATTCGTCACTACGGGGTCCGTGAATTATCGTGTCTTACCTAGTCCGTGAATTTGACTTTTTTGTCGGATTATCGTCATTGAAAAACTATTATATATTCTTTAGACGCTTTACCACTTTTGTTCATATTGTATGTAAATAATATATTTGAAGTTGCTAAATACGCGGAAATTGTTTCATATGCAGATGACACAGTGCTTCTTCTAAAATCAAACACATGGATAGAACTGAATAAAAAGGCTAACACAGACATCAATGAATTGAAAACATGGTTTGACAATAACCTCCTAAAGTTAAACTCTAAAAAAACACATTACGTACCATTTTTCATAAAAAAAAAAAACCAAACACGCTGCATGAAATAAACATTACGATCCACTCTGCACCAAACACTCAACAACACCACTGTAACTTACTATGTACTAATATTGAAATCAAAACTTCAACCAAATAACTAGAACCAATTTTCGTTATTTGTTTTTGGGGTGTTATGCCGTGTTGCGCTACCTCCTTCTTTAGCCAACGTTTCGGACATCGTTGCAGTGTCCATCATCAGGGCAGATCCGGCAGATCCGGTAGATGTATCTGCCGGATCTGCCCTGATGATGGACACTGCAACGATGTCCGAAACGTTGGCTAAAGAAGGAGGTAGCGCAACACGGCATAACACCCCAAAAACAAATAACGAAAATGCTTTTGGCCGTGAAAATCTTAAAACTTATCTAACTAGAACCAATGCTTAAAATGGATACCACATATAACCATTCTCAAAAACAGAGTACGAAAATTGACCTATATTTTTAGCTGTTTGAGACATAATCTAAATAAAGAACTACTGAGAATGACGTACTGTCAACCATAATCATATATACCATAATCCAATATGATATAATAGGATGGGGGGCACCCATAAAACTAACACACAATCTCTTTACATTGCGCAAAAATCAATAATTAAAAAAAGATTAAAGAAATCATTTTTATATCCATCTGAACTCGTATTCAAAGAATTTAAAGCCAGAAAATTAAATACTCTTTTCCTGTATCACTCAACCTTTCAAGTTTACAAAGAGGATATCCTAAACAAAATCGTACCTTTCGAAAACACAGCAAATCTCAGGCAAAAATACATGTTACCAATTCCGATTTGTAAAAAACTTTGGGTCAACAAAACTACAAACACTTAGGAACAAAATTTTTTCAATAAATTGCCAGAAAATATAAGATCCCTTAATGATAGATTCAAAGAATTCAAAACACAATTTTAAAAAAAGGTACTGAAAACCTTAACTAAAAATATTATAATAATAAACAAAAAATAAACAAATAAAAAAATTATGAAAATTAAAAAAATTCACTTATTCTTTATATAAAATAAATTAAATAACTAAAATAATACCTCCTCCCATACACACAAGTATTTGCTTATTATGGGAGAACATTAAAAAAAATAATAATAATTAATAATTATAATAGACTAACTACCCAGTTAGACTCGTGAATAATTCTCCTCTAACCGGAAATGAAATTAATTAATTAAGATTGTTATGTATTATTTTATTATATTATATCTTTTATTATACAAATAAAATAAATAAAAAATTAGGATTAATTGACCTTATGAAAATCGCTTTTAAGTAAACCGAGATGGTAACCTGCTTAGTGCTGGAGGACAAAACACAACATACCTGAGGAAAAAGGTACAACATTTATAAATAAACAAAAATTTTCACTCGGTGTCGACAGTTCAACGATTAGTGGAGAAGAGCGCCCGATTTAAGATTGGTACATTTATTTACAGCCATACTTATAAAAAACACTTCCCAACCGTTTAAGCAACCCAAGTTTTTGTTACACATTGAATAAAGACTGTACATTTTCTATTTCGAATTACCTATCTTCTATATATATATAAATGAATCCCTGTTTCCCTTGGTCACACCGTTACTTCAGAACGACTTTATCTATTTCATTCATATTTTTTGTAAAGTTTTCTAATACTTTGTAGAAGGTTCTTACAGAAAGAAAAATGGCGCAGAAAATTGAATAAGTTCAGAAAACTTAACGACTTTTTTAACTACGCACATTTGACAGTTCGCGCGTGTGATGAAAATTAATTTAGCAGGCAGCTGTTTTTTTTGTGTGAAAAGAAATGTCTATGGATTTTTAAAATTATAAATATTTTAAATAGGCACCTTTGTTAGGTATCAAATTTGATTGATTGTTCTTATAATTTACAAAATATAATTAAAAATTAAAATTTTAATAAAAAAATTGTAATAGGTGTCACGCGAGCTGTTTGAAAACTGAATGTATGAGGGAGGTTTGTGGGATGGGGGAGCGGGAGAGGGGAGAAGGTGGGCGGGGAAGTTGGAAGGGGAACGCTGAAGGGTAGGGGATGCGGGAGGGGAAGGGGGACGCACGGAAAAGGACGTGCAGGGAGAAACAATTTATTTCTTTGAATATGGCATTGCAACGCATGCCGGGAACCAGCTAGTTACTAATAAAAATGTCTTTAACTGTGCTGTGAAAGAACTGGCAATATTGCATTTTGGTACACTGGCGCATGCGCCATTCGCGTGTTTTCCCGGCAAAATGACAGTTTAGTTTGTGATTGTGGTGTGTGAATTATATTTTTGCTCATAATTTTTTTATTTACTATTATTCGTGTTATTTTTCGTCAGTTTTAATCCATTAATAATGTCTTGTTAAGAATTTAGTTTTGAAATCAGCAAAAAGTTGTTTATTTCTGACACAATTATTTTTTAATTAGTTTTTGATATGCTTGTCCCATCGCATTGAACCTTTTGAAAAAGCGTCTTCAGAGACCATCTAAAAACTTTACAATATTATGGCAGGTGATTCTTCCATCATCGAGTTTTCACAAATCCACTTGCTGTATTATACTACATTGTTAACAGGGCGGGTGGGTGGGCGTTTGTTTTGGGTGGTTTGCTTGCTGCTCAGGACCTACCCCAGTTCGATACAGACTGCGAGTACTTGGCATATAACTGCGTAAATAACGGGCCGTTCGCGCCATTAAACAGGAAGTCACCGAAATGGAATCGCTTCCTTCGAAAGCCCTCTGATTTACCGGGAACTTTGATTCAATCATTGACTGGCTTCCCAAATATTTCATTTCAATGAAATGCTTATTTCGATTTAGGTAACTAACACCAAATTAATATAGTTTTAATGTTCATAAAATTCGTTTCGTGCAACAAAAGCGATTAATACCTCTCCGTTCTTTGGAGATCAGTGCGAAAAATGTAACTTTTCCCTAGGTTTATATACTCGTATCTGTATGTCATGTTATCCTGGAAAAAAGCTGAACATTGATTCTGATATGAAAGCTTTTTAAATTTGAATCAATAGAAGCATCATACAAAATTCAAAGGTATTCGTTAACAAAAGATAATTTTTTTGTAAATATATTAGTCTCAGAGAGGTTGTGCGACATCGTCTTTCTTGTACGTATATTCGTTCGTTTTTTGTTTTAATAATGTCAGGTTATTCGTAAATTGGGGATGTTTGTCTTTGTTAAAAAAAAAATACGAGACGTTTTTGCTTTAATTCGACGGCCTCCGTTGTCGAGGGGTAAATATTTTTAATAGCAATCCGAAGGTCGAGGGTTCGAATCCCGGCATACACAAGTAACTTTTATTCGATTGATTTATATTTATTCACAATGTATGCATATAAAATAATATATTATATTTGCAGTACTCTCAGTATCGCCCTGGTATGAGACCATAATTCAGAATTGAAACATCTGACATGGACAGATGAATTGAAATATTCTGACATGGACAACTTATCCGTGTTTGGTGACCAGATCTAAATAGCCAGTAATTTTCCTACCTCTCATTTTCCTCCCATCTTATTTTCCTCCCCGCTACCTTCAACCTCCCAACATATCCCAATTGGGGATGCCATGGTCTCACTGGCTCCAGACGGGAGCAGTTGAGATTCTCGTGAGGCATTCACATTAAAAAAAAGGACACGAGAGAACGAAAACTTATGGCCGATGACATACGTACGACCACTATCTGGGACTACTACAGTACCAAATTTAAGTCTATAGATCGCGTATACGACATATTTCATTGCTAAGAGCTTCGTTAGTTCAATACGTTCATTAAATAAGCCAGTAATTTTGCATAACGAGCGACTTTATTAAAAAATATGTGTAAATTGATAGTTAACCGAAACTTATCTGATACTACGGAGATGGTGCTAAAATTTGTCAATCGTTGCGTCGCACGTCGACCGTGCTCGCAAATATTGATAACTGACGACCAAAGATGACTAATTTGGTCTAAATAGTTATCGATCGACCATTCAGACCACCTGGAGAAGTCATTTAAGAATTTGCATTTGAATATTTAATTACATTAGAAAAATAACTGTAATTTAGATCCTTGGTTTATAAAGTTGGTATTAGATATTAAGTTCAACGTCTCAATAAAAAGAGTTCGTTGTACCCAAAGATATTCAAGTTGTACCTGACTGCAAATTTGGATGAAAATCTGAAATTTCCCCGCGGTTCAGGCACCACGGATCCCAACCCCGATCCTATTATCACGTGACGTCATCCATCATGGCGGATCACACTGGCGACTTGGCGAAACACACAGCCATAAATAAGGATTATCCGAGGCGGGGAAACCGCTCCCGCGCAATAATACACCAAAGCCTACTTTGACGTTTGAATGTTGCCAGTTTATTTGTCTTGCTTTCCTCGCAGTCCCTACCCGGTCTGCCCACACCCAGCACCCCACATCCTCCATCCCACAACCCTACAGTGCTACAGCAGCGTAGCGCCATCTTAGATAAACTCAAAGCAATATCCACGAAAAGTATTTGAATTCCTTGTATGTAAATTCCGCGGCAAGAAAATGCTTATTCACTTTGTAACCTTTATGATAAGTTGACGATTAATTGTTGCGTTTTAGAGCGTAACTAACATTAGGAGATTACATTATAAAGCTCGATCAATTTGTTTTATTTTATCTCACTACAGATTGATCTTGTCGGAACCCGAATCTCCGAAACAAACAAATAACTCATTAGCCATGTTTGTTTCTTCAAATCAGTCCTTATCTGGAGATGGCATCTCGTGGAGCGGCATCATTCTTCGTCTCTCATCAATCTCAAATATGGTTAAACGGTGCCCGAAACAATGTCGGTCTCCAAATATCTGTCCGGTCCCGTTGAAATGCCAAACTCTCCCGCGAGTACAATAAACCATATCTTTCCCTCGTAACATTTATAAATGGCGCGCTATCAAAATTCTCATCGTTTCGTCAAAATTCTTTTCAAATCGGCCGATGGCGCTCGCCGCGGCAGCCTCCTCGGCTCATCCATCCATTAAGTGAAATTATAATAACACGCCATGTTAAGTCGCTTGTCACTCAGATGGATAAAAAACATCGGAAGATATCATGGATCGTGATGCTGTAAGATAAAGCCCACAACGGGCAACAGGTTCCACTAATGGCTACGTATTTATCAAAGGCACCCTGCGTCATTACCGACTATGGGAACGTTCTGACATGGACAACTTTTTGCCTTCGAGTTCTTATTCGTACTTTGTTATTAATTTATACGTGTATGTGTCAGCTTGTGTTGTGATTTATTGGATTTTTACCCAAACTGAATTCCATCCAGATATTAAAATATTATTGCACTAGCGCATATATAATTTGGGGAGCTGGAAAGTATTTATAAAAAAATATTTGCCTCGGGATCATTGCTTTTTAAAAGAAGAAATGTATATAGTTTTCGAATGTAAGTAAACTTGAAAAATTAAGACATCTATCCGATGAATTTATAAAAATACAGGAAGCATTATATACATACTAATCTAATAAAAAATGTAGTATCGCTTATGAAAAGTCTGTGTGCGGAACGACAATGAAATTCACAAGTTTCTTTCCTGTGGATGGATAGTGATTGAGTCGCCAAGTTTTGTTTTTTTTTTTCAGTTTCTCCACGAGCGGATGGCCTTACAGAACCTGAAAATTAACTTTGAAGTTTGATGAATTGTTCTAATTTTAATTAACAATGTAAATTTCATCAATCCGTCAGATCTGCCTCCTTATTAAAAATTTACCAAAACGTGCTGTATTGATGCCACCAACACGACTGAGCGTATTTTGTCGCTATTCTGTTGCATTCTCAGCTGGAATATTGCCCTCCACTTAATGTTTTGCAAATCGAAATCATAGCATTGTTTTAAATAATTAACCACAATATATTACACATGAATTTATCTTATCTAATAAACAGCAATACAATTATTATTAAATTGGAGAAATCAAACAGAAAAAGTTGATTAAATTTTAATGTTGAATATCCTCCCATCTGGTTTAAAAAAAGTAAGCTACCCTTTCACCCTTGAATTTCTGACAATCGAGGGATGCAGTAAAAAAGGCATTTAATTGCCCGATCGTTACAAAATAAAACTTTTTTAATTGCCTCGTTATACCAGAAGGTATTATCATTTGCCTGATTGATATTACGTCGATCAATGATGAGGGGAAACACTTTTAATTAATTAGCAAACTGCGTGACTAATGTATATTCATAGTTCTATTATGTCTCACATATCAGAACTATCTATATTTAGATCTACAGATATTTTATGAATGGTGCTAATCTTCTTCATGTATCACAGAGATGAGACCTCGATGTTACATTCCCCGAGAAGAAATTACAAGCGATGCAATGAGAATACTAGGTTTTATTTTGAGAATGAGGCAAATTTTGAAAACATGTCAACGTTAATGCATTGCTCGTTAGTACGAAGTAGATTAAAATACAATTTAACCGTGTGGTCACCATTTTATGCACATCAATTTTAAAGTGAAAATTTCAATTGAACATATAAATTGTAATAACATACGCACCGAAATTAAACTTCTTAAAGAATCAGATAGAAGAGTGTTAACTGGTGTGTTATTTTATTCAAAATGATTAATTCTTTAATTGACAACCCTGAATTATTAAAACTAATTTTCATTAATTTACTTGCCAGGTCAACTCGAAGCAAAGATACGATTATATGTAACCTCTATACTAAACTATATCTGATTACTCCATGTATTCACTAATTCCTAGCATTCATTGCCTTGCGAAAAAATATTGCGAACACATAGATATATCGATCGCCCAGTTGATTAGTCAGACATCTCCGAAAAATCTAAATTTGAATTGAGTATGCAGTCATGTGTAATAATGTACCCGCTATCTGGGATAATACTCAGATTATTCATAAACACTACCAAATCAATTAGGTACAATGCAGAAAAACTTGTATTGAATTTAACAAAATGTTGATGTTTCTGGCTCACTAGTGAGATATTTCAAAATGTCATACTGATGTAACGGACCGTTATGCCTCTCGGTGTTATTTTATAGCATATCTAATATGTGAAACACAAACACGTGTATATAATATTCGATTTATTATGAGTATTGGAAAATTGCTTTCCTCATTATTTCAAAACTAAATATTTGAAGATGTTTAACTAATGTTGATAGTTTTTATACAAGGTAAATTTTTCTCATATAAATATAAATAATAATATTACTTGTGTAAGTTATCATCATGCAATCAAAACTCAAAGACAAGTAAGGAAGTATTATTATAAATATTGTTTTATCTAAGTGTTTGTTTTCGGCCACAAAGGACTTTTTTTCAATTATTTAATCTATGTTTTTGCACGGCCATGTCGTCCAACCCGCAAAATCTGCAGTCAGTACCTACATATCCAAAACTACAATAAATCACAGTGACACAAAACAAAAGTGGGCACCGGGCAACACTGGCAACTGTCCGATGTCTGTTGACTGCTGGGTGCTGCTGTAGCCTGCAGTGGTGACCAGTACCTACCCCAGTCTCTCTACCCCCCGTCGTGTAGGGTGTCACTCCCTACTTATACCTACGTAGTAACTAGTGATGGTGGTCCACACTCGAAAATGTCAGGTTATTTTTAGCCTATTCATTTTTACTTTGCAACGGATTCTAATATCATAACACTTTTTTTAGTGTGGGGAAAGAGTAAAGATCGGTCTCTTCAAAACTTCAAAACATAAAACTTAAACATTTTTTAGAAGAGAGAAACATAAAAATTTAACAAAACCAAAAAACGACTTCAAAAAATGCACTAAAAATTTAAAAAATAATTTCGTATTCTTCTACAACTTCATAATCAACTTACTTTTTCTACTCATCAATATGTAGGTACAATTGTTATTTTTGGAGTCGGTGGCAGCCAAGGTAGGTTTGTAACTACATACATAGTTATAGGTGAGATGTGCTTGTGTCGCACGAGCGACTTGACGAGGCGAGAGGCGAGAGCGGGGCCGCGGCGTGAGGGGAGCTGTCAAGTGAACACGCCGGGCCGAGTACCTTGCCTTTCAAGTAGATTGAATGGTAGCCGATGTCGCCATAGTTAGAAATAATGTAAGGTGTGTCATTTTAAAACCTTTTTATGTACGCATATTGTGATTTTTTTAGTTTTATATTTCAAAAAATATACGTTTATTTCGAATTATAAAATTTGAAAGCGTATTTTATTACCTTTTAAAATATTTCTGCTTCGCAATAAAATCAAAATAATGGAGAATTTCTGAACCTATCAAATATTTTGACCCTCTGACAAAATATGATCGATGCCCGAGGGGTTAAGGGACGAGACTACATTTAAATTAACAGACGATTAGTATTTAGTTTCACGCCTTCCAACTTCTTCAAAAGATAAATAGTTTGAAATTATGGCCTAAAACACCCTTAAAGGGTGAAAGAGAGAAAAAATAATTAAAAATTTCTGCTTAGCAACTATTAAAAACTCAATGGCATTTGGCATCGCGTTTGGGTCCCAACCGGGTGTCCCGTATTCGATTCTTCGCCTGGCTAAGTCCTACATCACGACACATTAATGAAGAGTGGGTGGGTAAGGGAACGTATCCATGATTGGGCTGTAAGACAATATTTTTTGTTTGTTGATAATAGATTCATTATTTTTAAGGGATTTTTTTTATTTCCAAGGCTTCTAAGTTATCTAAGCGTTTTCCTTTTTGATTAATATGAAGAATATTTATCCCCATATTTTTTTCAAAACTATGGTTATTTTCAATGATATGGTTAGCGAACTTAGAAAAATTATTATTATTAAGACACCTTAAATGTTCTTTCCGCTTGCTGTGGTAGTAGTAGTAGATTTTCAAACATTTTTGAGTTATTCGTAACCCGGGAATATTTGTCTTTCTTTGAAAAAAAAACGTTGTTGAAAAAAGGCTAGATATCACATTTTCGAAATAGAAATTCTTCTTCCAGATTGTTTCACAGAACATTTCAAGTGTTTTCATTTGATTTGAATAACCACTTAAAAAAACATCTAAAATCTGTTGTTACTTCGGAAGCCAGTAGAAAGCCACAGAATGCTCCAAAAGAACACAGGAATAATATTTATATTTAATTTACTATCATACATATAAATGACAGCCTTGAGGGCTTGTTCGAATGCGTCATTATTTCTCCCTTATTGAATTCAAAATATTTAAAGTGGTCATCGTTTACTTGAACAGTAAATGGGGCATTGTTAAAAGCCACAACAAACAACATTGACCGCTCCTGGCTCCCGGTCATAACTCTTCCTGGAGCAATCTGTCAGATTGGGGGCCCGGAGGGCGCCCGCTGCCCGGACCTGGGAGCATCTGCCAACCCTTAATTGACTCATAGCCAGGGGTGGAATTGGTCTAAAGATTTTTTTTTTCAATTTATTCTTTCCATAAAAAATATGATAAAATTAATATGTTATTAGGTAGGTACTTACATTTTGAATACAAATATTAATTAAAATGTATTGTTAATTTATTATATATAAGTATGATATTAATTAATACTGCTTAGTTATATTTAGGGAAGACAATTCTAGAAGTGCCTGTGTCAGTTTTTAGTAATTTGATTTAGCTATCAGAAAGTGCTCTGAAGCGTCCCTTCTTTGATTTTTTTACATTAGCTCCACACAGGAGGCCCTGAGGAAAATAATTACCCTCAGGACCTATGTCATCTTAGGGGATGCTATGTGGAGGGTCTTTTTAAGGAAGGGAAGGATGGGAAGTTCTGGGAAGGAAAAAGGTATGAGGGGTAGGTAGGTATCTGCAACTCAGTGTGTCCAGGAGTGACGGACGTACGAATCCATCCCTGAAACTGCCGTGCAAGACTGTCGAGAGAGTACAGCTGGAATGGTCAAAAGGCCTCTCTCAACCAGTCTTTCTCGATCCGGCCCGCCACGCAGCAGATGGGACAAGACCTGGATAAACCTCACCCCATGAACCCGGGCACCTCTTGGTGTGGGCTGAGGTATGAATGCTTTGAATACCCATGTCAAGTGTTTGAGATTAATGAAATTGTGACGTAAGTAATGTAGAAGTTTTTTATTTCTTCATTATTATCGATATCGAAATCGATGAACAATCCTTATTCCTGAGCGATTCACAAATTTGACATAGGCACTTCTGGAATTAAGCCCCAGATTTAAACTATAGTTGCCGACCTCCTAGATGCAATGCTGGCTTGTGATGATGTCCCAAGAAAAATTAACACGCTTTTCCATGAGAAACATATCTGACTTACTTTTAAGAGTGATTCCTGACATCATTTGTTGTAAAAATAGGAATGAAATTTTGACAAAAAAAAATCTTTCACATCTCGTCACCGGTCACTTAACCGAGAAACCGGCACACCCCCTACACCAACCCTATAAATCCTAATCAAAATGTCATCAATATCTTTTACTCTAAAAATCACTGGTAATAGTAAAAGTAAGTCAGGCGCGTCTCTCAACACATTCCTCCAAGCTTAACACACTTTATTGTTATTTTTTTTTATTTTTGGAAGGCCCGGTTTGTGGTCTAAATCATAGGTTAAGTTTAAGGAAAACGAGGCCCTATGGTTTAAGAATCAAAAATGTATTTAGCTTTAATCTATTTAAAAGACATTTGAAAATCGATGCTTTGATTTTTTTACGAGGGTGGGAAATTTCTAAATCGGACGCTCAGAAATCAGAATCCGGGGGGGGGGGTCAAAATGTATGAATAATATAATCGAAATTTCTTGTGCTTCATCGCAATAGATCCCGTTTGTTCCTTTCTGACGTTCGCTTGTGTAAAATTATCAGAAATTTTCTAAATTAAAAATTACTGTTCAACATAGCGGTATAAAAATGAAAGAATTCCTAATTTTATGAGCAAATTTGATGAGAGGTAGACATTACATATAATATTATTATCTAAAGACAGACAAAAGTATTAGGTAGGTACCTAATAAAAGAAAAAGCGTGAGATCATATTTGTGACAAGATTTAATTTGCCACAATATGTTTTTACCAAAGTGTAGTCCACTATCTTTGATAATAACATAACATTTGTAGCGCAGTGTTATTTCACTTTAAGTGCGATTAACCATAATAAACTGAAATATAATATCATCAACTATTTATTTTCCATATCAAAGGCAACTACCCTTTTTTATTGGATACAATCATTCTAAGAATTGATTTGTAACCTGGATAGCGTCACGGATAAATATATCCGATTTTATTTATATGGAACTATTGACTTTTTATAAAAGTATAAATGATTATTTAATTTCTATAAGAAAAACTCTCTTTTTATAACTTTTGAAGGTTATTGAAGATATATCATTGAAGAAGAAGATAATAATAATAATCTAAACGGAAATAAGAGAGAGAACTAGACACAAAAAAAAGTGCTGGTTGTGATAAAATACATCCAATTTTTATTTTTAATTGTGCTGAACAACTTGTCACCCCCGTGACATTACTGTTCACACTTTCTATCAAAGAAGGCGTATTTCCCACCATTTGGAAAAGAGCTCTTGTGACACCTGTTTTCAAAAAGGGGGACAAACACAATATTGAGAATTATAGGCCTATATCGAAACTATGCATTTTAAGTAAAATTATGGAAAAAATCGTTTACGACCAACTCTTTAATTTATGTAAAAACACCATTATCAATCCTCAACAGCACGGTTTCTTTCAAGGCAGATCTGTCGAGTCGAACTTGGGTCAGTTCACCGATTTTGTTCTGAATACTATGGATAAAAAGAAACAAGTTGACTCTATCTATACTGATTTTTCTAAAGCTTTCGACAAAGTGAATCATGATATACTCCTAAGCAAACTTGAAAAAATTGGTATAAGTGGAAATCTTCTCAGATGGTTCTCATCTTACATTAAAAATAGAAGTCAAGCTGTTGCACTCAAAGGTTACATGTCACAGGAAATAACCGTCCCTTCGGGTGTACCTCAAGGTTCCCATTTAGGACCCCTGCTCTTTACTTTGTTCATAAATGACATCAAACATGTCATCTGTAACTCTGATTTTATTCTTTACGCTGACGATATGAAAATATACAAATGTATAAGCTCAGAAGATGATTGCAATAAATTACAAGAAGATATTAATAAAATTAATGAATATTGCATAGAAAATCAACTATTTCTCAATGTAAAGAAATGTAATGCGATAACGTTTTCACGTAAAAATCACCCAATCGTCCATATTTACCATCTGAACAACGTTCCGCTTGAAAGAGTGGATAAAATTAGAGATCTTGGAGTATTACTTGACTCCAAATTACTATTCAAAGATCACATTGAATACATCTTAGAAAAAGCCTACAAACAAATGGGTTTTATCCTACGCATCACAAAACCGTTCAACAAACCTTTTACACTTGAACTACTATATATGGCGTATGTAAGATCTCATCTTGAATTTGCATCTGTCATTTGGAATCCACAATACCAAACTTACATTAAGCGTATTGAAAATATTCAAACAAAATTTTTGAAACACCTTTCGTATCGTTTCGAAAATCACCAGTGTAAACCTATTGCTCTTTACAAACGGAGAAACATTTCTGACGTACTGTTTCTATACAAGATTGTGAACTGCCTTATTGACTCACCAGATCTATTAGAAAGGATTGCATTTCGTTGCCCTGAACGCAATACCAGGTCGAATACCCTATTTTTTATACAGCATTTCAAATCGAAATATGCACAAAATTCTTTGCTCGGGCGTATCTGCAAATCTTACAACGCCCTAAGAGATATCGATATTTTCCACTGCTCTCTTAAAACGTTTAAAACTAAATTAACCTTACAATGTACTTAAACCAAAACGATTATTTCTTTGTTATTTCTTCATTGTTTATTTTTTCTTTTGACTCACTTTTTACTAATACTATATTATAATATTATTACTATCTACTTGCTTCCTAATCAGTAACCATTTCCTTTCTTTTTTTTTTAAATCATAAATGGAACTTCACTGGTTTATACTATATTCAATATAAAATGTAAAATGAATGTATTTACAACTGTATGTTTCCTAAATAAACTTAAATAAAAAATAAAAAAAAATAATGGTCGCAAATGGGACACGAACCCAGAACCCCTCGATGTATAATAATTTATCATTCAATGGAAGTATTCTTAAGATTACTCCTACAGTGTGCCTTTTGAGTCCCATACATAATATTGATCGCATAATATGAAAGAAAAATGCACAAAATACACAAAGCTATGACGAGAATAAAAAAGAACAAAAAGAGACCTGTTAGAGCTTAGAGCACAGGATAATACTAATGAACAATAACGGTGTTATCGTGGCACTGGACAAAACAAGGACATTAATACTAATGAACAATAACGGTGTTATCGTGGCACAGGACAACTCAAGAATATTAATACTATTGAACAATAACGGTGTTATCGTGGCACAGGACAAAACAAGAACATTAATACTAATGAACAATAACGGTGTTATCGTGGCAAGGGACAAAACAAGAACATTAATACTAATGAACAATAACGGTGTTATCGTGGCACAGGACAAAACAAGAACATTAATACTAATGAACAATAACGGTGTTATCGTGGCACAGGACAAAACAAGAACATTAATACTAATGAACAATAGCGGTGTTATCGTGGCACAGGACAAAACAAGAACATTTAAACTAAAATATAATATTAAACCCAAAAGTACAAAAACGAGAAAACCGAAACCAAGCAATTACCGGAAACTTGAGAATATGTTTATCACATTATATTGAAAAAAGTTAAGATATATGAAAGGTGGGATTTTTAAAATAATTCTGTTTTTTTTATTATTATGCAACATGTAGGTGTGATGGATTCTAACATATCGTTATAATTACTTGACTAATGATTATTTTTAACTGTGAGGGTGGATTTTTATATCCTTTTTAATAATAATTTGAGAATTTACAAGGATTTTGGTTTTTTTAATCCAACCCTGTCCCAACAGCACTTTATTAACCCAGCATGAGCCAACCACGGACACTAGACAGGAACAGAAACGCCAACTTAATGCCAACAACAATAATAATTGTGGAATATCCCAACACCAACAGACAACAGCCCTATTCGGTCAAAAGTCCGGCAAGAGGACGATTTACGAGTGTTACTTTATTAACATGTCCTGAAAGGGTCCTGCGACCTTAAATCACTCCGCATCACCTACTGACAATGCGAGTGAGACGCCTAGTTATAGGACTTAAACGCATAAATAAAACCATAAGTACCTTAACTACTTTATTTAGGTTTAAATAGTATAATAATAGCGAGGTTTTCAATGGGGTGGAAATCAGTGCTTGATTTCTGATCAGGCAGATCCGTTTAGGATCAAATCCATGAGATTTTTTTTAGTGAATGCAACACGAGAGTTCCGTTGCCCGGCGCTATGAAAGTAAGACAGTTCCTGTCATTTTTAGTTTTATTTTATGTGAATACCTCAAGAGTCTCAACTGCTCTCAACGATATGGAGCCAGTGAGTCTATGGCATCCTTTATTGGGGTAAGTTGTGAGGCTGAAAGTTATGGGGAGGGAAGAGGAAGGTGTGGAAGTACCTGGTTATTCAGATCTGGACACGGCACGGATAAGGCAATTTCTAGCAACGCGCAACGTTTCAATTGTGTTATGGTCTTACACCAGGGCGATACTGAGAGTATCTTCTATTCTTGGGGAATCTTGCAAAAGGAAATAAAAGAGGAAGGAGAAGAAAACGGTTGTGTAGTAGGTTACAGACTTTGCAGATCTTGTTTTCAAACGATTAACTTATAATTTAAATAAATAAGTCAATCGACTTATTTATTTAAATTATAATCAAACGATTGACTTATAATTTAAATAAATATATTACCATTTTTTTATGTAACGTGTATTTTGTCTGAATAAATTTAGATCGAAGGTTGAAAATTATATTCATAAAGAAAAAAAAATAATTGAAAACCCTCTTTTCACCTTAAATAACCTAGTTGCACCTAAATTCAAATCAATTATTTTAATTACTGAAGAAGACAATATTGCGGATCTCCACATTTCTCAAACGATCATATATGGTTTTAAGCGCCCTTGAGGTGATTTTTCTCACGAAAATTGCTATAAAAATCATCCAACAATTATTATGGTTTATTTTTATTTTATTTTATTTATTTTAGAGAAAGTTGACAGCAAATCAGAGATTACAAAATAATACAATAATAAGATGTTAATTATGCCAATTATGAACATTCCAGTGATGATAGTTAATAATAAATAATAAAGTGTGACATTGTGAGGGTATTATCTTAGTTTCATTTTTTAGTTACAAAATATAAAAAGGGGGGGGGGGGGAGGAATATAGGAATAGGATTAAGAGGCAAATGACGGGAACATATATAGGGATTGAACTTTCTAGTTTGAGTCATGTTGCTTGGTGAGTTTTCGTTTTATGTCACATAAAGTTGAGTTAAAAATGTCAATGTGGTAATAATTTAAGTTAAATGAGTGTGTGGATCTGTAGATAAATGAGTTCTGTTTGGAGTTGGTCTTGCAAAGAGGGAGATTAAAGGTAAGCGACTGCCTGCTGTTGCGATTTGGAACATGGAATGATAGGCGTTGAAGAAGATCAGGACAATCGATTAAGTTATGTGTAATTTTAACCAAACATACGCCTCGGGAACTCATTTATACAGCATTCATAATTTAATTAATTTTGTATTTTGTAAGGACTCGTTAGGAACACTACAGGATTAATTTTAAGTTTATTATAATTAAGCGCACTTGAAGTGAAATATCACAAAACTGCGCCATATAAATACTACGTTATTATTATTATTATTCGGTCTGCTTTCATCCTTCTTCTGCCAGTTCCATGCCTCACTGTCATACATCGCCATGTAACATCATGATTAATTAAGATTTAAAAACAAGTATTTTTCGTAATATGGAATTTTGCCTGAAATCGAGAAATTCATTATTGTGTGTAAAACTTTTTCCTAATTTGCGCATTTTTATAATACGAATAGATTTTTGAGACTTCGCTTAACTAATGCAGTAAGTTTAATATAAAACTAGCTCGTGAGTATTAAGAGGGCATTACCAGAGAAAACCAGAAATATGTCATTTTCATATCAGATTTTAGACGTATTGACTCTTTTCCACAAAAAATTATAAATGGATTTCGAAAGATTGTTCTTTTATCTAGCATTCGCATGTAATAAATTTTGAGAAATTTTTTTTAATTTTTAGAATAATAAGGTTATTCCATAGGTCGTTGGCAGGTTTGTTAAATTTTCAAAAAAGATTTTGTATTATACCACACCCATTTCAAATAATAATAAATAATATTAAATAATCATGCAGTAAAATAAATCAATACATTATCTAGCAAACGCATGTTTTAGAATTTTAATTTTAATTTCAATAAAATCACTAAAAAATATGTACGTACATGTGTTTCTTGACGAAAATTGGTCCATTTGTGTATTTATTTGCGCACTTACAAACTAATATATTTCAGATTTTTTTTACATTCTTATTAAATTTAGACATTATTGAAAATTGACAAATACTTATAATCAAAAAATAATTACAAAAAGTACATTATTTTAATTTATTTATTTATTTATTTATTTATTTAAACGCCCATTGGGCTTTTACATACATTGTTATTAGTATTATTACATTAACTATATGGCATATAAAAGTTTAAGTACATATATGAATAAAATAATTATTATATGTGTAGTACCTACATAAATGTTTTACAAATAATATAGAATACCATTATGGAGAACAGTTTTTTTTTGTACTTACAAACAAAAATAACGGGATTGAAATTAATCAGCATTAGTGGGGACTTAAGCATAATCGAAATATAAATTAAATTACAATATTAATTTGTAAAGTTACATATATATATTAAAGTTTAAAAGTCTAAAAGAAAAGAGTGAAATAAATAGAAGCTAAAAAGGGTTTTTCACTATGGAATGGTGAAGTCATACATTTCAGCAAAGTGTTTATGTAGATTTCGTTTAAGCACTGCTACGGAATCTCTAAATATATCAACGACATTACCAAATTTATTACCAAAATTTTGTATTCGATTTAGGGATATGTGCGTATTAATAGTTTTATCATCACGCCTTTCAGCATTTTAGGATGAAGGTATAAATTAAAGCTAATTTGGATTGAAATAAAATCGATATCGAGTTATAATTTTAAAAAGCTGGTACGGAGAATAATTAATCTTTCTAATCGTAACCGCCCTGCACGATCGTAAGAACAACTTTCGACGAAATGTGGATTTTCGTCCGCTGGCTGGTTAAACGCTCTTAATAACGTCTGATCTGTATTCCCATGGCCTAAAGAAGAGGCTAATTGGACGCTTCCTCTCAAGAACAAGATCTTCGTTTTTTATATCAAGCAGTGTGGAAACTATACACCTTTATACTTATACGCATCAGCGAATTCCCTAGATTACTGGAATACAGGTTCTGTTCCTGGAAAAAGATGGATATTTAAATACTCGATTCTAGGTTTTGAATTGGTGCAACAAATTTACAAATTTTGAGTAGATGAAAACTTTCAATAATGTTGTTTGATGATATGGGAAGTTCTCGTTTTCAGATGAAATAGGTATTATGATTATTTTAATATTTTTATGTTTTACTGGTGAGTTCCCAGCATGCAATGCAACTTAAATAAAGAAATTGTTTTTCCCTGCGTGTCCTTTCCTATTCGTCCCCTTTCCCCTTCCGCCTACCCTTCCCCACCCGCGTTTCGCACCTTCCCCGCCTTCCCCCTACCCTCTCCCGCTTTCCCCGACACCTATTGCAATTTTTTATGCAAGCTTATGCAAAACGCCAGAGCTCACCAATATATATATTCTGAAACCTTGGTGGGCGTTTGCACAACAACTCACCGAAGTTTCATCGCAATCGGATGAAAAGTGTAGGAAATTATTTTATAACACCAGAGCTCACTATTATACATACGCACATCAAATCCCCAAAGTTTTATCTCAATCGGATGAATAGTTTAGGAACGCATAAGGGATAAACAAAGAAACATTCATTTTTATACATTAAGATTATGACATAAAAGCATATTATCTCCTCTCCAAGGGTTATAATGTTTATAAAATAGTGAATGAGTCTACCTAAGTAAAAAAATCGGAACTTTTAGTTCAAAATTAAAGCTATCCCAAATATAATTGAAAAATAATCTCACTGATCAATGATTTAAGTGTAAGTTGACCGTAAAAATATGTCTTACCGAAGTGTGATTTATATTTTTTGCTCTAAATAATGTCAGGAAACGCTGGTTAAAGTCAATGGCGCCCCTTAGTACCCTGTGTATAGCAGACACCTATTTACCAACACCCTCAATACAAAACGAAGAAGTTTTCATAGACTTTTTTAATAATAATTATGATATTTGGATGACTATGTCACCGTGAGAAAATCACCTCAAGGGCTCTTTACAAATCCATTTATACATTTATCCTATATATTTTACAAGTGGCACAAAGGGTTTTTTAAGATAGACAACTAGAGACTTACAACTAAGACTTATATAATTAAAGACTTTAAACCATACTTATTTTTATAACGGAATGGATATTTACACAATATTGCTTTACTCGTATGAATATTTACCTTTACCTTAACAAACATTTACATTTATATACAAACACATATTAGTATAATAACTGCCCGTGCTGCTAAGAGGAATATAAACGCTAGAAATATTTCGAATCTCATGCCTGCAAAATTTTAAAATCGAGCGTCTTATTTGCACGAGACTAGTAAGTGAAAAAGTGGTTTTTATTTATTTTGTGCATAATTTTATAAGAACGAAAAAAAGTTAGAACATGGACAACCTCAAAAATAGTCTTAGCCATAAAGGGGTATTTTAAAAAAAATTGTTTCTTGTATTACTTCATAGTTAAGTCATGAAAAAAAAATGTTTTTGTGGTTTACGCTTATATTTTTTGTTAAGTAAATAATAAGTTTATTGTCATTCCAATACATAGAAAAGCTAGTACAAGCTTCGATTTATCCGTAGCATATTTTTTGATGTTCATACTGTAAGCCGATTCGTCGTAAAGATTAATCAAAATACTATGTAAATAGGATTTCACTTATAACTTCATCTTAATTGTAAATTATGAATGAATATCTGGTAATTTGAAACATTCGTTCAATAAGGCGCCTCATTAAACATCCATCTTAAAAATATTTTGTAAAAACTGCGGAAACTCAAGCAAACCCAAAAATATAAAGCTATCCTCGAAGTATTAACGACGTCAGGCTTTAAAACGAAAAAAGGATGTCTCCAGATATTTTTTACGTATTTTTAAAGTTGAAGAACCAATTTTATGCAAAAAAAACCTTCATGAAACTTCATAATCAATTACGCTCAAAACGTGACACCTGAAGCGGCTATTCCCGCGCGCCACTTTCCGACAATTTTTTCTCCGTAGATAATCTCGTTACGGGTCCGCCGTACCTGTGTCATATTAAATCCTTATTAGAAACCGCTGCTTTGCCGCTTAATAGCCCGTCCTAAAGAGCCCAATCCTCCGCCGCAAAAAGCTTAATCACGGCTAAACCCTGCGGGGGTATTTGCGCTGTGTATAGCTGACTGTACCTACATTGTACCTAGGCTGTACTTAGCCTGGACCTACATTGTGAAGTACAAGGATAGTTTGTTGTCGCTTAATAAGGCCCGTTTCCTATTAACTTGACGTGTCTGTAGCGATGTTGCTGCATAGTAAGTAGATGGAAAATAGAAGTGGAAAGGTACAATACAAGTCGTTAAGATTCAAATTAATGCAAAATCATATGTTTTTATTTTGAGAATTTGATGTTATAGATACTTCAATAAAATACTGCAAGTAGAACACATCTTGACCTTGGAAATAAACGAGTATTTTTTTAATACGTATTTTTGTAAGTCTGGAAAAAAATAAAGTATCAGGCCTCTAAAAAATACTTTCAAGTGTAAAATCTCCTATATAAATAAATCATTTTTTCGGATTAAGTTTTATTATAGATACTAGCAGACCCGGTCACACGTTGCTGTGGCTAACGAAACCTGTGACCAACGCCATCCGTTAAATCAAATCCACAGCACGCTGCCCGCTGCCACTTGGCCAGGTATATTATGTATTTCAAACAATTTACACAAAACCTTGACAAATTAAATACCTAAAAACCTTTGTCATAAATCACTCTATCTATTGGTGAAAACCGAATTAAAATCCGTTGCGTAGTTTAAAAGATCTAAGTGCGCATACATCATGAGCGACTTCATTTTATACTTAGTAAAGATAACGTGGCAAGTTAAGTTATTTTGAAAATAATCGAATAACATTTTAATATTTGTGCCTGAATTTGCAATTTCAGGCTGTTTTTTTTCCACATGAATCAAAATGGGCAGCTTCAACGAATTCGAATTTGAGAATTAAACCTAATGCCGCCCGCATAAAGACTACATGTTGTGTTGATGTGTTACATGTACATTTTGTATTAGTTAACGCAAAAAATACATCGATGTTAATACGATGTATTTCTGATGTGAAATTCCCTTTATTTCGGTGGTAGAAATCAAAACCCGGGTCGGGGGGGGGGGGGGAGTGTCGAACTTTGAAACAATATAAGCAGTCAAAAATTATTCGAATAATCACATTTATGCAACTAATACGTACTCGCCTGCTGTGTATAGTCCGCGAAATGGCTCCAAAACAATGAAAATGGCCTTAACCCCTCAATACCAGAGTGCTTCCTGAGGATAACAAATCGCGTACTTGCAATTCATAATATTTCTGTCAAAGGGCGTCTTTGACAGCATTCAACTATGTTTGTTTACTCATAAATAAACCAGTCATCAGTTTACTGTTTACACTTTACACAGCAGAAAATCGGTCGGTCATATTGTTATTTTGGTTTTATTGTATTGGCCGAACTGATTACGAAACGACGTGAAAGTCACTGCAGTCGTAGTGTTGGTCCACTGGGATTGGTTTATTTATGGTCAATTCATAGACACTCATCTCATAGTTATGTAATAATGTATGTAATAAAAAATTTCAATGAATTAAGAAAAGCTAAAAACGAAAAACAAAAGAAGTTTGCGTATTCGATGCATCGAATAAAAAACATCGATATGTATTCGATGTTGAAGTATTAACAATACATCGCTTCAATACGATGCATCGGAACAATACATCGAGTGTTTACAATACATCGATGTATATCGTCCATCCCTAGTTAACGCTCCGCCACGGTGGCGAATGGACGTACCTCGACTCTACGCGCTTGGTTCAGTGCAATCGATTTTAAATTTCTTTCTTATTAACAAGGAGTTAATGTTTTTTGCAGGCCTTTACGAAAGCAACCTGTAAAAAAACACCCTCAAATACCTTCTCCAACCCTTCCAAAGAAGTCTTCTCAAATATTTTTAAATCCCTCATGGAATTTTTCCATGACTAGGGGGATCACCTTAATTTTAGTATAAAAATATAATAAAAATCTTAAATAATACAATATGCACTTAACACGAGTTATTTTCAATTGAGGAGGTATTAATTGCCATAAAAAACACATAGATACTGTATATTTACCATTAGTTTTAAATATGTTTTTTGATAAATAAAAAAGGTTTTATCGATAAAAAAATCCATCCTTTCGAATTGCAATGCATATGTCAAAATCTTGATGTATTTTTTTAATATTACACAGGGTGTTAAGGGAGATTTTAATATTACACAGGGTGTTACGAGAGATGGGAAGGCTGAAAGAGATATTGAAAGAAGGGTGAATGCCGGTAACTCCATTAATGGTGGACTGAATGCCGTTGACGCTAATAAAAAACTGTCGAAAAAAGCGAAGCTAGCAGTCCACAATGGAGTCCTGGTACCTACCCTGATGTATGGCAGTGAGGCATGGAACTGGCAGAGGAAGGATGAAAGTAAACTGAATGCTGTTGAAATGAGATCCCTGAGACGTATGTGTGGTAAAACAATATATGATCGTGTGAGAAATGTGGATATCCGCAAAGAATGTAAGGCTGATGTAAGCATAATGAGTAAGATTAAGAAAGGGACCCTCAGATGGTTTGGGCATGTAGAGCGAATGAATGAAGGAAGTAGTGTAAGAAGAATATACGACGCGAATGTGAATGGTAGAAGAAGTCGGGGACGCCCGAGGAAGACATGGCACGATCAAGTGTATCAGATACTTGAGTCGGGTCATGTCAAAAGTCAGAATAATAGAAGAGAATGTATGAGACGATGTATGAATGTGAGTGAGGCAAAGACTGTGTGCCAAGACCGAGTTGTTTGGCGGTCCGTCCTCTCTGCCTACCCCTGCGGGGAAACGGCGTGATGGTTAGTTAGTTAGTTAGTTGTTAAGGGACGTACTTGACTTACTTTAAGATGAAGCCATACTAAATAATGCAAAATCATACAAAATCATATGTTTTTGTTTTGAAAATTTGATCGCTTAGAAGTATTGCATATGCTTCAATTAAATACTGCGTGTAGAACATACCTTGGCCCTTAAAAATATCGGTCATTTTTTTTATAAGTCTTTTAATAAGCCTATAAAAAAATAAAGTATAAGGTCTAAAAACACACTTTCAAGTCCAAACTCTCCTATTTATAAAACCCTTTTCGGTTATGGTTTTATTGTATAATGTGGCAAATTCAGTTTATTTTATAATGATCGCAAAAAAAGTTGATATTTACACCCAATCTTCCCAAAATAAAATAAAATATGCATTCTCGCGTTGTTATTTTACAATACGGCCGCTAGTCGACGAATTCCGTTTTTCAAAGTGAACACTATGGCGTCCACCGAAGAACTACTGTTCACGCCACAGTCGCCAAACCTCAGTCACGCCCCGAACTGAGCGGGATATGGACGCGTCACTCCGCGTCGCTTGATTTCGTGAAATCAATTTTAAATTTCCGTTTTATTAAAAAAAACAATGCGTAAAACAGGAATTAATATTTTTTACAGGCCTTTACGAAATCAACCTGTAAAACAAAACTCTCAAATACCTTTTCCAACCTTTCCAAAAGCTTTTTCTCAAGTATTTTTAAACTCCTCCCATAAAGGGCGTGAATTCCGATTTCGATTTTTTCCTGAACTAGTGGATCGCCTTAACCAGTGATTCCTGGCATTATTTGGGGACAAAAATGTGAATGAAATTTTGATCTTCGCCTAATATTTTCACGTGTTTTTTTTCAACTTTTAATCAGTAGGTAGGGTCAGGGTGGGGGTAGGGCGGCTACTCGGCTGAGTGACCAGTGATGACATGTGAAATTTTTTTGTTGTTGTTTAGTTTTGAAGAAAAACCCTGCGTACGATAAAATGCAAAACTTCAAAATCCATTTTCCTATTTCGAGTTACGGCCTTGTAATCGCGGGTGTGTGATATATTGCAATGGCTTATCAGAAGAACAGATTTTATGAATAGGTCAATTAATGGTGAATAATTACATCATGTTTTTTTAATGATCAGAAAAATCGTTTACCTCAAAACGTATTAAATTATTATCATCTCAAAAGTAATAAAATACTGTCTGTCCCAGCCATTGCGGTGGCATTACATACGCTTTACATTTGAGCATTAACTAAAGGAAATAAATAAAGCTGCTGGCTTTGTAAGGAAATCGTATTCAGTCTTGTTGGATTAGCCTCCTTCTTTTACGGAATAACGCTCGCAAGTAGAGCTATTACGTAAGAGATTTACGGTGATGATCCGATTTTGTACACAAATTCGTATTGAATATTTCATTTGCGGTAGCGCACGTGAGCGCGGGTCGCAAATAATAAAAAGCTTTAGTTTTCCCGCGCCCCCCTCGGGCCCTTGCCCCGGGCTCCGGGCCCAGGTGGCGTCGCCGCGAGGATAATCATCTTGGCGCTCAGCTCCGGGGACATCCCATTTACTGAAAGAATCCGCTAAAGTCCCATCTTAATCCGCCATCTTGTGCGCGTGCTCGCATTAAATGCCATCTAGATTTTCTTCGAGACATAGACAAGGCGCAGCGCACTGCCCCCCTCTTCCCTCCCTCCGCGCTCGGCGCCGGGCTTACTTACTCTATGGATTAAGAAAGAAACATTTCTTATGCTGTTGCGCGGGAAAGCGTAGGTATATTTTTTCCAGACTACTTGTATAGGTATAAGCGTGCAGATAACTTAGCTCTGAAATAAGCTCCTAAGGCACTAAATCTCGTGTTTGTAGATTGGATATTTTGTTCTGCCTTTCGGGAATCACCCTCCCCCACAAACGTGTTTAAATGTTACCCTGTACAGAATCACTTGGTAATTCTTTTTACATTTCAAATTTTACATCAGTAGGTACCTACTGCGCGAGATGTTTTTTTGTTAGATATCTGTTGCAAGTCGAAGTAATTTAAGGGAGAGAATGTGTTGCAAGCTGAAACGAGCAAACATCAAATTAAAAAGCTGATCAATTGGTGGGAGATGCAGACAATTTGTGACAAGTGGCAATTCGTAGTCGAAAGTCGCGCGCTTTTTATTTTCTTCGTAACCGCTCCCGTGGAAGGGAGCGAATCATTTGCATTTTTGTTAGCGGCGCGCCGCCACTCCGTCTACTTAAACACACCTTCATAAATACACATTCTGGGAAACAAGCGAATTCTCGCGTCAGGGAGCATCTCAATCCTTACCACATCCATTCAAAGTGTGTGAACATGCCTAAAAAGGTATATTTACAAGTAACTCTAACAGTAGGCAAGCAGATTAAAGGCCTCACCATTTTGGTGCAGTGGCTACAAAATCTAATTGACTTTCGCCGTGGAAATCCCTGTGAATATAAAAATATTCATTTAGATTGCGAATCCACCGCATTCTTGTGCACTTGGAGGTGCTTTATTGAGACTCTTCATAAAATTTATTGCATATGTCGCAGCTTCCGGTGCAATCTGCAGGAGCGCCATCTTGCGCTCAAAAAAATAAATATGCTGCAGCCGGGTTGCTGTTTTACATTTCAAAGTCTGGAAGCAGCAATAATTACGCTCGAAAGGTGATCGAATAGCCTTTTTTAGAAGTTGGGTGTTTAACTAATCATTACTGAACTTCCGTCTTATGATAAAAATTAAAAGAGATGAAATTATGTACCTACAATTAAATACACTCACCGTAGTTAATGCATTTGGAACCTAGGTACATCATGCAAGTACAGACATTCCATTGATAGCTCCATTGTAACCTTTCTTTAGATACGTGCGTCGCCGACGCGTCGATCGGTTATTGAGAAAGAGAACTCTTAATATTTAATTGTATAGGTAGGTGTATTTAATTTTTGTTATATTAATTAGATTAGATTTGTAAATATATTTACACCATAATATGATGTCCACAAATATTATACTACCTACTTAACTTATTTTTATTAGATTAGCTGTAAGAAATGGGATGTAGGTACCTGTAAGCTATACCATTCGTACTTAGTTTATTTTCTACAATAAAGTTTTTTAATTTGAATTTGAATAATCGAGTACAGATACCAACCTTGATGTCTGGCAAAGAGGCAGGGTTCTGGCAGGGAAAGAAGAAAATATTTCAAATTCAAAAAAACATTTATTGCATAAAATACAGAAAGTACAAAAGAAAGTACTAAATCCTGTTTCTTCCAGCTAACCCAACAATTACATGTTATATTATATGCAATGAAAAATAGGGGTATTTAATTTACGTTGGGTATTCATTTACAAAAATAATGTTATTTGTTGAAAAGAAATGTTTCTAGTGATGATTTAAATTTGAGTATATCGTTTAATTGTTAAATTATTAGCTGAAAAAAATTTATACAAAGAAAGGCAAAATATTCCATACTTTTATCAGAGTCTCAAAATTCTTTCAGTGAGAGCAATTCTGTGGTACAAAATTATATTTCAGCACATAAATAACCCTCTATATGTATATAAACAGGCTGAAACACAACTATAATACTCGTTTGAACTTCAATGAAGGACTAATTTACACTTTTACTTTATACTTTCATTTTATATATCTTAATTCTATTTACTACTCGTCACCTTAACTCCTTTTTTTACCTTTAGTTTTTATATTTAACTTTACATTTTTATGTCACTTTCTTATGTTATTGTATTATAATATATATAAATACAATTATGTCAATGGCACATGTTGTGCCGTATGTTTTGAAATAAATAAATAAATAAATTGTACCTAAGCATACAAATAAATATGGACAAAGAACGTTAAATTACATGATTCCCAGTTGTTTAAATATGTTACCTGCTGAAATTAAACAATGTGCCCAAAACAATTGGTGAATTTACTGAAGACTTGACTTACAGAAAGAATTAATTTGTATTAGCTTACAATGACATACTATCCTAAAGACTTTAAAATTGTTATCTATGTGTTTTCAAAAATTTTCTTTTATCTATTTTATATGATTGTAAAAATGTAACTATCAAATCGCTATAATAAGATCTTTAATGTAAAGAACCCCTAGACAAACTGCTAAAAAGTAGTTTATCCGGACTTTTTGTCTTATATTTGTAAAGTATATAAAATTTTAAAAAATACAAATAATAAAAAATGTTACGTGGAAGGTTGTTATATACTTTAATGGCCATGTAGTAGGGTCCTTTTCGAAATATAGTTGTGTTTACTTTTGGTATTAATAAGTTTTCTATAAACCTTGTAGAGTATGCAGTAACCCTGTATGAATGAGTACCCTGAGGCGTAGGTATATGTGAAAACCCTATATGACCTTGTTAAAAATGTAAAAAAAGGATGATGTGAGAGTAATTAATGAGATTAATAAAGACACGCTTACCTAGATGATTTCATCACGTAGAGCGGATCAGCGAAGAAATGAGTTTACGAATAACAATTTATAATGCGAAAGTGAATTGCAAAAAAAGTCGGGGACTTGATAATCACATACTTTCTTGGAATGTGTGCCTAGACAGAGTTGCGTGGTGGTCTCTCCTCTCTGCCTATTCATGTGGGGAAATGGTATGATATTTAGTTAGTTAATCATAGCAAATAATACATTCTAATTAGAATTGACTCTATTTACAATTTACAATGCATTTACTTCACTGAAATCTACTCTAACCTAAATATATACTCTTCTAGATGACTATTTACCTACCTTGATTAACCTCCAGTAAAAATTTTAGATTTCGTTAAATAATTTATAGATTAACATATTTAAATCTTACTTCTTAGAATTTTATATTTTATTTTTAACTTCTTTAAAATATTTTCTTTTTTATAATCTTGCTTATTTTCAATTTTATATATGTATGTATCTATATGTATTTATGTGTTTGTATATGCATATGTATGTGTGTATGTGCTTACGTATACATATATCTTGTTATATTTTACCTTAAATATTTTTATCTTTTTTCTTTCTCTTCTTTCTAATATCTTATAATTTCTATTTCAAACCTATATTTTGTTCTAGTTCTCACACTGTATAACTTATCTCACGTATTATTACCTTAACACGGGCATTAGCCTAGTAAGGTAGTCAAAAAAAACATAAAAGTGTACTTTCAAAAATTGTATGAAATAATAAAAAAAAATAAAAAATAAAAATAAAAATAAAAATAAATATCTACATTATAAAATGGATTCCAATTGAAACTAAAATATCCAATGGGAATAATTTTTGGCAACCGGAAAAAGCAGGACAATGCCAAAACAGAAGCCAATGAATGCCAGAATGCAAAAGAATAGTTAGGTTTGGTTTTTTTTCGTCGCTTTTCTGCAATGTTCTGCTTTGTCCATCCAACCATATTTTTTAGAAAGGAAATCCATCAAATTATCAAAATAATTATTAACAAACATAAAACGATACCTAGAATCAATTTTCCATCATTGCATTTTTACGTTAAGTGATCAAAATTAATTTACAATCATCCCTTTGTGTTTCCCCTCGAGTACCCAAATGTCGATTGGATTGGATCGGAACTGACCCCAAATGAATAGCTTACAGTGTATTTAAAGGTGTTTAACCAAACATCCTTAATGTAATTGATACAAATTGAAAACAATTTCGGGCTCTTGCGTGTCTGAGACACTCAAACTAATTGTTCGGGGGAGATTATTCCGAATAGCTACTCTACACTACTTATGTCTACACTACGCGGTCAAAACCAAAGTAGAATGGGAAGTTATTTATACAATTAAGCCAGGTTTTTAAAGAGAGTTAACTTTTATGTACGCATTACTTGGCTTCTTCAACTTCCTACAACTTCTACAACTTCTTATTACCTAACTATCATTCATTATTTTTAAATTTTAATATGGCGTCTTAACTTTCTTTTTTTTCGAGTCAACTAAGGAAAATCTCGGTAATTCATGATGAACTTCAACTGAATTTACTAATATTGGCAACTTAATCTTCAGTGAATAGTGAGAAAAGGGTATGCAAATTTCAAAGATCAGTGTCAGAGAGTTTTGATGAGATTGTCTGCTTCATTTTATGAGACGTAGAACTTATAATATTGATGCACATTATGATAAAGTTGATTTTCAATTTAGCAAAACAAAATAAAAGTAACAATTATTATAAGCAATAATTATCAGCCTGAAACACTCATCCACATTGAAAAAATCTTCCGAGAAAAAAATACATGACGCCAACGGGAGAGCAGCTGACCGGCAATCAGAAGGGCACGGGTTCATGTCCCGTTGGCGTCATGTATTTTTTCTCGGAAGATTTTTTCAATGTGGATGAGTGTTTCAGGCTGATAATTATTGCTTATAATAATTGTTACCCTTTGTGCTATGCATAAAAATCTTGTCATAAACGTTAGTTTAACAATTAAAAATAATAATTAAAATAAAAGTAGTTTATTTTTTTTACTTCTGAAATGCGAGTAGGTACGTACATTATTTATATGGGTTTTAAGGGACGTACTTGACTCACTTTAACCAGTGATTCCTGACATTATTTGGAGTAGAAAATGTGAATGAAATTATGGTCTCCGGTGACTTTTTCGATGACTTTTTTTTTTTTCTTCAAAATCAAACATAAAAAAATAAAATCTTCCGCGTGTCGTCTGGTCACTGGTCACTCAGCCGAGTAACCGCCCAACCTCTCACCCCACCCCCAATTGTCCAACACCTACTACTTTTTTAATATTTTTTGTAGATAAATAAAAACATCAAAAATGTCACCGGAGACCAAAATTTCATTTACATTTTTTACTACAAATAATTCAGGAGTCCCTGGTTAAAGTAAGTTTGTAAGTTCCTTAACACTCTTTATAATAAAGTTGAACTACGTAAAGCACGTTTCAATTTTTTTGTTAGTAGGTACTTTTAAATTTTACTTGAAATTCTTTTCTACTACCGTGCACCCCTCCAAGGAATTTTCCTTTTATCTTCAAAAAAGCGTAAAAGTATTGTAGGTATTTCAGCTTTGTCTTTTATTCCTAATTCCCGAATTCATCCAACTGCTCGTTCAGCATATCTGCCATACCACCATACCAAGGTACACTGCGGACTGCGCAATGCCTGATGAAGAAGTCTAAAAGCAAACCTCGTATGTCAACTGAAGTAGCCGCATGTACATTATTAGCAGATAGTGCCACGGCGGCACGCGGTGCACCACACATATGTTCCGGCAGATGCAGCAGATGGTGCATGCTCATAAAGCAAGCGTAAAGTGCATGCGTGATCAGAGATCGCATTTTACATGACTTTACATCTACATTTACATACAATCAAATCTTTAGTTTCGGGCCCGCAACGCACTTTGTCGCTATCGGATATTTGTGCGCACGCATCGCAACGCACCCTCTGGGACATTTGTGCGCACGCATCGCAACGGGTCATTTAAAATTTTAAAACACCGCACTCTAATTACAACTCCCGGCCTATCATTATAAGCTTATCAAATCGAAACTGCCGAACCCTACAATGTCCTGTCTCTGATAGCTTCTTTATGACCTCTCTTTCTGTCATCGCGATCTTTTTTCAGAAAAAAAGGGAGAGGATTACAACGGAACATTATCAGCGATATGTACCCAACAGAAATTGATAATTATTGGCGACAAGTCGATTTGTAATTTGTGATTACGAAAATGGCATGCAATAATAACTAATTGATGTTTCTGGATTACTTCAACAATTATTAAGTCATTTTATTCACGTGTAGCATCTGTCAACATATTAAGATATTAATTTCTTCATTGCGTACCGACCAAATAATTAAAGGGCATTTTTTGATTAGCTCCGGTGGGCTCGCAAAAGATGAAAGGATCGGTTGTAATCGGGAAATAATCTACATACGTATATTATATATAATTATTTATGTAAGATTATATATCGTCTGAATGAAGGTACCGATATTTTTTAATCATTTTTTTATGCACAAGCGATTTAATTAGACGCTTGCCATAACTTGGCATGCGCCATTTAATGTTAAAGAAATGTACCTACCTACTTCCAACGATTATTCCTGTTGATCCGCCGACAATCGGCCCTCTGAAATGATATCTTCTATATATATATACAAAAATCTAAAAATGTTTGTATGTCCGCTATGCGTTGCTAAGCCATTCATCCGATTGCGATGAAACTTTGGGGATTTGATGTGTGCATGCCCGCGATGGTTTTTATGTATAAATATAACAGTGAGTTCTGGCATTATGAAATTTGTATAAAAAAATTGTAATAGGTGGCACGCGAGCTGTTTGAAAACTGAATGTATCGGAACTGAATGTATGGAATACGGGAGGGGGAGGGGAACTCGGGAGAGGGTTCGCGGGACGGGGGAAGCGGGAGAATGGAGTAAGAAGAGGGATGGTGGGGAAGGCGGAGTGGGAACGCAAGAGGGGAAGGGGCCGCGGGAGAGGAAGGGAAGGCGGAAGGGAACGGTACGAATGGGAAAGGATACGCAGAGAGAAACAATTTCTTTATTGAGTGGCATTGCAACGCATGCCGGCAACTCGCTAGTTTACTATAAAATTATAATATTTTGTGCTTTATTTACCAATTTCAATCGTAAAATCGACTTCAAAAATACTATTAATAATAAGTTAGTATGAATATCAAACGAATTTATATATAGTGTCGATTTTTTATACTTCTGCGCTTGTACACACGGTATAGGTAGGGACAAGTAGATTTTTCCTTGATGCCTTTGAATGTTTTGTACTTTGTTGTTCGGCGGTAGGTACCTACATCGTCTCTGCACATCCCTTCGGGTAATTTAGTTATATTTTGCGTAAATTGGTATACCGTATTTTCCCTAAACCGACTGCATATTGTATATAAGTATGCCAGGGAACCAATTATCGCCGGATCAATTGTCATGGAAACAAAGCATCTATATCTTGATTCATAAAAATTGATGTTTTTTTGTTGTCCCTTAAGCGTTCCTAAAATCCGATTCGATGAAATTTTGATGAATTGTTGTCCCTACGCCCGTGATGGTTTATGTTAAGGGTCGACCGAGACAGGTTTTTCGTTCTCGGCCGAGACCGAGACCGAGAATAAATGTAATTCTCGGCCGAGACCGAAAATAGATAAATAATAAAAAAAATTAAATGCTCTATTTTTGCATAGTATAGCAACAATAAAACATTATACCTACTTATTAATACATTAAATCGAAATAACACACCCTAACAAACCCTATCCGTGAATCAATTGCCACATTCATCAAAACACGTCGATTAATTGATTTGCATGAACATTGCTGTTTCTGGAAATTTATTATGAACTAAGTTCTAAGAAAAACAGCAATGAACATACAAATCAGCGAATCTATGTGGTCTGATGAATGTGGCCACTGAATCTAAAAAATATTCGTACCAGCTTTCCAACATACGTATAAAATAATACGTAATGATCTTGATTTTCACTTAACTAGTTTATGTAGGGCTAGTATTTATAATTAATTAATTCTGGCTAGTATTTATAATTAATCATAACAACACATAAAAGAACTTATTTTTTTCTACTACGAACAAAATTCAAACAAAAATAATTGTTTGTTTACACCAAGTGACGAATGTGGACGCGCGCGGTAGATTTGAATCCCATTATCCTATACCGTACCTACTTACAACGGTCTCGGCTATGGCCCAGAATCTCGGCGATTTTTCGCCGAGAACCGAGACAGTGTTCTCGGTAGAATTTGTAGCCGAGAATGCCGAGACCAAGACCGAGACCGAGATCTCGGTCGACCCTTAGTTTCTGTACATAATATTGAGCTCTGGCGTGATGAAATTATTTCCCAAACCATTTGTCCGATTGTGATGAAACTTTTGTGATTTGTTGTGCGCACGCCCGCGAAGGTTTCTGTATATAATGGTGAACTCTGGCGTTATTATTTTTTTTTTTGCAAAATTAACTACGCGTGGCGCACTACTTGAAAAACATCTGTATTTTATATAGTTTTGCGGCAGGAATAGAAGGTGGGAGCGGGAACACTTTCTTTCTTGAGGCATTGCAACGCATGCCGGGCACTCCCTAGTTGTAATATAAATAATTCCACATCTGTCAACATTATGCTTATAATTGTAATTAGAATTCGTGGTCACCTACATATTACTGGAATAAAACAATGTCTACAACTAGATACTGTAATTTATGCATAAATTGGAAATACTGATGGGGGTGGGCTGTTCACCTTATTGGGGTAGTATTTATACTGAAATCAATGTGTTAAAACACACTGCTAAAAAAATCATTACAGGTATTCACTTTACTTCATTAACATGATTGATAATCGTGTGATTGTATCATTGTAAACACGCTTAGATTTGCAAATTGTTTTCTCTTCGTTTCTAAGCATTCCCACATTTTCCCTCAAGTGATATCGCAACATAAGCCGCCTGATTTTTTAACGATTCACATAAATCGGTTTTGGAAATTGAAAATGTATATTTCTGCTTCACGCCACCATGCGCTCAATCCCTGTGTATAAGCAAATAAAAACACAGCGTCCAGTCAAATTTATAGGCAACCGTAGCGACTTGCGTGTAACGAAGTTAAATCCCCAATGGACATTTTCATTGCTGGGCCATTTCGATGAGGTTGTCATAATCTCGCATGAGACAATTTGCTTAAAAGAATTCAATCGACCCCCTGAAACTATAGTAATGGTCTTAACTAGATTACCCAGTGGAATATGCTATCGTGTCCATGTGCCATATCATTAGATGTTAGATGACCACGATAAGTTAAAGTAAGGTCTCCTATTACCAAGTATGTACGTAGGACAAAGAACAATTATTATGGTTTTCGTAGGCCCTATTGAGGCGGAGGTTGGACCGTAGACCCTGTAGTTTGCTACGCAGCGTAGGGCGTAGGGAAGATATAAACGTAGGTCATAGTAGATAATATTATAATAATACAAGATAAAGTTCTGTAAGTCCTTTCACGGATAATGCGTAATATTCCTTTCTTAATTAATAAACAATCAAGTATGATACTTGTTATAAAAATACATTATCAGTATAAGGAAGCTTTGACTGTCCAACTAAATAAGGTCTCCCGTTTTAGAACAGTCAATTTGACCCCCCCCCCCCCCCCCCCCCTTTGCGTAAAAAAGTAAGGCAGAAAACATAAAAAAATAATTGAAAATCTCATGTTTGACATATCACGACCGACCGGTTGGTAGCGTGGTAGTTATTGGTTCCCACTCGGAAGTTGCTAGTTCGATCCTCTACTAGTGATGGAATGGGTGAATTTTCCACTTGTAATTATGAAAGTGTGTGGATTTTCAACATTATGAGATTATTTCTGAATATAAGTGTGCCATCAAGCATGGAAAAAATGTTTAAGTGGTCAATACACGTTTTTAAATATCACAACCAACCCGTTAGTAGCGTTGTATATAGTTATTCAATACCATTCGGGCGTTGATCGTTCTTAAAAACTTATTGTGTTTTTAAGAACGAGCATTGTAAAAAATATGGAGGGTAGGAATAATCGTCCTTTCACAGACCAGACTCTCTGGAAACACTTCACTAGCCAGTGGCGGATGCATATGTATCCCCCCCCCCCCCCCCCCTTGGCCGCTCCCTACTAAATGTCAGCGTTCCTTTCTTAATCTTACTTATTACGCTGCATCAGCCTTGCATTCTTTTCATATTTTTCTCACACTATCGTACATGGCTTTACCACACATACGCCACAGGAATCTCAATTCTATAGCATTTGGTCCTTCCTCTGCCTGTTTCATGCTTTACTGCCATACATCAGGGTTGGTACCAGCACTCCATTGTGGACTGCTAGCTTCGCTCCTTTCGACAGTTTTTTGTTAGCCTCAACGGCGTTCAGTCCTCCATAAATGGGGAGTTACCTGCATTTACCCTTCTTTCAATATCTCTATCAGCCTTCCTATCTCTCGTAAACATACTCCCCGAATACACAGACTCATCCACTGTCATTTTTGGGTAACTATTACAAATTGTCTGTGGAGATGCTATGTGAAGGGTCATTTTAGGGAAAGGAAATAGTGGAAGGAAAAGGGTATGATAGGTGGTTATCTCGGTGTTAGTGTGTCCAGGAGAGATGGACGGATGAACCTTTCCCTCCCACTGTGAAGCGAGACAATGGGTCGAGAGATTTCATCTGGAGAGGTTAAATGGTCTCCCTCAATCTGTCCTTTCCAGCTCACCACGCAGTACGTGGGCAAACGCATCCGCCGCTACTTTTAAAAATCACACCCATGAACTCAGGCATCCCTGCTAAGTAACCAAACTTTGCGATCCACTTGGGATGACTTATAGCAGAGGTGGTGTTTATCCAATAAATAATTCCCGTGGTGGCGGTACCCACACTCGCCTCCTAAATTGAAACATTTGCTTCATTCACATTCATACGTCGTTTCACTTAAAGGTACCCTTAACACGACCCGACTCAAGTATTTGATTCCCTTGATCGTGTAATGCAGCTCTACTGCTCCCTGTGGCCAGTCAAGTTTTAAATGTGCAGTCGCCCACGGTCCGCCATCTTTGATGTATTTATTGAAGTGAAAACTTCTTTAGCACCGTTGTAATTTGACAAACACATATATCTGTATGTTTTAGCCAGCGAGAGAATGAGATAGTATAGTCGGTCTCCTCTTTGTGCGGTGCTTCGTATTCTCCCCACTGTTGTCTACTTTTTAGTTTTCTTATATCTTACTTTAAAAATAGTTTAAGAAAGTAGCAATTAAAATGAACCATGAAAATTGTTTTTTAAGCAAAATTTAACCATGAACAACTGATTGTTTGAAACAGTGCGTCGTAAAAAAAAAACAACAAAAAAAAACAGAGGGGAAAATTTTAAAAATCGTAGCACGGACTTCGAAATTTGAACATGTTATGATTGAAGTCGAATGGTGTTCCATTTTTATTCCCGTGTTTTTCCCATTTTTATTTATTACATGTCGTTTTTAATTCAATTTTTGCATTTTGCGGTCTCCGATGGCCTTGGAGGTCAGTTGAAATAAACCATATTCTTAATGTTAAAAACTACATTGTTGACCTTAATTCAACCCAATATCTCTTCGCAGTGCTGAGATATGTCGTAATAATGAATCACGCATATATTGCACATTCATCCAAATTTATATATAATACTAGCTGATCCGACAAACGTTGTTCTGCCTTTAAATTATTTCTAGTGAATATTTTGGTTGGTAAATAAAAAATAATGAATGTTGTTTCAGGCTGATAATTATTGCTTATAATAATTGTTACCCTTTGTGCTATGCATACAAATCTTGTCTTAAACGTTAATTTACCAATTAAAAATAATAATTAATATTTGACAAGTTTAAGTATTTCCCCAATAAATGAAGACATAATTTGTCTCGACGCCACCTAGCGAGGAATTTAACACTAACAATGTCTCTCTCGCAAAAATAAAGTTGGTTGTTTTCAGGTGGAAAAAAAAAATAAGCAGTAATTGTTGAATGAAACACTAGTATATATTGAATCATTTGGCGGGTATAAGATAAGCCGCCATAGCTCAATTGGGAGAGCAGCTGACCGGCAATCAGAAGGGCACGGGTTCAAGTCCCGTTGGCGTCATGTATCTTTTCTCGGAAGATTTTTCAATGTGGATGAGTGTTTCAGGCTGATAATCATTGCTTATAATAATTGTTACCCTTTGTGCTATGCATAAAAATCTTGTCATAAACGTTAGTTTAACAATTAAAAATAATAATTAATATTTGACAAGTTTAAGTATTTCCCAATAAATGAAGACATAATTTGTCTCGACGCCACCTAGCGAGTAATTTAACACTAACAGTGTCTCTCTCGCAAAAATAAAGTTGGTTGTTTTCAGGTGGAAAAAGCAGTAATTGTTGAATGAAACACTAGTATATATTGAATCATTTGGCGGGTATAAGATAAGCCGCCATAGCTCAATTGGGAGAGCAGCTGACCGGCAGTCAGAAGGGCACGGGTTCAACTCCCGTTGGCGTCATGTATCTTTTCTCGGAAGATTTTTCAATGTGGATGAGTGTTTCAGGCTGATAATTATTGCTTATAATAATTGTTACCCGTTGTGCTATGCATAAAAATCTTGTCTTAAACGTTAGTTTAACAATTAAAAATAATAATAATTAATGTATTGTAAGTGTGTGGGGATGGGATCTATGACAGAAAGAGGAATGGAGCGCTGTAGAGGATGACCACCGATAAAAACAAAAAACACCAACTAAAGTAGGAAAATGAAATAAAGAAAATCAGTATGAATTTCGAAGAGCAATTGAGTGTACGATATTTTTTGTCAGTCTGTCTGTAGCCAACACAAATAAGCGATGGTCTGCCCACGCGAGAACATGATGCCGAATGAACTATCAAAATGTCGCGACGCTTCTCGTGAATGTCTTGCGCATGTATTAATGAAAGTTCGATGAGGCGGACGTAGCGCCATCTGTCATTCAACAACATAAATAAATTCGTTCTATTTGAAATGCGAAAGACGGTTAAATTTGTTCATACAAAAATACTAAAATCGTGATCAAAAAATGGGAGGGTGGGGGTAGGAGGGTTAAAATTTGGGGTTTTAGGTATTTTTTAATGCCAAATTAAAAAAAAATACAAAAAAAATCATTCAAAAATTCTGGATAGGGACACCCTAAATTACCTTAGCGGTATGAAATATACTTTAAAACCTATTCTCATACCTACCAAATATACATTAAAAATTTCATTAAAATCGGTCTAGTCGTTTCGGAGGAGTGCGACCACAAACACCGTGACACGAGATTTTTTTATGTAAGATTTACGAAATACAAAATCCCTGTTCAAGAAAAAATTTCGAAATATGAAAATGTTTGGTAAATTCCATCCGAAGTAAGAAAATATTGACGTTGTGTTCTGTAAATGGTGCTCTAAATTATTATAAAAATTATATATTGTAATCAATAAGTGATTGCGAGTGTAATGTTTATTTTTCGTTCGTCAAAATAGTAGTACATTGTGACATTTGTTTTATTCTACCCAGGTACATAATATTTTTCCTTGAGTCATTTTAAATAATGTAGTGAAAAAAATTTATTTAAAAAGTTAAAATAAAATAAATACCTATGTCCATGCATAAGCCAGATCTGCTAAATAAAAAAAGCAATACTATTTATTTACTTATTTAACGCCATCTCTGTTTGCATGTAAATAACATTATTATCAGAACAAAATTCTACAATCTGTTAGTCTGATCCACCGCACATGGGCAGCATTTTCTTAGAAAATTGAAATAAATTAATAAATAAATATATTTTCTAAAAATTAATAACTGTGGCATGTGTAAATCCATCATAACTCATGGAATTCAATTCTTGTACTGTAAGTAAAATCTGCGTTACGAGTGTGGAGGTACATCTGAGGAAAATTATAAAAAGTTGAGTAGTAGTTGCAGCAGACACAAATCTTCAAATACTTTCGTCGGAGTCCAGGGTCTCAGCACCATCATGGAAGACATCAAAAGAATTCAGAATTTTCACTTCTACCGCGTGTGAACTGCACACTTGTATTTTTTAAGCTCATTTTTCTTTCTTCTGTAGTACCTATTCATCCATTTGCATTACGTGTAATATTATGTTTCCAAGGGCGTATATACCCCCCCCCCCCTCACACACACACAGGTCTCAGTTTTGCATTTCATTTCCGGAAAATAGAATAATAATAACTGCACAATCTCTTTTTGATTTTTTTTTAAAGAAAGACACATTCCCGGTATACGAATAACCTTACAATATTTGAAAATCTCCTACCACCACCAAAGTAAGCGAAAAATGTTGCTTGTGTCGTGATGGAGGACTTAGACAGCCGAGGAATCGAACACGCGACGCTTGGGCGGGACCCAAACGCGATGCCAACTCAGTCACTGATCGGACGAAAATAATAAATTGTGGAAAATAGAGTTCCCAATAAACTTTCTAATAAAATTTCCAACCCTCTCCTCCCCTTCTTCTCCTTGGCCCCTCGGGTTCGAACCCCCCTTGGGGTCGAACCCCCCTCTATGTGTAAAAAAACCAGAAAAATAAAGGTAGGTACTACAAGGGTACAGGTTACCATTGTGTAAGCCACTGTTGCCCAATGTTCTGCAATGTTTTACGAATCTAGATTGTTATCTATCATTGGAAAATGATAACTATCTAATAAGAAGTGTTTTCATTTTCAGTTATTGGTAGGTATTAGAAAAGAAATACAATTCATTCATTCGAAATATCTACGGATCAATAATATATTACGACCTCTTGAAATAATAGATTAGGTACAGTGGGCAGCACCAGGCTGGTAGGTACTGAGTACACATCAAAACGGAAAACCGCCCGCTCTTATGACTTGTGCCCGGGTAGGCGGTAGGCACTAGGTACTGGGCAGGAAGGTACTGGTAGTCAGTACCTACCCGGCCCAGATGGCGATGGCTAAAGTAATTTCATATTATAATTTGAGCCCGGGCCGCGCCGCTCCTGTGGTTTGGCCGAGGCCTGTAATAATAAAGTCCGCCGGCAAGTTTCAATTAATCACCGATCGAAAGAGGATTGCGATTGCCCTCCTCGCCTCGCACTGAGTACTGGGTACCACCGCCTATACACCTATACAGATCAGGGCTGGCAGGCGGAGGCATTCGACTATTTCGGCTTGCAAAACGGTAGGCAACATCTGTTGGACTGTTGAGAACAACATAATAAATTCTAGTGTGATATTTGGTGTTATAAAATAACTCTCTTAGCCATAGATAATAGGAACAAATGGAGATAATGGTGTGGAAGCTTGCGGTGCCGAGCAATGACAAAACTGCACGGACTACCAAAGCGGCACCGGCGCGCCGCGGCGGAGGTGATGCGAGTGGCCTATTTTATAATAGGCAACTCGCATCACATTTTTTTTTTAGATTCCGGTTTAGGCAAATATTCTAAGACATCCTGTATTTTTTTATCGTATTTTTGTAACCCTGGCGATTTTTTGAAAATTTCAATCCAAAAAAATCAGACCATTTTTTATAAACCGGGAAGACGGGACATAATTTTATAGGTGCGAAAAAACTATAATTACATAGCCGAAAATAATTTTTAAAAAAAGAACGTTTTCCACACGAATGGCACAGGAGAATAACGAGGCATACCAAAAATATTAAATCTCATAAATATTTTTTTCCTTGATCCATCGTATTGATCACAAATCATTATAATTTTCAACGTCTATATTACTAAATCAAATGTAATATACTTGTAAATTATAATAATAATAAGAATATTATAAAATTTGATTTTGTTAAAATCCGCAACATTATCATTATACCTCTAAAACACTTACGGACAACGTAAAATGTACGGGGTTCTCTTCACAACATCTGTCAAAAAATCAAACCAAATGATACGTTCGCAGAGAACAAACAATAAATCTAGTGAACGTTAAATTTCAAATTCAAAAATTCGCCTGAAATCAAAGTGATGCCATATAAAAAAAATAAATCAGTGTGGAATTTTATAAAATTAATAGGAACATTTTCGGCGACGGGACATTTTCATGTAGCGAAGTCACGAGCCCAAAAAATGGATTTATTTATTAAAAAAAAAAAAATTGTACATTTCTAAAAAAATTTACTAACATTTTCGTAATCTTGGTAAAAAAATCTATCCACACGATTTTTTCCAAGTCGTTATGAAATCCATGCAAGTGGCCTATTACCGGTTTGTGACCGGTGACGATTCACGGTTACCGTGACATACGTTTAAATATACGTTCGTTATCCCTATAATGCTGCAGCTCTTTCTTACAAATTAAATAAAGGTGAGACACACAAAGTACGTGCGACTGTTTCCTCCATAGTAGGTACTAATTTTTCATGGCGTTTCATTTTCTTTATATCTGTTAAGGCGATATATGATAATGATTGTATGTTTCCTTAAGGAGGTTGTCACATCACTATTGTTGTATGTTGCACATCACTAGTGATGAACTACTTCTTATAATAATTGTCATCTATGGTCTATTGGGAATTAATGTCAATGGTATAAACGCCTCTTCAATAAAAAGTCTTAATTATAAAATTATTGTGTTTTCAATATTAAATAGATATATAACAAAACAGGGGTGCAGACATACGTTCACCGCTTGTCTCATTTTCATACTAATTAATAGTTGATGACGATGACGCATCTCTCATCTCACTTGCATCTCTACAGGTCCTATGGGATAAACTACGTACCTGTCGGATGCCTGTTTAAATTATTTATTTATTTATAAAAAAAACCTTGCTAGGACTAATAGCCGATGAAGCCATAGTAAATAATGCAAAATCATACAAAATCATATGTTTTTGTTTTGAAAATTTGATCGCTTAGAAGCATTAAAGATGCAATTAAATACTGCCCGTAGAACATATCTTAGCCCTTAAAAATATCGGTAATTTTTTTTATAAGTCTTTTAATAAGCCTGTAAAAAAAATAAAGATTTTGTATGATTTTGCATTATTTAGTATGGCTTCATCTGAATAAAGTAATTATTTCAATTTCTCGGGCCTTTATTATTATAAGTTTAAGATGAAGCCATACTAAATAAAGCAAAATCATACAAAATCGTATTTTTTTGTTTTGAAAGTTGGATCGCTTGGAAGTATTATAGAAGCTTCTATTAAATACTGCGTGAAAAACATATATCTTGGCCCTTAAAAATATCAGTCAGTCTAATAAGCCTTTAAAAAAATATATAAAGTCTGTAAAAAAAACTTTTAAGTCCAAACTCTCCTATTTATAAACCCCTTTTCGGATATGATTTTATTGTTTAATGTAGCGAATTCAGTTTCTTTTATAATAATCGCAAAAAAATTATATTTACGCCCGAAGTTCACAAAATAAAATAAAATATGCATTTTCGCGTTGTTATTTTACAGTACAGCCGGCAGTAGATGAATTTGGATTTTCAAAGTAAACTCTATGCCGTCCAGCGAAGGGCTACATAACTAGTCACGCCCGTTTTTTATCAGTTCGCCCCCGAACGGAGCGGGAAACGGACGTTAGGCTCTGCGTCGCTTTGTTCCATGAAATCAATTTTAAAATTCTGTTTGATTACAATGATCAATGCGTAAAAAATAAGTTACTGTTTTTTACAGGCCTTTACGAAATCAACCTGTAAAAAAAAATTCTCAAATACCTTTTCCAACCCATCCGAAAGCTTTTTCTCAAGTATTTTTAAACTCCTCCCATAAAAGGGCGTGAATTCCGATTTAGATTTTTTCCTGGACTATTGGATCGCCTTAATCATTATTTTTAATTGATAAACTAACGTTTAAGACAAGATTTTTATGCATAGCACAAGGGGTAACAATTATTATAACTCATTCAAGTCCCGTTGGCGGCATGTATCTTTTCTCTGAAGATTTTTTCAATGTAAACGAGTGTTTTTCAGGCTGATAATTGTTGCTTATAAGTATAACACTTGCGCAATTGTGAGTATTGCATAAATGTCTTACACCTGTCGATGATAGATCCCGCAAGTTGCTTAACTTCCAGCTATGCGATTTGCAAAAGTTCCACTTGGAAGGCGCACATTATAATGAAAACAACAGAATTATTCAAGCGCAATGGCGCCTGCCGTGTATAGATTCCGCAATCTCCTCAGCATTATGTTTTCCTGTTGTATTTTTGTACTAAAAATGTATGTAAGGAAAGGCAATCAAAATTTTAACAAACGATATTTTTAATCCTCTGTGCTGCCAGGTGATTTTTTTAAATATTTTTGTCACCAGGCGATTTTGGGTTTAGATTCCCCAATTTCATGCTCCTGGTATAGTTTGCACTAATATCTATTCTACCAACTGAAAGACTTAAAAAAATTGTACTTCAAGTTTTTGTGCTCCTGGTACAAATTACTGGTTTTACGAATAAATCCTATGATATGAAACACTCAGTACCCGGAATGCCGTTGCAATGCCACCCAAATTGTATGCCACCCATACTTATTGAAGTACTTTTGGATTCACAATATTTTTGTTTGCAAACACGAATAAATCAGAAGGTTTTCCGACGCATGAGCGGGCCACACACAGCTGTCCATTTAAGAAGCTCGGATTATCCAAATTTACCCCCTACTATCTTCTACCGCTGCTATGTCTCCTGTGCAATCCGTCCCACGTCCCTCACCCCCCCTGCGTGTGTCCTTTCCCTGTTCCCGCCCCAGTTCCCCTCCAGCAACCCTTTCCTCTCCCGAGTCCCCTTCCACCTTTCCCACCTCTCCCCACCCGGATTCTCCTTCTTATTATTCTCCGATTATAATTTTTAAAACAAATTTCATAACGCCAGGGCTAACAATTATATATATAAACCTCAATGGGTGTGCGCACAACAACTCACCAAAGTTTCATCGCGATCGGATGAATGGTATAGAAATGCTTACCGGACAAACAAAAGAAACATTCAGTTTTGTATAAATATTTTTCACAGGGTGTGTGTTTGACCCTTGTCAAGAGTGTTGAATGTAGATGCAATACTAACTAAAGTTTTAAGTTCTTATTAGAAACTCCGTCTACGAAGCGTGTTCAATATGTTTAGTTGTACTACATAATTATGCCAATTGATACTTACATAGAAAATGTCGAATCATTCACTGGTTCAATAGTTGATTTCTATCAATGTTGTTATACCCACTTTAGGCATAAATTGTAAGGGTCGACCGAGACAGGTTTTTCGTTCTCGGCCGAGACCGAGAATAAATTAAATTCTCGGCCGAGACCGAGAATTGGTAAACTGAGAAAAAAAAATGAAAATGCGCTATTTTTGTATAATATAGTATATTTAAGAATGTAATAAAAATTTATTTTAAGAGAATTACCAGAGAAAACCAGAAATATGTCATTTTTAAATCAGATTTTAGACGTATTGACTCTTTTCCACAAAAAATTATAAATGGATTTATCTAGCATTCGCGTGTTTTAAATTTTGAGAAAAAAATGTTCATTTTTAGTATAATAAGGCTATACCATAGGTCGTTGACAGATTTGTAAAAATTTTAAAAAAGATTTTGTATTATACCAAACCCATTTCAAACCATATAATCAAGCAGTAAAATAAATCAATATATTATCTGGGTATCGCATGTTTTAGAATTTTAATTTTAGTTTAAATAAAATCATTAAAAAATATATACGTAAACGTGTTTCTTGGCGAAAATTGGTCCGTTTGTGTATTTATTTGCGCACTTGCAAACTAATATATTTCACATTCTTATTTAACTTAGACATTATTGAAAAATGATAAATACTTACAATAAAAAAATAATTACAAAAAGTACATTATTTTATTAGTTTTATCATCACACCTTTCAGCATTTTTGAATGTAGGTATAAATTAAAGCAAATTTGGAATGATATAAAATCGATATTGAGGTATAATTTTAAAAAGCTGGTACGGAGAATAATTAATCTTTCTCATTGTAACCGCCCTGCACGATCGTAAGAACAACCGAAATATGGATTTTCTTCCACTGGCTGGTTAAACGCTCTTAAATAGTTTTAATAATCAAAATTGAACAACATGATGTTGTAGCACATAAAAAGCAATTTTTCTGTGTTTTCACCCTTCAAAGAGTGTCGCCTCATGTCATATAATTGACCAGCTCTCCAAAGAGCTGTTCACTTGCCACACTATTAGGCGGTGCTGATATAAACTTTTTTGCTGCAGGCCTAAGTTTATTGATATGATGACGAATACCAATACTAAAAAATATTTGCATTTCTTTGCGGTCTTGGCTCTCTAATAAAGCTATCAAGCGCTATTTCTATCACAGCACTTGAACTGCTTTCGTCACTGGTCATTGGCTCATCTCCCTAGTCTACGAAATCATGAGCTGCCCATAAGTTGGATTTATCTGTTGCAGCCATGTTTCATGTGTTATGGACGCACGCGGTAGATTTGAATCCCATTATCCTATACCGTACCTACTTACGACGGTCTCAGTTATGGCGAGAATCTCAGCGATTTTTCGCCGAGAACCGAGACAGAGTTCTCGGTAGAATTTGTAGCCGAGACCGAGATCTCGGTCGACCCTTAATAAATTGAAATGAAAACACAGTTATTTAATACTGTTTGGCAATATTTATTTATTACCAGCACACACCCGTGAAAAACCACAGGAAAATTTATAAAAATATTTGTATTTCAAAAATATTAATGTTTCCTGGTGACCATTAATCAATGCGCACAATAACCAAATGAAAATAAATACCCAATCATATTTTTGTGCTCCTGTGTTCAAGTCATTTTGTATATTTTTGTGGGCACTGAGAAAATTAAAACAAATTACCCTGCAACATTTCTGTGCTCCTGATATTTTGATTCTATTGACGGCAATGGCGGACTAAGCCCGTCAGAGGCCCGGGGCGGCAGAGCTGAATGAGGCCCCCCCCCAATTTTAAAAAGTTGAAGTAATTTTACAAGATTTTTATTCAGTTCACACAGGGCCTCTGGTCCTGGGGGACCTCCAAGCGCCTCCATGCTCCCTTGATCAAAACCTAAACAAGGCTTTAAGGCACCAGGGTACTGTAAAAAAAATTGTCATATTTTTTTTCATTTTCTAAAAGATTTTTTATTTTTTTTATTTATTTATTTTTTTTTTTTTTTTTTTTTATTTTATTTTTTTTTTTTTTTGCATTGATGCATTTGTTAATAATGCTATCATCTAAAGTTTCAAGGAAATTCTAAGAAAATTAAAAGAGAGTTTTAAACAGTTTGTACGATGAATTATCCTTCAGCAAAACTTTCAACGCGTTTTTCTCGAAACTACGTTTTTCAACATGGTTGACAACATATTAGAAAAACTATACATCCGATTTGCATGCACCAAATCTTAAACTGTTATAAAATCCAGTCACTATGGCACCACATAGGGATTTTTTTTATAAAGGGCCCCCTTCTACATTTTATAAGAACGCTGAAAATTTTCCATAAAAAATCGAATATAAAATTCGCTGGTCCACCACTTTTCCTTTTTTTTAGATATCAAAATTCCTCTACGTGGTGCCATAGACACTGGATTTTCGAACAGTTTAAGACTTGGTAGATGCAAAAGTAAATGCAAATGCACTAAAATACTGTTATGGTACGCCCAAACGACAAAGAATTCAAACTCCTAATTCGCCGCAAACTACACAACACCCTGCTCCCCCCCTGTTCCCTGCTTCCTACTTCCTATCCCATCCGCCCACCCGCACGCGATCCCTTCCACCAGTTTAGAATTGCGAGCCGCCTCGGGCACACGTTAAGCCCGCGCGTGGATTCCCACTGTTCGCGCCCGGCGTACTATCGCTCGAATTGTACTCAAATATAACCTGCATTGTTAATTCAATAACCTACGGGTTTAGCGCTGATATTTCACCATGCCTGTGTAAACTTCGGTTCTGTCCTAAACTCGGGAGGTCCCCCTGGAAGCCGGAAGACGAAGACCCCCAACATCATGTAAGCTGTACAATTGTTTCCTCATTTGATTGTGTCCTTTAACGATAGACTGTAAACTCCCGCGCAAAGCCATCACTCAGAGAGTTTCGTTTAGGGATCTTGAGGTTATAAACACGATAGCTAGGATTGTGTAGTATGTATTTCTTGTGTTGAATTGTACTGTAATGACCTATGCACTGTGTTTTAAATTTGCAATACATGAATCTAGTTAACTCAATCCTGTTATTATTCTGCTACGGCAGGAGGGTTTCCTAGAGGGGGAGTATCCTGCCAGACGACTGAGATGCGAAGGAATTTCTGAAGCCTCGAGCGACCCACCACCTGAATAGAGGGTAAATCATGCCTCCCCTGAGAGCTAGCTTGGGACATGTTTGGGGGCCCGCCCCTAACACTGGCGTCCATAGTGGGGCCCAGAATTTTTTTTTTCATTTTTGCCATTGTCTCAGTCGCCTTACGGAGTGCTCCCTGTCGAAATCTTCCCCGCATAGGAACTGTTTGTAAACATTGATTGTACTGTGTCTTGGTGTTTTATACCCAGTGAATAATGAATTCTGTGGGAAACCACAGAAATCCATGTGCAAGTTAAGTCCATAACGCAGATTTGATTGCAATTATAAAAAAATTGCGTCAAAGTTGAAAACATGGCCATTTTGTATTAACCAGAAAGACGGCAGCATTTAAACCGCGAATCTGACTGCGCACGCGCCGACCCCTTTGTTCACAAAGCAGCGGACGAGCAACAGTAATTCGCGCCAAATCAACGGCCCGATGTTTCACGCGGTAAATACATACCTAATCTCTGAGTTGCGCGCGCACCCACGCGCATCGAAGCATAAAAGTGCGTTTATCGCGCCAAACTCCAACGGCAAAAAATCCGTTTGAATCAGGCAGAACAATTCCCTGTCACTATGCAGTGTTTTGAATAATAAAATCGCCCTTCTGTCACTAAGGTCGGAAGCAATGGAGATCGCTATTGTAAATTTGGTTTTGGAATTCCAATTACCTTGTGGATTCTTTAATTAAAAAATCTCACACTCACGTTTTTCTTGCACAATATACCGATCGGCCCACTTGTTGTGTCTGTCAAATTAGTACCACGTATATTTCACCAAATGGACAAAATAATGACTTTCTTTCCACATTCTACGTTATAGGTACCGCATTTTTTTTCAGCATAAGTGTAAAGTGAATTGTTTTTTTTCCTTACATAAAAAAAGTGAAATAATAATAAAACCAATGATTGGTTCCATGAAAAAATAAAATAATTTTAATGTGGTTTCGTAACAAATCCCATATTCAGTTATTTTCATCCGGAAGTTTGTCCTTATTTGCCAGAAGAGTGCCTTTTGTGAATTTTAGTGCCTTTCTCAGTGCAAAGTGGTTTGTGAAAAATAAAAAACCCGTTTTCTAAAGGTCAGTCCTGGCAAAATTTTTTGGAAATAAATAAATACTTGTGAATTTCACAGTTTTCTCAAAAGTGGTTTGTGAAAAATAAAAAACCCGTTTTCTAAAGGTCAGTCCTGGCAAAATTTTTTTTGGAAAAAAAATAAATACTTGTGAATTTCACAAGTTTTCTCAAAAGTGGTCAGTGAAACACAAAAACCTTTACTACTTAGGTCTTTCCACGCAAAATTTTTTCTTGTGCCTTCCTTTGACAAAGATTCTGGTGTCATATATACCAAATTGTAGTATGGAATACAGTTTTCTATAACTATTTTAGAAATACCAACCAGTGATTACCAAGTGAAAAGTGCCTCACAAAATTAATTTTGCGTTTACTAAAGGAAACCCCTGGCAATTTTTTTCACCACCTGGGAAACTCACAATGGAAAACAATCAAGCTATGGCATCATCCAATTTGGGCATCATTCCCAACGTGCACAACTTATCCAAAACTCACTTACAAACTGCTTTAAGGAATAGAGGACTCTCGCCATCAAGCAAATCTAAACCTACATTAAAGGCTTATGCACTTTTATTCAACAAAAAGTACATTAAGAGAATAAACCTCGCCCCCTCAAGCGAAAATAATTCACGCTCGGCTACGCAAGTTTTGAATAATCTTGTTCCTAACGAAGAACCTATGCCACAAGTAATGATAAAACAGGACATCGCACCCACCTTGACACAAGATAAAACCTACGATTTATCCTCGTGGAAAATCAAATATAATGGCGTCTCCGATGTACTGGATTTCATTGACCGTATTGAAGAAACGGCTACAATCAAAAATATCCCATTCGAGATTCTACGAAAAAACTTCATAGAACTCATCTCCCCAGAATTGATACCCTGGCACCGCATTCAAAAAACTAAATGCAAAGATTGGAATAAACTCAGATCTGCCCTAATCTCGAGCTTCGGAAAAACGGAAGCCCAGCACCGGATCAAATTATCTTTACTATCTATTAAACAGCTAGTAAATGAACCTGTAGCAACATTCATAGAAAGGGCTGAATCCATTAACATCAAGCTTTCACATCCCGTTTCGGAAGCTGAACTATTACCAGTCATAACTGATGGCCTTTTAAGCAAATACGAGAACATCATTACCTCACAGAAAATTGCATCCCTAGCCCAGCTAAACGAAGTCTGTCTCCTTCTGGAATCGTACCAGGATAGGAAAAACATAAAGAATGTGTCAAATAATGTAGTTGTGCCAAGCCGTTCGTCGGGTTTAAAACCAGAATTCAACAACAAAAAAGTGTGCTCTTTTTGCAAAAAAGTAGGCCATCTGGCCACTACTTGTTTCAAGCAAGCAAGGTTTCTGGAATCTAAGGAACCCCGAACTTTCAAGAGGCATCACTCTAGGGACCGCTCTCCTCCAAGCGACGAACTGCGCAACATTTTCAAGAAATCAAGGCACAACATGGAAAGGTTACAAAACCCAAGCGATGTCAGACCTCAGGTGGATTTCTCCAAGCCCCCACCAAATTTCTACATGAAGAGGCCAAAAAACTAAATAATAACCTCTCAGGCACCCATTCTGAACCAAGGTCTAAAGAATGGACTGATTGGTTAGCACACATTAAGTATTTTAACCAGACCTTAAATGTTTCTTCGGTTTGTTGCAAACAAGCTAAAGATGGGAGACCCTATGCTTTTTTCTCTGTTAACAATGTGCCCTTTTCCGGATTACTTGATAGTGGTGCATCTGTCAGCTGTCTTGGCAACAATGCTCACCTGCCTTTTGTTAACAGTGATTTTAGAATTTCGCCCCAATCAACACACCTGACGACTGCGGATAATGTTTCCCAACCGGTCATCGGTGCCCTTGCCCTGCCAATTAATTGTAACAATAAAATAGTTACAATCAATTTTCTAATAGTGCCCTCTATATCCCAGAATTTCATCCTTGGCGTTGACTTCTGGAAGGCATTCAATGTTGCTCCCCAAGTATTTAATACTCTTGGCGAAACCTCCACTGCTGCTCAAATTAGTGAGATCCGCACAATAATACCTCACGAAAATTTAAGCACGGACCAGGCTCTCCAACTAAAAGAAATGGTCAATAAATTCGAGTCAATATCTTTCGAAAAATGTGGATTAGGTTTGACAAATTTGGTTGAACACCATATCAAAACCAATGGCCCACCCATCAAGCAACGTTATTACAACTTAGCCCCCCAAAAACTTAAACTTTTAGAAAACGAACTTGATGAAATGTTAAAAATGGGTGTGGTGGTTCCCAGCAGAAGTGCATGGACCAACCCAACTCTTTTGGTTTCTAAAAAAGACGGCTCTGCACGTTTCTGTCTCGACAGTAGACGTTTAAACTCTTGCACGGAAGCTGATGCGTATCCCTTACCTCACGTTCACGCAACCTTAGACAAGCTGCGTAACGCCAAGTTCATCTCTTCTGTCGATCTCAGCAAAGCGTTTTGGCAAATACCCTTGGACGCAGAATCGTGCGAAAAAACTGCTTTCGTTGTACCTGGTAGGGGAATGTTCCATTTTAAAAGATTACCCTTTGGTCTAAAAAACAGCCCCGCCGAGTTACAAAGACTGATGGACAAACTTTTCGGTCCTGAAGTCGATAACAGCCTGTTTTGTTACCTTGACGACCTCATCATCGTCAGCGATACCTTTGAAAAACACCTATTAATGCTGGAAAAAGTTTTTCAACAACTCAAGTTCGCTGGTTTAACCATCAACTTGAAGAAGTCTGAATTCTGTAAGTCCCGTCTACGTTATTTGGGATTCATTATCGACGAAAAAGGTCTAAGAACAGACCCCGCTAAGGTGGAAGCCATGGCAAATTTTCCCCGACCCAAAAACGCGAAGGAAGTCAAAGGTTTCCTTGGACTTGCAGGTTACTACAGGAGATTCATCAAAGACTTTTCCACTATCGCAGCCCCCTTAAATAAAATTACCGGCATCCGTAAAGGTGTCAGCAATTTCCGATGGTCTGTCGAAGCTGAAGAAGCGTTTACAACTCTAAAAAATGCCCTTCAAAAAGCTCCCGTTCTGAATTGCCCGGATTTTGCACTCTCTTTTACCCTCCACACGGATGCCTCCAATGTAGGAATCGGTGGAGTCCTTACTCAAGAATTCCCAGATGGCGAACACCCTGTAGCGTATTTTTCCCGTACATTAAACAAACACGAGAAAAACTACGGAATTACCGAGAAAGAGTTATTGGCTGTATTGGATTCTGTTCACCATTTCCGCGGTTACATAGACGGTAGCAAATTTACTGTAGTCACAGACCATAGTAGTTTGAAATGGTTGATCTCTTTAAGTAATCCCTCCGGTAGGCTCGCTCGTTGGTCCTCCCGTTTGTCTCAATACAATTTTGATGTTGTTCACCGTAAAGGCGCGGACAATATTGTTCCCGACGCCCTTTCAAGAATTGAACTGGCTTCATTAAATGTTGACACAATTGCCCCCCCTCCATCTACAAAAGATGAATGGTACTTGAAAATCTTCGAAGGTTGTAAAAATAACCAACAAAAGTTTCCTAATTTTATCATAAAAGAAGGACAACTATACCGTAATTGCAAGGTACCACTATCCATCCTCGAAGATTACTCGTGGAAACTTGTCGTTCCCCTCGAAGGTAGAGAACAAATAATTATTGACAATCATAGTGCTCCCGACTCCATACACCCAGGAAATTTCAAGACGTATAAAAAGATCTCCTTGAAGTATTACTGGCCTGGTCTCTTCAAGCAAATTCGCAATTACATCTCTAAATGTGAAACTTGTAAAGCCTATAAACATAGCACGGCAGCACCTGCCGGCCTAATGGGTAATCCCAAACGTGCCGACAGACCCCTACAATCATTGTCAATGGACCTCGTCGGACCCTTTCCCCGAAGTTATGCCGGACACATGCACATACTTAGTGTAGTGGATGTTTTCACTAAATTCTGTTGGATCTTTCCTTTAAAAAGAGCCAACGCGTCCGCCATCATCAAACTTCTGGAAAAACACATTTTTATACCTTACGGAACACCCAGAACCGTAATTGTTGATAACGGAAAACAATTTATTGCCCAAGAATTCAAAGATTTTCTTGCCAAATACGGAATCAAGGATATTTACTATAATACCTTGTATACTCCACAAAATAACACCGTCGAACGTTATAACCAAACAATCAACACAGCTCTGGCTATTCTAGTTGATAAAGATCAACGTACTTGGTGTAAAAACCTAGATAAAATTCAGGCTGCAATGAACAACACTGTTAATCTGGCCACTGGTTACACACCTTTCTTCTTAAAACACGGTATGGAACAAGTTGTTCATGGTTCTCTACATAGGAACACAAACTTTCCTACGTCAATTGCCACCACAAGCAACCCTACCGCGAACTATGCCCATCGTCTGGAAGAACTGTCGGCCATCTACAGTGAAGTCACTGATGCTTTGCTCCTGGCTCATCAAAAGAGTGCGGACAGATACAACCTACGTAGGAAACATGTCACCTTCAATACAGGAGACATAGTTTGGAGAAAGAACAACACACTTTCCCAAGGAGCCATGTATTTCTCTGCCAAGCTGGCACCACGTTTCGTGAAGGCCAAAGTTCTAAGAAAGATATCAGATCTAGTGTACTCCTTGTCTGACTGCTCTGGAAAACACATTGGTAATTACCATATTAAGGATATCGCAAAATCTGGAAGTGAGGAGTCAAGTAAAACTGCCCCCACTATCTCAGCAAACTTAAAATGATCCAGTGTGTATCACCACAACCTTTTTGTAAGCACACCAAGTCTTACAATGGCTGGCGTGTAAAGTGTCAATTACATGCCCACCCTTTCGTTGATAAAACGAATATTGTTAAAAAATCATTTTTGTAAATTTATGTACAATCCACGGTGTAGTTTGCCCCGTTCATGTTCGTGAATTGGCAACCACCGTAATTTTTGTCTCACACGTTTTTTTATTTTTATTTTTTTCTTTCTTTTTTCTCACCTGTTCCAAAATTGATCACTTTAGAGCAGAGACACCCCTCGAGTGACAGTGTTCGGGAAGTCATGAACCCAATCATTGCCTCTCAACCCCTCACACTACGCAACGTTCATGCCATGGCACGCTTTGCCATGTAATGCAATATTGTAATTTTCACCATTTTTGTTTGTTGTTTTTTTTTTCTCATATCGGAAGGAATCTCTTCATTTTTTTTCTTTTTATGTTCTGTAAATACTGGAGCGTCGTTCTAAAATCGATTTGGTAAACTCCAAAGCGTTAAATCACGACCCAGGACTAGTAAACCATCTCAACATGCTCCATATTTTACCCATCATGGTAAAGATAAGTGGTTACTCACATAATCACATTCCTTGTGTATAGTAGTTTTCAATTTTTTCTCAAATGTCAAAAATTGATGGCGTCCTACCCGAGCTCTTTGCTAACAAATTGGATTTTGACACATCCATTTTGAAATCATATGTATATAAATAAAGGAAAAGCCTTTAAATTGGTCTTTCCATCCTTGTACAAATCCTCATGGACTCGTTTCAACTAAAGTACGTAAAACCAAATACCCGGTCTTTTGTTGTTATAAGAAGTCCTCGATTTGTCCCTCTTCACAACATGTATGTCTTGTATTACATGCTTCAACCCTTACGGAAAAGGTTAATAAAACCTAACGGCAGCCCTGATTTCCGTACATAAATAACCGCAGTTTAACGTAAATCATCAATGTTTTGTTTGATCATCGTTTTACAAACATAGGCATTCAACTCCTGTTTCGCCATTTAACCAAGTATTTGCAACCTAAATTGCACATAACCTGGTATGTTGTAACCGCACAAAGGGTATGTAAAACCACAATTGGTCCCTTTTTATTTGTCCCCACTGAAGTTTGCTGCAATAGACAGTATGTAAAACCATGTAGGTCTGTCTTTGTTTGTCACATGGTGTAAACAGAAATGTACTCTGTCATCACCCCGCCTTTATAACATACGAAGTGACATTAAATTGTTTACCTCCTTGTTATCCTATCGTACGCTCCTGGGCTACGGAGTTAGTTAATCTAACAAATCTTTATAAACTGTGTTAAAACAAGCATAGTTAACGTTTATTGTGTTGTATTTAAACGTAACCCTGTTACATTATAGGAGAGATCCTTAGAACATCCACCATTATAGGAGGGATCCTTAAAATACCTGCCGCGATACGAGAAGTTCGTCATAATCACTTTTTCTCATAGCTAAATGTTATTGAGCTGGTCGTGTGACATATTTGTCATGAGAACCATTTTGTACATTCTATTTTGGTCGTGTGCCATTCATTTGTCATGAGAACCATTTTGTACATTCTATTTTGGTCGTGTGCCATTCATTTGTCATGAGAACCATTTTGTACATTCTATTTTGGTCGTGTGCCATTCATTTGTCATGAGAACCATTTTGTACATTCTATTTTGGTCGTGTGCCATTCATTTGTCATGAGAACCATTTTGTACGTTCTATTTTGGTCGTGTGCCATTCATTTGCCATGAGTACCACCCTTTTCGTATAACCTGTTCCGGTCGTGTGTCATTTATTTGTCATGAGTACCGCTTTTATGTATAACTGTGTATAAACTCTGTACACGAGACGTGGAGACGTAATAACAATACTTACCGTGATTCGTGTGAACGACATAATATCGGCTTTGCTATCTTCTTTAGGATGCATTGTATAAACTCTTTGACTTCTGTCTATAATTGAGTTATATCTTGTATGTACTTACATATTTTGTACACTATACGTGGAGACGTTAAAACACTTACCATGAGTCGTGCGAACGAAATAATATCAAACCCTTTGTGTGCGATCTACGAAATGTAGTCCACAACCCTTTGTTGTCATTCAACGCCAATGCCCGTGGACTTCCTGTTTTTTACTTCTTTGCAAAAAGGAAAGAAGCCCAGGAATATCTACTATCCCAAAAGGACTAGTTTTCAGCTTCACTGTCAATTATGGGGCATAGTGCTGTGGGAGTTAATCGATTGAGCACAAAAAACCACCTAACTCGTTGTCTGGAGAACGAACAAGAAAACCCCCAGGTTTGTGAAATTGGAGCAAGGGTCTGTCTTTTCTCACAATCATGTAGAAGTTTTTAAAATGACCCCTAATCTTTTGCCCAATACACGCGAAAGATTAGCCTCTTTGATATAATGTGTATTCAAATGTCTCCTCATCCTTTTTGATAAATGTAAAGAGTCAGGAAATCTGCTGGTTGATTATGTTTCATTTTCACATAGAGTTTGAATCGGAAATTGGTCCAGTCTCTAGCAAGTTTCGCAACTCGTCTCCCTTCTCCCCTCCTCCTCCCATTCCCCATGTTTCAGACTTATGTTATGAAGTGTAAAATCTGTCGTTGACCATATCTCGCCCTCACTTGGAGTTCGAATAGGTAACTGTCCGGTTATCTACAGGTTTTCCCCCTCAATCTCTGCATATGTCTCACCAGTTTTTTTTCTCTCTTTTCTCAATTCCACGAAACACATTCATGAATGTTGGATATGTACGATATGCACTTGGCGTACCGTCTGTCTCCTTTTGACAACCTTTATTCATGAATTGGTTTCCCTTTGCCGTGACTAGTTCACGATTCTTTGTCTCGTTCTTTGAAATTCTACGAAAATGTTACCATCTCATGTTAGCATAGGCCATAGAGGGCCGGTTGTTTTTTAACCAAGACATATTGTCACTAGGCAAACGCCAAGTCATCCTGGCAAAGGAAAACGTTCATGTAATCACAATTTAGTTAGGAATCTCTCTTCGTCACTCTCTGGGTCGGTGGTTAAAATTTCGTTATTTCATTATCTGGACACATTTTGTTTCTCTCCAAACCTTTTCTTCATTGGTCCCTAGGCAGGTAAACTTCAAGAATTTTGCTCTAATAATAATTCCTCCCGGATTTAAAAAGAAGCCCAGGCGGATGTCATCACCAACAGCCAAGCTGAGCTTCACTTCCTGACAGCACGCGCTGTGGTTACAAGGTCTCTCCTGCTGCCATTTTCTACGCATTTGTTCCTGAAAGCACAGACCATACCGCCCATACGTATGTTGTCTTGTCGTGCCACAGCAAGCTGAGTTGTCCCACTATACTTTATGACACTCTAAACTACCTTTTGGGCACGCTAGCTCTTAGGTTTGTTCTTACTCTTGCTATCAATGCCAACCTTGTCGTCTCTTGCTCTGTCATGCAGTGACGCATATATCGTCATGTGTAAACCATCATTACCTTGACCCACCAGTATTCGCTGAATGCGCACCAATACAAGTTATCTTGAGCTACATTATGCTTCAATAACCATTATATACGATCCGTGTTTACCATAATAACACTTAGGATTCGCACTGGCATGTCTGCAGATACTGGATTCTTCTCTTCAATGACCTCTGTAACCATAGTCGCGGCACAGCAACCACAGTCTCCACTTCGTGAACTTCGACGTCTTCGACAAAACCAAGTGTTTTCTAAGGCCCAAGTGTACTCCTGAGCGTTGTCTCAAATGGGTCTGATTACAGTGATAATGTAATCCTTAGAATCCGTGAAGTCACGTCCTTTTCTTCGAAATTCTCCGAAACCAAACAAATCCACGCTTCACAAACTTAGCTCCAAGACCAATGAAACCTTAGAATCACACACTTTTTTCTCTTCTCTTGTACAAATGTATTGTCATTCTTTCAATTGCTTAACCATGTGTATTGTCATTCTTTCAATTGCATAACCATGTGTATTGTCATTCCTTCAATTGCATAACCATGTGTATTGTTATTTTCAATTGCATAACCTTGTATGTTGTTTTACACCATGTACTTTTCCCAAATTTGTCTTGTCCAAACATTGTATGTACCCCCACCCATTCCCTACAAACATTGTGACCCAAACTATAGCATAAAACTGTATGTTCTAGCTAGGAAATCTCTCAAGCAACGAATCTCTCAAAACCCCGATGGAAGCATAAGAGGATTTTTTTTCCCTACAGCTCCATTGCCACGTCGCTTTTTTTCCAAGCGCGGGGGGAAGTGTTATGGTACGCCCAAACGACAAAGAATTCAAACTCCTAATTCGCCGCAAACTACACAACACCCTGCTCCCCCCCTGTTCCCTGCTTCCTACTTCCTATCCCATCCGCCCACCCGCACGCGATCCCTTCCACCAGTTTAGAATTGCGAGCCGCCTCGGGCACACGTTAAGCCCGCGCGTGGATTCCCACTGTTCGCGCCCGGCGTACTATCGCTCGAATTGTACTCAAATATAACCTGCATTGTTAATTCAATAACCTACGGGTTTAGCGCTGATATTTCACCATGCCTGTGTAAACTTCGGTTCTGTCCTAAACTCGGGAGGTCCCCCTGGAAGCCGGAAGACGAAGACCCCCAACATCATGTAAGCCGTACAATTGTTTCCTCATTTGATTGTGTCCTTTAACGATAGACTGTAAACTCCCGCGCAAAGCCATCACTCAGAGAGTTTCGTTTAGGGATCTTGAGGTTATAAACACGATAGCTAGGATTGTGTAGTATGTATTTCTTGTGTTGAATTGTACTGTAATGACCTATGCACTGTGTTTTAAATTTGCAATACATGAATCTAGTTAACTCAATCCTGTTATTATTCTGCTACGGCAGGAGGGTTTCCTAGAGGGGGAGTATCCTGCCAGACGACTGAGATGCGAAGGAATTTCTGAAGCCTCGAGCGACCCACCACCTGAATAGAGGGTAAATCATGCCTCCCCTGAGAGCTAGCTTGGGACATGTTTGGGGGCCCGCCCCTAACAATACATACAGGCGGATATATAGTTTTTTTAATATGTTCTCAACCAGGTTGAAAAACGAGTTTAGTGTCATTTTTTTAGTGTCCTGGTGCCTTAAATCATTGTTTAGGATTTGATCAAGGAAACATGCAGGCTTTTGGAGGCCCCCGGGGACCAGAGGCCGCCCCTTCCCCCCTTTCTCTCTTCCCTCCTCCCTTTAGTCCGTCACTGAATCTTTTTAAATACTTACCTATTTTATTACTATCTTTATTATTACTATCTTTATTGTAATGATAAGATAGCCTTCAGCAAAGGGCCTAAGATAGTAAAAAAATATGAAGTGTAATAAGTGAAACTGGAACTAAAACTGTCTAAACATTAGAAAGATTAGTAGTAGTAGTAATTTTATTTTAAAAATTGTAAAATACCGGTTCAGGCTGTATTTGTTTATTCCTATTTTATACGTATAGAATGATGTTTATATGGGTCCTCCCAACTCCAAACCACCTCTTAGATAGGTACTAAGCATATTTTAAAGGCACCAGGACACTAACAAAAATTGTCACTTTTTATTTCATTTTCTAAAAGATGCATTTGTTAATAATGCTTTCACCAAAGTCGTAAAATTGATGGAGATAAGATGTTTGTATGTTTATCCTTCAGCAAAACTTTGAATGCGTTTTTTCAAAACTACGTTTTTCGACCTGGTTGACATCATATTAGAAAAACTATACTTCTTATTTGCATGCACCATGCACCAAGTCTAAACTGTTCGATAATCCAGTCACTATAGCCATTACAGTATTATCCATAAGACGTGTAGGCAACTGCCTAAGGGCCCCTAGGTTGCCCTAGGCCCCTAGGGCCCTAGGGCCCTTGGGTAGGGGTCTCTAGGGTAAAGGGCCCCGAGGCGTGCATTGCCTAGGAGCCCCGAAATGTTTAAGCCGGCCCTGGAAGGCTCCTTTTGTCCATAAGGCAGTGTAGGCCACTGCCTAGGGGCCTCACATCGGGTAGGGGCCCCCAGGGTAAAGGGGCCCCGAGACGCGCATTGCCTAGGGGCCCCGACATGTTGAAGCCGGCCCTGGCAGGGCACTATTGTCCATAAAGCAGGGTAGGCCACCGCCTCCGAAAACCCAGTCACTATTGCCAGGGCCGTAATATCCATAAGAAGTGAAGGCAACTCCCCATGGGCCCCAGATCGGGTAGGGGGACCTAGGGTAAAGAGGCCCCGAGACGTGCATTGCTTAGGGGCCCCGACATGTTTAAGCCAGCCCTGGCAGGGCCGTATTCTCCACAAGGCAGTGTAGACCACCGCCTAGAGGCCGCGCATCGGCTAGTGGCCCCTATGGTAAAGGGGCCCCGAGACGTGCATTGAGTAGGGGCCCCGACATGTTTAATTCTGCCCTGACTATGATACGAGATGAGACAAATTTACCAGAAAAAATAGAAAAAAACACTCATTCAAAAATAAAACGCATTCAAAATTTGCTGAAGGATAATTCAACATACAAACTGTTCCAAACGGTTTCACATAAAATGATGTATCTCCGTCAATTTTTTTTAATTTTCTTTTAAAAAATTGGTGAGAGCATTCTCAATAAGTGATCTATGAAAAAATTAAATAAAAAATACATATTTTTTTTGCAGTGGTGTCTTAAAGCCTTGTTTAGGGTTTGATCAAGGGAACATGGAGGTGTTTGGGGGCCCCCCCAAGACTGGGGGCCCGGGGCGGACAGAAAATGGGCGTCATTTCCACGCCTGACCCCGAACTTCGATCAATGGCACGTCATCTTAGGGATCCTCATCTTCATTTAGTATATGTAAATCTCATCCTAATCCTTCATTTATTTCTGGTTCCAAATCATCAATTTCCGGCAAAGATGGTATCAAATCACTTACGAATTGTTGCATGACTTCCACATCATCACCACCATAGTCATCATCATCATTGTCATCGCATTCCGATCCATCGGACGGAAGTTCTTCGATAATATCGTTCAGATTGTTCGATGACAATCCTATCTCCCAATGCGCCATTTTTATGTCTGTAAGACAAAGTGTTATTGTTATGCAAACACCAATAAAAATGCAAATAAAACTACAAATAAAGCAAATTGTCATCAAAAAATACATTTCACGTGACAACATGATCATAATAAACAATAAAATAAAAAAGTACTTACCAAATTATCAATATACTATAAATTGCTGCCTTTAAAAATATAACAGCACTCGAAAAAAGTGTCAAATTTTGTGTTCTTGCAATTCGAAGTGTCAAAAAAGTAAAGATTCCATGAATTAAAAAAAAAAAAAAAAAATCGCCGCTAGATGGCAGTGTAACCTACAAAGATAGAGATGTATCAGGCGTGCAAACATATTGCAGAACCCACAATAAATTAAAACATCGGTGTTTGCACTGTGCAAACACATCGTCAGAAAGGGTTATGAGAGGAATTTGAAAATACTTGAGAAAAAGCTTTTGGAAAGGTTGGAAAAGGTATTTGATAAATTTTTTTTACATGTTGATTTCGTAAAGGCCTGTAAAAAATATTAATTCCTCTTTTATGAATTGTTTATTGTAATAAAACTGAAATTTAAAATTTACTTCACGAAACTAAGCGACGCGGAGTAACACGTCTGTTTCCCGCTCCTGACGGGGTGTGACTGATAGGAAATAGGTGTGCCCAGTGCATGGTTCTTGTGCTCATGCCATAAGGGTCACTTCAAGAATCCAAATTCGTACAGTGCGGGCCGTATTGATTGATGTCAAAAATAACAACGAGAAAATGCATATTTTATTTTATTTTGAGAAAGTTCGGGCGTAAATATAATTTTTTTTGCGATTATTATAAAATAAACTGAATTTGCCACATTACACAATAAAACCATATCCGAAAAGGGGTTTATAAATAGGAGAGTTTGGACTTGAAAATGTTTTTTATAGACCTTGTACTTTATTTTTTTATAGGCTTATTAAAAGACTTATAAAAAAACATGACCGATATTTTTAAGGGCCATGGTATGATCTACACACAGTATTTAATTGAAGCATCTATAATACTTCCAAGCGATCAAATTTTCAAAACAAAAATACATGGATTAAGTTTTGCTCCACTATGATAAACATTCGTAAAAAATTAAAAAAAGAACAACTAATACTAACTAAGGCAGACAAAGGCAATACTGTCATAATATTAAATAAAAGTGATTATAATTCTAAAGTGTAAGAATTTATTAACACGGACAAATTTGACATTCTACCTAAGGACCCCACCACCAAATTCCAAGAAAATATAAAAAGTGCTCTAAGATCATGTAAATCCGTAATCTTTCAAGACAACTCATATCAACAAGTTAAATTTTTTACAAAAAATCCAAAAGCCCCTAAATTATATGGTTCCTTAAAACTTCATAAACTTCACAAACCAATAAGACCAGTCGCATCAAGTTGCAATTCCCCAAATTTCAAAATAGCTTCATTTATAACTAATGTATTCAATAACTCAAAAGTTTTTGCTCCAAAATACACCATTCGAAATTCTTTTGACTTGATTGATGAGCTAGAAAACTTACATATCCCCAATGGTGCAAAATTAGTCTCCTTCGATGTTGTTAACCTGTTTCCAAATATCCCCGTAGCTGAAAGTAAAAATGTTTTACCTAAATTGCTACAAAATTCAAAGTTACCAAATAATTTCTCTAAGGATTTATCTCACCTGTTTAATATATGTCTTAACCAAAACTATTTCCAATACAATGAATGTTTTTATCAACAAAAAGAAGGCTTGGCCATGGGGGCACCGACATCACCCCTCATCGCTGATATATTCATGGACAATTTAGAAAATAATATTTTTAATAGTAAATCACCATTATTACAAAACTTATTGTTATGGAAGAGATATGTTGACGATGTATTCTGTGTTTGGTTGGGAACCAAGAGACAACTCAACTCCTTCCTGTTGCTAATAAACTCCTTCCATAAACAAATTAAATTCACCATAGAAATAGGAACCAATTCTACCTTAAACTTTCTAGATCTTACGTTATCAATAATAAATAATAAAATCGAATTTAAAATCTACCGCAAGCCGACGTTCACTGACATAACGATTCACAATTCCTCTAACCATCCCAACTCCCATAAACATTCAGCGTTTCATTCCATGACACATAGACTAGTTACAGTCCCTTTATCAAATACCAACTTTGCAATAGAACTATCTACGATCAAACAAATCGCAATAAATAACGGTTACAACCCAAATATAGTCGACAACATTCTAAATAAAAAATTTAAAAAATTATCCAATAGTAAATTTTTATACAATAGTCCACCTCATAATAATAATATACCAAGTAATAATAATCAACCTCATCAATGGCGTAGAATCCTGCACATCAATAATTTCTCTCAAAAAAGTGTTAAAAATCTCCCATCAGAAATAAAACCAGCATTTTACACTAATAATAATATAGGAAAACTTTTAATGAACGGTAAGGATAAGGAAGACAGTCTATCACACTCGGGAATTTACTCACTTCAATGCAGCGATTGCGCATTTTTTTATATTGGTAAAACAGCGCGCAACATAAACACCCGTGTCAAAGAACATCTTCGATGTTTACACAGCTCTGGATTTTCAGAATTTGCAAACCACTTGATTGAAAACGATCATAAATTTGACAAAAACGCTGGCGCCAAACTTATTCATAAAAACGACATCGGTAAAAGATTGGATAATTTAGAGGCACTTGAACTTAGGAAAGCCATAAACACTAATAGTAAGGTAGTAAATAACCAACTTAATTTAAATAAAAGTCCCATACTAAGATTGTTCCCTATTGATAAAGAACACGTCCGTTCCCTTCCCAATTCTCCATCTATGCCTCCCTCTTCCTCCTCCACTTGACGAGTCCAGCCCAGCCCATTTTTGGTAAAATATATATTATAACACAAATGTAACCTAATGTTAGTAGAGTATTATACTGCCCTGATGAAGCTACGGTTGTAGCGAAACCCGGTCGGCATAAAGTATAAAAATAAAAGTGGTGTTTACAAAGTTATTGTTTTATTTTAAATTAAAAATACATGGTTTTGTATGATTTTGCATTATTTACTATGGCTTCATCTTAAGGAGGAATGTGAACCTGCTTATAATCACAGGCAATCAAAATTTGGAGCAATCGTTGATAATGCTGCTCTCATCTCTTGGTCGATGGTCCTCAGGTGTTCTTTTTTTTTATTTAATCGTAGTGAGAGCTGAAAACATCACTTCGCGTAAGTTGGTTGTGGAAAATGGTAATAGAATAGTAATAGCACACTTTGAAAACAGTGAATACCCATTTTTTATGTGCAGCCAAAAACGAACTAGTTCTGTTTTGGAAAATTTTAGTTTTAATGTCCGATCAGATTTTAGCTTAATAAATTCTTCCTGCTTGTTTATCAGTTAAGTGTCCAAGGGAAATGCTACTGAGAATGGATTCTTGATGGAAAATGAGGCTACCTGGATTTAACTATCATATTAGCGATCGTAGCTTGCTTTATGCTTTGTTTGATGTTTTGAAAGACGAACTCATCAGAGTCACCTGTTACTTAGACTGGTCTTTCGTGTGTTGAAAAAAGGCTTTGTCTTTTTGAGCCACCGATGGGATTTGACGAGCCACAGCAGCTACTGACCACGGTACACCACTGTGCCGCGGCACACACTTTGCGGAACACTGCCTTAGTGGAAGCGACCTAGGGGCAGATAGAGCAAGAGAGGAACTGTCTGCGTGAATGATTAGAGCAGAAGGGGAAGGCCGGAGGATTGGAGGTGAATGATGGGGGATAGGAACTTCTGATAAAGACAATGGAGGTGGTCAAATCCCACCAAGGGACAGTGTGAACTACTTTTTACATTAATGTATATTCCTCTTCCCACCTCCTCCCCCTCCCCACTCTCTTCAGCCTCTCGACAAACTCTAATTTGGGAATGCAACAATCCCACTAAACTCAGGCAGTTGGAACTAAATAAATCAACCTTTTATCTATATCTCAACATAAAAAAAAAAGAAATAATTTTTTTTTTCAAATGTTTTATTTGGTTAAAATATACAGTAATAAAAATCTACAAAGTCCATAAATTGAGTAAAACACTCACAGTTCAAAATTGACAAGTTTTATAATTTGGATGCATTCATTTTATGACCATAAATATTGAATGCATGTAAATTTGTTAAATAATAATATAAAATTGTTATAGACACTACAAATACATTTTTTCATTTTCTGAAACATTTTCCTTTACCAAAAAGTATGGTATTTTTATACGTACCAGATTTATTTTGCTTATTACATTTTTTTTGCATGGAAAAATTACAGGAAATAAGAGAGAATAATATTTGATCCATACAAAAAGTTCTATCAAGAATCATTAGTGAGTATAAAAATACTAAAACAAAACTTTTTTTCTGGAATTCTTGAAAATCAAAACAAAGGTCTCAACACTACTTATACGTAGAGTCCCTTGAAAAAAAAAATTAAATTGTAACCTTGTTAAAATTCAAAATAATCTAATGCCTTTAAAATTTATTAATAAAACACATAACACATACATAGGTTCCTTAAGAAATACCTATTTGAATGGTTTTATATTGATTCACATTGTATACAAAAATATTTAACAATCACTTTCTTAAAAATATATATTTATCAATATGATTTATTTTTACGAGATATTTGAGATAACCCGTCCTTGAAATGTGTTCTCAAAAAGGGTGCGATTTAAATTTAAAATAATTAAATAAATTAATTTGAAAGGTCAATACAGCAAAGGAACGGTTAGTAATACAAAAAAAAATACATGGTTTACATATTAAATAACTACATATTCAAGACATCAACCCTTAGAGAAACACTATCTCAATTTGCTGAGGAAATCAGCACACATAAAAACTACAAGTTTCATAAATAATGAGATACTAAATAATACTTTTTTCAATCGTCAAAATATGGAAATCTAAACAGTAGAACATAAATATCAGTCAATGTTGTAAAAAATTCCAGTCCAAACCAATAAAGTCAGGTTAGTTAGTTCTACTTCTTTGTGACGACGTATTGTGTTAGTTTTACACATAATTCTGAGACCATTCAAACGAAACAACCATATAGACAGTAACACAGTCTGAAGACGCGACGTTTATACTATATCTATTGAACAGTCCCATACACATGCCTGAGCAATCACGACAGCGAGATTATATTATAGATGTTGACTGTGTGGAGAACTAGTACATGCCAAACTTTAATGCCGACCTGAACTTGATACGGTCCATTCTCGTGCAGGTATATGACTTTACAATGACCGTAAGCAAAAGAAGAGAAAGATGTGTAATAGCTCCAATACACTACTCGCGAAGTTGATCGAAGTTAATCGAATACGATAGTGTAGACACGAACATCACTTCGCTTCGTCCAATTTCGCTTCGCTTCGCCTGACTTCCGATAATTGTCGGTATTTGGCCCGAGTCAAAGGACTCGAAGTGCTCCGAAGTTCGAAGCGAGTAGTGTAAACACGCGCTTCGAACTTCGGCTAACTTCGTCGAAGCGAGTAGTGTAGAGGGCGTTGAAGCGTCGAAACGATTAGTGTAGACACGCGCTTTGAACTTCGGCTAACTTCATTGAGGTCTTCGTCGAAGCGAGTAGTGTAGACACGCGCTTCGAACGTCAGCTAACTTCGTCGAAGCATTGAAGCGAGTAGTGTAGTGGACGTTTAAAACATATGTGCGATAGAGAAAGGCATCGATGGGGAAGCATGCCGCTTTTCTGACCTTAAATTCGCCTATGGCGACAATTTCTGTACCAATATCAGGTTGGTATTAAAGTTTGGCGTTTACTATACATAGAATGAATCCAGATGTCACAGCACAGAATTTTCCAAAAAGCACAAAGATGTACTGATGCAAATCATGGGACATATTCGTTTGCTTGAATCTGCTTAACTCTCGAATTAACTATTATTTTGGGGTTCACCATTCCAAGGTTGAAATCTAACAATAAATTGAATTTACCTAACATGCATACATGTAACTTTTTTTTCAGTTTCAGTTCGATCTAGATTCATTTGTATTATCATATTTTAAATACATGCATAACTCTTTTTTCTAACCTTCGAACTGCTCGACAATTACTCAGGAGCGTTACGCTGAGTAAAAGATGATGACTTTGTTTGAAGGGGTAATTGTAAATCCCCATTATAAATTCATAAACATCCACTTGGAGGTTCTTTATTCTAATACCACTAAATCTACTTGCACACATAATATGACATAAAACATTAAACGTAATAATTAAATTGTTAATGAAATAAAAATATATATTTTTTAAATAAGGCCCAAAAGAACCCTCAGGCAAGATATAAAACAATTGATTAAAATTGACTCCGTCATAAAATATATTCTCAGCTTTACATTTTTTTATTTGAATACCTTCTCATATAAACTTAACGTGTTCACCTAATCTTTGGCAAATTACCTTGGCTTCCTCGTGAAAGTAATGTGTCATTATTTGATTTTAATTATTTCTTATTTAGTTTCATACAGACAAAATATTTAAAAATCAAAATGTCTACAATGAGATTCTGCAGCAGTAGCGTGGCATGGGTGGCACCCGGTGCGGATAACATGGTGTCACCCCAATAATAATTAGTAGAACCATAGAGCTACGAACATGTAAATAACAGACAGTGTTCATGTGTAAAATATTTTTGTGACAATTCTACATTTGTTTTTTTCCGCCCCCACTGCCCCCCCCCCCCTAGCTACGCTACTGATTTGCAGTCAGACCCTAAATTATAGGAAGCCTGAAACCCAATACGTATGACACAAATCACATTGTATTACAATGTTATTTTGTATTACAAAATGTGATAAGATTTTCTTCTGGATTATGAAAAATTAATTCATTAAAATACATATACAACAGAAGTTGAATGTCAAACAGATTAATATTTCATTGTATAAACAGCATAATAAAACAATCACAAATATAAATAACACAGTATGCATTGTAAAAATTGGTTAATTTATGAGAGATCATGCAATAGACACCATAAACCAATGGCTGCTGCTAACTTCCCTACAACTCTCCCTCTGTCCCATAAACCATAAATAATGCAAGCATCAAAAGACAAAGTAACATCAGCAGCTTTCAGTTGCAGGACCATATCCAAAATTATGGAAACATAAATGATTCCCATACCAGACTTAGAGTTATAATTTTTCTAATCATAACCAATAAATCATGTATAAAGGTAAAATAAATTAATGAATTATAAGAAAATATATGAGAAAAACAACCTTGGCAAAAGATTATTTATGTATAACCCATGGGGTAAATGAAAAAAAAAACAGTTGGCAACTCAATCACTATCCACAGGAAAGCAACTTGCGAATTTCATTGGCGGTCTGCACGCAGACAACTTCTTAAAGACCAGTTGTCAAGGGTGAAGCACCCAGTCACTCGCAACTCGCCGGCTAGTAGCGGCGGCCGGCGCGTTTCATTTGCCAGATTGACTGGTTGCCATGGTTGCGCCTCATGACCTGTCAAGTTTTCGAGTAATTTGCGATATGTCCGAGCAGAAAAATAACGATTTTGGTCAGGAGGTTGATAAATTATTATTTTATATTAACCTACCATCTGTTGTTGGCCCAAAAAAAAATCTATGCTTTTTTTTTAAATGCAATTTTAACCCTTATATATAAAGAAAATGTATGAAGTACAAGGTCAGAATCGCGTGCGCCAATATCAATCTAGGACCTAGGCACTATTTGATTATTGTAGCTACTCTGAATTATTTTTAAATAATTTTCTATGAAATTTGCAGGTGGTGTTTCGAAATTCCATCCAACATTCGACAGGTTAAGCTTGATAATTGATAAATAATTATTAATAAATTATATTTTTATTAAACAAGCTGATATAATTACTGAAATCGTTGTTGAGTTGCACCGTGAATTGAGTTGCCAAACAGGTTTAGTTTGGTTTCGGTTTCTCCATGAGCGAAGGGCCTAACTAGTAAAGATTATTGATGTGATGATTAATGATGGGTATTAAGTAACTAGGTGAGGAAGTACCAATGTGTCGTACATAGAGAATGCTTTCTAATAATCAATTTCCTTACAGAATAAACTTAACCTTTCCACCGCATTCCTTAGGTTTACAGGATAACGGTTGTATATAGCACGTTTTATGACATTTGTACATTTTCTATAAAAAATTAATGCATATATAATACATGTATGTACCCGAAGCGGTAAAGAGGTTAAGAAATAATTTTCCAAAACCATGAACAGAAAAAAAAATAATATAAAAAATGCACATGGATTAGTGACAAAAGTGATGAGTATTAGTTTTAGTTAGTGACAAAAGTGATGATGTAATGAAACGTAGCCTATTTTGATTAGTGTTAGTGACAAAAGAGATGATGTAATGAAACATGGCCTATTCTGATCTAGGTACAAAAGTTCCTAGGGGTCTTTTTATGAGCCAATGACAGCTAATAAAAAAATTGCCATTATCGTCACAAAATGTTAAATAAATTAAATGCTTTTAAAAATTTACAGCATCTGCTTACTTATTACAGGAAACAACTGTTACAACAACCAAAATGTGTCTACATATTGTGTAAAACTGTAATATCTGCATAAAACCATTGTCTACGCATAAACTGTAATTTTTTAAAATTTTAATCCAAAAAAAATTTGGTATGAAAATGCCCAGACATTTTCATATTGAATTTTAGAGCATTCTGATCTCTAATTACTGAGTTTTAATTACATTCATATTAAATAATTTGCGTGATCTAAGAATAGGTTGTTTACAAAAATTTGAACAATTCATCAATTTTTTTAAGTTAATTTTCACATTCTGTGAATGTTTTATTCAAGTTCTGTGATTATTTCAGTTTTGTGAAGCAACCGGCCTGTAATGATATAATAACAGAACTTGAATAGAACTTACACAGAACATGAAAATTAACTTCAAAAGTTTTATTAATTGTTCCAATTTTTTTAAACAACTCATCCTAAGACTTTTACTTTTTTCTGTCAATATTTCAGAACTGTCAAAGTAGACTCCCATTATATATGTCAGCGGCCGATCGTAAAATCAGGCGGATCGTGATGCGCCTAGCCACATCGTGATCTGCCGCCATTTCACAATGTGCCGGAACACATCACGAAAAGGCAGATTTACAACTAGGCGTAACGATCGAAGATGAAAATCCGACATGCCGCTTTGCTATTCGCTTAGGCACATTCAAATAACAGTTGTAAAATGCACCAATAAAGGGGCTGCCTGCGCTTTATTTACGTTCGTGTAACAATAATAATGTGCCTAACTTGTATCCGGTACATTGTGAAATGGCGGCAGATTACGATGTGGCTTTACGATCGGCCGCCGATATATACACCAAACGAGGCTTTGTTCTTTAAAAAATAAAAATATTTTAATATTCTACGGCATTGAACTAGAAATAATTTATAAAAAAATAATATTATTGTGACACACAAATAAGCTTTGAAATCCTAGTGAGTCAAACCATAAGTTGTAAAGATTTAATTTGAAGAAAACATATTACATTATTGACATGTGAATCAATGTTTAATTAACGTTAAACCACCACATGAGTATTTTTTACTTAAAATTACATGTATGATACTAATAAATAATTCTGCTATATTTTAATACTATTTAAATGATTATAAAATGAACTTGATTAAAAAATGCGAGCACAATAGATAAATTTGCTACTGTTATGTGAGAAATAATTAAATAAATATTAAAAACTGCAAAAAAGTGTAAAAAATTTTTACATAAATATTCATCACAACACAAACTGCTTAAAATATCCTCTAAAACCAATTAAATGAAGAAATGTAACAAAACAATGGCACCCGTGTGTGATGACTGCTTCATCTTCTATAAGAAAAGTGTAAAAAGTACTAATCTAAAAAATAAAATCTGAACATCACATTCAATCACAGTTTTAAAAGTTCCAAAGCCAAATTTAATATCCATCAATAAAAATATCATTCCCGTTGCAGAAAACCTTGTTATACCTTTCAACTTTCATAAAATAAAAACACTGTATTCCATAAATAGAAAGCAAATCATTTTTCTGCCAAGGAAGCAGACTTTAACGTTGTAAATCTTTTATATAAGAAAAAAGAAAAAATGTCATCACAATTTTTTATTTTATTTATTCCCGAAACATAGCCTGAATTTTTAAATTGTGTTCAGCCTCAAATGGTGGATTAATGGGGTATTTCACCATCCCCACGATAACCAATATTCATGGAATAACATATTATTTTCATTTGACTCGTTTATCAGTCCGAGTTTACTTTTTGGTACTCGGACCTGTGAGAAGTGACAATATTGTATAAGTTAGTCGAGTTTTCTACCTACTTGGATTATTTATTTATTATAATAAATAGTTATCGAGAGGACGGTGAAATGCCTCCTTAAACCGTCCCAGTTTATTAAATATAACAAAATTAAGATCTCAGCAAAACACGCAATTAAGTTTTAAGTTATATAGTCCATACCCATCAACACAATTAAAAATTATCCACTCAACAAATTTACGACAAAATCTTGTGATTTCTTACTGAGTATTTTTTTTTATTGTATTAATGGATTACCACCACATAAAACCTTCTCTCCAACCCTAACTTACTTGAATGACCCAAACGGACAGAACCAGGCATGCCAAAATAGTGTGAAACACCTCAATATGAAAGCATTCATTCCTACCTGGATTTGCCTTTCAAAATTTACCGAAGAAGGCAATCTTTTGAGTGTGAAAGGCTTGTGAGGAAGACTTATGAGCATCCAGGGTTAAAATAAATAGGTGCAGCAGTACTGGGTAAAGAGTGCTAGGTGAGAAGTCCGTTTTTGCTGTGTTCTGTGTTACTTTTTCATGTCACATTCATACCACTTTAGAATGCTCTACAAAATGCTCCTATATAATTCAATCCGTTGGCGAAATATCTCCATTTCCTAGATTGCAAAACAAAAACAAATAAACAAAAAATTATACAAAAAATTGGAGTAATTACATAACATTTTTGTTTTGCAAGCAATATTATTTGTCAATATGGTTTTTAGCCTTGTGGGTGCTTATAATATAAGTAAAGAAGACGTAATACTAGTTTTGACCCGGTTCACATTTAGTTTAATGTGATGAAAGAGTGTGAGACGGATTAGGAGGTTACCACAGAGCGTTCCAATTGGTCAATAGCGTTCATCAGGTCAGGGCAAGCGTCCACCTTCATTCCTCTTCTCTTCATGCAGCCCAGGTCGCTCTCCAGCGGCAGGTAGTCCTTTCCAAGTACTTTCCTGAAATCATTCAAACAATACTATTCTTAACCCCTCTAATTTGTTCACATTTTCATCTTAGAAATCGTGTCTCCCTTACTACCAAGGTGAGAAATATGATTTAAAAGGTATTTATAGAGATAAAATGCCACGCTTTATATTTAAATCTAAAAGTTAACCGCAAAATAAATCCAAAGTTTATGTAATTTTTAAGAATTTTTTATGAATTATTTTCACACGAAACGAAAAAAAAAAGGAATGTAATGACAATGTTTACAAAAAAAAAATTATCAGTAATTTTAGACAGAAAACAAGTAAGAAGAGCCATTTTTAAAACTATTTTATGTTTGTATTAAAAATTTTATCATTTCAAAAATTATACTATTATAGCGGGGTAATTAAATAAAATCCACACTTTTCTTCTATAAACACAATGAGACTTTTATTGGGTGGGTACAATCAATTACACAAGTAGCCAGTTCAATAATCGTAAAAACAGTAGTTTTATGGTTATTATATTATAATAACTCCAAAGGACACTTATTATCCTTAATTACCTACTCGTTACTTTATACAAAAGATTCACGAGTGCCTTGAAGCCGCGCGAGCTGATCTCGGTAGGCAGACTTCGACTTTTACTATTTTCCTGGAGCTTAGCGCGGGACTCCCCGGCAGGCCAAAACTCTAAACTCTAAGGTTTCGCTTGTCTTTATATACCTAAGGTCCCGCTGCCCTAGCAGCAGCGGTAGTAAGAGACAACCAATGCAAGACAGAGAAAGTATTCGAGCGTGAACACTTCTCAATATGCGCTCGAAATAACTATACTTGTTACACTATGTTTATTTTAAATTATAAAATTTGAAAGAGTATTTCATCACCTTTTAAAAACAGTTTTTAGTTTTTGGATACGTTCAGTAAGATTCCATTTATTTGGATTTTATTTGCAAAGCGGAAATATTTTGACCTGACAAAATATGCCTGAAGCATGAGGGGCTAATATAGAATATCAATAAATTCAGGTCTATTATATTCCTGAGCATTGTCAAGCGAATTGATAAAATGAAGTAGTATAATCAAATTGTTTTGTATACTGAATACATTTATGTATTTGGTTAACTATTACTGAACTCTACTATGTAGAATGCTTAGGGATGCAACGATATATCGGAAAACCGTTAATTATTACTAAAAATATCGATATTTATCGATATCGAGGATATGCCAATATCGATATATCAATATCGAAAAACTCACTATATCGTATCGAAATATCGAAAAAAAAAACTTTTTTAAAGGCAGAAGTCACTATAACTCAAAGCAGAAACCGGCTACAAGGAAGCAGACTGTTGAAGTTACTATTTAATACATAGTTAATTAATAAATAGTTACGATTACAATATAGTGGAATTATTTTTATTTTAATAAATTTATGAAAAAAAAAACACATTTTATATACCTACCAAATTTTGTGATTATTCACATAGTATAAAGTATAAAAAATTATAAACTTACAATTACACAATCGATAAATGTTTGATATAACTAAAACTACTTTGACTTTCTATAAGCTTTTAAAAAAAGATGAAATATCGATATATCAATATCGACTTAATTCGATATATATCGATATTGATATTTTTAAAAACCTTGCATCCTAAGAATGCTGTGGCTGGTGAACAATACAGCACATTCGGGATGGGCTACTTATACTCCGATAGCGGACACAGATCTTTTTACCCCAGCGACGGGTGCCCGACTAAAAGAGAATTCATTCTGTTTCCGATTACCGTTGAACCAACCGCTTGCGAATAGCTCCGTGTTTGCTCCCCACTTTCCGATAAATAATCTTGTACAGATGTAAATTATAGTGTTAAAATATTGTTTAATAAATCTGTAAGTACAAAGTCTGAAACAGTTTGAAATTATAATGCAAAGTAAGCACCCGGTCATTAAGTCGGTTGCTACACATTAATTCAAATTGATTTTTAATTCCTATTTGGAAAGACAAAATTAGAACAAATGGAATCCTGCATTCTTCTGTTGTCTAAAACATACTATCGGCAAGCTAATTTTTCAACATTTCTGAATAGAAAGTCAGAGAGTCTGGACGTTTCTTTTGACGAGGAAGACATACTACGGTGGATATCCATCAACCTGTGAATCTAGTACTTCTTTTAATTTTGAGTTTAATATATTAATTAACCATTTAATATTCTCTTCAATTCTTGAACTGTCGCCCTTGCAATAATTTTCACAACGTGATCTTTATTTAAAACACTTGATTTTACTTTAAACGTTACAAGTAGTAATGCAACGAATACGAATATTCGCATTCGCCGAGTAGTAGACATTTACCGAATATTCGTATTCGGCGAATAAATATTTACGACTATGAATACTATAAAAAAAACTTCGATCATTAAAAACGAGATTGATGCTTATCTAAAGCTCCCAAATTTATCGCCGTCTGCTGATCCATTGCTCTTCTGGCGAGACGATATACATTTCCCATGACTGAAAAAACTGTTAACTAAAAAAAAAGCCGTTAGCTGGCAACATCCAAACTGAATAAAGAAATCGCCTGTCACCGTGGAATCTACAGATGTCGTGTTTTATCAATAAAAATTTGACAGTTGTAAATTTTAATCATTAGTATAATAAAACAAACAGAAAAAGGTTAAATAAATGAGTGTTTTATTAATCTGCCAAGTTATTCGTATTTGCCGGATAGTAGGTTTAATATTCGTATTCGTATTCGTAAAAGTAGTATTCGTTGCATCACTAGTTTCAAGCTATCGACGATCGAGATTTTTATTGTTTCAAATAATTTTAACTATTTAATTTCTTTTAGGCTAAACACGACCCTGAGTTAAAAATATATTAGAATAAAATTATTTTATTTATGATATTAGAGTACCTACATGTTCCGGTTTTGTTTTTATTGAATAATATAATTTAATTGTTTTGCCACAATTCTTTTATTATAATTATTAGAGATTTTGTAAACATAAAAGTAATGAATAAAACTTTTGTGTTACGATATGTATAATAAGTAAATGTCTTAGTAAAGTGTTGTACCTGTTCTAAAACATTATAAGTCTTGCTGATTTGATTTACACATGCAATACACTTTATTTCACAATAGAAGTTGACAATATGTATATTGATAGCACAACCCTAACAATATTTATTTACGTATTGATAAATTTAATAGTTTCCTGTTAAATTTGCTTATCAATACTTGTGAAAAATGTAAACAGGAAAGCAGTTTAAACTAGCCACAATGCGTATTGGCAGATGACCTAAGGATGAGATATTCTAATTAATTCAATAATGCAATGTTTATTTCTTTCAAATAGCAGAGGTCGAATTCACTGATGTTTATAAACTGCAAAATTTAATTGGATCAAAGCAGAAAATCGTAATATACATTTTCGAGGAAAGCTTATGTGATTTGACATTGAATAATATGAGAATTAATCACTTTATACAAATCCACAAACTTTACAACAAAATATTTTGGAGAAATTCAAGAAGATAATAAAAATATCAACCTGTAATAAAAACAATGTTATCATTACATAGTATAAAATGAAGTTGTTTAAAATGGATGTGCGCGTTAATCTTTTAAGCTACGCAACGGATTTTCATACGGTTTTCACCAATAGATAGAGTGATTAATGTTTATATGTATAATACATGTAAATTATATTAGAGAAAAGCCGAGAAATTCAAAGAAAACATATTTTTGTACGATTTAAAACGGCTGGTGGGCCATACTATAGTCACTTTTGAAATTCGTTCTACGGAAGAAATTGGAAAATAGATATCCTAGAGTAAGTATCCAGTGTGGCATTGCAAGCATTGTATAATTAGCGGCGATCGCTCGTATCTATCGGTGTTCTCCAGCCAGTAAAATAAAACATGCTTTACAGCGCGACGCTATAAAAAGCAATCATCAGTGCTTAACCTCTGGGCGGCCGCTTGTCACCCGGTGGCCGCGGCATCTGCGCATGCGCGAGAAAATAATTCAAATATTTGAATAATATTTCCGACAAAAAACTTTTGGTCTACGATTTTGGCCCTTATATGTACACAATTTGTATGAAGAACAGTGTCAGAATCGCTTGCGCTGTCATTACTCTCGGAGACGCTACAAGTTTCATTCACCTTGTCACCCTGGAATATTTTTAAAACGATTTTTTCTATGACAATCGGCTGTCAGAATTTGCCGCGAATTTAACGGTCGCAATTAATGCGTGTATCGCGAATAAAACGATCATAAAACCTATTCATTTACGTAATAAATGCAAGTAATGTGGTTTTCGTAGATAGTTTATTGTGATGTGAACGTGTTTCAGTTAATAAAATATACAATAGCTCAAAATTTATCAACAAAACATTCAATTCAAAATTCAAAGTGGTGGTTTTTTAGTGTTTTTTTGCAAAGTTCCGCGAATTTCCGCGAAATGGCCTGGCCTCTGACTCGTTAAGTTGTAAAAAATTGTTAGTAGTATAAATAACAATATTACATAGTATAAAATGAAGTCGCTCAAAATGTATGTGCGCATTGATCTTTTAAAATAAGCAACGGATTTTCATGCGGTTTTCACCAATAGATAGAGTGATTCAAGAGAAAGGTTGATATGTATAATACATGCTTATTATAGTAGAGAAAAGCCAAGAATTCAAATATTCAATTCAGGCAGCGGGTAGCAGGCAAGCAGGTGGTGTGGATTTTATAAAGGTTGGGTAATGGCATTGCGTTTCGTTAGCCACAGCAACATGTGGCCGGGTCTGCTAGTTTTATTATAATACATACATCCATTTTAATTTTTCGGGCTGTAACTTGGGCCAGCCGGTGGCCAATTTCAGAGTGTTGGTATTATAATGCGTGTGTGCGTGTGAGTGTCGCCAAAAGTTGAAAGTAGAAAGCATTGATCGACAATTAGTCTATGTGCTGAGTTTCAGCTCGATCGTATGTCGGGAAGTGTGTTAATTTTCACTTCCAAGAATTGCATTCATTCGAGAAAACAAAATCAAAATATGAATATATATTACAAAATCATAAAATGACATTAAAAATCAGATAAACAGGTCCATTCTGTGCAAAATTTCATCAATCTCGGAATAAAACTGTAGATTTCTCCCGCCACAGGTCAAAGACACTCTACTTTATATAAATAGATTTTAATTCATAAATCAACTACTTAAATTTAGGTGTCATTGTGTTATAATATTATGTAAAAATGAGAAGATATATTTGTAGACATTTATTTCATCTGTACGATTTTTAATGTATTCATTTGCAATAAAGTTTTTTAAAAAACACAGTGTGCTTGAAGAATTTATTCTGAACTTCAAAAAATTTCAGATGTTTACTTTGTCTCTCCCGAACAATGCTGTTCATTCATTGTGACACATACCTCTTGACCTAAATACAACAGAATACATGAGCATAAACAAAAATAAATTACCATATGCTGATACATGCTTGTATCAAAGGCACATAGAGGGTGAGGAGATCCGCATCACTGACGGCATCAAACCTCCGCATGGCGAGGGAGGCCCAGCGCTCCACGGGCCCCGCCAGGGCTCCGTCCCTCCCGGGGTCCTCCCCAGCCATCCTAGAGCCCCCGGCGCCACAGGCCACCAGGCGACACAAGGATACCAACACTACGCGGGAGCGATCAGTATACAACTGAAAAATGTTGACATAAATATTAATGATTTTAGAAACAATTTGTATTTAACCCTTTCACACCGGAATTAAAACTAGTAGATTTTTTATGCATGATAATAACTGGTAAAGATATTTGAAAAAAAAAAATTTTTTTGCTACTTTCATAAAGGCACAGGCTACACGAGTGTTTCTCCCGCCGCGGGAAACTGCAGCAGACACAATTTACTATGAACGTTGTATGGCGCAATCTACACAAGCGGTTCTCCCGCCGCGGCTGCTCGCGGTTCACAGGCAGGAGAAATTCGACACATGCAGCCGTTCTCCCACGGCGGATAACCGCCACGTTCATACTACGCGAGCGGTTTCCCACGATTGCATCATTTTGTGCGGGAGAGCATTGTTGATCGGTCATCAAGGATCGGGCAGTTCCCTGCGGCGGGAGAACCGCTCGTGTAGCCTGGGCCTTAAAGAAATATTAGGTCTCAGAGGGAGTGCTCATATAAAATAACAAACCTGACTCTGCATATCAAAAATATAACATTTTATTCAAATACAAAAAAAAATCAATAATGAAAATCATTGAAAAATAACCTTCAAAAACAGGGATAGAAAATTAGGTTGAGATTAAACAAAATCATCTTTCAAAATATAAAATTGGCTATTTCCAATTTTCATTCACTCTAGATTCTAGATAGCGAGGAAAAAATTCTGAAATCTATGTATTTTCAATTACGCACATTCTGAAAGCGTTAACCTAATACATGTGTCAGTTGTTTATGTGATCTATTGGCAGTGGTCCATGAAGTTTTACTAAAACTGTTTATTGATTGATTATAATTATTATAAGCAATAATTATCAGCCTGAAACACTCATCCACATTGAAAAAATCTTCCGAGAAAAAATACATGACGCCAACGGGACTTGAACCCGTGCCCTTCTGATTGCCGGTCAGCTGCTCTCCCAATTGAGCTATGGCGGCTTATCTTATACCCGCCAAATAATTCGATATATACTAGTGTTTCATTCAACAATTACTGCTTATTATATTTTTTCCACCTGAAAACAACCAATTTTTTAGTATATATTGAATTATTTGGCAGGTATAAGATAAGCCGCCATAGCTCAATTGGGAGAGCAGCTGACCGGCAATCAGAAGGGCACGGGTTCAAGTCCCGTTGGCGTCATGTATTTTTTCTCGGAAGATTTTTTCAATGTGGATGAGTGTTTCAGGCTGATAATTATTGCTTATAATAATTGTTACCCTTTGTGCTATGCATACAAATCTTGTCTTAAACGTTAGTTTAACAATTAAAAATAATAATTGATTGATTATAGATAGATTGCATTGAAAAGGTCAGAATTGAAAAGGTTAACGAAGAAAGAAAAAAATAATATTAACTAGCTGGTTCCAGGCATGCGTTGCAATGCCATATTCAAAGAAATACATTGTTTTCCCTGAATCACCTCTCCCGTGCGTCCCCGTTCCCATCCCGCTTCCCTTCCCGCTTCCCCTTCCTAGCTAGTTTTATAAATTATGGCCAATATGTTATTCTGATGTATGAGCTATATTATTGTAAAGTTTCATTATTATCCATTCAGTAAATTTTGCGTGAAAGAGTAACCAACACACATACATCCATACAAACTTTCACTTAACTTTATAATATTAGTAAGATTGTTTTAGAGAAGAGGAAGTCCAAAAGAATGCAAGGTACAATGTAGGTATAATGCACAAGATTAAGAAAGAAATGATGTGGTTTAGACATAGTAAAAAGGATGGAGGGGAAAGGAGGATCAAGTGAATTATGTGATGCTCAAATGATTTAAAAAAGAAGTCTGGGTCGGCGGGGAGACATGGGTCATGTCAGAGATGGTTTAACAGTGAATGAAGGAGTGTGGGCTAAGACAGAATTGTATGGCATTAGAATGACCTGGACTTATAAATAGACGATTCTCTAAATAACTTTTAGGGTAGAAAAATCTGAAAATATATTTTTTTTTTTTTTTTTTTTAATTATTTATTGAAACATTTATTATAATTACAATTTTACAACAAAATATTTTTTTTTACAGGTTTTTTTTTACTACTCTTCCATTAAAAGCATTTGCTTGTGTATGGAAGGGGAGTGTACATAAATGCTATTAGTTATTAGGTATAAGTTAGTACTTAAATAATGAATTGTACATAAATATATGTGAGCTGCAGTATTTATTTGATAATGGTGTGTTTTTTTTTTTTTTTTTTTAAAGAAAGAATGTTATGGAGAACTAAGATATTTGTAAGATTAGTTGACAGTAGTTTTTTTTTTAAGAATATTTTTAAAATGTCTCTTGACCGAGAGCAGTATTCGGGTTTTATCATTGATGCTTCTGATTTCTTCTGGTAGACGATTGAAAAAAGTTCTTCCCTGATAAGTATAATGATGCTGTGCAAAAGACGTATTTAGTTTTGGGCATAGAAAAACATGTTTAAGTCGAGTTCTGTTTTCATTTAAAAATGGATATTTATCTTTTTCTTTTACTATTTGAATTACTGAATTTTTAATATATAAATCTTTAAATGTGGGAACTTGAAATTCTTCAAACAGGCGTTCAGTTGGGTAGTCTAAGGATTTTTTTAATATAATTTTAATAATTGTTCTTTGTACAATTTCTATTGGAAGAAGGTTACATTTATACGCGGATCCCCAACTAATAATAGCGTATTGTAGAGTGGATTGAACTAAGGCATAGTAGATTAAATATAGATTTTTTATCGACAGAAAATTTCTAATTCTTAAAAATATATATATTAATTTTCTGATTTTGTTTACTACTTGACATATTTGTTCCTTCCATTTCAGATTTTTATCGATAATTACGCCGAGATATTTAATTTTATTTGTTGTTTTTAATATTGTACAGTTTGATTTGCAATAATGTTGGCTGTGAATTTTAGTGTTATCGTGTATGACAATGTTAAAATTTTTGGGAGCGTCGTTTGGATGGATTGCAAATGGAATTACAAATGTCTTTTCACTATTTAGTGATAGTAAGTTAGTGTCGAAAAAATTCTTAAGCGTATTGATGTCTTCTGTGGCCTGTAATTCTACATTTTCCCAAGTATTTTCACTTATTATTAAAACTGTATCATCGGCGTATGATGTAATTTGACCATGTAGATGTTGAAAAAAAATATCGTTTACATATATGGTAAAAAGGATTGGTCCAAGCACTGTACCTTGGGGGATTCCAAAGCTTGAAATCTCTTGATCACTATTAATACAATTGATTTTTACCACTTGAGGGCGGTTTTTTAAGTAGTTGGTGATCCATTTAATCGCGTTGCCTTTTATGCCAATATCATTTAATTTTTTTAATAGTATCTCATGGGATATGCTATCGAAAGCCTTTCTGAGGTCAATAAATATGCCCGCACATTTTTTACCTTTATCTAATGATTCGTAAATGTATGAAGTTACGTTAGCAATTGCATCTTGTGTGCTGAGTGATTTAATAAAACCAAACTGGTTTTTGTTTAGTATTTTATTACTATCTAGGAAATTTACCAATTGTTTTTTTACTATTTTTTCAAAGATCTTTCCTATGTTAGAAATTAAACAAATTGGGCGATAATTCGTTACTTGGTGTGGATCACCAGATTTGTAAATAGGTGAGATTATTGTGTTTTTGTAGTTCATTGGAAATATTCCTTTCGTTAAACTCAAGTTTATTAAATGAGTGATGGGTTTTATTAAGTAAGATTTCATAGATTTTAACATGTGTGTCGTAATAGAATCAAAACCGGGAGACGAACCTCCTTTCATATTTTCTATTATTTTTAAGATTTCACATTCTGTTGTTATTTCAAATGTTGAAAGTATATTACGTTTCTGTAAATTTTTATTTTTATGTTTTTCCGGGTTAGAAGGTTTATGAATATTTTTTGCAAGATTTTTTCCAACATTTGCAAAGAAGGAATTAAATATGTTTGCACATTGTTTAGGCTGTAAATTGGCATCTATAATTTTTTTATCATGTTCGATGTACTTAATATTTTGAGTTTTTTTTGTATTGTCTATGGCCATATTCACAGTTTTCCACATTTGTTTATGATTATTTTCTGAAGATAATATTTTATTTTTAAAAAACTCTTCCTTACTTTTTTTAATATAAGAAGTTAATTTATTTTTATATTTTTTATAAAAATTATATGCTTTTTCATCATGGGGATTTTTTAAAGTTGTTTTATAAAGTTTTTCTTTGTTTCTGATAGATATTATAAGTCCTTTGGTAATCCAAGGTTTTAAACATCTTAATTTTGATTTTATGTGTATTATTATTTCAGTTGTCGAATTTTTAATGTGTTGTGACAGGATTTTTTCAAAGTTAGTCGAACATATTTCAGTATCATCACTCTTTAAAACATTGTTCCAATCTTCCTTTTTTAGTTTTTCGGAGAGAATAGTCATGTCTATTGTTGATTTTTTGGGTATTAAATTATGTTTTTTATGTTTAATATTATTATTATACAGAAGTAAGCATGAATGATGATCAGTTATGTTAGTTTTCCAAACAATTGATTTTAGTTTGTGAAGATCTTTAATGTTTACGTTTGTCCAAATGTGATCTAAACAAGATGGAGTATGTTCTTTTATTTCTCTAGTATTTTTATTTATGCAAGATATGAAATTTTGTTCAGTCATACAATTGATGTATTCAGTTTTGTTATTATTTTCTATTTTTTCATTAATGTTCACATTAAAATCACCCACCACAAAGCAGAGTTTATTTTTTAATTTTAATAATATGTATTTGAGGTCGTTAATAAACGTAATAATACTCGAGCCATGCGTTCTATAGATAGCTATTAAATGATATATTGATTTGCCGAGTTTGAAATGTACTTCGATGCAGTTTACCAAATGTATTGGGTGTTCTATAATGTTAACAATACTAAATTTATTATTTGCAAATATTATTATTCCCGAATTTTTGTTGATATCTACTTTGGTAGAAATATAATTGTACTCAGGTAAGTGATAAGACGGTGACTCAGCGTTCGTAAATGTTTCGGTTAACACTATGAAGTCCGGCTTTTTAATTAAATTATTTATTTTTAAAATTAGTTCATCTAAATTTTTCTGAATGCTACGGATGTTTATGTGCATAATAATTATATCATTGATGTTTTTAGAAATAATTTTGTTACATGAATCAGTATCAGTATATTCTTGAAGGAAACAGGCAACTTGTACATCAATTGATAATTTATTGAACTCTGGCCAAATGAGTAGGAACAAGCTGGAAAAAGTCTGTTAGAAGCGAAATTAAATTAGTATTCTATTTTTATAATGGCACACTTTGCATAAAACACTCGTAATGATTTCATTAAGACTGAAACTACTGTACAAAGCTAGTTAAGGATTGAAGAATGCCACAAATAAAAAAATTCTCAGTAAATTTGGCAACTGCAAACTGAAAACAATGGGGTATTTCCACAAACGAGGAATTCTGTTGAAAATGTACAGAATATTTAAAAATTATTTTTCTGATTTTAATAATACTACTAAAAATGTTTGATTTTTATGTTTTCATTCAATATTACTGATTTTAAAAATGATCTAAAACTGATCAAATCAAAACGGCCCATGGTTGGGAAATGGGTTTGTGACGTCACAAGTGTCGCTCAGCTGAACTAGCATAAATAAACACTGTCAGTGTCCTCACTCATGACGTCACACGATAGCCACGCCCCAAAATATCGTTTTCCAAAATGGAAAACTTTAACTCGCTGTAGAAAATTTATTCGTCAACATAAAAATAAAATAAAAATGCTATAATCATCGTAATTTTTTGCTTAATTTTTTTAAGCAATAAAAAAAACACGTGGAAATACCCCATTGTCTTAACTACTCTGGGTGGATTTATCCGTAGAATTGTTTTTATAAAATAAATAATTCTTACCTTGTTCAATAATTTAAAAGAATTTTCAAACAGAAACAGGGCTTGGTCGTATTTCTTCTCCCGCATAAACTTTTTGGCTTCAAATAACTCAGCATTTTGAAAGAATTCTATCGTACAGGCAGCTTCCCTCATCTTGGATTCTTTGGCAATGTGGTCCAGAAGGGACTCGAACCCGGTAGAGCGACAAGAAATCAACTCGGGATCAAAATTTCCCATTAAAACCTGTAAAACATTACATAGATGTTATTACTTTTATGATTATTGCGAGATTAAACATTATGTGTTATCAATTTGCTACTAAAATACTTAAGAGCTACAATTGAAGGCGCTACTGCATACTAATATCTTGTTGAAACATGTTCCACTAGTGATAATCAGTGTGCACTGCATGTTGAGCGGATTTTGTAGTTTCTGGTGGTTTGGCCTTATAGCATTGGAGGCCAAATCGAACTAATTGGACGAAAATATTGAAACCTATTTTACACTTCATGTCTCTTCTATACTTATATAACATTAATTAATGCAAAAATATGCAATACTAATTCAATAAGCAGAAACATTAACATGAGATTATGAAAATTATATAAAATCAATAAACTTTTACTTTAACAACACCAGGACACCGTCTTATCAAAATTCCCCGATTCCGAGACTTCACAGCCTCAGAAATAAATATTCTGATCTGGGAGATATATTTCATAATTAAAATAATCACTATAAGGGGGTATTTAATCATCCTCATAGATTATCCATATGATAATGTACATTTTCAATTAATTATACACAATTTATTTATTTTAAAAGTCTTAGTTTACTTATCGGTATTTGATTCTATGAATAGTGGCTATATATTATTATTGCTGGTTATTATTATTATTGCTGTTGTAGTGAGAATAGATTTCTGACTCTGACTACTTTATGTTTTGAAATTTAGTAAGCAGATTATTAGTTTATATTGTGTTTTTATATAATTTTGTTAACTTCTTATGGGTACAGGACCCTTACTTTTTTTTTTTACTTTTTAATTATAATTTTAATTACTTATGTGAAAATCAGTTATTGGATATTACATGTATTATTAATGTTATTATTATAAGTGTAAAATATCTGTTGATTTTCCCCAATAAATAAAATAAAATATAGAATAAGTTAGTAGTTTTTTTACCTGTTGCAAGTATTTATTTGTTTATTTACTAATATTCGTTATCATACGGATAAGCTATCAGGAGGATGGTGAAATACCACAAATAGACATACATATATACTTTCTACTATTGTTGCTATATTGAACATCTATTTATGTGAGCATTCTTAGTCTCTGTTTACATTTTTACCTATGTATTAAATTTTATGCTTTTGTTGTTACATTTTTTCATAATATAATATTTTTTTTATTTTTGTATATACAATAACTGTGACACAACAACTTATAAAATAGAATGTAAAAGTAATAAATAAAAAAATTTAAATGTTCACTTTGTGATGAAAGATTTACTTTGAAAACTCAATTACTTTGTGTACATAATTTTTAATGAAAGAAATTTAAAACAAATAATTCACTTTATTCAATTCATTTTTAAAAATAGTAACATCAAAACTGGTAGCATTCAGAAATAGTAATTCGTATTTCATCACGTAAAAATGTAGCCGCACAAAGTAATTTTGTTGTCGATAGAAAGATTTCAATTTACAATAAAAAACACATAAATTTGTTTAAGACCACTTTTATTTTAAAACACTCTACCGGTTTCAGAAGCACCCTTCCTTCGTCAGGAGAATATTATAACTAAACTATGATACAGAATGTTAGGTGTTTGAGTGGGAGGTGAGCAAAGGGGTGGGGGTAATTGCGGGATTTCCGGAAAGAACAGAGCGGTTAATTGGAAAAATATTTAGAATGGGACTGAAAGATAAATCCTCTTTTAACCAAGCAACCTTAGCTCGGTATGCAGAAACGCACATTTTATTGAATTTACAGGTAATATAATTTGGGAACACTTTACTCTTTATACACCGCTGGTAGAAATATATATCTAAACTCAGCATTCTATATTTAATAGAAAAGTTTTTATATAATTTTGCTTTGTTGGCCGTACTCGCCGATATTACATATTGGTAAAAAGCACTAACTTTGTGGCTCGCCATAATTTACAATAAAAAACACATAAATTTGTTTAAGACCACTTTTATTTTAAAACACTCTACCGGTTTCAGAAGCACCCTTCCTTCGTCAGCTCTGTTCTTTCCGGAAATCCCGCAATTACCCCCACCCCTTTGCTCACCTCCCACTCAAACACCTAACATTCTGTATCATAGTTTAGTTATAATATTCTCCTGACGAAGGAAGGGTGCTTCTGAAACCGGTAGAGTGTTTTAAAATAAAAGTGGTCTTAAACAAATTTATGTGTTTTTTATTGTAAATTATGGCGAGCCACAAAGTTAGTGCTTTTTACCAATATGATTTCAATTTAGTTTCAAGGGCATAGTTAATCATTTCAGAAACCACTTTTGTTCAGATATGTAAATGTTTTATGAAAAATGTAAGAGCGGAGGACATAAGTAAAATTATGCAAATAATTTATATAATTGAGCTAGAAATCCCTCACCAAACACAAAAGCCTTATCTCTTAAGCCGCGGCATACTCCATTTCTACCAATTTATTACATATGTAACTCACTTACAGCCTTACTAATAACAAAACGCCTTAACTATGGTTAAATGGCATATCTGTTGCTTCCCCTTTGAACAGGATATTTGCGTCTGTACTAATAACAATATCACGTTTTTTATGATTTTTATGTTGGTCACCTTGAATCTCATATAGATCTGCGCAGGGGCAGCGGCCATCTTGTTTTATAGCTTCACGGTAAAACTTAATTTTTGACATGTTGAATTATACTCGCAGTTAATTTTATGTTTTTGAAGATATTTATTAAGAATTTCCGTTTAAATGATCAATTCACTGTGCTATTAGTGTAATTCAACATAATTACCAATGCTGGTGTTATTTCTTTTCAGTGTCCTTACAATGTTTTGTTGATGATTTAGTTTTGTTAACGATTTTCTGGAAAGTAATTTTTTTTAATGACTTTTCTGTGTGAATTTAATAAAACTTCCATGAAAGTAATATTATTTCAAATGTAAAAGCGTTATGTGTGTGTAAATAAATACAAATTCGAGAAATCAACGTTTTGATTGCGTAAAAATGAATCCAAGATATCAGATTTTTTCAGTTATTCTTTTGGAATTATTATTATATTTTTTTATAATTTTTAATTGTATGAACAAGATAAAAGGTGAAGTGACAGTTTTCTTCGAAATTCATTAAATAAGAGGAGTGTGTTTTTTTAATTTTGAATTTTCCTAAATTTTTGACCATTGAATTAAATATGTTTATGGTCAGCTGTTTTTTTATTTTTTTTTCATGTTGAAGCTTAAAATACTGCAATTTTCAAACACAGTCGTATATTTCAGATACAAAAATTAAAAAGGCAATTTTATCCAGTTTCTATAAAGGTATACATATGATTTTGATATGCAGTTAGTCCACCTCACGGATAATAGGGAACGTTTGTGTAGTCGAAGTTTGATGCACGGATAATACGGAATATTCCTTTTTTAACTAATAGACAATAAAACGCGACATCTGTCGGAAGTACCAATCTTACAAAATAAATTCTCTAAAAAAAACTCGCATGTCATCATAATTTAAAAAAACATCTCAGGTTTTGAATGGTTTGTTTGGCAAAGCTGGGTTTGTGTGGTGGGCTTGTGTATATTATCTTTATTTTAAAAAACATCCCAGGTTTTGAATGGTTTGTTTGGCAAAGCTGGGTTTGTCTAGCCGGTTTGTGTAATTATTCTAATACCTTTCTTTCCATGTTCTACTGTTATAAATACAGGTACAATGTGAATTAATTTTAACAAAATTAAAATGTTAAATGCATATTTTTTGCATGTTTTTTGGTCTCCCCCGACATAAATACTCACTTTTCATAATAATAAAGCTAAATCTAACTGTTTGAATAAAAAATATTTCGTATTAGCGAGTAAGCGGTTCAATGCATAAATAATAATAAGAAATATTCAAGACATTTAAAATACGTTGGAAAAATTCCAAAATTCGTTCAGAAATTATAAATACAACAGTCGTACATAACAGATAAACTACCTCCTCTGGTTGTGTAAGCAGTGTATATATCTTTTCATGAATATTTTTTTTAATTAGTAGTGTTTTGATATCCGCGGTCGTTTATCAATTGAATAAAATTTTCACAAGGTTTTTCATTCTGGCCGTAAGTTTTAAAACTCTTAAAGAAATATATGTTATTCTTGAAGATAATATCTGAACCTTCCCCGCGCCGGAACGCAAATTATATGAAATTCCCTCGATAGAAAAAAATCACAAATCATGCTCTGAAAATTATTATAAACACGTTTGTTTCAGTTATTTTAAAACTTATACGTATGAAAAAGTTCACAGTGTTTCTTTAAATGCTGTTTTAGACAAACACCGTGAGATTTTTGCTCTATTTTAAACGAGTCGTGTTCATTAAACATTTTCACGATTTTCGCTTAAATATTATCGATTTTAACATTAGCGCGCTCTCTCTAGCATTCGTATTTACATATCTCTCCATCTTCTTCTTTTTGAGAGGGTATACGGCGCCTTAAGAGCCGTTCGGAAATGCCAAGTATTTTAGTTGAGAGGAGAGTATAGTAGTAACTAAACGCATCTGAATACCATAACTTTAGTAGAGTGGGTTAGTCGGCTCGTTAGTAGATTCAATCCATTTCGTTCTATTTTTGGGGCAAGTAAGGACCCCCACCACGCGTCCCTGAGCACTGACATGCACAAACCCGCTGTTTTAGCAGAGTTCAATAATTTGTGGATGAGCGGAAATGTTGTGGCATTGGAGCGAAGTTGCTACTCTAAAATTATTTATTTATGCTGCCATTAATCTCTCTTCGTATCCATAGTTTATGTATTTTCATCTTACTAATTTATTCTTCCACCTCTTCTAAAATTTCATCTCTTCTAAGCAATACACTATGCTTAATTAGTGTATTTACTTTGTTGTGTAGCAGCCCGTCATCTTGCAACGGGCGGCGGGCAATAATATTCTCTACTTGAAAGTAATGCGAACAGTTTTCGGTGAGTCAAGTAGCAAATATACTCACTACTTGACAAATGTGAACAAACCTTTAATAATAATTTCTGTCATTTTGTTATGTTAGTATTACCATAACATAAAGACAAACTAGAAGTTACGTTACTACCACGTAATCTATGCATATTACAAAATGTACAAAATTATGTACAAAACTTGTTCGCATTAATGATTCAATTATACAACCACACAATGCACTATTAACGTTTACAGCGTTAAAACACGTTAGTGAATTATCTGTATTCATTTTTTAAATTTTTATTATTTTTATTTTATTTATTTATTTATTTAAGTTTTTATTCCAGCAAGACTGGGAGGGTAGTGCAATCCCAGTCTGCCATATTACATAAACAACTATAAAAGAAAAGAAAAAAAATAGTTTAAATATTAGGTAGGTACCTAATTAAAGCATAAAATGAAAACAAAATTCATCACACAAATAACAAAAAATAAGCATAAAATTAAAATAAATAATAAGTAGACAGAATTAAAAATAAAAATTATGAATTAAATACGTAATCAATGGTTATTCAATGATTCAATACTTCCGCGTCAGTATGTAAACCAAAGATATACAAACCACTCACAAACCAAACTGTCAAAAATGTATCAGCCATGTAACTATATAAAACAATCCACTCGATTCGTGGTACGCTATTCTGTGCATTAAACCCATATACGTTAAAATCGTATTTTGTTTGGTGAATGCTATCGTGTGATGCGTATTTCGCATTCGTAGACCGAGGCAAGCAGAAGTGAATGCGCATGCGCACGATTACATCACTTCGCGGATTTTTGGACTCAAGATAACGGTAGCATCCAATACTGCCGGACATCTCGCGTCTTGTATGAGTCTCTAAGAAGTCGCATATATGTTTGTTTATTTTCTCTAAATTGGAGTTTTGCTGTTTACAACTAGAAAAATTAAATACATATAAAACTTTTTGACTAGAACATACGGGATGCTCCGCATTCAAAGCATACACAAAGAGACTATGCCTGGTGAGCGGATCATTTAAAGTATCCGAATGAAGTCGGCTATGAAATAGCATTTAGCCTTTCGTATAGTATCAGAATACCAACATAACAAAACGACAGAAATTATTGTAAATGGCCCCGAATTGATGCGGTCTCGGATGGGAAATTAAATTTTCATTTTACGCAATTGAAATTTTGAATGCAGTATATTCCATCGCCCCAAACGCAAAAAGTTGTTTTTGTAAGTAAGGTGAATCTAAAGAATTTTTCTAAAAAAACATTTTGCTTGTCCAGTGATTTCGAAGATTTACAAACTATAAGATAAACATAAAATAATGAACATTTACCTTCTTGGGAAAGCTGACTCCTGCCATCATGGCAGGCTGCTCTCTCTTCAAACCATTGTACAGATTCAAAAAATCCGTATATCTTCGTTCTAAACAGGAAGGCTTCGAGGTCTCGGAATCCATTGTATCTAGCGAGATAGATAGCGTGTACGCTACATACTTCTTCTCTGTTTCAAAAGGGTTAACTATACGAGAAGACGTTATTTCGAACTTGAGCATTTTGATGTTTCCTTGAAGGTGCCACAAAACTGAAAAGAATAATGCAGACAAATAATATGAATGATAAAGCAAAACAGTGTGCCAGAGAATAGTGGAGGAAACGCAATGGAACATAACATAACAATGACAATGACACTGGCCCACATTCGCTATGTAGGTAGGTACTTGCTTTGTATTTCATTAGCTAAGTAAGTACATGTGTCATGTCACTCACTAATCAGAATTACTGATTCATCAATTAGGTATATCACATGTTTATCTCGTACTTGAATCATGAGACACAAATTAGCAGTAGGTGAACAAAAGATCAACAAAATGGCTTCTTTTACCAAATAAGGTTTTACATTTTGAATAATATTAGTGTTGGTTGTTGAGTACCCGTTTTTGAAACGTCGTATCTCAAGCGAAATAATCAATATCGTATCAGCAAACGATAATTCCGGATAAGTGGTTTATAAAATTAACATGATGCCCTGCATTTCGAAACAAATTTATTTAAAAATATTATTAAACCACAACACAAAGAATACATTTTAAGTGGGTTATTCATGTCGTACACAAAATTGACTAAAGAATTACTTGTTAGCGTACAAATTTCGGTTTAGTAAGTTTCACAATCTACATACTTGAAATACATAAAAAAAGTTAGATTTCAAACTTTTCAAATTTAATGTGTAAAATCAAACCTCACCTTTCAACGATGCGAAATGATATAAATATTCCAACCAATTAATTATTGAATAATGTTCATAGCACGAGGAACAATGTAAACAAAGTTTTATCTTGTTAACTAACAATGATAATATTATTATCAGTTTTCATTACGTCAATCAAATTTTATGCGATCTGCGATGCCTGATTTGTCATTCTACATTATCATAGAAAAAATTTCATAGACGTCATAGACTATAGACTCCTACACACCCATAGTGATGAGCATAATCCAAGGTTCGTGGAAAGCATAAATAAATGTGGAAAGTGCGCATACAGCATACAGGCACCTTCGCGTGACCAAAAAAACGCGTCGGGCTCATGATGTAGCTTGAAGTCCCGAAACTAGAGATGGTTGGTACCTGAAATATGCTGCCAACGCGGTTCGGGGAAGGAAGTTGAGTGTGATATGCTCGCGTCTTATGGCGGCCTGACGGGTTCAAGCTTAACTATAAACTTAAAATTAAGGAGGGAACTAATTTAAAAAAACGATTGTGCTTTAGACCACACGACTGAAGTAAAACTTCACTAACTTATATTTTCCTCTCAACTTCCGTTCGCCGTTCACCTCGCCCGATCACACTTTTCATAACGCTCTCGTCACGCATTCACCAGCTTACTCAGTGTAATCGTATTACCAGCTAACTAGCAAATTGTGGAGAATCTATGGGAAAAGTTGAAAGGTGGTCAACTTTGCTCGCTACCCGCTAGCGTTTGCCTAAAGATGGCGGCCCGCCAACAGCTGATTTCGCAACTGTCAGAATTAGTTCGCTAGTGTGTGGCACTAGCTGCGAGCTCAAGTTTTCTACAAAATGTCGACAAAATTGATTCGAGCGGGGGTCGTTATTCAAAAATTATAACTTTAAAAATTAATTTAAATATGAAATCTTGATAATTTTTAATACCTTTAATTCTGATAGACGGTTAACATTGTTAAAAAAATTACTGGGATTCCTTATTAAAGAATTAAAAAAATCTCCATACAAAATGCTCAAGCGACATAGAGATATTCAATGTCAAGCGACGTGTTTTTCAGAGTCCAAACGATATCTAGTGAGCCTGACGGAATACCTGCCCTGGTATTACAGAGGTGCACTGCAGAAACAGCTCCTATTTTAATGAAGCTTTTCAAAATGTCCCTGAAGTCTGGCTCTGTGCCCTCTGGTTGAAAAAAAGCGATCATTCACCCTATTCCAAAGAAGGGTGACCGCTCCAACCCGGCCAACTACCGCCCCATAGCGATCACATCAGTTCTGTCTAAGGTGATGGAACGTGTGATCAACGACAAACTGCTCACATACCTCAAGAAGAACAAAATTATTAACGACCGTCAATACGGATTCCAGTGGAACCACTCGTGCGGTGATCTTCTCACGTAAGTGACGCATGTTTGGGGGCGGTGCCTGGAACGTTTCGGTGAGACCCAAACGGTTGCACTGGATATTTCCAAGGCCTTTGATCGGGTTTGGCACCGAGGGCTTGTCAACAAACTGTCTTCTTACGGACTTCCCGCATCCTTGTGTACCTGGATTGCCGACTTTTTGAGGGAGAGGTTGATTCAGGCGGTTGCTGATGGTTTCACCTCTTCCTCACATTCGATAAATGCTGGCGTCCCACAGGAATCGGTTCTGTCACCGACCTTGTTTCTGTTTCACATTGCATGACCGATTCATTGTTACGCGGATGACAGTACAGTCAGTGGCGTAGCTAGCATGGGTGGCACCCGGGGCAGAAAACGTGGTGTCACCCCCCCCCCCTCCCATTAAAGTTTACTTTGAGAAATTCAAAATGCAAATTTCGACCTCTTTAAATACAAAAACATTACTAGCTAGTCAAATGTCTAAATAAAAATTTCACAATCCTCAAAATTAATACACTTTTAAAAACACTAACCGAATAACAACTTTTTCAACAATCAATAGTTAATAATTCCCTTCACGAGTTCCCATCAATCACAATGTATTAAAGAAATTAAAATGACACAGGTGATAAGCGAGGAATATTTCAGGGGAATCCCCCACAAAGCAATGGTAAGAGCTATGTAGGAATGAAAATAAAACAACAAAATTTTGTTTGACTGAGCAATAGAGCTACAAATAACAGAGTTCCGAGTAGAGTCTTCAATTCTAAGATGCTGCAAAATTCTAAAGAAAATCATTTGCTGGCATGAAAACATTATTTTAACAACCCATATTTAAGTTAAAACCAGTTTTGTGTCCTAAGTGTAACGATAAAATTTCAATTGTGAAATAGTAATGGTGTAAGTCTTCAGCTTTAATTATTTATGCACGCAGTACACGAAAATGGTTTTCCTCCGATCTTTGCAGCACATAGCCTGCAAGTTTCAAATATTTCTAGAAAGTTGCAGACTTTTGCACGTGAAACTTGAAAATGGTTAATTTCATTTGAAACTCTGTTCATCTGCGGACCCATTTCGAAGGAAACCATTCCCGAGTTCCACTATTTCAAGATATGAAAGTTTCAGATTACGTGCTGCAAATACCGGAGAAAAACCATTTTCATGTTATGGGTTTAGTTTTAACTAAAACGAGTTACCGAATACAGATTCATCCTTAAATTTAAACCAGTTTTGAAGAATTAATAAGGTTCAATTTTAATTTAAGCCGGTGGACTCTTACCAGATTAATTCTTAAGTTAAAACAAGTCTTATATTCGGAATTTCAAAAAAATATCCAGCTACGGATGCATGTACTGACGCATTTCGAAGGAAACCATTCTCATTTTCCAAGTGCAGTTAAAAAATTCAAGTTGCATACTACGTGGTGCAAAAATCTGATGAAAACCATTTTTGAGTTCTGGATGCAGTTTTGAACTTGGGGAAATGCACACAGAAAGTTAAAACCAGTTTGGTCTCCAAATGCAGGATAAATTTCGAAACCGTTCTAAAGTTCCGAGTGGAGTCTTTAATTCTAATATGCTGCGAATTCTGAGGAAAATCATTTTCTGGCGTAAAAATATAATTTTAACAACCCATTCTTAAGTTAAAACCAGTTTTGTGTTTAGAGTGTAACGATAAAATTTCAATAGTGAGATAGTAAAGGTGTGAGTCCCCAGCTTTAATTTTTAATCACGCAGTACACGAAAATGGTTTAACTCCGATCTTTGTAGCACATATTCTTCAACTTTCAAATCTTGCACGTGGAACTCGAAAATGAGAAATTTCATTTGTAACTCTGTTCATCTGCGAACCCATTTCGAAGGAAACCATTCCCGAGTTCTACTATTGCAAGATATTCCCCGAGTTGGAAGATATGAAAGTTTAAGACTATGTGCTGCAAATATCGGAGGAAAACCATTTTCATGTTATAGGTAAAGTTTTAATTAAAACGAGTTACGGATACAGATTCTATCTTAAATTGGAACCAGTTATGAGATGTGCTTAAAATTTGAGTTGTACACCATACACTCCGAAATTCGAAAGAAAACCATTTGCTTGTTCCGCGTGTAACTTTTATTCAAGCTTTTGGATTCTCACACAGATTCACTCTTAACTTAAATCTGGAAAAATGTGAGATTAGTATAGGCCGGGTCAACGAATAAATACACCGTCAAGACGCCTTACTCACGTAACGTCGCAAATCAGAAAACTTTTTATTTTTCAAAATTAGGACTAAGGCAAAAATCTGATTTAAGCATTACTAGTTTATCGATTGTACTTGTACCTACATATAATTAAATTATTAAAAATATACAGTATCTTTATTTTTAGTAACTCAAACTAGATTTTGGATAATACCCAACCTAATATTGGATAAAATAATTTAGGTATTATGATTTACAGCGCTAGTAATGCGAAGGTGACCTCTTATCCAAAGAATCGACAACTGATCGAATTCTGAGGGTGCTCTTACATTTGGTAGACGAATTACCTTAGCTTGCGAAACTACCCCACGTAAGCAGCTAATCGTTTGGTGTAAATACTTTCGGCAGTTGACTTGGTAATCAGTGTAAATAAGGCTTCGTCAACAAATTCAAAACGCATTCGAATTCATAAAAAACGTTTTCTGAAAACTCCAAATTACCTATTATTCCTTAAGTATTTATTCGTGTAAACAAAACAATATAATACAGACAAAAAACATAAAGATGATTGATCATTTTTCTTCAATCAGTTATCGATCGATTCTGGTATAATTGTACTCAAGTTTTGCGTCTATTAGAAAAGTGAACTATCAAATCCACTTACCTTGTATTTTTTCAATGATCTTTCAGCACTAATAAAAACGCTAACAGAATAACAACTTTTTCACTTATTCACGTCAGTCAATAGATAACAATTCACTTCACGAGTTTACGTTTACGATAACAATAACATAACGAAATTAGAATGACACAAGGAATATTTCAGGGAAAACCTCAACCGAGCAAGGAACGAAAATAAAAAAATTAAAACATTTTTTCGGGAATCCACGACCAAACGAGCCATAGAGCTAAATAACAGTCAGTGTTCAAGCGTAAAATATTTTTTGCTGCAATTTTGCACTTTCGTAAGTTTTTTCTCCACGTTCGAGTGTCACCCCCCCTCGGGTGGCATCCGGGGCGGTCCGCCTCCTCCGCCCCCCCCCCCTCGCTACGCTACTGAGAACAGGCCATGATAGCTTTTTGTTTGACAAGCCCCCAAAGGGCACACAAACTCCAATGGCTCGGAGGGCTTTGAAGCAAAGAATGGACGGTTACCTCGAGAGTGTTTTCTCATGGGGTAAGAATAACCTCGTCGAATTTAATGTTTCAAAGACCCAATCATGTTTGATAACGTCTAAAAGGGATCGAAATGAAAATCTAGTCTCCTTCAACGGAAGCAATCTTCCGAACAGGACCTCTATCGATATGCTTGGTGTAACTCTAAGTGACCAACTCAGGTACGGGGGCTCCATCGAAACCAGAGTTAAGTTAGCCTCTCAGAAACTGGGCGTACTGTACAGGGCCAGCAGATACTTTAATAGTACACAACTGCTAACCCTGCACAAATCGCAAGTGCGCCCCACGGTTGAATTTGGCAGCCACCTCTGGTCTGGAGCTCCAAAATACCTTAAAAAAACTCTTGACTCTGTGCAGAAACGGGCGGTTCGTTTGATAGATTCTCCCATCTTAACAGACGGACTGCAATCTTTAGAGCACAGGCGTCAGGTGGGAATGCTGTCCTTGTTCTACCGGTATTACAATGGAAGATGCTCCGAGGAACTAGCATAATTGATCCCCTCGGCACCGGTGCGTACTCGGGAAACACGCCAAACACGCGCCCAACATTTGTACATGGTTGCCATCAGTCATATGAGAACGGGTCGTTTCTATGACTCGTTCTTGAGTTCAACGGCTCGGCTGTGGAACGATTTGCCGGCCTCTGTGTTTCCTCTCTCCTACAACATGGGTCTCTTCAAGACCTCTGTTCACTCCTTCCTTTCCTCAAAAAGACCCTCCACACAGCATCTTCAAAGATGAGATAGGCCCTGAGGGAAGTTATTTTCCTCAACGCCTCCTGTGTGGAGTTAATGTAAAAATATAAAAAAATGTCACACACACACCCCACCTCTTACCGCTCAGATTCCGCTCGTCTTGATGGGTTTAGTAAAATTTAAACTTGGAGAATTAATTTAACTATGAAAACCAACTTTAAAAAAAAATACTAGTATCTAAGTTTGAATATGAACATTGTTAAAAATAATATTAAAAAATGGTCTCAACTTCCTTATTACCGGAGACCGACGTGGAACAGGTTCTTTATCATTTATTTTTGGAACCATTCCTTCAAAAAGAAAAAACGTGGGGCGGGGGAGAGTAATTCTGATAAAAATTGAAACGGTTAGTCAAAAATTTCAAAATAATAATATTTTTTTCGAATATTTTAAATTTTTTATAAATATTTCTCAATGAACCGGTTCCTGGGAGAAATAATATTTACAGTTCCTGTGACAAAAAAGGAGCCCTGTAACCGGGAAAGGAGTGTCAACCATCTCCAAGGTTATTAGTTATTGGTAATAATATTATTTATTTATTTAAATGCCATAAAATGGCTTTAACCTTAAAGTGATACAAAAGATTATACGTATACAGTGATACGCGGGGGGACATCAGTATTATATTGAGAACAAAATAAGAATGTATGAGTGCACAAAATATTTAAGAAAGAAAGAAAAAAAATTAAATCGAAGTGACCGATGTTTTGTAGTTTTATTGGGTTCTCGGTCGATGGGTAAGACTCTTTAGTGGCAATCCGATGGTCGCAAGTTCAAATCCCGGAGCGTGTGCGAAGGTGAATTTTAATTATTCTTTTGCATTTGCAAATAAATTAATTAAAAAAGAAAGGTTCCAAAGTGGAAGATGCTCGTGTATCTTAAATATCACCCCGATGAAAGACCACCGTTCAGAATTGTTGAAATGTTGCTTGAAATGGTGTTTGCCGTGCATGGTGAATGGTGACCAGATCTGAATAGCCAGGTACATGCCGACCTACTTATTTCCCTCTCCACTACCTCCAACATCACAACATTCCTCAATTCATTCATAATAATATTCCTCAATTGCTTCATAATACACATCTGCTAACTTTGTATAAATCGAAATCGCGCCCCATGTTTGTTGATTTTGGCAGCCAACTCTAGAGCCCCGGTACTTGAAAAGGTACTTGAAAAACCCTTGACTCTATGCAGAAACTGGTGATCCGTTCGATAGATTCCCGCAATATTTAGAGCACAGGCGTCAGGTGGGAATGGGTGTTATTTTTTTGAAATTTGAAAAGAGCAATAACCGCAACGCTGTGGCCTTTTCGAAATCCTTGGCCATAAATAAACCATTCATGGCCAGAATGAACGCCGACAGGAAACAGTTGCTACGGCTAAAATCTCTCATCTGAGCACTCAATTTGAAAAGGACGACTGCGACGAAAAAGTTGCCACAACTATGCTGAACAAAGTGGAGGGTTTCAAAGATGTGTCGATAAAACATTATGGAATCGATTAGAAAACCTCGGTTTCTACGAAAAATTGATGATATTTCTCCGAAAAACAAGAACTTTCTGCTTTTAGAAGACAAAGCAAATTGAAGCAAAATAAAATCATGATATACTTACGTTTTAGATTTTCACGGCCAAAAGTATTGTCGTTATTTATTTTTGGGGTGTTATGTCGTGTTGCGCTACCTCCTTTTTTAGCCAACGCTGTCCGAAACATTGGTTAAAAAGGGAAGTAGCGCAACACGGCATAACACCCCAAAAACAAATAACGAATATAATATACTTGGTCGAAGTATTGGCCTAATGATATAACGCTTATAAAATATTTAAAAATAGAACTTTGTGGACGTAGGTAGTATACATATATATGCCTACTAAAATATTTAATTAATGTTAACTACTAATTAAATTAATTTAATAAATATAAATGAACAAATAATGTCTTCTTTTAATAAGTTGTTTTCATTTTTTATAGTACCGCACCATCGTATAACATTTTCAACTAATGATATTAAAAAAAATTCATTCCGCTTCACTGTCCAAAAGAGCATTGAAATATTAAAACAGGTGCAAGGAACAAAACTCTTCATATTTAACTTTTTGAGTTCCATAACCTTCTTTGAACGTTCCAAAATGCTATCTAATAAAAATTAAAATACGTTTTTTAAATACAATTTTAGTGTTGAAATGGAAAATAACAATTGTTTCATGTTATATCAATATCGTGATGACATATTAAAAAATATAACAACTTAGAGCGCACGCGTATTCAATTATCTCGAAAGCCTTTGACTTAGATGGTTGGAAACTATTCCACAATTCATACAAGTTCAAAAAAGAGTCTCTCGTGATTAGATTATCAAGCTATCCAAGATATTTTTGACGTATTTGATAAACGATTATATCGATTCAACTTTCGATTACGTTTCAAAATGTCCCAGAGTGTGTTATCACTATGATATACCTTTAGGTATTTTAATGTCAAAAATTCACGGAACTGACAAATGTGCACAATCTACAATAAGGTCGCCAGCATGGGAGTAGGCGGTAAACACAAAGAGCTTAGTCAGTCAAGGTACCGGAAATAGTCATATAGTTTTAGAAAGCAACGAAGGATGAGCTAAAATCATTTTTACGAACGCAGGATAATATAATAATAACATTTGTACCTAGCGGCGAACACAGAGCGGCGAAAGCAAAGCTGGACCGCAATAAAAATTGAAAGCCAGGATATTTTCGGCAAAGATAAAATAAAACCCAATATCGCCGCGTCGGGCGAAGGCAATAAACCTTTTCCTTTGGCTCACGAAGCCGCGGCGGCCGATGGGAATGTTTCAAGGCTGACTTAGGTTCAATCCTTGAGGCGACGGGAGAATCCTCAACACGAAGGCAGTCACCATTTGCCCGGCCTAGGGGTTGGTACTCCACTTCGCCAACGGAGTGTCCCGACCAGGGATAAAAAAATTAATAGTGTTTTGCATCCCGGCCAGGGCTCTGCAACGCTCTCCAACTACACGCGACCGCGCGCAATTTCCCGACCAGGGAAATTAACAGACACGCTCGCGGATTTCGACCAGGAACCGCCGATACGTTCGTGAACTTCCGCCAGAAAGTCCAACCAAGTGACCGTGAAATATTCCGACCAGGAATTTGCGCAAGTTCCACTGTGCACAAATTTTCACAACAAAGAACTCTCGCGACTCTACCTGTGCAATAACAAGTGAAAAAAATAGAACTTAAGTTTAAAGTGCCTAGTGACTGTGTGCTTACGCGAAGACTCCATCATCAGCAACCAAAGGGAAGTGACTGAACATTTTATTTATTTTAACCACCGAAGTGATTAGATTCTGAACAATTACATAAAGACTTTACCGTAGAATTAAGAGAACAGACTTTCTAAATTTAAGACTAATTAATTAAGTAGTTTTAAGACTAACACTAGATTAATAATTAACACCTATTTTTTGTGTCCTAATCATTGAGGTATATAAATAGAGAAGCAAACTTCATTACCGCTCATCGAAAAAAACGTAACCACTTTACAACTCAACGACGCAGCTTTGGAATCACTAAACATTTGAACGTAAACATATCTTTGTCTCACTTGCACAAGTCACGAGAACATTACCACCGCTAGGATTAGACAAAGCCAGAAACGCAAACTTGCAATAGCGGCTTGGTGTTGCATACTATTTGAAATTTTACCCAAAATAAACAATGAAATAGTTTTTTTTTACGTTAGTTTGTAATAAAATAAACTTATTTAAATTATTTTAAATTTGTATTTTTCATTATATGACTAAAAGAATGCACAACTAATGAAATAATGAAGTCATTATTTGTTCCAATATTTTTTATTGAACCAATAGTATATAATTCTCAAACAGAAATTGTTTCAAAAGTGTTTTCAAAGTTATTTTCTCGGCAATCGAATTATTTCCACCCACTTCTCACGGCGTGCTGCATCTTATGGAGCCCTGGAAAATTATTAATATAAAATACGTAAAAAAATATAATTACTTACTAGATTATTCATTAATAAACTAACATAAGTTTTAATGAAGTATGTTGTATGAAGATTAAAACATAATTTTTATTAAGTATTTTAATATGGTTACCTCCATAGTAACTTATTCCATAAATTATGTATTCTCCCATTAATGTAGGAAACCAAAACGACTTTTTAGTGGCAACACTGAACCTATATTAGAGTATTTGACATTTTATTTCATTTTCTGCTTTTTTTAATTAAATGTGAATATGTAAACAATAAACTTAGGTGTGGAAAGTAATTCCACTTGCTTTATTATGTTGAATCGCATTTTTTCGCGACGCATTTAACCATTTTGGTGATAGTTTTGATCGCGTATCGTCCGGCACAAGTCGGTCGGCGTCACAATGAGCACTGGACTGACGTTAGTGGGGCATATGCTTTTGGACATATGTACAGTGGCAATGCTTTGGCGCGGTCATTACTCATCTAGTATATATATATCAATGGTCCTAATAGAATAAATGTGTCGTTTCTTAAACCAGTAGCTTTTTAATTTTGTTCCTCCTTAATTTTAAGTTTATAGTTTTAGTTTGAACCTGCCGTAAGGCGCGGGTGTATCAACTAATTTTACTTTTTTCGAATAAATTTTGACGATAGTCGATTTGTTTATGAAAAAGAATCGACATTTTTCGATTGAAAAGATCGATGTTTCAGTGCTCATCGCTAGTAAGTAACTGGAAATGGTATAATTCTATGGTCATTTAACTTGACAGTTGACAGGGATTGGTATATTCTGGTTTATTTATGGTATATTGGGATTGGTTTATTTATAAGTATATTTATGGGTTGACAGCTTCGGGACTGTTTATTCATATTTATTGCCTAATAAGTATTATTTCTCGCGATTTCAATGTAATATCATAATTTTGTGAATATATTCAATTATTACGATTTCAGTAGTAATTTATCATCAGTTATATAGTTTAAATATTTTATGATGATGACTTCTTATATCAACAAAAATCCTGGAGGCGATATGATTATCAGTAATCTCAGAAAACAACGGATAACGGGACAGTTTTGCGATGTTCGTCTAACTATAGGAAAACAGCATACTTCAATACATTCTGCTGTTGTGTGTCCGATAAGCTTGTTTATTGATAGTGTTTACATTGAATCCAGAAAACATTGTGAACTCAAAAATATCGATGAATCATTTCCCTCTTCGTTTGTAAGAATTGATATGGAAGGAATAGGTTCGTTTGACTGTTTCACATGTCTAGATAAATTAATGGATTTTATTTATGGTTCGACAGTTGATATAGATAAAAATCATCATAATCATTTTCAAAGCTATTATAGTTCATTGAATATCGTTGACAATTTGTTGACAAACGAGCATAGCTTCCTAAACGATATATCCGACAATGCTTTGAACAAATCTGAACATTCAGAAAATGAAAATCCTGATTTTTACGTTGCAAGCTTTCAAAACAATAGTTGTTTACCCGATGCAAGCATCTGTGATGATCAAAAGTCATGTAAGGCAGTTGAATCCAAATTACAATATGATAAATTATTGAAATTACCCACTAGCAAGATCCAAACCTGTGTTGAGTGTGACTTTAAATGCTACAAATCAAGAGATTTGTTAGAACATCTGCTGGTAACAACGCATACAGGAACCCTCTGCTCTCTCTGCTGGACTCGATTGGAAAACCTTTCAGAATTAAAAGATCACCTGCTTCTCCACAAACATCCCAAGCCTTTCTTCTGTTCCTGCTGCAGTTCGAGGTTCCAGACAAGGACTCTTCTAGCTCAGCATCTCCCCAGTCACATGAGTCAGCGCTTATTTAAATGTGTGCACTGTCCAAAAGCATTTAAGAACAAGCACGCTTTAAATTGTCACGCAATCACTCATTCTGATGAAAAGAAACATTTATGCGAAGAATGTGGATACAGCACATTACACGCCAGATTACTCCGGACCCATAAACTTTCCCACAGCGGCAACTTGTTCAAATGTTCGTTTCCAAAGTGTCTCCACACATCTATCTACAAGCAAAACATGCAAGATCATTTTCTGACTCACAGCCGCGATAAAGTACCTTTTGTCTGCGAACTGTGCGGACATAGATTCTCACACAGAAAGTCTCTGAAAAGACATTCCTTGATTCATAATAAAAATGAGTTGGGAAATGTTTGTCCACACTGCCCGTTCAACGCTAGAAGGATAGACAATCTTAAAGCACACATATTGAGGCAGCATTCTGGGAAACATCCTAACTTGAAAAGTTCTTACAATAATCTGCACTCAGAGGAAGTCAGTCTTCAGGAAAGAAGAAAAATATGATATTTATCTTAGAGCAATAGATTATTGCTTCAATGCACTCCTAACATGATTATTAAATGTGTCAGAGGGGTGAGAATTTTCTGACCTGACACATGGACGACGCCGGCAGGTCTAATTTTGTACTGACATTTTATAATACTACTTCGCTGGCTTGCATACCAAATTTCAGGTCAATAGACCTGTTAGTGTACATTTGAAACCCTTTCAAAATCAAAATAAAAAATGGATTCAACGCTTATATGCTATTCTTCGTCATATTCAACAATAAAACAATGGGTTTCTGAATTTAAGAAAGGTCACAGGAGCACTGATGACGAACCACACTCTGGATGCCTCGCTGAGGTCACAATTCCTGAAATTATTGAAAAAATCCATAAAATCTTGCTGGAAGATCGCAGATTAAATGTGAATGAGATAGCTGAAGCTGTTACAATTTAAACTGAATTGGTGGTCACAAGGTATAAGGTGATAAAATATGTTCGTCCTAATGCCGGCGGGACCCCCCCTAATATTTGCTATTTGTCTAGAAAATAAGATTTGGAAAGTTTTAGCTCAATTGGATAATGTTAACCCGTGCCTCATCGAGATTAAATTTGAAAAAACTAATTTTTTGCAAAAACAATCGCCGTTTTTTCCTCATAAAATAAAAACTATTTGTCCTAGAAATTTGATTCTTGTTTCATTTCATAGGAAATGTTGCTATCTTCAAGTTTTACTCTAATCACTTTTTTGTTATAACTTTTATATTTGAAGATATCTATTATTTTGCAAGACCGGACATGATCCGAATCCTCAAAGTCGCCTTTAAGTCGTCTATCCCTTTAAAAGGTCGGATTTGATACAAAAGAGCCAAGGACCCTTTCTTCAGAAAATCCCTACCTGGAGTGTCATAAACCATACCCTTCCTGTTATGTTCCTTATCTGGGGTTTCTGGGGTTTTCCCACTCTTTCGAAAGTGTGAGGGAGAAGTCAGAGGGCTTTAGTTAACGTTTGCTTTTCAAACAGTGAACAAGTGAACATTCTGAACATTATTGAACAACGTTCGTCTAGTGAGTTTTTTCTTGTGAGGTTTGTGGGACTATGTCTTCTACAGCATTAACGAGCCATGTTCGTGCAGGTTCGAGTTCAAGGCAGAAAGAAATGGTGTATTTAATTGGCCGCATGTCTCATCAAATCACTGGCCGTAAATTACCATCTAATTGTCAAGTTTTACGCAGCTTTTTTTATAATATACGGCAAGTTAAATTGAACACTAGAGAAGCTGCAAGACTTACAATAAAGGAAGTTGTAATTCTTTGGGAGAAAGCTAAGATACCAACCAGACACTTTAAAGATTGTGTTGTAAAGCTTGAAAAACTGTACGAAGAGTGGAGAAAACTACAAAAAAACGCTAGCAGATCTAAAAGCACAGCTCAAAATAAAAAAGTAGAAGCTTTCAAGTCAACCCTTGATGACCTTTTTTGATATTGCTCATCAGGATGCATTAAAAAACACTGTTGAAGAAGACAAGCAGTTTTTGTTACTCCAGAGAAAAAAAGGACGCCCTGGCTGCATGGGAGGCATTGACATGAATTTCGTAAAATCACAATAACGAAGAGAAAAGAGATGAGCAGCTGAGATGGCGAGATTGGAAAAATCACAAAACAAAGTAGGTTAGTAGAGTTTTTCTCTCTTTTTTTCCATGAGTGCTTTGCTGCTTGTTACCGCTTAATGGGTTTTTTCCTTTTTTTTAGAAGATGTAAATTTAATTGCACAACTGGAATCTTCAACAAGCAGCACATCAAAAGAAGAGAAACAAGATGAGATAGAGGTGAATTTTCCCGACACAGGAAGGAGAATCAGAAATAAAGAAAAAGAAGTACGCTAGAGGAAGTGAAGAGATTATTTCCGAAAAATTTGCTTTATTGTTAGATGTAGTATTTCAGATAGAGACGCAGTTCGAATAATATCAGCTACTGCAGAGGCGTTAGGTTTTGACTCACAGAATTTAATTGTAAGTAGAAGTGTAATACGACAAACAAAGGACTGAGCTTATCAAACATAGATTCAAAAATTCCGATTTAGAAGGAGCTGTTGTGCACTGGGACGGAAAATTACTTATATTTAAAATTACAGATATTTTGAGTAAAGAAAATATAGAAAGGATAGCGGTTTTGATTAGTTGTGGGGATGAAGAACAGTTGATGAAGAAGACGAAGAACAACGACAGTTTCTGTTACAAGTTGTATCAGAATGACGAAATTTTTTTCCTGACTCTTCAAAAGCCACGTTATCTAAGCCATTACCACTTTAATCTGATAATTAATTGTAAATGTAAATAATAATAATAACTTCTTTATTTTAAAATGCTTTCTTTTTTATATTTTAAATAATAAAATTTTGAAAATTATTTGTTCTTGTTTTTTATTCCTTTTTGCTTTTCTTTTCTCCTAAATCCATCATTTTAAATTTGAATTGTGCTGTATTTACTTTGAAAACAGTTTTAACTACACCCTTTTTTATGTACCATTTGAGAAAATAAATAAAGCAAAATCTGGACAGCATATGTAATTAAATCTTGCAATATTGTTAGGTATTTTATTAAAAAAAAACATTTTTATAGAAAGTTAAAACTTCAACCTTGATGAGGCACGGGTTAACCTTATCCAATTGAGCTGAAACATCACCAATCTCATTTCTTAGCCAATTGGCAGCTTTTAGGGGGGTCCCCTCAAAAAATTCTAGTATTGATTTTTTGTGACCACCCTACTGAACACGTGCGCAATATTTTACATAATCATTTGGGTATGAAAAAGCTATGCGCTAAGTGGGTGCCGCATTTGCTAACAGTTGATAAAAAGGCATGCCGCAAGACTGAGAATTTGGCGATTTACAGCGGAATCAAGGTGAATTTTTGCGTCGATTCATAACTGTTGGTGAGACTTGGATCCATCACTATACTCCTGAAAGTAAACAACAGTCAAAACAACGGAAAGTAGCAGATGAACTAATCCCAAAGAAGGCAAAAACGATTTTGTCAGCAAATAAGGTTATGGCAACTGTTTTATGGGATACAAAGGAATTCTATTTACTGATTATCTCCAGAAGGTGAGTACTATGCAAACTTATTGCAATAATTGAGTGACAAAGTAAAAAGAAAACGGTAATCGTTTTCTTTTTAATCTGGGGAAAAAAATCTTGTTTCACCACGACAATGTACCAGCACAAACTCAGTAGTCGCGATGGCTAAAATCAATTAATAAAACGTCGATTTGCATCCCCAACCGCCTCACAATAGTCCCCTTAAAAGGAACCTAGCTAGACAAAAAGATTTCAATTATGTTTTTATTTATGTTCAAAATTATAGTCACAACATTGTAAACAGTCCATAGTGCATATGTTCTCATCAATAAAAAAATTAAAACAATATGCGGGATACGTGGCAACGTTGTAAACACGACACTCAGTCGCTTTCGGGTGTGCATGCTGTTCGGTTGTTAGTAGAGTTATTCGAAATCGGAGAGAAATTACCTAAAGATGAAAATTGAAGTATGTTCATTCAAATTTATTTAATAACTCAGGTACGCCTCATACGTCTATCTCATATTACTTATCATACGTCTATCTCATATGTATGATTAGTAATGTTACATTGTCATGTAAACAAGCTTATGGATCTCCTCCCGGATAAGGTTTTTCATGGTTTCCTTATTCCCAAAGGCAAATGCGGAGGAGCTCCAAATAAAAGGACATGACCGACTCCTTCCCACTCCCAACATAACACAAACACACACGTATGTATATATTTTCACTTGCTTGAATTCAGTTGCTTTGTGGAGCTAAGCGAAACATGCAATTTTAGTAGGGTTTTTTACATAACAATTTTCCCTACCGACAAAACACAAGACCTCTAAGCCTATAACAGCCAGGTACTATTTTAAATACCCACATGCGGTAAAAATTGCAAGGCGCATATGACGCCGTTCTATTTGTATAAGGAATATTAACTTTAAATTCAGTAAATTAAAATGATTCATCTCTTCAAGAAATATAAGAATCTAGTGAATCAAAAAAAATCAAGCTTATGGATCCATTTAAACACTTAACCACTAAAATAATAATAAATAACTTAAATAAAATAACATGTAGTATATTTGCGGCACGTTCCAGAGTGGAAGATACTCTCAGTGCACCATTTAGAATTGAAACATTGCTTGAAATGGCTACCACCGTGGCTTTTCACACCTTCCTCTTCCCCATCTCCTTCCCCTCCCCACTACCTTCAGCCTCACAATATACCCCAATTGGGGATGCTATAGTCTCACTGGCTCCAGAAGCGAGCAGTTGGGACTCTTGTGCGGTATTCATATACAGTCGAACTTGGTTATAACGATCATGGCTATAGTGAGATCATGGCCATAATCAGGCGCGGCCGGTGCCTTAAATTTTTGGTGGTTCACCGATTTCATCAAAAACGTAATGTATGTAATTTATATAAATGCACGTATCATACTTATTTATAGAGAAGATCTATTCTTCGATCCCTTTGCCGAGCGAAGACTTCAATCACCCTTGTATTAAAATCGGGGATAGTTTGAATAAGAAAATGACTTTGCAAGCGGCAACACTGCATTAAAAAACTTCAAAAATCATAAATTATTTGCTATTTTACACTACAGTTAATTTCTTTTGACATTACATCTATTAGTATTTGAGGATTAGTGGCAAAAAAGAGTAGGTATTTATTTTGAAAGACCTTTGGATATTAATTAATATCACAATAATTAACACAAGCACAAGCAATTTTAATTTGCAGCGTAAGATTCAAATGGTGGCGGGCGTTTACTGACCCAATGAGCGTCGATATGAAGTTAGCAATAAGTAAAAAAAACGCACACAAATAAAAGGTTACCTGCAAAAAAAAGCAAATAATAAAGTCAATGCCATGTATGTAAATCTGCAGGACTCTATCACAAGATAATATCGCACGCATAGCTGATACGTGACCCGTTTACCCGAGGTTGCATTTTACAAGAGAAATATTATGATTTTACTTAATACTTCTTCAATCCCTACATCGCTCGAGCCCTATGTTCGTAACTGTCCGTGCGGCGGACTGTCGGGGGTATTTTTCTTCATACGTTTTGTCAAAATCACCGTCCGGAGATGTTTCGTATGGCTGCATATAAAATAATATTAGCCAAACAGGGCGCTTAGGTCTAACGCGGAGATTGGCATGTACCTCGGTTTCTCGTTCCTAGCCAGTGTTAACCGCGCGGGTGGAATATTCTTACATTTAGTATGTTATTAATTGCAATTTTTAAGATTTTTTAAAATATTTTGTTTAATTTTATAATTAAAAACATTAAGTAATATTACGATGAGCTGTAAATTGTTTTTCAACTTTGTTGGCGGTTCGTTGCACGAGTGCACCAAGGCACCAGCCGCGCCTGGCTATAATGAGCAATTACCAAATGATATTTTAGTTCAGACTGATTTTCATATAATTGTTGACTGTTATAACGAGGACGATTCACTGATATAACGTGCAAATAATTTTGTCAACACAATTTCTAAATACATAAAACGATGTCAAGACAATTTCTAAATCTTTAAATGGGTTTAAAAAAAACAATAATTGGGAATTATTCTCGCAATAAGGTATATGTAACTATCAAAGGTGGCGACCATGGAGGGACATATGCCCGGCGTGCAACAGCGGCAGCTGGTGGGAATTTCCTACCCTGTTAGGGACAGATTCATATTTTTATGGCACTACCTGCTTAAGATTGTCGGCTATGTGAAACATTGTTACCCATCGGGCACTATGTAAAATTGTCATAAAATCTGCTAAAGTCAACGAATTTTCAGTTTGCAAATTTGTTCCCCATTTACATCTTCTTTTGCATTGTGCCTCATTTTAAAAATCAATAAAAGTGTTTATGAATGTACCGAGCACGAGTACCTGCATGGGGTAAATTTGTGATAGTGATGCATAACCTTTTTAGCTTAGGGGGGGCTCTGCCTCGTTATGAAATGGCCCGCGACCTGCAAGTGGATTTTTTGTTTTTCTGGAGGGGAGGGGATTGACAGCGAAATTCAAGATTTCATTTTCTGGGGATTTTTTTTCTGGGGTCTTCCAATTTAGTTCCATTTAGGGCAAGCAGTCTAAATTGACCAAAATGCTAAAAAAAATGTTCTCAACCAGGAATTTCAGGTTTTTTCTCTGTAACAAACTCGTACAAAATTGGCATGCGGGCCGTACGAATCGGGTTGTGCATCACTAGGTTATGACAAGTATAATTTTAGTTGAAAATCAATAACAATCCACCAGCTTTATAACAAGTGAGATTTTATTTATTTATTTATTTAATACAAACGGCATAAGTATGCCATAAACATTAATTACATGTCACAAATTCATATTCAAAATATTAGTAATGGTAAAACAGTGTATGTATAACAGTTAATTGTGACGATACATTGGGAAGTGACACCAGAGATACATTTACATGCAAAAATCTATAATAGAAATAAAATTAATAGTGACTAAAAAAATATGATAGCATAGCCGTCTTGTACCTCTGTTCCGTGCAGTTAAATAGATCTATCACATCTGCATATCTATTAGTAACTTCATGCAACCTAGGTAAAAGTGAGTGTTTCGTATACTCAGTCCGATTATTGTTACATTTAAAAAGGGTTTTAGAACGAGTGGTTCTCGTGGGAATATGAAATTCAATGAGCTTAGTTAGATCAGGACTGTCTATTCTACCATTTACAATTTTGAACATTAATATTAAGTCTGATATAATTCTTCGATCTGACAGTCTTAGTAAATTTAATTCTTTCATCAAGTAATTATAATTTATGTTTTCAATGGGAATACCGAGGTTAAAATTAATATATCTTAAGAATTTTTGTTGAATTTTTTCGATTGAATCTGAATGTATTTTAAAATGGGGGGACCAGATCGAGGAGTTATATTCGACTTGACTACGTACTAAGGATGTATACAAAATTTTTAAAGTTGAAATATTCTTGAAACCTCTGGAATTTCTAAGAACGAAGCCAAGCATTTTGATACCTTTATTATAGATTGAGTTTATATGGGATATGAAGTTTAATTTAGAGTCGAAAGTTATGCCCAAGTCACTAATTTCTTCGACAGAGGTAAGGGTAGAGTTGTTAAGTTCATAAGGATGAATAATTGGTTGACTTATTCTGTAAAAACTTATTGAATAACACTTATTTATGTTCAGATAAAGTTTGTTAATAGAGCACCAACTAATTAATTTGTTTAAATTATTTTGTAGACAGGCACAATCTTCAGCGGTTTTGATGATTTTAAATATTTTTAAATCATCTGCAAAAAGCAATACATCTACATCTTTATCAAATATGTCAACAATATCATTTATGAACAATAAAAACAAAATTGGGCCTAAATGGGACCCTTGAGGTACACCACTGGTAGCTATAAATTGATTGGAATAGAACAAATTAATTTTTACAAGTAGAACTCTATCAGATAGATAGCTTGCAAACCAGTCTAAAAGTTTTCCGTCAATACCGAGCTTACGTAGTTTAACCAGTAGAATTTTATGGCACACTTTGTCAAAGGCCTTGATAAAATCTGTGTATATGGAATCGACTTGAGTTTTGTTAGCTAATGCATTTGATATAAAGTTTTCATATAATGAGAGATTTGTCAGAGTTGACCTGCCAGACAAAAATCCATGTTGATTTGGAACAATGAGATGGTTAATATATGGGGAAATTTTATCAAGAAGTAATTTTTCAAAAAGTTTCGGAATTATAGATAGCTTACATATAGGTCTATAGTTAGTGACATCACTTTTATTACCCTTTTTTAGTATAGGTGTTAGATAACAACGTTTCCAAATGTCCGGGAAGCAACCTGTATCAAGCGATTGATTAAACAATAGACAAATCGGCTCAGCCAGTGAAGCAATGCAATTTATGAGAATATTGGGGTGCACGTTATCAGGTCCGGCCTTTTTGTTTTTGTCTAGAGATTTAATTTTAGATTTAACGTCGTTTATATTGATGTGTACAGCAGGAATATGCGTGCTCTCAATAAGGGAAGGTGGTGGTATGTAATTTTCTGGGATATCTTCGTCATATACACTTTTGAAGTAATCAGCAAAATAGTTAACCTTAACTTTCATATCAGTGCTACTCTTATCTTTGAAGTGCATTGAAATGGGTAAACCTTGTTTGTTTTTTCTAAGAGAGTTTACATGTGTGAAAAAGTTTTGTATATTAGAGGGTATAGATTTTTCGATTCCATTTATATAATTATAATATGATTTTTTTGACAGTTTTTTACATTGAGTTCTGTAATTGTGAAATAACTTATAGTCGTTAAGGGATTTAGATTCTTTAAAGTTTTTGTGTGCAGTTTTTTTGCAAATAATCAGGTTGATTAACTCGCTGTTGAACCATTTCGGGAACTTCGCTTCTTTGAAATGTGAAAGTGGTACATAGTTTTCAATGGCCCTGTTGATAATTGTGTAAAAAATTTCAAGATTGTAGTTAATATTATTGTTGGGGTGAAGAAATGACCAGTCTTCATTTTTAAGATATTGGTTCATATTAGGATAGTCAGCTTTGGAAAAATTATAAGTAAAGTTAGGAAGAATAGTTGTGTCGTCTGGTGAGTTATTCAACAAGATAGTTATGCTTAAAGCGGGGTGGTGGCAGTCTAGGGGGAGGAGCTCGTCAACTGATTTAACAATGTGAATTGAGAGATCACTACAGAACACTAAATCCAGCAGCCGGTTATTGGTATTGTAGACTTGATTTACTTGATGTAGAGCGAGTAAGTTCGTCATATCTATTATTTCACAAGCATTTTCTGGTAGGCTTAAGTTGTTATAAGAGGTTTTATTCATCCATTTTACAAGCGATACAATACGCACAAGCTATCGATAATAAGTTAGACAATTTTTAGGGATATTTTTCTTGGAAACCTCAAACCAGGTGATGTTAGATGCATTGCTTTTTTGTGGAGGAAATTGAGAAGCATAAAAACCAAATCTTTAAAAAGAATCATTGATTAAAACAATAATTTATTAATTAGTGTACTTTTTACTCGTATTTTGAAATATACTATACATTTGCGATTATATTAGAGTAAAGGCAGGTAGGTAGGTATATATGACTTTCAAAAAACCTATTTTGGATATAACGAGTAATGGCTATAAGGAGCAAATTTAGTCAGTCCCCTCGTGCTCGTTATAACCAAGTTTGACTGTATATTAAAAAAAAAACAATGTCAACATTTTCAATTCTTTGCCAAAGTTTGATTAAACTCTCAAAATCATCTCTAAACGAAACAATCTTCATATAAAACCAGTCTTTATCTATATTTTATTATATAATTTGTCTGCTCTTACACGCTCTTTTGTCTTTTACAGAGCCTGTTCCAACTATCTACCGTTTGGATATTTTGGAAATGTTACAAGAACAAAGAACTTCAAAGCTGAATTTTAGTGAGGAAAAAAAATTTACAAGTTTCAATGATAATATACTAAAGAAGAACATCATTTCATTTCTATTAATATTTCATAAAAAATGCAGGGCCGGATCTACGAAATCTGGCGCCCTGTGCAGTAGGTACCGATGGCGCCCCCCCCCCCCCCCTACATTTTTATTTTGCGGCTTACGAAAGACGCTTACACTGACATCGTAAAATAACAAATCTAATTATACATTTAACGAACTTCAAATCAATGATGAAACTGTCAACACGTTGCAACCTGCAAATCCTGCAAACCGTGCGATGCTTTTGTTAATTGAATTTACTGAAGGTTTCATAAGAAAATGGTCTTTAACTACCTTCTCCTAGAGACTTAAATCGTACAAAATAAAACAATAGCGAGCGTACGGACGACACACTAACTAAAATTATCAGCATTTTGAAAGGCGCAAGTCGGTTTGTTTGATTCACTAGAACAAAATACCGCGCTGTGATTGGTTATTGAATTTGGATCGCACCCATTCATCGTAAAAGACGGTAAAAGATATATGGAAAAATAGATCTTAAAATACGTTTAAACTAAATATATGGAATTTGTAAAAAAAATTCTGTAACCGACTATAAATTCGTAAGCCGTTGATACCAACCTGATGCGTGCGCATTCTGTTTCTTTGGAAAGTGATGCTAGAGCGTAATAATTATTTTGTACTATGGGTAATTTTTAAACGATTTAGGGAATATTATAACTAAATTTTAATACAATATTTATTTTCTCACGGCGCCCCTTTGGAGTTGGCACCAGGTTTTTGCACGTTTTTGAACGTATGGCAGATCCGGCGCTGAAAAAATGGATTGATTTCGAAAGAAGTACGCTAAAATTCAAGTCAAAAACTGAAAAGCGGCTTAATGCAGTTTTTGTTCTTCCTGTAGTGATTTGTGAAGAGGGGATACATGGTAAGCCAGAAAAAGAATTTAATTTATGCCCTTCAAAAGTAAAACCAGAAAAATTAAATGTCTTCTGAATTCTGTCCACAAGAGCTCTCTCATGCTGCTCAAATCAGCTTGAGGTCACATGGAAAGTGGGATGCTGCCAAAATTATTCTCACCCAAACGAGCTACAAAGATGAAACGTACATATTATGAAAACCAATCCCGTCTTCACCCCAGGAAGCTCTCACTTTCATGAATAACAATAAATTCAACAAGCAGCAATATCTTAATATACGAAATAATAATAATGATTTATTGTCTTCATTTCTTAGTAACAAGTTGAGATAATGATATCCTCACTGGGATCTCCCGTGCTGAGGATTTCATTGACATTACATATATAATGTAGTATTTTTTTTTTAAATAGTTATAAAGTAAATAAGATAGTGTTTTGAGGCCAAAGAGAGGAAAGCAAACATTTACCCCTCATACAAAAATTTAAAAAAAATCAAGGTTGAGTGTTATCCTCCAAAAGTTTCCATCGTGATTACAGAAGTGTCTGCCGAAATTAGGTTACAGACTATTTGTGATTTCACGGTAAGACGATTGCTAATACACCAAAAAGAAGTTTTGGATAATTATATTGAAGGTACTGATACTTTTAAAATGCTTTATTAATAGGGGTTCGCTTTATACGGAAGTTCGGGACAAAGCATTTATAAACAGAGATTTTCTTCAGATTGTCAGGAATACAATGAGAGTCAACTATTTATGATAGCATTAGCCCCCTTACAGCTGTATGGTTTCAGTAAAGTTAAAAAAAATAGTATTTTGGCAAAACCTGAAAACTTCATCTAGGTTTTGTAGACCTATCAAATTTAAATCTGTCAATGAAACGACTACCGTGACTTTTTGAGGACATTGGAAACATTGAGCAGCAAATGAGAAAGAAAAAGAGGAGTGTTTTCCCAAACTTCCTCATTCTCTTTTTTTTCCCTTCACTCTGCCGTCACCCGCTCTCCTCGGTGCGCATTATTGTATGGTAACGACAGCGGCAGGGGCCCTGGCTATATACGCTAGACCGCCGTACCGACTTTCCGACTTCCCCTCCGCTCCCCGCTTTATGCCACGAACAGGCGCCCTACCGTACAGCCGAACAACCAGAAAGCAGAGAATCATTTTGGTCGGACATGTACGGTAGCTTGTATTCTGATATTTGTAATGTTAATGTTTATGTTTTATTTATAGGAGTTCGGCCTATAATTTTGCAGTATAAATGATTATGAAAGGTAGGCCGAACTCCACTTTGCATAATTAGATGATAGGAAATAATGTAAATCGAGTTATAAGTGACATATCTTGAAATCCCCTGAACAATGTAGGGCCCACGGACATTTTTTCTATTTGTATTTCTTGATTTTAATAAACATGCTAAAAGGAGATGGTTTTGGTTGGCAGAGAAAACACAGAGAAAAAGGTAGCCCCAAAGGTTGTAGCGCCCATCACGCAAATTGTTGGCGGAGGTTACGATCCCCGAACTCTGCTAAGTCAGTCGAAGCAGATTTAAAACCCCGCGAAACACGGCTAGCTCGAGAAAGAAGGCAGCCGGCCAATCCTGCAACGCGAGTGAGGTGGGTTTCGTAATAAATAGACGGGTACCAGCCCTTAGCGGGCACTCTAGTACAGAACACCGACAGCTATCCTTCTTCTGCCAACCGGACCATCTCTCGACAGAATTTCATGCAATTTGACTTTGATTTCACGAGACCTGGTGGCTGATAGCAACTTACCAGCCCTCTTATTTTTATAGTCTGTGTGAGTTGTAGTTGCTTACAGGTAAATAATGTTGAATATTGTATAAAACATAACTTAGTTATGACTATTGGTGGATGGTACAATCTGTTATGCCATAATGAATACTTCATCACAACTTTGCTACATATATGGAGCTTCGCCCAAAGAAATACAATTTACCCAAATTAAAAAAAAAAAATTGCCTGGTCCATCAACGCATAGATTTGGTTTATCCACACTGCACGCCTGGATCAGATTTTTTGAACGTTCATGTAGCTTACAGGCTTGACATTAAAAAGTGGCAAATGGGGCGGAGGATAAAGCTAAACTCATTGGGAGGAAAAAACTATTTTGAGAAGATTTCGTAGCGAAATGGGATTGATAGTAGATCAGCCCAAACAAGGAACCGAGTCTACCAATGAGTCTACAAATACTGCTTGATGTTTTTCTAGAAACCCTGCATTATCGTCTAACATCACTGACATAGATGTTGACATAATTCGGCGTTTCTCAGTAATTCGTAATTCTGCTAACTAACACTGTTGTGTGGATTTGACATTGATAAGGAAAAAATTTACTAGATTTACCGGAGAAACAGCGGAAGTTTATATGAAGAACTATGCGTGGTAATACATGGGAGACGTTATTAGTTCTTGCATTCTACCAATAGGACAAATGTCAGAAAAAGCTCAGGAATCTCGAAATAAAGATTATAAAAAGAATAGGGAATTTCATACTTGTAAAACATTGCGTATTCACACAAATGAAAATTTGTTTCGTATGCTAATTATACATTCAGATCCTATTATATATGGAATATCCACTATATCAAGAAAACATCCCGATGTCTTACCTAGTGACGTCTTAATACCAGAAGTGCCAGTGAAGGATCTGCAGAAGTCTGTCGACAGTGCCGCTATACGAACATTATCATTTAATAGTATTGACTCGAGTAGTTCATAAGCAAATATCATTCGGTTTTAATCTTATTCTCTTCTTCTTGTGCCCTGTCCGTTCAACGGACGTTGGCTATGCGGACTTTTTTTACTGCGGCCGGAACAGCTCTACAGTATAGACTGGCCAAACTGGCCACTGTCTCAGATTTTTCAGCCACGAGGTTCTCCTTCTTCCAGGGCCCCCTATTCCGGCAATCTTTTCCTGCATTATGAGATGCAAGATCTCGTACTTCTCTGGATGTCTCATCACATGTGAGATATTGAAGTTTTCGGATTTTTATAGTTTTAATAACTTATTCTTCTTTATTCATCTGAACCATAACATCTTCATTCGTAACCCTGTCCTTCCAGCTTATTTTAATGATTCTTCTGTGGATCCACATCTTGAATGCCTCAAGTCGCCTAATTAGTTCTTCAGTAAGCGTCCATGCTTCCATTCCATAAAATAATATCGAAAACACGTAGCATCTGACCATTAGCATTCGTAATCCAAGGTTGAGATCATGACAGCAGAACATCTTTTTCATGCCGATAAAGGTTGTACGAGCTTGCTCAATGCGGCATTTGATTTCAACCGAAGGATCCCATCTATCATTTAAATTGCAGCCCAAGTATACATAAAAATGGTGTTTTCTTTACCTGGCTGGAACCTTTATCTCACCCACATGATTTTAAACACAGATTTGCTTTATTTTAAACACTATCTTCTGTGCCTAATTGAACCAAAAATGTTTTTGAATTAATGCAAGGTACAAGTGATATTTGAGTTCAGGAAGGATTCGAAGGTCGCTTACACGCTTACATTTGCTCAATGAACAATGAATATTAAACAAACCTTCCATCAACTTTCAGGCTTAGATTGTTTCTTTGACTTTAATTGCCTTATTATGGAAACCTTCACTAATAATTCTGGTTGTACAATAATGCACATTAGAAATGCTTGCATTACTTTTTAATAATGATTTTTTTTTAAAACAGAGCAAATAGTTTATTCACTATCCTCAGGGATTCCTATTCTGTGGTGGACTGTTGTATGAGTGTTACATTATGATTTCCACAAAACAAAAAAATCTTCATGTTTGTTGCCTACAAAGTTGTGTTGGTGTTAACTTCATAATGTTAAAGATTTAGTAATTTCCATATTTATTCAGCCATATTTTGATGTTGTTTTTAAACTTTTTTATCTCCATGGTGTTATTAATTTCATTTGGGTGGGCATTGCATAAGTCAGAGGCGTAGCGAGAGGGGGGCGGCCCGCCCCGGGTGCCACCCGATGGGAGGGTGCCACCCGACCGAGTGTGTCAAGTCGAAATTTGTGTTTGTCAACTTAAATGGGGGGGAGGGGGGGGTGACACCACGTTATCCGCCCTATCCGCCCCGGGTGCCACCCATGCTAGCTACACCACTGAGTGTAGGTGTGTTGGTTTTTTTCCCTTAAATTTGAATCGAGCATTTTTTTCAAGCAGGTGTGTACTCATTTTTTCCCTTAAATTTGAATCGAGCATTTTTTGGTAGAGTTTTATAATACTGAAAACATTATAGTTTTAAATTTTTTTAAAGCAGTTCCTTCGACCAAGTATACCCTAGACAAGCCCTCTCATAGAAAACATCAGAATAAAAGTAACGCCAGTAACAGTAATTTCACAATAAAACTCTCCTTCGAATTCCGCCATCTTGCATACGAGTTCCCGGCAATATACAACTGACCACCGAGTTATCCTGTTGTGTAATTTTTCACACTAACACATCAATAGTTGTTCACGTTTTGGCCAATTTTGGCAAGCCGTGTGTATACCAGTGGTTTTTAAAGTGGGGGACATGAGACATTTATAAAATTAATTGGAATTTTTTTTTTTTACTTTATTATGACAAGAGATTCAATTTCGGAGAGCAGTATGGGTACCGCCCGCACTGCCTCGGGAACCATTTATTGGATAACCACCGCCTCTACCATAGGTTACCCCAAGTGGTTCGCTACGTTTGGTGACTAAGCAGGGGTGCGTCGAAAATATTCAAAGGCTTCTGTTCTGTTTTGCAAAAGGTATTAGCCAAAAACTATAATTTTTCTATAAAGTTTTTAATCAGTTGCTTAAAACATAAAGTTTTTTTGCGTGTAATAAATAAAAAATGACAAAAATTCGTGGTTACTTAAGGCCCGGCAGTAAGCACTCAAAAAGAAGAGGAAGGGGAGATACGCTAATAAGAAAGTTAGAAGGAGCGCGCTCATATAAAAAACGATAATATTTAAGCGAAAATTGTGAAATTGTTTAATAAAACATGACTCATTTAAAATACAACAAGAATCTTGCGGGAAATATTTAAATAGCATTTAAAGAAAAAATAAATTCTGATTTTTTTCAATTATGTATATTAATTATGAATTTCATATAATTACCCTTTCGGCGTGGCAAATGTATAGATACTATCGTCAAAAATAACATGTATTTTTTAGAAATTTAAAAACTTAGCAGTGATCAAGAGAAACATGTTATAAAACGGTAGAAATTCGGAATGCCGTGGCTTAAGATAGGTTAACTTTACCTTTATTGAAGAAGAGTGCATCTGTTCGTCATTGAGATCTGTGTTTAATGTATTTTAAAGGTTTCCGTTTTACAAAATAACTAAAATTTTCTTGACGAAATATTGTACTTATAAATATTGTAATTCCGAATGAAAATAAACCAACACCATTTATTGAACCTTGAACGTAGTAAAAATTTTGTCTGGCAATTTTGACTAACTTTTTTGAATTAACCGCCAAAATAAAGTACTTTAATATTACCAAATGAAAAGATCGAGAGCATTTATTGTTTTGGCCTTGCGGATATAATATTTTCACCTGCGGCGCTTTATTTTTACCCACTTTGATAGTTTTATTAAATAAATTTTGTTTTACAATATATAAAGTAGGTTTGCGACTCCACCGACAATAAAGTTAACCAGGTAAAGTTGTACATACCCTCCCACCAATGTCAGCATACAAACTAATAATGGATACTTCAACTAAACAGGTAGATCATTCCTAAAAAACAGCGGGGGGTGAATTTAAAAGAGGGTGGCGCTTTAAAAAAGTTTGAATACCACAGCCATCATTGTATGTATGTAGTCGGTCTGTCGTGACGTCACAAGTATCGTGGTGAGTTAATGACGCCAGAAACAAAATTCATGTTCATGAATGCGGTGCCTAAAAGCTATCTGTAAGACATATATTTTCTTTTATATTGAGATAGCTGACTACATTTTAAAAAATAACGTCTGCGGCATGTACCTTGTACAATACTCGGAAGTGTGATATTTTTGTGTTTGAAAAAAATTAACGCGGTCCGGACGGCTAACACAAAAATTAGTTTCAGTGTAGACCTTGAAGACCGATAAAAGGTACAACAGAAAGCAATATGCGATCTAAACGATGCAAAACAATGAACGCACTTTTTCATAAATGGGCCTTGAGCCAATTTTATTTGGTTTCTGGCGTCATTTTGCATTTCATAGGGCACGTCTAGATATCATACGTCAAGTTCTTATGGGTACTTTCATATTTTAACAAGCGCTGCTTCATTTAAGTGTTTGAGGCAGATTGGCAGAGCATAGTACTTTATATGGATCATTTTTACTTAGTATATTGCCATGTTATATTAACTTACTTTTATATTAACTGTTATTTTTCCGAGGATGTAGGGTATGTTGGAACACAAATAAATAAAGCAAAATTTTCCTTTATATTAAAAAATACTTTTATTTTAAGAATTCTGTGGCAATCCATTTTCATTGCATAAAACAAACATGTGAATTTGATCAACGTTGATTGATAAATCGGGTTTTACATCTAGAAAAGTTGGGTTTGCAATTAAATTATCAAAATTTCTGGATATTGAACAAAGTTGGGAATCATCTACGGCAGGAATCAGAGTAGGGTTCTGTATTTTGGTCCGCGAAGAAGCCGCATCAGCCAATACGGAGAGATCGTTCTCATCCTTTATACTAAGTTCATTCTTTACGCTGATATCCGGCTCACAGGTGATGAGAGTGCATTCTGTGTTTATTAACGTCTCTGTAAAATTGTCACTCAGTTCTAAATTTAGCGGTTTTTCAGTGTGTTGCCTGAGAATGTGTGACTTAAGATTGTCTGTCCTCAAAGCCTTGAAAGGGCAGTGTGGACAAATGTTAAAACAGCGGCCAGCGCTGTGTTTGAGTGCGTGACGTTTAAGACTTTTACTCTGCGTGAATTTGTGCCCGCATATTTCACAGACAAATGGTTTTTCTTTGTTATGTGTTCCTAGGTGGATTTTCATGTTTTCTTTTCTGGATGAAGTATGCGCGCAGCCGGGATGCGAGCAGCGGAACAATTCCCCCGTGTGGGTAAGTTTGTGGGCGCGGAGGGTCTTGGCATGGGTGGTACTGAATCCACATTCATCGCACAAATGCTTCTTCTCGCTGGAGTGTGTGATGAGATGACTGTTTAAGCCGTGTTTCCACTTGAATCCTCTCTTGCAATGCGAGCAAGTGTACGGCGTCTCACTCGAATGTCTCGGCAGATGTTGATTAAGCAAAGTTCTAGTTTGAAACCTCGCATCACAGAAAGTACAAAAGAACGGTTTCGGATGATCGTGAAGATTATAATGGGTATTTAATTCTTGTGCTGAATCTATTTTTACGAAACACAGAGAACACACGTCTTCCCCGTGACCTGTATTGCGTAAATGAGTTAGTAAATCAAACGCTTTATAACATTTATATTTGCACTCGATACAAGATTGCATTTTCCCAGGAATTGCTTTTAGACCTGTTACATATTTTGAACGCAGCGTCTGTTTATTCTGGTTTTTCAATATTGAATGCACTTTAACAGTTGTTTTGTTTACGCTAGTTATAGTATCAGGCTTACATAAATAATCACTGTTTTCAGAATCACATGAACTTTCCGTAACATGATATTTCTTAACATCAGCTTCATTGGAAGAAGATTTTAATTGTTTGAAGATTGATTTCAGAAGAACCTCTGAGAAACTCAATAATTGACAAAGGGTGTAAATGTGGGCAGTATGGTCACTTTCTATTTCTATTTTCTGTCCATATATAATGTCAATTAATAATAGTAAACATTGAAAACACTCGACACTGTCCTTTTCACAAAGTTTGATTGTTAATGGTGAGGTGAAGGAAAATGCTTTAGAATTCTTCATTTTAGGAAACCGTAAAGCGTTGCAGCATTTCTTATTTATGAGCGGGCTCACCGAACACATGACCGCAGAATGAATCCATGTAAATTGTTTTCCTACAGATAGTCGAATGTCACAGAACCTCCCAAATTTTCTCTGATTATGAAGATTCTCCAAGACTATTGCGTGTATTTCATATTTATTATAGATATCCATAGTTCGACTGTAATGATTAACTTTAGATCATAAATTTTTGTTATATTCATAAAATAAGTCACAAGAACAAAATCACAAATATTCTTCAATATCTTGGCGCAGTTTTTGACATTTCAAGTTGTTTCAAGTCAACAACACAACAACATCAATCAAACTATCAAACGTCAGAAAAACCGAAACCTTTATAATCGCGTTCAAAAGACAATTTTTTTAAGTATTGGAAAGAAGCATGTAAGCGATCATCTAGGGGCCGGTTTATCAGTAATTTTTAGTAATGGTATCACTAGACTTGTCTTGTGTCTGTAATGTCCCGCCAAATTTAAAATGAAACTTATATACCGGTGACCGGACAACTCCGAATGAAATCAACTCGGAACTTCCTTTAAAAAGTCAGTGTGAAAAAAAGGTTAAATAGGTTACGTTAGGTTAGGGTAACGAGCTATTATAAAGTTATTTTTTTCATAGCTTTTAATAATGACTTTTCAAAGAGGTGTTGAGTTGACTTGATTCTGAGATGGCATGGAACCAATATACCGGCCCATAATATTAGGTATTGTTATTAGGCTCCATGAAAACTCAGAATCAACTTAACACGTCTTTGAAAGGTCATTAAAAGCTAAGAAAAAAAAAGAAAAATAGCCCATAACGTAACCTATATAACCAATTTTTAAAATATAATTTTTTTCATTACTTTTAATGACTTTTCAAAGGAGATATAGAGTTGAGTTGATTCTGAGTTGTCCGTTTACCGTTATTGGTTATTAATTTTCTCCATTTTCATGTTAATTTATTTTTTTAAATGGGGTAAATCTGATTTTCCGTGGGTGTCTTTGCCTACTCCTTTTTATTTTATAAAAATGCTCAAACAGTACTGAGGTATAAGTAGGTACTTACCTACTTATTTTAATGTAGGTACATGAAAATGTTTCATGGAATTTCATTTTTTGTAAAGAATAAGGAACTCCAGTAAAATATATTATGGCTTTAAAAAAATATGTTCATATGTTCATATAGACCAGGGGTGGGGAACCTTTTTAGCGTCGCGGGCCATTTGGATGGTCGTACTTTAACCCGCGGGCCGCACTCCGTTTTCCGTCTCGGGGGGGAGGGGGGGGGAGCCACATTCGAATCAAATCAAAGAACTGGTTTTACCGTAACTAATTTAAAAAAATAGTTACGTAATTGCCAGCACTCTTTAATTATAGCTACACTCAGAACATGCAAACGGTTTTCCTAAAATTTGGCTGCATATAGTCTGCAACCAGAATTTTATAACTGTACTTTGAACACGAGAATGGTTTCCGTCAAAATGCATCAGCAGATGAAATCACAACTGAAATTTGTCGTTGCATTCTAAACACGGAACTAGTTTCAATTTAGATTAAATTTGCATGCGGGGAATTAAAACAACACTCATAACATAATAATGGCTTTCCTCTAATTCTGGCAGCATAAACTGAGAAACTTGAATTTTATAAATGCAATTCAACGTCTTTAATTGGATTTTATTGATTTACTATCCACTTTACTTCCGCAATGATGACTAGACAATAATTTTTATGACAGACTGCCTAAGATTCCGAATAGAGTTGCTATCAATCCTGAAATATTAGGACTGTCCCATACAAGAAACATTAAAAGTTCCGATTGAATTTCACTATGGTTTCACAATAAAAAATTGAAATAAAAGTTAAACGGGAGGTTTTATTACGTTTTTATTTGTATCCAAGCTACTTGCTAGTAACGATTTTGTAATAACGTCTTAAAAATGCATCTGAAACACCGTGAAAAACCCATCCCGTTCTGTGTAATTTTTTGTGGTTCTTTCAGCAGGCCGCACCAAAAGGAAATTTGAAATCACGACTGAAATGACTTGAAGTGCACACGTACGCAATTCAACATTTCGTGTTTTTGGTTTGTTTTCATACTGTTTATAGAGATTTAGATAAATAATAGTTGTTGCCGTTTGCCAATTTCATTTATAGGATACGACTAGCAATGATTGTCAACATAAAGGATTCGGCTTAGAAAACCATTATTGAGTTGATATTGGCGGAAATAAGAAAGTAAATTATTTTTTTAAGGTTTTTACATTTTTGAGATGAGATTCTTTTTATAAATGTACATTTAATTCATACGTAACATTTTTTTTCATTGCATACATGCTGTCAGAATCATATTCACTAGAATCAGTACTTGACATCACAAAAATCACTCCGTTCACTTCGAAACAAAGCGATACTGACTCGTTTTCAATGGAAGGGCAAAACTATTTCTCATTTTTCATTGACCTCGCTCCGCTCGCCCCGCTCATTTCTCACACAGGCAGTGGAAGGCAAACACCTATCTTCTATGTGACTCTTTTTTGATGGAAGGTCAAAACTATTTCGCTCAGTTCCCACTCCGCTCTGCTCTACTCTACTCTTTTCCACTCGCAATGGAAGGCGCCCTTTGTATTTCCCTAGTAGAAATCTTTATGTAGGTTGTAGGCTAAACCCGAAACCTTTATAGCCCATCCAGACTCATGGCGAGAAACCCCGAGAACACTCGAGAAGCGTGAATGTGAGGAGTTTCTCGCCGTCTCGTTCTCGCGCTCGCCTGTTCTCCGATCGGTGTCAGCATTTTTGGCCGCTTCAAAGGATTTCTCGAGCGAGAAGAGAGAAGACTACAACATTCACATTTTATCTCAGTGCCGATTAGTGAAGAATATTAAATAAAAACTTACCAACACTGTTCTGTTTCGATGAATTTGCATTACCCACCATCGTCTGGCTTTTCTATATATTTTTTACTCTACTTTTAATTACAATGTTCACAAAATTATAATATGCCATGGCACACAGAGCCAAACCTGCTGCAATTTGAATATCTTCTGTAATGTCGTCAATACCGGATGGGAAACAGATCACGAGTGAGAAAAATTAGAGCCGTGAGTCTGGATGAGCCTTTTTAAAACATAACGCCTTAACCGGCTAGTTGCAGGGTGGAAAAATGTGTGCCAGGCGTCGCGAGTTCAATCCTCTGCTAGCGAAGTCATCCACATTACGCCAGCACCATTTTTCGCATGTAAAAATATGAAATATTTTTTACCGTGTCCTCAATACTTACAATACATTTTGGCACCTATCTGGGGTCACCCTGAGGTTGGGGCCCTATGGAAAATTTGATATATTATTTTCAAGTCCTTTGTCCTCAATGTGGACCATATTTACAGCATCCAAAAGATGACATATTTTGCCCTAAGAACTAAATTCCTATTGGTGCCTCCTGTATGGAGTTAATGCAAAAAAAATAGAAAATTGGTCCCAGGCTGGGGCCCCTCCTCCCTCTCGACCTGCCCGGCCCCTCGAGAGACAACTAGTTACATCTGAATCTGGCAGTAAATGTGTCACATTTATTTCATACACAAACGTAAAATCGTTCATGACAACAATGGCGGCGTGTTATGTTTAAAGTAACTGTTAAATTTTTATTTTATAAAATCATCTAATGGAAGCTTTATTAATATTAGTACTGTGATTGCTCGGGCTCCTTCACAAACCCCTGGTCATGTGATTTATAGCCCCCTGAACTCCCCTCTCAGTGACCCTGTCTTTAGGCACGAGTTCTGGGGCCCCCTCAGGTCGGGCTTAGGGAAAAGAATGGAAATAATAGTACCTACTACCTACCTATTAACTTTATCTTGCATCTCTTGTTAAAATAAGAACATCACTCTTTATTTGAAATTTTAAGAACACTTAAAAAAAATAAAAATCAAATTTTAACATGTTTTATTATAATAACATACATTTTTTAAATAGTTCATCACAACAACAAAACATAATGTGCTCGATAGACTTGTATATTATTGTTATTGTACATAAAAAAATAATATAATAGTACCTATAACTAAAAGTGGAAGTCCGTTACATAAACATTTGAAGTAAGTATAATGTAAGGCCCACAGTTTCATAACAAGTATCGAAAAGTAAACGCTTTAATGACTAAAAATGGTTTGTATGTACAAGCGACTTAAATGTCAATAAATCCTAATTTTACAAAAAAAAAATCATCGATAACTTGTGCCAATGTGAACATTTTTTTAGTTTCAAACCCTTGCATTATTAATTTGTGTTTGCAAACTTATTTCCTTAGTACACGGTAAATAAAAATAAATATGAAAAGCTGCCAGGCTTAATATTATCATTTATAAACATTCGCATTCGAATATAAATAACTAGGTTACTATTCTTAAAATTATTACAAAAACCTTATTTTTAAATTGGTCTTTCATTTTTACATTATGTAAGTACGTGAAATAAAATAAAAGTGTCATGGTTGATTTATCTATTAATACTTTTAAATAAATATTTAAAAAAAAACAGATCTCAAAATGAATACAACTACTTAATCAAGAACAACTTGAAATAGTAAAGTTATCAAAATAGACTTCTTGCTTAGTCAACATTTTTAAAAAAAGCTCCTCAGACTCTTAACTAAAAGGGCAACACTTACTTATATATTTTTTTCATGGTAACACCGACCAATAAAAGCACACAATAATAATCTATGAAATGCTACCACTATGATAATACATACCTGTGTAATGGTGGCAAATGGCACATAGAAACATAAGCCTCAACATTAAAATTATATTTAGTGGAATGTCTAATAATTTCATAAGGCAATAAATACTTTGGCTAAATAAAATATCATTAATGGTCGTTTAACTTTTCAGTGTCAGACACGAAAGTGCAATCCAACAGTTTCTGAGTCAAGATCATGGTCGCTCTAGAAAACTTTTCATATGCTTCAGGTTTTTTCGACTTGATGCATAAATAGTACACAGGGATTCCAGAAACTAGGATACCAATGCCAATACCTGTGTTCCAGGGTTCGGCTATGGCAGGAACTATGACCAGGAATCCAATACAGACCAGAAAAGCTACGGGGAGAATTGTGTTGACCCTGATTGGTCTAGGCAGGTCTGGTCTGGTTTTCCTCAGAGACAGCATGCCCAGAATACTGGCTCCAACAGACAGCCACAGAATTTGAGAGAAGTAGTTGATCAACGCAAAGATGTCGCTCGTGCACAGCATCAGAAGAGATATGAAGCACTGTGGAAATGAAAAAAATGTAAAAACTATTAGATAAAAATTCCAATATGATTCTGCAAATATAATTTGCAAAAATAATATTTTTTATTTGAGCTATCTCTTCAAGAGCCCTTAATTAGCCAAAGGACCCTCCCAAAAAAAAAACGAATCCATAGATAAAATATATTTCAACATTAACGTACCGTGAATAGAAGCGATGGCACAGGGGTCAACTTCTTGTAGTGGACCAGTGAGAAGATGTCAGGCAGATGGCCCTCCTGGGCCCCGGTCATGAAGAGGCGGGCGGAGGTGAAGAGTATTCCATTGACTCCGCCGAAGGTAGAGAGGGCCACGAACAGGGGGATGGCCCAGTAGGCGCTTCCGAACATCTTTTGACCGAATGTCTGAAAAATATCAAAAACATAATATTGCAAAATGTACATAAATGATATCAAAGATATAAAAGACCTGAAAGGCGTGACAGGTATGACAGATATACATATAAGACAGGCGAGATATGAAAGAAGAAATGAAAGATATGAAATGCATGACAGATGTATAATGCATGCGAGATATGATAGATGAAATGAAAGGTATGACAGGTATAAAATGTATGAGCGATAATATGAGAGATATAAAAGATATGTAAGATGAGAGTAATATATATATATCTTTTTACATTAACTCCACACAGGAGGCCCTGAGGTATGAAAGGTATAACAGGCATAAAAGATGTGAAAGATAAGAGAAATATGAGAGGTAAGGGAGTATAAACGGTTTGAACGATATGAGAGACTTGGAATATATACAGGGTGTAACAGGACGTACCCGAGGGATTTTAACCAGTGATTCCTGAGCATATTTGGAGTAAAAAATGTAAATGAAATTTTCGTCTCCGGTGAAATTTTTATTTCAAATAAAATCATTTTTTTGGTTTTTTTCCACACGCCGTCACTGATCTCATATTTCGAGTAAAGGATACGGCAACTCCGCGCAAACCCCTCCCCCATATCCGCTAGCCAACCCGAACCCCGTTGTTGGCAGCGTACTCTTTCACTCTCTACTGCGCGCCTCCTCGTAACGCGAATAAACATATTGCCAGGTGGTTTTTTAAATAGATATTTTTTTGGAGATAATATTTAACATAACTTTCGCATACAGTATTTTTAAATAGTGTAACAGGACGTACCCGAGGGATTTTAACCAGCGATTCCTGAGCTTATTTGGAGAAAAAAATTTGTATATCATTTTGCTGTACGGTGACATTTTTTTTCAATTAAAAACATTTTTTTTTGTTTTTTCTACACACCTTCACTGATCTCATATTTCGAGTAAAGGATATGGCAACCTCGCGATAACCCCTCCCCCTATCCGCTAGCCAACCCTACAGTTATCGGCAGCACGCTCCCTCACTCCCATACCGCGGCGAAGCTACCCCTTTCCGAATACCGCTCGGTCAGTTGTGTTTGGAGTTTGACGGTGAACGGGGTCGTGCGTAGTTGCTTTGAAATTTGTTTTTGTTTTACTGTTATTATTAGTGTTTATTCTAAAAGATGCCTCAAAATTATCCACCTGCCCATGAAGCAGATATAGTGTTTGTTTATGGAATTTGCCGAGGAAATTCAGTGGAAGCTGTAAGAGAGTATCGCAGAATATATCCAGAACGACGTCTACCACACCATACAACTTTCGTACAGGTTTGTACCTAACTACCTATTTATTATCGTAGAGCTAGACACACATTTAATGCCGCCATCTCATTGTAAAGGCTCCCAAAAATCCGCCTAATTGTGTCTTGTAATGTTACGGAAAAAGGTTATCACTACGTATGTTTATTTACAAAACTTTCCAAAATTTTATGTTTCACTCTCGGAAATCCAAGATAATACCTATCAAACGTGCCAAGTAAAAAAAATAGGGTAATGTTTCCCAACTTGGCTAATTCTTTAAGCTCAAATTATTTAAATAACACTTCATTTAACTTAATATCCTCCTCACAGCATCCCCGAAAATGTGTGGAGTTGATGTAAAAAATGAATAATAATACAACAGAAACAAGAATAATTTACGTAGGTTAATTGGTAAAAGATGCTTTAAAGTTCCATTTTCATTACAATTAAAGTTCGAAATTCTTGTGAAAAAAATATCAAGCCGTCGCGTCATTTTGAAATTGTTATTAACACTTATTTATAACCCAAATTAAGAACTAAATAATCATATTTTGTGCTTGTCCCCCAACGTAAATAGTTGCTAATCAAAATCGGTTCCAAGAAAGCTTGTTTTAAATAGTTTCACTCACAAAATAAATTAATTCGTACTTACGGAACGTTTTCTATGTTAATCAAATATTTCTATGTTCTCAGAAATAAACTGATATAAAACGCACCCGTCATTCATTTTTACTGATATTTTATAACAGAATAATGTTAGCAATTGTATTTTTGTTTGCAGATGTATCAACGCCTGCGCGACCATGGAATCGTACGGGTTCAGGGCGGAGGAAATAATGATGTTCCAGTTCGTGTTGAAGAGAGGATCCTCAACATGATGACAGAAGACCCGACGCTTTCCGTGCGTCGCGTCGCCATGATCGTTGGAGACATAACACACACGACGGTATGGAGAATCCTAAAAAAACATCGCCTGAAACCTTTCCACTACAGGCGCTGCCAAGGTCTACTGGAGAACGACCATTTCTCAAGACTAATTTACTGTAGACGGATGCTACGAAATGTGTTGAGAAATGGAGATTTCATGAAAAATATTCTATTCACAGACGAAGCCCAATTTACGAAAACAGGAATATTAAATATCCACAACCTGCATCATTGGGCCGAAGAAAATCCTAAGCTTGTCCGGGAATCGTCGAGCCAAGAGAGATTCTCAGTAAATATGTGGGCGGGTATTTTGGGTAACAAAATAATTGGTCCGATCGAGTTGCCTCCCAGGTTAAATGGACCGATGTATCTGGAGTTCCTGCAAGGGCAGCTGGGCGACATTCTGGACGAAGTAAACTTACAAGCACTGCGAAGGATGTGGTTCCAGCACGATGGAGCTCCACCCCATTATTCCGTTGCCGTGCGGAACTACCTGAATGTAGAGTTTCCTGGACGGTGGATAGGCCGAGGTAGTCCTAACATTGCATGGCCACCGAGATCACCCGACCTAACACCGTTGGATTACTACCTCTGGGGAACTCTGAAGGAAAAGGTGATTCGAAGCCGATAGCGACGAGAGAGCAATTGATCCAACTGATCATGGAGGCAGCAGACGAACTGAAGGCGAATCCTGCTAATTTAAGCATCCATAATGTGTTAAGATTGCATGCATGCATTGAAGCCGATGGCGGCCACTTCGAGCAACTTTTATAATAATAATAAAAAAAATATTATAACCAAATGTCAGCATTTTTATTCTTACATGTCATTCATAATATTATGTTCGTATCTGTGACAGATGACAGACACAAACGCGAACAAAACATTGCCGGGTGGGTTTTTAAATTATTTTTAGAGGTATTATTTAATTATAACTTTCGCAAATAGTATTTTTAAGTATTGTAAGTTCAGTCAACATTACACTTAAACAGTAGATACTAAAATGTTTTCAAAGCTTATGATCGAACCACCACGATTAATTTATTTGAAACTTCTATAAGAACTCACATTTTGTGTCAAAATTATGAAACATTCCAATCCTTCATAATCGGACTGTTTGTGGTTAGTTTGTATTTTATTGGTAAGGCTGAATACAGTCAACTTATTGACTTGATTTTTTTTTTCTTTAAATCGGCACCATTACCTTAGGGAACGTACTCATACTACGTAACCTCTTCGGGGGGGGGGGGGGGGTCTTCAAAATGTCACGCTTGGTACAAATGAGCGGCGATTTGCTTAGGATTTTGGTCACCGGGAGGGGGAGGGGGGGGGGGGGGGGGGGGGGGTTAAAAATTGCAAAAAAAAATGGTCACGTAGTATGGGTACGTTCCCTTCTGTAAAATGATAATATTATTTGTATCGGTAAAACAGGTTATTATTGCAATCCTTATTCTGGATAGTTCCTTGTAATCCAAATGTATGCTATTACATTCAAAACATTGCTAGATCAACTTATTTTCTAAGAACTTTGTCAACATACTTATTGATGGGTTGGTAAAACCAATAGTTTATTGTTTCAAAACACTGGTTAGGCCACATTATAAGTCGAGAACTTTCTAAGAATTGTGTTAGGTATCCTGTTCTTCATAATACGTATTAATAGATCGGTAAAACCAATAGTTTATTGATTGTAACCCTTATTCTGAGTACCTACATAACTGAAAAATATTAGTACCTACATTGTGTAGTTAGGTAAAAATAAATGGGGAATTTGAATTGGAATTTGAATCATGACTAGGTACTTCCAAGAATACACAATTACCTACTACGTGGAATTGCGAGGAGTATGCTAAGACCGAGTTGTTTGGCAGTTCATCCTCTCTACCTACCGCGTGATGTTTAATAAATCTTTTGAACAAAATATTTCACACGGTTTTAAAATTGTTCCAATATGTAATTGATTTATTTTTAAATTCATTTATAAAATTAAATATTTTTCTTATTCAAATAATTCAGCACCTGGCAGCATTCTAATTTTAAAATAACATCGTATTCTACCTATACATGTATGTATTTCATATTATTTTTAATTCTGTGGGTCAAGGTCACGGTTACGCATTTGCAGCTGTTGACAAGTTCGTTTTATATGAGCATTGATTTTATTGACAATAATTTCGCGATTATAATGCGCGTTTCGTTTTGGTGATTCTGGATACCTAATTAAGCAAGTGCAAGGGAGATTGTGTTTTTAAAGGTGGTTAAATATTTATCTTATCTTATTTCTTAATATTTATGATAAAAGGACCATTGGAAATTATTCTCAATTATTGTCAACAAATAAGTTATTTAATTACTGTTTTTGTGTTTAATTCGTAGAACTACATTTTTTTTTGTTTAAAAGTTATTTAATGGTGGGTTTCTTCATTTACCGAGAATGCTAAATGCAATGCTAATTGTAAAAGTAAACGGTCAAATGCATAGACATTTTTAAATTTCGATCGTTTACTTTTACAATTAGCATTCCATTTAGCATTCTCGGTAAATGAAGAAACCCACCCGTCTTCTAACCACAAATTATTTAAATTAGAATTCCATCAGGAATTTTCGGTACTTAAAGTCTTTACTTAAAGCTAGCAATAATATCTGAGTAAAATAAGCATAATAATTATTTACGCAATATTAAATATTACTTGTTTGGTATTGGAGCATATAATATGGTCCTGCCTTGAAGCGCGCTGGTCGTTGTCGCCTCCCTTCCACTGTGTGCACGTGTGAAATTGCGACGTTGTCTCCCGAGTAGACCAATGATCATGCCATTGGCGACGCGTGATTTAAAAACATAATTTTTGTTTTTAATAGAAAAAAAATATCACCGGAGAGCAAAATGAAATCTACATTTTTTACTCCAAATATGCTCAGGAACCGCTGGTTAAAATCCCTCGGGTACGTCCTGTTACACCCTGTATATAAAAGGCCTCAAAGATGTGAAAGACGTGAAATATGTGAAAATGTGAAAGACATGACACATGTAAAAGAAGTGAAAGAATGGAAAGATGTGAAATAAAAGACATGAAAGATGCGAAAGATGTGAAAGTCGTGAAGGATGTGAAAAGTATGGGAGGTATAAAAGGTAGGAAAGATTAAAGGTATGAGCGATATGATATATATAAAATGTATGAAAGATGTGAAATATGTGAAAAATGTGTAAGACATGAAAGACGTAAAAGATGTGAAAAATGTGTAAGACACGAAAGACGTAAAAGATGTGAAAGGTATGGGAGATATAAAAGGTATGAGAGATATGAGCGATATGAAAGATGTAAAAGATATGAAAGATGTGTAAAACGTGAAAGACGTGAAATATGTAAAAAAAAATGTGTAAGACATGAAAAATGCGAAAGACGTAAAAGATGTGAAAGAAGGGAAAGATGTGAGAGGAGGTGAAAGGTATGAGAGTATAATCGGTATGAACGATATGAGAAACATGGAATATATGAAAGGCTTCAAAGATGTGAAAGATGCGAAATATGTGAAAGACGTGAAATATGTGCAAAATGTGAAAGATATGAAATACTTAAAATATATGAGACATGAAATATGTGCAAAATGTGAAAGATATGAAATACTTAAAATATATGAGACGTGATAGATGTGAAAGACGTGAAAGATATGAAAGGCACGAAAGATGTGAAAGGTATGGGAGGTATAAAAGGTACGAGAGGTATAAAAGATATGAGAGATATGAAAGAAATAAAAGGTATGCAGGACGTGAAAGACGCGAAAGATGTGAAAGAAGTGAAAGATAGGAAAGAGGCGAAAGATGGGAAAGACGTGAAAGATATGAAAGACGTAAAAGAAGTGAAAGACGTGAAAGATTGGAAAGAAGCGAAAGACGTGAAAGACGTGAAAAATATGAAAGAGGCGAAAGATGAGAAAGACATGAAAGACGTGAAAGACGTAAAAGAAGTGAAAGACGTGAAAGATTAGAAAGAAGCGAAAGACGCGAAAGACGTGAAAGATGTGAAAGAGGTGAAATATACGAAAGATACGAAAGAGGCGAAAGATGGGAAAGACGTAAAAGATGTGAAAGACGTAAAAGAAGTGAAAGACGTGAAATATTGGAAAGAAGCGAAATACGCGAAAGACATGAAAGATTCGAAAGACGCGAAAGACGTAAAAGATGTGAAAGACAGAATACATACAAATGTCACTTCACAGGTCAGTAGATAGATAACTACTTAATACGTTTGTAATAATATTTGAAAAATATTGTAAATCTGTATTTTTAGTATAATAATAAAGTTACCACAGCCACAGCTGCCGAATCAAGCATCTCTTGTTTAGTCACCACAGTAAAATAAGCCAAATTGGCCAACACGTAGATAGTCGTCACCAGGGGCATCGCGATCCAAATGGCGCGAGGTAGGTTCCTGAAAAAAACAATTCAAAATTATTTTAAATGCATTTTATTTAGGTAGTTTATCCAGCAATTAGGTAGGAACCACTCAAAAACGATGTAGGAACCACACGAAAACGAGGACATAATGCCAGGAATTTATTATAAAAATTTCACTGTTTTCGACATTGATTATACAATACAAGAGCGAACTAAATTTTACACCATCTTGACTTATTTTTAAACATAAGTATATTCAAATGTCCATGGTGGCAATGACGTTTCGAACTGATTAAAAAATTGTAGTTTGTAATATGTATGTAGATACTTGTATTCTCGTTCAAGTATATTTTTGAAGTGATTGATTATTCATGATAATCTTAGGAAAAAAATGTAACCATGTTTTTTAAAGAAAGCAGTTATATTTAAAAAATGTAATATAAAGTGCCGTAGCTAACATTTTATTAACATTTAACATTTTTTGGTAAGTTTTTCACCACCAAAGTTTAGCGGTGTGAGCGTGGACCAAGGTGTTTAAATGCAAAGATGTTATTATCTTCTACCAGCACCTATTTAATAATGTCAAAGGTCAAAATCATCCACCATTATCGATGGGTTTAGTACCTATAACACGTAGTAGAAATACTTCATAAGTATATGTTTTATTCATCATTAAAGAAAATACACATTAATTCGACAGAAAATCCACAAGTAGCAGATGGCATCTATCTACCCTTTGGATACTAGAATTAACTAGAAACTCCAGTACATAAATCAACATACAAACGTTCTGCTTGGAGAGGTTCGAGAGTACCGTCCGGAAGATTGAAGAGTAGAATAAATAGCCGTTTTATCCGAGAAGCCTCATTGAGAATACAGTAGCGAACGCTTAAGTAAACAGTTCTCCCAAGACCCAAGCGATTGGAATGGGAAGATTTTCTTTGTCGAATTGTTTGAAAAGCCCTAGAGACTAGAGACTAGAGACATTAATGGTTTCAAACAATATTTTCCGCATTCTCTCGTTGATGAAAATATGTTACTTATATAAAATATATTATGAATTATAATTAAAAGTATGTAGGTATTTAAGTTCTTGCTTACTTCCAAAACTCAAGAGAAAATTAGAATCATACTTTTTTGGACACGAGGTCTATTGTTCACATGGTATTTAAGTAGCGGCATTCCTAATTTTTACCATTTTATAACATGTTTCTCTTGAACACTTTAAGTTTATAAATTTCTAAAAAAATATATATATTATTTTTGAAGATAATATCTATACATTTGTAGAGCCGAAAAGTTAATTATATGAAATTCCTTCGATAGAAAAAAATGCTCCGAAAAGCATTAGAAACACATTTTGTTCTTTATTTTTAACCTTTATGAGTAAAACCTCACATTATTGTAATTTTTAATTAAATGAAGACAATATTAGCGAAACTCAATCGAAAATGTGGAGGCAGAAAAATCAGAAAAAGATATTGGCACCTCTGGGAATCGAACCCAGGACCCTCTGCTTACATGGCAAATGCTCTACCAAAAAGTTGGTAGGATATCAGAGGTGCCAACATCTTTTTCTGATTTTTCTGTCTCCAGATTTTCGATTGAGTTTCGCTAATATTGTCTTCATTTAATTAAATATTACATTTTGTTCTGTTATTTGTCATGTTATGAGTATAAAAAAAAGTCACAGTGAATCTTTAAATGCAATATAAGCATTTGTCGAGAGATTTTTGCACTATTTTAAACGAGTAGTGTTTTATTAAACATTTTCACAATTTTCGCTGAAATATTATCGTTTTCAATATTAGCGCGCTCTATATACATAACATTCGTATTTACATATCTCCACTTCTTCTTCTTTTTGAACACTTACTACTGGGCCTTAAAGAGTTAATAGCGACAGAATAATAAGTTTTTAGATCTCTCAAAAAATGACGAAGTTACGAGCTTTCTAAGTAAACTTGGGTAAAACGTATGCAATGGTGTCTCGTGATGTCACACGAGTCACGATTCAGTATAGTTCATAATTCGAATGGCAGTGCTGCGGTAACACCGTGTATGCACCGTCACGTCACAAGCTTTTCGGCCGGTCACAAATATTACCATTTGGATGGATGATATCTACGGTACAATTCGGTATTTTCCATAAATTAAAATATGTAGTTCTATTCTTGGCTTGCTCTAATGAATATGATAAATTTGTAAACAAAATGAAATTTCGTTGTAAGACAAACTCATTCTCGATAAATCACTTCCAATTTGGTCATCGGGTTTGGTCCAAAGTGTCATAGGTAGGTACTTAATCGACAGGTACAGTTAAATATGACCAAAGAGCATAGGGTCTCATTAGCGTAGTGGTAAACTACCACCCCGGCAGCGTATTTCCAAAACCTATACCGGTTCAGTCGCGGAAGCGACAATTTACATTTTAAATATACCTCTATATTGGTTATTTTTTATCACATTGCAAAAATTAAAAAAAATGTTCTAAAATCTACACAAAATAATCTTTCTGATGTGTATATTAGAAATTAATAATTTTATTTCTAAATATTTAAATTTTAATATTATTCCCATATATTGTAAATACACCTCTATAATGATAATTTTTTATCACCTTGCAAAAACAAAAATTGTTCTAAAATCTAGATAAAATAATCTTTCCAATGTGTATATTAGAAATTAATAATTTTATTTCTAAATATATAAATTTTGATATTGAAAATGTAAAGCGACTGAACCGATATAGGTTTTGGAAATACGCGCCCTGGCAAGGGTAAGTTCCCGGGTTTGTATCCTAGATGTGACAGTATATTTTTCTGATTTTCTGTTTCAAATTTTCAATTGAGTGTCACTAATATTGTCTTCATTAAATAAATATTACAATTTAAGATTTACTTATTAAGTTTAAAAAAAACCTTTTAGTAGCGAAGCTTTGTAATTTGCTGGTTAATTTTCTGAGTGGGAGGTTTCTGACCCTCACTCCCCCTTTCCCTCTGGTGCTGTAGAGGCCTTATCAATTACCCGAGACGTCCAGTGTATGGATTCTGTGTAATCACTTAGTTATAGACATTACAGAGACAGAGTTTCTAATCAACGAATCCACGCAATTCTCCACCAACTTGTTGATTTACGGAAGCGCCTTTTCACGTTATAAAGTGATGGAAAACTTGGAGAAACTCGACGCGGAAGCTCTCTTGACCTACTAAAGTTATATCTCGGAAAGCATCTCTCATTTTTTTTATAATCCTCTTTAGACCTTTAAATACGTCAGACACGTCCATGACATCTTTCAAAAATGTGTTTTTTTTTGTTGATTTTTATAATACGCACCTACTTTTATTATTCTTCTTTTGTACATACAGTTTTTTTACAGGTTTTCCGATTACCTATCTACTTAGTATTATTAAACTGACCAAACAAATAAATACCTACGAGCAAATCATTTTGAAATGATACTTTTGAATATTTTGTGAACGCTTTTTTTAATTATTTTTTTTTTTATGTGAATACCTCACAAGAGTTCCAATTACTCCCGTCTGTAGCCAGTGAGACTATGGCATCCCATATATGGCGTGAAGCTGAAGGTAGTGGAGAGGGGAAGGATATGGGAAAAGAGGAAGGTGGGGAAGTACCTGGCTATTCAGATCCTGTCACCAAACACTGCTAAAGCCATTTCAAGCAAATTTTAAATTCTGAATGGAGGTCTTACCTCGGGGCGATACTGAGAGTTGGAAACTATCGCATGAATTATTTTGATTTAATCAATTGTGAAATCGCACTAATTAATTAAATAAAGTTTATTTGCGTACGCTGGGATTGAAACCTGCGTCCTTCGAATTGCTGGTCGAGAGCCTTAACCCTCGACCACGGAGGCCGTATTTATACCTAAATTATATTTAAGATTTAGTTAGATAATATTATTCTAATAATCCTCGTTTAATCTGAGTCATATTGCTAAGTATTCCCTTTCATATTTTATATTTCCTAATTCTGTACAGCTCTCTTGAGATGATATTTCAATACTATGATAAATGAAATTAAACGAAAATGATACGTAGGTACCTAAATGAAATTTAAATTGCTGTTAAAAATAATAGTAACCTTGACCAAATTCACTTAAAGACTCCAAATAATTATTTTATACAGAAGTAAAATAATCCTATGAAATCATAACTTTCTAGGTGGAGATTGGACAAATCCCTCTTTATCTCAATATATAAAACAAAGTCGGGTTTGTTACACCATTTATAATTCAAGAACGGCCGGGCCGATTTTTATGGTCTTTGAATTGTTGGATTTGTCTCCCTCGAAAAAAATCACGAAAAAAATAATTATGAAGAAAATTCTTTTCCTCATACATTTTTTATGGAACGAATTCTCATCCTTTGAAAGAGCTGCAGCAATCCTGTGATAAGTATATTATTTAGTAGTGAGTGAATTCCAAAAAATCAAAAAAGTCAAATGTCAAAGCGCTGATTGTTTTGCTTTTGTCCTATTACATATAAAGCTGCCCCCCTGTCTTACACACTAAATGTCAACGTATGTCTGCACCCCTCCAAACCAAAAATACAATAATCAGTATATTAATACGTGAAGCAAAAACTTTGTACCCCTCTTTACGAAAATTGCGCGGACGGAGGAGTATGAAATTTCGCACACTTATAGTTTGTATAGAGAAGGAGTGCAGAATGCTAATATTTTTTTTTTAATTATGCATAAAAAATACATAAAAAACGTTACACACACTATATAATTTAAATTAATTATGGTCGAATTTCGATCATTGGGCGACCACTGGTTATAATAAATTTCCCACACCGTATGAAGAAAATGAAACGCAATTCCCGTAAGTGGAAAAGTAATAAAATCACAAAATTATAAATCCATACACAACGCCATCTCTGATACTGACAAAAACAAAATACGAACAGTTGCGCATCGATAATTGCTTAATTGTGTAGTTTTTAAGTTAATAAAAAAACTGAATTTAATTCAGCTAATACCCGGATTTGTACCGATTTATTACATATTTCCCTTAAACACGGTAAGTTTTAAAGCTCTTAAAAATATATGTTATTCTTGAAGATAATATCTAGACTTTGCCCGCGCCGAAACGCAAATTATATAAAATTCCCTCGATAGAAAAAAATCGCAAAGTATACTCCAAAAATTATTATTAACACGTTTGTTTCAGTTATTTTACAAGTTATATGTGTGAAAAAATTCACAGTGTTTCTTTAAATGCTGTTTAATATAATGCCCGCGAGATTTTTGCTCTATTTTAAACGAGTCGTGTTTTATTAAACATTTTCGCAATTTTCGCATCGATTTTGTCGCTGTAAATGTTAGCGCTCTCCTCTAACATTCGTAATTTCGTATCTCTCCATCTTCTTCTTTTCGGGCCCGGTTGCAGAGCCCACAACAGTTATTGATTCTGAGGCGGTGCAAAGTTCGCCGGGTCAACTAGTTAGATATAAATTAATAAAATATATCGTATGAATTAATAAAATATATAGGTATAAATTAATAAAATACATAGTATTTTTTGTGATTTCTGTGAACCACTTTTAAACGATACGAAGTTGCTGATAGACAGCATTGCCGTCATTAGAGATGTGTCACGTAGATGGTTATTTTTACCATAGTCTTTTTCGCGACAACGATCTTCCGTAAAGCGTGCATTTTTATGACAAAGCTTATTTACAGCTGTTTAGCTCTTAGGACCTCCGGTTAAAGTAGTGATGGGTATAATCGACTTATCTCGAAATGATCGATTAAAAATCTAATAATTTCAATTCATAAAATCAACTAATTCAACGCAATTTTTTTTTCTGATGCAGTAGAACTGAATGAATCCCTAAAATATCGTTATTTAATCCATTAATAATGTTATATTGTGAATTTAGTTTTGTTATCAGCAAAAGCTAGGTTATTTCTGAAACATTACTTTTTAATAGACTTTTGCCGCGTGATTTTAATAACCCACGAAAACGATGTTTTTTTAAATTATATAAATGCCTTATGGATATGTAAATAAATCAAAATTTAAGAAATCGTCGTTTATATCGCGCAACAGTGAATCCAAAATGTTAGATTTGTTTGGTTATTCCTGGGGAATTATTATAATAATTTTTAATTCTATGAACGAGATAAAAAGTGAAGTGACAGTTTTGTTGTAAATTGCTTAAATAAAAGGACTGGATTTTTTAATTTTTAATTTTCTGAAAATTTTTATGTTTAACTTTTTTTCAACTTTTATCGTGTTTGGGGCCGTTCAAGTATTACGTAACGCACTTGGGGGGAGGGGGGGTCCTGTGAAACGTTACTGTGCGTTACGAGGGGGGGGGGGGTTCAAACAACGCGTTACGTAACATGTTTTTCTTTATTTAGATAAAAAACCAAGGAATTAAAATCTTCCAAGTTGGCAATCCTTTTAGTTCTCGAAATCTCTTGTTTTATTTATTACCGCAAACGCGATTAAAACAAGAAAAAGGTATATAAGCGACTTTCCAGTACTTTGCGCAACTTAATTGTGACTTTCAGGTAAAAATTGTCACTTGGGCGTTACGTAACGTTTAGGGGGGAGGGGGGGGGGGGGGTCAAAAATCTTCAAAAATTGCGTTACGTAATACTACCCCCTAAAGCTTAAAATATTGCAATTTTTAAACCCTATTAAGAATATGTCAAACACAAAAATCTGAAAGGCAAATTTATACAGTTTCTAAAATTGCATTTTTTTACGACATCTTCAAAAATAAGAAATATATGGGACACTTAAAATGTATTGGAAGAATTCCGAAATTCGATGACAAATTATTATAAAACAGTGTTGTACAATATGTACAACTGATAAACAACCCTATTTGTTGTGAGTTTCTATATTAGTAAGGTTTTCAAGTACACAGTTGTTTATCAATTGTATAAAATATTCACGACGTTTTTTAGTAGGTCTGATGTTTTTGGATAAAAGTGATGATAACGAAAGAGTACGAGTAAAACTCGTATCCCGAAATAGGAAATAAAAACGTTACTTTCCATTTCGTTAATACGTTCACATTAAAAGTATTTTTTGGGTTGTTACGCCGTGTTGCAAAATCTCCTTGTTGTCCGAAACATTGGCTAAAAAAAGGAGGAAGCGAAATACGGCATAATAAGCTAAAATTAATCATTATAATACTTTTGGCAGTAAAAATCTCAAAACATATTAAAAAGCATAGGGACTTACTTGTAAGGATCTTGGAGTTCTTCAGTGACGAAATTCAAGTAATTCCATCCGCCAAATGCAAACAGTCCCGAATAAAAGGCAATAGCAATGCTGGACACACTGTATTTTCCTTCCCAAGCATTTTCAAAGTTCTCCGTGTGTCCTGCAGATAAAATACACGTATTATTAATTTCACTTCCACACCATTATATCATAATCACTAACAATATTATTCCGCGATTTTTCATTCCCCGAAAAAATATCCCCGACAAAATATACCACAGACAAAAAATCCCCCACAAAATATTTACTAAAACCTAACCTAACCTAACAAAAAAAAATAATTCAGCGTTGTGGAGTTACATTTTGTCCTTGGGATATTATGTCGAGGGATATTTTTTCGGAGGATGAAAATGCGCGGTATCTAACAATGTTTGCATGAATATGCTTTGAATTTAAGTGTCATTTTGAAAATTAGAACTGATTGTGTGAAGACTTCAGATTTTGACGGCCTTCGTGGACGAAGGGTAAGGCTCGCGACTAGCAATTTGAAGGTCGAGGGTTCAAATCCCAGCGTGCGCAAATAAATGTTATTTGATTCATTTGTGTTATTTTATTAAAGCAATTAATTAAAAAAAAAAAATGTGTGGTACGAGTATATCTGTGGCACGGTTCCATGCCAACTCAGAATGAAACCAACTCAGAACCTCGTCAGAAAGGTCATTAAAAGCTAGGAAAAAATAATTTTAAAATAGCCGGTAAGCCTAACCTAACTTAATCTATTTAAACAATTTATTTATATGTTTTTTAGTATCACTGTTAATGACCTTTCTGAGGTGGTTCTGAGTTGGTTTCATTCTGAGTTGACCGGTCACCAGAGTGGAAGATACTCTCAGAACTTCTCTTGTCACACAATCCGAAGGTCGCGGGATCGAATCCCAGCGTGCGCAAATAAATTTTATTTGATTAATTTATGTTATTTCACAATTAATTTATTTAAAATAATACGTAGTGTATTTGCACCACCTTCCAGAGTGGAATATACTCTCAGTATCGCCCTGGTGTAAAACCACCATTCAGAATAGAAACGTTGCTTGAAATGGCTTTAGATTTTGGTGACCAGATCTGAACAGCCAGGTACTTCCTCACTTCCTCACCTTCCCCTCAGAACTACCTTCAGCTGAACAACATACCCCAATTGAGGATGCCTTTGTCTCGCTGGCTCCAGACAGGAGCAGTTGGGATTCTTGTGCGGTATTCGCATACAAATAAAAAAGGTATAAAGTACCTACACATATAATATTAGAACAGAAAATTATTTCAATAGTGATTTTCAAAATTGATACCGATGTGTCAAGAATTCAGACTGGCCCGGGATTTTTCAGGGTCTGCGCTAGTAATATTATAAATGTGTTATAATTATTTGAGGTGATAATTAAAAAAACTAATAATGCATGTTCAGAGTTTAATTTTATTTCAAAATTAATAAATATTTAGTTTTTACCACTTTTAATGTAAAACCAACATATTTCGTAAGCAATGTTTCATCAGAGTTTAGATAAAAAATTTAAATACATTCTTATGAAATAAGCATTGCTTACAAAACATAATTAATGCTTAAAACTAAATATATAAAAATGAATCGCTGAACGTGTTGCTAAGCGCAAATCTCGAGAGTAGCTGAACCGATTTGGCTAATTCTTTTTTTAGAATATTCCTTGAAGTACGAGGATGGTTCTTACGGAGAGAAAAATTAAGAAAATTGCGCAGAATATTGGATAATTTCAGAAAACTTAAGAGCCCGAGAGGTATTTTTCAATATTTATTGTTTTTTTCGTATTTTTGCGTATTTTCGAAGTCATCTGTGTCGATAACAGCACCTCAAAAAAATTTTTGTCATTATGTTTTTTTAGATACATGCATTTTCGATGCCTCAAGTTAAAATTAAATATTTAAAAAAATACTTTTTCTTACTTTATAACTCTTTATAAAAGATCAGTTTTCAAAAAATCGTCAATGTACCACTGATTTTTTTCTATCTGTCGTCATATACGAAAAGAAAAAAAATATTGAAAAATATTTTGTTATAGGACACATATCAACCTATACCTGCCTATTTATATATTTTTATTATGTACCTTAATTATGACGTATTTAAATTTTTTAAACCACGTAAATCAACGTACTTTAAAATCATTTTTTTGTACTTAAAAACCTTTTTTTTTCTGTATAATAAAAATATTACCCAATAAAACAGTGTTTTACCTATACAATGTATAAACTAATGTAAAAAAAAATTATGATTTATTTGATTATATTCAATTTTCCGAGCATCCAAAATACATAAAAACTATGGTGTTTTCGATATTCTGGTCATAACGCGGAAGTCTCTCCGCCAGAGTGGTCGTCTGTGACGCTCTATTTCGTGAAGCTGTGTTGAAAAATAAGTGTATTAGTTATTGAGATGTAATACATATACTCTGTATGAATGAAACCAAACTGTATAATGTGTTCATGTAATTTGAAGGAAGCCTGTCAAAAAGGATTTCAAAAACGTGCGTAGCAAGGGACATACGATCATAGTATGCTTAAACTTTTTAACATTGTACCCGTTTATCATTTAATAATTAACATGTCAAAAGGAATTAGTTAACGGAAGTGGCCAGGACGCGGCCTTTCCTTGTATATTGTAACTTCTGATGTGTTGGCTGTTTTGTGCACGCTTCAAACGGAGCACGTAGAAAGGGACAAAATAACTAGAATACCCAGGACACGTATGTTCATATATTTTGTACCTTTGCACATATTACCTTCAGTTAGCTTCGCACAGGGTAGCTGCGCGCTTTATTTTTCAAACGGAGCACGTAGAAAGGGACAAAATAACTAGAATATCCACGAGACGAATGTTCACATATATATTGTACCTTCTCACGCGTTACCTTCAAATAGCCTCACACAGGATACATCATCACTCGGAACAACAAAGCAAGTTTTGATTGTATTGTCGTCTCTTTCTCTAAGCGCGGCGCCGTGGGTATGTCAGAGCGAGACCACAGTGACAATGCATTATTGAAACGTTATTCGCAGATATCATGTTACATTGGACAAAAGTGTAAGGGTTGTGCAAACAAATGATTAAATATTATAATCATTTAAGTATTTAATCTTGCTATTTTCGGCGTTCCAAAACTTGGCGTCACCTCAATACCTCCGAATGAAAAAGCATGATTTTTAACCTATTTATCATTACATATATAAAACGAAGTCGCTCAAAATGTATGTGCGCATCGATCTTTTAAACTACGCAACGGATTTTCATGCAGTTTTCACCAATAGATAGATTGATTCAAGGGGAAGGTTTAAATGCATTCTTATTATAGTAGAGAAAAGCCGATAAATTCAAATATTCAATTTAGGCAACGGGCGGCGAGCGGCTGGCAAGCGGGTGGTATGGATTTTATAAAGGTTGGGTAATGGCGTTGTGTTTCATTAGCCACAGCAACGTGTGACCGGGTCTGCTAGTAGCATATATACTACAGGTTGTATATAGACGTATCCGACGACTTTTACCAGATTTTTTTTAAAACAAACTAAATAACAAACAAAAAAGCTTTCGCCGCTAGTTTTAGATTTCTTTGGATATATCTAATTTTATCATTTACAAAGGATACAGAAAACATACTTACCTGGCAGGTCACTTCCGATAAGCAGAAAGTTTATTCTTGGAGAAGATGCGATGTGCAAGCGGATACACTACATTTAAAACAATGGACATGGCATGATTTTAGATTTGCTCTCCCCATTACTGTTGATTTTACATTTATGAGAAGATTAGTGGCAAAAGTAAATATTTATATTGAAAGACTGGAGAATTTAGGACTCTTTATGGGATGAACATACATGTTTCTTATTCATCAAGCACGGTAAAGCCATTTCAAGCACAGTTTCACGTTTAATGGTGGTCTTACCAGGGCGATACTGAAAATACCTTCCACTCTGGAACCTGCCACAAATATACTATGTATTATTTCAAATGTATTGATTGTGAAATAACACAAATTAATCAAATTAAATTTGACTGTTTTGTGTACAATTTAATCGGTTTAAAACTTTTAAACAATTGTAAATTGCAGGTTAATAACACAAAAAGCACAATTTCAAGATTGAAAACTGAATCTATTAATTAAAATATGTATTCTGACAAATTTTTAGACCGATTGAACCAAATCTAACAGGGTTATTCACTAAAAACCAAAGAGCTCGAAAAACGCGTCAAGCCGTGATCGCGACTCAGCGAGACCCTCATCGCATATTATATTCTATACCTATATTTATTATTTAAGTTACATATATTTATTATTTAAGTTGTTAATCCTTTTTTAAATCAGATCACTAAACTATGGTCACCCTAAAAGTCAATGTTTACATTAATTTACTACCTAGGGCAATCAGTTTAGTAGGTACCCATAATCTCAACCTGTAAGAAATACAACAATATTGTTCTTTCAATATCTGTATAATATTGTGTTATTTTGAATTTGTATATTGTTAACCTCAACACAGGCTTGTTCTAGTGAGGTGACAAATTGTATTATAAACATTTTTACCTGCAGTGTAAAGATAAAATATAACAATAAATATAATATATATGGCTACATTCTAGCTTTTATACATAAAATTTTGTTTTGCGTCAAGTTTTATTATCTAAATTGTATTAGTTTTTTGATTGGTACAAAAACATAATTTATTGTAATTTTTTTATGTATGTATGTAAAGGCCACTAGAACGTTTATAGAAATAAGTTAATAAATAAATTCCAACCAGGGAAAGACATTATTCTACTATTTTTGGATACACCATTCTTACTGTTCCAAATTTTGGAAGAATTTTTAATATTATGTTTTTATTCATTCGCCTGAAAAGTGATGTAATAAACCATTAGTTTATAGCGTACAAAGGAAAATATCTAATTTTCGTAGGAAATGATAATGATTTTAATAAAAATACATAATGAAGAATTTTCACTGACTTGGTATTTCTATATAAAATTCTAAACGATTTAGTTGATAGTCCGGTATTGCTAGAATTTATAAGCTTCCGGATTCCACTACGTAATACTAGAAGTCAGGATTTATTTCAGTGCAGAAATTCTGGGACTAACTACCATATGTATTCCTCTTTGCCAAGAATACTAATGGAGGGAAACAATTATACCCAGTCAGTGGACATCTTCAATTTATGTTTAAACAAATATAAAATATTGTTACTGAGATAGTTCGGTTATGTACAATGAATTCTGTATATTTCTTATTAGTCATATGTAATGTTTGTAAAAGCCCCGAAAAAGGGCGTTAATAAATTAAAAAATAACAAAAAACATATAATAATCATAGTTATGTATTGAAGTTCGGGTTTGAGAGGTATAAAAATTCCCAATATTTAGGGAAAATTATGTACAATACACGTGAAATGTGGGAAAATTGGTAATATGAAATATATCAATACCCCTCTAATTTTAACTTTATATTGAAAAGAAGCAGATTTTTATAGAAGTTGGTAACCTTTTTGACGTTTGTAATTTTTAAGTTCAAAAATAACATAGAATGTGGTGTTAAAATCCAGTAAACATCTCCCAATTTAATTCTAAAATCATACTTTTTGAATCTTGGATATCCGGGAGTTTTAAAAAGCTGTTCGCGTAATATTTTAAAATTATTGGCAACAAAATAGGGAATCTCAGGGGAAATTTCCCCAAGTGAAAGGGAAAAAATCAAAATTCAGTCGATCACGAAAGCGACCAACGTGTAATATTTCTTTTTCCATCCGTGTTCGGGAATGATCGCCATAACTTCGGGTTTTTACGAGCGGATACTGGGATCAAACTCATTTGAAGTAACAATGAACATTAACTTTTGGTGGAATTGATTTAAAAATTCGATGAGGGCGACGCAAGCGACCAAAATTTAAAGTATTTTGGCAAATTTCGACAAAATCGTTTGCCCTGCTCCGCTCTTAACGACTATCGCACGTTTGACAGTTCGCATGTTTGAGAATGACATTTTGCAAAACAATGATTGTTAAATCAGGATTCTATTTTTGAAAATCTTTAAGTAGATAAATTTATTTAAAGTAGGTACTCCGCTAATCGAATCAAGAATTTTAGATATTTTAAATAGGTACCTATGTTAGATACCAAATTTAATATAGATGAAAAAGGGGGGAGGGGGGAGGGAAGGGAGGAGGAGGGAGGGTGGTGAGAGGGGGCGAGGGGGGATGTGGAGGAGGCGGAGTGGGAACCCCCCCTTACACCATGCGAGCGAAGCCGCGGGAAAAAGCTAGTCATTACATAGTATAAAATGAAGTCGCTCAAAATGTATGTGCGCATAGATCTTTTAAACTACGCCACGGATTTTCATGCGGTTTTCACCAATAGATAGAGTGATTCAAGAGGAAGGTTTATATGTATAATACATGCTTATTATAGTAGAGAAAAGCCGAAAAATTCAAATATTCAATTCAAGCAGCGTGCAGCGGGCAGCTGGCAAGCGGGTGGAGTGGATTTTATAAAGGTTGGGTAATGGCATTGTGTTTCGTTAGCCACAGCAACGTGTGGCCGGGTCTGCTAGTCTATAATATGAAAATGAATCGCTGCATGTGTTGCTAAGCGCTTAACTTTCGAACGACTGCACCAAATTGGATAATTCTTTTTTTGTGTACTCGTTATTGTCAGATACAAGGTGTTGGACAAGGTTTTTATAGGTTCCGGTGGGCTCTGGCATTATGAAATTTGTATAAAAAAATTGCAATTGGTAGCACACGAGGTTTGAAAACTGAATCTATGGAAAGCGGGAGGGAGTGAGAGATGGGGGAGGGGGGTAGGGGGACGGGGGAGGGGGAGGGGGAAGGGGATAGGGGGAGGGGGGAGGCGGAGGGGGAAGGGGGAGGGGAGAGGGGGAGGGGGTGGGGGAGGGGCGGGGGGAGGGGGGGAGGGGCGGGGGGGAGGTGGGGAGGGGCGAGCGAAGCCGCGAGAAAAAGCTAGTTAATTATGAATTAAAATGATGCCGCAAAATAAGTTAGTTGTGTTTGAAGTATTAATTTTATTTTCTTTGGTGGGTCAAGTAGCAACCAAAGTTGATTTATTTCCCGTAAAACGGAATATAACTAGTTTGGTGATTGTTATCAATACTTTGTTATGTACTTTAAATACAACACACATGACAAGTATCGTAACAAATTATTATCGGATTGGGTTATTATTATTTATGATATATTACGCTATTATTATTTCAATAATAATCATAATGTTCCAAATTGAAGATGTAGAACGTGTGTGTAGTCATATATTATTCAATAAAAATATATTTATCGATGCATAAAAGAATAATTATTTTCAGAGTAAATAAAATGCGAAAAGAATTTTCGGTTATCGATCGTAAAAATTAACATTTTTGCTAATAGCGGAATTGGTTGACCATAAAAAAATTATAAAGTCTCATGGTTTCTTTTTCGTTTTTAAATAGGTACATGTATTTGAATTTCGATTTTCTTTTCGAGTATGAACCGTGACGGAAAATCGAAACTGTTTTACTACATAATAAAAATTATATGTATTTAAAGTAACAAAAAATGTTTTTTATACGGTCTTCATATTTTTTAATTGATTCAAGACTTACCTTTGCTATAGCTCGATATACTCGTATATATTTCGATATAAAAACTTCATAAAAAATATATTTTCTGATTAAATCTAAAAGTCCTAACGATTTTACTGCCGGAAAATCTACTCTTACTAATTTATTAATATTTCGAAGTTATTTATTTAGTCAATGTCAGTTGATTCTGTTTATACTGCTGTCAAAGTATATGATAATTTATTGCTTTAAACTGCATAAATACGATATAGATAGATATCTATCAAAGTGGTCAAAAAGTTATTTAATCAACAGAGTTACTGGCTGTTTGAATTGATATCATATCTTCATATACCGACGATCCCGAAGAACATTGTCGGATGTTTGATTTTGTAGTTTGGCTGTTTAAAGTTTCGTTTCGGTATTTTGACTGTTTTTGAGATCAAGAAAAATGGCATGTAATAAAGGAAAATATACATAAGTATTTCATTTCATTAAAAATTCCGAAAATCCAAACATAAAAATCTTCATCATAAAGGAAACTAAAATAAGTACATAAAACGATTTTCAATTTTTAGCAGATCCGACATTGTTCTTCGGACCGTCGATACATTCATTGATACGAGTGGCGTTCTGCAAAGGTCACATTTAGTGCCAATCTTGTATTTTGTTATTTGTTAGTGATGTTTTGTTGTATATTTTCAATAATGTTAAATTTTCAATAATATTTGTTAATGATGTTTGGTTTTATATTTTCAATAATGTTCATGTCCTAATGTTTGCAGATGATCTAAAATTATTCAAGGCAATAATAAATGCTAACGGTGGCCATATATTGTCAAATAACTTTTCAGAAATTTTTATATACCTAAGATAATAACTTACAATCATCGACCAAGTATATACCTTGGTCGAAGCTTACAACTCAACATAAAAAAATGGGGTGAGGTTTGTCTGGGTCTTGGCTGTGGTTGCGTCTGCCCACCAGCTGCATGGCAGGCCGGATCGGGAGAAAATGGTTGAGGGAGTCTCTTTGACTTCTCTAGCCGTACTCTCTCGGAACCTCGTCTTGCACCGCCGTGGGAGGGATGGATTCATACGTCCGTCACTCCTAGATACACTGGCCCCCAGATTCCTAACCACCCTTTTCTAATTCCTAACACCCTTTTCCTTCCCAGAACTTCCTCTCCTTCCTTTCCCAAAAAGACCCACTACAATGCATTCCCAAAGATGACATAGGCCCTGAGGGGAATTATTTTCCTCAGGGCCTCCTGTATGGAGCTAATGTAAAAAAAGTCAAATTTTTAAGGTTTTGTCGAATGACAAATTCAAAAATTTGTAATTATCTTTCAATTAATAATATTTCGTTAGTTTCTGTCTCGGAAATTAATGTCTGGCCTATATGGTTTGATAGGAAATCAAATTTTATCAAGCGCGTAGAAATCATAAGCAATAAAAATTTGCAAATTTTGGGCCTTATTTTAAGAGTTACTAACTTACTAATGACTTTCATAATATTACTAAAATTAATTATATTAATTGGATAATTTGTGGAGCGTCGTTTTTGTGAAAAATCACCTTAAGAATATTCCTAGAGAAAAGCTGGATTACAGCTGTCTAATTTACTCATTAAATTTATTAAAATTATTGGAACTATTGCGTTTTATGGTTAAAAATTATTTATTCAATGTTGAATACCCCTGCGTTGCTATGTTTAATTGCCATCCATGTTCCTGGCAGGACAGTTACAAGACAATACCTACCATATTATTGTAACAATTTATCTTTAACGTCGCAATATTATATGCCTATGAGACTAAACCTGAATTTGGGAAACATATACTCCGACGTTGTAGATGTATTTAGTTCAACAAAACGCAATATAAGTTGACAAACGTTTTTTACTCTGGATGTGCAAAAGGACGCTGATAGCTGATAAATTAAAAAAAAGTCCACTTTTCTCGTTATTTTTATAAATATACTAGCTGGTACCTGGTACCCGGCATGCGTTGATATGCCATTTAATAAAGAAATTGTTTCTCCCTGCGTGTCCTTTTCCATTCGTCCCGTTCCCCTTCCGCCCCCCCTATTCCTCTCCCGCGTACTCTTCCCCTCTCGCGTTTCCACTCCGCCTCCTCCACCTTCCCTCTACCCATTCCACTCCCCCATTCACCATCCCGCAAACCCCCCTCCCAGGTTCCCCTCCCCACTCCTTGGTTCACACCCCTCCTCCCGCGTTCCATAAATTAATTCCTGGTACATTTAGTTTTCAAACAGCTCGCGTGCCACCTATAGCCATTTTTTATACAAATTTCATAATGCCAGAGCTCATCAGACAATAACTTCGGAAATTATGCGAGTACATACATTTCGGCGATTCATTTTTATTAATATAGAAGATTCTATATTTATAGATTATATATATATTTATTTTTGTTTATTTAGCACAAGCTTATACATTTATATACACAATTTATTTAAAAAAATTGACTGCCCAACTAGGAATTCCCTTTTTAGGACAGTCAAAATATTATCGGTATGAAAATGTGGAACATGATTTGTACAAAAAAAGAAAGAGAATTAACGAAATAAAAAGAAGAGAAAGGATATTAAATAAAAATTTTAAAAAAAGTTTAAAACATAGTAAGTAACTGTTATTTGTTTAGCATAGAAAATAATATTACTTTAGAAAAGAAAAAGTAAATAGGTACATATAGGTAACTTAATCCTCTTAATTCCTCTTAAAACATTTAGGTAACTTATGTATGCTTTGCATATTATAGTCGTACATACATGTGATGTAGAAAAAAAGAAAAAAAAGAGAAGAGAAAGAATAAAATAAAAATGAAATAACCAATTAAAACATAAAACAGCCATGGGTTGTTTAGCATAGTTGTTGAAATAATAATAGTAATATAATAAAAGTTATAAATATATGTGTACTTAAAAGCAAATAATTAAAACATAAGGTAATGGTGTTTGCATTTCATATTATAGTCCTACGTACACATCTTGTATAATGAGACCTAGAAAGAGAACAGAAACAATAAAGTAAAATAAAATAAACAATTAATACCTGATTATTACTGTTATTTGCTAGCATAGTAATTAAAATAATAATAAAATAATAGGTATAAATATATATAGGTACTTATAACTGGTGTTTACATTGCATATTATAAGCCTACATACATATTTTGTATAAATATGAATAAAAAAGAGAAGAGATAGAATAAAATAGAATATCCAATTAAAACATAAGATTAGATATGTTTGTAAAAGCCTTACGGGCGTTAAATAAATAAATATTACACCATGATCGCCAAAAGGTCATAGACCTTTTTTTTTACATGAGCTCCACACAGGAGGCCCTGAGGAAAATAATCTCCCTCAGGGCCTATTTCATCTTTGAGGATGCTGTGTGGAGGGTTTTTTTTAAGGAAAAGGAAGGAGAGGAGAGTTCTGGGAAGGAGAGGAGAGTTCTGGGAAGGAAAAGGGTTTAAGGGGTGGGTAGGAATCTGGGGTTCAGTATGTCCTGGTCATCCGCCTCCAAGACCTAGACAAACCTCACCCCATGAACCCGGGCACCCCTGCTAAATCACCAAACGTAGCGAACCACTTGGGGTGACCTATGGCAGAGGTGTTGGTTATCCAATAAAGGTTCCCGGGGCGGCGGTACCCATTCCCGCCTCCCAAATTGAAAAAGACCTAACCTAACCTAACCTAACTGACATAGAAATGGTTATGGTAATAAACTAAAATAATTTAGAAGCACTCGAAATAAAGAAAGCTGTTAAAACAAAAACCCAAATCCTGACAACAAATTATTCAAGATACGATTTTTTTTAGCGAATGTTTATTTTATCGAATACCATGCAAATTAGATCATGAAAATCATCAAATTTGCTCTGCTTTCGTTATAAACGGCGGTTAAATTGTTTTGGCATGCTATTTAGTGAATCATTTCGACGATCGCGAAGAATAATGTCGGATGTGCGATTTTGTAGTTTTGCGGTGGAGCTGTTTAAAGTTTCGTTTCTGCATTTTTATTATCTCTGAGATAAAGAAATATAGTTTTGTTTTGATATATGGAATTAAATTTAGTTTTAAAATTCCGAAAATACAGACTTTTAATCAACAAAATAAGCCAAAAGAACGATTTTCAATTTTTAGCAGGTCCGACATTGTTCTTATTTCAAAAGTTCCTGTCTTGTGCTAAGCTCATCCGGCAGTCACAGCTGCTTCACTTTGCTACGGAAGAACTGACTCAATTACTCTGTATCGTAAGGGACACAATAGTCATTTTTAATTTTAATGCATTTTTAGAGAATGTTGTTGTTTGTCCGAAACTAAATTTTAGACCACTGTATACTGTATATGCAAAGAAGTGTATGGGAGCACAGAATCCATTTTGATTTAAAAAATTTCTATTTTTGCAAAACTGTCGGTTACGATCTTTTGGCGATCATGGCCATTGATATATATACAGGGTGTAACAGGACGTACCCGAGGGATTTTAACCAGCGGTTCCTGAGCATATTTGGAGTAAAAAATGTAGATTTCATTTTGCTCTCCGGTGATATTTTTTTTCTATTAAAAACAAAAATTATGTTTTTAAATCACGCGTCGCCAATGGCATGATCATTGGTCTACTCGGGAGACAACGTCGCAATTTCACACGTGCACACAGTGGAAGGGAGGCGACAACGACCAGCGCGCTTCAAGGCAGGACCATATTATATGCTCCAATACCAAACAAGTAATATTTAATATTGCGTAAATAATTATTATGCTTATTTTACTCAGATATTATTGCTAGCTTTAAGTAAAGACTTTAAGTACCGAAAATTCCTGATGGAATTCTAATTTAAATAATTTGTGGTTAGAAGACGGGTGGGTTTCTTCATTTACCGAGAATGCTAAATGGAATGCTAATTGTAAAAGTAAACGATCGAAATTTAAAAATGTCTATGCATTTGACCGTTTACTTTTACAATTAGCATTGCATTTAGCATTCTCGGTAAATGAAGAAACCCACCATTAAATAACTTTTAAACAAAAAAAAATGTAGTTCTACGAATTAAACACAAAAACAGTAATTAAATAACTTATTTGTTGACAATAATTGAGAATAATTTCCAATGGTCCTTTTATCATAAATATTAAGAAATAAGATAAGATAAATATTTAACCACCTTTAAAAACACAATCTCCCTTGCACTTGCTTAATTAGGTATCCAGAATCACCAAAACGAAACGCGCATTATAATCGCGAAATTATTGTCAATAAAATCAATGCTCATATAAAACGAACTTGTCAACAGCTGCAAATGCGTAACCGTGACCTTGACCCACAGAATTTAAAATAATATGAAATACATACATGTATAGGTAGAATACGATGTTATTTTAAAATTAGAATGCTGCCAGGTGCTGAAGTATTTGAATAAGAAAAATATTTAATTTTATAAATGAATTTAAAAATAAATCAATTACATATTGGAACAATTTTAAAACCGTGTGAAATATTTTGTTCAAAAGATTTATTAAACATCACGCGGTAGGTAGAGAGGATGAACTGCCAAACAACTCGGTCTTAGCATACTCCTCGCAATTCCACGTAGTAGGTAATTGTGTATTCTTGGAAGTACCTAGTCATGATTCAAATTCCAATTCAAATTCCCCATTTATTTTTACCTAACTACACAATGTAGGTACTAATATTTTTCAGTTATGTAGGTACTCAGAATAAGGGTTACAATCAATAAACTATTGGTTTTACCGATCTATTAATACGTATTATGAAGAACAGGATACCTAACACAATTCTTAGAAAGTTCTCGACTTATAATGTGGCCTAACCAGTGTTTTGAAACAATAAACTATTGGTTTTACCAACCCATCAATAAGTATGTTGACAAAGTTCTTAGAAAATAAGTTGATCTAGCAATGTTTTGAATGTAATAGCATACATTTGGATTACAAGGAACTATCCAGAATAAGGATTGCAATAATAACCTGTTTTACCGATACAAATAATATTATCATTTTACAGAAGGGAACGTACCCATACTACGTGACCATTTTTTTTTGCAATTTTTAACCCCCCCCCCCCCCCCCCCCTCCCCCTCCCGGTGACCAAAATCCTAAGCAAATCGCCGCTCATTTGTACCAAGCGTGACATTTTGAAGACCCCCCCCCCCCCCCCGAAGAGGTTACGTAGTATGAGTACGTTCCCTAAGGTAATGGTGCCGATTTAAAGAAAAAAAAAATCAAGTCAATAAGTTGACTGTATTCAGCCTTACCAATAAAATACAAACTAACCACAAACAGTCCGATTATGAAGGATTGGAATGTTTCATAATTTTGACACAAAATGTGAGTTCTTATAGAAGTTTCAAATAAATTAATCGTGGTGGTTCGATCATAAGCTTTGAAAACATTTTAGTATCTACTGTTTAAGTGTAATGTTGACTGAACTTACAATACTTAAAAATACTATTTGCGAAAGTTATAATTAAATAATACCTCTAAAAATAATTTAAAAACCCACCCGGCAATGTTTTGTTCGCGTTTGTGTCTGTCATCTGTCACAGATACGAACATAATATTATGAATGACATGTAAGAATAAAAATGCTGACATTTGGTTATAATATTTTTTTTATTATTATTATAAAAGTTGCTCGAAGTGGCCGCCATCGGCTTCAATGCATGCATGCAATCTTAACACATTATGGATGCTTAAATTAGCAGGATTCGCCTTCAGTTCGTCTGCTGCCTCCATGATCAGTTGGATCAATTGCTCTCTCGTCGCTATCGGCTTCGAATCACCTTTTCCTTCAGAGTTCCCCAGAGGTAGTAATCCAACGGTGTTAGGTCGGGTGATCTCGGTGGCCATGCAATGTTAGGACTACCTCGGCCTATCCACCGTCCAGGAAACTCTACATTCAGGTAGTTCCGCACGGCAACGGAATAATGGGGTGGAGCTCCATCGTGCTGGAACCACATCCTTCGCAGTGCTTGTAAGTTTACTTCGTCCAGAATGTCGCCCAGCTGCCCTTGCAGGAACTCCAGATACATCGGTCCATTTAACCTGGGAGGCAACTCGATCGGACCAATTATTTTGTTACCCAAAATACCCGCCCACATATTTACTGAGAATCTCTCTTGGCTCGACGATTCCCGGACAAGCTTAGGATTTTCTTCGGCCCAATGATGCAGGTTGTGGATATTTAATATTCCTGTTTTCGTAAATTGGGCTTCGTCTGTGAATAGAATATTTTTCATGAAATCTCCATTTCTCAACACATTTCGTAGCATCCGTCTACAGTAAATTAGTCTTGAGAAATGGTCGTTCTCCAGTAGACCTTGGCAGCGCCTGTAGTGGAAAGGTTTCAGGCGATGTTTTTTTAGGATTCTCCATACCGTCGTGTGTGTTATGTCTCCAACGATCATGGCGACGCGACGCACGGAAAGCGTCGGGTCTTCTGTCATCATGTTGAGGATCCTCTCTTCAACACGAACTGGAACATCATTATTTCCTCCACCCTGAACCCGTACGATTCCATGGTCGCGCAGGCGTTGATACATCTGCAAACAAAAATACAATTGCTAACATTATTCTGTTATAAAATATCAGTAAAAATGAATGACGGGTGCGTTTTATATCAGTTTATTTCTGAGAACATAGAAATATTTGATTAACATAGAAAACGTTCCGTAAGTACGAATTAATTTATTTTGTGAGTGAAACTATTTAAAACAAGCTTTCTTGGAACCGATTTTGATTAGCAACTATTTACGTTGGGGGACAAGCACAAAATATGATTATTTAGTTCTTAATTTGGGTTATAAATAAGTGTTAATAACAATTTCAAAATGACGCGACGGCTTGATATTTTTTTCACAAGAATTTCGAACTTTAATTGTAATGAAAATGGAACTTTAAAGCATCTTTTACCAATTAACCTACGTAAATTATTCTTGTTTCTGTTGTATTATTATTCATTTTTTACATCAACTCCACACATTTTCGGGGATGCTGTGAGGAGGATATTAAGTTAAATGAAGTGTTATTTAAATAATTTGAGCTTAAAGAATTAGCCAAGTTGGGAAACATTACCCTATTTTTTTTACTTGGCACGTTTGATAGGTATTATCTTGGATTTCCGAGAGTGAAACATAAAATTTTGGAAAGTTTTGTAAATAAACATACGTAGTGATAACCTTTTTCCGTAACATTACAAGACACAATTAGGCGGATTTTTGGGAGCCTTTACAATGAGATGGCGGCATTAAATGTGTGTCTAGCTCTACGATAATAAATAGGTAGTTAGGTACAAACCTGTACGAAAGTTGTATGGTGTGGTAGACGTCGTTCTGGATATATTCTGCGATACTCTCTTACAGCTTCCACTGAATTTCCTCGGCAAATTCCATAAACAAACACTATATCTGCTTCATGGGCAGGTGGATAATTTTGAGGCATCTTTTAGAATAAACACTAATAATAACAGTAAAACAAAAACAAATTTCAAAGCAACTACGCACGACCCCGTTCACCGTCAAACTCCAAACACAACTGACCGAGCGGTATTCGGAAAGGGGTAGCTTCGCCGCGGTATGGGAGTGAGGGAGCGTGCTGCCGATAACTGTAGGGTTGGCTAGCGGATAGGGGGAGGGGTTATCGCGAGGTTGCCATATCCTTTACTCGAAATATGAGATCAGTGAAGGTGTGTAGAAAAAACAAAAAAAAATGTTTTTAATTGAAAAAAAATGTCACCGTACAGCAAAATGATATACAAATTTTTTTCTCCAAATAAGCTCAGGAATCGCTGGTTAAAATCCCTCGGGTACGTCCTGTTACACTATTTAAAAATACTGTATGCGAAAGTTATGTTAAATATTATCTCCAAAAAAATATCTATTTAAAAAACCACCTGGCAATATGTTTATTCGCGTTACGAGGAGGCGCGCAGTAGAGAGTGAAAGAGTACGCTGCCAACAACGGGGTTCGGGTTGGCTAGCGGATATGGGGGAGGGGTTTGCGCGGAGTTGCCGTATCCTTTACTCGAAATATGAGATCAGTGACGGCGTGTGGAAAAAAACCAAAAAAATGATTTTATTTGAAATAAAAATTTCACCGGAGACGAAAATTTCATTTACATTTTTTACTCCAAATATGCTCAGGAATCACTGGTTAAAATCCCTCGGGTACGTCCTGTTACACCCTGTATACTAGATGACTAACGACCGCGCCAAAGCATTGCCACTGTACATATGTCCAAAAGCATATGCCCCGCTAATGTCAATTCACTGCTCATTGTGACGCCGGCCGACTTGTGCCGGACGATACGCGATCAAAACTATCACCAAAATGGTTAAATGCGTCGCGAAAAAATGCGATTCAACATTATAAAGCAAGTGGAATTACTTTCCACACGTAAGTTTATTGTTTACATATTCACATTTAATTAAAAAAAGCAGAAAATGAAATAAAATGTCAAATACTCTAATATAAGTTCAGTGTTGCCACTAAAAAGTCGTTTTGGTTTTCCCACATTAATGGGAGAATACATAATTTATGGAATAAGTTACTATGGAGGTAACAATATTAAAATACTTAATAAAAATTATGTTTTAATCTTCATACAACATACTTCATTAAAACTTATTTTAGTTTATTAATGAATAATCTAGGAAGTAATTATATTTTTTTACGTATTTTATATTAATAATTTTGCAGGGTACCATAAGATGCAGAACGCCGTGAGAAGTGGGTGGAAATAATTCGATTGCTGAGAAAAGAACTTTAAAAACACTTTTGAAAGAATTTCAGTTTGAGTATTTATACTATTGGTTCAATAAAAAATATTGGAACAAATAATGACTTCATTATTTCATTAGTTGTGCATTCTTTTAGTCGTATAATAAAAAATAAATATTTAAAATAATTTAAATAAGTTTATTTTATTACAAACTAACGTAAAAAAAACTATTTCATTGTTTATTTTGGGTAAAATTTCACATTGTAGGCAACACCAAGCCGCTATTGCAGGTTTGCGTTTCTGGCTTTGTCTAATCCTAGCGGTGGTAATGTTCTCGTGACTTGTGCAAGTGAGACAAATATATGTTTACTTTCAAATGTTTAGTGATTCCAAAGCTACGTCGTTGCAGTTGTAGAGTGGTTACGCTTTTTTCGATGTGCGGTTATGAAGTTTGCTTCTCTATTTATATACCTCAATGATCATGGCATCATGGCAACATATATTATTACTTAGCCAATTCTAAGGTCAAGACTGTGAAACTCAAGACAATAAAGGCACTGGTAGGCACATTGTAGAACTGCTATCTCAAGAAACAAGACACCCACTGCAGATCTGACAAGCCATTCAACAGAATTATGTTAATTATGGTCTCACAGACTCGCGTGATTATGTACCTAACGTATACCGGTGATTGCTTGAGAATTATAATTTTATGCATCATCAATTAATAAACCAAAGATTTTAACATTCATTTTCATGACTCGTGAAAAAATCGTATAAATCGTTAATAAAATGTAAGTTTTGTTTCATGAAAATTTTAAATTTAAAAAAAATTCTAACCCAGATAACTTGCTTGGAAGGCAACTACGCTGACCATTACACCCGTCGCACCAGTAAGAAATGAAAATTAGAATTATGCATGTATTTTTGAAATTATATGTTATAATGAAAGCCTGTTCGGTTTTAATTGTTGTGCATATAACAAAATAACAGTAAAATTTAACTAAATACACGTTTTACTCAACGATTTTCTTAACACTCGATTGAATGCCAAAAGTTTGACTAATAACTTAATGTTTCATTGATTTCTGTATTTCACTTTTTTTTTGTTAGTTCACCACATTTTCTCTCCTATTTTTGGCAGTTCGAATTTAAATAAAATCGCTTCCTGAAAGATATTATTGATATCCATCAAAATTTAAATGTAAACCCTCGAAAAATTTCTTTTAACAGTTTTTGTAGATTTAAGTAAGATGATGCACTTTATCAGAATTGTTTATTTCAGGTATAGGTACGAGTATTTGTGTATTTTTGTATTACGGTTCTAAATTTCCACATGTCGTTATTTTATTGATCAATGACATACATTTTATTATCACTGTCATTTATGATTTTATAACGACTGTTTATAACGCTAATAAATAAAACACAAGTAGAGTGCTTTTATGGAGTAAAATTATAAATCATCGAAATTGCAGAAAATTTTATTTCATGTGCAAACATTTTCCTAAGAAGTATCCATTGCATATCGCTTTATCAATTATGTTGGTAATTTAATATGGGTAATGATTAAATACTTTACATTTTGATTTTAGGTACAGCAAATAAAGCAATATAAAAGAGCAGAACAAAAGTTGAATATTTAATGTAAATTAATTTTGGTATACATTATCTAAAGGTCCCTGGTTTCGGCACCATTAGTGTAAGATGAGCGCGTTGATGGCACTACCTTACAAGGGTTAAGTGAAGCTGAATGCTCACTCTATATGAGTTATGCTTGTGGATCTCGATAGACTATGTTTATTGAAACAAATACAAAGATATATCACAGAGGGACTTACGATACTGATGGCAATCTTGCCCGGTTTGTGGGTCCCTCGTGGTCGTTTGGCTGGTCCACAGGCAGTCGTTATTTAGTTCGTATGCGATGGAATGGTGAATTACCGGCGGTAAATTCACTATACGTATTATGATAGCTGTCAACATTGGTTATGTTTAGGTAAGATATGGACCGCGCAGATGAGATTTTAAAGCGGATCTCGGAAGACCTAGACCGCCAAATGGCCCACAGGGCACGTCTGGCGGAGATGGAATATGAGGATGCTGTGGAATTTGCTCGTTCGCTGGAGACCACAGACCCTACTGCGGGAACGTCTCATCAATCCCCGGTAAGAGATAAAACTAACTTGGGCTTGTCCTTACAGATTGCTGATATGATTACGCAGTCTCCCGATAAGGATCAGGAGTCAGATCCTCGGCGACTTACGGCAGGCTTCTGCAGTAATGTTAATGAGGGAGTGGGAGGTAAGTCTCCAATTCAAATAAACAAAAAGCGCCCACGCTCTGAGGAAGTTCAACCTTTCGAAGATTTCCTGAATAAGTTTTGGGAAAACCTCGCAAAAATTACAGGTGCCGTCACGGAGGGTAGGAACAAAATGAATAAGGAGGAGAAACAAGTTGTCGCTCAAGCGATCGACATAATCAAGAGAGACCTAGTTATCCTGGTTGTGGAGAATGCGTCGCTGAAGGCAAGGGCTAACGCTCTCGAGGAAGTCATTACCTCTCAAGCTGGCTTAGTTGAAAAAATCGACCATTTAATCAAACATAAGCCGACTGCTGCCTCCCCCTCAGGCGAAAAACAAACAAACGCGAGCAAAAGAACGTACGCGAGTGCGGCTGGCGCGACACCTAGCGCCTCGATCTTTGTCGATGGACAGGAGCGCGGCTTACCTCCTCAACAGCCGACAGTATTGTTCTACCCCACGGTACCGGAAGGTAAAACGTCGGAGGACACTAAAAAAGTGATCACCTCCATCCTAGATCCAAAGTCAGACGGATTCCAAGCGGTCCGCACTAGAAGTATTAAGGGAGGAGGCTTTCTCCTACAAACATCCAGTGCCGGGGGGTTGAAAAATATACAGAAGGCTGCCGAGAAACTCTCTGCTAGTGGTATAAAAATGATCAGTCCACAGGGCCGCCTACCCAAAATTGTACTTTATGACGTCCCGAGGGGTGACGTCTCAAAAGATGCCGCCCTATTTGAGGAGATCTTCGTAAATAATATCACAGGGAACTGCACCCTCACTAAGGACGACCACCTCAGAACCATGCGGAGGGTATCACTTTTTGGTAAGAGGGATGCCCCTACCATGAATATGATTATTACGTGTCATCCTGACTGCAGGAAGGTTCTAATAGACAGCGGACATTGCTACCTTGGGTGGAACGCCTGCCGTGTTCGGGATTACTTGGGTGCAACGAGATGCTATAAATGCCACTTGTATGGCCACGTGAGCAAATCTTGCACCCAGGAGACGACAACATGCCGCCACTGCGCCGCAACCGGCCATGACTATGAGGATTGCCCCAAAAAAGCACTGGCCGCTGTCTGCGCTACCTGCTCAAGGTTTAAAAAACCGGCGAACCACTCTACGGGAGATCGTGCTTGCCCTGCCCACAGAGCGGCTATAGAGGTCCAAGTACGTATGACGGACTATGGCGGGCGCTAATTCCCTCACCATTGGTCAGGCAAACCTGCAAAGATCTTGGGTGGCCACCCTGGAGACCCAGCGGGTGATGTCTGACCTTGGCATAGACATCATGCTTATTCAGGAGCAGTACGTGTGGCAAGGCAAAACTCCTGGAATTAATAGTCCGGGTGCGGTGCTCGAGGTGGGTTCCTCTCCGGGTGCGGGTGTCCTGGTCAATACTTCCTTGATCAGACCCCTCCTCTTGGGAGGGCTCTCAAACGAGTACCAAACCTGTGTATCCATTAAATTAGCTAACACGGAAATCATCGTGATCTCCGTTTACTTTAAATACGGTAATCCTGTTGAACCACATATTTTGAGCTTAACGCGAGCGCTTCACAAATTAAGAGGTCGAAACGTAATTATCGGTGGAGACTTCAACGCGCGATCGCCTCTCTGGTTCGACTATAACGGAATTCGGACGGAAAGATCCTTTGCTGTCGAAGACCTTATTGCGGCGCAAGGTCTGTTCATCCTCAATGAACCGGGCATGCTTTCTACTTTTTCAGGAGCCGGAGGCGAAAGCAACATTGATCTCACTCTATGTTCTAGATCTGTTGCGACTAAAATATCTCAGTGGAAAGTTCACGAGTGTGCGTTAGTTTCTGATCATAGACTTATAACCTTTTCTGTGGGTATTCCAAAGACAGAAGCTCCACGGTCTACGTGGAATTTCAGAACCACAAGGGCGGATTGGGATAAATTCGGGGAGGCGCTACGTCAATCATTAAGGGGCTTTCACGACGTAGCAGCTAGGGAACCGGACAATTTGGGGAATTTTTTCAACGCGGCGGTGGTATCGGCCGCAGAAGCCTCTTTGGGAAGAACTAACCCTAAAAAGGCTATTAGGACGCCGTGGTGGACACAAGAGCTGACTTTGCTGAAGGGTACATTTAAAAGCGCTTACAGGAATCTCAGTGTGGTCAGGCAGAGTTTATGCTCGCCCGAAGAGGCTATTGTCCTCCAAGCCCGCTTTAGGGCCGCACGAGGTGCCTATCGCTCGGGTGTCCTTTCGGCAAAACGAGCTGCCTGGCATAATTAGGTTAATGAAGTGGGTAACGCCAACCCGTGGGAAATCCACAGCGTCGTTGGAAAAACGGGAAAAGGATCTGAAAGTTACTTGTCGAGCGTGGTGCTCGGGAACGTTGAGAGTGTCGATGTTACCTCCACTCTTGAGACACTTCTGGGCAAGTTAGTTCCGTTAGACTCAGTAATAGGGGAAAGTGTTCACCATAAACAGATTAGAAATCTGTCACGGCTACCACCTAGTGAGCCCGCCCAGGGGAACGGCGTGCCACCGTTAAGTCGAATCGAAGTGGAGATAATAATTAAGGGTTTGGGTCCAAAAAAGGCACCGGGATTTGATAGATTGAATGGAATAATTGCGAAGAATGTCTGGATCCACGCCAAAGAGGAGTTCTACCAGGTGTTGGAGACGTGCTTGCGTAGGGGAAAATTCCCTACGGAATGGAAGAAGGGCGTGCTCCGGATTATACCAAAGGGCAACGGTAAGCCGAAGACGGACATAGGAGCTTATAGACCTATAACATTATTGCCAATTCTAGGTAAAATATTGGAAAACATCATCAAGCACCGTCTACACCTCACCCTAACGCCGCCTAGCGATCTTCAATTCGGCTTTGTCCCCGGCAAATCCACGGAGCACGCCATTAAATATGCGCTTGAATGGGTGAGGGTATGCCAAAAGAGGTACGTCATAGGCATCTTCTTGGATATCTCGGGTGCCTTTGATCACGCGTGGTGGCCGATGATACTTACCAAGCTGAAAAGCAGGAATTGCCCGCGTAAACTGTTTGAGATTATTAGTGACTACCTAAGTGGTAGGACAGTTATCATAGGGCACGGGGACGTTTTAATCACTCGAACAGTCGACATGGGATGTCCGCAGGGGTCGGTCCTCGGACCCGACCTGTGGAAAATCTTGTTTGACGACTCCTCCAGGTTGCCCTTGCCTGAAGGTTGTATATCGGTCGACTACGTAGATGACAAATTGTTTTTGGTCTCTGGGAACAGTAGAAGGGAAGTGGAATCTAAGGCTGAAGAAGGTTTACAAGTGATCCTTGAATGGGGACAGAGAAATAGACTGAACTTCGTTCCCCACAAGACCGTGGGCCTCCTTATGAAGGGCATGCTCAGCCGAGGCAGGAACCCCTTCATCAGAATGGGAGGCACACCCATCCGATTTGCAGAAAACACCAGGTATTTAGGCGTAATTTTGGACAGATCTTCCTCGTTCCTAGCCCACGTCAAGAACGCCTCCGACAGGGCCCAGGCCCTGTTTCAGAAACTGAGAAGACTCTCAACTGCCGAGTGGGGATTGCGTTCTCCGGCGATTCGCCTGCTGTACAGAGGGGTATATGTGTCGCAAGTCTCATATGCTGCCTCTGTGTGGGAGCATCGCTTGGATAACGTCTTGATAAACTCGGCTCTTAAACGGGGTCAGCGGACTCCTCTGTTGGCGCTCTTGGGCGCTTATAGGACTGTGGCCTCAGATGCATTACCGGTTCTGGCCGGCGTCCTGCCGATTGACCTTGAAATTAGGGAAATATTGACCAAAAAGGAACTTATTAGAGGCAGGGCTGCTGTCCACCTGGGAGTCGAGCTGACACCGGGAGGAGTAGTGGCCCTCCCTGGCTTGCTCAAAGCGATGCGTGAGAGGACGCTGAGTGTATGGCAAGAGCGATGGGATAGGTCGACGAAGGGCAGATGGACTTTCTCCTTCTTTCCTTCAGTTAAATTCAGAATGGAAGGGGCATACATTAAACTAGATCACTACATGACGCAGATGCTTTCTGGGCATGGGGAGTTCAGGGGTCGGCTTCATAGCTTGACCCTCTCTCCTCACCCAAACTGCGCATGTGGTGATACTAACCAAGACGCCAAGCACATTATGTGGCACTGCGAGTTGATGAAGGAAGCACGAGAGGAAATGTTGTATGGTTTGCGCGGAATAACAAGACCAGCGTGGAATGCTGACCTTGTGTCGAACAAAGAGAATTTCGAATGCTTGAAAAAGTTTGTCAAGTCCTGGGTAGAGAGATGGCCTGTACTTAGAGTCGCCGACCTAGACTAAATTCATCTTTGTTTCAGGTGCTACACGTATTGCTCCCGTCTTCTTCGGTCCTCCTCTATTACTCTTTATTTAGTGAATATGCTTTGAACTATCTATAATATAACTTATGTGACCTATAAATTGCTGATTATGTTTGACTATTTTTTTTTTCTTCTCTGGTCTCTGCTAACAATGATTTATGTTTTTACCTCGATAGGTCATCTTGGTGAGCGATGGTAGTGATGACAGTATCGCTTGATACATTATCACTCTGTACTGATTCTGAAATTATGTTTTACATGTATAAATGCTCTTATTATTTTCTATTTTTCTTGATTAGTTTTGGTTTCCATTCTTTGGTGGCGCAACTGAACTGTGCATGTTATGTATCGTCATTCCCCCATAGAAAGGGGGTGGGATAGACCCTGTCCATGCACATTGCCAGGCGAACATACAACAGAGCGGTCTTCCCGCGATCCGCCCGCGCCTCCCCCATCGACATGCGTTGGCCTGAGGCGTAACCGTGCGGTCTCGATGTCCTTCCGTCCCCCCTCCGGTAACCCGACGCTCATCTTTCCTTAAGGTCTTCAAAAACTTCCCCTTCTCTCCCAAGTACATTTCTTCGAGGCAAAATCGGGGAACCGGCTAAAGGACGCGGACTTCGAGCATCGTCTGCGGTTGGGCCGATAGCTATACGCATTCTCATTGGGACTGCCCGGTGGTCTATGGAATACTTTCTCTGGCTTTTTTTTAATATATTTTATTTTATTTCCGCTACTATAGTAATTACTTACATTATAACATAATCATATAACTGTTTTTTTCCTCATTACTTATTTTATTCACAGAAGGTTTCTTCGACTGGTCATAGCCGTTATTTTTATTTTTCTTTTTCTTTTACTAACACTATTATCTCTTTTTGATGTTACCTATTTCAGAAGAATTATTCCACGGGCTGCTACTTCTATTTATCTTTTGTATAATGTTAATGTAAGTACTTGCATACTGCTTACTAACCCCGTATGCATGGACACTGGAGGGTCTAGAGTCGTTCAAATAAATGTAGCTTCGTTCAAAAAAAAGTAGAGTCTTGACGTGTGCGGTGAAGGAGGAAACCATATGTTTCCTTATAACGCCGTTGGGAAAGTGGTGGGTCCCCTCCAATGTCAACATTGGTATACATTCATATTTTAAAAACTTTTGGAGTCGGATCTACGCTTCGACGCATTTTAAGACATTTTAAACAGTTGATATTAAACCCCATCGACCGCTTTTTAAAAATCAAATTGACCTAAAAATTACAACGATTTACTCTAAAACGAAAGTTCAAATCAAAATTATTTTTTTTTACATTAACTCCACACAGGAGGCCTTGAGGAAAATAGTTTCCCTCAGGGCCTATGTCATATGGGATGCTGTGTGCAGGGTCTTTTTTAGGAGAGGAAGGGATGAACATTGGTCTTGAAGAGACCCATGTTGTAAGGAGGAAACACAGGGGCCGGCAAATCATTCCACAGCCGAGCTGTTGAACACAAGAACGAGTCGAAGAAACGAACTGTTCTCATGTGACAAATGTCATCCGTGTACAAATGTTGGGCACGCGTTTGGCGTGTTTCCCGACTATGCACCGGTGCCGAAGGGATCAATGATGATCAGTTATACTCGTATTACAAAGTCGACTCCAAATGTGATGTATTCACCAGCTTCCCGCTTGTACCGCGAGTTTCCGAACACTGTGTATATCAGTGTGTAATTCTGTAATTGATGCCGATTAAGTTTCAAGAGAGACATAACTTGATTGTAGCCACTGGGAAACTGAGGAAGTCGGAAAACAATATTTTGAAAAATACAGCCGATAATTTTTTTTTTACATGAGCTCCACACAGGAGGCCCTGAGGAAAATAATGTCATCTTTGGGGATGCTGTGTGAAGGTTTTTTTTAAGGAAAGGAAGGAGAGGAGAGTTCTGGGAAAGAAAAGGGTTTAAGGGGTGGGTAGGAATCTGGGGTTCAGTATGTCCTGGTCATCCGCCTCCAAGATCTAGACAAACCTCACCCCATGAACCCGGGCACCCAAATGCAGGAATGATATCATAATATTTTGATTAGTAAATGAAATTATGTAGAAGACCTTTGCACTTGCACTGCAACATCTTTCTTCCCAATAACTACTAACATCACGCCGTTTCTGCAGGAGTAGACAGAGAGGACGGACCGCCAGACAACACGGTCTTGGCATTCCTTGCCTCATTCATATTCGTTGGCATCCATATCTTTTACTCCTCTATTATTCTGACTCTTGACATGACCTGGCTCAACTATCTGATTCACTTGATCGTTCCATGTCTTCCTCGGGCGTCCCCGACTTATACCATTCTAATTGCACGCCTTTCTTCGTTCATTCACATTCGAATTTTCCCAAACAATCTGAACGCCCTTTCTTAATCATACTCATTAGCCTTGCATTCTTTGCGGATCTCCACGTTTCTCACAAGGTTATTCACGGATTTACCACGCATACACCTCAGGTATCTCATTTTCCACCATTCAGTCCTTTATCCTTCCTCTGCCGGTTCTATGCCTCACTGCCGTACCAGTATTCCATCGTGGACTGCTCGCTTCGCTTCTTTGAACAGTTTTTTGTTAGCGCGAACGGCGTTCAGACCTTCATCTCCATGGAGTTACATGCATTTGCTCTTCTCTCAACATCTTTATCAGCCTTCATATTTCTCGTAAACATACTTCCCAAATACACAAAATCATTAATCTGCTCCAAGTGTTCATCATTCACAACTATATTGCACACTTTTTTAGGAAGATTTGTACCTAACTAACCAACAATCACACTATTTCTCCACAGAGGTAGGCAGAAAGGAGATTCCACCACACAACTATGTTTTGGCGCAAACTCCTTGCTTTAATCACATTCATACACCGTCGCGAACACACTTTTCTGCCACTCTAATTCTTGTTACCTACCTACAACAATCAAATTGTGACCGGTCAGTGGTTGAGTGGGCATAGCATTGGGTCCCACCCGAGCGTCGCGTGTTCGATTCCTCGGCTGACTAAGTCCTCCATCACAACACAAGCAACATTTTCGGCTTCCTGTGGTGGTAGTAGGAGATTTTAAAACATTGTTGGGTTATCCGTAACCCGGGAATGTTTATCTTTCTTTTAAAAAAAATAAAAAAATATCTCTAATGTACCTATGTATTTACCTAAATCCTGCAATCTAGATTAACATTATTTGGTAGAGGGTATTTCGCAGCTAGATTACAGTAATAATATATGTTTGGAACCGTGGGTTATAAAAATATAATTATTATGACAATGGGTACTAAATTCAAGGGCGATCTGATTAGGCCAGATAACAATAGACCAATATATTGACAGTGTAATATTACGAGTATCTTTATCAACACTAAACGTTACTATTGGACAGACCTGTTGAACATTGCCAAAATTATGAATGATCAAGTTAGTAAGTAGTAGTATGTTGCAATTATTGTCAACAGTGGCGCAAAGGCAAACTTTCGAACCCCTGGCAATTCTGTTTACTGAACGCACACCCCGTGAAAACTTTTGGTACTGTTCAATTAATAACCCTCAAGTTAGTAAACCTATGGCACCCTAATTGGGAAATTAAAGTCTAATAAGTCTAAGCAAAGTCTAAGGGTTTAGAGTAGATACTTAGAGAAGATACTAAATAGTTTGATCTTTTTTTTTCTTTATTCATAAAATAACTTTTGTATACAGTTTTTTTACAGGTTTTTCGACTACCACACCAGACATACGCCCGTATTATGGTAGTCGAAAGATCTGTTAAAACACAGTTAGTTAAAATTCAATCTTTATTGGAATAATTTTTTTAATAACTTTTGAAGTTTGACCTAACAACGTAATATGTACACATCATTGAAGAAGATAATACTAATAAATCTAAACGAAACATAAAACAGAACACAGAAAAATAAAACAAACTGGGAGTCGAACCTAGGATCTCCTGTCTTACCGGCACACTGTCATTTTTGATCTCATATTACACTTCTTTACTCAACTAATTTTTCCCATATTTTTGACAGCTATCTTTTTAATGATTACAAACTTCTTGGAAATATACGAGACACCAGACCTGTTGACTTTTTAATGATTACAAACTTCTTGGAAGTATACGAGACACCAGACCTGTTGACTTTTAAATGATTACAAACTTCTTGGAAATATACGAGACACCAGACCTGTTGACTTTGTAATGATTACAAACTTCTTGGAAATATACGAGACACCAGACCTGTTGACTTTTTAATGATTACAAACTTCTTGGAAATATACGAGACACCAGACCTGTTGACTTTTTTGGGACCGTTACTATTTTTTTTCTGTGTCTTGTTCTGTTTTTGTTTTTCCTGTTAAGCACTTGCATACTGCTTACTAACAACGTATGCATGGACACTGGAGGTCTAGATTCGTTCAAAATAAATAAATGTAGCTTCGTTTAATCAAAAAATTAGAATCTTGCGAGAGCCTTGAAGGAGTAACCATCAGTTACTTATACCAGGGCGGGTAAGAGGTGGATTACCTCCACTGTGTCTTGTTCTGAATGAGTTTTCTTGAGCTTCTTGAATGAGTTTTGTATTGCTTTAAATATTATTTTGCTTGTATTACTAACCTGATTTGTTGTATATGTTTTATTTTCCTCTTAAGCACTTGCATACTGCTTTCTAACAACGTATGCAGGGACACTGGAGATCTAGATTCGTTCAAAATAAATAAATGTAGCTTCATTTAACAAAAAATAGAATCTTGCGACAGCCTTGAAGGAGTAACCATCTGTTACAGGGCGGGTAAGTGGTGGATAATCTCCACTGTGTCATGTTCTGTTTCATGTTTCGTTGAGATTTATTAGTATTATCTTCTTTTTCAACGATACCGGTGAAATTATTTGGTAAAATTCCGAGTTACGTGTTCTCTCATCAAAGTAACTACTATTTTCCACATTTATCATTTTCTATTAACGTATTTCTAAAGAAAAGAGAAGATGTTTTGTTTGGTAGGCGCAGCATTTTGTTACTTTTTATTGTTTAGGTGAATACCGCACAAGAGTCCCATCTGCTCCCAACCGTCTGGAGACAGTGAGGGTACGGCATCCCCAATTTTGTTTGTTGTGATACTGAAGGTAGTCGGGAAGGGAATGAGATGGGTAAGAGGAAATTGGAGAAGTAGCTAGCTATTCAAATCTGGACACCAAACACCGTAAAAAATTAAATTTACTAGCGCCCGCCAGGATTTGAACTCGAGATCTTGGCATTCTTGTCTTACAACGGAGGCCGTCAAATTTTAAATGATCAATTTTGTTAGGATAGTTTTACAATGAGTGTTATTTACCAGTGGCAAGATGATAGAGTCCGGCGATGATGATGACAACCAGGGCGAGTAGCTTGGAGGACGTGAATACGTCCTGGATCCTCATGGTCCAGCGGACACTCAGGCAGTTCACGGCAGTCAGGAGACCTACAGGGAAACAACGTGATTGATGATATACAGAATAATACACATTCAAAATACACCCTAAAATAAAACTGCAAGCTTTTGCGTGGCGGTATCGACATACTTTTTCATGATCACATCGTGCTTCCCATAGGTCAGGGAAACTAGATAACAAATATATCAGAGAGCCATATTATAACGGGGAGGGAAGGGGGGGGGGGGGTTGTAATCGTACTGTGGTGGAACGATAAATACGGTTTGCTTTGTTGTATGTAATGTAATGTCTTTTTAATGTATGTACTTACACACTATATAGGATGTGTGGGATTGCACTCACCTCCCCACATTCTGGAATAAAGACCTTTATTTATTTATTTATTTGTGTTATTACACTTCTGCCCATTTAAATGTCTCTATAACAGACCCGCGCATAGATTCCTTATTAAATTAAAACCAGTTTTGTGTTCGGAATGCAAAAAAATAATTCCAGTTGCGGATTAATCCGCTGACGTATTTCAATAGAAACTGTATTTTATAATTTTACTCGGAACATTTTCATGTTCCGAGTAAAATTATAAAATTCTAGTTCCAGATAAAAAGCAGAAACATTCGGCGGGAAACCATTTACTTGTTCCGCGTGCAACAATAATTTAATCTTGTGTACTCTAACGCAGAATCACCGTTAAGTTTAAACCTTAAACCAGCCTTGTGTTCCGAAAGTTCCGAAACCAATCTCATACTTCAGAAGACTCGTTCAATAAATCAAGCGTTCCATGAACTTAGTTGGTAACACTGATTCTGACTGAGTCAAAGTTCGTTCGGCGGCTCCATCTCATAAGGCTGGTTGAGTAGAGATAAAATAGCAATTGATGTCTAAAGAGCCGCATGCGGCTGCAATTTCCGACCCCTGCAATAGGTAATAGAAAAATGAAGATATGGCATGGAAGTTACCGAGTGTTGCCAAGCTACGACCAAACTGCACGGACTATCAAGCGACGGAGCCAATGATATATCATCTCTAGATATGGCGTGTCTTAGAAATTCGTCCCACCAATGAAACCAAACTTTGATTTCTTCACCTCGCTTCAAAAGCACAATATCTTAGTGGAAAAATTTGGTCCTTATAGACATAGACCAACAAAAGATAAGCAATGCTTCCTGCGATCTTTTGGCTGCGAAATAATGCACTTTATTTTTGATATTATAATGTTTCCGTAAACCAATTTATGGAACCATTATTTTTGGTTTCAGTGTCACTTTTAACTTCCATACTTTGTTGGTCGATGGGCGGAGCTATGAAAGTTAAGCTTGTTGAACACGACGGATATAACTTGTACGACGAGTGTATTCATCACAAACTATAGGTGATATATTATACTCATCATAACATCGTGTATTCTTGCTCCCTCGTTTTAATAATTTTGTTTCTTTGTTGATCTTTTACAGCAAACGCAAATATTTCTTTCATCGATGAATAAATCTTTAATTGATATCATTACAGTAATCAGAAAAGATAACATAAAAATCTACATAATATATGTATCTGGTCTGACTTCGGACTCGGACAATAAAATATTTTAAACAAGCTTTCAAAGTCATTTGAACGATACAAAAAGCGAGCAATCAGCAATCATCCTATTTTTTGTACTGTGTCATTGTTTCGTGAGTTGCTTAGTCTTGTAATTAAGAGGTTGATTGGAGTCAATCATCAGGATATAAGAACGATTGTTTTCAATTTAGCCATGAGAACTGAAAGCTTAAAATAGATTCAAATAAATATGCCGTACATATAATATAAATATAATTATTACAAGCAATAATTGTCAGCCTGAAACACTCATTTACATTGAAAAATCTTCCGAGAAAAGATACTTGCCGCCAACGGGACATGAACCCGTGTCCTTCCGATTGCCGGTCGAATGCTCTGACCACTGAGCTATGGCGGCTTATCAAATACCCGCCAAATAATTCAATATATACTAGTGTTTCATTCAACAATTACTGCTTGTTATATTTTTTCCACCTGAAAACAACCAACTTTATTTTTATATAAATATACATATATAAATATACATGTATAATGTACCTATACGTATATACTCGTATAGGTATGTATACTTTTTGAATAAACTCCACACAAGAGGCACTGAGGAACATAATTTCCCAGATGCTGTGGAGTGTGTGGAAGGTCTTTTTGAGGAGAGAAATCAGTGAACGTGAGAAAATACAGAGGCCGGCTCCGGCATTCCACAGCCTAGCTGTTGAACTCAAGAACGTGTCGTAGAAGCGAAACGTTCTCATCTGCACACATATGTTGGGCGCGCGTTTGGCGTGTTTTCCGATTACGCTCCGGTGCCGAAGGCATCAATGACGCTGGTTCCTCGGAGCACCTTCCATTGTAAATTGTAATACCGGTAGAACTAGAACAGCATACCTACCTGACGCCTGCACTCCAAAGATTGCAATCCGCTAGTTAAGATTCAGCAACCGGGCCCGAAAAGAAGAAGATGGAGAGATACGAAATTACGAATGTTAGAGGAGAGCGCTAACATTTACAGCGACAAAATCGATGCGAAAATTGCGAAAATGTTTAATAAAACACGACTCGTTTAAAATAGAGGAAAAATCTCGCGGGCATTATCTTAAACAGCATTTAAAGAAACACTGAATTTGAATTTTTTCATACATATAACTTGTAAAATAACTGAAACAAACGTGTTAATAATAATTTTTGGAGCATATTTTACGATTTTTTTCTATCGAGGGAATTTTATATATAATTTGCGTTTCGGCGCGGGCAAAGTCTAGATATTATCTTCAAGAATAACATATATTTTTTAACAGCTTTAAAACTTACAAATATGTAATAAATCGGTACAAATCCGGGTTGCGGGCCCTTAAGATAGGGGAATCTATCAAACTCACCGTCCATTTCTACACAGAGTCAAGGTTTTTTTCAGGTATTTTGGGGCTCCAGATCAGAGGTTACAGCCAAATTCACAGTGGGGAGCACATATGATTTGTACAGGGTGCTCAGTTGTATACTAGTATCTATCTACGGGCCCTGTACAGTAGGCCCAGCTAAGTTTGCTCTGTCCTAATTTATTTGTCTGTACAGGGTCATACAGAAATACCTAACTTCATAAATTTAATGACCCAAGAAAAAATAATGTTGAAGTCAAACGTATCTTTGAAGAAAGTAGGTACTAATGCATTTATAAATGCGCGAAGTGTAGTAATTGTATTGGTAATTTTTTTAGAAATAATTTCATAAGATTACGATGGCACCTAAAGATATATCTATCTACAATAAATTGTTTGTATCGTAATGTAAGTTCAAACCTAAATTTCCATTATTCTAGTTGAAATTAGCAATATATAAGTCTAGTTTATTTAAATGATCAACAACCAAAAAATCACCCCATGAACGCTTAATTAACCAATTTAAAAAATATATACTTTAATGGTTTTGAAAATTTTCTGAAATTTAGAAATAGTAGGATTTTTGTAATAGCTCTTTGATATTGTATTTGCCTACGTCTGCAGTATAGTCTTTACGTTATTTATAACATCTTCCTGCCAAGCAATTGTCAATCGTTTGTCAACCAGAATAGATATATGTGCTCCATCAAAATGGACACCATTCCCACGTCAATTGTAAGTCTCAATAAATTGTCAATAATTTCAATTGCCTCAACAAACGATAAATAATAATTCGCAATAATTGTCAATCACATCAAAGAGGTAAATTGACGTAACCATTGACAATCGATACTGTTCGTCTCCGGGGCGCTTTACATTAAAAAACTAAGTTTTTTTAGTTTCCCCTTCATTTTTTTAAATATAGTCAATGCACATGGACCTTGAAAGTAAATACCGTGAAAAAGTTAGAGGCTTTTGAAATGTGGCTTCACTGGAGAATGCTCAAGGTCCCATGGATCGACATGATCACCAACACGGAAATTCTCAGGTGGGCTAGAGCAGATAGAGAACTGCTTACATTAATAAAAATCAGGAAAATTTCATATCTGGGTCATATACTTCGAGGGAAGACGTAACACTTGCTCCAATTAATATCGAAAAGCAAGATAGAGGGTCGCCGAGGGCCTGGTAGGAGACAAATATCTTGGCTGCGAAATGTTCGAGAGTGGACCGGCATTAGAAGTGTGGAGGAGCTATTCCGGGCAGCGTAAGACAGAGAGACATTTTCCAGAGTGATCGCTAACGTCGGGGGGACCTGATAGGGCACACCAAGAAGAAGAAGAAATCCACAAATTCAATAAGATCCGTATCTCCGTAAATGTGGTTACAATTAATAAAAAATAAAATAAAACTCTTTTAATATTGTTGTCAGCTTTTCCATTGCTAATATCAATGTTAGAACCAAATCTATGTTATTTCTATTCAAGTAAATGCAATAGCAACCGGGCTCGAAAAGAAGAAGATGGAGAGATACGAAATTACGAATGTTAGAGGAGTGCGCTAACATTTACAGCGACCAAATCGATGCGAAAATTGCGAAAATGTTTAATGAAACACGACTCGTTTAAAATAGAGCAAAAATCAGTGGTTACGCATTGCAATATGTTTTGTTTGTTCGAAAATTTAAATAAATATATATATATATATACTTACTCGCTCTTTGGATTTAACAGAGACACCTAAATGGATTTTTTTTTAAAAATAGAATCTAAACAAAAATAACTGACATCGTCTGTTTTATTGGAAAATCTTCTTGTCATTGTGAAAACTTATGAGTTGTGTATTGATTGACAAATCTCATCTCTTGTGCAAATTTTCAAGTCACAAAAGGAATTACAGATCTGAATTTTAAGCGGATAGATTACGGAGGCCTCCAAACTGCATATAACTAACTACAAAACAAGGTTGGTGGATCTGTTATTTTCCCTGGAGTTTTTTTCTTTGTGCCATTGTGATATATTTGTCCGCGCAAGTAGAGTTTTCATAATCATAATTTCTTGGGTATTAAGCCCAGAGGGTCTGGGGTTATTTACACACCTCAGGCTCGCATATTATAAAGCAATCAGCATTTAAAGAAACACTGTGAATTTTTTCATACATATAATTTGTAAAATAACTGAAACAAAGGTGTATATAATAATTTTTGGAGCATACTTTGCGATTTTTTTCTATCGAGGGAATTCTATATAATTTGCGTTTCGGCGTGGCCAAATTCTAGATATTATCTTCAAGAATAACCTATATTTTTTTAAGAGCTTTAAAACTTACCGTGTTTAAGGGAAATATGTAATAAATTGGTAGAAATCCGGGTTATATTAATTTTATTTGTATTATTTTCGCTTTTATTTGTCTATTTTGTAGATCTAATTTAGATAACTCTTATGTGATTCAAGTTCATTATGTAGGTTTATTATTAATTATTATCATTATCGTCGGGTATTCAAGAGCGTTTAACCAGCCAGCGGCCGAAAATCCACATTTCGTCGAAAGTTATTCTTACGATCGTGCAGGGCGGTTAAAATGACAAAGATTAATTATTCTCCGTACCAGCTTTTTAAAATTATAACTCAATATCGATTTTATTTCATTCCAAATTAGCTTTAATTTATACTTACATCAAAAAATGCTGAAAGGCGTGATGATAAAACTATTAAAATAATGTACTTTTTGTAATTATTTTTTTATTATAAGTATTTATCATTTTTTCAATAATGTCTAAGTTAAATAAGAATGTTAAAAAAATCTGAAATATATTAGTTTGTAAGTGCGCAAATAAATACACAAACGGACCAATTTTCGCCAAGAAACACATGTACGTGTATATTTTTTAATGATTTTATTTAAACTAAAATTAAAATTCTAAAACATGCGATACCCAGATAATGTATTGATTTATTTTAATGCATGATTGTATGATTTGAAATGGGTGTGGTATAATACAAAATCTTTTTTGAAAATTTAACAAATCTGCCAACGACCTATGGTATATCCTTATTATACTAAAAATTTAATTTTTTTCTCAAAATTTAAAACATGCGAATGCTAGACAAAAGAAAAATCTTTCGAAATCCATTTATAATTTTTTTTGGAAAAGAGTCAAAACGTCTAAAATCTGATTTAAATATGGCATATTTCTGGTTTTCTCTGATAATACCCTCTTTATTTATTTATTTTTTATTTCCAATAATCTAATCTCTTTACCGTATCTTACTAATGGCCCACTCCCCAATTTAAACACGAGAAATGTTTTCTCTATTGAGTTGGGTATTTTTGTTAACTATTTTTTTCTTGTTATTAGCTTTCAGAACCATCTATTTTAAATGTGTTACATATGTATTTTAAACAATTAAAAAAATAAAAATAAATACAATACTTAGTTGATATTGATGTTCCATTGTCCGTGAAAAATGCAGGAAAATATCACTACATTCCAATAACGTCCAATATTATCTCATAAATCATAATTGCTGATAACTGGGTTAACATTATTCAAACAATAAATTATAATTGAGTACTTGTTGAATGGCTCGTTAGTCGTTAGAAACATGACTGTTAATTTCTGTACAAATAAGAAAACTTCGTACTATAATAATTACATGCAAACTCAAATTAAACATCTCGTTACTACTCGTTACATGACTAGGAAATTAATTCAATGTTAATGTTTACTTAGATAAATCACGACTTTACTTTTTTTTATTATTCTATGTGCCAAAATACCCACAACATGATTTTTCTTGATTTTTTGTAAAAAAAAGATTTCGATATTATATATTTATGGAATATTTTAAACGGTTTCAATAATTGATCCCTTTCCCGGAAAAAATGTTGTATCCAACAAATTCATGTTCCGATAAAAATATAAAAAAACAAAACCAATTAATTTCAAAATTTTCAAAATTTAAACTATAATAATCATATTTTAAATGAAAACCGTAACGAAAGGCAATTAAATTAGAATTCATTACTAGAACTAGAATTTATGTTGAATTAGTGGAAAAATGTTGTATAGGGTGGCGCAAAACTACCGATACGGTTTGAATCTTATTACTAAGTTATTACGCATTACAATAAGATTCAAAATAAAACGATAGTTTTGCATTTCACACAGAACGTTATTCCACAAAATGTTTTTTTTTCACTTTTCGTACCGTACAGAAGTCAACATGCTCTTCTAAGATTAATTTACACATGTCGTTGATGTGTTTGAGCTGCAAAAGCAAATAACGATATAAATAAATCCAACCATTTACATTTGAGACATTATCATGAGATCAACTTACAACATTATTCCACGTGCCTATTTCAACGGCTAAAAATTTTTTTCTGGACAAATACTACTTTCCTGCGCCTTTCAGCTTCTTGACTTTGAAGTCTTTCTATTTGAAGCCATAAGATGTTCGTTTTCTCCCTTTATTCCTGAGTTACATCATGGTCCGTGATTTTGATAAACAACATTGTACAACGTTCTTCCACAAATAACCTTTAAAATGATGTTACAATGAACAAATGAGCTCAATTTATAATACCTATGCAAGTATGTAGTCTGTGTAACCACTAAACGGGTCGTTTCCACGACTCGTTCTTGAGTTCTCGGCTGTGGAACGATTTGCCGGCCTCTGTGTTTCATTTTTGATTGAGTTCAGGGTTTTCAAGAACCTTGGGGCTACAGATCAGAGGTAGCTGCCAAAATCAACAGACACAGTGCGCCTCATGGTTGAATTTGGCAGCCATCTTTGGTCTGGAGTCCTAAATACCTGAAAAAAACTCCCGATTCTATGCGAAACGAGATAGATAGAGACGAGATAGATTTGATAGATTCTCCTATCTTAACAAACGCATTACAATCTTTAGAGCATAGGCGTCGGGTGGCAATGTTGTCCGTGTTATACCGCTATTTCAATGGAAGATGCTCCGAGAAACTAGCGCCATTGATTCCTTCGGCAAGAGTGCACAGTCGGGAAACAAGTCAAACGAGCGCCTAATGTATATTATACATGGATGACATTTGTCACATGAGAACAGGTTTCTACGACTCGTTCTTGAGTTCAACAGCTCGGCTGTGAAACGATTTGCCGGCCTCTGTGTTTCCTCTCTCCTACAACATGCGTCTCTTCAAGATCAGTGTTCATTCATTACTCTCCTCAAACACATGAGTTGACATTTGTCACATGAGAACGGGTCGATTCTACGACTGGTTCTGGAGTTCATCAGCTCGGCTGTGAAACTGTGTTTCCTGTGTGTCCCCGCCATGCGAAAGAAAATAATATAAATTCACTTACACAAACAAACTGCCGACAGCAGCCGCACAGCATTCTGCGGAGGTTCACAATCAGGAAAGAACGGCTTAGCAGCATAATGTGCGAAGGTCAGCGCCACGATCGCCTGTGTTGTAGGTCGGATGATGAGCAGAGCGGCCCAGATCCTCAGGAAGGCGGGCATGGGTCCGAAGGCCACGTAGATGTAAGCATAGTCGCCTCCAGAGCGGGTGATCGAGGTACCCAGCTCGGCGTAGCAGAGCGCGCCCAGCGTGGACATCAGCCCGGATAGAGTCCATATCACCAGGGAACTGCCCACTGACCTGTTCATATTAAGTATCATAAATATATAATAGACTATAACACAATTGTTGGTAAAATGTTATTTATTTAAAGTAAGTTCACAGATCACATATAGTAAAAATAGTCACAATGTATCAATTCACAATAATAATAATTAACTGAGCAAGGGATCGGAGGGAACCTTACTGTTTAGTCTTTGGGAACAACAAAACTGACTGTGGTTCTGCTTAGAGGGTCGTACCATAGGACGAAGCGCAACTAAGGCAGCAGTCGGGGTCTGGTTGGTGCTTTACTTATGGTAGTAGAATACTCCTTAGAGGGTCGTGCCAAAGGACGAAGCGCAACTAAGAGAGCGTACTAGTCAAGAGCGAGCTACAGACGAACTGGTTTAATTTAGGGCTCGCAGCTCTTTATATAGGCCATTCCTTGTTGCGGGGCGTGGTTTATGTAGCGACTCGAGAGTAGGAAATGCGCAGAAGGCGTCTGCGCAGCCTGGTTCGCCTAATTTTGGGTGAGCAGGATGGCGCTGTACGGGGGAAAGAGATGGTGTAGTGGCAAGCGTAAAAACGGCGGGCTACAAGACCTATTTTAGATCTTAGTAAATATTAATTTATAAGAATGGTGCAAATAAAAAAATAATAAAATTCGCTTCAATTTTTTCACTTTCTAATTCGATTCCCAAAATACACAACTACCCACCACTATTCAATAAAATATTCGACACATTTCGAAACTAAAATTATGACAGATAATAAAGGTATGGTCAATCCTGAACCCATTAATCCCCAGATTCATACTTTTTTCCTTCCCAGAACTTCCTCTCATTATTTTCATTCTTGAGTTTCAAATCACAACCAGGAAACCGGTGAATTTACACCACATTTCGTCACATTGATTGGAGTCATGGGATGAGGTTTGTTCAGGTCTTGGCGGTGGATGCGTCTGCTCACCTGATACATGGTTGACCGGATCGAGAGAGACTGGTTGAGGGAGGCCTTTTGACCTTTACAGCCGGACTCTCTCGACCCAGGTTTGTCCAGGTCTTGGCGGCGGATGCGTCTGCTCACCTGCTACGTGGTGGGCCGGATCGAGAGAGACTGGTTGAGGGAGGCCTTTTGACCTTTCCAGCCGGACTCTTTCGACCCATCGCCTTGCACCGCAATTGGAGGGATGGATTCATACGTCCGTCACTCCTTCATACCCACCCCTCATACCTTTTTCCTTCTCTTACTTAAAAAGACCCTCCACACAGCATTCTCTAAGATGACACAGGCCACGAGGGAAAATATTTTCCTCAGGGCCGCCTGTAAGGAGCTAATGTAAAAAAAGGCGATTTTGCGGTATATTTTATTCGATTTGAGCTTTCTTTCGCGTAAATCAAGTCCAAATTTGAAATTTTTTAGATCGTATTTGAATTGGTCGCCAGGGGGTTAATGTCAGTTGTAATGACGTTTAAAATACTTCGAAGAGATCACTGGCAAGACCAAGGTCCTTGGGTTTAATTCCTAGATGCGGTCGAATCTTTTTTTGTTTCAAATTTTCCGTTGGTAATAATATGGTCTTCAATGATTAAATATTACAATTTGTTTAATTAATCCAAAAAAAAAATCTGTTGTTTAAATAAATTAATAAAAGTTGTTGAGAATAGTGAAACAGCCAATGAAATACGTCAATATTGATAAGGTAGTGTGATACTTAATACATAAACCATATTTGGTCTGTACTTATGTATACTGTATACCTAATCTTTACGAGTTATTGTGAGAATAGATTATTGCTATACCTATTCCAGGTATAATAGCTACGTAAAAACCTTCGGGTTTTGTTCAGTGTTGTGCCAATTATTTATTCACCATTGTGTTCAAAGTAGGGGTTGCACTTTTACCGACCTTTTCAGTTAACCGGTAGTTCTGAAAAATGTTCTACTAATCGAGTTGTTTTTTTTTGTTTTTATAGAGTTGTTTTTTTTACAAAACGCTAAAGATTTTGCCTAGATGCATCTACCCATTGACAAAAATACTACTGTAACAAATCTAATTATTTTCGGGCGCATATTGAGAGTTATTCTATCTCGAATACCCTCTCATTCGGGTATATGCTATTGGTTAGATTTTGCATCCCGCCGCGCCGCCCAGGCTTACAGATGGTCTGACCGATGTAAGCTTATATCATGTTTTAAGGCAATCCAATAGTTCAGGAAAAAATCGAAATCGGAATTCACGCCCTTTGTGTGAGGAGTTTAAAAATACTCGAGAAAAAGCTTATGGAAAGGTTGGAAAAGGTATTTGAGAATTTTTTTTTACAGGTTGAAAAAATATTAATTCCTTTTTTACGCATTATTTATTGTTCGAAAACGGAAATTTAAAATTGATTTCACGAAACAAAGCGACGCGGAGTCACGCGACTGTCTCCCGCTCCGGCCTGGGCGTGACTGATACGAAATAGGTGTGCCCAGTGCATGGTTCTTGTGCCCATGCCATAAGGGTCACTTCAAGAATCCAAATTCGTAGAGTGCGGGCCGTATTGATTGATGTCGAAAATAACAACGAGAAAATACATATTTTATTTTATTTCGTGAAGTTCTGGCGTAAATATCATTTTTTTGCGATTATTATAAAAAAACTAAATTTGCCACATTATACAATACAACCAAATCCAAGAAGGGGTTTATAAATAGGAGAGTTTGGACTTGAAAGTGTTTTGTATAGACCTTATACTTTATTTTTTTATAGGCTTATTATATAAAAAAAATACCGATATTTTTAAGGGCCACGGTGTGTTATACACGCAGTATTTAATTGAAGCATCTATAATACTTCTAGGCCATCAAATTTTCAAAACAAAAACAAATGATTTTGTTTGATTTTGCATTATTTAGTATGGCTTCATCTTAAATTGAAAGTTAAATTGATTCCCGTTCCTACCCGCGCATCTTCAAGGTAAAATCTCTAGCAGGACTGAGATACTTTCAGCTAACCCAGAGTGAATTTATTCGTAACCGTTTTCTTGAAAGGTTTAACGAACTGTTGGCGAAACAATTAATTTTCATTTGGGTTATTTATTCTTTAAGTTATTCTTTTTTTGGTACTGTTTTACTATTATTAAACTGTGTCATACTTGGAAATTGATCGTACCTACTCCATATAAAGACTAACTGTGTTTACACTACAAAAAGTGTGGATTTTACTTAATTCCCGCCGCCACTTTAAAAAAATATATATTTAAAGCATTCATGCCTTAATTTTCGCCCAATCGGAACAAAATATATTGGATCATACGAGTATATAATATATATATTTAAATAGAAAATTGTGCAGGTAATTGGTTTTTTCGATAATCACTTCAAAATATTATAAAATAATAATACATTATCATTTTGAAAAAATATTCTGATTCACCGGTAAAAACAATATTTCGACGTTTTCTGGTATCGTAGGTATCCCTAATTTGACGTCTATTATAGAGTATATAGTCGGTAGTATAACACGGAGTGGATAATTTGACCAGGGTGCGGTTCTGGACAATAATTTGATCAAATAACGAGGAAATACCTGTAGCTATTTGAACTACATTATAGTACCATTAAGTGGCTGCCAGAGTTAACTAGTTCAGGGGTTCCCGAACTATTTTGGTGACAGAACCTTAGAATCTAGTCTAGAAGCATGAACTGTAGGTATTTTTTAAGGAGCAATTAAAAAAAATATGTATGTATGTATTTTAGTTGCCATTATTTTACCAAATATTTATTAAACATTAAAGAATACATAAAAAAAAAATCAAAAGAAAAAAATCTAAATTCAAAAAGTTAAAGGGGGTTGAAGTGGGGGGTCTCAAAAAATGGCGCGCCCTGGTTGACACGATTGCAACCCTCCTAGTAATCAGAAAAAAAAAACAAATTAATTCTTAATCCAAACAAATGCTGCTATGCCCGGCCCGAACCTCGGAAAAGTAAAAAAAAAAATTTTCGCAAAATGGCGGCTGTCTGAAATAAAAAGACATGTTTTAACGAGTTTTTTGACTTTTCCGAATTTCTTAAAAATATCAAATTTTTTAATTTTGTTATAGTTTTGATTCGTGCGATAGAGTAGTGTATAGAGAAAGCTCACACCAAATTTCAAGTAAATTGGTTCAGTAGAACTTGCGATATCATAAAGTTTTGTTCTATTTAGATTCTAGTTAGATTCCGTCTAAGCCGCGACACTAAAATGGTAATAACTTTTAAGATAATTCGAATTTCTAAAAATCCTTTTAAAGAGATATTTTTGAATAGGTATCTAAACTATGGAAATATGGGAAGATTTTTATTTGTAGACTAGAATCCCCTTAAAACAAGGTTTTTAAACGAATGGATTTTTTGTACCCTTCACTAAAATTCGTAATCTTTTATTAAATTAACTCGAGAGTATCCGGAACACATAACTTAATGATTTGAGTTTAATCCGATTGTAACCTGAAAATGTAATAACTGATGATTATATTACATGTATATGTATATAAAAACAAATAAAAAAAATAAATAAAAAAACACGTTGCAGCGCCACTCAAAGAAAGAAATTATTTCTCCCTGCGTGTCCTTTTCCATAAGACTTCGTTTCCGCCCCCGTTCCCCTCCCGTATCCCCTTTCCCTCCCGTGATCCCGTTTTACCTTCCTCGCCTTACGCAAACTCTCTCTCCTTCGTTCCTCTCGCGCTTTCCATATTCACCTCTCTCTCCCGTCTTCTCTGCTATAAAGATAAGTACATTTTTCAAACAGCTCGCACGCCACCTGTTATGATTTTTTTACAAATTTCATAGGGCCAGAGCTCACCTTGCACATAGAAACCTTCACGGGCTTGGGCACAACAACTCACCAAAGTTTAACCGGATGAATTATATGGGAAATAGTAAGGGACAAACAAAGAAACAGTCATTTTTTATATATAAAGATGTAATACTAATTTAACCCTGTGCGTAAGAAAATTAATTGAAGTAAAATATGTTTCCTATCTCCTTTTGGTTTATTGCGCAATCGGGCAATCCACTTAATACCTGGATCATAATTCATTATTATTATTGTACACTAGAATTACACACAAATTCCATATTGGTTTTAACACCTAACCAAATATTTTAAAAAAAACACACTTTCTTTCGGGGTACCTACTACTAGAATATTATTTATACCCGTGGCGTGTGGTCCATAAAAAATATACCCACCTACCTGCTTTTCAAGATAATTATTTATCTAACTTTAACTGCTACTAACCTTAAATAAGTGTTTTTTGTTATTGCACATTACAGATAAGTGTATTTCTTCTAATTATTTTTTTCTGGTCGGCTTGTTTTGATTACCAGTGAAATCTACTGGTATTGAAACAAAAATAAAACATTGGTAAAGTTGTAAAAGTCCGCTTCGTAAGTGAATTAATCTTAACACAATGAAAAAATAAAATACATACTTTTTTGTCTCCCCCGACATAAATACCTACTTTTCGTAATAATAAAGCTAAATCTAATTAACTATTGAAGACTGCATCCCGAAATTCTACCAATTTATAACATAAACCTTTTAAATTTTTAAGCTCTTAAAAAATATATGTTATTCTTGAAGATAATACCTATCTATGCATTTGCCACGCCGAAACGGTAGTTTTATGAAATTATCTCGATAAAAAAATCGCAAAATATGTTCCGAAAATTTTACAATCACTTACATTACAATCACTGGAGCGATCACGCGAAATAAATAAATTTATTTGGATTGCTCGAGATTTCCCAGAAGATCATTATTTTAAATTTTCCCCAACATTAAAAAAATCATACCTTCGAATTTTAACAAGGAGACATAAAAACCATTTACAATGCTATATAGTCATTGAATTAACCTGTATTTTACCGTTTATTTCATATTTGGGTTCATGGGGTGAGGTTTGTCTAGGTCTTGGAGGCGGATGAACAGGACATACTGAACCCCCATCCTACCCACCCCTTAAACCATTTTCCTTCCCAGAACTCTCCTCTCCTTCCTTTCCTAAAAACAACCCTCCACACAGCATCCCCAAAGATAATAATTTCCCTCAGGGCCTCTTGTGTGGAGCTCATGTAAAAAAAAATATTTGAAGGATTTATAAAAATAAAATAAAAAATCGTAAAGTTTATAACCACGGGAATCCTGTGTGTTTTTTACTTTGAAACTGCGTGAGGGGTACTTATTCGAGTCAGCATAAAATATTTTCGATTTCTGTATTTGTCTGTGGTATACTTGATAATGAAAGGTGCATATTATCTATGAAAAAGGGACTATTTTAACCGTAAACAGCTGATCAAAAATTCGAGGTTCGGATTTGCGACATCTATGGTCATAATAGATAAAGCATTTCAATAGCTTCGTTTTAAAATAAATGGCTGGCCAAGGAAATGTTTAAAATAATTGCAATAATTGTTTTACAAATGGTATGAAAATGTGGTCCAGTTTTGGACCGCTACCAAAAAGCAGAAAAAAGAGGTTCTTTTTTTACCATGATCGCTCCAGTGGAACACGTTTTTTCTATTGTTTAAGGCGATCCACTAGTTCGGGAATAAATCGAAATCGGAATTCACGCCCTTTATGGGAGGAGTTTAAAAATACTTGAGAAAAAGCTTTTGGAAAGGTTGGAAAAGGTATTTGAGAGTTTTTTTTATAGGTTGATTTCATAAAGGCCTGTAAAAAATATTAATTCTTGTAATGCATTGTTTATTGTAATAAAACGGAAATTTAAAATTGATTTCACGAAATCAAGCGACGCGGAGTGACGCGTCCATCTCCCGCTCAGTTCGGGGCGTGACTGAGGTTTGGCGACTGCGGTTTGGACAGTAGTTCTTCGGTGGACGCCATAGGGTTCACTTTGAAAAACCGAATTCGTCGACTAGCGGCCGTATTGTAAAATAACAACGCGAAAATGCATATTTTATTTTATTTTGGGAAGATTGGATGTAAATATCAACTTTTTTTGCGATCATTATAAAATAAACTGAATTTTCCACATTATACAATAAAACCATAACCGAAAAGGGGTTTATAAATAGGAGAGTTTGGACTTGAAAGTGTGTTTTTTAAACCTTATACTTTATTTTTTTTATAGGCTTATTAAAAGACTTATGTAAAAAAAAAATTACCGATATTTTTAAGGGCCAAGGTATGTTCTACACGCAGTATTTAATTGAAGCATCTACAATACTTCTAAGCCATCAAATTTTCAAAACAAAAACATATGATTTGAATGATTTTGCATTATTTACTATGGCTTCATCTTAACAAGTTATGTTAACGAAAAAATTCAAAGCGTTTCTTTAAATGCTACTTACATTTTAAACGATTCGTGTTTTATTAAACATTTTCATTAATATTAGCGCGCTTCCTCCAACCTTCATATTCACATATCTCCTCTTCTTCTTCTTATTGAACACTTGCTACCGGGCCTTAAGGCTCTACAACCGGGCCCGAAAAGAAGATGGAGAGATACGAAATTACGAACGTTAGAGGAGAGCGCTAATATTTACAGCTACAAAATCGATGCGAAAATTGCGAAAATGTTTAATAAAACACGACTCGTTTAAAATAGAGCAAAAATCTCACGGGCATTGTCTTAAACAGCATTTAAAGAAACACTGTGAATTTTTTCATACGTATAACTTGTAAAATAACTGAAACAAACGTGTTTATAATAATTTTTGGAGCATACTTTGCCATTTTTTTCTATCGAGGGAATTTTATATAATTTGCGTTTGGCGCGGGCAATGTCTAGATATTATCTTCAAGAAAAACATATATTGTTTTAAGAGCTTTAAAACTTAACGTGCTAAGGGAAATATCTAAGAAATCGGTAGAAATTCGGGTTGCGGGCCCTTAAATAAGAAATATTGCGTTAACCGTGGCGGAGTAAGACAAGTTTATCAAAACAATTTGTTTTCCGTCGATTTCCATTATTTTTTTGTTTACAAAAATGTACTAAATCACTATTAACAAATTTTGTATCTTACTTTAGCCAAATAAATTTTACTGATAAAACAAGTTAAATAATAAAGTAGGTACTCGTAGATGCGTAGATATTTTGCTGTCCTATGTGAGTGCATTTTGTAAATGGCAAACTCTGAGATCTACCTACGACGTTGACGGTTATTTCTATCGCATTTATCTATATTTTATGCAGGGGATTCAAGCTGATTTATGCGGAATATATGAATAGGATTACGAATGCGATTAGATAATTTCATTCACAGAATTATGTTCATACAATGATTCGAATGCCACAAAGAATATGGACGCACTGTGCCTTAACACCAGTGACGATAGTCCCAAAAATGGAAAACCGTGTTTTAGGGATAAAAAACCATGCTTTACCATGTTTTGAAGGATTAAAAAAAAACATGTGAAAAACCAAGTTTTTTTTTTATTGAGAATATAAATAAGAAAATTACGGTACCTACGTAAATAATCTATAATGCTTTATTCAAATAATAATTTTATAATTTACAAATAAGAGTTTTTTTTACTTTATAAGAGAGTTTTTTATCGTTGCCGAGTTTAATTTGTAGTATCTACTTATTAGAATATAAATAACTTTTATAAATTAAAAAAATACGTTTTTTGGGTCGATGGGATGAGGGAGAAAAAATTCCTCCACAACTCAAATAATATTTTTTTTCCACATTTTAACTTTATAGCTAGTGTCATCGATATATTAACTATAGATAAGCCCTCCCTATTCCAATCCCAAAGTGACACCACCTACGAGTAATTTCATAATATAACTACACATCGAATTCCTTGCATCTCTTGCGTGACGTAGTGTTTTACTAGGAAGAAATTAAGCATTTTTTATCAATTGTTACTTTTCTCGATACGCTGCCTCGAATTCATATGTTATGTACATATTTTTTTAGATATTCATATAACTGGTTAAATTGTTAATAATAAAGTCCGTGATAGCCCATACCTAAAATATTTCTAACTGCCTGAAATTTGTGTTTTAAAAATGATCTTCACAAAGCTAGTAATTCCGTTGCCGGGAACTTGCTCGAAAACAAATTAGCTCCACGCAGACCAACTAAAGGTACAAACCAATGCTTCTTGCAATCTTTTGACTGTGAGATAATGGACTTTCTTTTTGATAAATGTTTTCATAAACCAATATTTTTGGTTTCGGTGTCATTTTTAAGACCCACACGCCCTGTCTAGATATACTTGGTCGAAGGCTAGTGTAGTTCTAATTAAAGTTTCTCACGTAATGTGTATATTAGATCGACCAAGTATATTTAATTCTTTTGAAGTGAAAACTTATTTAACACCGTTGTGATTTGAAACTCGATGAAACGAAAAATCTAAAAAGAGAAAAACATATACATCTATAGGATTTAGCCTGCGAGAGAATGAGATAGAATAATATATTTTTAATGTATTAATATTACTTATTGACAACGTTAAATTAGATAAAGAGAACCCGCAGTCATTCAAGAACTACATTCTGATTTCAGGATTTCCCCATATTGAACCATGCTAAAAAAAGTATCCCACTGAAAAGTACATACTTTTGTTGATGATTTTTTTTAAAGAAACCATGAAGGTAGAAACAACCGAAAAAACCTCGAAAATATGATAAAAACCATTTACATGGCAACACTGTTTCACCATCTGTTTTTCTAAATTTTTCAGAGTAATTTTATAACTAAAAAACATTTAGCTTGAGAAAATAATAACAAAGTAATAGGCCACTTGCATGGATTTCATAACGACTTGGAAAAAATTGTGTGGATAAATTTTTTTACTAAGATTACGAAAATGTTGGTAAAATTTTTTAGAAATGTACATTTTTTTTCATTTTAAATAAATAAATCCATTATTTGGGCTCGTGACGTCACCACATAAAAGTGTTCCGTCTCCGAAAATGTTTCTATTAATTTTGTAAAATTCACAATAAATACATAACACTTTGATTTCTTACGAATTTTTGAATTTGACATTTAACGTTCCCTAGATTTATTGTTTGTTCTCTGCGAACTTATCATTTGGTTTGACTATTTGACATATGTTGTGAATTGAAAGAACCCCGTACATTTATGTTGTCTGCTTGTGTTTTAGAGGTATAATGGTGACGGTGTTGATTTTAACAATATCAAATTTTATAATATTGTTATTGTTATTATAATTTACAAGTAGAAGTATATTACATTGGATTTAGTAATATAGACGTTGAAAATTATAATGATTTATGATCAATAAGATGGATCAAGGAAAAAAATATTTATGGGATGTAATATTTTTGGTATGCCTCGTTATTCTCCTGTGACATTCGTGTGGAAAACGTTCTTTTTTTTAAAATGATTTTCGGCTATGTAATTATCGTTTTTTCGCACCCATAAAATTTTGTCTCGTCTTTCCGGTTTATAAAAAATGGTCTGATTTATAGGATTGAAATTTTCAAAAAATCGCCAGGGTTTCAAAAATACGATTAAAAAAAATACGAAATCTTTTAGAATATTTGCCTTAACCGGAAAAAAAATTAAAAAATGTGATGCAAGTGGCATATTCCTTGTTCGACACAAAGTTATTGTAACTCTTTTAATAAAGTTCTATCCATCCATACTAATATTATAAATGCGAAAGTGCGTGTGTTTGTTTATTACGCTTTCACGCCTAAACTACAAAACCGATTTTAAAAATTCTTTCACCAATAGAAAGCTACATTATCAGCGAGTAACAAAGGCTGTATATTAAGGTGGGTCATGTAAAAAAATATATTTTAAATTCTTAGAGCGATAAAAGCGTGCCAAATGGGTTCAAAACGACGTGATTAAAATTTTTCAATTTTCTGATACAGTCTTCTTCCTCCGGATCCATCTCAATGTTTTGAAAATTTTCATCATAAGAGGTTATTTCTAGTGTTTATAAATTCATACTATGAATAGTATGAATCCTTTAAACCGGTGTTTCTTAACCTGTGGTCCGCAGACCCCTGGGGGTTCGCGAAACTATATTTGGGGGTGCGCAGTCTCATCTCTGGACCATTTAATAATAATAAATGCCACCAAAAGTCTCGTAAGGAAACATCAAAAGAAGTGAATCATTTACTGATTTTCTCAACCACAAACCTCTGTGAAAGGTGGTCCTGTATATAATAAAACCAAAAACAGAAACAGATTACAAGTGGAATCCGATCTGAGATTTCAACTTAGTATATCCGAATATCACTAATTTGGTTGCAAAAAAGCGACACCAACCTTCACATTAATTAACCGTTAATTAATGTGAATGTTGGTGTTGCTGTTATACGTTAATTATTAACGTATTTTGAAGTGAAACTTCTTTAGCGCTGTTAGTGACTTGAAATTCGGGTGAAACGGAAATGCGACATAACTCAGTTCTACACAAATACTCGGTTCTAATATAATGCTGTAAATTCGCACCTCGGCGCGTGCCTTCCATAGCGTAGTTCGCAAGGTGCCTGATATTTCTCAGCGGCCAGAGAGACAGACATCAAACGGGGGTTCGAATCCTACGAAATCCAAAAATAAAACAATTTTTATTTTCTGAAATCAATATCCAATCTTCTAACCACTTTAAAAAAAACAAGCAAAAGAAAAGATAGCTACATCTAGCGACTTTCTAGTTTCACTTCTACTGCGTGTGAATTACACACTCTGATTTTTTTTAATAAAAATGTTTTTTTTTTGTATTTGTCATACTAAAATAAATGGTCCGAAATTTATTGCTGTTTTTTTATTAAGGGGGTCCTTGAAAATTGTGCTCGAGTTCCTAGGGGTCCGTGGCTGAAAAAGGTTGAGAAACGCTGCTTTAAATCATATTTTTTGTAATCTTCCACAGCAAATATAGTATATTTTTACAAAATCATTTACAAAAAGTCCCAAGAATGAGTCTCGCAAAATAATGCCGAAATTTGAGAGTAAGAAGGATTTTGCTGGTATTTGAATAATTTGCCTTGAGATAATTAGAATTATATTCATATATTTTTTTAATAAATAAATCACAATATTCCCTCTATTTCGTGTTTTATTAACAATAGTTTATTTTTAATGGTTTATCTAACATTTTTTTAAGATTTCGCAAGAGTGAGATTTTCTCTATTATATGAAATTTCAAACTCAATCAGGAGGAAGAAAATGATATCCAAAAATTATTTAAAAAATTACCTGATTTCATACCTCCATTTAACACACTTTTATCACTATTACACCAACCAAAACAAGATTATTTTTTCCCATATCAAGAGTCGTGACCCTACCTACTGTATATAATGGTAAGCTCTGGCGTTATGAAATTTGTATAAATGTAAATTTGTGTATTTCATATGTTTTAGCGGCAGGGAGGAAAGGCAGGGGTAAGGTGGGGTTCGCGGAGAGGGAAGAGACGAGGGAGGGGGAAGGCGGGAAGGGTGGAAGGGAATAGGGACGCATGGGAAAGGACATGCAGGGAGAATGAATTTATTTCTTTGAATGGCATTGCAACGCACGCCGGGTACCAGCTATAAGTTAATAAATTTAAAAAAAAGGAATAACGGAAAAAATATGGCATGCTATCTGTAAATACGATTTTAAAATATGGAAGACGAAATATTGCATTTTTTACATGCATCAAACGATTGTTTTCCAAAAGGGTCACAAACAAGAAGGAATGTTTGGTCTCTTAATGTTCAGTTTATCACTACCTTAATTGATTATTTTATTATTTATTTATTAACATTCAAATTAAAATATGATGTTAAACTGTAATGTAATAACATGGAACATTTTCAAACGGTATATAGGTATAATGATGATGATAAATTAACAATTGGCTAAATTAACAGAATAGTAAAAAATATATAAATATGTAAATAACAGTATAAGCCTTGTATAATAAACATGTACAAATGAATAGGCACATCCAAAGTTTTTATATATTTAGATTACAAAATTATAATAATTTTACATTTCCGTGTTAATTCCAATTAGGAATACAAGGGCTTTTTTAATGAGGTGTTCACGAAACACAATACAAAAACACATTTTCAGGAATTTTATTGACACCTACCCCAATATTTCAGAAAATTTCTGCTAATCTGGTCAAGCTCGTATGAAAAAAAAATAATAGTACAGGTTTTTTTCGTAATTTATTTTTGGGATATTATGCCGTGATGCGCTATCTATCTTTAGGGATCGTCCATTAATCACGTGATCTTTTTTAGCAACTTTTTAACCCCCTCCCCCGGTGATATGTGGTGAGGTTTTAGACTAACCCCTCTCCCCCCAAAATCACGTGCATTTTTTTTAGTACAAAGTATTTTGAAATTTTCAGAATATTATCACGAAAAATAAATACCGGTGATATCTCATTATACCCCCCCCCCCCCCTCCCCCCACCCTCGTGATTTTTTATGAACCCACCCCCCCCCCTTTCGAGCCTCGGACAGCGTTACAGTGTCCACACATCTGCCCTAATGTTGGATATTACAGTTGTAACGCTCTTTTCAGCGGCCTTGAGGTGATTTTTCACAAAAACGGCGCTATACAAATTATCCAGTTATTATTAACGCTATCCGAAACGAAACAAAAATAATTTTGGCCGTGAAAATCTAAAAGCATCAAAATCTAAAATCATTAGTATAGGTAGTCATATTTAATACGTAAACAGGTATTAGGGTTATTTCAGGGAGAATCAAAAAGTGAGTTCGAGATAACAACACTATCGCAACCACCTGTTGGGAAACGCGTGTGACTCAAGTTTGCGGACATTGAGGAAGGTTATTTTACTCGTAAAACAAATCACCGATTCAAAAACAAGGAACTTTAATTAAAATGGCTCAAGGAAAACTATAAAAAGTTTATGTAATTTGAGAGGGAAAATAATGAAATTCAAAACTTCTGAAAATAGAAATACTTACTCGGTACAAACAAACACTCCTGTAGGGGCTATGAATATCCCAGATCCGATAATGGTCCCTATTATGATTGCCACTCCATTGAAAAGGGTGATTTTTCGTTTCATCACCACTTTCTCCTCTCCGCCCCCCGGCTGCTTTTCGTCCCCCATGGAAAAGGTTTACCCGTTTACTGACAGACACCACAAGCGACACGCGACAGCTGATCGAACCGTTACAACACGACAACGAACTTATAACTGAATGTGGCAAGAATCTAGACAGATTCTGACAAGAATCATTTTAGAATTTTAGTCCGCGGCGAAGGCAACTAGCTAGCAACCTGTCTGATATAAAACTGAGCCCCTGAGCCGTGTTTGACTGTTGTTCTGCAGTACTACAGTCTACTAGCCGCTCGCCATGTGGCTGCGCAAAGCTTGGCGAAATGCTTGCCGCTCTGAAATGGGGGAATACGCATGTGCAGAAACACAATGTACCAAGACAGAGCAAAATGCCTCTCTCCCGTCTTCCAAACGCTTAGGATAAAGACGGGAATAGGTAACCACCGTCTGAACAGTCAAGTATCGTTCCTATGAATCACCGTTGATAGAATGAGACGTTAGTATATCGGTCGCCTCGCCGTTTGAAACGAGGTTGCCATCAGATGCTTTTATAATGTCCACGGCGACGGCACATCGACGGCGAGGCAGCATCACTGCAATGTCGTGGCAAGTGGCAAGGCATGTAGATTGATCGCTTTGATCGATGATTCCTACGGCTGCGGAAACGGGAATGGAGTTTCATTTTTTAATACGAATGAGGGAGATGTATGATAATAGTTGGGGAAGCAGATAATGACGTAGGACCTATGGAGATCGACATATGTACACCGTTAGTTCATGTTCAAACTAGTATTTTTTTTAATTTATTTACAATCTTATTAAAAAACGAAGTGATAAGATATATACGTTGCTTATCCAGCCAAAGAGGGTAGTTTATCTGTTGCATATATGTATTTGTTTTATAAAAAAATTTTCTGTATATTTCTTATTTTTGAATATGTCGTTAAAACAAATACCATTTTAGATACAAGGTTACTACCTTATAGATTTTTGTATTTAAAATATACTTTAATGGTCAAAAATTGCAGTACTTTAAGCTTCAAACACGAAAAAAGTGAAAAAAGCTTACCCCAAAAATTTTCAATTAAACTTTCAGAAAATTTTAAATAAAAGAGCACAGTCCTTTTAGACTCAAATACCCCCAAGCTCAACGAACACAAATATATTTCTATCTCCTGAAGAATCAATCGTTAATTCGAAGCACTGTTGTTCTAGGAAATGCTATTTTACCTTTTCCCTTAAGCCTTTTAGTTTAAAATTAGTCTTTATATGCGTCAATAGACTGCTCCCACACGCAAGTACGTATTTCCACAAGTTCTATTAACGTCACACTATCGTGTTGAAGGCCATGTTTCTGAAATATACTTTTATATTGCGTAAAACACTGAAAAGAAACACCAAGACACTTATGATTTTAGATTTTCTCGGCCAAAAGTATTTTTGTTGTTTGTTTTCGGGGTGTTCATCATTACACATCTGCCCTGATGATGGACACTGTAACGCTGTCCGAAACGTTGGCTAAAGGAGGAGGTAGCTTAACACGGCATAACACCCCAAAAACAAAAACAAAACCAAGACACTTGGCTACGGCACGATAAGAAACGTATTTTGTCGCCTTTTTGTGCAGTCGCCGTGCCGTAACCGCGGGAACTATAAAAGCGCCCAATTTCGTGCAAGGAATTCCGCCTGAAAATTGAGGTAGGGTGAATTGTGGAAATGAGATGAGTGTACTTGTGGGCTGCTTTTTTCCAATGTTCGTAATTTGAACTTTTTCCCGCCTTAGTAACCTCAATGCGAAATTGCATCATGATTTTATGAGTAGTGAGTAGTGAGTAGGTAGGTACATATTTACCAGGTAGATTAAATTCACCAGCCGATACAATAACGTATGAGCCTTTTATGGCAATGTTCAAGTACCTACTGAATACAAATTGCCCAGGTGTAACAATGCTCCTTTATAATCCACATTATTTATGGTTGGAGATTAGTCGTTTAGCTTATATATTTTCACGATTAATTAAAAATAATAATCAACTTGTATGGATTCAGCAAAACTTTTGAATATTCAAATTTAAATGGGATCGTTTGAATAAATATTTCCAATTTGGGAAAATTCCCCGGAAAAAAAAATTGGATAACCAACACCCCGTTTGCCCACAATACCTTTGCTTACCTACTGTGTGGCGGCCGAATCGGGAGAGACAGGTTAAAGGAGACCTAATTTAGACCTCTACAGCCGGTCTCATTCGTCCCATCGTCTTGCACCGCAATGGGATTGTTGGATTCATACGTTCGTCACTTCTAGTGACATTGTCCCCTCTCATACCCTTTTCCTTCGCAGAACTTCCTCTCCTTTCTTTCCCTAAAAGACCCTCTACATAGCATCCCCAAAGACGGCACATGCCGGTACAGGATTTTTTTCCTCAGGACCTCCTGTGAGGAACTAATCTAAAAAAACTACAAAAATGGATGAACTACGTACCTACGTGCAGTGGTGATAACATGGTGTCGCCTCCCCCCTCCCCAAAATTTAACTATCCCCATCCAATCCACTTACCTTGTTTTTTAACACTAACAAAATAACTTTTTCAACAATCAATAGGTAATAATTCTCTTCACGAGTTTTGTGACAATATTCTTCGTAATTTTTTGGCACCCACCCTCAACTACGCCACTGCCTACAGTGCCTACGTGGGCTACCTACCTCTAGAAAACATATAATAAATTATTTTGAATTTCACGCCCAGCTGGTCTTTTACATGTTTATAATTTTTTATCACAAAGAACATTTTAATGGGGTAACATCACAAAAACCAAATACTCCTCCATACAGTACAGTAGATTGGGAATAGTACAATAAATAAATCAAGGCAGAGCAAGGCAGTTTGTTTAATTAGATTTGTTGTTCTGGTATCCGATATAAATTTTGTTTATAATTAGTAATTGATACGTTTAAAGTATCAACAACATCCTTAAAATCATTAATCATTAGTATCATTACACCCAAATTCTGTATACCTACGGCAAAAGGGAGTATACAATAAGGAACTCCAGTGAAAAATATTATGGCTTTAAAAAAGTATGTTCATAATGGAGACCAATAAACGCTGATTCTGAATATATACGTTTTATTTCATAATATTAAACGCAGAGTTTTTAAAAAATTATTAAAAAAGTGCATTTTTAAACCTCTCCTCAAAACACAGCGTCAAGTTGGCATTACTAAAATTGTGAATGGTGACGTCACTGTTAACCTGTCACCTGGTGATAGCGTGTTGAATGTTGTATTGACATTTGAAATCACGACAATAAACGCTGATTCTGAATATATACGTTTTATTTAATAATATTAAACGCAGAGTTTATAAAAACTTATTAAAAAGTCCATTTTTAATCGGGTCATAGAAACCGCCGTCAAGTTGGTATTATTGAAATGTTTAGTGGTGACGTCACTGAATACCGTAAAGTCATCGTATGGGATTGTAGGAATGACACAAGCGCGCAAGCCATCGTATTAACAATGTTTCATCTTGTTCGTTTATTTACATACTGTTTATAGAGATTTAGTTGTTGTGTTTATTGAAACATTATTTAGGCCTAAATAATTCAGTTTCAAAAATAAAGGTATCTCTTATTAGTTTATCTCCATTATTGGAAATATTCAAAAACTACTGCACAAAAAAAATAGTAATGCTACTTACTCTAGGGAGAATACTTCGAACTCTGAATTTCAAAATGGCGCCAGTTGACTAGCTCAGGGGTTCCCAATCTTTTTAAGCCCGCGGCGCACTTACACATTTAGTATTTTGTCACGGCGCCCTACTTTAGTAAGCTATTTGGAATAAATATAGTGACTATATATTATATAGTACAGGCGAAAGAAATAGGTACCTACTATAATAGTAGTTAGGTAGATAGGCACAAAGATATGAAATTATAGACAATATGAAATTGAGTTTTATTAGGTATATTTATAAGAATTCAGAATTGGAACAGAGTACAACAAAAAAGACTTAAGCAAAAAAAAAATAGTCACTCAGTCAAATCAATGTGACGGGTGAGCTTGATGATTTCCGCACAGTTTTTCAAAGCGGGGAATAAGACTTGAGACTGCTACTCTCATTTCTTGCTCCACGTTGAGCTTTAAGTGATATTTGCTCTTGATTACAGCTACAGCTGAAAATCCAGCTTCGTAAATATGATGTGGCAAACGGAATGAAAATTTTTAAAGCTTTCGAAGTTTTTGAATTTGGATATTCATTTTGAATCGATAACCAAAACTACACCAAATCGGAACTGGTGTATCTAGTTTTGAGGCTGTTATCGCAAGAGAGTTCAATGAGACTCTCTTGTTCTTGTGTTGTGAATCCTGGTGGAGCTTGTACACGGAAAGGATCTTGGATACACGCAAATTTTTCGACATCATCATCTGCGAAGTACTTCGAAAACCATTCGGTGAGCTTCGATAGATGTTTCGTGAAAAGGGCCATCAGGGGTCCTAGCATGGTCGGTCGATATAGGTTTTATCGAAAATGTCGGTAACTTGACATCGCTCTTGAGCACGACTGCAGGCAGCTAACGAACAAACAACAGTTCACATTAACTAAGGGTTCCTAATTTATTTGACGTAAACTGTTATTTCTTCGTTAGCGTCCTGCAGTCGTGCTCGGGAGCGATTTCAAGTTACCGACATTTTCGATAAAACCTATATCGATCGACCATGCTAGGGGGCCAGGTCATGTGAGACAACCAGTTCATTAGATGCCGCGTATTTATGCAATTGCGGGAAGCAATCTTGACCGCTGCCTTCATTCATTTTTTTTATTCACAACTGCAGTTTCTTCCTAAACGCCGCAATTCTCTCCGATAGTTTCAGAATGTGCGTGTTGTTGCCTTGCGGTTATCAACGGTTTTCAAGCGCGTAGGAAGTGAGCGACGGCGACGAGTGTGTACCTACGTTCTTTAAAGTTGTGAGCGCTCAGAATAATAATTGTTGTTTTGTAGGTACCCGCGAATATTTGTGGTTTCGGATAATGATAGAGGATCGACTCACGGCGCCCCTCTTAACTTTCTACGGCGCACCAGGGCGCCGCGGTGCACACTTTGGGAACCCCTGGACTAGCTGATTTCCCGATCTTACAGTAACATTCGGGGGTGATGACGTTACACGATTCACTACACAAAAGGTGGTTTTCGGGGATCTTGAAAAATTAAAACTTTGATAATTATTTTAACTATTAAAACTAACTCTAAAAATAAAAAGAAATATGCAGTTATTTAAGTTAGAAGGTCACATTATTCATTAAAAGAAATAAAAAAAATTATACTGGAGGTCCTTATTGTGATTCCGTATTGCACTTGTTTTAATAATTTATGTCATAATAATTTAATGGACTATCGCCCGTTAATTAATAAATAAATAATTAATACAAGTTAGTAAGTATAGATAATTAATACAAGTATAAATAATAGATTTAGATACCTCGGCAGTATTCTCACGGAGACTCTTGACCCAGATGTGGAGGTTAGATGCAGAATTGAAGCAGCAAGAACTGCGTTCATTAAAATGAAATCCCTCTTCTGCAATGACAATATCAGCTTAAAACTAAGGCAGAGAATGCTAAAATGTTATGTGTGGTCGGTCTTGCTCTATGGATGTGAAACATGGACCTTGAAAGTAAATACCATGAACAGGTTAGAGGCTTTTGAAATGTGGCTTCACCGGAGAATGCTCAAGGTCCCATGGACCGACATGATCACCAACACAGAAATTCTCAGGCGGGCTAGAGCAGATAGAGAACTGCTTACATTAATAAAAATCAGGAAAATTTCATATCTGGGTCATATACTTCGAGGGGAAAAGTATCACTTGCTCCATTTGATATTGAAAGGCAAGATAGAGGGTCGCCGAGGGCCTGGTAGGAGACAAATGTCTTGGCTGCGTAACATACGAGAGTGGACCGGCATTAGAAGTGTGGAGGAGCTATTCCGGGTAGCGCAAGACAGAGAGACATTCTCAAGAGTGATCGCCAACGTCGGGGGGACCTGATACGGCACGCAAAGAAGAAGAAGAATAAATAATACAAGGTAGATATTGGTTTGCGAGGTATATTGAAAGAAATCAAGTATTATAGTTCAGGGTTGTCAATTACTGTATTCTATGTTCGGAAAATTTTAATAAATTTACTCCGTCGGCGGTCTGTTTGTTAGATTCTCCAATTTTAACAAACGGATTACAATCTTTAGAGCACAGGCGTCGGCTGGGAATGCTGTCCTTGTTCTACCGGTATTTCAACGGAAGACGCTCCGAGGAACAGTCGGGAAACACGCCAAACGCGCGCCCAACGTGTACACAGTTGATATTGTAACATGAGAACGGGTCGTTTCTACGATTTATACGTTTCTACGACTCTTTCTTGAGTTCAACAGCTCGGCTGAGGAACGATTTGCCGGCCTCTGTCTTTCCTCCCTTCTACAAAATGTGTCTCTTCAAGACCAAGGTTATCTCCTCCACAAAGCATCCCGAAAGATGATCCCGATCCTGTGTGGAGTTAATTTTAAAAAAAAGTTGTGGCAGCAGATAATCATTACCTTGTAATTTGTAATACCAATTCTGAAATTAATAAATCCTAAGAATGTAATAATGATTGGTAGGTATGAGAAATATATTACTTACAAATGAGTCATACAATATCCACGCATTTCAATTGCTCTACCGAAAAACTATTCAATCCGCCCTCTTCAAGTCCGCGTAAAGCATATATTTATATCGGAAGTGGTCCCTTGAGAGACGGTTAATAAACATACTTCATTATTGGTTAAAATCGATCAACGAAGCACAAAAACCAAAATGATGGCGTAGTCATATACACAAGTAATAAAATCAACACGACTATTCAAGAAATAAACATCATAGACTCTAACTGCATAAAAATTACATATGATAAAGAAACTTGTATCCTAGCTATATATAGATCTCCATCCAAAAATAACATAACAAATTTCCTAACTGCACTAAACAGCACATTAACTGATCTCAACAAAATCAAAAATATCATCTTAGTAGGAGACCTAAACATAAACACTTTACAATATGGACACCCGCAAAGCATAGAATACCTATCAATACTAGCGCAACATGGACTGGAACCCACGATAAATATCCCAACACGAGTCACACAAAACACAAGTAGCTGTATAGACCATATAATGATCAAGTCAAAACTAAAATCCGAAACAATAGTACTCGAAAGCGCAATTACAGATCATTACATGACTATGATAGCAATAGTCACCGAAAACACAAAATCTGAACAACATAAAACATTTACAAAAAAAATAACTGAATATCCAAACTTAAAGGAAAAACTCAAAAAAATGGACTGGAATCCAATATACCAAATACAGAATGCTGAAGAAGCCTGGGATAAATTCACAACTACGTTAACATAAGAAATAAATAACTACACTAATATAAAACTTATAACACTTACACACAAGACAAAAAAAATAAAACTATGGATAACACAAGGAATATTAAACTGCATCCGTAAACGAGACAAATTACACAGACAAATTAAAAACACGCCATATGACATGGAACAATTTAATTTCTATAAAAGATATAGAAATATCTGCACAAAAATTATAAGAGTAGCTAAGGAGATATACTATAGACAAAAAGAAAACAAAAACCCAAAAGCTATATGGAAAATAGTATCGAACAATTAAATATTAATTAAAAAAAAATAGATATCAATACAAATGCAGAGATAATAGCGAACCATGTGAATAACTTCTTTGCAAATATAGGAAAAGTTTTAGCAAACCGTAAAACACAAACACAAACCAACCGATCAAACATCAATACACAAAAGACAAAACTAAGACTTACAATAAAAACAATTACGGAGGAGGAAATTGAAAAAATAATCGATAAATTAAAAAACAATATTGCACCGGGATTAGATGAGATAACAACAGATTGCATTCAGAAATTAAAAAATGAAATAATAAAACCAATAACACACTTAATCAACCTTAGTATAAAACAAAGCTGCTTCCCTAGTACTTTGAAACAAGGACTGGTGATCCCTATTTACAAAGCAGGAGACAAAAAGGAAATTAATAACTATAGACCAATCACATTATTAAACTCACTATCAAAGATCTTCGAAAGAGCATTAAAAAACCAAATTATAAAATACCTTGAAGAAAACAAATTAATCTCGGATAAACAATACGGATTTAGAGAAAAAAGAGGTACCAAAGAAGCTTTAGAATATGTAATAGATTATATACATAGCAACCTAGATCAAGGGCAAAAATGCATAGCGATATACCTAGACTTAGCTAAAGCCTTCGATTCAATTTGCCACAAAACCCTATTTAAAAAATTAGAAAACATTGGTATCTTAGGCAAGGAACTCCAACTAATGAAAAGTTATATGAGCAACAGAACCCCACAAGTTAAAATTAATCACCATACTAGTAAACCACTGCCAATTACATATGGAGTTCCACAAGGAAGCATACTAGGGCCCGTGCTATTCACTATCTACATAAATGAACTCTGTAATTTGGAAATAGACGGAGAAATAATTAGTTATGCGGACGACACAGTATTACTCTTCAAATCTAAAGACTGGAACAATGTGTATAATACAGCAGAATTAGGAATCACGCGAGTGAAAACATGGTTAGACACAAACATACTTACATTAAATATATCGAAAACAAAATTCACAACGTACAGTATAAATAGCACGGGACAGCCAACAAATAAAACAAACACCATAAAAATACACGATTGTTTAAACACCAAAAACTGCGACTGCCCTGCTATAGTAAAAACAGACCAAATAAAATATCTAGGAATCATAATTGATCATAATCTCAAATGGGCACATCATATAAATCATATCACCAATAAACTCCTCAAAACAATTCATCTTTTCCTAACCATAAGAAACATATACAAACTAAAACAAATGAAAACAATATATTTTGCACTCTGCCAATCTATAATAGAATATGGAATCATTGTTTGGGGAGGAGCAACAAACTCAGCTATTGCTCATATGGAAACCACACAGAGAACCATCTTAAAGACTATACTAAAAAAACACAGAATGACTGACACAGACCAAATATTCAACATGTTCGACGGACTTGATATACGACAATTATACATAAAAACACTTCTTAACTATATCTTTGACCAAAAACACAAACTCCAACAAACACAAACCATTAATAGACCAGTTAGACAAGCATACATACAAAACATAAAAACAACGACGATAAACACAAGCTTTGGACAAAGACACCACAAATACCAGGCAATAAAAGCATTCAACCATCTTTCACTCGATTTAAAAAAAGAAGAAAACAAAAAACTTTTCACACTCAAAATTAAAAGATGGATTAAAGACCAAAAAAGACAACTTTACAAAAAAATCACAACATAAAAAAAAAAAAAAAAAAAAAAACACATCGACATAAACACCATTGCAATACTCACTAATATATAAAACCTTTTAATTTCACTATCGGTTTATATGTATCTATCCTATTTATATAGTTTTATTCTATTGTTTTATTTTAGTGTTATTTTACTCTATTTTGTTTTGCTCTATTTTCTTTCTTTCAATTCTCATATGTTATTGTTGAGTCTCTTTTTTCTTTAGTTTTTATTTTATATGTATCTTAAATAAAAAATAAAAAAAATCATATCAAACTGTAAAATGAGGTCCTCAGCACGGGTAAAGCACCCAGTGAGGCCCACATTAGTCAAATATGTAACACACATTTATAAATCAGGTGAATCAAATAAAAAAAATAAAAAAAATTATTTAAGTGATTTAAATTGATATTAAAATATTAAATATTCAGTGACAGAACAAGTGACAATTATAATTTGAACAACGCATCGGACGCATACATATAGAAGGCTCCAATCGTAGTACCTTGCATCGATGTAACGGTGCGTGCCGTGCAACATGACGCACATTATATACTACCGCATCAAATAATCTATGCTGTTTACTCAAGCAGGACTGTCACAAACAACAAAAATGAATTTTAACGACAACGCCCTCCTATCTATTAATGAAGCAAAATAACTTATTGACGGCATCCACAGTGCCATCACGGATCCAGCTTTAAAAAATACTAAAGACCAGATGGCGAAGCTTTTGACATAATTATCTACTCTTTCAAGCAAAATGATTGACGTTGGAACAAAGGTTGGAATAATTGAGGGAAAATTAATGACACATGAAAAAATCATCACCAAACCCCCGCAGGAAACAAGTACAGGCGACAAAAGAACATACGGGAAATATATTATATTATATAAGGGAAAATCAATATTACCCAAAGAAAATCTACATACAATAAAAATAATTTCAAACAATAATGAAAACGCGGACCAAATAAAAGTAAACATTCAAAAACAGATAAGAGTCGGAAAACTGGGGATAGAAGTATCTGAAATAAAAAAAAAATAAAAACCACGTAATCATCTCTTGCCCAAAGAAAGAAGATTCTGATAAAATAATTAAAGAAATCAACAAGAAGGAAAATAACAGCATAACCGCAACAGAAATTAAGAAGCGCAAGCCTAATGTTATCCTTAAAGGAATACACAAGGATTACAACGTAGAAGATTTTAATGAAGATTTTATAGAACAAAACGAAGATATTTACCAACTTATCAAAGACGATAGTAAACACATGCCCAAAATAATGGCAAATATAAAAAACAAAAGAAGCGAGAACTTATCCAACTACGTCCTAGAAACAACCGGTCAAATGAGAAAATTATTAATCGAAAAAGTAAGAATAAACCTGGGATTTATGCGGGTTCATGTAGACGACTCAAACCCGTTGTCCCAATGCTACCATTGCTTGTGGTTCGAACATACTGCCAACAAGTGCCGAAAAAAAATGGAAAAACCCAGATGTCTCCACTGCGCACAAGATCATACACTATCGAACTGCACGAATAAAACTCAACCACCGACGTGCTACAATTGTCTAATCTTTAATAAATCAAGAAATGGAAAAACAAATTCGAATCATCGAGCGAATGATAGCAAGTGCCACTACGTCAATAAAATGACAGAATCTGCTTACCAGAAAATTGACTTTAATTAAAATGTTATATTCTTTAAAATAAACAAGTAAGAAATTAATATATCAACTATATTTTGTTTACAGAGTATCAAAGTCGGCACCCTGTTTATTAGCGCCTGTTCAAATTCATAGTATGTACTTAAGATCTAGCAACTCCCAGTCGAGTGGCATTATTATTACTAAGTATATGATTATTATTGTTCCGCCCGACTATGACGTTATTCATATAAACGAATTCTCAATTCCCTACAAAACGTACCTCCAAACATATTTATATACATACTCAATCATTTTACATAAGATTCACGATTTCAAAGTAGGATGAATAATATTATTGCGGACGAACTAGATAACACTTATAATATAAGAGAAAAGGTATGTAATAATGTTGATCAATGCAACCTTGTCTTCAAAAATATGACTAACTCATTAACCATTATGCACTTAAATATCAGAAGTATTTACAAAAACATAAATGAATTATTATGCACTCTTAGTCTATTGAAAACTGAACTCGACTGTATAGTTTTGACCGAGGCCCACCTTCATGCAATAAATATTGATAGTATACAACAATTACCGAACTTTACATGTATTACCACGAAAACGCAAATTAACAAGAATAGTGGCATAGTTATATACGTTAACCAAAAACACCAAGATATATCTTATAAAGAAATAAACATGACACTCACTAACTGCCTAGCATTACAAATAAAAGTAAATAATCAGATTTATCAGGTTATTGCTATATACCGAACCCACGGTTCGAAAACTCAACAATTTATAGAGCATCTTAAAGATGTAATTAATAAAAACAAATGTCAAAATACTATAGTAACGGGTGACTTCAATATAAATATAGGTTTAAATTCAAACAGTGTCGAAAAAAATGATCTACATAATACGATGGCTGAACTGAACTTCATTTCATGCATAAACGACTATACTAGAGTTGTGCCCCGACAAAACCCATCATGTATTGATCATATTTGGACAAAAGCTGACATAACTACACAATTAACACCTGTCATTTGGAAAACAAACATAACTGATCACTTTACGTGTTTTTTAATTCTTGATTTAAAAAAAAAATATCCTTTTCCTCAACTGCATTACAGCAGTATAATATAAAAACCATTAACACACAACTTCTAGAACAAAAATTAAAATCGGAAAAGTGGGAAGAAATATTAAATACCGAAGATGCCGAAAAATCTTCAATTACTTTCGAAAAAACACTTCGCGATCACATAATAAATGCAACTAAAGAAAATAACTTCAAACTAAAATCAAAACATAGAAAAATTAAACCTTGGATCACCCATGGAATAGTTACCACAATTAGGAATAAAGAAAAACTATTTTATCAAACCCGTAAACAACCCAATGACCTTATTTTATTACAATTATATACAAAATATAGAAATAATCTTACAAACTTGATTAAAAAAAACAAAAGAAAATTACTTCAAAGAAAAAATTGAAGATTGTGGTGAAGATAACAAAAAATTCTGGGCTATAATTAATAACATCATTGGCAAGGGTAATAAAAATAAACAAATAAATAAAATAACATATGACAATGAAACAATAGAGACAGTAAAAGAACCAACTAAAATTGCTAATATTTTCAACAACTACTTTGCAAAAGTCGGTGAGAACCTAGCCAAAAAAATTGACGCTGTCCAATCTAAAAAAACTTTCAGTACATCCACACAAACTTGCCAAAATATTTTCAAAAAGTTTGAAAAATGCACACAGATAGAAATAGAAAAAATAATAATGAACTTACGAGTGTCCGCGAGCCCTGGTTTCGACCATATCACAGTAAATTTACAAAAACAAATGAGACAACTAATATCAAAACCAATAGCACATATCATAAATAACAGCATGCAACAAGGAATTTACCCGAAAATATATAAAAATACAATAATAACTCCGATTTTCAAATCAGGAATTGCAACCGACATCTCAAACTACCGTCCCATATCTATTGTATCAAACGTAGCAAAAATATTTGAAAAAGTCGTAAAGTCACAATTAACTAAGCACATCACTTCAAATAAAATTATTAATGATAACCAATTCGGCTTCAGAGAAAATTTAGGCACGCAAGATGCAATCGCAAAAATAACCTCAATAATATATAATGCTCTTGACTCGGGAAATAATCTAAGAAAAGCTTTTGACAGTATATGCCACAAAAAACTAATCAAGAAATTAAAAAATATTGGAATTCAAGGAACAGTTATAGAATGGTTCAAAAGTTATCTACATGAAAGACACCAACACGTGAAAATTAACAATACATTGAGTGAACCCACCTATTCAGAATTTGGAATTCCTCAAGGGACAGTGTTAGGTCCAATATTGTTTATCATTTACGTGAATGAAATGCTTACAATACCGAAAATTGGAAAAATCATATCTTTCGCTGACGACACAGTCTTAATCATAGAAAAAAAAATTAGGGATGAAGCCTACCGAACCGCAAATGTAGAAATAAACAACTTAAAACAATGGCTGGATGACAACTATCTTTCCTTAAACTCTGACAAAACTTACTTCATGACATTTACACTATCAGACAAATTCCTTCCAATTATAAATTCCAATATAACTATTCATAGCTCTTGTAAAAATTATACTGACAACTGCAACTCATCTAAATGCACAAAAATTTCAAAAAAGGACAACATTAAATATTTAGGCATAATAATAGATCAACATATTAAATGGACAGAACATATTGCACAAACTATAAACAGAATACGTAAACTTTTTTACGTATTCCTCAAACTAAGAAATATACTTCATAAATCTATACTACTGAAGGTTTACTATGCATTAGCCCAATCAGTTCTGCAATACGGAATAATAGGTTGGGGAGGAGCGTATAAAACCAACTTAGCCCCACTTGAAATAGTACATAGAAGACTCATCAAAATTATTCTAAAAAAACCTTTAGACTATTCAACTCAAAAAATATTCGATGAATTCAAAGTTTTACAAATAAACAGAATCTATCAAAAAAATGCATTACTTCAAATCCATAAAGACAAACTAACAATAAATTCATTTAGCACCAGGCCGAGAACAACAGGACAAATAATAATCCCTAAACTTAATACTACAACGGCCCAACACCATTACACATACTCAGCCTTAAAATGCTTTAACGAACTCCCTAAAGATATTCAATCCGAAAAAAATTATAAAATTTTTAAGAAAAAAATTAAAATCCATTTCACCACTAAGTAATTTCATGTTTGTGTTATATTACGCCCACTTATATTTTCAATGTGTACACAGATTTTATATTTTATAATTTAAAAAAAAAAAACTTTCTTCCTAAAATAGTGCACAGGTATATAATTTTACATACATGTTGTTTTTATTTTATTTTTTCATAAATACGCTCATGGTAGCATCAATTAAACATATATCAAAATATCAATTGTGTTAGTACTCCCTCCCTAAACACGAGAAATTCTCAATTAGAGAGGTATTATTACCACCATTAAAAAATATTTGCATTACATGTACATAATTAAAAAAATAATTGTACTTATACCTAACTTTGTAAAATTGTAAAAATGGAATAAATAAAAAAATAAATAAAAAAAAAAAAAAAAAATATGTTCCTAGGATTTGACGAATTATATTAAGAAAAATACATTAATTAATTTATAATACCTACTCTACTGGGTATAGTTAATTTCTAAACATTATTTATTGTTGATACATTAAATAATTTGTAATTGTCTAGTCATATTGGCTATTTGGCGGTGTCATGCATTCCATGATAAAAATAGATAATTATTTGCGTAGCGCCTTTTTTGTGAAAAACCACATCAAGCCGCGGAAAAGCTGTAGATACCTACCCTAAGAAAAACGAATAAAAATGATTATTCAAAGAAAATATAAATTAAAATGTAATGTTTAATTAAAAGGCAATATAAGTGAAACTCAATTGAAAATCTGGAAACAGAAAAATCAGAAAAAGATATGGGCACATCTGGGACTCAATCCCAAGACCTTCGGATTTCGCTTCTGGGTTCCAGTCCCAGATGTGCCCATATCTTTTTCTGATTTTTCTATTTCTAGATTTTTGATCAAGTTTCGCTAATATTGTCTTCATTTATTAGTTATTATAAAATTAAATTGTGTTAAATATATTTTAAATGTACTTTTAATGAATTTTATGCTCATTTATTCTATTGCCCACAACAATCAACGGTAGATGATAATTAAATAGCTCTTTTCAAATATTTAATCCACAATTTGCGTATCGGTCGTCCAATAGGCCACTTGCACCACATTTTTAAAAAAAATTTCCGGCTTAGGCAAATATTCTAAGACATTCTGTATTTTTTTTAACAGTATTTTTGAAACCCTGGCGATTTTTTGAAAATTTCAATCCGAAAAATCAAACCATTTTTTACAAACAGGAAAGACGGGACATAATTTTATAGGTGCGAAAAAACGATAATTGCATTGCCGAAAATCATTTTAAAAAATAACGTTTTCCACACCAATGGCACAGGTATAGAGGCATACCAAAAATATTAAATCTCATAAATATTTTTTTCCTTGATCCATCTTACATTATAAATCCATTATAAATCATTATAATATTCAACGTCCATATTACTAAATCAAATGTAAAATATATTTTTTTTATTTAATATAATATAATGGTATCAATTACATGTTTATATACAAAAATAAAGTTTTTTCTATTAAAATACATTAAATAATACGTATTACACCCATTTTAAGAGCAACGCTCGAGTTAAAAAGGCGGATAAACGCAGGTTAACCACAGTTTAGCAAAGGAAAAATATTTTTTTTTATTTATATTAAACAAAAAATATATAATTAACAGTAAATAAGAAATAAATATATAAATAGTTTTTTTTAAACTAAATAATAGATAAGAAATACAATTGACTGAAGAGGAGGAGATAAAGAGAAAAGAAAAAAATAATGAGAGAAAAAGGATATTTAATATTATAATTGAGTTGTTGTGTTGATAAGTTATATAAAAAGAGTTTTTTATTGAATTTTTGTATTTTTTGTAATTTGTTTCCAATCTTAATTTCAAGGGTAATTCGTTAAATCATTTAACTCCAATATATTTGTAGAATTGTTGGGCTGTGGTGGTGTAACAGCGTGGTATAGTCAAAGAACCAAGGATATTTGCTCTATTGCTGTTCGAAAAAAGAGTTAAGCTCACATTATTGAAATAATTGTGGCGGCCACGTCTGCCGAATTCATTGCGCCGCCACTGAACTCCACCGAACACGCTAGAACACACTACGAAATATCTACAGCGTAAGGTACCGCGCGCCCGCTGGTACATGTCTACCCACAGCGGCTAATAATTCCGCCACTTACGCGAAAGGCCTCGAACGCGTGGCTGTGCTATTCAAATGCCCGCAGAAAGTTCGAGCGATATCTCAGCTTTGCGTGAGTTCACCCAGCATTACCTACCGTGAGAGTAATTACTCGCCGCGGCTATATAAGCAGCCGATTCGCTCGTTTTCGCTCCAGTCAGTCAGTACCTACTTCATTCATCGGTCAAGCAACACACACACCGGGAAGTGATACAACTAGTGCAGTGTAGTAACTCTTTACCTGCCCTCGCGGGGCAACAGCCCGGGCAGTCAGCAGTTAGTGAATAACGTTTGTCCAGTGTGACTCCAGGAACATTATTAACACCTTCGAGGAATCCTTCTCCAATCACCATCCGCTGTCCGGCCCGTTGCGCCTCGTCGCGTCGCGTCCGCAGCACATAAAGCCCGCCGTGCTTTCTGCTTGGGACTCAGCCCGTTCTCTGGCACCACGAACCCATCGCGTTCCGCTGCCAGAGATCATCCTCATCGCCTCTCAAGGTTCCTTCCTGCGTCACGTGTGTGTGTCGACTCAAAGGCCACACGGCCGCCATACCTCATCAACACGACGACGGTCGACCGCCTGGACCAAGGTCACTTCTACACCGCCATGGTGTAGAGCAACACACCGGCTCCTGACCTTCTTCACACATCATCACGCAGCAGCAACACTCACGGCACCACTGTCGTCATTCCACTCCGCTCCGCTTCGACCTCCGCTACGTAGCGCAACAATAAAGACTGACTCATTACACCGACTGACGCCTTTTATTTCTCATCCCGTCTCTACCGCTTGGCCCGCTCCCTCATAATCTTTGTGTATTTTGTAAGAGCGTAATTTTTTTATAAATAGTATGAAGTGAAAGGACTTTAAATTCTTGAAATAATTTGATGGTAGGGTAATCGTATGGCTTTTTTAGAATTATTTTTATTAATATTCTTTGGATAATTTCTAAAGGCTAAAGAGAAGTTTTGAAAGCACCACCCCAGCCAACAATTCCGTATTGTAATACTAATTGAATTAGGGAAAAATATATGGTTCTTAATAATCCAATATTTAATATGTTTCGTATTCTAATTAAAACGTAGATTAGTTTTCGTAAACGTTCTACTGTTATATTGATTTGTAATTTCCATTTCATGTTACTATCTATGTACTGCTTGTACTTGTAAATTATAATAATAATAAGAATATTATAAAATTGGATTTTGTTAAAATCCGCACCATTATAAGTATATCTCTAAAACACGTACGGACAACGTAAAATGTACGGGGTTCTCTTCATAACATCTGTCAAAAAATCAAACCAAATGATAAGTTCTCAGAGAACAAACAATAAATCTAGTGAATTTTAAATGTCAAATTCAAAAATTCGTCTGAAATCAATGTGATGCCATATAAAAAAATAAATCAGTGTGGAATTTTATAAAATTAATAGGAACATTTTCGGAGACGTGACATTTTCATGTAGTGACGTCACGAGCCCAAATAATGGATTTATTTAATTAAAAAAAATAAAAAAACTGTACATTTCTAAAAATTTTTACTAACATTTTCGTAATCTTAGTAAAAAAATCAAGTGGCCTATTGGTTAGTCAGAAATATCCAAATACTACGTTTTGAGATAACGAGGAAAGCAAAATTCGAATGCTCACCATAAATCAAATGTTATTTACACGTGTTTGTGTTTTACATATTAAAAATGCTATAAATTACACCGGGAGACATGACGTTAGTATGAAATTTTGACATTTAATCCAGAAAACAATGTTTTTCTTTATTTCGCTGCAAGTTTTTCTGCATTATAAAATTGATTTTGTGGTGTTTATGAATGTTTGAGTATTGCATCAGATAGAGGGTACATAATCAAATCAAATTTCGATTTTTCGGAGATGTCTGACTAATCAACCACGAGCGGTATACACGAACTTGAAAAATTGCACACATCCTACCTTTGGTCAAAAGGCAATGCACGTCATTATAATAATATGTAGATACCTGTGCATTATTCAATTAGCACTACTGTTTTGTACTCGTACTGCAATATTTTACATAAAACCGTTTGGTATTTGCATAACAGCCTTCTTTCAGTGGCGTAGCTGGCATGGGTGTCACCCGGGAGTCCCCGGACGGATAATGTGGTGTCACCCCCCCCCCCCCTCCCAATTTCGACAAAATTAAAACAAAACCTCGTCCTGGGGGGGGGGGGGGGTAATATGCGGCAGTCAGTCCCTTGATTAAAATTTATAAAATTATTCACAAAATAAATAACTAACTATAAGTAATTTATTTGACTTGCGCTGTCATTTTGTTATTTGTTGAGGTTACTATGGAGATGATCCCTTTGATAGTTAAAATTCAAAAATGTATAAAATACCAATCTTTACTAATTTATAAATGCGAAAATGCGTGTATTTGATTGTTACGCTTTAATAGGTGGCACGCGAGCAGTTTGAAAAATCAATGTAACGGATATGGAGGGGGGGTTGTGAGGTTGGAGAGGGGAAGGGGGAGGGGGAGGGGTGATGTAGTGATGGAGAGGCGGAGTGGATATCCCCCTAATACTATGCGAGTGAAGTCGGGGGTAAAAGCTAGTACCTACCTAAATAAAATCGTAATCGGTACATTTGATAGATTCTCCTACCTTAACGAACCTATTGCAATCTTTAGAACACAAGCTACTGGTGGGAATGCTATCTTTGTTCTACCGGTATTTCAATGGAAGATGCACTGAGGAACTAGCGTTATTGATCCCTTCGGCACCGGTGCGTAGTCATGAAACACACCAAACGCGCGCCCATCATATGTACACGGTTGACATTTGTCATATGAGAACGAGTTGCTTCTAAGAGTCGTTCTTGAGTTCAACAGCTCGGCTATGGAATGGTTTGCCGGCCTCTATGTTTCCTTCTTCCTCCAACATGACTCTTCAAGACCAATGACAATATTACCAAAATTTTATAACATAAAATAATAAAACATATACACGCAACACACAAAACCAATATAAAACACGTAACACTCTAAAACACATAAAACATAATATACGCCGATTTTCATTTAATTATTTTATTTTTAGTTTGTTAATTTAATTTAATTTTAATTTTTGATCTCTATTTTTAGTTTAAATTTATCTTTATTTTAAATGTTTTTTGTTTTTGTTTCGGCACTAACATTGTATATTTCTTTTTTTTTAAACTGTATTATGTATGAATTATCTATATAAATAAAAATGAATCACCGAAATGTATGTACGCGCATAACTTCCGAACGACTGCACCAAATAGGATAATTCTTTTTTTGTTGTGTTCGTTATTGTCAGGACAAGGTTTGTATAAAACTACTGGTGAGCTCTGGCATTATGAAATTTGTATTATAACGAATGCACCAAATTGGATAATTCTTTTTTTGTTGTGTTCTTTATTGTCTGGTGAGCTCTGGCATTATGAAATTTGTATAAAAAATTGCAATAGGTGGTACGCGAAAACTAAATGTACCGGGAATTGATTTGTGGAACGCGGGAGGGGGGGGGGGAACCAGGGAGGGAGAGGAGAATCTGGGAGGGGGGAGGGGAACTCGGGAGGGGGTTTGCTGGACGGGGGAAGGGGGGGAGTGGACTGGGAAGAGGGAAGATGGAGGAGGCGGAGTGGAAACGCGAGAGGGGAAGAGGACGCGGGAGAAGAATGGGGGGGGGGGGGCAGATGGTGAACGGGACGAATGGGAAAGGACACGCAGGGAGAAACAATTTCTTTATTAAATGGCATAGCAACGCATGCCGGGTACCAGCTAGTTATTATAAAATGGGGGCCTCAGCACGGGTAAACAACCCAGTGAGGTCAACATTACTAGATTGTACTATGAAATTTTGTAAAATAATGTATCAACAATAAAAAATTTAAAAAAATGTTCACTCCTTCCTCTACTTCAAAAGACCCTCCACACAGCATCTCAGATAACATGAAAGGGAAAGAGGGAAATTATTTTCCTCATGGCCTCCTGTGTGGAGTTAATACAAAAATATAAAAATTCAAGGTTTGGTGTTCCCCATTTTTCTCTTCCAATACTGGACCGATTATTTTACTAACTGTTTTAGAAGATTTGTATACCGAATTTGATATTTGTATCTAGTTTGTACATCGAACGTTCATGACGTTCAAACCAGGCATTTTAACGATTTTTGGGGGACCAGTTACCTCCTATAAGAGGTAACTTACCAAAAAAAGTAAAACATACCGAAACGCTAGTGGCGATATCTATATCTATATTACTTTCAAAATATTTGCAGTAGTGTCAAAATCCAGATAGGAATTGGGGAATGCGTTTGAATGGACATAGCGCCGATCGGTTTTCTGTACACTTCTATTGGATTTAAAAAATGTTTATTTTTATTTATTGAAACACTGCAACATGTTTTAGTAAATTAAAAAAATAAAATAATAATTTGGAGGATCTCATAGAAAGGAAGAGGGTTATTGGATTCAGTGTCTCGGCCTAGGTATTTATGATTTTGACTGCACTCAAATTGATTTTTTTTTCTGGATGCTGTCAGATTTCCAGATTGGAGGATTTTGGTTAGGAAGAATTTATTAGATATTTTTTTACATAATGTATGACAAAATTCACAATGAATCAATGAAGAATTCTGATATACAGGGTCTTTCAATTTGGACGCTCGAACTTTGAAAGGTTATAGCAGCCATGACGTTAAAGTGACATTCTGTCAATTTTTTTGTCAATTGTTTATTAGTGTATGGCGAATTATCATGGAAGGTTACAGTGCTGAACAACGTGTACAAAATCAAAGTTTATTATCAAAGTCAGTGCTCTATCCGACGAATGTCAAAATTTCGTCAAAAAGATCATCTTTGGTGACGAGGATCATTTTTTGATGAATGCAGTTGCGGATTTATCTTAAGGCCCCGTAGGCCCGGGCCTAGGGCGGCCATATATTAGGGGCGGCCAATCGTGACGAAAAGTCACTGATGATAAGGGGCATACATTAATTACGTGAGCAGTTTTTCTTCCAATCTAGACTCCCCCCCCCCCCTCCCTTGGTGAGATAAATTTGGGCCACTTCGTATATTCTTTTCAAGTAGCGTGAGATTTTGCTGGACCCCCCCCCCCCTCTTTTGAGCTCACGTAATTAATGTATGCCCCCTAACAAGAAATAACTCAGAGTACCTAAATATTCTAAAGGCTCGCGAACATTATGGCGCGCCGCACTGAGCTTCATCGCATATCAATGATCTTTCTAAATCACTTTCTAAATTTTATGCGCCAGTTCATAAGTCTCTGATTAGCACTCATTCCGTTAGCACGTTGGTATCGCATGTGATCATACATTTTTCCAAATTTGTGTTCAGGCATTATTTGTAATTTTTTTTCCTTATTTGTAAAATTTCGGAACAAGAAAAAGTCTTCCCCACAGTGAATCAGGATGTGGATTTTAAATTATCACTTTCGAGAACATGAATAGCTGCAGTCGGAAGTTGAAAAACGTTTTTCTCAACTGTGTGACGACTTATGGACTTTTAAATGTTTATTTTGAGAACAGTCGCAGTCGAAACATAAAAGAGGTTTTTCTCCACAGTGAGTCAGCGTGTGGATTCTAAATTGTTACTTTCGAGAATACGAATAGTTGCAATCGGAACATGAAAATGTTTTTTCTCCACTTCGAGACGCCTTGTGGCCTTTATTTTCCTTTCGAGAACATGAACAGTTTTTTTATATTCTGGGTGTAGATTAAAACGACTTCATGCAAAGAGATTCACTCTTAAATTTAGACCAGTTTCGAGATAGCTTTAAATTCGAGGTGCATACCATATGCTGCAAAAAATTCGGAAGTAAATCATTTGATCGTTCTGTGTGTAACTAATTTTAAAGGTCGTTTTCTCAGACCCTACGACCTACGACGCCCGTTTGGGCGTCAGGGGTTTTTCAGTCATTTGACTGAAATTTTATATTCTTACTAAAAACTATGGTCCATTCATCCTCCAATAAATATGCTTAAGGTAGCATTTTTGGAAAAATCATCATTTTCTTAGATGTAATAGGCTTGGAGTCGAACTTTAAAGGTCAATTTCTCAAGCCCTTTGCCGCCGATCTGACTGAAGTTTTGGATTCTTACCAAAACAGATAGTTTTTATAGGAATCCATCAAAAATCTGTTTAAAGTAGCATTTGTTGAAAAATCATTAATTTCGTAGGCGTAACGTAAGGCTTTGGGTAGAACTTTAAATGTCGTTTTTCCAGGCCCTCTGCCGCTGATCCGACTGAAGATTGGGTTTCTAACTAAAAACTATGGTCTGCATAGTAATTCATTAAAAAACTATGGTCTGCATAGTAATTCATTAAAAAATGAGTTTAAAGTAAAACATTCGTGGAAACATCGTCAATTTCAGTGGCGAAATGTAAGGCTTAATAAAGGTCGTTTTCTTAGGCCCTATGCCGCCGAACCGACTGAAATGTTGGATTCACTAAAAACTACGGTCTATATTGGAATCATTCAAAAATTCTGCCAAAAGCAGCATTTGTGGAAAAATCATCATTGTGATGGGCGTGTAAGGCTTTGGGTCGGTCTTTAAATGTCGTTTTCTTACACCCTTTGCCGCCGAACCGACTGAAATGTTGGATTCACTAAAAACTACGGTCTATATTGGAATCATTCAAAAATTCTGCCAAAAGCAGCATTTGTGGAAAAATCATCATTATGATGGGCGTGTAAGGCTTTGGGTCGGTCTTTAAATGTCGTTTTCTTACACCCTTTGCCGCCGAACCGACTGAAATGTTGGATTCACTAAAAACTACGGTCTATATTGGAATCATTCAAAAATTCTGCCAAAAGCAGCATTTGTGGAAAAATTATCATTATTATGGGCGTGTAAGGCTTTGGGTCGGTCTTTAAATGTCGTTTTCTTACACCCTATGCCGCCGAACCGACGAAAATTTTGGATTCTTACTAAAAACTATGGTCTTTATTAGAATCAATATAAAATTCTGCAAAAAGCAGCATTTGTAAAAAAAAAACATTATTTTCATGGGCGTAATGTAAGACTTGGGATCGATCTTTAAGGGCCCGCAACCCGGATTTCTACTGATTTATTACATATTTCCCTTAAACACGGTAAGTTTTAAAGCTCTTAAAAAAATGTTATCCTTGAATTATTATAAGCAATAATTATCAGCCTGAAACACTCATCCACATTGAAAAATCTTCCGAGAAAAGATACATGACGCCAACGGGACCTTCTGATTGCCGGTCAGCTGCTCTCCCAATTGAGCTATGGCGGCTTATCTTATACCCGCCAAATGATTCAATATATACTAGTGTTTCATTCAACAATTACTGCTTATTATATTTTTTCCACCTGAAAACAACCAACTTTATTTTTGCGAGAGAGACACTGTTAGTGTTAAATCCGTCGCTAGGTGGCGTCGAGACAAATTATGTCTTCATTTATTGGGGAAATACTTAAACTTGTCAAATATTAATTATGATTTTTAATTGTTAAACTAACGTTTAAGACAAGATTTTTATGCATAGCACAAAGGGTAACAATTATTATAAGCAATAATTATCAGCCTGAAACACTCATCCACATTGAAAAATCTTCCGAGAAAAGATACATGACGCCAACGGGACATGAACCCGTGCCCTTCTGGTTGCCGGTCAGCTGCTCTCCCAATTGAGCTATGGCGGCTTATCTTATACCCGCCAAATGATTCAATATATACTAGTGTTTCATTCAACAATTACTGCTTATTATATTTTTTCCACCTGAAAACAACCAAATTTATTTTTGCGAGAGAGACACTGTTAGTGTTAAATCCGTCGCTAGGTGGCGTCGAGACAAATTATGTCTTCATTTATTGGGGAAATACTTAAACTTCCCGATTTTGTCGCTGTAAATGTAAGCGCTCTCCTCTAACATTCGTTATTTCGTATCTCTCCATCTTCTTCTTTTCGATCCCGGTTGCAGAGCCTTAAAGGTTGTTTTCTTATGCCGCTGAACCGACTGAAATTTTGAATTCTTTTTAAAAACTCTGGTCTGCATCCATCAATAAATCTGCGTAAGGTAAGTAGCGGAAAAAACATCAATTTCAAGGCTTGAAAGATCGATCAAAGAATCTGCTTGAAATAGCATTAGTGGAAAAATCCTTATTGTCACGGGTAAATTTTGGGGCTTGGGGTCGAACTTCAATAGACGCTTTCTCGGGCCCTATGGCAGTGAACCGCCTGAAATATTAGATTCTTACAAAAATCTATAATCTTTATTTAAAAAGTCAGAAAACATGTGTGCAGTTCACACTCAGTAGAAGTGAAACCTTCAGAAATCTAAACTTCAAGAGAAAGAGACGAATGCAAAGTGCAAGATGGAAAGTATAATATTGTTACAAAGTTTATTTAATATTTTATTTTACGAAGCACCGCACAAAGAGGATGTCGATGGGCTCCTAAGCACCGCACAAAAAGGGCACCGATAAGTCTTTCTCATTCTCTCACTGACTAAATCCTATAGATGAATGTGTTTGTTTCTTTTTAGTGTCGCTCGTGTCCGTTTCATCGAGTTTCAAATCACAACGCTGCTAAAGAAGTTTTTATTTCAAGTTTTTTGCGAAAACTAGCATTTGTGGAAACATTATCATTTTCGTGAGCGTAATGTAAGGCTTGAGGTCGAACCTAAAAAGACGCTTTCTCAGGCTCTATGGCACCGAATCATCTAAAAAGTTTAGGTTAACTATGGTTTGCATAGAAATCCGTCAAAAAATCAGCTTAAATAGCACTTGTGGAAAAATCATTATTGTCACTTGCCTAAAGCCTCGATGACACACGGCGAGTTACAAGCTACTATCTACTAAGTTTTAAAGCGGGTAAATCGGCGAGTGAGATTGTCATGATGACACACAAAACTGTCCACTCGCTCAGAAGCGTAGGAAACTGAGGTCGCTTTTAGCGCCAGTAACAAGAATAACGACGCCTGCGTGAACTAATTCTTCAGATTTTTGACAGCCGAAATCAGCTGTTTATCGGAAGCCATGATGGAAACGTAAATAAACCAATCACGAGCAAGCGGAGCAAGCGTGTAGGCGAGTAAAGTTGACTACCTTTCAACTTTTTTTCGTAGTTTGTCAACAATCTGCTAGAAGCTGCTAGTTAGCAAGTGACACGATGACACTGGGCGAGTTTACTAACAGATAGTGAATTTCCCAGATAGTAGCTTGTAAACTAGACCTGTGTCATCGACGCTTTACCAAGGACGACCTTAACTTGATTACAGATACAAATTTTAACGTTGATTTCACTTCAGACAATGATTTTGAGTAAGAATCCGAAGTAACACCCGGACCAGCGCCATGGAGCCTGAGAAAATTGCTTTAGAAAGTCGACCCCAAGCCTTATGGCCGTTTTACACCTTCTCTTTTTTCAGCCCGATTCCAATTAGAGACCAAAGTTAACATTTTTCAAACGCTATTTTCATCTCCATTTTCATTTCTACGATTTCAGTTGGCATTACAGCAAACAGCATGGTTCATGTGTTGTTTGCAGTGATGACAATTAAAACTGTAGATATGAAAATAGAGATGAAAACAGCGATCTCGTAAAGCGAAAAATGTTGACTTTGGTCTCTAATTGGAATCGGGCTGAAAAACGATGTCGTGTATTGTAGGCATCTGATGAAAAAACGTTCACACGGGGCATGTGTCATCTTTGAGGATGCTGAGTAGAGGGTCGAATATGAGCAAATGCTGACATGTCACCACTCACCGAAAATTTGCGGGTGCCGGAGAGCGACACTGCTGAGCGCTGGGTAGAGGCATTCGGGTCCGAGTTCTCTGGCAGCAGTTGATTTGATTATATGATTTAATTCAATTTCATTTTAATTATTTATTGAATACGTATATTATATTAGAGGTACTGCTGAAAACGAGCTGCATTCCTGGAGAATGATAAATCCACAATTCCACTCAAATCTCCTTGGTGTAGTAGTAGGTATAAAGCGCCTAACGAACCTCTGTAGACATTTAGCGGACCAAGGATCGAATCCTAAGAAATCAAAAAAAAAGTTTTTATTTTTATAAAATCAATAAAACCAATCTTCAAACCACTCCAAAATGAACAGGCAAAAGAAAACACAAAAGAAAGCGACATCTAGTGACTCCGAAGAAGAAAACGCAAATACTAATAAGATGACCAAATGTGTAGGAAAAGTGCACTGGATTTCGATGAAGAAGTGCTTCGTAGTCTCCCCACTCTTGTCTACTTTAGTTTTCTGAAGGTTTCACTTCCACCGCGTGTGAATTGAACTCTCTTTTTTTATTAACATAAAACAGAGTTACGCAATATAAACATAAAAACAATATTTACATTAAGGTAGGTAAGTAACTTGCGCGCGCTGCTCGTAGATTTTTTATCGTGCGATCTTCCACACACTTTATATTTTTTGCGCGTTTTATGTCTGGCACGGGCCTCTTCTGAATCAAGCCTCTAGGCGGCCGCACATGGCGCATATGCCGTCCAGATGCTTGCAACGCCACTGTCATTCAAGAGTATGGCATAGTTATATCATTGTCACCCTTTTTTTAGAAAGTAGAAACCTACCTAACTAGTTACTAACTAGGCATGCTATGTGAATACCGCACAAGAGACCCAACTGCTCCCAACCGTCTGAAATCAGGAGTCAGGAGACAGCAGACTATGGCAAGGGTTCTCAGGAATAATAATAATTGAATTAAAACTCACCCTAACCGGTGAATTGCGATCGACCGAATCGATCGAAGATCGAAGCGATCGACGGAGCAAAATTTGGTCGCTCCAAAATTGCAAATTATTGTTGTCATGTTTATTTTGTAGAACTCCATTTTAATTTGACAGTTTGCCTTCAGAGGGTGAAACGCGTAATAAAATTTGGGTAGCAGAACTTGTTTATAGATTAAATGAAAGTGTTATTGAATATATTAAAGAAATAAAAAAAATAAAAAAAATACGATTGTGAATTTTCAAAACATCTTTTTTGGCGATTTTTTTTATACCTTGGTGGTAGGATAAATTAGTTTTGCTAGATTTGTACTTATTTGTTATTGAGACGGTTTAAAAGTCAAAGTTTTGAAAAACTAAAAAGAAACAGCTTAAATTCATGTAAGATTCTAATTAGAAGACAATCGCCATAAAAATTGAGGTAAACAGTGGCTCCAAACTCAAAAAGGTCGGGGCCCCTCGTATTACGTCATCTCCATTGGACTAGATTACTTACTAACTAAATATAGTAAGGTAATAAGAATAATAAAGACAAATATGCATAAATGCTTTATAAGATGGAAAAATCGCAAATGCTATGCTAACAGCATGGAAACATGGACACTTAGAGCCAGCGAAAGAAAGCGGATAGACACCCTCGCAATGTGGTGCTCAGTTGCGTTGTGGTGCTTGGTGGTGAAAAATGCTCAGGATTCCATGTTACCAATTCTGTAAAAGCTAGGCATGCCGATTGCCGAATGCCTAGCTTTTCCATGCTTTCAACTGTCTGTCTACAACGTATTTGAAGATACTTTTGTCACGTTGCTAGCATATCCTACATCAAAAGACAAGAAAGGGCATCTCTGCGCTAGTAAGAAAATCAGAGGATCAGGACCTATATCCAATCATGACAAATTCATTCGCTTCCCATTCGGCCCTTGTCACGAATCTCCCCATTATTAGGGAACTATACTTGGGTCATCGGGGCTCGGAGATAATCTTGGAAACCATCAAATAATCTGCCAGCCTTAGAAAGATCGCCGATAGTACCTACTCATCTGTATCTGTAATTGAGGAATCCAACTTAGAGAAGCTTATAGTCACCGATGCGCTGGAGTGACCAGTTATCACCAACAATCAGTATACGCAGCGTGGAACCGCGAGGAGTGGAGTAGCTTGACCACCATGGAAATTGCAGTGGGGGTCACGACCTTCAACAAGGAGGAATCATTTTAAGAATACCTAATTCAAAATATCTTCTGCTGCATAGTTGAGTTAGGTATTATTTAAAAAAACAAATTAAGAGGAAACCGGGCGACGTCTTGTCAATTCCCCAATTTCCTCTCTCGATATTTTTAATGTAATATGGATATCGACCTCTATTCGTTTGGTACGTTTCGCTTTTTTGTTGTTACTTTTTACAGGAGTTGGACCCTCAAAAAATCGTTAAAATTGCGTGATTTGAACGCTATCGACAAAAGTTCAGTTTACTAATTAGATATGCATTTTTTTGAAGAAAAACTTACAGACGTATAGTATTTTATTGTAATACAGTTAGTAAAAAAAATCTTAAAAATCGGTTCGGTTTTGGAGGAGAAAAATGGAGTATGCAAAATCTCGACGTTGATGAATTTATTTAGGTATTATCAGGCTGAGTTTGAAATTGGTTAAAAATCACGAAACTTGACAGAAAAAAGGAACATCACCGTTGCCTACATGGTTTAATAAAATGGAAATAATGAGCTGCGTCAATTTAACAATAATATACCTAAATAATAGGTGCCTATTGCAATGTTTTTTTTTTAATTCTCACCGTCAAAGTTACAAAACTAAACAGATCACTTTCGTTATTTGTTTTTGGGGTGTTATGCCGTGTTGCGCTACCTCCTTCTTTAGCCAACGTTTCGGACATCGTTGCAGTGTCCATCATCAGGGCAGATCCGGTAGATCCGGTAGATGTGGATCTACCGGATCTGCCCTGATGATGGACACTGCAACGATGTCCGAAACGTTGGCTAAAGAAGGAGGTAGCGCAACACGGCATAACACCCCAAAAACAAATAACGAAAATGCTTTTGGCCGTGAAAATCTTAAAACTTATCTAAACAGATCACGGCTAAAGCAATTTTATGTAACTTTTCGTTTGTGAGTAAGCGTGAAGCCTTGCATAAAATACTTGAATGGGACCAATAAGTGCAGAAAAGAGCAAACCAAGTTTTAGGCCTCATTTTGCACCCAGTTTCAAATGCTATTTGGCTTTGAGCAGGGGCTAATGAAACCTACATGTATTAGGTACTTACAAGCATTAAGCATTAGCATTAGCAGGCTTACTAATAAAAAAAACCCTTCCCAACCGTTAAACGGTGTTTTTGTTACGCGTTGAATAAATACCACACAAATTCTGTTATGAATTCTTGAAATGTTAAACTTTTTTGGACATTATTTTAATTTTATTTTGCATAACCGAGATAAAAAGCAAAGTGACAGTTTTCTTGCAGATTTATAAAAGGAATGTGTTTTCTAAATGTCGTATTATCTACAATTTTTCTTCGATTGGAGTATTGGGATTTGGGAGGCGGGATTGGGTACCGCCGCCCCGGGAACCTTTATTGGATAACCAACACCTCTGCCATAGGTCACCCCAAGTGGTTCGCTACGTTTGGTGATTTAGCAGGGGTGCCCGGGTTCATGGGGTGAGGTTTGTCTAGGTATTGGAGGCGGATGACCAGGACACACTGAACCCCAGATTCCTACCCACCCCTTAAACCCTTTTCCTAACGAACTCTCCTCTCCTTCCTTTCCCCCAAAACCCCTCCACACAGCATCCCCAAAGATGACATAGGCCCCGAGGGAAATTATTTTCCTCAGGGCCTCCTGTGTGGAGCACATGTAAAAAAAAAATGTATGTGTTTTTTTCTTAACTTTTTTCATGTTTGAAATTAAAATATTCCAATTTATAAATATTAAAGCGTAGATCAAATAAAAAAATCTAAAAGGTAATTTTATCTAGTTTCTAAAATGGTATTTTTTACGACTTTTAAAAAAGAAATATATTTATAGGACATCTAAGATACATTGGAAAATTCCGAAATTCAATGAGAAATTTCAAACTTATACAATATACATATAAACAGTCCTCTTTGGTTGTATAAACAATGAAACATCTTTTGAACTATGTTAATGTCATTTTTAATTTTACGTTTCGGTGATACTAAAGAATTCATCATCTACTCTTTCATAGATGGCGCGAGTTTAATTATTTTACGGATAAATGCTTTTTGCAAGTTAAGCTTTTAAATATTAAGATGGATTAATTGTTGGCCTCCGTACATATATGAATATGAATAAATATTAAAGGTAAAGGGTCACGTATGGAATGTGGAAATCATAGGGCTATTAGCCTGCTAAGTTCAGTCGGCAAGCTGTACGGAAGAATATTGATTGAAAGGGTAAGAATGGAAACAAAGAATAAAATATGGGATGTGCAAGGTGCCTTTATGAGTGGAAAGGGATGCATGGACCAGATTTTCTCCTTGCGTATGCTTACTGAGAAGTTTCTGGCGAAAAACCAGAAACTTTTCTGCGCCTTTGTAGATCTACAAAAAGCATACGACCGAGTCGACAGGAAAAAGCTATGGAAGGTTTTGTCCAAGTATGGAGTGAATACAAATCTCATACAGGCAATTGCGTCTCTGTACGAGGGAAGCGTTGCGTGTGTTAGGGTGAACGGTGGTTTTACGGGGTGGTTTGACATCACAAAAGGTGTCAAGCAAGGCTGCGTAATGTCACCATGGTTATTCAATCTATACATGGATAATTGTATGCAAGAATTGAAAGAGGTGGGATTGGGCGCGAAATTGAGTAATCTGAAAGTATGTTGCCTGGTGTATGCTGATGATGCGGTGCTGATTTCTAACACTATAGAAGATCTACAGTCTCTCGTATCTAGGATGAACGAAGTATGTATGAAGAATGATCTAATGATGAATGTAAGTAAGTCTAAAGTCATGGTGTTTGAAAGGGAGAGTACGAAAACAGTATGCAACATAGTTGTGAATGATGAATACTTGGAGCAGGTGGATGAGTTTGTGTATCTGGGTAGTATGTTTACGAGAGATGGGAAGGCTGAAAGAGATATTGAAAGAAGGGTGAATGCCGGTAACTCCATTAATGGTGGACTAAATGCCGTTGGCGCTAATGAAAAACTGTCAAAAAAAGCGAAGCTAGCAGTCCACAATGGAGTCCTGGTACCTACCCTGATGTATGGCAGTGAGGCATGGAACTGGCAGAGGAAGGATGAAAGTAAACTGAATGCTGTTGAAATGAGATCCCTGAGACGTATGTGTGGTAAAACAATGTATGATCGTGTGAGAAATGTGGATATCCGCAAAGAATGTAAGGCTGATGTAAGCATAATGAGTAAGATTAAGAAAGGGACCCTCAGATGGTTTGGGCATGTAGAGCGAATGAACGAAGGAAGTAGTGTAAGAAGAATATACGACGCGAATGCGAATGGTAGAAGAAGTCGGGGACGCCCGAGGAAGACATGGCACGATCAAGTGAATCAGATACTTGAGTCGGGTCATGTCAAAAGTCAGAATAATAGAAGAGAATGTATGAGACGATGTATAAATGTGAGTGAGGCAAAGAGTGTGTGCCAAGACCGAGTTGTTTGGCGGTCCGTCCTCTCTGCCTACCCCTGTGGGAAAACGGCGTGATGGTTAGTTAGTTTAGTTAGTTAATAAATATTAATTATTAAATATTCCTAAACAAATTTAAATCTCACAAATTTCAATTAAATCATCGTTACAATATTGTATTTATTTGCCTTTCTTAAAAGATTTGAGTTTATTTATGGATAAAATTATTTATTCTTATTAATATTGCTTACGTACGGGCAAATAATTAATCAATTTTAGTATTTTAAAGCGTAACTTGTAAAAACATTTTTTTCTTAAAGTAATTAAACTCCCGCCTCTACGAAAGAGAAGATTATGTGCCACGTGCCACAAAATAAATTTGCTGTGTTTGAAGAAATTCTTTTAAGTATCACCTACACGGTTGTTAATCAATTGTATGTAATTTTAAAATTTAATTTCCCTTGCTTATTAGCAAAAAACATAATATTATTGACGGAAAAACATCATTAACAAATGCAAGTAACAGGTATGAATAGACTTAAAAATACTTACCGATTCCTTTACCTCAGGCTTGCTAAAAATAAATATATTATAAATAATATCTCCAGATTTACAGTAGGTATACCTACGGAAGAGCTTTTAGTAGATTGCAGATCTCCAAAAGAGTTTTCATGTTCGGTGCCATTGCAAATCTGTAAATAGTGTTAGGACTATTTCCGTAATAGGGTAACCCGAGCCGCTCAGCAGATATCAGGAACATGGAACACCATGCGACTCATTGTAGCCTAAATCTGGAAATCTCCAATAAACTCACAGCATCTTCAGTCCGCGTGTGTTCAGCATTCAGTGCAACGTATTAACAATCTAATGATATGGATTTTTATGTTTCGATCAGTATCAACCTTAACATAAAAGATAGTTGCCGGTGCTATGTATTCCTCAAAAAATTACAAGCATAAACAAACATTAAACATGATTCCGAAAGCTTCACTTGAAATATTCGTAAAGCTTTTCTGGTAAATGTACTTATCATGTAACGGTTCTGAATTGCCTATGTTAAAAGCACGAAACATCTTATTTAAAGAGATGTATTCATGCGTGTATGGGTGAATTGCGTAGATAACATCGTGTATTCGACAGAGATGTGGTAGATAGTTGGGACTGACAGAGACCAACGCGAGAGTAGAGAGAGTAGAGAGCACACTCCGACACTCCAGCCGTGCGGGAGGCCGCGGCCGCTAGAAATAAAGTCGTGTTATTTAGTGTCACGTGTCCGCGCGTCTCCTGAAAGTTCCGCGCCGCGACGCTGGCTGCGCTGTGGGCTGTGGGGCACCGCACGTTGCAACAAGTCGCCGTCGCGGTGCATCTCCGCCGGTGCCATTTCCCTCCGCCCTGCGCCGCCCTCCGCCGCCCTTCGCCGCCCTTCGCTGCCACAGGTGAGCTGTTTCTGCACTTTGTTTGCATTGTGTAAGGTTATGATTCACTGACGGGATGAGTTTCCCATTCGGACAAAAGCTCCCGACTTCTTGTTTACTGTTTTTCCGATAAATATTTTCCTCTTTGCGAAAATTCAAGAAACACGGAGTTATGTTGGCCGACCTCGATGTTTTCATTTTCCCTCGCTCCATGTGGTAATCAATATTTTGTCGGGGTGTCGATTCATCACAAACATGATTAGCTTCGGCGAAAGCGCTAATTACATAATGGTGAAAACTCATCCTTTGTCCCCTAACACAAATAACAAGAACGTTTTACAAGACGCGGGCGCCATATTGTAATTACGTCAGAATTGTCCATTATCATCTCCGGAATCTTGTTCGTCGTATTAGATGAGAAACAACGTGTCATGTTTTTTAAACTACTTTTGATCAAATGTAACATCGTTTTGTTGTTGAGTTTCTATTTTTACAGTAGTGATTTTTTTGTGTTAGGACATCCCCTACCGAGATCAGCTCCGGCCGCCGGGCTCTGCGCTCCACTGCATCAGATGTTAGTGATCCTCGTGAGCGTCAACACTCGTGTCACCTCGTGCCTCCTACTTCTGCCTCCTGCTCCTGGGTCTCTCCAGATCTCCTAACAATGGTGGTGGTGCATCGCGACCGAAACATTATCTAGTTAGTTAAATTACTCCGCTATGGACGATACCTTTTCTAAAACCGTTGGTGGCAAATGTTTGCGGCCGGTGAGAAATAGACGTTACTCCAGGTTTGTCTCGATGATGTCCACAAGTTTCCACTAACACGACTAATCAGTCTTTATTAACGGTACGTTGTGTGATTGTACTTAGAATTATTTTTGCCTACGCGTTACTTTATCTGCTATGCAATTTATTTTTGAAAATAACAAATTATACCTTTTCAGGATTGTAATTTAGTAATTTAATGTTAATATATATTTTTTTACTAACACAATATTTCAATTATTTGCTATTTCAAGCTTTTAGAACATCATACGGTGAATTCATCAAAGTGTTTTGTTTCGCAGAAAGTCTTTCGCAGTCGGACAGCGTCCAACCAAGCGCCTTTTTACTCCAGAGATAAAGCGGTCCCTGAAAGAGTGGCTGATTCGCCGTCGAGAGAACCCTTACCCCAACAGAGAGGAAAAGAAGAATTTGGCAGCCGAGACAGGCCTCACGTACATTCAGGTACTTTAACCCTCCAATTCCAATAGGTACTCGTACCTACTCCCGCGATGTGTGTGACTAAAGAGTAAAGAGTTAAGATTCTTTGTTGTGCTAAAATTAAACTTAAATATCACAAAGTGTTCACATGTTTTCTTTGCGCGTATTGCGCTAAGGTGGTAATTCGTTTATCTTGTGTTATTTTATTATTTAAAAGTTTTTTCACAACGATACTAGTTATTAAATTCATCGTGTTCAAAATTTACACGATTTGAACATGTTTTGATGGTCTATTTTATAAATATCGAGAACAAAAGCAAAACATCATGTTTTGTCTATTCTTCATTTCAAAGCACTTGGAAAAGAATGTTTATTTTTCGGTTTCAAATCATATATTATTTTACATCGATTTCCACATCGAATAGTAGATCTCAACATTTTTTAATTAAGTATACTTTATAGTATTACGTAACAGTAGGTATATCAAAATCAATAGATACTTTATGAAACAAAAACATAAAAGTTTTTATGACGTTATCCGCACTAAAACGATGTTGCCTTTGATTTGATAAAATTATCCCATCGTTTTTATATTAGATATATACGTTGGTATTTAGTCGGTCTACACATGCATAATATCCCCTTTAAGATATCCCTTGGCATGGGGCATCGTACATAAATATTTATCAAGCTCAGGCTCAACAATGTTATTTTGTGTCCTTTTAGATCTGCAATTGGTTCGCAAATTGGCGAAGGAAGCTGAAGAATGCCGGAAACGAGCGGCACAGGAAAACTTGGGGACATTTGATTAAAACCTACAACAACCACGCTCAGGGAAATGTGGAGCAGTTCAGCATCTGCTCCGATGACAGCATCTGGGGGGAAGCGGATCCCGCCAGCACCAGCGCCGACCCTCGCGCCCTCTCCAGCGGCCAGGACCACTGCTACAGCTCGGCCTGCTCGCTCGCAGACCTGCGCCAGCTGAACTCTTTCTGCAAGCTGGACATCGCGCCCGACACCCACTACACCGCGCAGTGCTACCACGTCAGCTCCACCACCGAGGAGTGCAAGCACGAGCATGAAACCGACCCGTCGCTACTCGGCCCTCCCAATGTCGGCAACAAGTACAAAAGCCATATTATGGAAAAGTACTTGAGAGGACTGAAGATGGATAGCAAATCATCGGATCAAGACGAAGTATCCGAACCACCCGGCGCCACTTCGCAGCCCGTGCTGCTTACCAAGTGGCTCGAGAGCGCCGCCAAGTTCCAACCCTGTCAGAGCAACTACGTGACGTGGGACGCTGGCGCGCGGTGCCGCTCACGACCAGACAAGCGTCGGAGGACCATCAAGGCTCCCACTCCGAGAGACAGTGCCGCGGGGAAAGGCCTGGCCCGAGCCAGCCTGCTGCCCGAGGACCGGTCTCGCGATCTCAACCCCTATTCCTACGGCCCCAAGGCCGAGTGCGAGCTCGTGCTCCGGGAGACCCTGACGGCGGACTGTGACCCCGGGGTGCACGGCCGCGAGGAAGTGGAGGCCGCCGTGACCCTCACGAGGCTCGCCAGTCTCTATAGATCTTGAAAACTGCTCAACATTTACCCTAATCCTTAAGATAATTAAGTAAATATTTATTGCGACTGATAAATGTGATACAAATTAATTTTTATAAGATAAATGAAGTGCGATGCATTGAAATGTGTGAAATTTAGCCTAGTTTTTAGTGAACTACTTCGTTGATTATAGCATAGCTGTTTGAGTGATTATTTGTAAGTAGAATTAATTATTATTATAATTGTGATTTCTTTTCAAAATTAAACATTGACATATATATAATATTAGTAATATTATAAATACTCCTTAATACCTGCTTTTCCCTTCATTACAAAACGATTGTTGTTTACAGTGTAGGTACCTATGTACTATATAGATAAAGCCATGATATACTACACAACAATTTGAGTTTTTCTACCCTAAAACTAACGTACCTACTCATCTGCATTTATATATGGGCATAAGCATACCCAGAAAGTGTGTTAAATAGACAAGCAATTTTCCGAAAGTTTACAACCGAATTCTTTTAATCGAAATTAGTCAATCTGACATCACAAGCACATGACTTCACCTGCACCCTCACAGAAAATCCGTGTCAGTGAGTCAGTAGGTTGTGAGCAAGTAAGTATACAGTAGACAGTAGGTATAGTGTAGTCACAACCTACAACCCAGCCAGACGTGTTTCAACCCAGACGGCCGACGCCGACGGACAGCTGTTCCACACTTTTAACGCCACCCTAACCTACCCTCCTGGGGGTCGATTTTGTAAACGATCATAATGTGATACGATAACGCTGTCTCGCTGTCTGCAATCTAACTCAACTTACTATTTAGATTAGCGCAGACCCGTGAAAAACCACAGGATATTATATATTATATCTAAGATTAATAGGTATTATACTTAAGTTACTACTTTCCCACTTTTTTTATATATTCATAATATAACTTTGCCTAATACAGTTTTTTAGAGGTTTTTTGCCTAGCATGGTAGTCAAAAAACCTGTAAAAAACCCTACTGATACAAAATTTATTTTATGAATAAAGAAAAAAAAATTGTGGGAAAGTAGTAGGTACCTTAATTATAATACGTACCTAATAGGGGAGACCTAGGAGAGTTGTAACAGAGGAGAGTTGTGACAAAGACGATTTCTCCCTACCTATAATAGTTAGCGAAATTGTAACAATGCTCGTTTGTCGCTTTAGAAACGCGCTACTTCACTCAGTACCCACCGGCGGCGCACAAGAAGCGGTTGCGTAATTACGACGTCTGCATGCAAAAAAATGCGTAAAGTAAGTTTTTCTTCAAAATTTTGATTGAATTTATATCACGTCTTATTACAAGTGCGTTGTTGTGTTATTTTTTTCTTAAGTTGTATGATCATTTAATTCTCAAAGCGTTGCATTGATCTTTTGTGTTTGCATCGTGTTTAGAAAATATGAATCATTATTCGGACTAAGTCGTAATTTTGAGCACCTAGGAGAGTTGCGACAGCCTGTCACAACTCTCCTTTTGACGTCATTTTTCTGCTGGGTTATTTCGACACTTTTTAAAATTAATTTACGATGTCCATATGTGTGTTTGTGCGTTAGTATATGAAGGTCAAATCTTGCAAGTGCAGTCCGCAATAAAAGCTCGTCTCAAAAGAATAATTTTCGATAAAAAAATATTTGGACTTGTAGTGTGATATTGCATGCTAGATGACTACTTTTTTGTTTCAGAATGCCTAATAACTATACACGAAAGACTGGTAAAGGTATTGCTAGTGTCTAAATACTCAAATAGTCTAAATACAAAGCTGTCACAACTTACCTCGGTACCTGTCACAACTTACCTCGGTGATAGGAGAGTTGTGACAGAGGGAGTAGTTGTTATTTTTGTTGATTTACTCGGAAACCGTAATACTTTAATTAATGTTGATGATTGTTTTGGAAAGGGAATGAATGGTGCTACCTTAATTTACATAGATCATAAATACGGAATATTTCTTGAGCGAGATATGTCCCTTAAATTAAAAATTGTGACAACTCTCCTAGGTCTCCCCTACCTACCTATAATATAATTTTAATAGAAAATTAATTATATTCATAAACATTTTCAAAATTGGAATTTCAAGAAATCATTTTATTCAAGCTAATCAAAAAATACGAATTTCTGTTATGGGTTCGTGATTGTAATTGGTTCAATGAATTGGAATGTGTTTTGAAATTAAATGTAATTTTAAAAATATTAACTGATATGTCAAGAACTCAGAAGCGATTAAAAAACCTGTAGTACAATAATTTTTTTGGTGAAATTTATTTTAATTGCTTATTTTGGTTTGATTAATAAATTATTTTATTATTTATTTACATTTTTTATATGAAATCCCGTTAAACTGATTGATATCAATTTGTCAACGGGTTCTATTAACGTTTACTTTTTTTTTAAATTGATACAGGCAGGTACATAAAAGATACACATGATTACGTTATAATATATAGTATACATAAAAAACACATGTTTTCCAAAGAAATATTGTTAATAAACTTTATAAGAAATGAAGAACAGAAAAAATGAAAGAATGGAAAAAAATAACGGAAAAATATTAAAACGAGAAGCGGAAAAACAGAGATTAGTACAAAAAGGTTTTTTCACCCATTTATTTAGCAAACATTTTCTTCTGAAACTCAATTGACAGTTTTTTATTGAGTTGGGTAATATGTTCTAAATTATTGGGACAAGGCATCGATATATTCTTGGTCAAAGGGACAAGGTATTTAGAGTTCTTTGACCGTATTTATTTAGGTAGGTATCTGGGGATTACAAGTACAAGTCCATCGTTTGCAATTAGTTAGTCTTGTATTATGAATATGAACCACTATTATATTAGATTGAGATGTATGCTGACTCGCAATTTTAAGCCACAATATAGCAGGAACAGATAACGAATTTACAGAGTTGTGTGGTAATGATTTTGGTAGATTATGTCTTTGTTCGTATTTAGCTTTCTTTTGATAATAATTTTACAAAAGAATATTGTAAATTTTGCACCGAAAGATTTGTTTTTGAAATGTGTACAAGAAGAAAATTTTGAAATGTATTAAGTAGTTCCAAATTTTAAAATTACACAAATTCAAAACAAGTTTGAATTCATTGAATTAGATTTCGCGCAGAAGTAACTCACGCACATAACAGACAACCAAAATTAATATGTTTTTTGTATGTGTATTGAAAACGGTTTCTTACAAGATTCTCGAATTATTGAATTTTCTATCTTCTACTCTAACATTTTTTTATTGCTTTGTGTGGTAGATATTCTATCGTTCTTGATAATATTGATGTTTGAAAATGCGTATACATATGTGTATTTTATTCTTATCGGAATATTTTAAATTTAATTAAAGAAAAATTATTGCAAAAAATCGGGTAAGTAAGCCATTTCTCCGGCGCCGTGAATTTGCGATAGGCGAAATCAGTATATTTTTGAACTTACTAAATAACATCGCTACATTATGGTTATTGATCAAGTTACAGTTTACATCTTTCATCAGCTGGTAAAACATGGAGCAGGTGGAATCACCAAACACGGCTGAAGCAAAGCAACGTTTCAATTCTGAATTCTGAGTGTGATTTTTCACCAGGGCGATACTAAGAATACCACCAAACTAAAAAAAAGATGTGTTTTTTTCAGAAAATTGATGTACCTAGGTTTATTTATTTTTACTAGTGACCGACCGAAGTTTCGGTTTCGGTTTCGACAAGTTTCGGCAAAAAAATCTGGTTTCGGCATTAGTTTCGGTTTCGGCAGATTTTCTGCCGAACCTTCGGCCGCACCGAAACTCTACAAAAGATCTCTATAAATGTAAATTTAGTCTTAAGGATGTTGTGATTGTAAAAGCAAATTAAATTAAAATGCTCAATTGATGAGGTCCTTCCTGTGATTATTGACAAATTTTTATTCCAAGAAGTAGTAAAACATGTTTGTTAATTTTTAGTAAAATCAAAAAAAAAAAACTTTTTTTTTTTCATATACTTCAATTATTGTTTTTTTTTATTACATTGAACACGTGTTAACTGTTTGTACAGGTGTAAAAAATAAGCTAAATTTCTGTAAACAATAGATTTTTAACATGTCTAAAAAAGTTTCGGTTTGGCCGAAACTGAGACAGCTACCGAAGATTCGGTTTTGGTTTCGGTAGAAAATCCTGTTTCGGTCATTCAATCAATTTTTACATAACTCCATACAAGAGAACCGAGGAAAATAATTTCTCTCGGGGTCTATGTCATATTTGGGGATAATGTGTGGAGGGTATTTTTAAGAAAATGAAGTTCTGGGAAGGAAAAAGTAAGGTGGATAGGAATCTGCGGGCCAATTTGTCCAGGAGTTTTCCAGTTAAACGAATCCATCCCTTTCACTGCGGTGCGAGGCGCTGGATGGAGAAAGTCCGGCTGGAGAGGTCGAAGGGTCTCCCATATCTCAATTATCTGCATCTTTTGCCAAACACACGCTACTGTAGAAAAATAATTGACCAGCAGTTCTGTGAGCATACAAAAAAACATGTTTCTAATTTTCTCTTTTATAAATCAAAACCAAAATTTCCACTCACAAAGCACACTTTTTAGGGTGAATTGCCTATTTCAAAAAAAAGAAAAAATTTCCTCTGTAATGTTATTTAAATAAAGCCGGTATTTAAATATCCACATATTATCTACTAATTGTAAACCATTATTTCATGTTACATTTTTTAAATTTCTTATATGGAATTACATGTTCAATTTTTCTTCATTCGTTGCTTTGATGGTTTCATAATTTTGGGATTTTTCGACCACCATGTTAGGCACATGCCCGTGTTATCGTTTTAATGGTCTAATCTCAATGAAAATTATTCGTTTTTCTAATTTTCTTCAGGTAGACAGGTACCTAACAGTAATATTGAAAAAAAATGCGATTAAGAAAGTCCAATTAAACACGACGGTTTCACGGTGGAAAAAAAGAACCTTTACTGAACCAATAAAAGGTCACCATCTTGAAATGGAAACGAACGTACAAACAAATTTACAGACAGACGAAATTAATGCACAGCCGTCAAGTTAAAAAACAGTCAATAAATAATAAAAAAATGTATAATCTGATGGTATTATTATCTGACTACAGTTTGGATTGATGTAAAAGTTTAGTCTTTATTTAAAAATACAAAAAAAGGGGCATATATTAATTACCTGAGCTCAAAAGGGGGGGTGGTTCCAGCAAAATCTCACGTTAATTGAAAATAATATACGAAGTAGCCCAAATTTATCTCACCAAGGGAGGGGGGGGGGGGAGGGGTCTAGATTGGAAGAAAAACTGCTCACGTAATTAATGTATGATGCCCCCAAACGTTAATATTTCAAATAGCATCCGCGACGAAGAAAATTAACTTTTATAATTTCTTAAAAGCTTAATACAATATCCAGACTCATTTTCGGAGCAATTTTATGCCAATTAACAAATTTCCAAAAAAAAATTGAAATTATTAAAACATGAAAAATTATCAAACTTCGCACGAAAAATCAAAAAGACAAAAATGTATAAAAATTTCCCCACCCATTTTCGGAGCACATTTCTTTCGATTTTACAATTTTCATGGAAGATTTTTTTTTCAGAAAGATAAAAATTATCCAACACGGAAAATGTCCAAACTTCACATAAATATCTAGAGATAAATGTCTTTTCAGGAGAAATTTTTTCAGAAAAATAAAATTTTCACGAATCAAAAATTTCCCAACATGAAAAGTTTCCAAACTTCAAATAACAAAATCTAAATGTTTTTTCCAAAAAAATCTTGTTCCATTTTCTGACCAATTACCTGAGTAATTTTCCCCTTATCCCAGAAGAATTTTTTCAAAAAAAATTTTTTTTCCGAACATTAGGTATCTACATAATATCAAGAAGATTATGTGGAGTTTGGATTTTAAAAAATTTTCCCGTCCAATTTTCTCAGGTAATTTTTAAGAGAAAAATAAAATTTTCAAGGAATCTAAAATTTTTCAACGTAAAACGTTTCCTAACTTCAAATAACAAAATCAAAAAGATATATATCTAACCAAATATAACATTTTCCAAAATCAAATAAAAAAATAGAAAAAAAAAGTAAGTAACCCAACTACATATAAGACAATATTTCTTTTCGGTTTTTTTGTTCCAGTGCCCTTTCTGCCAGTGGATCGCCCGATACTATTTCTCCAAGCAAACATCTGTTTTTGCAATCGATTCCTTTTGGCTTTTACAAAATTCGAAAATTTGAGCTGTGCATATGAAGAAAAAAATATTTCTAAAATGATTAAAGGGAACGTACTCATACTACGTGACCAACTTTTTGCAATTTTTAAATATTTTAGTGCGAACGTAACTTAACTTAGCTATTCTGTTTATTGAAAATTCTATGGCCCGGTCTTTAAACTTTGAAGTTATCGATACTTTTGCGGAATAGAAAGCTCGGAGAAAAGAATTTTATTAATAAATATCTTGTAAAGATTAATTTGTTATTTCATTGTAAATACCTATGTAATACCTATGCTTTTGAAAATAAAATTTATTAGATATTTACAAAAATATGCATAATATTAGTAATACTGTTGGGTAACTTCTTAGGTCATTTATTAAAATTCAATTACGAAGTAACTATTTTTACAGGGGGGCCCCATCCAATGAATTTGCCACGGGCCTCAGATGGTATAGTTACGCCACTGCAATTTGGGCATCATTTTTTAATTTATTAACTTCTGATTGGCAGTAATTTTAAATTACTGGGGGGTTTAGGATCACAGGGGCCTATCTACAAAAACATCATTTCGAGATAAACGCAATTAATGGTTTGAATGCTCTGAAACTCTGAAAAAATTATATTTTAGTAAAAAAAAAATGTTAACCAACACATTATCACACTCTTTGAAAAACATGTTTTATGTTATTATAAAAGTCTTGTGATGATTTAAAAAAAGTATTTGTGAAAAATATATTTAAAAAATAATAATAATAATTACTGAGATAAGCCTTTGTGTTCTTAACTATACTTTTTATTTATTTACTATAGATAGATACAAAAGAAAGTACAAAATACATATTAGGAAGCTTTGCCTGTCCAACTAGGAAAGTTTCCCGTACCAGGACAGACAAATTTACAGGTTTAGTTCATATTATACATACATAATTACATAACAAAAAAAATAGAAAAAGAACCTGGTAGCATAAAGTATATTCGGATTTGCCGAATTAACCTGATAACATATAATATATTCAGATTTACAGTGTATGAGATAAGTAGGTAAGTTAGTAAGTAGCATTGAAAAGTCAAAAAGTGTAAACCAAGTATTTGATAACAAGTTGGAGGAATTACAACAAGATTCACAATACAGGGACGCACTTGACCTACTTTAACTGAACAGCAATATGTATTTGATAAGAGAGTAGGGGCGAATCTACAAACAAATTGTTTTCAAATAAAAGTTTTGATGCTATGGAATTCAGAAATTAAAACACAAGTAAGCGTAAGTAATACATTTTTTTGATCAATAAATACATCACCGCACTTTCCAAAATTATATACTTACTTAATTATATACTTACTTGTATTTTACACAAAAAATAAAGATTTTTGACAACTGAAAATAAAAAAAAATTATAAAAGTTGACTGATTGCCTTTGTGTTCACCAATTTTAACAAGAGGTGATTTAGATCACAGGGCCTTACTACAAAAACATAGTTTTGAGATGAAGATTTTAGATGCTGTCAAACTCAGAAAATATAGCGTCTATCAGTCCAGCATACTACATAAAAAACACCTTTTAAAATAATTAGATAATTAATAAGCCCTTAGATAAGGCCCGGTATAATTGAAAAAAATTATTTAAGTATAAAAATCTATTGAGAAATGCCTGTTTGTCCCTACCTATAAGTAAAGCAATTATTATTATTTACAAACATGTAAAAGGACTAAGCTCCTCTTGATTCCTACTTATGAATAGAGAAATACTTAATGCAGATATCATGATTTTATCTGACGCAGTATGGTCTGATAACTTGCCAATGATTGTAAATCTCCACCTTCAATTTTTGCCAGCCTTTGTGGAATCGTGTAATGACAACATATTTGAATCTTCTAGGTGGAATCCGAAATCTAACGTTGAAATAATGAAATACGCTGAAACTATCAACAAAAAACTTCTAAAGATAATTCAAGATTTCTCCCAATTAGAACCTGACAGAAAATCTGCAAATTCAAACGAAAGCCAAATTGATACGATTTTAGATTTTCACGGCCAAAAGTTATTTTGTTACATATTAGTTTTTGGGGTATTATGCCGTGTTGCGCTACCTCCTTCTTTAGCCAACGTTTCGGACAGCGTTGCATGATGGACACTGCAATGCTGTCCTGCCTGCGATCACATCTGCCGTGATGATGGACACTGCAACGCTGTCCGAAACGTTGGCTAAAGAAGGAGGTAGCGCAACACGGCATAATACCCCAAAAAAAAAAAAAAGAAAGCCAAATAAATTCCCTGTACAAAAATGTTGTAGAAGCACTGTGAAGTGGGATGGAAACACATGGTTGCAGCCAAATACGCAGAATCAAGAAGCGCCTTTCTCTCATGGCTTGAGGCCGGAAAACCACTCTCAGGGCCGGTTGCCGAAAACAGGAAGAAATACCGAACGAAGCATTTTTTCAAAGTAGCTCTGAAAAAATGTCAACAGTCAGAAATTCAGCAACGAATGGATGGTATCGCCACATCACTAATAAATAAAGATTTTCATAAATTTTGGCAAAAAACCTCCTCAGAATTGAAAACTAAAACTCCTCTCTATGTCAATGGAGTAAGAGGCAAGGAAAATATCGCCAATGAGTTTCGTAACTTCCTCTCTAAGGCGGGTGAAGAAGCAGCAGAAAAATCTCAGAATATAAATTTTAGTTTGAAAACCGAAGGTAATACTACCGCTCTCAGCATTACTTCGCATATGGTAGAAAGAGCTCTCAGAGAAATGGCAACAGGAAAAGCCACAGGACATGACTCAATAGCTCTTGAACACATTGTATGCTGGACCAGCGATTCACATTATCCTAGCAAAACTATTTTCAAATATTGTACGTTACAGGCACATCCCGAATGAAATGACGAAAACGGTAATTATTCCCATAATTAAATCAACAAACCTTGATCCATACGTGATCAATAGCTACCGACTAATTTCACTCTCAACCACAGTGGCAAGATTATTTGAAAAAATTTTATCTGCTGTCTAAATAGATCATCTAAAAACAGAGGATAACCAGTCCGGATTCAAACCTGCACTGTCAACATCTATGGCAATATTTATATTCCCTAAAAGAAACCATCGGTTATTATAAACTAAGAAAAATGCCAATCTTTACCTGCTTTCTAGATTTAAGCAAAGCGTTTGACCGTGTATGTCATAATAAACTGTGGGAAAAACTAAGGAAAAGAGCAGTTTTGGAAAATGTAATAGCTATTCTTTCAATTTGGCACAAGCAACAAGAAAATATTGTGAAATGGTCTGGGGAATTTTCCAACCCATTCTTTTTGAAAAGTGGCGTAAGGCAAGGAGGAAGCATGTCTCCGGTTCTGTTCAATCTATACACCGATGAGCTTATTCAAAGACTTAATGCCACGAAAATAGGTTGCCATTTAAATGGAGTGTGTGTAAATAACATTAATTACGCAGATGACATGGTTCTTCTTGCGCCGTCACTAAGCGCATTAGAGAAATTACTCAAAATTTGTGAAGACTGCAAAAAACCATAACCTTTTGTATAATACCACCAAGTCAATAGTTATGATTTTTAAACAGAAAAACGAAATCGTCCAAACACCCTTAGTATGGCTAGATGAAAGGAAAATGAATATTAATCACAGCGTTAAATACCTGGAACATGTCATCACAGACGACCTTAAGGATATCGAGGAAATGGAAAGGCAGAGAAGAGCAATATCAGTTAATATCATCTTTCTGTACCTCGCTGCACACATCAGAACTGAGGGTTGACTACACTGCAACCCAATGGCATATATATTAAAGGTTGCTTACAATAACACTTATCACCAACTTTTCCGCCTACCGAGATACTGCAGTGCTATGGAAATGTTCCTGGAGGGACGAGTGCATACTTTCCGTGAACTTCTCCGCCACCGCATGGGAAGTTTATGGCGCAGATTACGCCATTCGAAGAATGCGATCATCACCACTATGACTGCCTGGATGGAGTCTCCCCTGATGGCCCTCTGGAGACAGGAGATGGTGAAATACCCCCCGTAAATGGCTATTTGCATTAATTTAAGTGTTATATATATTATTTCTCATGCTTATTTGTTTTTATTTCATTTATGTATTGATGTTAATTATTTTTTACCTCATCTTATTATTTACCTTTCTTTTGTTATTTCAAAATATGGAATGTATTGCATCGCACTTCCCCTGCATACATTCTGGAATAAACTATTATTGTTATTATTATCAATATCAATGAACTTTGTTTTTATTGCACATCAACGACCTTTTGTCATGTGCACCAATTCACTGTTATGCGGATGACAGTACAGTTCATGATAGCTTTTTGTTTGACAAGCCCCCAAAGGGCTCACAAACTCCAACAGCTCGTAGGGCTTTGAAGCAAAGAATGGACGGTTACCTCGGGAGTGTTTTCTCTTGGGGTAAAAATAATCTCGTTGAATTTAATGTTTCAAAGACCCAATCTTGTCTGATTACGTCTAAAAGGGATCGAAATGAAAATCTAGTCTCTTTCAACGGAAGCAATCTTCCGAACAGGCCCTCCATTGATATGCTTGGTGTAACCCTAAGTGACCAGCTCAAGTATGGGGGCTCCATCGAAGCCAGAGTAAAGTTAGCCTCCCAGAAATTGGGCGTACTGTATAGGGCCCGCAGATACTTTAATAGTGCACAACTGCTAACCCTGTACAAATCGCAAGTGCGCCCCACGGTTGAATTTGGCAGCCACCTCTGGTCTGGAGCTCCAAAATACCTGAAAAATACCCTTGACTCTGTGCAGAAACGGGCGGTCCGTTTGATAGATTCTCCCATCTTAACAGACGGATTGCAATCTTTAGAGCACAGGCGTCGGGTGGGAATGCTATCTTTGTTCTACCGGTATTACAATGGAAGATGCTCCGAGGAACTAGCATCATTGATCCTTTCGGCACCGGTGCATAGTCGGGAAACACGCCAAATGCGTGCCCAACATTTGTACACGGTTGACATTTGTCACATGAGAACGGGTCGTTTCTTCGACTCGTTCTTATGTTCAACAGCTCGGTTGTGGAATGATTTGCCGGCCTCTGTGTTTCCTCCTTCCTACAACATAGGTCTCTTCAAGACCAATGTTCATTCCTTCCTCTCCTCAAAAAGACCCTCCACACAGCATCCCAGATGACATGGGCCCTGAGGGAAATTATTTTCCTCAAGGCCTCCTGTGTGGAGTTAATGTAAAAAAAAAAAAAAAAAAACTATTTTTCTAGAGCAGAGCTATTTTAATTTCCTCTTACGTTATCTTCACACAGGTGGAAAAATTTTCCCCTCAGGACGGGATGAAACACAGAAGTCAGAAAAATCATTCCACAGTCGGGAACTCGAGAACGAGTCGTAGAAACGACCCGCTCTCAAGTGATAAATGTCAACTGTGGACACATGTTTCATCAACTGTGAAGGGATCGATGACGACAGTTCTTTGGAGCATCTTCCATTAAAATATCGGACTAGCAAGGAAAGCATTCCCACCCGAAACCTGTGCTCTAAAGATTGCAATCCGTTTGTAAAGACGGGAGAATTTATAAAAATGATTAGGTACCTACATGATAAGTTTTTGTACACTTTATAATAATTGCTGTAGTACATACAAAGGGGCAAAACTTTACAATCAGCGAACTTTACTAAATTGAGCAAAGCCCATCAAAAAGTCGCCTGCAGGGCTCAGCAGCAAAAAACCCGCAGCAGTGGGTTTTTATCTGCTAATATAATATTATTAGCTATTGTAGCAGAATTGTTTTCGGTAGCAGTACGTTTAGTTGTGCGAGAATTGCATCTCAAAAGACAAGTACACAAACTAAAGAGGTCATCAGAATATATTAAAAAATAAGCTTTGGGTTTATGTCAAGAGTCAGAACAGAAGAGAATGTATTAATTGTGAATGAAGCAAGGAATTAATGCCAAAAGAGAGCTGTATAGGATTAATGCCAAAAGAGAGCTGTGTAGGGTTGCCATACGTCCGGAATTTTCCGGACAAGTCCGGAAATATAGGTCTTTGTCCGTAATGCGGGGGGAATTCTAAACAGTCCGGAATTTCTACAAGTGGAGATTGATATAAAAAATGATATAAACCAAATTATTTTTATTAGAAATCAAAGTAAAAACATCACTTCTGATATTTAATGCTCCCAGAAATATTATTCAACACCTCTGAATCTTTAATAATAATTTTGTAAACATTTCGCAAGTCATATTTTTAAAATTATACTCTGTTAAGAGAATCGACTTGACACTACAGAAAGCCTGTTCCTTTCTTTTGACCATTGGGTTCCCCCCCCCCCCTCCCGATGCGGGTTTTGACATGCCACGATGCATAGCGACATTCATATTATATTTACAAGAAAGTCCGGAATTTTTATCGAATGTCAGGAACTTTCTCCAAGATTTTGATTTTTTGATCTGGGAACCCTAGCTGTGTGGCAGTCCATCATCTCTGCCTCGCTATGGATAAATGTTGTTGTGGTGGTTAGTTGGATTTATTGCATTTACAATCTCTACACATTATAAATTAAAGCCCTTCGTCACATATGTCTGTCTGTTCATGATAAACTCGAAAACTACTAAACGGATTTTCATGCGGTTTTCACCGATAGATAGAGTGATTCATGAGGAAGGTATATAATTTGTCAAGATTTTGTGTAAATTGGTGGAAATATATAATATATAAAGGAGAATTTCAGTATGCGGTGAACGAGCGAGCTGGCAAGCAGACGGTGTGGATTTGATCTGCATGCAAATTAACAGATGGCAGTGGTTAAGCGTCGATGACACAGGGCGAGTTTACAAGCTACTATCTGGGAAATTCACTATCTGTTAGTAAACTCGCCCAGTGTCATCGTGTTACTTGCTAACTAGCAGTGACTAGCAGATTGTTGACAATCTACGAAAAAAAGTTGAAAGGTCGTCAACTTTACTCGCCTACATGCTCGCTCCGCTTGCTCGTGATTGGTTTATTTATGTTTCCAACATGGCTTCCGATAAACAGCTGATTTCGACTGTCAAACATCTGTAGAATTAGTTCACGCAGGCGTCGTTATTCTTGTTACTGGCGCTAGCAGCGTCCTCAGTTACCTATGCTTCTGAGCGAGTGGACAGTTTTGTGTGTCATCATGACAATCTCACTCGCCGATTTACCCGCTTTTAAACTTAGTAGATAGTAGCTTGTAAACTCGCCCTGTGTCATCGACGCTTTATAAAGGTTTGGTAACAATCCAGTAGATGGCGTTGTGTTTCGTTAGCCACAGCAACGCGTGGCCGGGTCAGCTAGTACCATTTATAATATTTACAGAAAAAGAAATGTATTAATTTAAACTATTTATTAATGCTCCTCCAATATCTAATTTGGTCATACAACATTACAGTTAACTTAAAAAAGAATTAACTATTTGCAAATGGTATAAAACCAAATGCCGATTACTTTTCAGTTTCTTTCTCTCCAGTTTCAACTCCTTTCTCTTCAGTTTCAATTTCATTAACTCCACTCTCTTTTTGCTGCATCTCCACATACCGATCTAAACTACTGACGAGGGCAGATTGCTGTTGTGACAATTGTTGCACGAGGTGGGAGCCACTCTTTTCTAGAGTTTGACATAACATGGCCCTGGATACTTCTAGCGAAGGTAAACTCGCATACGCAACGAACTCGTTTCTTGATAGAAATTTTCCATCAACAATTCCAGCTGAAAAAATAAATTTAAAATATGAAAACCTATTAAACAGATTAAGGACGGGTTGTTTCACAGAATTTGAACAATTCATCAATGTCAAAGTATTTTTCAAGTTCTGAAAAGGTATATTAATTGTTTTTGTGTTTAATTCGTAGAACTCCATTTTAATTTTTAGAAATTTAATTAAAATTAAATTTGATAATGTTATTATCGAGTTCTGCAAGTTTTTTGGTTAGTGTTTTAGTTACAGCTGTTTCGACTTGTAAGGTCATTTTCAAACTGTCAAATGTAACATAACATTATCAAATTTAATTTTAATTAAATTTCTAAAAATTAAAACTGAAAAGGTTCTATTCAAGTTCTGTTATTATATCATTATTCGCCAGTTGTTTCACATAAATGAAATGAACCCATAACTTTAAAGGCCTCGTTAAACAGAAGGCGTTATTAACGCACGGTAAGGCATTAATAACGCCGGACAAACACCGCGTTATAACGCTGCGTTGTGTTGTACTGAACATGTCTAAACTAGTCAAACAGAGCGAGCGTGTTAGCATTACGCGACACTCAACCGCAGTGTTAGGACGTCGAGTTGTATTTTTTTACAAATTCTCTGGCTCTGGGGAAAATAATTTTCAGGGCCTGTGTCATCTTTGGGGATGCTGTGTGGAGGATTTTTTTAGGAAAGAAAGGAGAGGAAGTTCTGGGAAGGAAAAGGATATTAGGGGTGCGTAGGAATCTGGGGATCACGGACTTATGAATCCATCCCTCCCACTGCGGTACTTTGTCCCGATGTTTCAAAAGAGTAGGGGTGGAAAAGTCAAAGTTTTACCATTCTCTCCCAATCCGCCCTGCCATGCAGCTGGTGGGCATGCATGGTGCACGCATCCGACGCCAAGACCCGGACAAACTTCACTCCATGAACCCATGCACCCCTGCTAAGTCACCAAACATAGCGAATCACTTGGAGTGACCTTTGGCAGAGGTGTTGGTTATCCAATAAATGGTTCCCGGGGCGGCGGTACTAATACTAGCCTCCCACAGTGTGAACAAAACTAATCAAGAAGAAATAACATACTAAAAAAATATAAATACCCAGTAGTATAAATTGGGGAAGTTTTCTCATAGTTTTAAGAAACTCTTTTACTTGAACAGCTTCCGAAAACACAATCTGCGTTTGTGATTCAAATAATTTCAAAATCGCTTCATAATTTGTTCCTTCTAGCCCCATTTTCAAAATCTTTTTGCCGTAAGTCCTCAAATGCATGTTTTGTAGCTTGAGTTCCCCATAAACGGGGTGTTTATCCTCTGTTGAGACAGGGTTTGTGTGAAAGAACGCAATCATATGAGAATGGTTGAACCAATTACTGCATTCCTTGGCAAGAATATGTTCAAAAGGATTGTCGACTGCTTCCCACACTCTTGTATTAAGATTTGAGCATTTTTCAATATTTGCTTTCTTTTTCAAATATGTTGGTTTGCATACATCTATTACAAGTTGTCTTGTAAAAAAAGGTTTCCGAGGCTTTTGAATGTTAATTCTTCCTTTGAATCTCTTAAACTCATAGATCGGCGGCTTTACCTGAAGAAGCACTGAAAAGAGAAAAACGTATTAATTTGATAAATCTCAAAAGATGTTCATGTTCGCTACAGGTAAGGTGTTGGATGAATTTGTGACAAACCTTTATGTAAAAAAGACATCTGGAGTTTTTAGAATATCGATATCCTTATTTATTTAACCTACAAATACAAACTTGAGTAATAATTATTAGATTGACGTATAATATAGGTGTTGCCAGTATGTGTCTATGTATTTGCATGTATTTCTTTTCTCTGGTGACCGTACAACTAAAGCGTCGATGACACAGGGCTAGTTTACGAGCTACTATCTGGGAAAGGGCCGTTTTCGCACGATTTTGGCCGCTAGGTTCGCTATAGTCCTAACGGTCCAACTATTTTATTTAACTGTCAGATCCCATACATTTTTTAGGCCGTTTGGTGCAATTTAGTGTTTTAAAATATTATAATAATGCCGTCAACCTGTTGTAGTGTTCCAATGTGTAGAAATAGTGGTGGGCACGAGTTTCCCAAAGATTGAAAGACTTGAAAGCGAAATGGATTCATTCAATCGGCGTTCCAAATGGGCACCGACTCCTGATTCTGTTGTCTGTCAAGCTCATTTCAGGGACACCGATTATGTATTCAATAATATTAACCATAACAGTAAGTACATGCCTCATTCAATTAATATCTTACTATAATTGAATCCCCAATATAAATAAAGAGTACTTGTATAGTATAATGAACACGTAAAGAAACATTTGACATAAAATTTATACACAATGTTTTGCCTTCTTTCGCAGTTGACATTATTTGACAAACGTACCTTTAAATACAAGTGTAGTCAATCACAACTAACATTAATAATTATGGTAGACATAATATCTTATTTCCTTTTTTAAAATGAAACATTTTCAATTATTGCAATCATTTTATTACACGGTTATCAAACTGTCTGGCACGAGATTTCTGGGCAGCCGATTCTTCATTGTTGGCAATCTAATTTGCTTTGCATTTCTCGTCCCATGTCTGTATATCTCGTGATTGTATTTTAATTTTCAGTAGAAGTGTTTTAGGAAAAAAATCAAATTATTATTTCTTAAGTAGACCATTTTGTATTTTACATCACGCAAGTATGGAAGTTTGAGCCTAATTTTATTTTCATATGTACTGTACTGGCAAAAGCTACTGAAAGGTGTAGCTCCTTAGAAGTAGGTAATTTAGAATTAAGAAACAGACAGGAAAGGCGTCTGATACCTAAGTACGTGAAAAAATATATATAAATTCTACAAAACCAAAACCACAAGATGAAGCGGCGTTGCCTGTGAATCTAGAAGACGTGGCAGTGGAAGTCATATTGTCTTTTGATACTCCGTGTGATAGACCGACTCTAGATAAAGACGCACAGACATAATAAAAAGGAAAAGTTAACTGTTTATATTAAAATAAACCTTTGTTTCACCGCAGGGGAAGCTTATAGCGCAGACTATGCCAGTCGAAGAATACCATCATCACTGCCATGGTTGCCTGGATGGAGATGGAGTCCCCCCTGATGCCTTTCTGAAAATGGGAGCCTGTCAAATATCCCCCATGAACGGATATTTGCATATTTTTTTGGATTTATTATTATATACTATATTTTTAATTTATTTTCTGTTCCATTCTATGTATGAATGCATTGTTATTTTGTCAATGTTTGAACTATTTCAAAATATGGAATGTATTGCATTGCACAACATTCTGAAATAAACGATCATTATTATGATACGTTTTAAGATTTTCACGGCCAAACTATTTTCGTTATTTGTTTTTGGGGTGTTATGCCGTGTTGCGCTACCTCCTTCTTTAGCCAACACTTCGGACAGCGTTGCAGTGTCACTGCAACGCTGTCCGAAACGTTGGCTAAAAAAGGAGGTAGCGCAACACGGCATAACACTCCAAAAACAAATAACGAAAAGATCATTATTATATTTGTTTTAATAAAGAGTGAGTGTCGACAGTAACTGTCAAATTAAAACACTTTTGTACTTTCTTCCACTAATTTTATATTTCACCAGGACCGGTTTCATCCTATTAGGGACATTATCGGACTTAAAAAAGATTGCTGTTTATTGATACTAAATAACACAAAATAATTTAACAAATATATAAATATATAAAAAAACTTTCTTTTATTTCTCGAGGTCAATATGAAAAGAACTAGATTACAGACATAATATAAATGTGTCGTAAAACATTTACAGACATTATACACATAGAAGAACATATCAGTACAACAAATAATTAACATTATACATAAATTATTTATTGTTTTGGCATTTTTTTTACATCCTAATATTATATAGTTCTGGTAGCATCGGTCAACGCGTGAGCTACTTTGTGAACAGTCAACCTGTTAAAATAAAGAAAATAAGATTAGCAAATTAAATATGCAACTAGTGTAGAATAAATAAGTCAGTTTTTTCTCAATTTCAAGTCTCAGAGGGGTAATAAATAGCATTGCACACTATGTATTTGGACACATATTTATTTTGGGGTAACTAATCGAAAAAATCTCCCGACCCCCATACTATACAATATTAATTAACATTTATTTTTATAATTTACTTGATAAACCACTGATTTTTCATATGCTAATATTTTATTTGAAAACATTCAATAGAAATATAAATATAATCTATTTCACAGATGAGGGATATCAAAATACAAAGATGATAAGAGGTAATATAAGTAAACCTATTAAAACTCCTATTCAGCCATGGTTTTAGGGAAATTTGGGTCCTTTTTGATGATGAAGATGGAGTCGTTCAGCCAGTAGTAGGACTGGTTGAAGTCCCCCTAGCAGAGGTAGGGCACGCGTGACCACCGCATGACCTGGAGCCCCACGGTGGTGGCGCAGTAGCTGATGAAGGATTCCATGTGCTCCTCGAATGTGTGGCCTCGGATGGGCAGACGCTCCTTCGCCATGTGGTCAGATTCTTCTGAAAATTATAATTGAATAGTACAAGGAATCCGAGAGAAGACGACCAGTGCAATACCCTAGACATAGTTGAGAGAAATTAAAGATTGTGCTTTAAGCTTGAGTGTTAAGCGATTAGATTTTTGCCTCTAGCTTTATGCGTTGAGATTTAAGCTTTGCTTTTACCTATGTCAAAAATGATGAAAAATTAATAGTAACAAAACAGCAGCTTTTGAGTCTGGAGGAAATTGGTAACTGTCTGGTTATTCAGATCTAGGCAATACACGTAGCAGATAATGTTAATAAATTGATGAGATCCCTTTGGTATCGGTTCACCAGCATGAAATTCTCCGGACAAGAGCGGAACATCCATCCACAGTAGATGACAGCAGCATCGACTTGTTCTCATGCAATATTTCCCTATATACTAGGAATATTTCCCTCTCCTCCCTTATTTAATAGTGGTCTTTTCAAGACTTTTATTAAAAATCCATTCTTTCAAAGCCCTTCCAAACAGCCGGTGAAAAACCACCATTTAGAAGCGATACATTGCTTGAAATGGCAATCGTTGTGTTAGGTGACCAGGTGTGAATAGCCAGGCATTTCCCAGCCTTCTAATTTCTCATATTTTTTCCTCCCCCATTCAGTTCAGCCTCACAACATACCCTGATTGGGGGTGCCATAGTACCACTCACTTAAAATTAATCACATTTAAAAGACCGGTTAAATCCCTGGTTAAAGTATTAGAGTATTAGAGGCATAATAAAAATTTTATAATAAGAATAAAATCCATATCTTACATTCAACGTATGGTTTGAAAGGCAAAACCAGCGCTACGATAAGGAGTCCATTGTCGTTGAGAGCCTGCTTAGCGTTGAGGCCGTTGGACAGCATGGTCTGTGGCTCAGAGCAGCATCTTACTTTTTGTGCATTTTACTTACAAATCGAGCAAACTAGGTTTGGCTAAACTTGTCGGAAAACAAATAGCTTTCGAAATGACAGGTCAATCATTGAAAGACGTCAGTGCGTCAGTCCATAGATTTGGTCCACAGATTAGATGACAGGAGGACCGCTAAACACCGTGCTGCCATCTCGTGGATATTTTGGAATTACTCAGAAAACGGCACATTCACTAACTGTTAATAAACTCGCCCAGTGTCATCGTGTCACTTGCTAAGTAGCAGCAACTAGCAGATTGTTGACAATCTACGAAAAAAAGTTGAAAGGTCGTCAACTTTACTCGCCTACACCCTTTTTTTTTTAATGGCTTTTCACCCCAAAGGAGTGTTCTGGCCAGTGTCAAGTGAATGCTTTTGTGAGTGTAATTTTTGGTTAATATTAACTAATTAATTATTATTATTGGTTATTATTAACTAATTAACTAACAAGAACCTATCTACATTATATAATAATACTATAGAAATAATAATACACAAAATTATTACAATAAGAGATGATTTTAATTAAACATAACAAGGAAATTAAAAGCTATGCTGACACAATTTATTGTGCGTAAAAAATAAAATAAATAAACAAATACATGAAACTTAATTTACAGTTACAAATTGATGCTGTTAATATTCAGGAAATTAGCCAAGATTTTATACACGCGTTTGTTCACAGAAGATAATAGGCATGCAATTGTTGTAGGGAGGCAATATGCCCGAACTGATTAGGTGAGGGATGAAATTTTTGTATGAATTATTTAAAGGGCAACTGAAAAAAATATGATTCAGATCCTCTTCACCAAGACGACATTCACACATCGCAGAATTCTTAACATGAATTTTTGTCAGGTGAACATTGTGGCAGCAATGTCCTATCCGCATGCGGAAAATGGAGGATGTCGAGAATTTGTTAAAAGAAAGTCTGGAAAACCACGGTTTTGAAGGAATCATTGGCTGAATTGTGAAAAAGATATATCCTTTTGATTGACTAGATTCTTCTCAATGATTCTGCCATGTGGAAATCATGTTTTCCTTCAATTTTATGAAAATATCATCGGTGTTTAAAAATTTATATAAAATATCCCCCGAAATAATGACATCTTTCGCCAATGAATCGGCCTTTTCATTTCCAGGGATACCGCAGTGACTAGGTATCTAAGCCAAGACGATTTCTTTGCCAGAGTCTGTTAATCAACACAGAAATCGTCTTCTGGGTAATGGAAGGGGGAAGAGTTTAATTTTTGAAGTGCACTCAGGGAATCGGAGAGAATTAAGAAGTTTCCAATGTGATCATCGTCAATGTATTTGAGGGATTCAAAAATGGCTATACATTCAGCAGTGAAAACGGAAACCTCTTTTGGAAGTTTAATTTTTCTATCGACTTGATCTGATGGGCAGTGGAATGCCGCTCCCACATGATTTGATAAGGTGAACGGCACGTAAAGCGTTGAGGCCAGCTTGACATTTGTTAATGATTAAATTAACATACGGGTTCCATGTTAACTTAGAGTCTAAAATTACCCCAAGGAATCTTATCTGTACTTGCATAGGGAGAATTGAATTATTTATTTGGACTGTTACCCGCGGAGTAACACGTTTTCTGGAGAAGACGATAACATTGCTTTTGGAAGGAGAATTTTCTAAGCCGTGATTTGTTAACCAGGTGTCAAGGTTTTTCATGCAAATGTTAATCAATTCCTCCAGAATAGAAATAATTTGTCCTGAAATATATATAAAAAGATCATCCGCCTACTGAAGTATTTTACAAGATGGATGCATACTGCGATGCAGGTCAAAGGTATATATATTAAAAAGGATAGGACTAAGGACGGAGCCCTGAGGCAAACCCTTGTTTACTATTCTTTCCGGTGGAGGAGAATCCAGCACCTGGATTTGAATTTTCCTGGTAAGAAGGAGGTTAATTATAAAACTGGAAAGCTTACGAGGGATGCCAATTTTTAATAATTTATTAAATAAAACATCTAATAAAACATTGTCAAAAGCTCCGCACACATCAAGGCAAACACCGACAAGGAATTCATTATCGGCCAGGGCCAACTGGATATCAGAAGTCAGGATGGACAGACTTTCGATCGTACTTTTTCTTTTTTGAAAACCAAACTGAGAGCTGGGAAGAATTTTCTCATTTTCTACATACCAGTCTAGGCGTCTTTTAATTATATGTTCGGCTATTTTAACTAAGGAAGATGACAGAGCTATAGGTCTGTAAGAAAGTCCAGAGTTAGGGTCTTTCTGGGGTTTCAGAATGGGAACAATTATTTGAGTTTTCCAGGATGATGGAATTTTGCCGGAGTCAAAGATCAGATTTATAATTGAAAGAAAATAGTTTAGTGTGATAACGTCGCAGTTTTTAATAAAGCTATAAGGAATTCCATCTACACCAGCGGATGAGTCTGTGAGATCGTTTAATACCTCGCTAAGTTCCGTTAAATTGAAGTGGGTGTCCATCCAACCTCGTGTTTTAAATGAGTATGTGAATTCTGTTTCATTAAAATTACTTGCAGTTTGGGGAGCTAGTTTATCAGCAAATTCCTTCACCCACTCCAAAGTGAGTGGTCGAGTCACCGTTGGGACGTGAGAACCCTTAAACCTGCGAATTGAATTCCAAACAACTGAAAGAGGAACTTCGGGAGATAATGATGAGCAAGATTTTTTCCAGCCTTGACGTTTTTTGTTTTTTAGAAGACGTTTAGTCTTAGCTTCAATCTGTTTATACTGAAGGATTTTCTCCAAATTCATATTTGTTGAATAAATTTTCGCTTATTTTTTCCTCATATCTACTGCGTCTGAGCATTCAATATCCCACCGAGGAGCTGCGGGAGGTTTCCCTTTGTTACGTGTCGTTTTAACGGGGATAAATTTTTCTGCGGCCATAATGACTGCAGACACCAATAAATCGTAACATTCCGCAACATTTTCTGTAGTTGGAGAGGGCAGATTTTGCGCAGAGAACTTTGTATGATTTGAATAGTCATTCCAGTTGGCCCTGGCAGTTAAGAACCTTGGTTTTTGACTACTGCACTTGACATTTTTGTTGGAATGGTAAATATTTGAGGATTCGATGAGGATGGGGTAATGATCACTCCCATGAGGGTCATCAAAAACCTTCCATAACAGGGATGCGGCTATGCTGGAATTGAAAATAGTAAGATCAACCATGCTGGGACGCTGACCAGGCAGCTGAAGACGGGTAGGAGAACCATCATTGATGATACAAAAGACTAGTTCGTCTAGTAGATCAACAATATCTCTGCCCATTCTGTCACAATTGTGAGCTCCCCATAAATCCGTGATGGGCATTGAAATCTCCTAGAACAAGAGAAGGGGTAAAGACCTTGGAAAACATTGCTTTCAGGATTGATTTTGAAGGTTTATTAGATGGTGATATATACAAAGAAATTATTGTAATGTCAAAAACCTTTGCGGCCGTCACTTGAAAAGGACAACCAATTGGTTGTACATCTACTGGGGAGAAGGGTAATGATTTTTTAATGAAAAGAGCGGAGCCGCCCTTTCCATCTTGACGGTTGTCTCGAAGACAGTGGTATCCCCTGACTCTGAAATCAGAATCCGGTTCCAGCCACATCTCCGAGATAGCAGCCACTGCAATTGAGTTTGAGTGTAATGTGTTTAAAAATTCTTCAGTCTTATTTCTAAGACTATGACAATTCAACTGAAGAATCCTCATCAGAGGAGCCATTTCTAGTTGAGTTGATAATATTAGTAATTTGTTTAGCAACGTGGGTCGGTATTTGAATGTTGTTTTTATTTAAAGTTTGTAAAATATGTAAAAATGAGGTGGTTAGTGTAGAGTTAAGGTCTATATTATAATTTTGTTCTTTAGTAGATGACTTTAGGTAAGAATTGAAATTTGAACTGGAATGAGCCATTAGTTCCATAGTTCCATTAGGAGTCCATTAGGTAACCACAGAAGGGATTCGTGATTAGCATTTTTTTTTGTTAGAACTCTAGGTTTCACGACCCTTTCAACAGTTTTTCTAAATGAAGAAGAAGAAGGTTGAGAAGGGGTGGATTTTTTAGAATTTTTGGAAGTTACTTCAGAATAAGATGGAATGGATTTGTTAAACATTCTTGATGCTTCCGCATAAGAGGTGCTCTTCTCGGCCATTGTGTGTTTAATATTGCGCTGCCTTGACAGTTCAGAGCAAGTTTTGCTGATGGACATGTGAATTCCGGAGCAGTTTAAACATTTATAATTTTCCTCTGTTTTATCGCAGGAATCGCCACTATGGGACGAACTGCACTTGAAGCAACGGGGTTCTGATCTGCAGAGGTTATTCGTGTGTCCAAATCTTCAGCACTTGTAGCACTGCACAGTTGGGTACACATAGAGCTCTACTGGTAGAGAGACGTTAAGCATAGTAACATTTTGTGGAAGGTCTTTGCTGTCAAAGGTTAGGACAACGGATTGGGAGGGTCTCCATTCTACAGAGTTTCCCGTATTAAATCTGTAATTTAGACGACACGCTTTTAAAACTTTTCCGAAACCTTGAGGAACAGTAATGTTCTCCAGGATGTCCTCTATCGACCAGTGCGGTGGGATCCCTTTTGTGACACCTAGCCTTGTAACCTGATATGTAGGTATGAAAACGTTGTACAAGTTTTTTTTGGCAACATCAGAGTAAGGTGGTCTGTCAAGATTATTATACAGACGTGACATCTGTAAAGGAGTATTATTTCCCAGTGGGGCGGGTGTAGTGGAAGGGCTTGCTGGACTTAGGTTTGAAATCGAGGAAGAAGTGGATGGAATTACATCCTGTAAAACAGAATTATTTTTAATTATTTTGTGTTTTTCGATTTATCTGTTCAAAATCTGTTGCATTTCTATTATCTGCTGGTTTAGCAATTTTTCGTTTTTTTGACGTAATCGTTACGAAGTCCGAAGCCTCCGGAATATTAACCGCAATCATTTTTTTCGTAACACACGAGGATTCAGATAGCAAACCATCATCTGGGGGATCAGGTGGTTTTTCTTGATCCATTTTAGAATAGGTAAATCTAAAGGACACAAATAAAAAAAAAAAACAATCTTACCTTAACTGCTCCAAAGGACCAATTAAATAACACAAATACTTACTGAGAAAACAAATATACAAGTTAAAACTATATTACACTAATTTACAATACTATTTGAAAACTATTATCTATATAAAATGACTAATTTTGTAAAGAGGAATGAAATGACACTGGCACAGTTAGACGGTAACCTTTGTTTTTGAAATAACGAACTTAATTTTAAATTAGGATAAATTAATACAAAAGTGTTTGATCATGTGAAGCAGATACCTACTTTGTCGCCTACACACTTGCTCGTCATTGGTTGATTTACGTTTCAGTTTCGTGATTGGTTAATTTATTGTATTATTTATCAGATTTCTTTTCCTAATTTGCAATATACCCCTAATAACATACATATCATCCTTATACTCCTATAAGATCATAAGTTTACCCTTTATTGTGTTTTTTCTATATTCTTATCATGCATATTTAAGTATTTAGCTTCTCTTAACTATTTTTTTCTTAGTTTTTCTTTATGTTTTTAGGATTACTGTTTTATTTTAGCACTCTTTTTTATGTATCTTTGTAAAGCTGTTTGTTTTCCAAATAAAGATATTATTATTATTATTATAATGTGGTTCCCGGAACTTGGGATGGAACCATTTCAGTTTAGTTGACCCCAGGGGTTACAGCGACCTTGCAACGCATGCCGGGTACCCGTTCTATATAAAATTATATAGTGCAGGCGCTTGCATTATAATGTAGTGTCGCGGGACTTGAGATTTAACCATTATAGTATAATTGACCCCGAGGTAAAAGTGGCCTTGCAACGCATGCCGGGTACCCGTTGTATATAATGTTATATAGTGCAGGCGCTTGCATTATAATGTAGTTTCCCGGGACTTGGGATGGAACCATTACAGTTTAGTTGACCCCGAGGTTAAAGTGGCCTTGCAACGCATGCCGGGTACCCGCTGTATATAATGTTATAAAGTGCAGTCGTTTGCATTATAATGTAGATTCAAGGGACTTTGGATGGAACCATTGCAGTTTAATTGACCCCGAGGTTAATGTGGCCTTGTAACGCATGCCGGGTACCCGCTGTATATAATATTGTATAGTGCAGGCGCTTGTATTATAATGTAGTTTCCCGGGGCTTGGGATGGAACCATTACAGTGTAATTGATGCCGAGGTTAAAGTGCCCTTCAACGCATGCCGGGTACCCGTTGAATATAATTTTATATAGTGTGGGCGCTTGCATTATAATGTAGTTTCCCGGGACTTGGGATGGAACCATAACAGTTTAGTTGACCGCGAGGTTACAGTGGCCTTGCAAGTTGCAACGCTTGCCAAGTACCAGCTGTATATAATTTATTTATTTATTTATGGACAAATAGTCCATTAACAATATAAAAAAACTTCACTAACTTACATCTCCCTCTTATCCTTTCCCTCCTTATCCCCATCCCCATCCTCGTCCCCGTCCCCGTCCCCGTCCCCGTCCCCGTCCCCGTCCCCGTCCCCGTCCCCGTCCCCGTCCCCGTCCCCGTCCCCGTCCCCGTCCCCGTCCCCGTCCCCGTCCCCGTCCCCGTCCCCGTCCCCGTCCCCGTCCCCGTCCCCGTCCCCGTCCCCGTCAGGTCTTAGGGGCCGTTCAAGTATTACGTAACGCACTTGGGGGGGGGGGGTCTTGTAAAACTTTACGGTGTGTTACTGGAGGGGGGGGGGGGGGGGTTCGAGCAACGCGTTACGTAACATATTTTTCTTTATTTAAATAAAAAAACCAGGGAATTTAAATCTTCCAAGTTTGCAACCCTTTTCGTTTATGTTGTACAGGGAATTAATTCCTCGACTGTCATTAGTGTTCTAAACACGAAATAAGCATAAACACAAATTTCTGTAGTCAGTGTTGTTAAAGTGAGTTTGAAGTTACTACAATGTCCTGAAAAGCGGGAGATTTACATCATCAGCTGTTATTGGCCTATACAGGTTCTCATTCTGACTTACCAGCGCAGCGCAACCAAAAAAATGACAATGAAATTTGGAAAAAAGCAAAAGAAAAAATAATGAAAAATGTATGGAACATAACATATGAATAATGTTATACGAGAGTTTTTAGTTAGAACAATGCTTTTTAGTTATTACACATAGATAAGTTTAAATATAATAATATTATATATAGATATTTTACATGCCTAGTCACACTCAGAACATGAAAAAGGTTTTTCTCCACTGTGAATCGCGCTATGCATTTTTAAATCTCCTTTCGAGAACTTGAATTACTGCATTCGGGACAAGAAGATGGTTTTCTCTGCTGTAGGTAAACGTGTGAATTTTTGGTGCCTCTTTTTAGAACATGAATAGTCGCAGTAGAAACATGTAAGAGGTTTTATATCACTGTAAGTCAGCAAATGATTTCTAAGAAGTTCCTTTGTACGACATAAATAATTGCAGTCGGGACATGAAAAAGGGTTTTTATCATGAGAAGTAATTACTTTGTGGTTAGACATTATATTATAAAAAATAAAACAAACACTTTGTATTTAACCACGAATTTATTATTTTATATATCGACCGGTTTCGCTTCGAAGCTTGGTCGAAGCGAAACCGGTCGATATATAAAATAATAAATTCGTGGTTAAATACAAAGTGTTTATTTTATTTTTTATAAAAAGGTTTTTCATCAGTGTGAGTTAGCACGTGCCGTTTAAGTTTTTTTTTTCGAGAAGAAGAATAGTTGCAGTCAGGATATGAAACGAGTTTTTCTCCACTGTGGGTAGACATGTGATTTTTAGATTTCTCTTCGTAGTACTTGAATAGTTGCAGTCGGACCATGAAAAAGGTTTTTCTCCACTATGAGTCGAGTCAGCAAGTGACTTCTTAAATATCCCTTTTCAGAACACGAATAGTTGCAGTCAGGACATGAAAAAGGTTTTTCTCTTCTGTGAATCATACGGTGGATTTTTAAATTGTCCTTTTGAGAACTTGTATAACTTCATTCCGGACAGGAAAATGGTTTTTGTCTGCTGTGCGAAAACATGTGATTTTTTGGCGCCTCTTTGTATAACATGAATAGTCACGGTGGAAACATGTAAAAGGTTTTATGTAACTTGGAAAAAACAAATGATTTCTAAGAAGTTCCTTTGAACAACATGAATAATTGCAGTCGGGACATAAAAAAGGTTTTGGTCCGGTGTGGGTAAGCATGTAAATTTTTGAATACCGTTGTGTAGCACAGGAATAGTCGCAGTCGGGACAAGAAAAAGGTTTTTCGTCACAGTGAGTTAGCAAGTGCCGTTTTAGTTACTTTGTTCGAGAAGAGGAATAGTTGCAGTCTGGACTTGAAAAAGATCTTTCTCCGCTGTGGATAAACATGTGATTTTTAGATTTCTCTTCGTAGTACATGAAGAGTTGCAGTCGGAACACGAAAAGGGTTTTTCTCCACTATGAGTCAGCAAGTGACTTCTTAGATATCCATTTTGAGGACACGAATAGTTGCAGTCAGGACATGAAAACGGTTTTTTACTTCTGTGAATCATACTGTGGATTTTTAAATCTTCCCCTTTGAGAACTTGTATAACTGCATTCAGAACATGAAAAAGGTTTTATTACACCATGAGTCAGCTTGCGAATCATAGTGGATTAAAGTGTTGCTCCACAGGGAAACAATAGGAAATTTACTTTCTTAGGGCCTCCTCAGTGCAGCTAATGCTAAAAAAGTAAGTGTTGTAAAACCATGTAGGTACATAATAGGTCAGTGTTAAATTATGGAAATCCGGAAGGAATACAAGGCCGATAAAAATTATAATATTTTCAAATTTCTTTTATAAATATCAATTTGAACAAATAAAATGAACAATATACGCAATACGCAAGTATCGCGAGTTTTATTTATTTGTTTCAATTCAAGAAAAAGGGTATTTAAGTGACATTTCAGTACGTTGCGCAACTTAATTGTGACTTTCAGGTAAAAATTACCACTTGGGTGTTACGTAACGTTTAGGGGGGGGGGGGGGGGGTAAAGGAAAATGTTACGACGCGTTACAGGGGGGGTCCAAAATCTTCAAAAATTGCGTTACGTAATACTTGAACGCCCCCTTATTCATTAAAAAAAATATAAAAAATTGTACTGGAGGTTCGAAACAGTTGGAGTATTCGAACTCCAACCTTCCAAATCGAACTTCCAACGCACAACCTCCCCTCCACAAAATCGTCCAAACATGGTCCAAACGTTTGAAGTTGGAAGTTGGCCGCAGTGTGGCCGTACCATAAAAGAACAGTGTTCATTCTGACACAAACACTTTTATTTCTTATTAGTTTTCTATGGCCAAGATCACCCTTACGGATGAAAATCAAAATTATAATTAAAAATAGTACAAGTGTGCAGTTCACACGCAGTAGAAGTGAAATTTCAGAAACTAAAGTATACAAGGGTGGGGAGGCAACGAAGCGCCACACAAAGAGGAGACCGATTATTCGTAGGCTAAATCGTATAGATGTATGTGTTTCTCTTTTAAGTGTCGCTTTTTCGTTTAATCGAGTTCCAAATTCCAACCGTGCTAAAGAAATTTTCACTTCAAAAATCTCATACAATCTCCACGTGTGAGCGACCTTTATAAAACCATAGATCATCTCTCCTCTATCAATATCTATGACCTTCTAAGTACATGAAACGTCAAAGTCGAAGTTTGAAATTTTACATGCTTGTGCTGATCTGGATTCGTCTGTTTTATCGTCATTCTTCTGTTTAGTAAGTATGTTTAAAAAATCGATAAGTCATCCTTTTACGATATTGTGTACCATTGCCTAATTCTTCAAATATCAGACATACACAAAGTACTGCACTTTTCCTTAACTAGGTAAAATTCAAAAAGTATACATTCATTCAGTGACACCTAGATTAAATTATATAGGTTAGAAAGTGTGGAATAAATTCGGTGTTTGGGTTAAATTCCTAAAAAATAAAACTAGTTGGTAATTATCGGTTCGGACTGGCCACGCTTATTACGAATAATTTTTAGAAAAAAACTTTAGATTCGCCTTAATTACTATAAAAGGAAACCTTTTGGCTTTGGGGCGGCGGAAAATAATGCATTTTAATTTTCAATTGCATAAAACCAAAATTCACTTCGCGAACCGGCGCAGTGAAAATCCGCGGCCGTAGCTGTCACTTGCTGTCACTGTTATGGACTGTAGCTGACTTCGTGGGATACCTACATGAAATACCGCGAATCACAAACCATGTTACACAAACCTAGCGTAGCCGCTAAGCCACTTGAAAACTGGGATGTTTTTCTTGCCTTGACGCGAGTAGGCGTTATAAAGGGGCACTTTCTTTTGTATCACAAACCATGTTACACAAACAAGCCCGCTAGACAAATTTCATAATTACGCGCCTTATCCCACGAAGTTCGCTACAGTCGTATTAGCTCTTGTTAATTTATCAAGGATACCAACATCACAGTGACATGTACGGCCGCGGATTTTCGCTGTGTCAGTCGCGAAGCGAATTTTGGTTTTATGCAATTGAAAATTAAAATGCATTATTTTCCGCCGCCCCAAAGCCAAAAAGTTTCCTTTTATAGTAATTAAGGCGAATCTAAAGTTTTTTTCTAAAAATTATTCGTAATAAGCGTGGCCAGTCCGAACCGATATTTACCAACTAGTTATTTTTATACTAATTTGGGGTCGGGGAATCCGAATCTGAAAGAATTAGGCGGCGGCAAGCAATATTAACAGAATTACACGACTTTAAAAATTTTTATACACATACAGGAAAATAGCCATTTTGGAAGCATTTTGATTCCTAGAAAATCAAACTAGTTATTTTTATACTAACTATGGGCCGGGGAATCCGAATCTGAAAGAATTAGGCGGCGGCAAGCAATATTAACTGAATTAAACGACGTTAAAATTTTCTATACACACACACATGAAAATAATCATTTCGGAAGTATTTTGACACACGCAGTACAAAGATCATAGAAAAACAAGAAATATACAAAAACATGTGCCGGCAGTGTTACCAGCTCTCAAAAATATTTATCCCTATATCAATAATTTCCGACACGATAATTCTTCACATAACACATTAACCTGATGAATTACGACTATCTCAACGGCGTATTCTTAAACCAAAAGTATGAAAATTCGTAGTCTTAAAAATGCGTAACCTAACCTAACCTAACGTTAGGTTTGTGTAACATGGTTTGTGCCCCTTTATACCGCCTGCTCGCGTCCCTAACCTAACCTAACCTAACCTAACCTAACCTAACCTGACCTAACCTAACGCTAGGTTTGTGTAACATGGTTTGTGCCCCTTTATACCGCCTGCTCGCGTCACGGCAAAAAAACATCCCTGTTTTCAAGTAGTTTAGCGGCTACGCTAGGTTTGTGTAACATGGTTTGTGCCCCTTTATACCGCCTGCTCGCGTCCCTAACCTATCCTAACCTAACGCTAGGTTTGTGTAACATGGTTTGTGCCCCTTTATACCGCCTGCTCGCGTCCCTAACCTAACGCTAGGTTTGTGTAACATGGTTTGTGCCCCTTTATACCGCCTGCTCGCGTCACGGCAAAAAAACATCCCTGTTTTCAAGTAGTTTAGCGGCTACGCTAGGTTTGTGTATCATGGTTTGTGCCCCTTTATACCGCCTGCTCGCGTCACGGCAAAAAAACACCCCTGTTTTCGAGTAGTTTAGCGGCTACGCTAGGTTTGTGTAACATGGTTTGTGCCCCTTTATACCGCCTGCTCGCGTCACGGCAAAAAAACATCCCTGTTTTCGAGTAGTTTAGCGGCTACGCTAGGTTTGTGTAACATGGTTTGTGCCCCTTTATACCGCCTGCTCGCGTCACGGCAAAAAAACATCCCTGTTTTCAAGTAGTTTAGCAGCTACGCCGGGTTTATGTAACATGGTTTGTGATACAAAAGAACGTGCCCCTTTATAACGCCTACTCGCGTCAAGGCATAAAAACTCCACAATACTAGTTGGTGTACCTTCCTAAAATATTTGAGAATCAATTATAAAAAATAAGTACTTAAAATGTAAACATGTTATTTTACGTTATAAATATTACTGCTTAATGGCAACACTTAATTTTGTGTGGTAAAAACATCTATGTTATCGTGTTTTTCTATGATCTTTGTACTACATGTGTCAAAATACTTCCGGAATGATTATTTTCATGTGTGTGTGTATAGAAAATTTTTAAGTCGTGTAATTAAGTTAATATTGCTTGCCGCCGCCTAATTCTTTCAGATTCGGATTCCCCGGCCCATAGTTAGTATAAAAATAACTAGTTTGATTTTCTAGGAATCAAAATGCTTCCAAAATGGCTATTTTCCTGTATGTGTATAAAATTTTTTAAAGTCGTTTAATTCAGTTAATATTGCTTGCCGCCGCCTAATTCTTTCAGATTCGGATTCCCCGACCCCAAATTAGTATAAAAATAACTAGTTTTATTTTTTAGGAATTTAACCCAAACACCGAACTTTAGCCGAAAGTGTTTTTTTTAAAATTATAAATCTTGTAATAGATAATATAATATCTTCTTTTGAATTTGCAGAATATGAAGCTAACTGGAAATGAAACACCACCGTCTTCAATCCACGGGGACGATGAATCAATGGAGGATGAAGACCTGAATGAAGATGATTTAATATATGTTGGAGATTTGGATGAAGTCTTAGAAGCAGCTGGAGGGGACGAGCTTGATGACTCAGATGAGTCAGAAGCTGGAGAACCACCGGAAGATAATGCTGCCTTGGTATTCAGAAGACACGCTGGCTCTGTATTTTGTGGTTCAATACACCCCAATGGAAAGCTGGCTGTGACCGGAGGAGAAGATGACAAAGCGTTTGTGTGGAATATAGAAAGTGGAGAGGTGGTGTTTGCGTGTATGGAGCACGAAGATTCGGTAGTGTTTGCAGACTTCAGTCACGATGGGGTTTACCTGGCCACTGCAGACATGGGAGGCTGCGTGAGGGTGGTGAAGTGTGCACTGGTAGAGGGGGACCAGTGGGAGTGTGTGTGGGACTATCAGGCGGGAGACTTGTCGTGGGGGAAGTGGCACCCGGCCACCAGAGTGCTGTTCTGTGGCGCCACCGCTGGAGAGATCTACATGTGGAAGATCCCTTCTGGAGACACCAAGGTTCTTCAGGGACATGCGCAAAAATCAGAATGCGGAGTGGTTAGTGTTCTTACTTCTTGATGGGCATTATTACCCTAGTGCAAAACATATACATTCTACTTCCTTCAAGGGGGAGTCTGGTCCAGCCCAGTGTTTTTTTCAATGCATTTTTTTTTCAAATATACAATTTATTTTCGTTCACAAAACTTTTTACGGGGTCCGACCAAATCGGCTGGAATCCTGGAGTCCTTGGAAATCATACGTAACATGAAATTCAAAAAAAATTTGGTAAATTTTCGGGATTAGTGTCCATGGTTATTACGAATAATTTTTAGAAAAAAACTTTAGATTCGCCTTAATCACTATAAAAGGAAACTTTTTGCATCACGGCTGGTGGAAAATAATGCATTTTAATTTTCAATGTCGTTAAATAAAATTTCACTTCGCGAACTGACACTACGACAGCCCGCCCGCTGCCGCCCGCCATTTTGTCACTTAAAATACGTTTTTGAATGGTTTGTTTGGCTTTGTAGGGTTTGTGTAGCGGGCTTGTGTATGTTATCTTTACTTTAAAAAACAGCCTACGTTTTAAGTGAATCGGGTGAAAATTCAATGAGCTACGATTCCAGCTAACTTGAAAAATGTGGTTTTCAGAAAAACGAGTTAAAAGTTTTCGCTTGTAACCGTGCCGCTCCGTTTTCCTTTCTACCTGCTTGACGCGCACAGCTCCTAACTATATTTCAAAATCGAATTTGATCCTATAACTTTGGGAATGTATTATCTACATATATAGGAAGATTTTTAGGCAACAAAAAAAGCCGATTTTTTGGATCAGCTGGACCAGACTACAACCTTGGCAAACAATTCACTAAAAATTAGGAACACATCGTGTTGAAAATATTCAAGATTTTATTGTATTTTATTATTTTTCAGGTTTTGACAGATGGCCGTAGATTAGCTGCAGGATACGAAGATGGCTCGGTTAAAATTTGGGACCTCAAATCTTCTTCTGTCATTTACCACATAACTCCCGATGCCGCCCACTCAGTCGCCATTACTTCTATTGATGCCTATCATGACAACAACATCATTGCTACTGGATCATTAGATGGTACATGTTAATTTTTTCTCTCATTTTGTCACCTTTACTGATTACATGTTTTTTCACAGAATTTGAACGATTTATCATATTTCAAAGTCAATATTCAAGTTTTTTTAAAGCCTTTCTTGAGTACTGTGTACTGTGAAGCAGCCGACCCATGATGAAATACAGGATTTGGATAGAACTTAAATTTTAACTTTGAAACTTATAGCGTATTAAAAGGACGGTTGCTAAAATGTACCATAATAATGGGTGTACGTACTAAACATCTTAAATGTCAATGTGTAATTGAGGTTATGTTAAGTTGCTGTTCAACATAAAGTATGGCCTAGCTCAGTGTGGGTAGATAGCATGTAAAAGATAAAATAATACTATATTGACCGGTCAGTGGTTGAGTGGGCATAGCGCTTGGATCCCATCCGGGCGTCGCGTGTTCAATTCCTCGGCTGGCTAAGTCCTCCATCACAACACAAGCAACATTTTCGGCTTTCTGTGGTGGTAGTAGGAGATTTTCAAACATTGTTGGGTTATTCGTAACCCGGGAATGTTTGTCTTTCTTTTAAAAAAAAAAAAAAAATACTTAATAAATCAAACACTTTCTTACACAAGATATTTAATAATTATCACAGGGTTTGTATAACAAGACTCTACATTATTAAAAATAATTAATCATCAAGGTGCGGTGACTGTTCGAAGAAAGCAGCCATATTATTAACATAATTGCTTCTAAGTTAAAAGTTAAGCAGGCGCCAGTCGTTTATAAAATGCCCCAAAACTACTAAACGACAAATAGTCAAATATCTATAAATGAAAAAACCAATAATATAAAAATAATAATACGTGAAAGGTGACATGTTGAATTCTTCCGTAAAATCACACCATCCGTCAAGTTTCTGTTTGGAGTCACATCGTGTATCGCGCCCTCTGCGCACCGCAGCCCGGACCTCACTGAAGTACTCTAGCTTCCGAAACCTCTCGTATCTTCCACGATCATGGCAACCGGCCTAGCCATGAAAACAATGCCAACCGCACAGCTTGATTCAATAACCGTAAATAAGTGCAATCGCTGTTCCTACCACTATAAACTTGATGAATTGTTCATCTTGTTTTTTAATTTTTTTTAAAATTGAAAACTTTTTTAGCACCGTTGTGAATTGAAACTTATGAAAGTTATGAAACTTAAATGAGCGATATTAAAAACAGACAAACACATACATCTACAGATAGGATGAAGCCTGTGAGAGAATGAAATAGACCAATTGTTGTCCTCCCAATTGTCTTTTTTTTTTAAACGACTTAAAAAGGAGGAGGTTCTCAATTCAACAAATTTTTTTTTTTTTTTTTTTTTAATGTTTGTTACCTCAGAACTTTCGACTGGGTGAACGAATAAAATTGCTTAAAGTCAACTGCTACTTGTTTGGTATTTCAATTTTAAGATAAATAGCGTAGGTACATACATATACTTAATATATTAATGATTGTTTTTTTTATTTTTAAGCTGATGCTTTTCGTGTGGTCCCATTTCAAGTTTTTCCAGTTCTGACAATGGCATCCAAGAGAAAACCATATAAGTCTTTAATTTTCATTAAGTATGTGCGCGACAAATGTGACGAATAACTTAATATCACGCCAACTGATTTCGATGATTCTTCTTTTATTGGAAAGGATGTACTTCAAGGGTAGTTTGATAAGAGTTTGGTTAGGTTCTGATTATGGGATCCATGGCAAAGTAACGGAACTCTTCAATTCTTAGGAGAAAATTAACGATCCGGATCTTTGAGTCACCTACCGTAAAGTCGTTATGGTCAAGTAATGTCTGTCTCAAATGAGCAGCACGTTTAGTAGGTCTACCCATATTCAGACAAATTAATTAGTGTACTTCAGATTCATTAAAAATCAAAAAATAATTAAAAAATTTAACACAACAAAAACACGACTTCAAAAAATGCACCAAAAAATAAAAATAAATAATTTCGTATTCTTCTACAACTTAATAATCAACTTACTTTTTCTACTCATCAATATGTAGGTACGAATGTTATTTTTGGAGTCGGTTTCAGCCAAGGTACTCGGCCCGGTGTGTTCACTTGACAGCTCCCCTCCCGCCGCGGCCCCGATCTCGCCTCGTCAAGTCGCACGTGCGATACAAGCACTTCTCACCTATAACTACGTATGTAGTTATAAACCAACCTTAGCTGACACCAAATTAATATAACAATCATACCAACATATTGATGAGTAGAAAAAGTAAGTTGATTATTAAGAATACAAAATTATTTTTTAACTTTTTATTGCATTTTTTAAGTCGTTTTTTTGTTTTGTTAAAATTTTGGTTTATTAATTTTTTTACGTGAATACCTCACAAGAGTCCCAGCTGCCCCCGTCTGCAGCCAATGAGACTTGGCATCCCCAATTGGGTTATGTTGTGAGGTTGAAGGTAGTGGGGAGGGGAAGGAGATGGGGAAGAGAAAGGTGGGGAAGTACCTGGATGTTCAGATCTGGTCACCAAACATGGCTAAGGCCGAAAGAGATGTTATGAAGATGCTCTCGTGAGCTGAATTATAATAATCGTTGCTATTATTGTATTATTTTCCAGTTCCTAATAATCATGATTTATTTATGTTTTGTGTTCCAGGAAAAGTCGTACTAACAAAGTCAGCTATTGGTAAAACAATTGGAGTGTTAGATGTTGGTTCAGAAGTAGAAGCTGTATCTTTCTGTAAAGAAAATTCCCTTGGGTTTTTAGCAATCGGTAAGAAAATAACAAGAATTTCAAAATATATTTTTTAGTTTATTGTCAAATAATGTAACTGAGGTTAAAATAATGATGTGGTGATTGTTATGAAAGTTAGTTATTAACCGTTGCTTTTAAATTAAATAATTTAATGTTGTTTGCCCCAAAATACCTGAAAACACCCTCGACTCTGTGCAGAAACGGGTAGTCCGTTTGATAGTTTTTCTATCTTAACAAACGGATTGCAATCTTTAGAGCACAAGCTTCTTGTGGAAATGCTGTTCTTGTTCTACTGGTATTTCAATGGAAGATGCTCCAAGGAACTAGCGTCATCGATTCCTTCGGCACCGGTGCACAGTCGAGAAACATGCCAAACACGCGCCCAATGTTGGGTATAGGTCGTTTATATGTTCTTGAGTTAAACAGCTCATCTGCTGGCCTCTGTGTTTCCCCCTCCAAAGTCTCTTCAAGTCCCAGGTTCACTCCTTCTTTTCCATAAAACGAACATCCACACAGCATCCCCAAAGATGACATGGGCTCTGAGGAAAATTATTTTCCCCGGGGCCTCCTGTGTGAAGTTAATGTTAAAAAAAATTGAATTACTTATTTTCCTTATTTCACCATTTGCCTGGACTATATTGTTGGACAGAGAATCATCTTCAAATTGAACTTCCTGGTACCCTTTTACCTGAAAGGGCTTGAAGAGCTATTTTTGTCTAACCTGCACTGTTTTCTTGTCTTTTTAGCCCTTATTTTTAGATACTACATTCCGCTGAGATGTCCGTTACGTTTTTTAAAATGAAATAATTATTCTGTTAATTTTTGTTTTGTCATATCGATGTAAAAAAATTTCAGGAACTCTCAACGGCGCCATTAGCATCTGGGATGTCGGGCGGCAAACGATTCGCCATCGTTGCGCCGAGAGTGGTGGCGAGGGTGCGTCCGGAGTCATTTCCCTCACCTGGATCAACACCTCCCTCGTGGCGGCCTGTCTGGATGGCAGCATCAGAATATACGACGGCAAGTCTGGAACCATGATCAAGACACTCACCGGTCACCAGGCGGAGTTACTAGACATCTGTTATTCGCCTTCAGCCAATGTTCTGCTTACCACATCGGAAGACGGGACCGGGAGAATATTCAAATATGATGTTTCCAGTTGACCGTGATTCATTTTATTAAATTATATTCTCGACTACTTTCGTTATTATTTATGTTTTGCTATTTGATAACACCTATGTTCAAACAATTCATTACAAAATAGTTCACTCCACAATACACTAATGTAGGTGCCACACGTAAAAGATCATCGCACGCCCAATAACGCTCTCCATAGAATCCCATACAGACCCGCCACACCTAAGCAGATGATGTGTTCGAAGCTCAAAGTTATACGCCGTAATCTGCCGTAACCGCTGCTGAGGCGCTATGCGAAAAGTTATGTGACCCCCCTCTCCGCCGTTAAACAGGAGAGGGCATCATATTAATTACGGAGCTACGTAAACATGCGGGTGGCAGCTGTCATCCAGTACAAAAAAATGACATTTTGTGACAGCTCTTTAATTCATCTGACCCCCTCTCCTAAACATAGGAAGAAATATTTGATAGCGTTGTGTGAGGGTACATCACATAAGCGCTCATAGTTCAACAGATAAGTACTCGTGCTTTTATTTTTGCTTGTCGCTGACGCTTAATTAATTTTTTAATCGTTACCGAGACATTTTTTTGTTTTTTTTATTAACTCCGCACAGGAGGCCCTGAGGAAAATATTTTCCCTTATTTAATAATTTCGCTTCCCTATGTCATTTTTGGGGATGCCACGTGGAGGAGGAAGGTTTTAAGGAAAGGATGGAGGAAGTTCTGTGAAGGAAAAGGTATGAGGGGTAGAATTCGGAAGTCAAGTGTGTTCAGCAGCGACGGACGTATGAATCCATCCCTCCAGCGGTGCAAGACGATTGGTCGAGAGAGGGCAGAAAGAGGGGTCAAAGAGTCTCCCTAAACCAACATCTCCCGATCCGGCCCGCCCTGCAGCTGGTGAGCAGATAAAATCTGCTGACAAAATCTGAACACACCTCATCCGCTGAATCCGGGGGTCCCTGCGAAGTCGCCAAATTGAGTATGAGGTGAGCTGGGAAGATCTTGATCCTGCTCACATTGCTTTATGGTTGCAAGGGATCATGTCTTCAATTTGGGTGGCGGTAATGGGTGCCGCCGCCCCGGCAACCATTTATTGGATAAACAACACCTCTGCTGTAGGTCACCCCAACTATTTCCTACCTTTGGTGGCTTAACAGGGATACGCAGGTTCATGGAGTAAGGTTTGTCTGGATCTTGGCTGTTGATGAGTCTGGCCACCAACTGCGTGGCAGGCCGAATAAGGAACTCCAGTGAAAAATATTATGACTTTAAAAAAATATGTTCATACAGAACGCTGATTCTGAATATATAAGTTTTATAATATTAAACGTAGAGTTCTTAAAAAATTATTAAAAGTGCATTTTTAAATGTCTCGTTAAAACACACTGAAAACGTAACAGTCATTGTATTGAAATGTAGGTATGACACAAGCCCAACATTTCATGTTATTTGTCATTTCATACTGTTTATAGAGATTTAGTTGTTGTATTTATTGAAACAATATTTAGGCCTAAATAATTCAGTATCAAAAATACAGGTATCTCTATTAGTTTATTTCTATTATTTAAAATATTGAAAAACTTTAAAACTGTACGTAAAAATTGTACAATATGCTATATCATGATGCTACCTAGAGACGGGCAAAGCGGCTCAGTTGAACGAACCGCTTCACTAGGTCTCGTTCAATGAAAAGATCCGGTTCAGTGAACCGGCTCAATTGAACGACTGAACTAAGCTACGGACACACTTTCTCATTAGAAGCCAAAGAGCATGCTGCCTAGTAGCAATTGCTACCCGCTCACTCATTCGCAAAGATCCGCGAACCGCGAGCAAGTGTGTCCGTAGCTTTGAGGATCGGTCTTACGGAACTGGATCCGTATGAAGATCCGGGTCACTGAGCCGACTCGTTCGCGAACGACTCACTTCTACTGCGAAATTCGAAATTGAAATGGCCGTCAGGCGATCAGCTGATCGGCACTGTATCTTATTTGCCTACAACTGTGCATTGTGCAGGTGATGCTTCGTTTGAGATAATATTGATTTTAAAAGCTAAAAAAATAATAATTTTAAACAATTTCTATACCACTCTCCCGTAATAATATTGAAAAACATAATAAATAAATAATTCCACCTAAATAATGTTTTAACTTATCGAATAGTACCATACTTTCTTCTGTATAACTGTCATACAAAATGAACACCTTTTGAAAAACTTTTCAGGAGTGATGACGTCACACGATTCACTACACGTATGGTGGTTTTCGGGGATCTTGAAAAATTAAAACTTTGAAAATTATTTTAACTATTAAAACAAACTCTAAAAAAAAATATGCAGTTATTTAAGTCAGAAGGTCATTATTTATTAAAAAAATTGGACTGGAGTTCTCTATTGGGATAGACTGGTTGACGGAGTCCTAGGGATCTCTCCAGCAGGACATACTGACCCTCATGGCAGTTGTTACTCCATAGATGTGCTTTTCTTAAGGAACTCTCTCTACTTTTAGAGCTTTTTAGAGGAAAAAATTTCCCTCAGGGTCTTGTCATCTTTGGGGATGCTGTATGAGAAATTTACTTGGTCTTTTTATGAAGAGAAGTTCTAGGAAGGAAAAAGATAAGAGACTTTAGACTAGCGTAGCGCAGCTTGGGGGGGGTTGCGACACCCGACCTTGTGTCACCGCGGAGTGCCCCGAAACTGGAGAATTTTGTGTCTCAGTAACAGTCTTTCTATAGGTGAAAGTAGCCCGTATGTATGGAGCCCCCCCCCCCCCCCAATCCCCCGGACGGACCATTTTTTTTACACTATTGACTAGGTAGTAATGTTTGTATGTCGAAATATTTGCATTTTAAATTTCTCAAAGTCAACTGTAATTGGGGGGGAGGTGACACCATGTCATCCGCCCCGGGTGCCGCCCATGCTAGCTACGCCACTGGCTCTAAACACTGAAGAAGTTATCAGATGTATAAATCTATCCCTCCCATTACGGTGCAAGGCGATATTCAGAGAGAGTCCTGCTGGAGAGGTCAAAAGATCTCTCTCATTTAGTCTCTCCCGAACCGGCCTGCCACGCAGTTAGTAGGTAGTTATTTTCAGAAAGCGGGCCACTAACAACATCAAATTCAGAGACTGTCTCAAGTATTAGGACGAGTTGTTTCACAGATTTAGAACGATTCATCAAATTTCAAAGATAATTTTAAAGTTCTATGAAAGATCTATTCAAGTTCTGTTAATATTTAAGTTCTGTGAAACATGAATTATTAAACTTTCACAGAACTTGAACATTAACTTTGAAATTCGATGAATTGTTCAAATCATGTTAAACTTCAGGCTCTTAGTTATCGGGAGTCAGAATCTGAAGGGGAAGATTTTCTTTTTGAAAAATTTTGCTCGCCAACCCTCCCATGAATATAAAAATTCGGGAAGGTGACAATTTTTATTCCAGAATATAATATTGTGGATTAAACTGCTCAGTCACCAATCAGTTAATAATTTAGGAAGCTATCCCAGGTTTAACAAGGCGTTGCAAGTATATTATATAGGTATACAACCAGAAGCGTAGCGATGGGGGGGGGCGGACCGACCTGGGTGCCACCCGACGGGGGGGTGAGACTACACCCGACCGTGGAAAAAAAATTACATCACAAAAATATTGAAAAAGGTGTTGTTTATATTTTCGTAGCTCTATTCCCCGTGGAATGTCCCGAAACGGGGAGAATTTTGTGCCTGACGGTCTTTATTTAGACGAAAATAGCCTATTTCTGAAATTCTCTAGCCACCCCCGCCCCCTTCTCCTAGGGCAGACTAATTTTCTACACATTTGTGAAGTCGAAATTGGGGGGGGAGGTGACACCACGTTATCCGCCCCGGGTGCCACCCAGGCTAGCTACGTCACTGTACATATTAACAGAAATGTATGTAATCCGTCATTGTATTCAATTCCAAGGAAATATATGTGGTTCCTAAAATCGCCCGGAAGTGTGTGAAATAAATTATATTAGACACATTTCCTAGGAAATCTATACATTTCCTAAATAGCAATCGGAAATATAAAACATTTTAGATATCAATGGGTACGCGAGGATAGTTCACTTTGGAGTGAGGGTTTGAGGTTTGTGCAACTCATGAAAAACAGAGCTTTTCACGCTGGTATCAAGCAATCTCCTTATGAGGCACTTTTTGGGTGTAGAGTAAAAGTTGGTTTACAGTTACCCAATGATTTCACGCAAAAAGTTGAAACTGAAGAAGATTTGGAGAAAATCATACAGGACCTTACCAAAAAGGAAGAGGATCCCAAAGTGACTGCACATGAACTCTCTAAGGTGAACATGGAGCCTCCAGCTTGGAGCCTCCAATGCAGCGTCTGTTCACAAGAAACTACAGGGGCTCATACATGTAGAGAATGCGGATGTGCAATCCACGCTATTTGCGCTTTTGCTGAAGAATCACCCGATGAAAGATTTGGATCTAAAAATGTTGAAATCGAATGAAAAGAAGTTTGCCCCTGTACCTATTGGTACTTCTGTACGAATTGCAGTTCCAGAGGTTGATAGAGGACGTGATGATGCCCGAAATATTATAGGTGTAGTTTTGTAGATGTCTGTGCTATAAAAATAAACTATTGTGTACTTCCAAGTGCCATTCCAGCTTACCCTGCAAAAATAAATAGCCATATGGACTGCCTTGTTTACATTTAACTTAGTATAAGAATATAAAGACTTTTACTTTAATATTGTGACATTTATAATTACTTAAATAACAGACTGATTACTTATCAAATGAAAGTTTAACTTCATAAGAATATAACAAATAAAACAATGTGTTTTATTACAGAAAGCATTCTTTTTATACATTTCCTAATACAATATTGGAATTATATACAATTCCTAGGAAATGTATACATTTCCCAGGACATATATGTATTAAATAATTTTTAAAACAATATTTTATAGGTACATTTCCTAAATAGCTTCGGAATTGTATACATTTCCTAGGAGTTGTATACAATTCCTAGATTTCATACATTTCCGGTAACATATACAACATACATATAGGTTCTATGAAGGGTTAAATAATTAGCTTCCATGCCAACTCAGAAAAAAGACAACTCAACATCTCTTTGAAAAGTCATTCTATGAAAAAATAAATTTTAATATAGCCCATAATCTTAACCTAACATAACCCATTTAACCAAAAAAAAAAATCATCACTTTTAATGACTTTTCAAAGGAAGTTCTGAGTTGATTTCATTCTGAGTTTTCAAGTCACCAAATAATCATTTGTTTGACCAGGGGTAACAACCCCCAAATTTTTAATAAAAATTAATCATTTAACTCCGTGAATAAATCATACTAAACATCTACGCAGGTAGGTACCTAGGTCATTATTATTTTTTTTTAAAGAAAGACAAACATTCCCGGGTTACGAACAACCCAAAAATGTTTGAAAATCTCCTACTACCACCACAGAAAGCCGAAAATCTTGCTTGTGTTGTCACGGAGGACTTAGCCAGCCGAGGAATCGAACACGCGACGCCCAGGTGGGACCCAAGCGCTATGCCCACTCAACCACTGACCAGTCATATTATCAATGTGTTATTTTTTAAGTGAAAGCTTCTTTAGCACTGTTGTGATTTGAAACTCGATGAAATGAAAAATAGCGACAATAGAAAGAGATAAATACATACATCTAGGTATAGGATTTAGCCTACGAACAAATGAGATTTTAATATAATCGGTCTCCTCTTTGTGCGGTGCTTCGTCCCCACTACTGTCTACCTTACTTTTCTGAAGGTTTCACTTCTACCGCGTGTGAATTGCATACTCTAATTTTTAAGTTTATTTTCTCCTATTGCTTTTACAGTGAAACTATCGATTTATATATATATAATATTTACGACGCACTTGCCCCTTGAGAAACCTCAAAAGCCTAGATCAAAATAGAGATAACAACTCATCAAATAAGGAAGATAACTCGATATCGAATGATGTTTGCACTACGCACGTAATGTCAGGATATCAGATGTAATATGTGATAGGATAGCAGGCGGAAGTAGGTTGGTATCCACAGACTGTTCCACAGGACTATTCGGCTTGTACAATCATTTCTGTCCGCTCTCATTCAAGTCATTTGCATGCGAGTGCGAGGTGTGAGGAACGGGACAAATATACATTCAATTTGCGATGTGTTGTAATAGTGCCCTCGAAGCTAAACGAATTACTGTAAAGTGTTCTTATCCAGAATAATACGATGATCTCGTTTATCTGCGAACGATGATCTGCAATAGTTTAAAATACGCCAATTACCCAGCGTACTACAGCACAACCGTAAATCGCCGAGCGTCGAGCGAACACTTTGCATTAAATCGCCTCCAACGGAAACATGTAAAAATCTCACGCCAGTCAAATTGTATACGCGATTTGTCTTCATAATATTTTGGTTTCAAACATTGTAATCTAACTTCCGCGTACGACCTAGTTTTTTCGTTGTTGTCGCTGTTTCTGTGTTGATTTTCTTTCGCTCAGTATTCGGTGGGTAGAATTAAAGGTTGGCGTATCGTCGCTTGAATCGCGAGAATGTAGAGATGGTTGCATGTCGTATTGTCTTGAGTCTTCCAGACAGACGGCGGCAAAACACACGTGGTGAGTTTACTGTTCGGTGTTTCAGTAAGTAGTTGTACGTTGTACAGTTGGTGTATCAGTAAGCGAGCGAACGCGCGGCAGTTCGGTTTAGAAAGGTGATGCAACTAAAGTGAGCGGTCGATAATACATAAATACAGACTATATAACTTTTTATTTATACAGTGGATTTATCAAATAATTCGCGAGAGTTGTGCCTTTCTACTCCTCTGTGACTCGAGTGCGGGAATTTTGATAAACCATAAATTGGAAGTTCCGTATTTATTCCCCAGACATCCTCTCAAGGATTTAAAATTAGTGTAAAGTTTGCAATATTCTAACACCATGGCTAAGGTATCGGCGACTGAATCGCTTCCACCGCGAACTCTCGGAGCTTCAGAAAACCCTGCGGATATAAAGAAGACGGGGTCCGATGGGAAATTTAAAATGAAGAAAGAACTTGGACTGATGGACGGGGTAGCAATTATCGTGGGCATCATTATTGGAGCGGGTATATTCGTGTCCCCCAAAGGAGTTCTTCGATATTCTGGCTCCATCGGACAGGCCATCATAGTCTGGATTATGTCTGGAGTCCTATCCACGATTGGAGCCCTTTGCTATGCAGAACTAGGTAAGCAAAATAATAAAAAAATATTGTTTCCTCCCAGTTTAAAACTTTTCAGTTTAAAACTGACTAGGTACCCAATGTATGCAGGGTGCATGTTTCAGACACCTGCCTAAACTTACAAGGTACAATAACGCAAAATACCTACCTAAAAGATGAAGATTTTCATTCTACCATACAAGTAAGCAGGTAGGTACCATTTTTTTAATTCCCCCCAATTTTTAAAAATTTGATTGCCATTCTGAAAGAACTCTAATTTTTCTCTATACCCAAGACATGACACAGTACCTACCCACAGCTCAGCTTCAACACACCACTATAAAATTAAGTACCTATATTGTAATAATATTATCGGTATACTATATAAATACATTATACATGCCACTACCCACTTAGTACCTACTACGTGTCCTGTCGTCACACTTGCTGTAATGTGCTAATGAGGGCCCTTCAAGCAGGACTTCAAAATACCGAGTGTATTTGGGGGAGAGACCAGAAATTGGAGGACCGCAAAAGTGAAGGGGGGAATAATTTTTTTGCGGAAATGGGACGTAATAATTATAATAACAATTTGTCCAAGTTCAATGGTCTTTAAGTCACTTGAACAAATACTCCAACACGATTATAAGTAGATACAGATATAGATTTAATACAAAACATAAATTTGGATTTGAGGCCAAAATTAATGAATCTCTCCTCACTGACGCTAAATGTATCGATCTCGGAAGAGATCTGGTTCAGGATCAATACACTCCTCCCCATCGGGAGAATCATTGGTAAGTTGGTCCCACAGGCAGGAAGATAGAATAATCTATGATGACGCTGTCTAAGATAGTGATCTGGAACATAGGGATTCACGCGCTCCAAAATAGCCGTGTTCTCAATATAGCCTCGCAGTCTGAATAACGGGTGGCGGCATACCCCTCTCTTCTGAGCTGCAGGGAGTGAAGTCCCATCATGCCCATAAAAAAGACAATATAGAGCCACAGATAGTGGCAGCACTCCCTCGTATAGAGAAATCTCGGAAACTGTTTTGAATCCTCTCTAACATGAGGGAGCACTCCACCGCATGAGGATTCCAGATAGCCGAACCACTCTGCAGCCTACTGCGGACTAAGATGCATAAAATCCCCAGAGTACGGGTAGGTATCCCGAAAAACTCGGTTTAAAATTTTTAAGGCGACTCTCACGCCCCCACGAATTGTCAGCCTAGTTTCATACATAATCCCAAGATCCTTTATAAATGAACCTCGTATGAGATTATGACCGAACATAATGTACATTTGGTAGGTGAGACTATGGTAAAAGTCAGGACTACGCATTTCAAGACATTGAAATGAAGGTAGTTTTGTTGACTACATTCTGAAATGTTATCAACGTCAGCTTGAAGACGCAGGCAATCCTCAATATTTCTAATTAGTAGAAATAATTTTAAATCGTCAGCGAAAAACGGAATACTCCAGCGATATCATTAATGAAAATTGAAAAGAGAAGAGGCCCTAGGATTGACCCTTGGGGAGCTCCAGAAAAAAAAGAAACTGAATGAATTGAAAGATTACGTGTGTGACAAATTGCTTTCGTTCTTGAGGTAAGTTTTAAAAAACTTTAGTTTACAAAGGGAGAAATCCATTTGGGCAAGTTTAGTGAGTAAGATATTGTGTTTCACGGTATCAAAGGCTTCGAAGAAATCGTTAGGTATATCTATGAACAATCTACGTACATGGACACTATCGAGGGACTTAGCAATATTTTTTTTATTTTTTTTTATTTATTGGCAATGCTTATTAAAAATACATATAAAGTTACATCAGTTACATAGTTACATAAGGTTAACAAAAAAATAAAAAATTGCCTTTCCTCACCATAAAGAGACAATGCTCTTGTGTTTGGTGAGGGAGTTCTGGCTCAATTAGTAAACTAAAAGATCGTGTAATTTAGTAATAACGGCTATTGTATATAATAAGTAGGTTAAAAAATCATGTATAAATTTAATAATAAAAATCCTGAAGAGTTTAAAAAAATCATAATATAAATTAAAAAATATCATTATAAATGAAAGAATCATGTAAGTTTAAGTTTATACAATAGTAGACTCAGAGATATAGAAACTAAGAAATGAAAGAAAAAGAAGGAATGAATGATTTATAAAATAGCAGACTTTAAGATACAAAGTAAACATATTTGGGACTTTTATAGCAAGGTAATTTTTTAATTTGGGCTTAAATTCCTGCATATTTTCGATGGTTTTTAATTTTAATGGGAGGTTGTTATAATAGATTATGCCTAGATAAAGATAGGAATTTTGAATGTGCTTAGTATTAAATTTAGGGATTTTAATAGTTTTCTGGTATCTTGCTGATGTATTGAATTGGAAGTTACGAGTATTTAACTGTATTTCTTTGTAAATTTGAAGTATTGAATATTTTTTATAGATTTTGTCTATTGTAGGCACATTGAATATTGAAAAAAGAATTTCAGGAGGAAATTTAGACGGTTTTCTCAAGATTACCTTAATTATCAACCTTTGAACTATTTTGAGGGGATTTAAAATATTGTCATATGTTCCTCCCCAGCCAATAATACCATATTGCAATATAGATTGAACAGTTGCATAGTACACTATTTTTAGGTTTTCTAAGCTAAGAATATTTCTAAGTCTAATAAATATATAAATACATTTCCTAATCCTTTTGACGAGTTCACAAATATGTGTTTTCCATTTAAAATGTTGATCTATATATACACCAAGATATTTGATTTTGGGAGTTGGACTAAGTATAGCACAATCTTGATTGCAGTTAGTTTTATTACATTTACTTTGGTGTATTACGATGTTTAAATTTGGTTCTAATTTGAATTTATTGATAGAGAATGGGATAAATTTTGAGAACACCCCAAAAACAAATAACGAAAAGGGATAAATTTTGTTTTTCAGTATTTAGAGAGAGGAGATTTTTATCGAACCAATTTTTCAATATGTTAATATCAATATTCGCTAGGTTATCAACATTATTCCAATCGGTACCTTCAGCATAAGATATTATTTTTCCGTTTAGTTTTTGTATGAATATGTCATTAACATAGATAATAAACAGTAACGGTCCCAGGACTGTACCTTGAGGTATGCCGAAAAGACTCATTTTTGGTGAACTAAGCACACCATTAATTTTTACAACTTGGGGACGTTTGAAAAGGTAGCTTTTTATCCATTCTAGTGCTGAACCATTTAATCCAATGTTTCTTAATTTACTTATAAGTTTGTCATGTGATATACTGTCAAATGCTTTTTTGAGATCTATAAAAATTCCCAGGCATTTAAATGATTTATCTAATGAACTATGTACAAGGCTACTTAATTTTGCAATTGCATCTTGTGTGCTTCTACCTTCCATAAAACCAAACTGGTTTTCATTAATTATACCATTGCATTTTATAAATTGGCTCATTCTTTTTTTAACTAGTTTTTCAAAAAAAATTGCTATATTTGAGATTACTGATATGGGACGGTAATTGTTTACTTCTTCTGGATTACCTGACTTAAATATTGGGGTAATAGTAGTTTGTTTGTAAATTGATGGAAATACTCCGCTTTGGAAACTTGTATTTATTATATGCATTAATGGCTTAGAAATTTGATTTTTTATGGTTTTTAAAATATCAACCGTAACTGCATCAAAGCCCGGAGCAGATCCTCCTTTCATATCGGTTATGATAGAAACTATTTCCTCCTCTGTGGTGACTTCAAATGTTGTCATTTTATTTTTAGCATTTATATTACAGTCTGGAGATGTTATAATATTTGGATCAATGTGAATGAGATTGGCGAGATTTTTACATACATTTGCAAAGAAAGTGTTAAATATATTTGCAGCTTTTGAGGGGTTTTCTTTACAGCATGTTTTTGAGTTATCATGAATAATAGCATTGATTTCGTTATTATTGTTTTTTTTGTCAATTATTTCATTTACAATTTATTTCAATTATTAATATAGTCAGTAAAGTTACATCAGATTGGTTTCTGTGGATCTTTCTTTTCTGTAACCATGCTGTTCGGGAATGATGTATGGATGATGTCTATCTGAGGCATAATGAATTTATAAATTATGTTTTCAAATAGTTTAGCAGGAGCTGAAAGTACGGCAACTGTCGTATGGTATGGTCTATAATTTTCGATTGTCACGAATGTATCTGAGGTCCCACCCTATCCCGCCCCATCCTATCCTATCCTATTACGCCCCTCCCCGTTGAGGTAAATATAATCGCGACAATACGCTGAAAAACCGTTCAAGATCATGTTTACCTCAACGGAGGAGGCATAATAGGACAGGATGGGGCGGGATGGGATAGGGTGGGACGGGTTTTCTGGGCCCCCGCCCACGTCATTAATCTTTTTCAGCGAACGAAATTTGGGATAAAGTTGACGTGAAATTTTTGTTTACCTCTCCCCCCCGGTTTAAATGAGATTTGATGAGATTTTACTGGACCCCTACCCCCCATTTTGAGCTTAAGTAATTAAAATGTATGCCCCCTAAGTCCTCCATCACTACACAAGAAACATGTGAGGAGTTAATGCTAAAAAAATAAAATAAAAATCGGTCCCTGGCTGGGGCCCCCCCATCTCGAGATAGGGGTTGGGGCCTAGGTTGGGGCCTCTCGGACAAAAGCAGAAGTCCGACCCTGACCAAGACTACGGGTTATGTCTGTATCTGGCACTAAACTTATCACATTTATCAAAAAAATAACAGACATGTAGTTTTCATTATTTTTTATTTATTTACCAATGTGTCCAGACGACAGACGACAGACCTGCAGACGACCATGATAAGTTATCCTTTGAAAAGGAAGTTCTAACTATAGCTTGTACGTAGGCTTCGTTGTCAAATTATGGAAATAATAAATTGCGATAAGTACCTAGTGAGGGGGCGGCAAACGATCGTTTTTAGATTTTCTATTTTCTAGATGAGCAATCTCAGTTCAATAAATGAAACAGTACGCGATTTTATGTTGATTTTATTGCCTCAACCGGTATTAAATGGTTTTATCAGTGGGTAGGTATCGGTTGTTTCTATGAATGTGTTTAAATTTCCATGTCATTAAGGACAACTTTTTCACCAAATCAATACATTGCAAAAACTGTTATTATTTATCGTTCTTGTAACACTGCACATTTGCACGTGCAGGGTTGCCAACTTAGGGGTTTTCCCCCCAGATTTAGGGGGAAAATAAGTGGGATGGGATTTTTTTATGGGTATTTTTGGGGGTTTTGTGATTCCATATATTTTTTTAAAAATTTACTATTTTATTTACTCTCCATTGAAATGCTTCAAAGCATGATGATGGTTCGGTTCACATTAAAAAGAAATGGTGGATCTTGCATTACATTTAATCCATCTCCTGAAATGTTAAGCTTATTCAATGTTAACATGTATGATTTTAAAAAATCTGATTCTTCTCAAGAATATGATGCAATATTTGATGTTTTAAATAATTTATAAATAAAGATTATTAAAAAACATTACAGCATATCATTTATTAATTATTATTCACTATTTTTACAAAAAAAAAATTAGGGGTATTTTCAAGTAATTTGCCGGTTTCTAGGGGTTTTTGAGTTTAGTTTGGGGATAAATATTTTTGAGAGTTGGCAACACTGTGCACGTGTTTGAACCGGTATTTCAGTAATTATAGTAATGGTATCAGTCGGCTTATCCTCTCAGTGCTCCTACAATCTAAATAATGTAAAGCATCTCGTTTAGCGAGCAAGAGCAGCTGAAATTTCGGACCTGAGAGGTGTGGGAATTTGTTGAAGACGGGAATGATTTTTTTGGAATGACTACAATCAGGCAATTCTTTTAACGAAAGAACAATTCAAATTATTATCGATTTTTTTGGAATCACTAATTACCTGTAGGAATGGCTGATATAATAGATTTAAAAAAATACGTGTTGTAAAAAACTGCACATGGTTGACATTTTCTTTATCTATTGCAAGGGCAATTCTGAAAATTATACTTAGAGTACCCATCAGAACCCCTACAGACTATGTTTTTAAAGCGCTGAATTTAATGTCACTGAAACAATTATATACAAAAGATATTCTAATGTACGCATTCAAAAATCAGGATAACTTTACACAGACAAACTCTTTACACAGATTCACAAGATCTACATTACAACATACATTCTACCAACCTACAACTAAAACGACTTTTGGACAAAGAAATATGGAATACTTCTCTGTAAAATTATTTAATTTACTCCCTCTTGCAATGAAAACCACAAAAAAATAACCGCCTTCAAAAGAAGCATAAAAATATGGATTATGTACATGGGAAGGAAGAAAATAGATTCAATTTTGCAACCCAACAAAGAATAATGCTTTGTTTTGTACTTTCTTTTAGATATAACTTAATAATTTCCCTTGGCAATATTCTAACATAGATTAGGTATTTACTTATAATTAAAATAATAAAACTTGTACAATGTGTCCTTAGAACGGGGACCCAGTTAGGACACATTTTCTCTAAAAAACTGTAAAAAAAATATATATAAATATAAATAAATAAATAAATTGCGTAATACGCATGCGGATTCTAACTATGGTTATTTTTACCATTGATAACTGAGTCTTCGCGGATCTACTATCATATTTATCGTGCTATGTGAAAAGTATATCCTGATACGTCATAATAATTCTGGTTAATTTCGAATGTTTTATCACAGGTACCTGGATACTGTGACAGTTCTGTTTCCCATCTCAAGTACCTACCTGGGTACTGTGACAGTTCTGTTTCTCAACTCAAGCACCTACCTGGTTACTATGACAGTTCTGTTTCCCAACTCAAGTGTTTACTGTTTACTCTTGGTATCAGCTAGCCGGTGGGAATCGTAATAATATCATATGGGTCAGGGTTTTATCGCACAATGGTCGTATTTACTCCCACCAACTTCCTCCCTGCCGCAGCCACTTACCACGGACTCTTTATCTCCGCCCATTGTTATCAACTTGTGTTATTAATCTCCTTTCATCGGTCGTTAGCGAAAATATTTGAGAGCTAGTTCAGCTAGTGTTGTGCGGTATTTCGAAACCTGCGCCACGTTGCGGTGTCAATGCCAATGTCAAAACAGATTCATTTTACCTTCAAAATGCAATTAATATTACTGGAATTCCGCTTATGTAGGTACCTACATACAAACAAAATATTACTCGACTAATTTTACTTTTACTCTCCTGCGGTTTTGTGTGTTTCTCGTTCGACTTACCTGCTCGTATAAGGGTTCAAAATTCTCCGAATCGCACAAGAAAAGAGAAATTAGCTTGTGTAAGCCGTTTACGAAATACTGGTTTACTCCCCTCGCAATTTTAAACCAGTAACACGTGTTAAGTGTTGGGTTACTGTGGCGTTTTTGGTGGATTGTAATAAAAATATGAAATTTTGTGGCGCAATTAATTAATATTTACTTATTTTTACAAGAATGTTAATTTGTTTATAAAACGTTTTCAGGTGTGCTGTTCTAGCTCAAAATTAATCCCACATTGCTGTTTACATAGTTTAAAAAATAAACAGCTATGTGATTTTTATATGTATATTAGTCATACCGTTGAACATGATATGAATATTTATATATTTAGGTTTAGATAATAAATTATCTGCTGTTATGGTGAATTACTTCATAATTTTTGTTCAATGTCTTATATATCTACCTATTTATATCTGTATAAATATAGGTCACTGAACCACAACCTTGGTTTTTACTTTTATAAATTCTATTAGCATACATTTACATCCGCACTGTAAAAAAACAAGCCCTGGCTATCGTTCTTTGACAGGGGTTCTAAACCAGTGTTTTGTGCAATAACACCGATCCGTCCTTGAATCGACAACATTGGAGAGATAATACTGTTTTTTTTTTATTTTTTATTAAAAGACATTTATTATTTGTCTTTTAATAAAATAAATAATGCCTTCACAAAGTGAAAACCTTTCAGAAGAAGTTTTCTTCGAAAATTAGATAATACTCTATTCTGCGAATCTCTCTCTCTGGTTTCAATCCTGAGATTGGTTTGCAGCAATTTTCTCTACTCGTGTCTTCCACTCTTCTCTGTCTTCCGCGGCTCTTTTGAAGTCTGCATATGATGAGCAGCGCACGTCCACCAGCAGGTCCTCCAGGTACTCTCGGCGTGGGCGTCCCCTAGAGTTTGTCCCCTCGATCATACCCTCCATTACGGCATGCAAGAGGCCTTCTTGTCGTATTACATGGCCGATCCATCTTGCACGCCTTTCGGACAAGGTCCTGAGCAGGTGCATTCCTCCTTCGATTCTTTGGAGAACCTCCTCTTTTGTAATATGGTCTCTCCAGGAAATTCCTAATAGTCTTCTATAGGACCACATCTCAAAAGCCTCTAGTCTCCGTTTATCTCTTTCGGATAGGCACCATGTTTCGCAGTCGTACATCAAGATACTCCATACATAGGTCTTGATGAGGAGTATTCTCAGTTTTAGGTCTATATTATTCGATTCTATTATTTTCGACCTTTTATTGAATGCAAATAGAAATAAAATAAACTGCGAATAGATACAGAAAATAGATATATACGAGCTTCGACCAAGAATAACATAATATACGAGAGTATAACAAATTTGAACTGACGATTTGATTTGAAGTTTTAAAAAAAAGTTTTAAATAATATGTGGCATATGGCCGAGATGTTTTATTGCTTGTTGTGCCTATGTATTTTATTCCACTGAAATTAGGAATGCTGAAATTAGGAGGGGGGACCATCCCCCCATCTCTTCCACACCTTCTGATATAAACATATGTTTTCATTAGTGAAGTATTAACACACAAACAAATTATAATTTAAGTAATGTAATAATCGTTTTCTTCCACGAAGTTTCCCATGAAATATTTTATTCATATGACATATTATCGAAGAAACAACGAACATTTCAGGAATTGGTGTGGACCATTTAATGCCCAGGGTCTGATAGTATACAATTAAGAAATCGATTTTCGTGACCTTATTTTCAGTAATATTACATTATTTAAAAAAAAATCACTTCTCTAACGGGAATATTCTTAATTCCCTGCATCCTTAGAAAGTTTCTAATGTGTGTGAACTAATTGATGTAATTAAACTTTTATAAGGTTTTGTTACGTTTTGTAAGGGTTTTCAGCTTGATAAGTTCAGATGTTATGCTAGAGAAAACACACTATACTATTATTTTGTGTAGATTGAAATGCTTATATGTGCAGGTTACCAAAAAGGGTTACGGGTGGGGTGACGAGGGAGGGGGAAAGCGGTGAACGTGGAAGAGGAACGCGGTAAGGCAAGGGGTCTCGGGAGGTGAACGGGGAGGCACGGGAAAGGACAACAGATATAATCAATTTATTTCTTTGAATGGCATTGCAACGCATTCCGGGTACCAGCTAGAAGTAAATAATGAATAATAAAATATGGAGTAAATATTTAAACAAAATTTGTATTTTCTTACATCAATTTATTTTTTTTAAATTTTTTAACGTCGCGACCCCTGTTACGAATAATAAATAATAACCTACTTGACGGGATTGCCTATTCTTTGATGATAAGTGTCCATTGGATCCCGTCCCAACTTTGTCCATTCAAGCAGACCCGTGTTAGTGTTAGTTCTTTCATGTGGAACCGTTATTTGCATAATAAAGCCCAGCCTTTTGAATCTTGACATAATTGCGTACTCCACTCTCCGCACAGACACACCCCGTCACTGTGATACTGTCACGAACGTGCTTTTAAATTTTCACCAGTTATAGTACTCGGAAATCTTTTTATCACCAGCGGCACGCCATAGATCTTCCCAAAATTCATCACAAAAATATTACTTTTTGAAGTGAAAACTTCTTTAGCACCGATGTGATTTGAAACTCGATGAAACGGAAACGAGCGACACTAAAAAGAGACAAACACATACATCTACAGGATTTAGTTTGCAAGAGAATGATAAAACAATAAAAAAATAACGTGTACTCGGTTCTAATATAATACGATAAATCCATAGTCCCACGCAAGTCTGTTTTAGTCTAGTGGTATAAAACGCCCGACGGACGGGATCGAATCCCACGACATCTAAAAAAAAAAAACTATATTTTTATTTTTGTACAATCAATATCCAATCTTTAAACCATTCCAAAATAATCACTCTGAAGAAGAAAACATACTAATAAGTTGACTAAATGTATAGGAAAAGGTGCACTGAAATATGGAAAAAATCAAATCAGACAAAAATATGGAAAAAATCATCCTTCACATTGATAAAAAAAGGGCTTCGTAGTCTCCCCACTCTTGTCTACTTAAGCTTTCTGAAACTTTCACTTCTACCGCGTGTGAATTGCACATTCTGATTTTTTTTATTTAATAAAAATACATAGGCATATATGTACCTATATCAAGAACTTTTTCACAGGTTGCGGAGCCCTAACTTACATTATACATCGTGTTTCAGGGCGTCACTGCCAAAATGCATGGAGTGATTATTACTCATAGCTCATAGGCGAAGATTGGTGCTACATCACTATTTTCGATTAATCTTTACCACAAATTGGTTTATATTATAAATACAAAAAAAATATGTTTTTGATAAATAAAAGCTTTTCTAGCATTTCCCTTGAGTAGAATTAAAATGAAATTGTTAATTACTTTACAAAAAATATAAGCGTAAACTACTAATAAATGTATTTTTTCATTAGAAATGTATGAACGCATATAATAAACAACTTTTAAAAACACAGGTTTGCGATTAAAATTATCTGTGACAGTTTCCATTGATTAACTTTTTTCTTTCTTATAAAATTATTCACAAAATAAATAAAAACCGCTTTTGTGCTCGAAATTGTGACCTTTAGACTTCGTTTGCCAAGCAATTTTTACGCCTATTATATATGTATAATGGTGGCGAAATAAGGCACACTAAGAATACATACAGTTTGACTTGTGGCTTCCTTGTAAAAGTTAAAGAAAAATGTTAAAATACAATAACACGGGTATTGTGTTATTGTATGTTCACAAAAAGGGGATTGTAAAAGGCGACCGGCCAACTCAGAATGAAACCAACTCAGAACCTCCTAGAAGGTCGTAAAGAGTGATTATAAAAAAATATAAAAATAGGTTACGTTAGGTTAGGGTTATGGGCTATTTTAAAATTATTTTTTTCATGGCTTTTAATGACTTTTCAAAGAGTTGTTGAGTTGATTGATTCTGAGTTGGCATGGAACCGTTTGATAGTTTCAAGTTTCACAACCCTTTCTTAAAAATGATTTAGAATTTGTAAATTGTAAATCTGATAAACTGGGCTATACCCAGCTTCGCCTGAGTTTCGATACGATTTTCTGTTCCGTCTTGAAATACGAAATATTCTGGACTTGTAATTGTAATATAGTTGTTGTATTTTATAGTTGGTTCTATTCAATAGAAAAACTATAGACTTAGCTAGACATTCCAGACATAAATAGCTGTGCATTCATTACGCCAGAATTCGGCAGTTTTTAATTGCGAATGTTCGACAGAGCATATTTTAAATGATAAAATTGAAGCGAAAATTGTGAAAATGTTTAATAAATCATGACTCGTTTAAAATACAGCAAAAATTTTGTGGAAGGCGTCTAATTTAATAATAATTTTCGGAGCGTACTTTGCGATTTTTTTCTATGGAGGGAATTTCATATAATTTGCGTTTCGGCGTGGAACGCGTCTAGATATTATCTTCAAAAATAACATATATTTCTTCAAATTTTGCAAATTCACTTTGTGGCACCATTTTATTAATGCAATAATTGAAAACACTTTGTTTATACCACAATAAACTTTATTAAAAAGTCGACATGTTTCAAGAACGATGTTCTCTTCATCAGGACATATGAAATTGACATTTTTTATAACCCATTCAATCACTTCAAAAATATATTTTACCATCAATCGTATAAAGCTGATATTGTGATGAAGCCCTTTATTCAAAGACAGGAAATATTGTACCTACTAAATCATTGTCCCATCTGCACAGGTGCCAATAATAAATTGTTGATGATTCTTTTGTACTCTACCTTTTACTCATTCTTGTTCGTCATTCACTTTTGCATATTTACGAGTAGCTAATTATTACTGTACTTAAAAATAAATACGACGACCTCCGTAGTCCAGTGGGTAAGACTCTTGACTCACAATCCGGAGGTCGCGGGTTCGAACCCGGCATGCGCAAATAAATTTTATTTGATTAATTTGTGTTATTTCACAATTAATTCATTTAAAATAATATATAGTATATTTGCGGCATGTTCCAGAGTGGAAGATACTATCAGTATCGCCCTGGTGTAAGACCACCATTCAGAATTGAAACGTTGCTTGAAAATGGCTTTAGCCGTGTTTGGTGACCAGATCTGAATAGCCAGGTACTTCCCAACCTTCCTCTTCCCCACCTCCTTCCCCTCCCCACTACCTTCAGCCTCACAACATACCCCAATTGGGGATGCCATAGTCTCACTGGATCCAGACGGGAGCAGTTGAGATTCTTGTGCGGTATTTACTGTAAAAAAAAAAATATATATATATTAGTATATTATATGTCCTGATGAAGAGAACATCGTTCTTGAAACATGTCGACTTTTGAATAAAGTTTATTGTGGTAAAAACAAAGTGTTTTTAATTATTGCATTAACATATATTTTTTAAGAGCTTAAAAACTTCAAACGTTTAAGGGAGATATGTAAGAAATCGGTAGAAATTCGGGTAGCGGCAGCTTAACAGATTTCTGTATTACACATATATTATACACATCCCATAGAAAAGGGTCGTAAGTCAAAAAAGTAAATGTTACAGGAGAGCGAAAACAAATTATGATTAATACAAGCGGTCCCGTCGAAAAGAGACACTAGCGACATCTCGTGGAGATAAGAGTGATCTAACTAAAATACGGTTTTCGTTGGGCATAGCATTTTACTATTTAGAGATAAAAATAAAATTTTATAAAACAGAAATTTTTCACTTACGACCTTCGACCGAAATACGTCAATGCTTACGACCCTTTTCTACGAGATGTGCGATACAGGTACCTATTTTATTAATGTACATTTTGTAAAGTGATATATTTTTTCTTGTCTCACTTAATCCACGTGCTATTAATTTATTATTATTAAGGAAATACATATTTTGTTAAAGGTTAACAAATTAATGTTTTTTCGAAATTATTACATTACTAATACATGTTATAATTGTGTTGATCAAAATCCCACTATTTATTTAGATGTCAACCCACAAAAAACATGTGCTTTTGAGTTAAAATATCAAAAGTAGGTACCTAAGAACCCGCATTTGTTATCGACCACAATTTGGTATGAAGGAATGGAAAACTAATGTAGATAATATCTATATTTATGCCTAACATGATAAATATTCACATGTTTCATATTATTTTTTTAATGTTAGAACACAATGCAGATTTGTTATCGGTTTTGCTAATAAATCGCTGTAAGAAGTACCTACTTTATGACTTTCTTTTATGGGTTTAGCAGTGGTAGTGAAAATTTGAAACAATCATAAAATTTATTATTCTTTTTAATGCAGAACCTATATGTAAAATATGGAAAACGTGTTTCCCTGTCATTAGTCATTACTAGATTACTGGGGAAATAGCAAAGGTAATAAAAATAAGAAGAAAAAAACAGAGTGTGCAATTCACACGCGATAGAAGTGAAACCTTCAGAAAACTAAAAGTAGACAAGAGTGGAGAGCACCACATCTACGAAGCATCGCACAAAGAGGAGACCGATAGGCTACGAAGCACTGCTCAAAGAGGAGACCGATTATACTACCCCATTCTCTCGTAGGTTAAATCCTATAGATGTATTTGTATTTGTATAGGGGTAGGAAGGTGGGTAGAGGTGGAGTGGGGAGGGGTGGGTGGGGGAGGGGTCGATGGAGAAGGAGGGGAGGGAGAGGGGGGTTGATGGATGAGTGGAGTGTGGAGAGGGAAGGTGGAGGGGGGAGTAGGGGGGGGAGGGGTGAGTGGAGGGGGGTTGATAGGGGAGTGGAGTGGGGGGAGGGGTGGGAGGAGGTGGAGGGGGGTTGATGGGGGGAGTGGAGTGGGGAGAGGGAAGGTGGAGGAGGCGGAGGCGGAGTGGGAATCCCCTAATACCATGCGAGCGAAGCCGCGCGAAAAAGCTAGTACATACATGAATAATAAGATATATTATCTGATAAACAGAAAACAATCGCAAACTCAGAACTCATCAAGTTCAATTTTCGCGCAGTTTTTCTAAATGTCTTACCACGTTCAACAGGTTAAGAACACGTGAACTGTTACTTATTCGTTAGCGATCTGAAATCATGCTAGGGAACGATGAGAAGTTACCGAAAGTTATCCTATCAATCCTTATAGATCGACCGTGCTAGAGGGCCTACTTATTAAAATTTGGCGTATACTAAAAAAAATCGAGTGCAGTTAACACGCGGTAGAAGCGAAACTTTACCAAAACGATCTCAACCAATACTTGAGGTCATAATCAAAGCGACCAACGAGCGCAGACCATCGTAATCTCTGTTTCATATCTAAACCAATGGGAGACTTTAAAAGTGGCATCATAATCAAACCAGTCGATGCGTCGCAGGTGCAGTAATCGTCATTTCCGTTTCATCCGGATAAAATAAAATCCCCCCAGAATTAAATATAAAAACATGCAAAATGACATGCATCGGTTCAATAATAAATAAATGGTTGATTGGCTTAGGTAGGGTTGAGTCTGAAAAATTGTTAAATAGCGTCACTTAAAACGTAAAATTTTAAATGCTTAACTATTAAATGCCACAATCAGTAAGAACTTAGTATATATTTAATCTACAAAAAAAAACACTTTGTTTTTTTTTTGTTCAGAATACATTTTTCACCAGCATTTGGTTCCTTAGAACGGGCCATAAGACATAATAACACTTGTACCCATTTTAATATTTACAGTTATTTTGAAATATTATTATTATGTTATTTTACTGTATAAATGTATCTTATGCAATAAATAAATAAAAAATAAAATCCGAAATCCAAATCATAGCGGGGTTATAGAAGTTTCACTTCCATAAGCTTGCCGATATTTGGATTTCTGATGCCATATCGTTGTTACTTTCTCCAGTGAATTTGATTTTTGGCTGTGCTCGAATTTTGGCACAAAATGTCTGGAGCTGTGCGCAAACAAGTTTTGCAGATGCCAAAAAAAGACATTGATATTCTTGGTATTCGGCGGCCGCGTCGGTTTTACTTGCGGTTCACATCTCTAACCAAAAAAACTTCTTAGAAAATAACTCTCCAATGCAATACCCACTACACGATAATACAACGTGACCGGTGGAGAGAATTTTTAAACAACAATAAGAAAATTATGGACGAACGGTGCATAACTTACCTTTTTTACTGAAGTATTTACGCTTATTACTTATTACTTTCGGCTGTTGATATTATTTTATATTGGCACGTATTCCTCAGAACGAAAATCTCAGTACGGAAGACAACAAAAAGTGGTTAGTTTAGAGATTATGTAGTATCTTTGAATGTCTTATGTGCTTAAAGCTTTTATGTGCGGCCCTAATCACATTTTTATCAGGAATATGATTTTTAAAAATTCTATCATTCCAAATTTCGTATATTTTGAGATTCGTTTTGACTTTGACGCACAGATAGTGACAACTGAAGAGGATTGTAATTATAGTCCTCATCAGATCTGATATCAGCGTGTTTGCTATTGCACACGCTACATTTGTTCCCAAAAAGCAATTATTTGACAAAAAAAGTATGCGCGCAAATAATTTATTAATAAAATAGCCGTTTCCAGAAACCACCAAATCAATTATAATGCATAAAAACTGGTTAATATTATATAACTGTTTAAAGCAATGCCCTAGTAGTCAGGTACCTACTTATAAAGTTTAACAGCATTTTTGGCTGCCTTATAATGTAATTACCCATAATGGCGGGAGTGTCTTCAGAATGCACTCGGAAAAAATGTCTGACGAAAAGAGCGTTTCAAGACAAATGGAAGGGGGGGGGGGGGGTAAAGGGGGTGTTTCAAGATTTTTTGGTAATTTTTCGGGATTAGTGTCCATGGCTATTACGAATAATTTTTAGAAAAAAACTTTAGATTTGCCTTAATCACTATAAAAGGAAACTTATTGCATCACGGCTGGCGGAAAATAATGCATTTTAATTTTCAATGTAAATAAAATTTCACCTCCGACCGACACTACGACAGCCCGCCCGCTGCCGCCCGCCATTTGTCACATACACAAGCCCGCTACACGGCTACACGAACCCTGCGTAGCCAAACAAACCATTCAAAAACGTAGGCTGTTTTTTAAAGTAAAGATAACATACACAAGCCCGCTACACAAACCCTGCGTAGCCAAACAAACCATTCAAAAACGTATTTTGACAGCGACAAAATGGCGGGCGGGCTGCGACCCGCGTAACCTTACAAGTATATGTATGTGGCCCGAAGACAAAAAAGGTTGAGTATCGTTGGTCTAAATGAACATACCTAAATATTTCTAATAAATAATAATGTACTTAATTGTTCTGAATGCACCTATTTCTATTATAATTAAGATAAGTTTATCTTTAAAACTTGGAAATCTTATATTATGTATAAAGTATTTGGTTTCTACCAAATTGAATTTGAAAAGTTTCTATCTGTACCTAATTACTGTTTTGATTTAGGGGCAAAAAATAAAATTCTAGAGTAGGTACCGAAAAAATGTGGGCTTCTTCAACATACTAATTTCGTTAATTTATTTAAGATATCTATACCTTCCCGTAAACCCAGTACCTCATTAAGATCATTTTTGCACCCTTGTTCTTAAATTTTAAAAACTTCTTACTTCTTTTGGCGCTAATTATATGTATGTTTTATTTAGTCACTAGTTTTAGGTCAGCATTTATATGTCTTAGTCATAAGTAAAGACCGGATTATACGCAAAAAAAGCAGACCAAAATATGCATGGAAATATGCAATAAAAATAGCTAAAATATGCACGAAAATCCATAAAAAGGGCCAAAATATGCAGTATAAAATAATACAGGAAGTCGTATTTTTAAATACTTTATTTTTATTTTAGTAAGTAATAACAATCGTATTTTCGAAAATATCAATTGCAAAATGTATTTAACAATGAAATTTACAATTTACCTTTAAAAATGTATATGACTAAGTACCTACTGTTCTAAGAGTTCTGTAGACAAATTGTGTCTACGATCGCTTGATATATTTTTGTAAGCGGAAAAGGTGCGTTCTACGTCTACTGATGTGACTGGACAAAATTTAAATTTAGGTGTGATTTTTGAACTTTTTGTGCCGGGCAAAATTTCACCTGCCCCATTGATGAAGCTATCAATTTGGCACAAGGGTTTAAACCCTGGGTTATTGTTAAAATAATAAATAATAATATTTGGATGATTTATATAGCGCCGTTTTTGTGAAAAATCACCTCAAGGGCGCTGAAAGTAAGTTTTCAAACTTTTCTTTGAGTTAACTCGGGGATAGGTTTGGCAACAAGGAATTCATAAGGCGAATTTTCTTCATAACCTGAGTAGATTTATTTAACGCCAGTCCACGAGTTTCAAGCGTTTTTATACTAAGGCGAAGGGCGGCCGGAGCGATCAGTTTCCTAGCCGCCCGCTTAGCTATATGACTTTTATAGTGTCACTATGTGAGACATCTGAACGATGAACGAGATCAAGCGTAAATATGCAAGATCTCAATTTTTTTGCTAAAATACGCAACTACCGCTGAAAAGGGTCTAAATATGCAATTGCATATGCAAATATGCATTTGCATATAATCCGGTCTTTAGTCATAAGTCACTAACTATAAGTCTTAGATGTAAGTCACTAGTTATAATTTAAATCTTAATCGTAAGCCAGTAAAATAAGTCACTAGCTACGAATCTTAGATTTTAGTGACTAGTTATAATTGTAAATCTTAGTTGTAAGCCAATAATATTAATTCTTTTATACGCTTATTTGTACAGCGCACTTGAGGTGATTTTCCACAAAAACGGAGCTACTTAAATTAGCCAAATATTATTATTATTATCAAGTATTCATGCTTTAGGCACCATGAATACAAATAATACGAACGGAAGAAGGAAAAATCATCATATGAAGAGCTGTAAATTTGAAAACGTGACTCGGTCGACAATCCCTGCGTCGGCCAGCCACGGTGGGGCAAAGTGGGGCGCTTTCCCCATCTTGCCTCACCGTGCCTACGCCCATGCCTACAGACATGCCGTCATATGACAACTTTGTTGGACTACCCATAATTGTAAAGACTAAATAATATTAATTTACTTATATAATTTTAATGTTGGTAAAATTAAAAAAAATAAGCGTAAAATAAAAAAAGTAAATAAGTGTCAATGATTGGGGATTTGTAGGTACTAAAAATACTGTCAAATTCGAGTATGACATCAATTTGGGAGGCGGGTATGGGCACCGCCGCCCCGGGAACCATCTAATGGATAATCAACACCTTTGCCATAGATCACCCCAAGTGGTTCGCTACGTTTGGCGACTTTGCAGGGGTGCCTGGGTTGTGCTGGGTTGGGTAAAGTGCGTTCAGGTCTTCGCGGTGCCTGCTCGTCAGCTGCATGGCGGGTCAGATCGGAAGAAGTCTGTTTAGAGAGACCCTTTCATCGCTCCAACTGCTCCCTCTCGACCCATCGCCTTGCACCGCAGTTGGAGGGATGGATTCATACGTTCGTCACTGCTGAACGTACTAACCATCCCTCATATTATTTGCCTTCCTAGAACTTCCTCTCCCTCCTTTCCTTAAAAAGAAACTAAGACAGCATCGCCTAAGATCACACATGTCGTGAGAGAAATTATTTTCCCGAGTATTGCGCTACAGTAAAAAACGAGTGTGCTTTAGACCACACAACTGAAGTAAAACTTCTGCTCCATCTCTATATGATAGGAAGAGAGAACGAAAATGCACGCGCGCACTGCTCTCTCTTGCTCCTACAGTGTAATACAGACAATAGGCTTGCACTGTGTCTTAGATATACAAAACGTAACTGGCTATGAGAGAAAGAGAGAAAGAAAATGTGTGCTCGCACCTCTCTCTCTTGCCCCTACATTAATATACGAAGCGTAACTCTCTCTCTTTCTATCTTCACTAACTTATATCTCCCTCTCAACTACCGTTCGCCTCGCTTTTCGTAACGCTCTCGTCACGCATTCGCCAGCTTACTCCCCCTTACTTATTTTTGAAGTTTTACTTAAAAAATAACATACCTACTAACTTAAAATAAATAATTAAATAAATAATCCTACCAATAAATCAATCTTAACATCGGTTTATCATTCTCTAGAACGGCAAGTTCTGACGAAATGAAATTTGCACACATTTTTCTGTATGAAACATCTAGGTCAATGCACTTATTTTGAGTTCGTAATGTCATCTCTATCTTGAGTTATAGAGCTTTTAAATATCAATAATTAAGGAAAGACGCCATATTGCTTGTTCCATTTTTTTAAAATAGAATTTTTTAAATAAATCTACGACATTTTTTTTAAATAAATCTACGGCGAAGCTCATAGTAATGCTAGTAAAACATCATTCTAGCATTACGTCCACATAAAATTTTAATTAAGTACGAGTATGTATGTATTCCTACCTACAGAGATAATAATCTGAACTGCTCTCGCAATGAATTCGAAATGAAAAATATTATGTTTTCCGAGTTGTATAATTAAATAGCTGCTTTGTTGATGGATACGTTAATGCATTTTGTTTACTTGAATTTTAATACAATATGTATAATATACAGCAGTAATTTTATTATTCTATTATTTTTTTGTGAATGTATTCAAACAATAGAAACACGTCTGAAATGGATTTAATAAGTTAGGTACGTGTGTTACTTACCGCGTAAGGCTGAAACGTCACATTTTCTATCGTTCTATAAATAATGGCATTATTGTACGTGGTAAGTACTGCAGGTAAGTAGGGTAGACTGGGGATGGTTCAAAATCTAAATCGCTGAATATGCCTGCTGATTTGCAAACATGTCTCTAGTATTTTGATACGTGACGTTTTTTTCGTTTTCTAGGCATCTGAAAAATTGAAAAAAAGTATAAAAATACGGAATCAAACAAAGAAAGACAATGGTCGAAAGAGATCGACTTTATCATTCGTATTTAAGATAGTAGAAATACTTCTAGTGAGAAGAAATAATGATTTGAATTTCTTACCTATTTTAATGATAACTTTGAAATTTTCTCTTTCGTGTCAACGAACAATATCGTGACACGAGAAGGGAGTGGTACTGTAATCTATATTTATATGATGCAAGACGATTGACGGCGTTTTTTAAAGTCAAATCACAGGAATTGGCAATTAGAAAGGAGAAAGCCCCTTTCTTGCTGGGTTCATATTATGCTGTGATGGTCCAATCTTGGTGGTGCCTGCTTTTCCACGATGATGGCACAAAGGTGGTCACAATCTACCGTCACTTTTTCAAAGTAAAACTTCTTTACGCACGCTTGACTTGGGGAGTAAGCTGGCGAATGCGTGACGAGAGCGTTACGAAAAGCGAGGCGAACGGTAGTTCAGAGGGAGTACGCTTCGTATATTACTGTAGGGGCAAGAGAGAGAGAGGTGCAAGAACACATTTTCTTTCTCTCATAGCCAGTTACGTTATACAGTGCAGGCCTATTGTCTGTATCACGCAGGTTAGTATATTTATGTATCACGCTGTAGGAGCAAGAGAGAGCAGTGCGCGCGATTACCCTACTTTATGATTTGTTTACGCTACACGTGGCTGATTTAGTGGTAAGTAAACTGTATAATAAGTTTTTGTGGTAAGTAGTAAGTTACCGTTTTAGCTACGTATTAGCCACTAAATCACCCGACCAAACCCTGGCCTCGTTTAAACAGGCCTTTAAATAGTACCTGTTTATAATGTATAAATAGGTAAAAATAAATAATTCCTTCCATGTGAATTATGAATAGGACACATTTACATCGATATAAGGCGAAACAGTTATCACCCGAAAAAGTAAATATACATAAACAAAAGAACTTTGTTTGAAATTGTTCGATGTCTCAATTGTTAAAATTAAACGTTTTTTTGTGTCATACCGCTCAAGTGTAAGTATCTATATACCAAAATTTCCGAAAGTAGCGAGGTTGGGAGAAGTGTGGAGGCGTGGAGGGTGAAGGATTGGGGGATGGTTGTGAATTACATTACCCTAATCAGAACACTGCCTGTAGTTAGGGTCACTGTTCTAGCTAAATGTTGATTCTGAATGGTGCACACCAGGGCAATATGCGGATATATTAACTCTTAATTCGTTCGCAAAAAGCATGTAGGTACCTAAGTGAAAAAACCCCTAGATTTATCCCCGGGATAAAAACTCGCGAAGGGTCCAGAGGTCCAGAGCCGAGGGTCGTCCATCTACTCCACGGAGGTCTTCTGCAAAATAAACATCAAAACAATAAAACCTAAATTACCTTCGCAATATCCCCATCCCCATCCCCATCCCCATCCCCATCCCCATCCCCATCCCCATCCCCATCCCCATCCCCATCCCCATCCCCATCCCCATCCCCATCCCCATCCCCATCCCCATCCCTGTCCATCAAGCGTGCGTGTCCCAAGCAGTGTTGCCAGGTGTTCGGTATTCTACCGAACCTTTCGGTATTTTAGCACCGTGTTCGGTATTCGGTATGACAAAAATACCGAGGTATGGGCGGTTCGGTATTTTTTCTGATTAATTTTTCTCCCTAATAAACGATTCAACTGTCAGATTTGACGCAATCGGCAAACGATATTGTGTAGCATCCCTTCTTAGCTTGTGCGATGTTGCTGCTTTGTGCAAGCGCTCACTGTTTTCGAGCCATTTCGCGGATTAGTGATACACATCAGGTGACTAAGTACTTGCGTAAATGTGATTATATTCGAATAATTCTTCCCCCCCCCTTGCCCCCCCCCCCCCGACGCGGGGTTTTGATTTGCCAAGGTACCACCGAAATCTAGGCAAATTTTACCTCAAAAATTTTTTTTGCTCACTGTTCGGTATTTATTTGGAAAAGACCTGGCAACCCTGGTCCCAAGTCAAGCGTGCGTAAAGGCCCGACCGTTCGCCTGACCCGATCACCGTTCGCATGAAATATATATATATATATATATATATATATATATATATATATATCCTTTTTCGTAATGCGTTAAGCGTGCGTAAAGAAGTTTTATAATTAAGTTGAAAAATACGTATTCACTTGGTCCCGATTTTCTTCCAGTATTCTTCTTTAAAGGTTGTGCCAAGTTTTAAAAAAAGCCACTTAGTTTCTTATTTAATCTTTCCCTGGAAACCGGTGTATTCCCTGATTCCTGGAAAATTTCGAAGATTTGTCCGATTTATAAAAGCGATACAAAGACCTCTGTAGAAAGTTTTAGGCCAGTAGCAATACTATCTGCACCGGCCAAACTGTTCGAATCGATTATTCATAAATACACACTGCCACAAGTGGAGCCGTACTTAATTTCAGAACAGCACGGATTTAGAAAAGGTCGATCTACAGAAACCAACTTATTAGTGTTTACTGATTACGTATCAAAATCTTAAGATAAAGGCCATCAGGTAGACTGTTCATATAACGACTTTTCAAAAGCCTTCGATACTGTTAATCACGACGTCTTACTCAATAAACTGGCTGAAATTGGATTCTCCATGAGACTACTCACCTTTTTTGCTAGCTATCTTGCAGACAGGAAACAGTTTGTATCTCATGGACTATTCCAGTCTATTCTATTTTTTGTACGATCGGGAGTACCCCAAGGTTCTAATTTAGGCCCACTCATTTTTTCCATATTTATTATATTTCAGAAGTAATTCTGCACTCCAGGTTTCTTCTTTTTGCTGATGACCTGAAACTATTCTTAGAAATACTAACCCTAGAAGACTGCAATCGACTCCAGTCAGATATTGATAGAATTATTGACTGGAGTAAAATAAATCGGATTGAGTTCAATATATCTAAATGTTTAATTTTGTCATTCACTATGGCGTGTCATACCTGGTATTACCGGTATACGATGAACCATGAAGGACCTTGAAATCATGTTTGATAGTAGGCTGACATTTCATACTCATATTCAGATGGTTTGTAGCACTTCATTGAGAATGCTGGGCTTTGTTCTGCGTACTGCAAAGAAATTTAAGAGATACCCGGGTTCTCATAATCCTATTCAATTCCCTAATAAGGAGTAGACTTGAAAGTGGGTCGGTAATTTGGAGTCCGCACCAAGTAAAATATTCTCTCATGTTGGAGAGAGTTCAGAAAAAAATTCTGAGATTTCTGTACATGAGGGAGTACGGCTATTACCCGTGGCTCTATCCTACCGACGTTGAACGTTAATGAACCATCTACGAGTCAGAAAGGATGTACACATTGCTACGCATTTCTTCAAATTGATTCGCGGATGGTTTGAAAACTCAGCTATCTTGGAGAGCATTCTTTTCTATGTTCCCGATGGTTATCTTCGCCACCGACAGCATAGCTGTTCTATCTTCCGGCCTGCAGGACTAACTTGCCAATGGTCATGCCGGTCGGGAGAGCAATCTTGCTGTTGAATAGAATTAATTCGGATATCGACATATTTTGCGTTAGTGAAGCTGCTTTTAAAAGGCAAGCTTTATTAATGCTTGTATAGTTTTTAGCCTACCAATTATGTTTAATGTAATACTGTTACAATTGTATTTTAAAAACACATTAAAATTTTTAATTTTGTAATGTTTTTGAAAAAATAAATAATTTGAATTTGAATTTGAATTAACTTAAAAAAGTAAGGAGTAAGTAAGGTAATGAGTATATTTTACCAAACTGTTGCTGTCACTGTCGCTCTTACTCCCCTAAATACTAAGCGAAACGGACAACTGCTCAGTGCTCAGTCTGATACGAATACTTAGTACCTAAATAAAATCATCAAAATAGTTTTTTTGTGTTCCTCATTTTTCCCCTTCAAAACTGGACCGATTTTTTTTTTTTACTAACTGTATTAGAACAAAATATTCTACATCTGCACGGTTTGCTTTAAAAAAACATCATTGTCCAGTTTATACTGAACATCTGTTTAAGGCGTTCAAACCATACAATTTTAACGGGTTCTAACTTAAATAAATAACTTATAAAAAATAAAACAAAACTTATCAACCTGACAGTGGTCAATATCTATAGGTATTATTATTAAAAAAATATTTGCAGTGATGTAAAAATCCAGAGAGGGAATTGGGGAATAATAATACGTTTATATGGACAAAACGCCGCCCGGTTTTCTCTCAAGATACTAAACCAGCATCATCAAAAGCAAGAAAAAATCTCACTGCGAGGCAAAACGATTACATATATTAAGATTAAGCCATACTAAATAATGCAAAATAATACAAAATTGTATGTTTTTGTTTTGAAAATTGGATCGCTTAGAAGTATTATAGATGCTTCAATTAAATACTGCGTGTAGAACATATCTTGGCCCTTAAAAATATCGTAATATAGTCTTTTAATAAGCCTATAAAAAATAAAATATAAGGTCTATACAAACACTTTCAAGTCCAAACTCTCCTATTTATAAACCCCTTTTCGGATATGGTTTTAATGTTCAATGTCGCAAATTCAGTTCTTTTTATAATAATCGCAAAAAAAATTATATTCACGTCCGAAGTTTAAATATACATTTTATTCAAAATAAAATATGCATTTTCGCGTTGATATTTTACAATACGGCCGGCAGTAGACGAATTTGGATTTTCAAAGTGAACTCTATGCCGTCCACCGAAGGGCTACGTAACTCGTCACGCCCGTTTTTTTTATCAGTTCGAATGGACGTTAGGCACCGCGTCTCTTTGTTCCGTGCAATCAATTTTAAAATTCTGTTTTATTACAATAAATATGCGTAAAAAATGAGTTAATGTTTTTTACAGGCCTTTACGAAATCAACCTGTAAAAAAAATTCTCAAATACCTTTTCCAACCTTTCCAAAAGCTTTTTCTCAAGTATTTTTAAACTCCTCTTCGATTTCGATTTCTTCCTGGACCATTGGATCGCCTTAAATATACCGGGTTGAATGTCCTTTGTAACAACAAAACCAGACTTCTACACTGAATAATAATATTATGCATGGACTGATTTACGAGTACTTTTGGGGCGCGTCACGCTCAATTTAACAAAAAATTCTCATATGGTAAGAATACATTTATTTTGACTCTGTGGACCGTACTCAAAATCATATAGACTTTAGAATACGATAATTACAGTGATCCATAGACATATGAATATTAATAGACCATAACATAAAGGTGAGGGGAAGAAACCAACTACAGCGGGGCGCAGAGCGGGAAGATGAATTCGGTGATATGTGATTCGTCAATAACTCAATCTGAGAGTATATGGGCATCTCGCATTATAATATCACCATTTAGTTCTTAAAAGTAAACTCTGTTCTTTAATGAATAGACCTTTTTACATGGGAGCGCGAATTGCTCGCCGCGAAATGAACAAATTTACAAATTCCAAATACAGCAAAGTAAAGTTCGCCTATTTTCATAGTCCAATATTTTGTTGACGTATTTAGTTAAGACACTTTTACAAATGTTTCATAATTTACTTAACCCACAAACCAGCGACGAGCACACGCCATGTGTCTCGAGTGATAGTGTGTGTTACAAAAACGACCATATTATGTGATCTGAATAAGCTTATAATAAAGTAAAATAATGCTTGCTTATGGAATGTAATACGTATACGACAATTGGGTTTATTCTCTTTTTCACTTCTATTTTTACACGTTTTAAAAACACAAGCCACTATTTTTGCCGTGTTATTTCGTAAAATGCACCGATGAGTGCTCGACGCTGGCTCGCAGAAGAATGATGACGTCACATTTTTTAGATTCACGCGAAGCCATACTCGATCCCAGCCGGTTCCAATGGAACCGGTATGGGGAGGGGGAAATAATACGCTTTTATCGCTTAGGTCAGGTCTATTAATATTCATATGTCTATGCAGTGACCCGCCTGCTGGCCCCCCGATATTTTAATTTTTTATCCATTATTTATCAATATCAAAACAGTATGGATATTAAACGAATTCATTTACTGTGTTGATTTTTGTACTTACAAGCTAGTATATACGGTATGGTACAGACAAGTAGTTTACCCTTGATGCATTTGAATAGAAATATGTTTTATACTTTTGTTACTCGGCAGTACATCCTCTCTGCACCCTCCTTCGGGGACACTATTTTGTGTAAGTACGTATAACGTATTTTCCCTAAACCTATTGCATGTTGTATTTGAGTATGCTGGGGGGCCATCTGTACAGTTGATCTGGGGGATCAACGACAACTCAGAATCAACTCAACTCTAGGGATGTCGAAAGTGAAAAAAAAAATCGATATATCGATGTATCGATATTTATTAAAATATCAATATCGACGTCGATATATATCGAGGAAAAAATATCGATAAATCGATATATCGGTCAAATTTTCAAGAGATTTAGCGTTTTTAAAATAATAGTGTATTCAGCTCAATATTATCAATAGTAATTTTTGTAAACAATATGCTTTTTTTAATGTACAAAAATCTCAATAAAAATGAAGGTATTTTTATCACTTTTCATTTTTATTACGTAATAATTACAAAAATATCACAAACTAAAAAGCTGTCTTCTAACTTATATGTAAACTGAGATGCATACAAAGTTTGTATGCGTCTCAGTAACATTCTATTGGCGTATTCATCTGTGAAAAAGGACTTCGTGTTTGGAACAAGGTATAGTCAATAATCATAGACAATTGGGAACCAACACATAGGGAGTGGCTTAGAAAAAAATGGCGAAAAATAGCATACATTTCTATGTATGTACCTACACACATGAGATAGTATTGGTGATCACAAATACTAATGCAAAGACAATAGATTTGTAAGCTATTAATAGTTAAAATTTCAACCGCCAGATGTCATGACCCAATACAGTTACTTTTTTCCGTTCGTTCCTATACGGTTTTGGATTCTAGTGACTTTAAATACATAAATTTAAAAAAATATCGTTTTTGATACAATTTTCGGTATTGGATATTTTGTATCGATATATCGGATCAAAATATATCGGCTAAAAATATCGATATTTTGAATTAAAAATATCGATATTTCGATATTTTTTCAACATGCCTACTCAACTCAACACCTCTTTTGAAAAGTCATTAAAAGTGTTGAAAAAAATTATAAAAATTTCGTTATTAATTATTTCATTTATGTTAGGTTAGGTTATGGGCTATTTTTCATTTTTTATTTTCATAGCTTTACTGACCTTTCAAAGAAGTGTTGTGTTGAGTTGATTCTGAGTTAGCATGGAACCACGCAGCATGACATATGGAAAGGTGACAACGTAATCATGTAATTTATAATATATTTTGATTGCACAAGTTTATAAACATTGTTCTATTAATTTATTGTTGATTGGACCGGTTTTGATCAGCTGCGGGTATCAGATCTCACGTAACTAACTTACTGCAGTTCACTAATGTTAACAAGTCTTCAACGGCCTTTGACGGCTCCCGTGGACGAGGACAAGGTTCTCGACTAGCAATCGAAGATTGCGGGTTCAAATCCCGGCACGTTAATGTTATTTCACAATTTAATCATAACAATAAAATTTTTGGATTTTCTATTATAATCAAATATCTTATTTTCATCATCATATGTCCTTAGCCCGGTTGTACTTCACCATCACCATCAAAAATGATTTCTAAACATCCATTTTTAACTAAATATTCGCCTTCCACTTCTCATTTGAATCCATGCCTATAAAAAATATCTCATGAAAAACATAAAAAATAAAAAAGTCAATTTGTCTCGGCATTCATTATAGTGTATTGTGTTTTTATATTTAGATTTTATCTGCTCTGAAGAATGCATGGTCGTGCTGAAACGTTCTTTTTGTGTGGTACCTAAATCACAAGAGACCCAGCCCAGATTCAATGGCATCCCCAATTTGAGGAATGTTGTAAGAAATGCTGTACGGTGGTGGTATAGTGGGAGAAGATGGCGAAAGGGAAGATTGGGGGATTTTAAATCTGGTTAGTTATTATTTATTATAGCCATTTTAATATGCTCTACTATGGAACGAGGTGCTTCAAATATACTACATTAAAAATGTATGTATATCACGCAAATGTGAATAATACCTTTTTTTAAATTTTTATTATAGCGACTATATAAAATTTTTTACATACAAAATGCAATGTGAAATTAAGTACAAAAATATTGTATTTCTTAGTCCTCCTCACTAGGGGGTCCTGTGCCGAGGCGGACTAAAGTTATTTTAATATAGTTCATTTGTCTTCTATGTCGTTTTTAGCGTCTTCGCAAGGGTTTTCTCATTGACCTCTTTAAGCCATATTTTTATTCTTGATTTGTATTCAATTGGATTTTTTATTAGTTTTATGTCTTGGGGAAGGATGTTGTGGAGTTTTGTTGCAAAGTATGTATAGTTTCTTCGTCCAAATGTGGTTTTACAACTTGGAATATTTTTTATATCATTTTTATTCGATCTAGTGTTATGCATACACGGTCTTGTAGAGGATTCATTATTTTTGAAGAGCTTCAATAATATATTTTTGGCATATATTTGTTGTACATTTGGTACGTCAAAGTTATTGAAAATTTCAATTGTAGGCGTTCTAATTGGTACTTTCAATATGGTCTTTATGATTCCTTTTTGAATCGTATTCAGGCTGTGTAGGTACGTATTTGCAGCAGATCCCCATCCTATGACTCCATATTCAATTCGAGAATGACATAACGCATAGTAGACCTTTTTCATATCCTTTTTATTTAGTACGTTTCTTATTTTTTTTTTTTTTTTGATTCTACAGATTCTTTCGTAATCCTCTAACTAGCTAGGGCTTTGCAATGCCCTTTCATGTTCTAACTGACTTGTTTTACGGCTCATTCGGCCTTATAACTATTACCTTCTGAAGGTGATTATTTACTTGACTGAATTTACTTTACATTAGTGTTATCGTGAGGAAAAAAGTCTTTACTGGATAAAAACCTCACACAAATTTTCAAAGAAAATAGGGGAGAAAAGAATTACAATTTGGGAGGCGGGAATGGGTACCGCCGCCCCGGGAACCTTTATTGGATAACCAACACCTCTGTCATAGGTCACCCCAAGTGGTTCGCTACGTTTGGTGATTTAGCAGGGGTGCCCGGGTTCATGGGGTGAGGTTTGTCTAGGTCTTGGAGGCGGATGACCAGGACATACTGAACCCCAGATTCCTACCCACCCCTTAAACCCTTTTCCTTCCCAGAACTCTCCTCTCCTCCCTTTCCTTAAAAAAAACCCTCCACACAGCATCCTCAAAGATGACATAGGCCCTGAGGGAAATTATTTTCCTCAGGGCCTCCTGTGTGGAGTTCATGTAAAAAAAAAAAAAAAAAAAGGGGAACATAAGTTCTGAACTTTTTCTGGAATTTTACATTTAACTTTACTGAATGTAAATATTTTGTTTTGTGGCACCCCTGAAAATTCTGCAAGATGGAATGCAAGGAATTTTGATTTTTGAAGAAATATATAAGGCTTGTGAGTTTTTCCGTAATACCTTTGATGTGTAGGTCCCATCTAAGATTTTCATCAATTATTACTCCGAGATATTTTATGTTTTGTGTTTTTTCGATGACGGGGCAGTAACATTGTATATTATTTCCATGGCATTCATGTAATTTTAGTTCTAATGATTTTATTGGTTGGCCCCTTGAGTTCATTGAAAATGTTATATATTTTGTTTTGCTTATATTAAGGGTAAGCGAGTTGATTTTAAGCCAATTTTGAAGTGCACTAAGCCCTTTTTCAGCCTCATGAAATGTATCAGTCCAATTTTCTTCTTGAAATCAGTCCTATCAGTCGGGGACGCCCGAGGAAGACATGGAATAATGGATCAAGTGAATCAGATACTTGTCGGGTCGTGTCAAGAATCAAAACTATCGAAGAGTATGTATTGAGACGTGTGTGCCAAGACTGAGTTGTTTGGCGGTCCGTTTTCTCTGCCTACCCCTGGGAGGAAACGGCGTGACGGTTATCTAGTTAAAAATGTGTGAACACCTATCTGATTCTAAAGTAATTGAACCCTAAGTCAAGAAATGCCTCCCCGTGGTCGAGGAGTAAGGCTCTCCACTAGCAATCGGGAAATCGCGGTTTCAAATCCGGCGTGCGCAAGTAAATTTAATTTAATTAATTTCTGTTGATTCACAACTTATTAATCCAATTAAAATAATAAATCGTGTATTTACAGAACATAGCAGAGTGTGCAAGATACTCTCAGAATCGTCCCAGTGAAAGAACTACCATTAAGAATTGAAACGTTGCTTGAAATGGCTTTAGTTTGGTGACCAGATCTGAATATCCAGTTACTTCTCCACCATCCTCTCACCCATCTCCTTCCTCTCCCGATTTCCTTCAGCCTTTCAACAAACCCAAATTGGGGATGCCACATTCTTACTGGCTCCAGACGGTTGGCAGCCGTTGGAACTGTTGTGCGGTATTCACGTTTTTAAAACTACCTCTCCATTCTGCCGTAGGGGTCTTATCAACAACTTTTGATTAATAAAAGTCAACAACTAGGCTATAAAACATAAATTTACTTTTGTATACCAAGATTATTACATTACCAACATGTTTAATGCTATTTTAAGATTAATTCGGACTTTTAACTTTCTTTATCCCAAACTTTTGTCATTATCACAAACTTACAAAGAAAAAAACACCAATCGTTTGTTGGGCTGTTGTGTATGTAACTATATCTTAAAATAACAGATTGTTTTCAAAGTTCACGCCAAAAAAGTGCATCCACCGCAATAGGCCACTTGCATCACATTTAAAAAAAAAATCGGTTTAGGCAAATATTCTAAGACATTCCGTTTTTTTTTAATCGTATTTTTGAAACCCTGGCGATTTTTTGAAAATTTCAATCCGAAAAATCTGACCATTTTTTTATAAACCGGAAAGACGGGACATAATTTTATAGGTTCGAAAAAACGTTAATTACGTATCCGAAAATCATTTAAAAAAAAGAACGTTTTCCACAAGAAAGGGCACAGGAGAATAACGAGGCATACCAAAAATATTATATCTCATAAATATTTTTTCCTTGATCCATCTCATTGATCATAAATCATTATAATGTTCAACGTCTATATTACTAAATCCAATATAATATACCCACTTGTACCTGTAATAATAATAATAATAATAAGAATATCATAAAATTTGATTTTGTTGAAATCAGCACCACTACCATTATACCTCTAAAACACGTACGGACAGCGTAAAATGTACGGGGTTCTCTTCATAACATCTGTCAAAAAGTCAAACAAAATGATAAGTTCGCAGAGAACAAACAATAAATCTAGTGAACGTTAAATGTCAAATTCAAAAATTCGCCTGAAATCAAAGTGTTGCCATATAAAAATAATAAATCAGTGTGGAATTTTACAAAATTAATAGGAACATTTTCGGAGACGGGACATTTTCATGAAGTGACGTCACGGGCCCAAATAATGAATTTATTTATTTAAAAATAAAAAAAAACTGTACATTTCTAAAAAAAATTACTAACATTTTCGCAATCTTAGTAAAAAATCTACCCACACGATTTTTTCCAAGTCGTTATGAAATCCATGCAAGTGGCCTATTGCTTACTACGCATTTTTCTAACACGTGACTAAAAATCCTCACATTTTCCCGTGATCGCCTCGTGTGTACCAATGATGTTTTTATATCTAATAAGTTAAAATTATTTGCATATGATTGCAATTTAATCTAGCTGCAACTATGTGCTATATTTTTATTGCCTACTTTATGCAAATTAAACAAATAACATTGAATTTTAATAATATCCTAGTCTGAAACCGCGTTCAACGCTGATAAATTTGTAATTTTCATATCGAGTATTGGGTTAGTAAAACAATTCTTGTTTTATTTATTATCTTGCTGTGTATTTAATCGTACTTTGTAGTTAGTGCAATCAAAACAATTCAATATTGCATTTACATTATATTGGACGACTTATCGGGTTATCAGTAAAGTGACTGCCCTGAAGGCGAGTAACTGTGGTAGGTAATAGGAATCGATATTTCCGCATTGCCCATAAACTGCAGTAAGTAGATACTTTATTATGCAGAACTAGGACAAGAGCAAGATGATCAGTGATGCTACTTATGTCAGAAAATGGTAGAGGAAATAGTGTTCATGAATTATTGGAAATCAATGGTTAACTCATTTAAAGTAGGTACCTACTGCCTCAGCGGTCGGCAATTGGTTTTGGTGGGCCATATGAATATGTATCTAAAAAAAATTGGGAGGCCACGCGACCGTCGTCGACGTCACTCGTGCGCGTGCGAGCCTGCTCAATCAGTGCGCTTGTGACTGCCCGTCTGATCATCCGCCGTCCGTCTTGATACGTTTCGTAGCTAGTAGCTAACGGCATCGTATAGCGAACAGAATCTCAATCTTATCTGAAGTATATTTTTCTTCAACGCTCTCCCCCCCTCTGCATACAAAAACTAAGTCAGAAAACACGAAAAGGCGCCGCAGGTGAAAAAAAATTAAGTGATTAAATCAACTGTCAATTGTGTCAAGTGTTGTTCCGAAAAATCAACATTTAATTCTAATCACCTTAAACATACCTGTGCAAAGACAAATTATACTAAAATACATTAATCTAGTGCATTATATCAATCCAGTTTCGTAATCAAATGCATTAAATACACAATTAACAGTGAGTTAAGTGCAAAAAAAAAAAAAAAAACAAAGATTTTTTTCAAAATAACCTTATCATCTTCCGAAACTGAACACACCTTATAAAGTTTTATATTGACAGTAGCTCCCAACTGGGCCGTGGATCAGCGGATAAATCGGTCAAGTTTCGATTCAGTTCGTTAGGGCGACAGCGCGAGTTCAATCCTCAAGTCAACCAAAATATTTTTTCTTTTTATTCCTTATAAATTAATATAAATATGAGGAATGTACAAAAGAAACCAACGACATCTAGCGACGCTGAGGAAGATGAAAATAAAATCATCATTTATATAGACAAAAAGTTTAGAGAAATGAACGACACATTTAAAAGCAAATTAAATATTCTGCCAGATATAAAAGACTCCATCGGCTTCATTTCAGCCGAATACGATGAACTGAAAAAAATGCTAACCGAGTCCTTGAGCACAATAAAAAATCTACAAGCAGAGAATATTAAGCTAAATTCGGAAGTGCGCGACCTTAATGCGCGCGTGTCTCTCACATGGAGCAGACAGCCAGGGAAACCAATGTCGAGATCCAATGCGTACCAGAACACAAATCGGAGAATCTAATATCGATAATAAAACAACTTGGGACCGTGATTTCCCGCCCCATTGCCGAATCGGAAATTCTTAACATCCATCGAGTCTCCAAGATTAAACAAGATTCCAGAAGGCCAAAATCAATAATCGTGAAGCTCCCGAGCGTGAGGGCAAGGGATGAAGTTCTGGCTGCAGTCGTCAGCTTCAACAAGAAGAACAAGAACTCCAAGCTAAATTCGACTCATTTAGGCATCGATGACATCAAATCGCCGGTGTACGTCAGCGAACATCTAACACCAGCAAACAAGGCCTTGCATGCTGCCACGAGGATTAAGGCGAAAGAAGTAAACTACAAATTCGTGTGGATCCGAAATGGCAGAATCCTTGCTCGTAAAGATGAAAACTCGGCGCACGTGGTGGTGATCCGCAACCAGGACTCATTGGCTTCGCTCATCTGATTCCCTACCTTATCTTTATCTAAATTTCAATTTGTGCGTTATCTTTGAATAATGTATACTAACATGGATAACCTAAGAATTTATTACCAGAATGTCAGGGGTTTAAGAACAAAACTTAATGAAGTTTACTTAGAAATACTTAATAACAATTTTGATATTATTATTCTAACGGAAACATGGTTGAACGACTCTATTTCTGATGCTGAAATTTTTGGCTTGCGTTATGTTTTTAGAAGGGACCGCGGCAGTTCCTCTAACCACAAAAGTGACGGAGGGGGTGTATTGATAGCCGTTTTACAAGAATATCAAACTAACCGCTGTAAGCATTGGGAAAGTACCTTGGAAGACGTATGGGTGACCATCGAATTCAGCCAGAATAAACTAACGAGATGTCTCTACATATGTGCTGTTTATATACCTCCCCCGTTGCTTGTTGATAATTTTGATTATTTTTTTAAAAAAGTTGGCAATGTTATGGATGCCGTTGGTGAATCAAATACGTTAATTTTAGGAGATTTCAACCTGGGAAATATCGGTTGGACCCACAACGAACCAAACCAGAATCATTCCCTATCCCCAGAAAATTATAATTCTGACATCGGTAACCATCTTGTAAATTTTCTTGCTCTAAATAAACTCAATCAATTCAATGGCATTGCTAATAGTAACTCTAGAATCTTAGATCTCGTTCTATCCAATTCAAAAACATTACAAGTCAGGCAAAGTACCGAAATCCTAAGTCGCATTGATATACATCATCCACCTTTAGAGATTGAATTTAGTTTTGATTTCAAATTAACAAAAATGCTAAAAAATAAAAATTTACTTAAATATGATTTTAATAAGAATGATTACGTTCAATTCAATCAGGAATTACAAGAACTGAATTGGGCACTTCTTTTACCTGATTTCATGTCGGTAGACGATATGGTTTCTTTATTTTACACTCATTTGTATCGTATAATTGAGAAATGCGTAACCAAATTTGTAAATCGCAACAGGCAGCATCCCCTCTGGTACTCACCAGACTTAGTTAAATTACTAAAAGAAAAAAATAAATTTCGACTTCTCTATAAAAATATAAGAATCCACGTGATAGAAATTCTTACGAACTCTTACGCACCCGTTGTTCCAAACTCATTAGTAATTGCTACTTTAAACACATTGAACAAATAGAATCGTGTCTGGTTAATCATAATAACGTTAAAGCTTTTTGGAGATTTGTCAAACACAAGAAACAAAACATAAGTACTATCCCCCAAAACATGACGTTTGGAGAAAAAAAAATCATCAAACGGCGAGGAAAGCAGCGAACTATTTGCCCAACACTTTTCATCAGTGTATGAGAAAGATGACATTAGAAGCAATGAAGAGACTCAACCTCAATCTGAATCAATAGACTATTCGAACAGCTCTCTGCACACAGTAAACATTAGTGTACACGATGTAAAAATAGAAATGCTTAACCTCGACCAAAGCAAAGGCCCTGGCCCCGACAAAATTCCACCACTCCTAATAAAAAAATGTGCACACAGTCTCGCACTCCCTCTGACTATCATTTACAGGAAATCATTATCTTCATCCATTTTTCCAACAAGATGGAAACAGGCTAATATTGTACCAATACCTAAAAGCGGAGACCTTCACGAAGTCACAAACTATAGACCCATCTCTATTCTCTGTTCATTTGCGAAAATTTTTGAAAAATTAATTTGTCCATAACTGAATTATCATCTCAAAAATCTTATAACTCCAAAACAGCATGGTTTTCTCTCCCAGAAATCAACATCCTCTAATTTACTTTGCTATGTCAATACCTTAACCGAAGCTGTCGATAGAGGTCAACAGATAGACACAATCTACACAGATTTTAGCAAGGCCTTCGATAAAGTAAATCATAGATTACTAATTCACAAACTAAAACAAATGGGTGTTCATGGTACCTTGCTAAATTGGTTTTACTCCTATCTAACTGACCGCATACAAAGAGTAGTATTTGATGGCTATGAGTCAAGAGGATTAGATGTGCCATCTGGAGTGCCGCAAGGGCCCCATTTGGGCCCAATCTTGTTTCTTGTTTTATAAATGACTTGTGCGATGTTATTTTGGATTCTGAAATTTTGTTGTTTGCTGATGATTGTAAGATATTCAAAATTATCCATACATTACTAGACTCAATACTTCTCCAAAACGATATTAACAGATTATAATAATTAAATAACTTTGTTTCAATTCCACTTTATTATTTTTTATTTTTATTGCTTGTTTGGCCGTACTCGCCGATATTAAATCTTGATATGTAGCAAACACTTTGTGGGAATACATAATTATAATAATTAAATAACTTTGTTTCAATTCCACTTTATTATTTTTTATTTTTATTGCTTGTTTGGCCGTACTCGCCGATATTAAATCTTGATATGTAGCAAACACTTTGTGGGAATACATAATTATAATAATTAAATAACTTTGTTTCAATTCCACTTTATTATTTTTTATTTTTATTGCTTGTTTGGCCGTACTCGCCGATATTAAATCTTGATATGTAGCAAACACTTTTTGGGAATACATAATTATAATAATTAAATAACTTTGTTTCAATTCCACTTTATTATTTTTTATTTTTATTGCTTGTTTGGCCTTACTCGCCGATATTAAATCTTGATATGTAGCAAACACTTTGTGGGAATACATAATTATAATAATTAAATAACTTTGTTTCAATTCCACTTTATTATTTTTTATTTTTATTGCTTGTTTGGCCGTACTCGCCGATAATAAATCTTGATATGTAGCAAACACTTTGTGGGAATACATAATTATAATAATTAAATAACTTTGTTTCAATTCCACTTTATTATTTTTTATTTTTTATTTTTATTGCTTGTTTGGCCGTACTCGCCGATATTAAATCTTGATATGTAGCAAACACTTTGTGGGAATACATAATTATAATAATTAAATAACTTTGTTTCAATTCCACTTTATTATTTTTTATTTTTATTGCTTGTTTGGCCGTACTCGCCGATATTAAATCTTGATATGTAGCAAACACTTTGTGGGAATACATAATTATAATAATTAAATAACTTTGTTTCAATTCCACTTTATTATTTTTTATTTTTATTGCTTGTTTGGCCGTACTCGCCGATATTAAATCTTGATATGTAGCAAACACTTTGTGGGAATACATAATTATAATAATTAAATAACTTTGTTTCAATTCCACTTTATTATTTTTTATTTTTATTGCTTGTTTGGCCGTACTCGCCGATATTAAATCTTGATATGTAGCAAACACTTTGTGGGAATACATAATTATAATAATTAAATAACTTTGTTTCAATTCCACTTTATTATTTTTTTATTTTTATTGCTTGTTACAAAGTTATTTAATTATTATAATTATGTATTCCCACAAAGTGTTTGCTACATATCAAGATTTAATATCGGCGAGTACGGCCAAACAAGCAATAAAAATAAAAAATAATAAAGTGGAATTGAAACAAAGTTATTTAATTATTATAATTATGTATTCCCACAAAGTGTTAGCTACATATCAAGATTTAATATCGGCGAGTACGGCCAAACAAGCAATAAAAAAAAAAATAATAAAGTGGAATTGAAACAAAGTTATTTAATTATTATAATTATGTATTCCCACAAAGTGTTTGCTACATATCAAGATTTAATATCGGCGAGTACGGCCAAACAAGCAATAAAAATAAAAAATAATAAAGTGGAATTGAAACAAAGTTATTTAATTATTGTTTCTAAAAAAATGTGACAAATGTACCTATCGATTTGATGTCTGTATCAGACCACTAAATTATAAATTGGGAGGCGGGCATGGGTACCGCCGCGCCTCCCCGGGAACTTTTATTGGATAACCAACACCACTACCGCAGGTCACCCCAAGTGGTTCGCTACGTTTGGTGATATAGTAGGGGTGCCCGGGTTCATGGGGTGAGGTTTATCTAGGTCTTGGAGGCGGATGATCAGGACTCACTGAACCCCAGATTCCTACCCACCCCTAAACCCTTTTCCTTCCCAGAACTCTCCTCTCCTTCTTTGCCTTAAAAAAACCTCCACCCAACATCTCCCACACCCAGGAGCTCCACCCAGGGCCTATGTCATCTTTTGGGATGCTGTGTGGAGGATTTTTTTTAGGAAAGGAAGGAGATGAGAGTTCTGGGAAGGAAAAGGGTATGAGGGGTGGGTAGGAATCTGGGGGTCAGTGTGGCCAGGAGTAACGGACGATGAATCTATTCCTCACACTGCGGTGCAAGGCGAAGGGTTGGGAGAATCAGGCTGGAGTGGTCAAAATTCTCCCTCAATCAGTCTCCTCTGATCCAGCCAGCCACGCAGTGGTTGGGCAAACGTATCCGCCACCAAGACCTAGACAAATACATACAGTTTTTTAATACAAAAATGAGCTCAGGCATCACGAAATTACGCGAGAAAATGCCCGTTCTGAATCCTAGGGGCCTATGTCATCTTTGAGGATGCTGTGCGGAGGGTTTTTAAAGGGAAAGGAAGGAGAAGAAGAATTTTATTTTTAACATGATCTCCACACAGGAGGCCCTGGAAAATATGGAAGATATGGATATAAAAGAAGGATGGGGAAGGATAAGGAGGGAAAGGATAAGAGGGAGATATAAGTTAGTGACGTGTTTTATATTGTTAATGGACTTTTTGTCCGTAAACAAATAAATTATATACAGCGGGTACCCGGCATGCGTTGCAAAGCCACTTTAACCTCGGTGTCAATTAAACTGTAATGGTTCCATACCAAATCCCGGAAAATTACATTATAATGCAAGCGCCTGTACTATATAACATTATATACAACGGGTACCCGGCATGCGTTGCAAGGTCACTGTAACCTCAGGTTTTTTCATATATTTAATTTAACACACACTCCTCCTCGCTTCATCCACGTTCACACGTCAAATCGCACAGTGTTTTAACCCGTTAGTTGCTTTTGCAACGGGCCCAGCTAGTTTTTATTAATACACGATATGAAGTTAAATTCAGTCATACAATTAATATATTCATTTTTTAAATTATTTTCTACGTTTTCATTAATGTTAATATTGAAGTCTCCTGCAATAAAGCAAAGTTTATTACTAAATTTTGACAGTATGTGTTTAAAGTCATTTATAAATGACGAGATCTATTCGAACCGTGTGTTCTGTAAACAGCTATTATGTGGTAGTTTGTTTTATCGAGTTTTAATTGTATTTCAATACAGTTTACTAGATGTATAGGATGTTCAGTTATTTTGACAATAGTAAATTTATCGTGAATGAATATGACGAGACCACTATTTTTATTTATGTTTATTTTGGTTGTAACATAATTATATTCTGGTAAATGATAAGTGGGTGATTCGTCATTTGTAAAAGTTTCTGATAATATTATAATGTCAGGTTTTTTATTTAGATTGTTTAATTTTAGAATTAATTCACCTCCTTAGTCCAGTGGGTAAGACTCTTGACTCACAATCCGGAGGTCGCGGGTTCGAACCCGGCATGCGCAAATAAATTTTATTTGATTAATTTGTGTTATTTCACAATTAATTCATTTAAATAATATATAGTATATTTGCGGCATGTTCCAGAGTGGAAGATACTATTAGTATCGCCCTGGTGTAAGACCACCATTCAGAATTGAAACTTTGCTTGAAAATGGCTTTAGCCGTGTTTGGTGACCAGATCTGAATAGCCAGGTACTTCCCAACCTTCTTCTTCCCCACCTCCTTCCCCTCCCCACTACCTTCAGCCTCACAACATACCCCAATTGGGGATGCCATAGTCTCACTGGCTCCAGACGGGAGCAGTTGAGATTCTTGTGCGGTATTCACTGTAAAAAAAAAAAAAATCCCAATTTCGTTCCATACTTCGTATGTTATTATGAAAAATGAAAATATTATTGAGATTCTTTGAGATTAAGTCATTACATGAATCGATGTATACACACTCATATTCTTGTATTTTAAAATTATTTTCTAATTCATTAGCTATGAAGTCATCCATTTAATAAAAATATTAATGTGATATTGATTTCTTTTAAATATATAGAGTATTTTCAAAGTAGAGTGTGACATAGAGTTAGTAATACGAATACAGATTTTATAATGTGTAATTTGTTGAAGAATATTCCGTTTTTTAATGTATAGATCATATAATTATTCATTTTTATATCTTTTGGATATTCATATGTATATGAGGGGTAAGTGGTAATCTGGGGGTTAGTGTGTTCGAATATAAAACCCAGGCACCCCTTTTAAGTCACCAATCTTAGCGAACCACTTGGGGTGACCTATGGCAGAAGTCTTAGTTATCCAAAAATGGTACATAATTTGGTTAGAATCATTACCATTTAAAATTAGAAAGAATGCGAAAGATTAGTGGCATAATCTTCGAGATATTTGCACCTTTAACTGCCCCGTAAAGAAGTCATATAGAGATGAAAATAATTGTACGCGAAGGTCTGGATTATGAAAGCATTTTACGACAACATAGCAATTTGGTCATCAAAGAAGTCGACGTATCGATCGTCCAGTTGATTAGTCAGACATCTCCAAATACTTAATTTTGAGATAATGAAGAAAGCAATATTCGAATGCTCAGCATATCAAATATTACTAACTTGTCAGGGTTTTTTAACCGGGGGACATAACGGTCCGGTGTATTGTAATACACCGGACTACTAGACCTACTAGACCTACTAGAAAACACCAACATTTTGTTTAATTCTCTACAGGTTTTTCTGTATTATAATTGATTTGGTGGTGTTTATGAATAATATTAGTATTGTGCCAGATAGAGGGTACACGTTTACGTATAACTGCATACTCTACTCAAATTTCGATTTTTCGGAGATGTCTCCTAATCATCTGGACGACCGATATATGAATAGGTAAACTAGTTCAAAAAATACAAGTGTGCAGATAGATGGAAGTGAAACGTTCAGAAAATTAAATTTGACAAGATCAGGTAGGCTACAAAACACCGCACAAAGGGAGACCGATCATTATCTCATTCTCTCGCAGGCTAAATCCTGTAGATGTTTGGGTTTGTCTCTTTTTATTGTCGCTTTTTCGTTTCACATCACAACGGTGCTAAAGAAGTTTTCACTTCAAAAAGCTTCAGCAAGTTGTCAGACATCCCAAAACAACGGTTAGTTCGTGAATAAAATTTCAAAAAAATTTCAACTGCTGTGACAGTTTTTTATCGTTTCAGATCGTAAAAAGTGCAATCAGAATGTATGTAACGGAAATAATTGCTGGGGGTATGCCAAATGTATTCGCTACCTCGCAAGAATGTAAGAATAAAGATAAACAACAACACAAGATAATTCTACAAAATAAATGGCTATCGACAGAATTTCTTCAGTCGAAAATAACCCACTATCCATAACGTAGGTGGTTCGCGAATGAACGCTTTTATAATTACCGTGGCAATTCACCGTTGTCGTACCGTGACGCAGGGCCGTATTTACACTTTTCATTTGTATAGGCCACTTCATTTGCGCCGCCCCTTCCTCCTTCTTAGAAGTTGAAACCTATCAGCACTCACTTGTAGGCTTTATTAAGTGACGCACAATTATTTTAAAAATAAATATTCAAGCATAGGTTAAGTAGGTATTCAAAAATGAAATAAAGAATTAATTATTTGTAAAATAAAAGTGTAACATGAAACTAGAATTAGAATTTGTTATTTTTTTATTTGACAAAATCATTTATGATAGCTTCATAGTTGCTTCTATGCATAGAAGATCCGAAGAGTAAAGTTTTTATTGCGATAATGAAGACCTTTTTATTTAACCCTCGTATTTCTTCATTCGCTTTAAACAGGAAAAACTCTAGAACAATTTGTGGCCGGAGTGCAAAGTCCGACGCGGAAGGCTATATCCAAGTTTGGGTAGACGTTGCACAAAGATGGTTTCTCAAAAACTCTCCTTAAAAAGATTTAGTAATGATGTAGATTCAGGTTTCTCCGCCGTCTTATTAGAGGAAATGTGACCTTGAAAGTGTACCCATTCCCGAACTAAATCGTCTTCCAAATCATTACACAAGAGACTGAGCTTTTTCTCAGACTCTTTGTGTTGAAAGTTCACCCATTTTTTTAAAAATGATTTTTTCTTTGAAGTATCATGCCTTCATATTATGCCTTATGCCTTCGCATATGCCTTACCTCTAATTATCTAAGTCAGGAAGTTGTTTCAATATCCTCATTTGATGGTTCGTCTATAATTTTTTTTCTCTTAGGGTCGTCTTACTCTGAATGTCGCCGTGATATTGCTAAAGTGTGCTCATTTCAATTGCACTTTCTTCGAAATAATCAAAGTTTTCTTGCTCTGGTATAATATACTCGAGAAGAGATCCATAAAAATCAGATACCGTCAGTATATCAACAGATGAGCTCTGAGTCCGCGGTCCCGTACGGGATCACTGGGCGTCTAAAGGTTCTTTTAAGGGGGGAAATGGGCGTAGAGGCTTCAGAATTTTTTTTTTCATAAATCGATGGTAGAACTATTCAAAAATATTTTCTGAAAATTTCACGCCATTTAAAAGTTATATGTGTTTGAGTGAGTGTCCCTCGGTCGAACTACCATTATTTTACTGTCACTCATATTTTCAAACGCATTTTTCCCGAAACTACTTTTTTCGAATTTGTGTAAACTCTAGCTCCTAGAGTTTTTGATTAATCGTTATCAAACCTCCGATCGTTGACGACCTCCGTAGTCCAGTGGGTAAGACTCTTGACTCATGATCCGGAGGTCGCGGGTTCGAACCCGGCATGCGCAAATAAATTTTATTTGATTAATTTGTGTTATTTCACAATTAATTCATTTAAAATAATATATAGTATATTTGCGGCATGTTCCAGAGTGGAAGATACTACTAGTATCGCCCTGGTGTAAGACCACCATTCAGAATTGAAACGTTGCTAGAAAATGGCTTTAGCCATGTTTGGTGACCAGATCTGAATAGCCAGGTACCTCCCAACCTTCCTCTTCCTCACCTCCTTCCCCTCACCACTACCTTCAGCCTCACAACATACCCCAATTGGGGATGCCATAGTCTCACTGGCTACAGACGGGAGCAGTTGAGATTCTTGTGCGGTATTTACTGTAAAAAAAAAAAAAAAAAACCAAGGACATAATTTCTTTATGTAAATGCGCTCTATTTGAACATCAATCCTAAACAATATCTTTAATTTAACAATTTTTTTGTGGCAAAAAACGTTTATAAGAATGGTAAAAAATCATAAGTAAGTACTAAATTTTCACTTTTACATTTGACATTTTGAAAAAATATTAATTTTCGATTTTTTTGTAAGAAGTGAGGTTCAAATAGAAGAAACACTAATAAAAAACTTTTTTTTTTGAAAAATTTATTTCGGATGAAAATTGTGACCCCCAGGAGTTACACAAATTGTCCAGCCGGATGGCGACTTACAATACACGGCAGTTGACATCTCCGTTATTTTTGGAGGAAAATATTTGAAAATTTTAGAATATACTTTTGAATATGTATGTGTAAAATGACCGCAAGGTATAAATAAAATATATATATTCCTTATGTGTTAAAAAAATTCATGAAAATCACTAAAAATACGAAGTCCTACATCTATTTCTCCCTCTAAACGCTGGTGCAATAAAGGTAGCCCACTGCCAAAGCATTTTTTTGTGAAATATTCGCACAACAATCACCAGTCCCCTATTGGACCGTTGGGCATTGAACGACACAAATCCGCGGTCCCGTACTGGTCCCACACTGGGGGTCTAAAGGTTAATAGATAGAAATCTCTATCTATCCACAATGACTTTTTTGTTGGTTTATAATCGTACACAAAATTAACGGCTTACCAAAGCGAGCGAGCGCCGCCCCCTGAACTCTGCCGCCCCTAGGCCGCGGCCTATAAGGCCTATTGACAAATCCAGGACTGCCGTGACGGCAAAAAATGCAATAGGGTTGTTCTTTTTAACCTACGTAATTTTTACCACTCTATCACATTTCTACTTAAAGTGAGAAATTTGGTTTTACTATAAATGATTTCTCTCTGGATCTATGCCTATCGGGGGTGACAATCACGAGCTGCGTGTAGGTATACCTATTTCGAATGACAACCCACGTGACAGAATTAACGTACGACATAAAAGTTGTAGGACACAAGTTTTTGAGATTTAAAAAAAATGTTTTATTAAACATGATAAAAAAATAGTAATCACTGTTACTCTCTTGGAGTTTAAAAATAGTTTTATATTTTATGTTGTCATATATATTTTTTGTAACATTATAGAATATACGCAAGTAGAGGTGGCAGGAGACAACTGTGATTTGTATGAAATACACTTCTGTCACGAGGAGTTACAACTCTGTAATGTAATTTTTACTACAAAAATATAAACACAATTTTTTTTAAAACGCGCGCAGTCGTTTATTACGTCTTTAGTCCAGTAGATTTTAAAGTAATTATAATATTGGGTTTTCTGTTGGTTCGATACCATTGGGCCAAAGTTATGATCCATCAAAGTGTTACTATGCACCCGCAGCACTATGAAGAAATTTAAAACTTTTATTTTGGTAGATTTTGAATTTTTCTCTAACTGGTGGAGACAACATTATTTAGGTTAAAAAGAAGAACAACCCAATAAACATACCATAATGCTGCAGCTCTTTCACAAGATGAGAAACACAAAGTACGTAGGTCTATTTTCTCCAAAGGAAAAAATGATCATTTTCTTGCATCTCTCTCATGACTCTCCGTGACGTCTCCGTAGACCACTACAATACTACTAGCCGTGACGATAATTTTGGACTCTCTTTAAATAGTATATTAAAATATAAGTGGATAAACAGGTCTTTTAAAACACGCCCGATTTTTCCCGAAATAAAGCAAGTATTTTAAAGACCAGTTATCCACGAATACTTTACGCTATTTTTTTTATTGGTACACTTTGAAAACATAAATATTGATATTATTATTAAAAATTTGGAAATAGGAACTATTAATGAATTCGTGATGTGACATCACAATATCTTGTTGTCATGGAAATGATAAACACAAACATTAATTTGCAATCTGTCACATAAGATTAATAGTTGACATCACAGTTTTTACTAGTTATCGTGTGTTGTAAAATGAGTTCTAACATTGATAATTTAAATACCAAAGCAGAATCGCGGTTAATACCTGAAAAATCCAAAGACGTTTATAAAAAATAATATGAAAGGTTCATAACATGGATGGAGGAGCAAAACGTAGTAGATGTAGATGAACGAGTTGTGCTTGCTTACCTTCAGAAAATGTCGGAACAGTACAAAGCATCGAATATGTGGGCCATACATTCGAAATTGCAATGTCTGTTGAGGATAAATAAAGGGGTTGATTTAAAATCATTTGTGAAAGTGCATGCATTCATGAAGGCAATCAGCAAGGATGACGTTGCTTAGAAGGCGTATGTATTCAAAGTGTTTGTTTTATTTGACGTTTAAAATATTCTTGTCAGATTTATAGTTAAAAGTTGACATTTAGACTTCACATTTTGTTGATTTGTTGATGTTGCCATGGTAACTTTAAAAAACGCGCGTTCCATAAAGTGCGATTTAAACACGCTAGAGCGTACTTTAAATGAGTAAAAAAGGGCACCAATAAAAAATTATTTTTTTTTGAAAGTATGAAATATATAGTTACAAGGATAATATTGAAGTGTGAGTGAATTAAAAAAATTAAAAAAAAAAACAAATGTCAATGCGCTGATGGTTTTGCCTTTATTATTAAACATATTATGCTGTCTCAGTAGAGGTAAAATCACAAGGAGGAAATCCATAATTGGTTTAATTTTGGATATATGTATAATACTTATGTACAAATTGAAATAAATGTAAACCGTCGATTTCCCGAAAATTAATAAATAAATTAATTAATATAATGCTGCAGCTCTTTCTTACACACTAAATAACAACATTCGAAAATGAGACAAACGGTGGACACATGTCTGCACCCCCCCAAAGGAAACATACAGTCATTACCATACATCTCCCCCACACGTGTAAAGAAAATGAAACGCAAGGAAAAAGTAGTAATTTGGAGGGACCAGTCACACGTATTTTGTTTCACACCATTATTTAATGTGTAAGAAAGAGCTGCAGCATTAGAGAAAAGGGACGTGTGTTTATTGCCTTTTATGGTAATTATCAAAGTGCTCAATGTTTTTTGTTCTAAAAACTGGGGGATCGGGCTAATACACAGTTTGGGAACCCCTGTACTTCAGACAGACTGCCTAGATAATCTGCCTACTAATTATGATTTGGCGCCGTCAATTAAATAATAAAAATAATAAAGTATGGAATTACATTCGTAAAGGCTTCAAGTAGATAATTTCAGGGTTCCATTATGAAAAGGTGTAAATGCGATTGATATTTGTGTCCTCTAATCTACGAGGATATTCTAACAAGTTCGCCGACATAATGTTAGGTACTTAACCAACGGCTTAAATAGTCGGGCCTTTACGCACGCTTGTCTTGGGAAGTAAACTGGTGAATGCGTGACGGGAGCGTTATGAAAAGTGTGATCGGGCGAGGCGAACGGTCGGGCGAGGCGAACTGAAGTTGAGAGGGAGATATAAGTTAGTGAAGTTTTACTTCAGTCGTGTGGTCTAAATCACACTCGTTTTTTTAAAAGTAAAACTTCTTTACGCACCCTTAACTTGGGGAGTAAGCTGGTGAATGCGTGACGAAAGCGTTACGAAAAGTGTGATTGGGCGAGGCGAACGAAAGTTGAGAGGGAGATATGAGTTAGCGAAGTTTTACTTCAGTCGTGTGTCGTGTGGTCTAAAGCATACTCGTTTTTGTTTTGTATGGGTAATTCAGATTTTTAATTTATTTTTTACACTGTCTCTACACAGGAAATCGTAAGAAAATAAAATTCTCTCGTGGCCTTTGTCATCTTTGGGAATGCTGTCTTTCATGGGAAAGGAAGGAGAGGAAGTTTTGGGAAGGAAAGGGGTATGAGGGGTGGGTAGAAGTCTGGAGGTCAATATGTCCATGGATTGCTACCTCCTTCCTTCTTGTATTCATGATATAGGGGGTCAATTCTTAATAATAATAATACACGTAAGATGATAATAATTATTCAAAATGATATTAGGATTAAATTTAAAACTATTATCAGAAATTTTTTAAAATGCAATCTATCTGCTAAAAATTTAGTAAAATCAATAAATACTTGGGCAATACCTCTATTAACGTACTCATTTGGCATAATTAAATGGTCCAATACAGATATAGATAGTTTAGAACGATTAATTAGAACTACGTTAACAAAGTTTAATTGCCATCATCCAAATTCAGCTATAGAACGAATTAATTTACCTAGAAATTTAGGAGGTAGAGGTGTAGTCAAAATAACATCTTTGAAACACAATCAGGTAGAAATAATTAGAATTATCAAATAAATACTGCAGCTCACATATATTTATGTACAATTCATTATTTAAGTACTAACTTATACCTAACTAATAACTAATAGCATTTATGTACACTCCCCTTCCATACACAAGCAAATGCTTTTAATGGAAGAGTAGTAAAAAAAAAACCTGTAAAAAAAAAAATATGTTTTGTTGTAAAATTGTAATTATAATAAATGTTTCAATAAATAATAAAAAAAAAAAAAAAAAAAATTAAAAAAAAATTTTTCCATAGGAAAGCTAATAGCTCAGAAATGCACAAAATAATTTGCAAGGCAGATAGATACATTACACCTTTAAATTTATATGACGAGAATGCCAACATTCTTATAAATACTAACCAGGAATTATTAGATTCATGGTCAAATAAAATTATTCACGCAAAACACTTCAATTATCTCAACCAAACGTATGTTGACAAACTTTCGTCAAACAAATTGTTGAGTATTGGAGAGTTGAGCGAGAAGGATTTATGCTTGCCATTCAAGATAGAGTCATTAATACTAAAAATTATAGGAAGCATATAATCAAAGATATAAATCAATTTGATGATTTATGTAGAAAATGTTTGGCTTTTCCGGAAACTATAGAATATATTATATCGGGATGTTCTATATTAGCGCCGTCAGAGTATACATTTAGGCATAATCAGGTTTTAAAAATAATCCACCAAAGTTTGGTAATTAAACATAACTTAATTGACTGCCGTAATATAGTACCATATTATAAATATGAACCAAATTCATATTTTATAAAATTCATTTTTAGAAAATGAATTTATTTTATAAAATATATTACGATAAAACTATACTAACAGACAGAACAATTAGTCATAATAGACCTGATATAGTTTTACATGACAAAATTTAAAAAAAATAACTTATATCATTGATGTAGCTATTCCAAATTCCTGTAATATTCAAAAATCTTTTTCTGAAAAAATAAGAAAATATACAGATTTAGGAAATGAGATTAAAAGAATTTGGCATTCTCAGACTATAAAAATATTACCATTTGTCATTTCGGCTACTGGCATTATACCTAGGTCTCTTATTCAAAATTTAGGCATATTAGATTTGTCAAAGAATTTATATATAAAAATGCAAAAATCAGTAATTTTAAATTCATGTAGGATTACAAAAGATTTTTAAAATATTTATATTGAGGGATCAGTAGGATTTATAGGTCAAATTAGGAATTCCACAGAGCCGAACCCTCTGATGAAAATATCTGGAGTCGGTGAATTATTTTCCCATCTGGTCTCTGGTAGGTTGACATGTTGTTCTTCTATTGTTTTGTATTTATAATACTTATATAGTGCAATTGCATAACGTGGATTGACCAGATGATCATTTGGGGAAGTGTGTGAAAGGGTTTAGTTTTTCCTGTGGGGAAAATTTAACCCGGACATTTAAATCTGGTGCGTAAAGAATAAAAAATTTCATACCATCCAATTTAATGTATGTATGAATGTAGTGAAACTTTCAGTTCAATTTTCATCCACACCGAAATATGTGAATTTTCGCACACGTGATTAAAATGATTACAACATATATGTACAAAAAAAAATAACCCATACTAAAGTTTACTTTGCTCAATTAGTACGCGAGTGTTTTTTAAAGTTTTTTTAGACCATATTTTTTTACCTGCCCACGCCCTCACTGTGCCATCTTAATGCCCCCTAATTTTCTCTGGGTCTACTACTGTCCCCCAGAAAGTTTCAAACGCCCGCAAGGAGGCGTTATCGCCCATGTTGAGAACCTATGACGTACACTATACACGCGTTCAAAATTGAATTAGGATGCGTTCATACATTATGCACGCGTTCAAAATTGACTTAGGATGTGTTCAAAAACCAGGAATGCCAGGCGCTTTGTGAAACAAGTTTTTCTTTTCAATCAAACATAATATTATAATTTACAATTTTGGCGCCCCCTAAAACTGCCGCCCGGGGCAGGCGATCCGGGGCTGGGGCCGATGCGGGGCCGCTACTCAGTTGCATACACTGCCTTATGGATAATACCTACGGCCCTGAATGTGTCCAAGAGTGATGGACATACGAGTCCATCCCTCCCACTGCGGTGCAAGGCAATTGGTCGAGAGTCCGGCTGGAGAGATCTAGGTTAGGTCGCCTTCAACTATTCTCTCCCGATCCTGCCCGCCATGTATTATATGGGCAAACGCATTGGCCACAGATACCTATACAAACTTCACCCCCATGAACCCGGGCGCCCCTGCTAAATCACCAAATGTACCGAAACACTTGGGGTGATCTACGGCAGGGGTGTAGGTTACCAAATAAATTGTTTCCGGGCGGCGGTACCCATACCCGCTTCCCAAATTGAAAAATGCCTACAACATCGCAAATAAAAAATATTTTTTGTGCCGGAATAAAATGCAACAAAAAATTATTAGTTTAGGTATAGTCTGTCAAAAAAGAGTAGAAAATATAAAAACTGGAACTACTAAATTTGTAGACTGGCAACACCAGTTTAACTGTCAAATATTTTTTTGAAGTGCAATGACACTGAATGTATAGAACACAGTAAACCACATTTAAAAAAAACATTTTTTCTTCATGACATAAATTTGATAAGGTGATTTATAAAGCGATTTGCTTTAATTTATTTTAACATAAATTTGAATTTAACAATAGATAGAAAGGAAGAATCACTTATGGTGAGTTTAGTTATACTACTTTTAGATCTGAATGAGTTAAATATATTCAGATCTAAAATTAGAGACATGATCTAAAGCCTAGGCAACGCTAGGTACTTTATCTAGTATTAAATAAATATGAGCAATTTCTAAACTGTGCTTTATATTTTATTACATTATAGTTATTCTTCATTATGTTAACACAAAATTTCAAAGGCATAATAATAATATACCTATATGCAATTCTAATTTTGAAATCGGCGAGTATCTATACTGCAATGAAAAAATATTTTTTCCACCATTATGCCTTTTTAATTTTTTATAAAAATGTAGGTTACACAGCTTTACTTTAACACCATGAGTTGTGTTTGATCAACAGTGGCGCCCTCATATATTTTCTACTCTTATTTGACAAACTGTAGAAACAGTAATGATGCACGAAAAAAAAACCATATTTCGAGAATTCTGGTACCTACCTGAAAATGTCGATGAAAAACTGAAACATAGGTAACTGGAATAAACATTTATTGTTATAAAGATTTGAAAAATAAAATTGTTCCATCTTTAGGTTGGTACCTACCTACCTATACAGTTATCGTGTGTGCTATTTACAAAGGCTTGATAATAAAAAATTATAACCTCTTGTTATGTTACGACAATGACTTTCATGAAATCTAAATCTAATAGAATTTATTATATGAAAACCATTTCTTGGTCTTCTTATCAATTTTGTGATAAGTAATTAATTTTTTGTGGTTTCGTAAATAATTAATGAAATAAAATAAAAACTTTGTTTATAACCACGAAAATTATTTAATGTGTTAATCCGACCTGGCCCCCTAGCATGGTCGATCGACATAGGTTTTATCGAAAATGTCGGTAACTTGAAATCGCTCCCTAGCACGACTGCAGGACGCTAACGAAGAAATAACAGTTTATGTCAAATAAATTAGGAACCCTTAGTCGATGTGAACTGTTATTTGCTCGTTAGCGGCCTGCAGTCGTGCTCGGGAGCGATGTCAAGTTACCGACATTTTCGATAAAACCTATATCGACCGACCATGCTAGGACCCCAGGTCGCTTAATACAAGCATCATCAGGGTACAAATTAAACAGTATTTGTGTCCGCGAAGGCGTTTGGTTTTATTTTACATTAGATCCAGGAGGCTCTGAGGAAAATAATTCCACTCAGGGCCTATGTCATCTTTGGGGATGCTGTGTGGAGGGTATTTTTAGGGAAAAGAAGGAGAGGAAGTTTTGGGAAGGAAAAAGTATTAGGGGTGGGTAGGGATCTGGAGGTCAATGTGTCCAGGAGTGACGTACATACGAATCTATACCTCCCACTGCGGTGCAAGGCAATGTTCCGAGAGATTCTCCTGGAGAGATCAAAAGATCTCACCAGTCTCTCCCAATCCGGGGCCTGCCACGCAGTTGGTGGGCAGACACATCCGCCACCAAGGTCCGGACAAACTTCGCCCTATGAACCCGAGCACCCCTACTAAGTCACCAAACGTAGCGAACCTCTTAGGGTGACCTATGGCAGAGGTGTTGGTTATCCAATAGATGGTTCCCGGGGCGACAGTACCCGTACGTAATATGTTGTAGCGACGGTGATGGAAAAATATTTGTTTTGTTCAAATATCCTCGGCAAACTATGGTTAAAATCCTTCAGGTAAGTGCTGTTTACACCCTGTATATTATTATATGTAGAATTTATAAATCTTCATTTAAAATTGAATAAAACACCAAAAGATCTTATTTTGGCTATTTGGTTTGCACAACTGAATGAATCTGCTGATTACCCAGTCCACAATGTCTACATTTCATTCTGGTTCTGTATAGAGATTGAACCAACGTAACTCAGATTCTGTTTGAATAAGATTTCACTGTTATTGTTTCACAGTATTAACGGAATTAAAACATAATTTGCAAAAAATAATTTAAATTCGGAGGAAAATGCCGGAAATCAGTTACACATGACGAGTCAAACAATCTTCCCATGTTGTTAATTACTTGAGTGACATCACAACACAATAATATTTATGTGGAAATCTGTTTACATAATATTATCACTGTTGATTATAATAATTCTAACATAATATTAGGTACCTACAACAAGGAAGGAAAAATCTACAAACTGTCATATGTAATCTAAAAACAAAATATGACTTACCAAAGTGTAATCTATACATATAAAAATTAATCCCTGTTTCCCTTGATCACGGCATAACTTCAGAAAGACTTTACATATTTCATTCATCTTTTTTAAAAGTTTTCTAATACGTTGTAGAAGGTTCTTACGGAAAGAAAAGTTAAGAAAATTATGCAGAAAATTGGATAATTTCTGAAAACTTGACGACTATTTTAAATTCGCACGTTAGACAGTTCGCGCGTTTGATGAATGTGAAAAGCAGGCAGCTGTTTTTTTTTGTAACAATACAATTGTCTACGGAGTTTTTAAATTATAGATATTTTAAATAGGTACCTTTGTTAGGTACCAAATTAGATTGATTGTTCTTATAATATACAAAAATTAATATTTGTAATATATGAAAAACTAAAATTTTAATAACAAAATTGTAATAGGTGGCTCACAACCTGTTTGAAAACTGTATGTACTGGGACTGAATGTATGGAACGCGGGAGGGGGGTTGGTGGGACGGGGGAGTGGGGAGGGGAGAGGGTAGGCGGTGAAGGTGGAAGGGAAACGTGGGAGGGGAAGGGTATGCGGGAGGATGCACGGGAAAAGACATGCAAACAATTTATTTCTTTGAAAATGGCATTGCAACGCATGCCGGGAACCAGCTAATCGAACAATAAATTTAAATTCAATACAGGTTAAATTTGTAGATCACCTAAATTAAACTATGGTACTTGCATCAAAATGATCCCCGCAACAAAATGCAGTTGACCGAAGTGAAAGGGAGCATTTTTCTTATAGGTTAGGTACTTTGGTGGTGTCACGATATTGTTAATGAAAAAAAAATTGAAATGCAGGTTTTGAAACTGATAAGTTGTTTATAAGGTGTGGTCAATGATGTATTTTTACACTTTGCGGGCTCAATTAGAAAAGTCTGCTCTGGGCGCCAACTTTCCAAGATGCAAAGGGACCAAGGCATAATAATACCTAACAACCACGCATAATAATAATATTTAGATGATTTGTATAGCACTGTTTTTGTGAAAAATCATCTCAAGGGCACTGTAGAAATTTATAATATATTTCTAATACTCTATCTTACTACCAACTACAGACTAAACTTTTATAACAGTGGTTGTCCTTTTTGGGCCCGCGTACCCCTTAATTTGTTATACCTACCCCATACCCTCTATCTATCTTGTGTAATGAAAGACATTTTTCATTTGTAATTTTTTAATAGGTACTCCCATTATTATATATGAATTTAACAATCAAGCCACACAAATACAATTCATACAATTTTATACAAAATGACTTCGGACATTTTTAACCAGTGATTTTACGTGCAAAATTGAACAAACCTGCATTTGTGCCACGTATCGCATACCCCAATTTTTGCTAATTGTACCCCAAGGGGTACGCGTACCACAGGTTGAAAACTGCTGTCTTATAACAACTCATTGCTAACTGTTTTTTTTTTAAAGAAACACAATCTTTCCCGGGTTATGAATAACCTAATAATGTTTGAAAATCTCTTATTACCACCACAGTAAGCGGAAAATGTTGCTTGTGATGGAGGACTTAGCCAGCCGAGAAATCGAACACGCGACGCCTGGATGGGACCCAAATGCGATGCCAACTCAGCCACTGACCGGTGCATTGCACCTAAGGGTCGACCGAGACAGGTTTTTCGTTCTCGGCCGAGACCGAGAATAGATAAATTGAGAAAAAAAAATTAAAATGCGCTATTTTTGCTTAATATAGTATATTTAAGAATGTAATAATGCATCCGCACTCAAAAGGAAGAAGATGGAGAGATATGTAATTACGAATGTTAGAGGAGCGCGCTAATATTTTAGCGATAAAATCGATGCGAAAATTGCGAAAATATTTAATAAAACACGACACGTTTAAAATAGAGCAAAAATCTCGTAGAAGGTATCTTAAGTATCATTTAAAGAATCATTGTGAATTTTTTTTACAACTATAACTTGTAAAATAACTGAAACAAACGTGTTTAAATAATTTTTGGAGCATACTTTGCGATTTTTTTTCTATCGAGGGAGTTGTAAATAATTTGCGTTTCGGCTTGGAATGCGTCTAGATATTATCATTATGGTTATAAGTAAAACCCGCCTTGCTGCCAGCCGACCAATCACAATCGACAGCTCTCTCACGCACTGACACCAAGTGACGAATGTGGACGTGCGCGGTAGATTTGAATCCCATTATCCTATACCGTACCTACTTACAACGGTCTCGGTTATGGCCGAGAATCTCGGCGATTTTTCACCGAGAACCGAAACAGAGTTCTCGGTAGAATTTGTAGCCGAGAATGCCGAGACCGAGACCGAGATCTCGGTCGACCGATTAACGTCGACCAATTCTTAATTGCATCCACCGGTTCCCCAATCTAATACACCGCCCTTGAGGTGACTGGCTATGCTTTTGAACAATACAATAACAGTAGTGATGAGATGCTGACATTTTACCTGGTGTCTTCAATATTAAAAGCGGTTAAACTTAAGAATAAAAAACATCTCCACTCTCGGCACCTCCATGCAAAGTACAGTGCCTGTTGAAATAAAACAAAGGCTCTTTGTGACTGTTGACATCACACTGGCACACCACAGATTTGGTGCTTTATGAAAGACCCGAAAAAAAACTTTGAAATTTTTTTCAATTGTTTGAACTAGCTATAGCTATTAAAATAATATGCTGGTAAGTATTTAAGTTAGAAGGTTTGATAAAAAAAATAATTAAACAGACTGGAGTTCCTTATTATACAATTTGTTCATAGAAATGTCACTATCTCAAACTTTCAAACCCTTTTTCAAACTTTCTTCAGGTCAGTAGAACAGTAGGTATCATAATGTGGATTATTCCAATTTGGCAGCTCGTAGTAGGAATCACGATCATGCGAACTATGACGGGATAAAAAGGTAGTATCCAACAAGGCCACCATCTTGACTGGAACCAGAACGTAACAAACAAATTTACAGACAGATAAAATACAAAACGCTCGAGTAGTCTGAGTTAAAATAGAATTAAAACTAATTAAGATAAAATTAAACAGTCAAAAGGGCAAAATAAAGTGAATGAAAACAATTGTGACTATAATAATGTATTCTGACCTTCCTATCACTCTTCATGTATTTATTAACTTACTGAGTTATTTATAGTGACTGACCGAAGGTTCGGTTTCGGTTTAGGTTTCGGCAAGTTTTTAATTTAAAAAAATCTAGTTTCGGCATCAGTTGCGGTTTAGGCAGATTTTCTGCCGAACCTTCGGCCGCACCGAAACTCTGCAAAAGATCTCAATAAATGGTAAATTTAATATGTGATTGTAAACGCAATTTTAAATAAAATACTCAGTTAATGAGGTCCATCCTTTATAATGTTCATAAGTGTTGATTATTGACAAATTTTTGTTCCAAGAAGTAAATAACGTGTTTGTTAATTTTTAGTAATATCAAAAAAAAAATTTTTTTTCACATATTTCAATTATTATTTTTTTATTTATTTCATTTAACACATGTTAACTGTTTGTATAAGTGTAAAAAATAAGTCAAATTTCAGTGAACAATAGATTTTTAACATGTCTAAAAAAGTTTCGGTTTCGGCCGAAACTGAGACAGCTACCGAAGATTCAGTTTCGGTTTCGGTTTCGGTAGAAAGTCCTGTTTCGGTCGGACACTAGTTATTTATTAACTTATGTACTTGCTAGTTGGGAATGGCTCACACGCATTGTGTGGAGTTTGTGAAGCAAAGAGTGTGTATCAAGACAGAATTGTGTGGCACTCCATCCTCTCCGTCTACCTTTCCGGGGAAATGGCATGATTGTTAATTATTTGCGATTAAACATTTCTTGATTGCTTAAAATAATATTGATCTCTTGTTTAAATTGTTTCCAGGGACCATGATACCAAAGTCTGGAGGTGATTACGCCTACATTGGGGAAGCCTTTGGTCCTCTGCCAGCATTTCTCTACCTGTGGGTGGCCCTCTTCGTGTTGGTGCCAACTGCCAATGCCATCACAGCCATCACCTTTGCGCAGTACATCTTGCAGCCCGCTTGGCCGGCCTGCGACCCACCCTACGAAGCTATCCGCCTGCTGGCTGCCGTTATTACATGTAAATACATCTGATTATTATGTTGTTATCTTTGCATTTTAAAACTATTGTTTTGGGTTGGTTGGAAAAATTTGCCATGGGTAAAAAGCATGCTTTTTATTCTTCTATTCCGCTATATAATCAATTTCAGTCTTATAATTCAGGCTTTCGGTTTGGTAATTTCATGATCAATAATGATTTGTTAGAAAAAATATTTCAATAATTTTGGTGGAATGTCAATAACAAATAATTCAAAAGAGACGCGAGACATCTCTTGTTAAAGTGTGAAACTACTAAGTTAGCTTTGTGATTAACGAAGAAGTGGGAACTTTTGAAATAATACTAATAAATGTTTTAAAATGCAGTCAATCATTTTGTCCTATGTAAATTGGTGACATAGTTTTATTTCGCTTGGCTGGCTTGTGTACGGTTTACCAGTGTATACATCTTTTATGTGCTTTCTTCTGATGTGCACAAGTTACATTTTACACTTTTATTTTTGTTTCAAAAATGTTTTTGTTAATTTAGTCCATTATTCATCTTTTTGTTTATCTGATTCGAATATTCAAGAAGAATACAGAAGATGCAAGAAGCAATAAGAAGAGCCAAGAAAAGCCAAGACGAAACAAAAATAGGCAAGGCGGGGAAGAAAAATCAGGAAGAGACTAGAAGAAGCAAGAAGAGACAAGAAATGTCACCACAATGCAAGAAAAGTCAAGATGATCGAAAAGAGGCAATAAAAACCAAGTTGAAGCCAAAAGAACCAAGAAGAGGCTAGTAGAAGCAAGATGATGTACGCAGATACTAGGATAGACTATAGAAAATCAGCCAAGAAGATTCAAAATGAAGCAAAAATGGGCAAGAAGAGTTCAGGAGAGGCAAGAAAGTGACAGAACTCATAAAACAACTTCCAATCAGAATCTTTATTCCTGACCATATTGCCATGTTTACCGGTCAATTAAACTACGCAAGAAGTTGCAAGAAATACTGAGAAGAGCCGAGAAGAAAAGAAATGAAAAGAGATTTGTTGCAAGGGATAGAGCCGAGAAGGAACGAGAAGTTATAAGAAGATACACGAAGAGACAATAAGAGTCTAGAAGAAACAAGAAGGAACAAGAAAATGCAAGAAGAACCAAAACAAGCCAGCAATGTGAGAATTTGAAAGAGGATGCAATAATAACAAAGGTGGGTTAAGAAGAACGAAGAAGAGACTAGAAGAGCCAAGAAAAGACGAGAAGATCCAGGAAGAGATAAGCAGAGACAAAAAGAGCCAGAAGAGTCAAGGAGAGACAAGAGAACAAGAAGAAGCAAAAAGAGAAAATAAGAGTGAAAGTAGCAGAAAAGCCAAGAATAGATGAGAAGAGAGGAGGAGAATCAAGAAGAGGTTAAAAGAGACGATAAGACTCAGGGAAAGGCGAGAAGAGACAAGAAAAGCCACGAAGAGACAAGAAGAGACGAGAAGATCCAAGAAGAAGCAGGAAGAGCCAAGGAGAGACAAGAAGAGTTGAGAAGAGATGAGAAGATACAAGAAAAGCCGAGAAGAGAGGAGGAGAATCAAGAAGAGGTTAAAAGAGACGATAAGACCCAGGGAAAGGCGAGAAGAGACAAGAAAAGCCACGAAGAGACAAGAAGAGACGAGAAGATCCAAGAAGAAGCAGGAAGAGCCAAGGAGAGACAAGAAGAGTTGAGAAGAGATGAGAAGATACAAGAAAAGCCGAGAAGAGGCAAGAAGAAGGAAGGCGTAAAGAAGGGGAAAAAATTAACGCTCAATCCATTCCTTTATTCCTGCCCATCCTAAATTCCAATATTGGCTTATTAGGTTGCCATGTATACCGGTCGATTAAACTCCAACCTCCTTCCTATCCTCAGAGCACGTGTTTCAGTCCTAACAAATCAGTGCCCCCTTTTGTACCGGTCTCACCGGGACAGGAGTGCCCCTGGCTGGGGTGGTACAATTGTATCGTATCGTATCATAAATCAGTATAGATTAAAAAAATACGGTTTTTAACTTTTTAAATGATTTAAGGCAGCAAATAGTATGAAACAATGTAGTTCACGTTTTTACCATCATGCTACAATAGTTATAAAAAATTAACCATTCGGACCCATAAGCTTGTTTACACAATAATTTAACGTTGCCAGACATACATATGACGCAGGAGGTATAACTGACTTTTTATTCAGATTTCCACCTGACTTATACTGTGCATACTGCACTATACTTTGTAATAGAATTGATTGGATATGACAAGAAAACACATGAAATAACACTTACTCGTAAATATGAATGATGAAATAATGTTAATATTTTCATTGATACATGTTCGCAAGATAACTGTTGCATTTTTCGCACACGTGGCACAGCCGACTGCAACACAATTGCTGTGATGTCCGCGTCAATAGGTTAAAAGTAATGACAAGTACATAATTCTTTTTAATATTTCTATTTTTGAGAGTGATAATTCGTGGTGGAATTCCATTATAATATATTATAATAAAACAAATATAAAACTTTATTCCACTTAATTTTATTCGACCGTAACCGGTTTCAGCTCGTTGAAGCCATCTTCAGACTGGTACACATATTTATTAGTCTACGGTTTATATACACAACATATTGGGGAGGGGGAGAGGGGTTTCATGTAACCCCTTTCATAAAGTAACTTTGTAAAGATAAAGCAATTAGATTCATTTGCTAAGTCCCCGCTTTTGTATCCAGTATAATTTTCATAATAATTTCGATATTAAAATATGTAATTAGTTTAGACCATTCCAACTCTAATGTAAACATGTATCCCTTCAAAAAGCAATAAAAAATACCAAACTTCATAAATATAATAACGATTTGACAATAAAATTAGGTCATTAGTAACTCATATTACTTGTAAGGTTTGTCCCTAATCATCATTGAAGTGAGCTGCAAACCCAATGTAATTAGCTTACTGAAATTACCAAAATATTTAGAAATTCGATAGTCCAAAACGACTTAGCAACAAATATACTTATTATAATTGATTAAAATCCTTGTAGACCACCCCTCTCCCCCTCCCCAATATGTTGTGTATATAAACCGTTGACTAAGAAATATTTCTACCAGTCTGAAGATGGCTCTAATGAGCTGAAACCGGTTACGGTCGAATAAAATTAAGTGGAATAAAGTTTTATATTCGTTTTATTATAGTATAACATAACATGGGCGCCCGCAGAAAATTTTCTAGGGGGGGCAAAATATTTTTGTAATGTTTTAATGTATTTTTAATTTACTGTAGCGTATTTGTATGGTGAACGAACGGACAGGACACTATAGTAATGAAGGGCATACTGTAGCAACAATTTTTATATTAACACAATATTTGTATATAACAAAAAATATTACAACATAAATCTGTCTATCTATTATCTATTATTACATACATAAAAATCTATTGCTGTTCGTTTGTCTCGCTAAAACTCGAAAACGGCTGGGCCGATTTGGCTGATTTTAGTTTTGAAATGTTTGTCGTAATCCAGGGAAGGTTTAAACGGTGAGAAAATATGGAAAAATTGCGGGGAAGATAGTAATAAAAACAATTTCGTTTTTCCATACAAACTGTTCTACCTACTTCCCTGTCAATCATTTGACGTTAGTCCCTTCGGCACGGTAGAACCAGGTTCACTCGAATTGAAGCACGTATTAAATTAAGGATTTTTAATCGACAACATATATTTACATTACTTGGATTATCGCGTATTTAAATTTTAATATTTTGATGGTTGTCATTGTTGGATCGTTCAGAATAACAAAATTGCAAACGTCAGAAGAAAAGCATACAAATTGTTGCCTTGGAAAAGATTTTTTTTTTTGAATTAGGCAATTCACTCTAAAAAGAGTGCTTTGTTGGCATCGCCGACATGTATGTATGCGCATAACTTCCGAACGACTGCACTTAATTGGATAATTCTTTTTTTGTTTGTTGTTTTGAATAAAACTACTGTTGAGCTCTGGCATTATGAAATTTGTATAAAAAATGTAATAGGTGGCACGCTAGCAGTTTGAAAACTGATGTACCAGGAATGAATGTGTGGAATGCGAGAGGTGGGAGGGGGAGGGAGGAGGGTGTGGGTTGGGGGAGGAGGGTGGGGTAAAAGGGTTGAGGGAAGGGAGAGGGGGGTAGGGAAGGAAGGTGGGAGGGGTGTAGGAGGGTGGGGGGGAAGGTGGAGGGGGTAGTGGTAGGGTTGGAGGATGGGGAGGGGGGGATGGATGGAGGGGTGGTGGGGGGGGGGGGAGTGGAGTGGGGAGAGGGAAGGTGGAGGAGGCGGAGTGGTAATCACCCTCATACCATGCGAGCTAAGCCGCAGGAAAAAGCTAACATTTTATGGGGGGAGGCGAATACAGGAGGGGGGAGGGGAACTCGGGAGGGGGTTTCGCGGGACGGGGGAAGGGTGGGGAGTAGAGTGAGAAGAGGGAAGGTGTAAGAGGAGGAGTGGAACGCGAGAAGGGAAGGGGACGCGGGGGAGGAAGGGGAGGAGGAAGGTGAATGGGAAAGGATGCGCAGGGAGAAACAATTTCTTTATTAAATGGCATAGCAATGAATGCCGGGTACCAGCTAGTTAAAAGTAAAATGTATTCTTTGAACAAGATTGGAGTCGTCTGTTATCGCTACCAAACATATCTACAATTTTGTCCATAAAGTTTTTTTTGTTACAGTTCACTTTGTCTCTGTGTATGCTTAAGAGGGTATAAACCAGAGAAAACCAAAAATATGTCTTTTTTAAATCAGATTTTAGACATATTAGGGGGAACGTATGCACGGCCCATTTCTGCCCGTTTCATACATTAATCTTAGATTTGGATTTGAGATCAAAATACCCAGCTAAACTGAAAAATTATTTTTGTAATCAAAAAGTATATCAAATATCTAATAAGGAAGTGAGCTAATTTATTTATTTTTGCTTTAAATTATAAGACATAGGCTATTAATTGATTTTGGAGGCAACTTAGGCAATTATTTGTAAGTAAAAGTAAAACATAAAAAAAATATTTTACTATATTTATTTTAAAAATATAATTAAAAAAAATAATTAAAAATTCTAAAAAATGCATTTTTTGGGTAGTAATTTTAATACATAAACGACTATTTTTTATTCCGCCGTAAATAGGTAATTTGTATTTTTAATTTACACACATAAAACAGATTTTTTTTTTGAAAATTTTATATTTCATCATATTTATATGATAAATACAGTAAAATAATTTTATTGTTTTTTATTTACTCACAAATAATTGCCCAAATCGCCTCTAAAATCGAGAAACATCAAAATCTTTAATGGCCTGTATCTTATAATTTAAAGCAAAAATAAATAAAGTTGCTCACATCCTAACTAGATATTTAATATACCTTTTGATTACATAAATAATTTTTCAGTTTGGTTGGGTATTTCGATCTCAAATCCAAATCTAAGTTTTGTATGAAACGGGCAGAAAGGGGCCGCGCTTACGTTCCCCTTAACTCTTTTCCACAAAAATACAAATTGATTTCGAAAGATTGTTCTTTTATCTATTAAAAGCATGTTTTATTATTTTTAGTATAATAAGGTTATACCATAGGTCGTTGGCAGATTTGTTAAATTTTCAAAAAAGATTTTGTATTTTAAAACACCCATTTCAAATCATATAAATCATGCAGTAAAATAAATCAATACATTATCTGGTAAACGTATATTTCAGAATTTTAATTTTAGTTCAAATAAAATCATAATAAATATATACGTACATGTGTTTCTTGATGAAAATTGGTCCATTTGTGTATTTATTTGCGCACTTACGGACTAATATATTTCAGATTTTTTTAACATTCTTATTTTGCTTAGACATTATTGAAAAATGGTAAATACTTATGATCAAAAAATAATTACAAAAAGTACATAATTTTAATAGTTTTTCATCACGCCTTTCAGCATTTTTGGATGTAGGTATAAATTAAAGCAAATTTGGAATGAAATAAAATCGATATTGAGTTATAATTTTAAAAAGCTGGTACGGAGAATAATTAACGTTTCTCCTTGGAACCGCTCTGTACGATCGTAAGAACATCTTTCGACGAAATGTGAATTTTCGGACGTTCATCTGACATTGTTGATCTAAGCCATGTTTTTACACAACGTAATGTGCTGAACGATCGCTCTACCGTACATGTTGTTGCTGGTAATGTGAGCAAAACTAGTAAGGCATACCTGACACTATTTGACTACTTTCAAGTGCCAAGGGGCAAGTGCCCCCCCTTGCCCCCCCCCCTGCGGGCGCCCATGTAACATAATTCTTTATGGAGTTATTTATTGCATGTTCTACATCAAATAAACTCTACTATTTGAACATGTGTGATGGGACAAGGTCACCAATTCATGAAGTGAATACAAAGAAACTCTTTTATATTTGATCCAAAATGTATGTCACGCAATCAAGGTGGTATTATTGGACCCTGCTCATATTACAACACATGTTTTTTAGAAAACAAAAAATACACATGGATTGCATTCACATGCTGACGAAATTTATGGGTTACCTGTCTTTTATGATGTTTGAGTATTGAATATAGGGCAGAGATTTTAAGCCTCGAATCAATAAAGGGGAATCTACCCATAGATTAAAGTTAATGTTATGTTTCATAATCTCATCACTATACGTTTTTTTCTCCATCTGTTGAAATGTTTCGATTAAATTGAGTCAACACAATACACAGAGAGTCTTATGTATAAAGAAGAAAGAAAAGTTCTTATATATATAAATACATACTCTCAAATGACGAGCTTTAGCATCATAAATATACACAGCTATTCTGTCAGGCATTTAGATGTTGAAACAATATTGGTTATTAAAAAAAGATGAAATAAAAAATGTTATTGCTGTAAATAGGATTTGAACATTGGGATCTTCAGCTAACCGAGCCACTGCTTTAAGCACTGTGCTGAATAGCGGTTCCATGCCAACTCAGAATGAAAACAACTCAGAACCACCTCAGAAAGGTCATCATTTAAAATAGACGGTAACCCTAACCTAACTTAACCTATTTAACAAATTTTTTAAATATTTTTTTATCATCACTCTTAATGACCTTTCTGAGGTGGTTCTGAGTTGGCCGGTCACCCTGAATAGCAGTCTTTACACCTGACTTCTAAAACATTTGGTATTTTTGTTCACTAGAGGTCTTTTTTTACTGCAAGAAAATAGTAAAATCTAGTCACCCAGTTAATGGACGATCACGGCCCTCAAATCATAGCTTGGGTAATAACCTTTTTATCATGTTTTTCTAATGTTTATGTTTTGATATTGATATGTTCACTTCAACAATGATTATAATAAAATATACTCAGTTATCAAATCAATCGAAGATTGCATTAAACTTCAAGAGGACCTCAATCGTCTTTTCATCTACTGTTAAGTTGTAAATACCTCAAAATGCAATAAATTATCAATTACACGCAAAATTTTTTTTTTTCCTTTGGGTATACAATAAACGGGACACATATTAAAGGATTAGAATCCTTCAGGGGCTTTGGGGTAGTAATTGGCATATTTCTCGACCTTTCTAAAGCCTTTGACACAATAAATCACTCACATCTTTTTGAAAAACTAGACAACATAGGGATTACCGATAATGAACTGATATTTTTTAAAAGTTACATGGGAAATAGAAAGCAAACTGTGAAACTTAATAACATAATCAGTGAGTGTATTGATGTCAAATTCGTGGTGCCCCAAGGAAGTATTCTGGGTCCGATTCTGTTCCTTATTTACATTAATGACTTATGCCACATAGAATGTGAAGGAGAAATCATCAGTTTTGCGGATGATACTGTTCTCCTAATAAATGGGAATAATTGGACAGAAACATTTAAGAAAGCAGAAGACACACTTAATAGGATTAAAAAATGGCTAGACTACTATTCACTTACACTTAATGCTAATAAAACCAAATTCATCGCTTTTAAAATAAAAAATAAGAAAAACTCTGAAGAAAACCTGACCTTGAAAATCCATAGCCCGCATCACTTAAATGAGAATTGTGACTGTCCCTCATTAGAAAACGTTGACCATATAACGTATCTGGGTCTAAAAATTGACCAAAACTTAAAATGGACCGAACACATTACGTATTTAAATAATAAAATTAAAAAACTAAGTTATATTTTCAAAACTATCAGGAATGTCCTCGTTAAAAAAGACTTAATCAAGATTTACATGGCTCTCTGCCAATCACTGTTAGAATACGGTATTATCGGATGGGGCAGTGCAAATAAAAACATACTAAATCCACTAATTAAAACTCAAAAAGCCATAATGAAAATTATACTGAAAGTTCCTGTAAAAACTAGCACTGACGAAATCTTCAACAATCTTAACATCATGTCAATTAAACAACTATATTCTAAAACCATACTCATTTACATTTATAAGTACAAAACCCAAGAAATAACAACAAATACGTACATTAGAAACACTAGATCTCATGGTCAAAAACTTATCCAACAAGTAACTACTAACACAACATTTGGGCAAAAAAGCTTCTTATATTATGGCATTAAACTCTACAATAAAATACCACTCTCACTCAAAAACCTCAACATTATAACATTTAAATTTAAAATAAAAAGCTGGATACTAAATATAGGGAGATCAGAAATAGAAAATATACTGATATCAAATACAGACTAAAACCAAATCTAGTAATCTGAATTATATAAAAACCACTATCTTATTGACTTTATAATTATTTACAAAAAATACTACATGATATATGTTATGTCTAATTCATATCAATTTCTTATAATTAAATTATAATATGTAAATGAAATCCTCAGCACGGGAGATCCCAGTGAGGATATCATTAACTCTACTGTTACTAAGAAATGAAGACAATAAAGCATTATTATTATTATTATTATTAAATGGATGTTAAATTAAACTTTACACAACACTGACGAAATCACCAATAAAGCCAATTCGTATAATAAAACCTTTCCGCAACATTAAAACAACTTTATTCCCTTTACACAGTGTACATTCGTCCCCACTTAGAACACTGCACCGATCTGGACTCTTTTCTACCAAGCCCATGCCGAAGGAATAAAAAAAAAAATTTTTAAACAGATAAATTATAAACAAAACTTACACTTTTCAAATTACACCGAATCTTTAAACTTTCACAAATTGCAAAAAGTTGGTCACGTAGTATGGGTACGTTCCCTAATCAATAAACAAAAAAAAATAATGCTTTAATCATGTATCATTTTACAAAACTGGCAATGGTCAAACTTTGGTTATTTTTATTGGCAGTCAGGGCATAATTGTTCGGCACATTGCAAGCACACAATATGTTTTTTTACACAAATTACATTGGTAATTCGATTTGCAATTTAACTTCGGAGGACAACTAGCACAGGTTTGTTGTATCTTTTCCCCCTCATTGGAGTTTTGTGGATCAGGTGGCAAATCAGAACCCAAAATACGCATGCATAAAAAGTTACGTAACTGGTGACGTAAGGTCTGAGAGACCGCTGCCGAACTTAACATCAATGTAACTTACCGATTTGGGACTGCACGATGCGACTATCCTTCTATTCGGCGTGGATGCAACTAAAATCGAAGCTACTCAGGCGTTAGAACAAAGCAAGCGCGGGGAAGGGGGTGAAATGACGTTTCACTGACGCTGCACGGCCTGTGAGACCGCTCTTCACCAGTTAAATAACTAGTCACCAGGTTAATTATCTTTGGTTAGGACACTCATAAATAGAAGTCGACAGAAGGATGGTATTTGCATAACAATAATGTGTAATTTGTATTTTCCAGGTCTGCTGACAGTAATAAACTGCTACAATGTGAAGCTGGTGACAAGAGTGCAGGACATTTTCACGGCCACCAAGATCTTTGCCCTTCTCATCATCGTGTTTGCCGGAATATATTACTTGGCGTGTGGAAATGTAGAAACTTTGGAAGCACCGATGGCCGGTTCACAAACTTCTCCGGGATTCCTCGCTCTGGCTTTTTACTCTGGACTGTTCTCTTACTCTGGGTGGAACTATCTCAATTTCGTAACAGAAGAACTAAAAGATCCTTACAAGTAAGTCAAATATGCTTGCGTACTATAGAATAAAGAAGAACACTAGAATCGCCTTCCATATAGATTTGAATGTAAACCAATGTCACCACTGACTTAGTACCTTTAGATTTTAGTAAAAGTACTTCCCTGCTGACATCTTGCGGAGTAGTTTGAAAGCTTTTACATACGTTATAATAATATATCGCCATTACCATTACCTTTAAATTTCATAATGGCAGTTCTGCATGAGAAGTTCAAGCAAAAATTGTTAGACTTTAGGACCACAAGCCCACATGGCATTTCTATGTCTCATTAGAAATCTAGACGAATACAATACTAGTCATTACATCTTTGATTTAAAAGATGATTTTAAAGCTTGTAACCATTTGCTGCCAGTCGAACATGCAAATATGTTCCTCTAGTGCTAGTGGTACTTGCACATTGTATGGTAATCATTGACGTATGATATCTAGACGTGTCCTGTGAAATGCTAAATGATGTCAGAAACCAAAAAAAATTGGCTCAAGGCCCATTTATGAAAAAGTGCGTGCATTGTTTTGCACCGTTTAGATCGTATGTGCTTTGTGTTGTACCTTTTATCGGTCTTTAAGGTCTACACTGAAAGTAATTTTTGTGTTAGCCGTCCAGACCGCGTTAATTTTTTTCAAACACAAAATATCACACTTCCGAATATTTACTTTACTTTATTTTTGAAAATGTAGTCAGCTATCTCAATATAAAAGAAAATATATGTCTTACAGATAGCTTTTAGACACCGCATTATTTAATATGAAAAAAGGGAAAGGTCTTAATTTTTGTCTGGCGAAGTTTCTGACGTCATTAACTCACCACGATGCTTTTGACGTCACGACAGACCGACTACATATACATACAATGAGAGCTGTGTCACAATATAGCTGTGGTTTTCAAATTTTTTTTAAAGCGCGACCCGCTTTTAAATTCACCCCCCGCTGTTTTTTTAGGAATGATCAACCTGTTTAGTCGAAGTATTATTAATGTATTCATTATTAGTTTGTATGCGGACTTTGGTGGGAGGGTATGTACAACATTACCAGGTTAACTTTGTTGTCGGAGGAGTCGCAAATCTACTTTATATATTGTAAAACAAAATTTGTTAAAATTTAGAACGCAAACATTAAAAATAGATAAAAATGACTCACATGATGTTTTTATGTGAAAACGGTACTAAAATCACAGATTATGTAAACAACAATACTTATTCTATTGTATATATGTGTAATAAACACTTTTGTCACCTCACTTTTTTATCAATTCATATTAAAATATTTAATAAAAATTTAAAATGTGGAGCGCGGTGGAGCTGCCGGTAGCAAATTGACTGACAGCTGATTCCTGTTATGTATTTCCATAGACAACTTGATAGAAATGTGCAGCTTGATCTACTATCGACCTTTTACTTTTTGTTTTAGGGATGTATCTAAAATAATAACGGAGTTAGAACGATTTCTATGGAAACACACGCGCTGACATATAAACACGCTTATTGTACTTGACTGCTGTTCTATTTTTAACGCTTATATCTGCTTACGTTGCGGAGGGGTTAAAATACATTAAACACAGATCTCAACGAAGAACAGATGCACTCTTCTTCAATAAAGGTAAAGTTAACCTACCTTGCCACGACATTCTGAATTTCTACCGTTTTACAACATATTTCTCTCAAACACTAAATCTCTAAAAAGTACATGTTATTTTTGACGATAATATCTATACTATAAATATAGAAAGGGTAATTATATAAAATTCTCCCGACAGAAAAAATCGTAAGATATGCTCCTATTATTATAATTATTATAAATAATTGAAAAAAATCATAATTCATTGTTTTGCGGGAAATATTTAAATGCTATTTAAATATTTCCCGCAAGATTCTTGTTGTATTTTAAACGAGTCATGTTTTATTAAACATTTTCACAATTTTCGCTTAAATATTATTGTTTTTAATATAAGCGCGCTCCTTCTAACTTTCTTATTTACATATCTCCCCTTCCTCTTCTTTTTGAGCGCTTACTGCCGGGCCTTAAGTAACCATGACTTTTTGTCATTTTTTATTTATTATATGCAATAAAACTTTATGTTTTGAGCAACTGATTCAAAACTTTAAAGAAAGATTATAGTTTTTGGCAAACAGAACAGAAGCCTTTGAATATTTTCGACGCATCCACCGCCAAGACCTGGACAAATATCAATCCATTAACCCGGGCACTTCTGCTTAGTCACCAAACATAGCGAACCACTTGGGGTGACCTATGGCAGAGGCGTTGATTATCCATATAAATGGTTCCCGAGGCGGTGCGGGTGGTACCCATACTCGCCTCCGAAATTCAATCGCTTATCATAATAAAGTAAAAAAAAAAATTCCAATAAAATTTATAAATGTCTCGTGTTCCCCACATTGAAAACCACTGGTATATACACACAGCTGGTTGAAATTGTTCATGAAACCAAAACGTGAACAACTATTGATGTTTAGTGTGAAAAATTACACAATAGGATAACTCGGTGGTCAGTTGTGTATTGCCGGGAACTCGTAAGCAAGATGGCGGAATTCGAAGGAGAGTTTTATTGCGAAATTACTGTTACTGGCATTACTTTTATTCTGATGTTTTCTATGAGAGGGCTGGTCTAAGGTATACTTGGTCGAAGGTGGTAATTAACACAATTATGTAAATTCGAAATCAGCTTCTTCGAGTTACACACAAAACCATAACTTACATGCTTGAGGATTACATGTATGCCCATGTAAGTATGCCAAAAACACATAATAAGTGTCATGGGCGAGGAAATAAAGAAATGGTTTTGCAAAAAAGTCTGATTTCAGAGTTACCTAGTTACAGTAATTACCCCACAAATAATATTGTCATGCATTCTATTAACAAATTAAAACATTTTTCAATGTAATCAAAGTTGCTGAATTCATTTACATATTAGGAAATGCAAAACTTGATACAGGTTGATGTCGGTAAAAACTAGTTTTTCATCAATTAATAACATAATCATAAATTTAATTAAAAACTGACTTAGTTGTCTGACAGCTTTCAATTTGAAGCAAAATTATTACTAGTGAAGACCAATATTCACATAATTATTCAAATCAATGCATTTTGCGATGTGCTAATAAAATGAATTACCTTAAAATTATCAAAAATAATAGTAATAATCATAATAATTTAGTTTAGTTAGTTTTCGAAAGACATTTATTTTAAACATCTAAGGCTGCGTATACATGCATGCAATGTGAAACGAACTGAACCACGATTTATAGGAAAGGAATGAAGCAACAGTAAAAAGCGCGAAACACTGCTTGCGGTTACTTCGTTCCTTTCCCATAATTCGTGGTTTGGTTCGCATCACATCGTATGCATGTATCAATTATTACAAGCAATAATTGTCAGCCTGAAACACTCATTTACATTGAAAAATCTTCCGAGAAAAGATACTTGCCGCCAACGGGACTTGAACCCGTGTCCTTCCGATTGCCGGTCGAATGCTCTGACCACTGAGCTATGGGGGCTTATCAAATACCCACCAAATAATTCAATATATACTAGTGTTTCATTCAACAATTACTGCTTGTTATATTTTTTCCCACCTGAAAACAACCAACTTTATTTTTGCGAGAAAGACATTGTTAGTGTTAAATCCCTCGCTAGGTCTCGACGCCACCTTGCTTGTAATAATTGTTACCCTTTGTGCTATGCATAAAAATCTTGTCTAAACGTTAGTTTATAAATTAAAAAAATAATAATTAGTATGCATGTATGTACACACAGCCTAAGGGGCCATCCATAAATTACATCACACAGATTTCATGATTTTTTTGACCCCCCCCCCCCCCGTCCCTGTCACACATTGTCACATTTGTGAGACCCCCTCCCCCCTAGTGTGACGTCACATATTTTGCAATTTTACATTTAAAAATAATTTTTCGTTTACATTTAAGTTTTGCGATTTAATAATTTAGATTTTTAAATGCGACGTCACAGAGCTGATGACCCCCCATACCCCTTGTCACACTTCTCTACTCCCTTCCCCCCCCTTATTTATGGACGGCCCTTAATAGCATATTTTTGTTTTAATTTTATTTCGCTCGGGGAATTCCTTTGTCAGTTTATATCAAAATTTTTCAGCGATAAGTGGGAAAATCTGTAAAAAAATAATTTTTCAATGACATTATTATGCAACCCCCTGATTTTTGCTGTTTTACTTTCAATAAATGTCACTAAATTAAAAGGTGATAGCAAAACTATTGCCAAATATTTAAATAGTAAATAGCCTTTTATTCACTGGACAGATAATACATACTAGAAATGCCTTCCATAGTAGGCATATTTTGGTAGGGTACTTACTTACTCCTTCCTGTGTTAATTAAGCAGGCAAAGTAACGTCGCAGTTAAAAAATAATCACAATCTGATCACGGTGATAATTATTTTGTTTCAAAGTTACAATTCTCATGTACAAATGACAGCAAACGAAGAGATCTGTGAAAAAATTAACTCACTCAGTTAACCCTTTCCACTCCAAGCCATTTTTTGTTTTTACTCCACCAGCTCTAGGTTTTTTTGTTGTAAATAAAATTGATATTAGTTCATCCGTAATTTTTTTTTCGGCTTTTAACCTTTTCGACATATTTCGCTTTATTTTTTTAGACGTGACAGGATCTAATACACAATCAAGCTATAGAAAATAGAAATCACAAATAATCCATTCAACGAGTATGCATGAAAACAAACACGATAATGCAAAACTGGAGATAAATAGTTGACGACAGCACGGTACGATAACTACTAATGTACTTTTGTAACATCGATACCTCACGGCAGGTAGAAGTGCAGCCCTAAATAAAATTCATCCACCCCTTGACCATAGCAGGTTTACAGCGCCCTTGAGGTGATTTTTGACAAGAACGGCGCTGTATTAATTAGCCAAATATTATTATTACTAAAGTATTGTGCGATTCTACAATATATCTTTCAATCGTGATTCAAAAATTTTCTTCTATTTTAAAATTGTCTGCAAAAAGAAATATTACACCATGTCGAGTGTCACTCGACATTGGAGCTGGTGGAACAAAATCAATCTTGAGTGACACTCGACATTGGAGTGCAAAGGGTTAAGTGGCCAATGAGCGCGAGCGCGGTGCGGCACGATTCAGCATGAAAACATACAAGGTTACCTGTACTAGACGTTTGTACATAAACTAAATATAATAGGGAGCTGGCCACAATGACACGCCAATGGAGTTTGGTACGCCAGTGGATTTTGAAATGCCACTGGTCTTTTAAATGAATTTACTACATACCTTGACAAAAAATGCTTCTAGGTATAATGGCAAAACTGATTTGAGTACTGGATTAAAATAAATATTTTTCACTTTGGAGACTGTGGGAGACTGGGGTTTTTAGGATTTTAGGTTACTGGGATACTGGGAGAGGTAAACTGAATCTAAGACTGATTAAAACACTTGAAAAGAGGTTTGAACTTGGAGACTGTTGGTATCTTGAGTGTTGTTTCTTCTTGGCTGATAGTTTTGAACTGACTTCCTCCCGGTTTGACTTCTATTTTTATAGGGCAAACTCAGGTCGGACTTTTCGGGGACAGAACCTCCTTAATTTTTCTAAGGTACTTGTTTTAGGTAATTTCCCTGGTCGCTACGATTGGAAGTCAGCTGTGTTAAAATTATGTGTGATAGTTTTTGCCAAGATTTTACCAACTCAGGATACCAACGCCTCACATAATTTTTATTGTGTTTACAAGAAAAGGTACAAGTATACATATGTGATATAAGGTACAATTTTAAACAGTAAATATTTTTCTTAAAGTGCAACAATCACTGATAGACGTCAGTTTTTGGGTTGTTTTTGAAGCATATACTCATTTTTAGGTGATGATGTTTATTTCTTGATCCAAATTATTCCCAATTTCTCGAAATTGAGCTCCAAATTTTTCGGAAGATGAATTCGCTATCGTAAATATTTACGATTCAGATTTTTCCTTTGTTCAGAATTGACCAATAGTGGCTCGGCTGGTCGCGTGGTGGGGGTGACGTAAATAGTTACCCATTTCCTTGGCGTTGATCATTGCTGTCTGGAGTCCCTTGTGGAAGCATTAGGTGGTTATTCAGATGTGTTTTCCAGTCCAATGAGGCTGCTGCATGTATTCATTATCAATTTCATTTATGTTTTTAATTGATTAGTTAGTTAAAGGACATAATAGCGTTGTAGACAAATTATTTGGAAGGGGCACCACATGCACATTATTCCGCTAGCCAATAGCAGCTCTCAGATTGTCGTGCTGGCGGCATGGTACTCTGTGGGAGCGTAAATTCCATTCTTGAATTTCCACGGTTGTCATACGCTTTCGTGCACTCGTTTGATGCACACGGATTCCTATGACACGTTCGATACAGTTACCAATTGTAGTGTCATTGGTGGCGGGACATAAGTCTCGACCTCGACTAGGCCTCGACCATATTCTGTCAGTAGGTCAGAATATTTCCGCTCTGCAATAAAATCCAAATAAATGGAATATTTCTGAATGTATCCGAAAACTGAAAAATGTTTTGAAAGGTGATGAAATATGTCCTAGAGCGGGAGACCTTCCTAGTTGGACAGTCAAAGCTTCTTTGTACTGATGTATCTTTATAACAAAAACAAGCAAATAAAAAAAATAAAATAAAAAAGAAATATGTTTTGAAATTTATTAGAAACTAGCTTTTTCCCGCGGCTTCGCTCGCATGGTGTAAGAGGGGTTCCCACTCCGCCTCCTCCACCTCCTCTCCTCCCCCCCTCTCACCGCCCTCCCTCCCCCCTCCCTCCTTCCCCATCTCTCCCTTCCTCCCGCTTTCCATATATTCAATCCCAGTACATTCAGTTTTTAAACAGCCTGCGTGCCACCTTTTACAATTTTTATTCAAATTTCCATTTTTCATGTTTATTAAATTTGGTACCTAACATAGGTATCTATTTAAAATATCTAAAATTCTTGATTCGATTCAAACTGTTAGGGGAGTACCTACTTTAAATAAATTTATCAACTTAAAGATTTTCAAAAATAGAATCCTGATTTAACAATCATTGTTTTGCAAAATGTCATTCTCAAACACGCGAACTGTCAAACGTGCGATAGTCGTTAGGTTTTCTGAAATTATCCAATTTTCTGCGCAATTTTCTTAATTTTTCTCTCCGTAAGAACCATCCTCGTACTTTAAGGAATATTCTAAAAAAGGAATTAGCTAAATCGGTTCAGCTGCTCTCGAGATTTGCGCTTAGCAACACATTCAGCGAATCATTTTTATATATGTATAAGAAGATTACCATGTGATTTTTTAAATATAAAATTTTGAATGCAAAGTTTTCAAAATGGCTCACCTTATGGTTTTTCTAACAAAAATTATTGGTAATGAAAAAAAATAAAAACGCAAATTTTATTAGACGTATTATAAACATTATCATCACCTCACTTTTTTGTCATTTTATGTTAAAATAATTAATAAAAAATTCACAATGTTTCATATTTTCATTTTTCATTTCAAATTGTGGTCGGAAACTTTGGTTTCATAAAGGTGTATATTTTAATTCCTTTGTGGTTAATTTTTAGATTTGAATATATAGCATGGTGTTTTTTCTTTCCAATACCGTTTAGATAATATTTCTCATAAAAGCAAGGGAGACACAATGATTTCTATGAAACCTATATGAGTTGTTCAGAAAAGCGAACAAATTAGCCTGATGGGAATATTTGTTTTGAATTTTTCAGGGGACGTTTTTATCTCCAAACCCCCCCTGGCTATCCCGTATCACCACGGTTTTGGTTATAGCCCATTTAGTGCGCTCTCTGTTACTCTTACGTCAATTGTTCAAAAAGTAATGGGAATATTAATCACGACCATGGATATTATTAATTATAATATCACCGACCATGGTGGAAGGATGGTGGTCTTGAAGACACCATGATGAAAGGTAATCAGGAATTTCGTGGCTTGGGTGTGGCTAACGCATTTGCTGATCACTTTCTATCGGTCTACAATAAAGACCCTCCACTACTAGACATTAATAATGCGGCCACATTTAATACCAGAGGAGCTACAAACGTCGATTTAGGTTTATTTACCGAATCTGACGTGATGAGTGCCATAAGACTCATGAAGAACTCCCACTCTATCGGACCAGACTTCGTTCCCGTATTTTTTATTAAAGGGTGCGCCGAGTTCCTAAAAACACCATTATGTTTTATCTTTAACTTAGCTATTAGTACTTCTACTTTTCCTGAAGTATGGAAAACTTCCAACATATGTCCTATTTTTAAGAATGGTTCTAGAAAGTTAATCGAAAACTATCGACCAGTTGCCATACAGCTCCTGCTAAACTATTTGAAAAATTAATTTATAAACTCATTCTGCCTCAGATAGATGCATACATTATCCCAGAACAGCATGGTTTCAGGAAAGGAAGATCCACTGAAACCAATCTGATGGTTTTCACCGACTATGTTGCTAGGTCCCTAGACAGTGGATACCAAGTAGACTGTTCGTATCACGATTTCTCCAAAGCCTTTGATACTGTGAATCATGATATCTTACTCATGAAACTTGCCCAAATAGGTTTTTCCCTTCGGATGTTAAAGTTTTTCATAAGTTACCTCAAGAACAGGAAGCAATTTGTCACCCACGGAATCTTCCAACCTGCTGTGTTTCTTGTTTTATCAGGGGTTCCCCAAGGATCGATCTTAGGGCCTCTTCTCTTTTCTATTTTCATTAATGACATTGCTGGAGTCATTCGTTTTTCTCGCTTTCTGTTGTTCGCTGATGATCTAAAATTATTTCTTCTAATAAGAAATATTGAGGACTGCCTGCGCCTACAAGCTGATGTTGATAACATTTCAGAATGGAGTCAACAAAACCAGCTTCATTTCAATGTCTCGAAATGCGTTGTTCTGACTTTTACCAGAGCATTTAGTCTCACCTACCACAGGTACACTATGCTCGGTCATAATCTCAACCGAGTTTCGAATATAAAGGATCTTGGGATTATGTATGAAAATAAGCTGACATTTCGTCCTCATATCGAAGGGGTTTGCCAGTCAGCCTTAAAAATGTTAGGGTTTGTTCTCCGAACCGTCAGAGTTTTTCGGGATACCCGTGCTCTGAGGATTTTATACTTCTCCCTAGTCCGCAGTAGGCTGGAGAGTGGTTCGCTTATCTGGAATCCTCATGAGGTGGGATGCTCCCTCATGTTGGAGAGGGTTCAAAAAAAGTTTTTAAGATTTCTCTACATGAGGGAGTACGGCCACTATCCATGGCTCTACCCGACGAACTTTCTTCTGGGCATGTTGGGACTCCACTCCCTGCAGCTCAGAAGGGAGGGGTACGCTGCTACCCACTTATTCAGACTGCTGCGTGGCTATATTGAAAATTCAGCCATTCTGGAGCGCGTGAGTCTCTATGTTCCGGATGACTATCTTAGACAACGCCAGCATAGATTATTCTATCTTCCTGCCTGTAGAACTAACCTGCCAATGGTTCTCCCGGTAGGAAGGAGTATATTGCTCCTGAACCAAATCTCCTCCGAGATTGATATGTTTGGCGTCAGTGAGGAGAGGTTCAAAAGTGAAATTCTTTTGATTCTTGAAAGAGTCTCTCCTCATTGACGAGATCTTTCACCACTGCCTGAAATTTTTTTTGAAATTTTTTCTGAAATTTTTTTTGAAATTGATTTATTTCTTGATGTTTCTTTTTTATGTATAAATATTTATAAATTTTTTTTTTTTGTATACTATTTATATGTACAACGTAATTTCTTATATGTATTAAAACTAAATTTGTAATGTGTAAGAAATTATTAAAAACATATTATTATTATTATTAATTACCACCATGGATTAATAATATTAATATATATCTGACACAGGTCACCCCAAGCGGTTCGCTACGAGAGTGGTTAAGGGAGTCCCTTTGACTTCTCCGGCCTTACGACCATGGATTAATAATATTAATATTACGACCATGGATTAATAATATTAATATTAATATTATTAATCCATGGTCGTAAGGCCAGAGAAGTCAAAGGGACTCCCTTAACCACTCTCGTAGCGAACCGCTTGGGGTGACCTGTGTCAGAGGTGTTGGTTATATAATAAATGGTTCCCGGGGCGGCGATACCTATACCCGCCTCCCGTGTTTGTTATTTTTGTAATATGAAAAATGGATATAAAAAAGGCCTACCCTCCCACCCCAATTCCCCCCCCCCCCTCCCTCTCTCACCCCCTTCCACCCTCTCCCCCCCCCCTTCCACCACCTCTGATCCTCCCCCTGCACCCCCCTCTGATCCCCCCTCACTAACCCCCTCCACCTCATCTCAACACTCTTTCAACTGGTTGGAGCTGTTGGGTCTCTTGTGTGGTATTCACATAACAATAATTTACAATAAAAAAATTGTAAAAAATTTTTTTTTTTGGAGCAGTTGGTACTCTTGTGCGGTATTCACTTAACAATAATTTAGAATTAAAAATATTTTTTTCGGAGCAGTTGGGACGCGCTTGTGCTGTAATTTACAATAAAAAATATAATTTTTTTTTTTGGAGTACTTGTGCGGTATTCACAGTTGGGATGCTTGTGCGGTAATTTACAATAATTTTTTTTTTTGGAGCAGTTGGTACTCTTGTGCGTAATTACATACGTAATAACAATACATAATTTGAAATAAAAAATATTTGGAAAAAATTTTTTTTTTTGAACAGTTGCAGTATTGCAGTAAGCGACCAGAATTGCCCGCATGGCAGCAGGCAATTCTGGTCGCTTGCGGGCTCAATAGGTCGCAATTTCTGCAAATCCAGTCTGCCACCTCTTACCAGACCTGACGGCTCACTAGCAAACACCGCCACCGAAAAGGCTAACTTACTAGGTAAAATGTTTGCGGATAACTCAACCCTCGATGACCAAGGTGCTGTCCCGACGTCGGTTCCTCACTGCGGTTTTCGTATGAAAAAGCTGAGGATCCGGCATCGGGAAGTACTCCATGTTTTACGAGGGCTTGATGTTAATAAAGCTAGTGGGCCTGACGGAATACCTGCCCTGGTACTGCAAAGGTGCGCTGCAGAAATAGCTCCAATTTTGACGAAGCTTTTTAAACTGTCCCTGAAGACTGGCTCTGTGCCCTCTGGTTGGAAAAAAGCGGTTATCCATCCTATTCCAAAGAAGGGTGACCGCTCCAACCCGGCCAACTACCGCCCCATAGCGATCACATCAGTTCTGTCTAAGGTGATGGAACGTGTGATCAACGACAAACTGCTCACATACCTCGAGAAGAACAAAATTATTAACGACCGTCAATACGGATTCCGGCGGAACCGCTCGTGCGGTGATCTTCTCGCGTATGTGACGCATGTTTGGGGGCGATGCCTGGAACGTTTCGGTGAGACCCAAACGGTTGCACTGGACATATCCAAGGCCTTTGACCGGGTTTGGCACCGAGGACTTGTCAACAAACTGCATTCTTACGGACTTCCCGCATCCTTGTGTACGTGGATTGCCGACTTCTTGAGGGAGAGGTCGATTCAGACGGTAGTCGATGGTTTCACCTCTTCCTCTCACTCGATAAATGCTGGCGTTCCGCAGGGATCGGTTCTGTCTCCAACTCTGTTTTTGTTGCACATCAACGACCTTTTGTCATGTGCACCAATTCACTGCTACGCGGATGACAGTACAGTTCATGATAGCTTTTTGTTTGACAAGCCCCCAAAGGGCTCACAAACTCCAATAGCTCGTAAGGCTTTGAAGCAAAGAATGGACGGTTACCTCGAGAGTGTTTTCTCTTGGGGTAAAAATAATCTCGTTGAATTTAATGTTTCAAAGACCCAATCTTGTCTGATTACGTCCAAAAGGGATCGCAATGAAAATCTAGTCTCTTTCAACGGAAGCAATCTTCCGAACAGGCCCTCCATTGATTTGCTTGGTGTAACCCTAAGTGACCAGCTCAGGTATGGGGGCTCCATTGAAGCCAGAGTAAAGTTAGCCTCCCAAAAACTGGGCGTACTGTACAGGGCCCGCAGATACTTTAAAAGTACACAACTGCTAACCCTGTACAAATCGCAAGTGCGCCCCACGGTTGAATTTGGCAGCCACCTCTGGTCTGGAGCTCCAAAATACCTGAAAAATACCCTCGACTCTGTGCAGAAACGGGCGGTCCGTTTGATAGATTCTCCCATCTTAACAGACGGATTGCAATCTTTAGAGCACAGGCGTCGGGTGGGAATGCTATCCTTGTTCTACCGGTATTACAATGGAAGATGCTCCGAGGAACTAGCATCATTGATCCCTTCGGCACCGGTGCATAGTCGGGAAACACGCCAAACGCGTGCCCAACATTTGTACACAGTTGACATTAGTCACATGAGAACGGGTCGTTTCTTCGACTCGTTCTTATGTTCAACAGCTCGGCTGTGGAATGATTTGCCGGCCTCTGTGTTTCCTCCTTCCTACAACATGGGTCTCTTCAAGACCAATGTTCATTCCTTCCTCTCCTCAAAAAGACCCTCTACACAGCATCCCAGATGACATAGGCCCTGAGGGAAATTATTTTCCTCAGGGCCTCCTGTGTGGAGTTAATGTAAAAAAAAAAAAAAATTCACATAACAGTATTCACATAGCAATAATTTACAATAAAAAAAAAAAAAAAAAAAATTGGAGTTGTTGGTACTCTTGTGCAGTATTCACTTAACAGTCAATACGTATCGCATGCTTTAGAATTTTAATTTTAGTTTAAATAAAATCATTAAAAATATATACGTACATGTGTTTCTTGACGAAAATTGGTCCGTTTGTGATTTATTTGCGCACTTACAAACCATATTTCAGATTTTTTAACTTTCTTATTTAACTTAGACATTATTGAAAAATGATAAATACTTATAATCAAAAAATAATTAAAAAAGTACATTATTTTAATAGTTTTATCATCACGCATTTCAGCATTTTTGGATGTAGGTATAAATGAAGCAAATTTGGAATGAAATAAAATCGATATTGAGTTATAATTTTAAAAAGCTGGTACGGAGCATATAATTAATCTTTCTCATTCGGCCCTGCACGATCGTAAGAACAATTTTCGACGAAATGTGGATTTTCATCCGCTGGCTGGTTAAACGCTCTTAAAACTAAATTTAACATTTATTGAGGTCACTACTTATAACCTCACTACGTTAATCTATTCAGTATTCAGCACAGTTCAATGAGAAGAAATCAATGAGTAAGTACTTTTTTTTTTTTCTTTCAGGAATTTACCCAAGGCCATCCTCATATCCATGCCCCTTGTGACCATTATCTATGTGATCACAAATGTGGCCTACTTCTCTGTATTATCGCGAGATGAAATATTGTCTTCCAATGCCGTGGCTGTGACATTTGCCGACAAGATGCTCGGAGGGATGTCTTGGTGCATGCCATTCTTCGTGGCTTGTTCTACATTTGGATCCCTCAATGGTGCTATTTTTGCATCATCCCGGTTGTTCTTTGTTGGAGCAAGGAATGGACATTTAGTTCAAGCAATTGCATTGATTGACATCAAAAGATTTACTCCAGTTCCTTCACTTGTATTCATGGTAAGCTTTTTATTTATGCTGTTAAAAATCATTGGTGAATACAATCTTAACACATACATAGTACAAATAGCAGTGGCAACTCTTACAATAATGCAACTACTAATAAAAAAGATACCTACGTATCTTCTTCTTCTTAAAATACAGCTGCTTAGTTACTTTTAAATATAACCCATTTATATTTTCGTATTTCTTTAGGACTGGTTGTCTTTGTAATATTATGGAACTTATCATATCCACCGTCCAAATGTGGATTTCAGCAGACGTACAGATGTATGGCCCGCCTCCGAGATCTGCTGATTTCATGTAGGCAATCAATGTGAGGTTAGGAAATCACATGAAATTGACATGAATGGTAGCTGACATGGTCGCACATTGTTTAGTTTGAGAAACACCTCGTAAACTGAACACTTTCGAAGTAGAACGGATCATTTACGATTATTCACTCTAGCACTCTAGAGATCATGTTTTCTTTGGTTTTGCGTTATTTGTGATAGTATGCAGCACCTATAGAGTACGGCTATCAAAAAAACAAAAAAAATTTATTTAGATTAATTATTTGGTACGGCGAATTGCAGTTGACTGTCTGTCTGTCTTATGTGTAGTAATTAAGTAATTGAAAATTCATAATGTGCCTTTCATAGATGGCGCGAGTTTAATTATTTTAGGAAAAAAGCCTTTTTACAAGTTGTGCTAATATTAAGATGAATTAATTGTATGCGCCCATACATACGCAATAGTATGTAAAGAAGTAGTATTTAAAAAATACACATTTGTAAATACATTTGTTTTATTGTAATTTGCACAATTGCAACATTTTATGATCCAGTTTTAACAATGCCTCTTTTTTCTTTCAGTGTATTTTGACATTGGTGCTCCTAGTAATTCGAGACGTTTATGTTTTGATAAACTACGTCAGTTTCGTGGAGGCATTCTTCACGTTGCTGTCAGTTAGCGGCCTGCTGTGGATGCGACGAACCAAACCCAACCTTCCGCGGCCAATCAAAGTCAACCTCTGTCTTCCAATTGTATTCTTCATCATCTGCACCTTCCTGGTCACCTTCCCATGCTACGTGTCTCCTTACGAAGTGGGAGTCGGTCTCGCCTTTATCGTTGCAGGCATTCCAGTTTATTTTGTTACTATATATTGGGAAAACAAGCCCTTGTGGCTTGTGAAAACTTCAAACTCTTTTAATCTCATGTGTGCTAAAATGTTCATGTGTATCCCGGAAGATGGAAAAGACTATTGATCAAAAGGTGCTAATAGACCATGATTAATGTGTTCATTTTTTAATCAACTTTGAAAGATGTAATTTTGTGAAATCTAAATAAAGACAGGGGTGCTTTAGCGCTTTGAAAGATGCCTCGTAAAGACTTTTCAAAAAGAAACAGTTTGTTCGTAAAAACAAGCTCCAAATCCAAATTTGAAGTAAATGCTGTGAATTCTGTTTAAGCATAGTTTAAGTACCTACTGTGAACATCTAATTAAATACTAAGTTACTGTGTACTCGGTAGATTATAATTTAATTTAGTGGAAGTCTTTTTATATGAACAGAACTTCTTGGAAGTATATCAGTAAGGTTTGCTTTTTACATTGTTGAAGAATAAGAGTAACGAAAAGTTATGAACTCATTAACCATTCGAGCGATGGATTTAGAAAGGTGGTTTAAAAAAATTTAAATAAATTATTTATTTAGATTTTTAAAAAAATCGGTAATCAGTGAAATCTAAGTGGATTCATTGGCTATAAACCGCAGTAAGCAGTTCTTATGTTTGGAGGTATTATATTTATTAAATTGAAAACTGATCACTCAGAAATTCCCATCGCTCGAGTGGATACGGTAAATTGGAAATGATCTACACAGAAAGCATTTAATCAGTGTGATGGTTTCCGTGGGTTGATATGCTGTGCATTTAAATACATTCCTGCATATTGTAATACATAAACAAATCATTATACATGACTTCATTTACTTGTAATTATAATTACATTAACATGTACATTATAGTATTTGCTTTTTAAGCTCCAATTAAATGCAAACTAAATATTCATCTTCTCTTTGCCTTTCGATGCTTAGGCTGATGTTTTATACATTATTGATGAAATTATTGTCTATGCTTCAGGATTTTTTATGCTGGCACATAATGTTAAGAAATATTTTTAATATTAAATTTGGAACCATTTATGATATTCCTTTCTTGAAATTATTTAGAATGTTTTTTGTTATACAATATAATTTCCCTCAGGATATGTCATTCCCTCAGGATATATTCCCTTATGTCATCTTTCGGAATGTTGTGTGGAAAGTCTTCTAAGAGAAAGGAAGGAGAGGAAGTTCTGGGAAGGAAATAGGTATGAGGGGTGGGCAGAAATCTGGGGATCAGTTAGTTCAAGAGTGACGGACTTGTGAATTCATCCCCGAGTCCGGCCTGCCACGCAGTAAGTGTGCAGACACATCCATCACCAAGACCTAGACAAACCTCACTTGATAAACCCGGGCACCTTGCTAAGTGACCTATGGCAGAGGTGTCGGTTATCCAATAAATGGTTCTCACCTCTCAAATTGAGGTGCAAGTGTACCAAATGTTGTACAAGTGCAAGCAGAGGTAGTTGGTATTACGCGATTATATTTCTATAGCAATAAGTAAACTTGCATTACGAAAATGTTACGTCACTATGTGCATTACAGGAATTGAACCCATGTCAATATGTATAAATAGTATTAGTCAAGCGCACATTGTTGATATAATATACATGTTATGACTCCAAATTTTCTAATACATAAGGAGATGTTGACTTAAATTTTACACATTAATTCACCAGATAATTCAGGTAATGAAAAAAACACGAAACTCGAATGCATTTTGTGTGCGAACATGCACACAAACATGAATCTCTCTTGAAATAATGGTCAAACCTTTTTTAGAATAATTTATTATTCTGGCCTTATTAAAACACTGTGCCTTCGACAAGAGTGTCAATTATTGTTAAATTTATTTGTTTTGGTCCTCTCTTTTTATAATCTTCTTTCTATTTTTGTATCTTAGCTGAGCAGAAGTGCCTTCAGTATTTAAAAAAAATCAATGTGGAAATGTCAATAAGTACACGTCACATTTATCATACTTACGCAATGGGCATAGACTACATAAAACCAATGACGTTATATAAATAGACTCGCCATAGTCTTACATGCTCGCAAAATAATGTGGCAAGTAAGCAACACTCTTTTGTTTTCAGCGGTTTTCAGTAATTTCTTAATTCAAAATATTAAAAAGTTATGCTACATTCACACTGAAGCCAAACTTCCAACTCGAACTTCCAACGCATGAACTACCCTTCTACGCAATCGTCCGAAAGTTTGAAGTTGGAAGTTGACCTCAGTGTGACCGTACCATAAGACAATTAAAGAATGTGTGTTTTTTCTCAAATCACGTACAAAATTGTCGGACAGGGAACATGAAAATTAATTGTATTGCTTATAATAATCGATAATAATAAGTAATTTGTGTGTACATTTAAATTAAATGTTATTTCTTCACTTTTACTAATGTTTGTCGTGTAATGGAAACATTTTCTCATCATACAGGAGGGCATTTTGAAGCTTTTTAAATGCAATTTTCCTACTGGTAAGACATGACCTTACTTGACGAGTGACAGTTTAGTACTAAAGTACTAGAAATCGAGAACAGTACAATTGTCTTACGTTTGGCTTCCCACTTTCAGATTTCTACCCCGCGTCTAAAGTATGTAACGTCTTTGCATAAAACATATTCATTGTGGTATATTCTATGAAGGATCATAAAAGTCATAAATGTTCATGTCGCTGAAGAAATTAAGTCACTTTTTAGTCATATTCATGAGATGGTAGAGTTTTTAATGAGAATTCTACTCTCAACACATTCCATGACTTCATCCAAAATTTAATCTTTTTGTGTCAAATTTCACATCCGCTCAGTTCGATTTTAGCCTCCACCATTTTTTGGTTTATAAAGGTTTTTGTTTCATAAATGGTTATAATATTTGGATCAAAATATTTCTTTCTTGTTTATGATTTATGATTATTATTATTTCTTTTATGATTCACAATATTACCTGTGCCATTGCGTTTTCCGCAATACATCAAAGTTTGCATCAATAAATTGATTCTGTGAGATTTTTTAGTACACTCTAGGTATGCCAGTAGATTGGCCTCTTAATTTTTTAGTTGAACATGTGTGGAGGCTTTTATTTCAAAGTACAGGGTTCTAATATTATGTAACTACCTATTAATTTAACACTTTTATATGTTTTATTGAATTTCATATATATATATTTTTTTTAAATTTTCCGCTAGTTTTGTTAAAATTTTACATTGTTCTAATTTGGAAAAATATTTTAGTAAAATTATTTTTCTCTATAGTTTCTTTTTGGTTAAAAAATATATGTTGATACTCGAATTTAAGAGCATTCATGCTTTTATGGATGAGAAAGAATGAATGTGCTAATTTATATGTATAATTTTTAAGTTTTGGTTGCCTTTTATCACTCTCTACTGATATAAATTTAATTATTATACGAAATGTGGTATAATTTAGGATAAGGACAATAATTAGCATAAAGTACAGTTAATAATTAATACACATAATTTTACTATATTGTTAAATAACGTCGATAAAATTGCCACTGATTCTGTTATATTGATTTTATTTATCATAACCCAACCATTGCCGTATTAGCTCAACCAATCCAAAATGCCTCATTCTTTTTACACAATGTAGTTACGAATTTTTATTTTTATATTAACATTCCACTTGCTTAATAGAACTGACAGTATGCTTATCTGGTATTAAGTCTATTTCCTTTCATGTAAATATAATTTAAGTTCTCTAGTTTGAACTAGCTAGGAAGTTTCAATTAATACAGGTGCTCAATTTTATTGCTAATTATCCTTTAGGCGCCCACTGGCCCCGTACAGGACTGCAGATTTGCATCATTCAATACCCAACAGTCCCGTATGGGACTAGTGCTTATGGTGCAATTTCGCTATCGGATTACACTGATTTATTACTATAACAATTGGTCCTATAATTTCAATACCCGTTACATCCGATTTTTTGACATCTGAGTATGACATTTGAGTACGACATCTTGTTCACATTTTTGCATGGAAAAAGAGGAACCTAAAATTGAGTTTCAAAACCTTCCTTATCACAACTAAAAACCATGTTAAAATCTGCGAGTGAGAAATGAAATCCGCTATATCATTCACGAAATTACTATCAAAACCCGCCATAGTTATTTTGCCGATCGTATGTCAAGCGCGTGTTTCTAAACCCGCCATGTCAGGTTAGTTGAGTTTCAAAAGCCTCCATATCGTGAGTGAATCACGAAGTGAGTATCAAAATCCGGTATATCCATATTATTTATCGAAATAACTTAAATATTGCTAGACATACATAAAAAAAATTAACACTTTTCGAAATTATATTACTTACTCTAATTCATTATTCAAAAAATTGAAATGCAATTACATAATTATTTACGCTAGAGATGTGACAGTTTTTGCGGTTTTCTCCAAATCAATGTAAGTTGATATAGCGGGTATAGAAATTACTTGTCTCAATCATAAATAATTCACAAAAAATGCTTGGGGCAGTGGGCTACCTTTATTGCACACGGCGCACAAGCGTTCAAAGGTTATTATTGGTATGAAAATAATTTAACCTTTTGATTGCTGACCTTTTCAACATATCCCCATCACATGACATGTTTTGACGCAATGTACCTCTTTTAGTAGATCACATACGCGACACCCTTATACTAGGATAGACGTCGATGAATCACGTATGTGACAGGTACATAAATCATGTTAAAATGTGCTAAAACAAAATGATTTTTCTCTCAGAAGTAGCGATATCTCCATGGCCTTATAATAAAATTCCCACTTGCTTGCGATTAACGATAATATAACAAATACATACAAAACCTACATAAATAATATTTAAAAAAAAATTATATTGTCACTTTTGATACTCAAGTTCTTCATAGGGAATTTAATAATATTTAAAAACATTATTTGAGCCAAAGCCTTATTAGTTGTTAAACCAATATCAAACTATAAAATACCTGTGTTTGGCAAGAGAAACTCTCGAAAAAAAAGTACTTCTGAAGAGCAGCAACTTACTGTATTAGATTAACTAATGCCAATGTAAAGATAGTAAGAAGAGTATAATATGTCTAGGCTGCTATGTATACTGCCTTAGTAAGTAAAAACACAGTAATTTCCTTGAGTCTTTTTTTTTTTTTTTACATGAGCTCCACACAGGAGGCCCTGAGGAAAATAATTTCCCTCAGGGCCTATGTCATCTTTGAGAATGCTGTGTGGAGGGTTTTTTTTAAGGAAAGGAAGGAGAGGAGAGTTCTGGGAAGGAAAAGGGTTTAAGGAGTGGGTAGGAATCTGGGGTTCAGTATGTCCTGGTCATCCGCCTCCAAGACCTAGACAAACCTCACCCCATAAACCCGGGCACCCCTGCTAAATCACCAAACGTAGCGAACCACTTGGGGTGACCTATGGCAGAGGTGTTGGTTATCCAATAAAGGTTCCCGGGGCGGCGGTACCCATTCCCGCCTCCCAAATTGGGCAGATCTCAAAGCAGATACTGTATTTTTACTTACCACAGCAGTATAGTCAAGGCAAAAAAGCGGTAACTTAATGATATTATCATTAGATTAATGTTCTCATTAAAATTATTTTGTTGTATTTGGATTGTATTTTGTGCTAAGGTTTTATTTTCAATCCATGACGTATTATTTTCTCTTTGCAGTTCGAAGCCTGTTTTTATAATTTTATTTATGTAAGTTTCCTCTGTTGTAATAATTTATTTATTGACAGCCAATAAAACATTTAAAAATTTAAAATATTTATTTTTATTACAAACTGCATTGAATTTAATTTCTGTTGTCTCGGTGTTGCCACTAAAAAAATAATGTGACCCGCTTATAAAATTTCAACTTGTGCACAGTGCTTGGATTTGATTATTGTAAAAATATACAGATTTATTCCGATGATTTTTTATACTGGACCTTCAACAAGAGGAAGGTCACTGTCAACATGAGATGTCTTAGAAGACTTATAATACTTTCTTGATGAAATTTTCAACACATGATGTTCAAAATAAGAGCAAAATTTTCTATCTACGACTGATTTTGAAAAAATATGAATAAAGTCCCATCGGGGACTTCAGCTTTAAGAAAGTAAGCGCAGAATTGGAAAGATTCTCTTTGTTGAAGTGAAACTTCCTTAGCCCCGTTAGAATGATTTGAAATTCTGATGAAATGAAAATGACACACTACGGCACCTGCGAAGCATCAAACTGCGCTCAAGGCTCCTATTGGTTGAGATATAAAACGGAAACAACGATAGGTCTGCGCTCATTGGCCGCTTTGTTTTTTTACAGGTCGTCGGAACATAATGCGTAAATTCGCGCCTCGCCGAGCGCGTCCCATAGCGCTTTGCAAATCCAACGGACAGAGGTTTGAATCCTAGGAAATCCAAAAAAATAAACATTTTTGTTTTTGTAAAACAATATCCAATCTTCATACCACTTTAAAATAAACAGGCAAAAGAAAACGACTTTCTGGTTTCACTATCGCATGTGAATTACACACACAATTTTTTTTTATTTTTGCCATTTGTAAAACAAAGAACTAGCTTTAGAAATTTGTTAATTTATCAATGCCATCCAAAGAATAATAGCATAAACGCCAAAATATGAAGATATTACATCAAGGGCGGATTTAGGGGGGGGGGGGGGGGAATTTGGGGGGGACGGTATTTTTGTGTACTGTGGAGATTCCATAACAGTACATAGTTAGAAGCTAAAACTGTCTTTATTAAACATTTAATTTTTCGATTGTTTTGACACTTTGATAAACCTTCCTATACATACTTGAACTTGTAGAAATAAACTTGAAGAATGATACTTCAAGTTTATTTCTAACAGTAATTGTTGATTTTTTTGCATATCCTCCCCTTGTGCCCCCCCCCCAGAAAAAAATCCTAACAGTAATTGTTGATTTTTTTTGCACGTCCGCCCCTTGTGCCCCCCCCCAGAAAAAAATCCTGGATCCACCCTTGTATTACATGATATTACAAAACCACTGTAACAATTACTCTGGGAGTTTTTGTAAATCTGAAGAATATTGAGAAAAACCAGTTTGGAAGCTTTGTGGCTTGTCTGAGCTCTCAATATTTATTTATTTAAATGCCCAAAGGGCTTTTATATACATATAATGTTTTTTTTTTTAAATTGCAATGAAAATAAAGAGTTTATAAAATACAGGTATCATAAAATATAGGAATCAAAATATAGGTTACATAAAATATAAGAGTTAACAGGGAACGTAAGTTAAGTAAAAATAGATAATCTATGAAATCCTCCAAATTAACAATAATATTAATAAAAATAATGTTTAAAATTGGTGTTCACAATAGTTTATGAAGTAGGTAGAAATAGTTGGCACATATGGCATTGAAATTTGCCAAGTTCAAAATGTTTTCAAATACATCTAAGTATATTGTTCAGAAATTTGTTACAAAGACTGTCAACGTTGTATTGGGTAATGCAAATTATAGTTGGAATGAGATGTATGTAGGTATATAAAATGTTAATGTTTGTCTAGTTGTTCATGTAGGTATATGTAGATTTATCAGTTGCAAGAGTTCTTCAATCGAATTGAGAATTTAATCATTTTTCGTCTGCTTTCTAAAGTTGGAATATTTAAAGTGTTCATTGTCGGGTAATTTATAAGCTCTAAAGGGATTTTGAGTTAAAAATATGAAATGGATAGTTTGGAAGCAGGGAAACTCATTATTATGGAGCAGTTCCACCATTCCTTAACCCTTGCCAGGAGCTGGAAGGCCGGCCGGTGCCTCATCTTGGTCGACTGAACGCACAGACTAATCAGGGCGCCAATACCAGACATCACCCAAATATTGAAAAATGATCTTATTACGCTGTATGTTTAGAATAAGTTTTCCAAAGTCCCAGGCCGAAGAGATTACCAAATAAATAATGCTGATGGAAAGGCCAGAATCTACCTAGTATAATTAGAAATAAGATAAGAGTAGAATTAAGAAAGATATAAGCGATGAGGTCCCATATTTTCCTTTGTGCATTTAATCTTTTTCTGCATATTTAAAAATATTTTTTTCTTTTAAGAAAAGACAAACAACTTTGTTTACATCACTTTTATTTGTACACAATCTACATGTTTCGTGAACAATGTTCACATCATCAGGATCAAATGTATACTAAACTTAAAAATTAAACATAGATCACATATGGGACGAAGGGGTAGGAGGAAGGGGAAGGGGTAAGATTGAGGGGACAATTGGGATTTCAGTCATTAGCAGGGAAAGACCGGTTAAGTGAGAAAATCTTCAAAAGAGGGTTTATAAAAATTTGTTGCTTATTATTATTTTCATTTTTCCTAATTTCTAAAATCTCTAAATTATTTATCTGTGATGCCTTATAACCCGTATGTAATATTTTAAGTCCATGGTTTTTGTCAAAATTATGATCATTTTTTTATTAAATGATCTGCGAACTCAGATTCGCTATTGCCATTTAATGCCCTGAGATGTTCTTTAACCCCTACTTCAAAGTTTCTATTTGTTCTACCTATATAAAAGTAATTACAGTCTTTACAATTTAGTTTATAAAGCCCGATTTTTTTTTTATGTCGCTATCTTTGTTGTTAAGGATGAACTTTTTAAATTTATTATTTGTATAAAATAATTAGTGTAATTCGGAACAGACACTATGGAATTAAATATTATTAAACAAATAGCAGTTAATAATGGTTATTCTGCTAAATTAATAGATCAACTAATAAATAAAAAGAATAAACAGAAATTCTTAAAACTATATATTTACCCTTTTTCTAAACAAATAAATAATCAATGGCGTAGAATTTTATTTGTTAATAATAATATGTCAAAAATAATTAGTAAAAATATTCCCGGTACTATACAACCAGCATTTTATACAAATAATAAATTTAAAAAGTTCATCCTTAACAACAAAGATAGCGACATTAAAACAAAAAAATCGGGCGTTTATAAACTAAATTGTAAAGACTGTAATTACTTTTATATAGGTAGAACAAATAGAAACTTTGAAGTAAGGGTTAAAGAACATCCCAGGGCATTAAATGGCAATAGCGAATCTGAGTTCGCAGATCATGTAATAAAAAATGATCATAATTTTGACAAAAACCATGGACATAAAATATTACATACGGGTTATAAGGCATCACAGATAAATAATTTAGAGATTTTAGAAATTAGGAAAAATGTAAATAATAAAGCAGACTTAATTAATAAGCAACAAATTTTTATAAACCCTCTTTTGAACCTTTTCCCACTTAACCGGTCTTTCCCTGCTAATGACTTTGAAATCCCAATTGTCCCCTCAATCTTACCCCTTCCCCTTCCTCCTACCCCTTCGTCCCATATGTGATCTATGTTTAATTTTTAAGTTTAGTATACATTTGATCCTGATGATGTGAACATCGTTCACGAAACATGTAGATTGTGTACAAATAAAAGTGATGTAAACAAAGTTGTTTGTCTTTTCTTAAAATAAATAATGTCATCACAAAGTTTTCACCTTTCCGAAGAAGTTTTCTTCGAAAAATTAATAAATTTTTCTTTGTATTTCCTATACCATTCACCCAATTAGGATGAAACTTTATTGATTTATTGTGCACACGCCCATGGCTGGCGTTATGAAATTTGTAATGTCTGGTGATATGAAGTTTGTATAAAATTTTTTCAATGTGGCAAGGAGTTTGAAAAATGAGTGTATTTCATATAGTTTAGCGGCAGGGAGGGGAGGCGGGAGGGGGAGGGGGAGGGGAATTCGGGAGTGGGGAGGAATGGGGGATGGTTCGCGGAAGAGAGGACGAGGAAGGGGGAAGGCGGGGAGGGTGGAAGGAGAACCGATTGATAGGTGCATGGTGGCCACTGGATGACCAGGGCCCCCAATACCCAAACCTGGATTAGCGGCTACTAATTATACATTATTCTTTTGATACTTTTTGAGAAATATTAATATTATAATCACTTTCAATTTATTACAAATACTGTGCAAATATATGTATGAAAAATAACACAAATTTCTAAAGCGAGTTTTGCAACTCTACGATTATTCTATCGTCTCCGTTCAGACATGTTTCTAAAATCCTGAGATATGGTATGGTGGCCAATAGCGATGTGTCAGTTCAACTGGAATGGGCTCTTGTACTCGGGTCCTTTGCGGGAAGCGGTTCCTACTCCTACTCCTTTTTAAAATCAACTACTCCAAGAGAACCCGGTCGCGGAACTCGGGCTCGGTCCCAAACCCGAAACTCGGAATCGGACCGGGAACCCGAATGCTTCCACCGGCCGGCGTACACGTGTTCGCGCTCCGCTCAACTCGCGAGAGGGCCGCTCGCGAGTCGAGAGCAGTAATCGCGCATTCGAGTTCTTTTGCGCGCTCTGGCACCGAGGTACCGCTCCGTTTGAACTCGTGAGTATCGGTCCGAGCCGTTTGCGAGTCGAGAGCACCGAGCTAGCACCGAGGTACGGTTCCGTTTGAGAGTGGCTCCCGGGACCTGCTCCAAGGACTCAAGTACTTTTAAAAGGAAGCATGTCTCGGCGGCCTCCGGCAAAATGCAGAACTTACCCATCTCTAGTGGCCAAGTTGACATCGCGTTTTGGGTCCCACACAGGCGTCGTGTATTCAATTCCTCGGCTGGCTAAGTCCAGTGGTAGTAGGAGATTTTCAAATATTGTCAGGTTATTCGTAACGTGGTTTTAATGATTCTTTAAAAAAAATCTAATTTTTGTGGTTTTTTCAAAATTGAATAACAAAAGATTCTTCCGATTATGTCACTGGCCACTCAGCCAAGTAACCGCCCAACCCCTCCTCCTATCCATCCAATACCAACTGATTTTTTATATTTTTAGGTGAATAAAAAGTCACCGGATACAAAAATGTCATGAACATTTTTTTAAATCCATATAAATTACTGGTTAAAGTTTGTCCGGTACGTCTTGATACACAGTTTCTGTAGATATAGTGTTTGTTAAGACAATATTGACAAATCGCAGCAGAAATTATCATAAAATTAATAATTTCCACCTTTTTCTATTACTTTTAGGCACAGTTGTTTCGCAGAAATTCAAATGTTACATTGTCACCACATGGCCATTCAGCGCCGTTTTGTTTTTATGACAATTGAAAGGTCCCCATTATACGCCTTTTCTGGGTTCAATTCAGTTTTCTATCAAATTGTAAAAAGTTGATAAGCTTAATATTTTGGTGATTGTCTTCTTCTGCTGATCACAATTTGTTCAAAAGCTAAAACGGACTTAGACTCGTCATTTAACGGGAACCTCTTAACGGTCAATAAAATAAAATGGCTCTAAATGGCCATTTGAAGACTTTGTTACATGTGAATTTCTGCGAAACAACTGGGCCGAGGTTAAAAAACCCTTATTGAATGTGTTGAAAAAAAGGGAAATTAATTTTATGGGATGGAAGGGGGCGCCATTCGAACTTTCTAACCTTGGTGGAAAATGCAGATCCGGCCCTGCCTACTTGTTGCAAAAAATTTATAGCGTAGATAAAAGAACAATTTACAGAGTATTTTATGCTTTTGATCTGTTCCTGGAAATAATTTAAAAAAAATGTTTTTCTGAGATATCAATGAAGGCAATACAATTTTACTTTGCTGTGTGTGTGTGTTTTTCAAACATAAAATATTATTTCATGTTCCGTGTTGATCACGGCAACAAATTTTATCTATATTGTAGGTAATGCTGTTTTTTTCCGAAAAGATATTCATCTAAATTGGTATTATCTCTTCGAAATAATGATGAGTGCGACTGTTTAAAGAATGTTGAACAATGGTTGTATATTTACGTAGATATTATTACTTAGAGTGAGTCGCTAGTCATAGTCTCCATAAATTTGGCTTGTAGCTACTTAGGTCATCGATTTAGGGTGGGTTTCTTCATTTACCGAAAATGCTAAATGCAATGCTAATTGTAAAAGTAAACGGTCAAATGCATAGAAAATTTAAAATTTCGATCGTTTACTTTTACAATTAGCATTGTATTTAGCATTCTCGGTAAATGAAGAAACCCACCATTATTCTACAAAAACATCATTTATGTTAGGCACTCCTATAATTCTAAACTTTTTATTAAATATTAATTATTTCTGGCTTTCACCCTTCAAGGGGGTTCTAAGGTCACCATTTAAAAATACAGAGAAATGAAAGGTGAATTTATGTATTAATTTTATTTAAATGTGCAAATTTTAGAATTATATGTATGGAAGATTTCAGTCGAGGTCTGACCTTGAAGATATGAGATGTTGAATGGAGGGAAAATTTCGATGTGGTTGCTAGATAGAAAATATGCCTAGCAAAGGAAACCAAGAGAATCATAAATAGGTCAAAACTCGAGCACAACCAGCAGATCAGCAGAAAGCTGGCTGCATGCCCGCATGGCAGCAGGCAATTCTGCTCGCTTGCGATTGCAGGCAATTCTTGGCTCAATAGGTCGCAATTTCCGCAAATCTAGTCTGCCACCTCTTACCAGACCTGACGGCTCACTAGCAAACACCGCCACCGAAAAGGTTAACCTATCAGGGAAAATGTTTGCGGATAACTCAACCCTCGACGACCAAGGTGCTGTCCCGAAGTCGGTTCCTCACCGCGGTTTTCGTATGAAAAAGCTGAGGAACCGGCATCGGGAAGTAATCCATGTTTTACGAGGGCTTGATGTTAATAAAGCTAGTGGGCCTGACGGAATACCTGCACTGGTACTGCAGAGGTGCGCTGCAGAAATATCTCCAAATTTGACGAAGCTTTTTAAAATGTCCCTCAAGACTGGCTCTGTGCCCTCTGGTTGGAAAAAAGCGGTTATCCATCCTATTGCAAAGAAGGGTGACCGCTCCACCCCGGCCAACTACCGCCCCATAGCGATCACATCAGTTCTGTCTAAGGCGATGGAACGTGTGATCAACGACAAACTGCTCACATACCTCGAGAAGAACAAAATTATTAACGACCGTCAATACGGATTCCGGCGGAACCGCTCGTGCGGTGACCTTCTCGCGTATGTGATGCATGTTTGGGGGCGATGCCTGGAACGTTTCGGTGAGACTCAAAAGTTTGCACTGAACGTTTCCAAGGCCTTTGACCGGGTTTGGCACCGAGGACTTGTCAACAAACTGCCTTCTTACGGACTTCCCGCATCCTTGTGTACGTGGATTGCCGACTTCTTGAGGGAGAGGTCGATTCAGACGGTAGCCGACGGTTTCACCTCTTCCTCACACTCGATAAATGCTGGCGTCCCGCAGGGATCAGTTCTGTCCCCGACTTTGTTTTTATTGCACATCAACGACCTTTTGTCAAGTGCACCAATTCATTGTTACGCGGATTACAGTACAGTTCATGATAACTTTTTTTTGTCAAGCCCCCAAAGGGCTCACAAACTCCAACAGCTCGTAGGGCTTTGAAGCAAAGAATGGACGGTTACCTCGAGAGTGTTTTCTCTTGGGGTAAAAATAATCTCATTGAATTTAATGTTTCAAAGATCCAATCTTGTCTGATTACGTCTAAAGGGGATCGAAATGAAGATCTAGTCTCTTTCAACGGAAGCAATCTTCCGAACAGGCCCTCCATTGATATGCTTGGTGTAACCCTAAGTGACCAGCTCAGGTATGGGGGCTCCATCGAAGCCAGAGTAAAGTTAGCTTCCCAAAAACTGGGCGTACTGTACAGGGCCCGCCGATACTTTAATGCTAACCCTGTACAAATCACAAGTGCGCCCCACGGTTGAATTTGGCAGCCAACTCTGGTCTGGAGCTCCAAAATACCTGAAAAATAGCCTCGACTCTGTGCAGAAACGGGCGGTCCGTTTGATAGATTCTCCCATCTTAAAAGACGGATTGCAATCTTTAGGGCGTCGGGTGAGAATGCTATCCTTGTTCTACCGGTATTACAATGGAAGATGCTCCGAGGAACTAGCATCATTGATCCCTTCGGCACCGGTGCATAGTCGAGAAACACGCCAAACGCGTGCCCAACAGGTCGTTTCTTCGACTCGTTCTTGTGTTCAACAGCTCGGCTGTGGAATGATTTGCCGGCCTCTGTGTTTCCTCCTTCCTACATCATGGATCTCTTCAAGACCAATGTTCATTCCTTCCTCTCCTCAAAAAGACCCTCCACACAGCATCCCAGATGACATAGTTAATGTAAAAAAAAAACATCGATAAGTACCTCAAGTTATGTCGATGGCAGTGTAAAAACGTCTTTCGGGATCAAAAAGTTCGTGTGCTTTCAAAGAAATATGACATTTTTGGTTTAGTAGTCAGTAGGTTCGATAACAAATAATAACTAATAGAAGAGGATGAATACATTTTTATTGTACAAATAATGTAAAACTAGCAGTTAAAAACCCGCCTCTGCCTGCGAGCGGCGGGTCAGCATAGTCACAAACTATCATCCGTATCCAGACTGGAGAGATTAATGAAAGTGCAAATCCAAGAGTACTTACGCCTGCCAGCCGACGTTCCTCGTGCTAGCTGTTAACGTAAGTGGCGCCATCTTTTGGCATAATTAGCTACTTGCTTTAATTCGGTTCTATTACGATAGTAGCTTAAGTCGCAAACTTCACTGGTTTCCATATGGCGCGGCGTCAGTGTTGTACTCGAAGTCGGATTCTTAAATTTCAACCGTACAGTCGCTAAGGAAATAATACTGTCAGATCATATACTCAAGATGAAGCCATACTACATAATGCAAAATCACGCAAAATCGAATGTTTTTGTTTTGAAAATTCGATCGCTTAGAAGTATTACAGAAGCTTCTATTAAATATCGGTCAGTTTTTTTTATAAGTCTTTTAATAAGCCTATAAAAAATTAAAATATAAAGACTGTAAAAAACACTTTTAAGTCCAAACTCTCCTATTAATAAACCCCTTTTCGGATATGGTTTTATTGTTTAATGTAGCAAATTCAGTTTCTTTTATAATAATCGCAAAAAAATTTGACATTTACGCCCGGAGTTCACAAAATAAAATAAAATATGCATTTTCGCGTTGTTATTTTACAATTTGGATTTTCAAAGTGAACTCTATGCCGTCCACCGAATGGCTACATAACTAGTCACGCCCGTTTTTTTATCAGTTCGCCCCCGAGCGGAGCGGGAAACGGACGTAAGGCTTCACGTCGCTTTATTCCGTGAAACAATTTTAAAATTCTGTTTATTACAATAAACAATGCGTAAAAAATGAGTTAATGTTTTTTACAGGCCTTTACGAAATCAACCTGTAAAAAAAATTCTCAAATACCTTTTCCAACCTTTCCAAAAGCTTTTTCTCAAGTATTTTTAAACTCCTCCCATAAAAGGGTGTGAATTCCGATTTCGATTTTTTTCTGGACTATTGGATCGCCTTAAGTAAACTGCAATAAAATGAGAATAAGACGATTCTGATAGTTCGGGAAACGCTACTTTTGTCATTCTCTTTTAATCCTCCATCAATGCTCGCCAAATAAATTTTCAGCTTCCAATGATTGAATTAGAATGAATTCGAATGAAGAAATAATAATTGATTCTTGTTCTCGGGCAGAAGGGACGTATGTACGGTGGGGGGACGTGTTTACCCCCCCCCCTCTCTATATTTCATCGCCTCATTTAGATGGGGTTTGTTAAGAATAGTGTAGTTAATCACATTGATTTAATTTTTCTTAGCTTATTAAGAGAGGATGAATGTTAGAGACTTTTGGATGAATTTTATAGAAGCTATTATTACCGACTAATTAGAATGGATCACGTGACCCCAGTAGATATCTAATACCTGTGTTATTGTTATTATCGTCTTTTTAATAGTCTGAAGGACGGTATTTTTACAGTTTTTAGCAGTATAAAAGGGGTGTTATTTAAAATATTTTTCTCTCTCGCATTAACCGATACTCTGTAATGCCCAGGCGAGGTCCGGGCCAAAATTAGTTACAAAAAGTGTTGATTTCATTGTTACTCAAAAGTGTTTGTAAATAAAACGACTCTTCAGTAAAAAAGTGTTTTACAATAAAAAAAGTCCACCACCCTAGATGAAATTGAAGTGACTTGACAGGGTTCTAACTGACATTTTTTTCAAAAATGTCCTTTGAATGCCAAAGCATTTCTTTTGCTCATTTCTGTACCCAAAATAAATTTTAGAACCATCTGTATAGTATTTTCTTAGATATGCGTATGACAAATTCTCCGTACCAGCATTTTTAAATAATAACTCAATATTGATTTTATTTCAATAAAAATTTGCTATGATAATATATACCTATATTCAAAAATGCTCAAACGTGTGATGATAAAACTATTAAAATTGTGTACTTACTTTTTAAAATTATTTTTTGAATATTTATAAGTATTTATAATTCAAAAACGTCTAAGCAAAATAAAAATGAAAAAAAACTGATATTTATGTTAGTTTGTAAGACCATAAATAAAATAAATAAACAAACTGAAGTATTTTCGCCACAAAACACGTTCTCGGGTAAGGTTTTATTTCAACTAAAATTAAAATTCTGAAAAGTAGCTTTTCTAGATAATTTATTGATTTATTTTATTGTATGATTGTTTAATTTGAAATATGTGTTGTATAATACAAAATATTGTTTGAAAATTTAACAAATCTGCCAATGACCTGCGGTATCTTAATATATAAAACAAAATCGGATTAGTTGCAGTTTGTCAAATAAGAGTAGAAAATATATGAGGGCGCCACTGTTGATCAAATGGCAATATTAAACACATGGTGTTAAAGTAAAGCTGTGTAACCTACATTTTTATAAAAAATTAAAAAGGCATATTAGGGGAAAAAATATTTTTTCATTGCAGTATAGATACCCGCCGATCTCAAAATTAGAATTGCATATAGGTATATTATTATTATACCTTTGAAATTTTGTGTTAACATAATGAAGAATAACTATACCTAATGTAATTAAAATATAAAGCACAGTTTAAGAATTGCTCATATTTATTTAATACTAGATAAAGTACCTAGCGTTGCCTAGGCTTTAGATCATGTCTCTAATTTTAGATCTGAATATATTTAACTCATTCAGATCTAAAAGTAGTGTAACTAAGCTCACCATTAGTGATTCTTCCTTTCTATCTTTTGTTAAATTCAAATTTATGTTAAATTAAATTAAAGCAAATCGCTTTATAAATCACCTTTTATTCAAATTTATGTCATGAAGAAAAAATGTTTTTTTTAAATGTGGTTTACTCTGTTCTATACATTCAGTGTCATTGCACTTCAAAAAAATATTTGACAGTTAAATTGGTGTTGCCAGTCTACAAATTTAGTATTTCCAGTTTTTATATTTTCTACTCTTTTTTGACAGACTATACACTATTTATAACTCGAGATCGGCTGAACAATCTTAGTTCCATGGGCTGAACCGATTTGGATGATTTTTTATTTGTTGGATTTGTCTCCGCCCCGGATAACAGAATAACTATTAAAACATCGCAAAAATTCACGAAGAAGAAAGTTATGAAGAAAATTAATTTTTTCATACATTTTGTATGGAACGAATTCTCATATTTTGAAAGAACTGCAGCAATATTGTGTTAGGTATAATATTTAACTGTGCAGGAAATACAAAAATTCAAAAACTTTAAATGTCAATGTGCTGATTGTTTTTCTTTTGTTCTTAATCATATAATGCTGCCACTCTTTCTTACACACTAAATGTCAATAATCGAAAATGCGAAAAACGGTGAACGTATGTCTCTGCACCCCTCCAAAGGAAAAATACAATAATAATAAATCTCTGAAATGAAACGCATTTTTTTTACGTAAGCTCCACTCAGGATCTAGGTCATCTTAGGGAATGCTGTGTGGAGGGTCTTTTAAGGAAGGGTAGGATAGGAAGTTCTGGGAAGGAAAAAGGCATGAGGGGCGGGTAGGAATCTAGAGGTCAGTGTATCCGGGAGTTAATCCATCCCTCCAACTGCGTTGGAGAGCCATTGCCTTGACCGGAACTGACCTTTTACTTTGACCTTTCCAGCCGGACTCTTTGGACCCATTGGTCGATAGAATCCGTCTGGAAAAGTCCAAAGTCCTCCCTCAACCAGTCTCTCTCGATCCGGCCCGCCACGCAGCAGGTGGGCAGACGCATCCGCTGCCAAGACCCGCACAAAAGTCACCCATGAACCCGGGCACCCCTGCTAAATCACCAAACGTAGCGAACCACTTGGGGTGACCTGTGGCAGAGGTGTTGGTTATCCAAATGGTTCCCGGAGCGGCGGCACCCGTACCTTCTTCCTTTCAAAAATTCCCGTAAGTAAGTGGAAAAGTAAGAAAATCACAAAAAATATAAATCCGTACACAGCGCCATCTGATACTGACAAAAACAAAACACGGACAGTTGGGCATCGATAATTGCTTCATTGTGTAATTTTTAACTTAATTAATAAATTTAACTCAACAGTTTTTTGAGGCGGTACGAAGTTCGTCGGGTCAGCTAGTTATATATGTATATACAAGTATATGCTGCGGCATTATATACCTTATTATACTAAAAATAAACATTTTATCTCAAAATTTAAAACATATCTTTACTAGATAAAAGAACAATCTTCGATTTATACTTTTTTGTGGAAAAATGTCAATACTCCTAAAATTTTATTTAACAATGACATAATATTTCCGGTTGTGTCTCGTTATTCCCTCTTAAGGGGTCGTCCATTAATCACGTGATGTTTTTTAGCAACTTTTTAATCCCCCCCCCCCCCCTCGTGGTGATATGTGGTGAGGTTTTAGATTACCTCCCCTCCCCCCCCAAATCACGTGTATTTTTTTAGTACAAAGTATTTTAAAATTTTCAGAATATTATCACGAAAAATAAATACACGTGATATCTCATTACACCCCCCCCCCCCCCTGGTGATATTTCGTGATTTTTCCGACCCCCCCCCCCCCCCGTTTCGATCCTCACGTGATTAATGGACGACCCCTAAGGAAATTTGAAATAGAACCTTATGCTATGAATTATGCCCTATCTGATTGCATAATGGTTCTACTTGCATGTTTAGGTATGTTCTAAAATGGTACGTATACGTCCTATTTAAATATATTCCTTTAAAATAGTTTCAATTAAAATATTTACCATAAGTTTCAACCTCAAAATCAGAAATTGGTAGATAATGAGAAATAGTCTTTGCAAACTTTGACACCTCGTATCTCAGAATAAGGTAAAGTGAAGTTAGAACCCTGCCCAAATGAAGTGATAATTTATCAAAATTTTAAATTTTTCCGCCCCGGGAACCATTTATTGGAGTACCAACACCTCTGTCATAGGTCACCCCAAGTGGTTCGCTACGTTTGGTGACTTAACAGGGGTGTCCGGGTTCATGGGGTGAGGTTTTGGCGGCTCCGGGAGTGGCGGCGGATGCGTCTGCCCACCTGCTGCGTGGCCGGATCGAGAGAGACTGTATGAGGGAGACTTTTTGACGTTTCCAGCCGGACTCTTTCGACCCATCCCCTTTGGCCGCAGTTGGAGGGATGCATTCCAGGACTGAGGACACACTAGACCCCGATTCCTTCCCACCCCTCAAACCTTTTTTTCCTTCCCAGAACTTCATATCCTTCTCTTCCTTAAAAGACCCTCCACATAGCGTCCCCTAAGATGACATAGGCCCTAAGGGAAATTAGTTTCCTCAGGGCCTCCTGTGTGGAGCCTAATGTAAAAAAAATTGAAATTTGATGAATTATTCAAATTATGTGAATCAACCCATCCTAAAACCGTTATCTTTCAAATACTACCTTAGGTCTTAGGTCGTATGATGTAGGTCAACATTGATGCATAAATTAAAAGACAATTATTGATGGGTTGTTTGATTTAATATTAATTCACGATCACCTCGATATTACATTGCCTTAGCAGTATTGAAATTAATGTTCCCTACTATTGTTTAAAAAGCCGTAGCACACATTTCACCTGAACACATAAAAAATAATATAGCCTATTTTTGCCCTGTGACTGAAGTAGATATTATCATCGATAAATTAATATAGTTTAAAAAAAATGATCCTGCTAACATATTCATTTCTGTATTTTTTGTTTCATTTGGTAGAGATGAATATATTTTTTTCTATACAAACAATTCGATTTTTTTTACCCAAAAACTATCTTAAAACTTTGGAATTTCGATGAAAGTTATTTACCATTTTTACTTGCCATTTTTACTTACTGTCGTGTAGAATCACTTCCCGAAGTTTGCGCACTTTACCCCCGGACACCCTGTATAAACTATAAATATACGAAACTATTAGCATGAAAATTTTTATTCCTCTGTCCAAAAGATGTATTTATTCAAACTGGGAATAAGCAGTGTATTTTAACGTATTTTTGTAGAGGAGTGGAGAATTCAGATATGTTTTTTTTATAGATTTTGTTCATTAAAAACTTGAAAACTGGAACTTGAAAACTTCTAACCGGAACTTTCAGAATTATACTTTTTTGTTTTTATTAGTCACAAAAAGATACATAAATTACAAATAAATTATATACAGTAATTAATTACATAATATATGTATTTGATGTACCCCCATAAATAAGCAGGGCTTGTGTGTATGGGGGGGTGTTATTATTTTGGTTTTATTTGATACGATTCAATTCAAGTTTTCAGTATAATTTTTAATGTGAGTTTTAAATTGTGTGTTCATGTTTCTAATTTTTTCTGGTAATTAATTAAAAAATTTACCTCCAAGATATTCATGATTTAACTGTCCTATTGTTTTTTTTTACATTTAGGAGTAGGAAGTATTGACGTTTGTCTAAGATTTCTATTATTTTTAAAAGGTGCAACTTTATTTCGAATATTATCTTTACGAATTTGTAATGTTGCGTGGTGGAAGTATAATGCACTTAATTTTCGGACTTTAAATTATTTGAGTAAAAGTTCTGACGAAAATGAATAACTTTTTTTTAACTGTTTTTATTATTAGTTTTTATGATACCTTTGTAAATTGTTTGTGTCTGATTAGTATATCTACCCACCGCCCCATCCTATAATGCCGATTGACAGAAAGCCAAGTATGTGGTTCTTAGTAATTTTTCGTTTAAAATATGTCAATATCTAAATATATATGTTAGTTTCCTTACTCTGTTGTTCAGAATATTTGTATGTGGGGACCATTTTAAACGCTGATAAAACTTATATCACTTGTGTCTCTCATGTCTTTTTGCACCTAGTAAGTGTCATTTGAATGAGTTTTTGATTTGTATATTTTAATTTTATGTATCCTTTGATTGAGTAGGTACCCAGAAATATACATACATCTAGTAGCACCAAGGGGACCCCTTTAACCCCTCGGAGAACAACTCGACAAATTTTGAAAAGTTGTTAAAAGTTATAAATAAATTATTGAAAAATTGGCCATAACATAACCTTAGGTAACCTAAGAGTATAAAACCATTTTTTTAATCACTTTTAATGACTTTCCAAAGAAGGTGATAAAGTTGCGTGTTATCCGATCAACACAACTGTCGAGCAGTGAGAGGAGTATGAACAATTTTTAAAAATATTAGGTACCTACTGTATCAAAAATGACGTAATGAAATCGTGACGTGAATCCTGGACTTCACAATAATTTCTATTATTTTCAATTGTATTAACAAACAAAGAAATGAGTTAGTAAATAAGTTAGTATCTAATTCTAATAAAGACATCTTAAAATACTAGTCTACTAGTGGCGTAACTATAGGATGCAGGGCTGGCAAAATGCCACAGGCCCCGCGGAGGTCGGGGCCCCGGCCCGAGAGGTCGCTAGCTCAGAAGTAACCTAACATTTTTAGATAGATAGATCTTTCCTATAAAAACATTACTATGTTGTTTTAAGTCTGGCGTGAACTTGAACGTGGCCATCCTATTCCCTAATACTTCAGAAGGCGTATTGTGAGCGATGGATAAAGAAAGCTATAGAACTTGTTGAAATATGTAAAAAAGACATATCTGAATCATTTGCTAGGGAAATTCTCAGTTTTCGGCCCACCTTCATGGACGAAATAGAAAAGGCTTCGTGTATTAGAGAAGTAGCTGATTTATTAATAATGAAGGATCATTTTATGTCGTGCAGCTTTTGTTATAATTCCTGTAACTACAGCAAGTGCTGAAAGTTCACTTTCGAAATTAAAATTAATAAAAACCCATTTAAGAAACTCAATGGGACAAGACAGGCTACGTAACTTGGCTATTCTATCTATTGAAAATTATTTGGCCCGATCTTTAAACTTTGATGGCGTTATTGATGGTTTTGCGGAACAGAAAGTTCGAAACAGATTTTATTAATAAATATCTTGTAAAGATTAAATTAAATTAAACCCAACCTCAAGACCACCATTCGAAACGTTGGCATTGCTTGAAATGGCTTTAGCCGTTTTGGTGACCAAATACCTATGCAAAATTTATTAGATATTTAACAAAAATGCACACAATATTATTAAAATCGTAGGGTTAAGCGTTTAAGCGATTTATTAAAATTCAATTACAACGTGACGATTTTTACTGGGGGGAGCCCATTGACCTAGACAATACTTGATCGAAGGGGGAGCCCCATCCCATGAATTTGCCACGGGCCTCAGATGGTGTAGTTACGCCTCTGTAGTCTACATTAATTTGATGACCACACGAATCTCAATTCACGTTCTAATAATTGCACAGTCACGCTTTGTTCTCGTACAAATTATATTATTAATCGTAATTCACCTTATTTGCATTTAAATGATTGTATTGATGTGTTTATTTTTAGGTAGGGACGTAAATACTTATCATTACGAAAACAATGGTTTCACTGATTTGCTCTAATTCTCATATTAGATTAGACATCCCCGCATTATAAACAATGTGATATCTTAAGATAATCATAAAACATCCCGATTGCAAACATCAAATTTATTAAATAGATCGGTGCTGGGATATTATTTACAGTTCTAAGAAATTCAACACCGGGGAACATTACGCCCAGTGTCAATTTTAAGACGTAGTTTTTGATTTTCGTAACAAATCCCTTATTTGATAAAAAATGGAGAAACCTCAAGTGACCGTTCAGCAGGGAATTCTAGAAGGAATCGCATTGAAAACTGAAAATGGGTTTTCGTACAATGGATTTTTGGGCGTTCCGTACGCCAAGCCTCCTATCGGAAACCTGAGATTCAAGGTAAATAAAGGGCTGTTGTTCTGTTACTATTATTTTATGTATTTTTACATATTGTTTAATATTTTAGAAACTGTATTTTATTTTAATTTTTGTAACTATGCATGCTAACATTGCTAGTCAATCCAAGGGAGCCTGCTACGCCTCAATACAAAGGACTTTTTTGTACATGTCTTGAGGAAAATAATTCCCCTCGGGGCCTATGTCATCTTTAGGGATGCTGTGTGGAGGGTCTTTTTAGGAAAGGAAGGAGGGGAAGTTCTAGGAATGAAAGGGATATTAGGGGTGAGTAGGAATCTGGGGGTCAGTGTGTCCAGGAGTGACGGACGTATGAATGCGATCTTCCGAGAGAGTACGGCTAGAGAAGTCAAAATTATGTACGGCTAGAGAAGTCAAAATTTTTCACAATTATCCTTCGAGAAGACGCGGAGACTTTAGGCTTCCCAAAACTAAACTTTCGTGAACACAAAATAGCACGTTTTATAAAGAGCAAAAACTTTATAACAGCCTGCCAAATTGCCTTACAGGAAGCCTCAAGTCTTAGCACTTTTCGTAGGATATGTGCATTATACGTAAAAAATATTTTTTGATTTGTAACACACTTACCAATGTTATTTTAGTCACATACTTATCTGTTTTCTTAAAATGTATTTTTGTTTAGTTATCTTTTTTTCTAAAAAATGTAAAAATGTAACTGTATCCGTAAATTGTATTTTTTTTTAAATATTTTCTTACTAGATGTATGAAAATAAATCGCGTACATCTAAATAAATATTCAAAAAAACAAAAAGGACTCCTTGAACCACTCTTTCTCATCCGGCCTGGTGAGCAGACGCATCCGCCGCCAAGACCCGGACAAAACCTCACTCCATAAACCCGGGGTGACCTACGGCAGAGGTGTTGATTATTCAATAAACGTTTTCCGAGGCGGCGGTACCCATACCCGCCTCCCAAATTGTCTATCCCGTCAAAACCGTGGTTTCAACAATTCCCTTATTTTTCAAAAAAAAAATCCACATATTCGAATGTGAATTAGACATTATTCACTACTTTTTCACTTTTTTTAAAATTGACGTCCTTGACTCCCCAGATTGTACATTCTGTGGTATAGATGTGGGAACTTTAGATAACATATTTTTTGGTTGTCCCTCTCTAAATACCCTCTCTTCTATCAAGCGTTATCTAAAATGGCCTCCCCTCCATTCAACATCTCATCTCTTCTCGACTCCAATCTTCCATGTAATTCTGAAATTTGCACATTTAAATTTATTTATTTATAAAACACATGATACATAATTGAGACATTTACATAGATTAGATATATTTCATCACCATACTGGCGGCTGCCTGATGTTTCATGGTGACCAATGGAGTATAGTTACTTTGTATGAAACATATGAGTTTAGTATAAATAATGCTAAAAATTGGAAACATTATGATAAAAATAGATAGGAAAAACGAAGTAAATTAGCTTTAGGATATAAAAATGTACATAACTTTTTTACAAATAAAATTAATACATACATTCACCTTTCCTTTCTCTGTAATTTTAAATGATGGCCTAGACCTAGAACACCCTTTGGGTCAAGGCCAGAAATAATTGAAAAAAGTACTTATATACAGTTTACACATAGGTACTATTTATAAGCAGGTTGCGGTAACTTTATTATTTCCAAATATGACTTCTCCCCAGTTAAACCCGAGATTATTTCTCTACTGAATGGGTAATTAACACGGTTAATGCATGTTTTGATAAAACCCGAACACTGCTCTCTGTCAAGAGACATTTTAAAAATATTCTTAAGAAAAAAACTACTGTCAACTAATCTTACAAATATCTTAGTTCTCCATAACATTCTTTCTTTAAAAAAAAAAAAAATACACCATTATCAAATAAATACTGCAGCTCACATATATTTATGTACAATTAATTATTTAAGTACTAACTTATACCTAACTAACTAATAGCATTTATGTACACTCCCCTTCCATACACAAGCAAATGCTTTTAATGGAAGGGTAGTAAAAAAAAACCTGTAAAAAAAATATTTTGTTGCAAAATTGTAATAAGGAACTCCAGTGAAAAATATTATGGCTTTAAAAAAATATGTTCATATAGACCAAGAAACGCTGATTCTGAATATATAAGTTTTATTTCATAATATTAAATGCAGAGTTTTTAATAAATTATTAAAAAGTGCATTTTTAAACCTCTTCGGAAAACACAGCGTTAAGTTGGCATTACTGAAATGGTTAACCGTGACGTCACAGTTAACCTGTCACCTGTGTATTGTATTGTATTGACATTTGAAATGACTTGAAGTGCACACGTACCTATGCAATTCAACATTTCGTGTTTTTGGTTTATTTTCATACTGTTTATAGAGATTTAGATAAATAATAGTTATTGTGTTTATTGAAACATAATTTAGGCCCTCAACAATTTACGAAAGGGGCTATATTTGCGGACAATCTGCAATAAATGTTGTCTATTTGAGGTTAAAGTCGTGTCATATTTTGAAGTTTGTTTTTATGTATTTTCAAATTGTTTTTAGTATAGGGCTTTTTATACAAGTTGTTACACACTCGTCATGATCAGTGTATTATAAATACCAGTGTTTCTGTATGTATTATACATAAAACAATGTACCTACAAAGTAACACCCGACACAAAACACGACGTCACATGTATTTGCAATGAAAGAGATGATTTATTGTTTTTATATTGCACTTTGATTAAATACAATAACAGTAGCGGTGAAATGTGGACATTTTACCAATGTTTTTCTATATTAAAAGCAGTTAATCTTGAATAAAAAACACACCTCACACCTAAAAGTCATTGCAAAGCATTCCGCCATGATTATTCTGCGTTCTTCACAGTGTTGCCAACAGTTAGAAGTGAAATTTCCCTAGAATTTCACATTTACGCAATTACCTACGTAGCCACCTGATTGTGTAACACTAATCCTGTTATATGTTAATTAATATGATAATTAATTGGAAAGATATCGGAACTTGGTAAATATACTAATAATACCGTGATTTTCCAAATAAAACACTTTTTGCTACGTGAAGTAATCATTTAAAAGTACGAATACACTCACCACTGAATTAGAAACTGAATTCCAAATTTAAAAAAAACACTTTGCAAAATAAAAATCATAAGCAACCCGCCGCTCATTTGTACCAAGCGTGGTATTTTGAAGACCCCCCCCCCCCGAACGTGTCACGTAGTATGGGTACGTACGTTCCCTAATATCATTTTGAGTTGTCAGTGTTAAAAATAACATGGCATGTAAGTACATGAAAAATAATTAAGATTCATAGGAATTCCAAAAAATATATATACGTATATATATAAATAATACCAGTAATACTGTCATATTTAATAAAAATTTTGCCAGAGTTCGAAATTTCCCTAGATTTTGTCCTGATTTCCCTTATCCCTAAAAAATATTTTTCTCCCCTAGATCTAGGGAAATTTCCCTCGACATAACATCACTGATTCAAAATGACAACTTAGAAAGTAAAAAAATTAGACCACCATAGATACGGCGCGTTTCTGGGAGTCTTTAAAAATTAAAACTTTGACAATTATTTTAACTATTAAAACTAACTATAAAAATAAAAATAAAAATGCAGTTATTTAAGTTTGAAGGTCTTTATTCATTAAAAAAAATTAAAAAAATTGGACTGGAGTTCTCTATTATAATAAATGTTTCAATAAATAATAAAAAAAAATTTAAAAAAATAATGTTATTGTGTAAGTATATTTACGAAGGATCCTGAATTATTACAACCACCATGACAATACATCTGAACAGATTTTTAAATCATTACAAAAACTCTTACAAAACTGTCAAAAATGTCACAATTTGAGTATTATGCAATCCATCGATTGATAAATGAAAATTCAATTTTCGAATAAACTCTTTAAATGAATGAATTTAATCGAAGAACTCACCCATTATACTAACCAATGAACCAACGAAGGGGATCGCGGGAGGGGGATTTGCGGGAGAGTGGAGAGGGAAGAAGGGAAAGGTGGAAGGGGAACGCGTGAGGGGAAGGGTTCACGGGAGGGAAAGGGGAGGAGGATGGGGAACAGGACGAATGGGAAAAGACACGCAGAGAGAAACAATTTCTTTATTAGTGACATTGCAACGCATGCCGTGAACTAGCTAGTTTAAGATAAAAAGCTAACTTGTTCATGTATATTATAGACAAAGCTCAACAAAATCTTAATAAATTATGTTTTTAGGATCCCCAACCTGCCGACCACTGGAATGGAGTTCGAGATGCAACAGTAGAAGGGAATGTGAGTCCTCAAATTGACCCCATAGTACAAGCATTCGCAGGATCAGAGGATTCCCTTGTCCTAAATGTGTTTGTTCCTGAAGGCGCTACCGCTGATTCAGACCTGCCCGTGATGTATTTCATACACGGGGGTGCTTTCAGCGGCGGGTCCGGTTCAAGGACTCAGTACGGACCCACTTATTTCGTTGACAAAAATGTGATCTTGGTGACCGTCAACTCCAGGCTTGGCCCTCTTGGATTTCTCTGTTTGCACACTGAAGAGTGTCCTGGAAATGCTGGTCTCAAAGATCAAGTCATGGCCTTGAAATGGGTCAACGAAAATATAAAGTATTTTGGTGGAAATGCAAAGAACATCACCATCTTCGGGCAAAGTTCCGGAGCGGGAACGGCGCACTTCCTGACAATGTCTCCACTGGCCAAAGGGTTGTTCACCAAAGCCATTTTTCAATCTGGATCCAGCGCTGCTGAGAGGTTCAGCCAATCGGATCCTGAATCGATCGCATTCAAACTGGGAGAGTTGTTGGGTTTTGAAACTGACTCAAATTCCAAGGCTGACCTTTTGAGTTTCTTGACTAATGTTCCAGTCAAAGACTTGATCAGTGCAGCGCAGTCACCCGTATTCAATGCTGGGCTGGAAATCGCATTTGCACCTGCCATAGAAAAAACTTTTTCGCAAAATAAAGCTTTTATTACAGAAAATCCCAGAGAGCTCCTTAAATCTGGAAATTTTAATCAAGTGCCAACAATAACCGGTTTCAATTCCAACGAAGGCGTTATTAATGAAACGAAGTTGTACGGCATGGATTTGGAGACAGTTACAGTGGCTCAGTTGGTTCCAGACTTCCAAGCCTTCATTCCGAAAGATTTGAAGAAAAAACTGAACGCCGCTGAGAAGGACGTTGCCGCAAATAAAATAAAGGATTTCTATTTTGGTGATGTGGAAAAACTTGTGGAAAAATACTTCGCGTTGTGGTCGGACTTTGCGTTTACCCAAGATGCTGATTATGCTGTAAAGATTTTCTCTAATTTTGTACCATCGTCGTATTATTACCGCTTTTCCTACGAAGGAGCGCTGAACATCATGAAGCTGATTTTGAAGTTTCCATACGTCGGGGCAGCGCATAGTGACGAAATCATGTATTTCTTCAAGCCGGAATTGGAAGGAGGGTTGCCAGAACCCACGGTTCTGGATATAAGGAATATTAAACGAGTTACAGAAATGTGGACTAACTTCGCCAAATTTGGGTGAGTTTGCAAAAATACTTTTTACAGTTTTTTGGAGGAATTTTATAAAAATACGATAAACCACAATCGTGTGATTATCATATTTTTTTTTATCGAAAACGAATGAGGATATAATGCTTATCTATATTTAAACAATGTTTACCACACATCTGAAATAAATGTGGCAATGTTTTATAACAGCATAACTGCAGGTAAATTTGTTTCTAGATTTTATCTAATCATCACTTTGATAGTAATTTAATGTGAGATTATTTAAGTAAATGTATTATTTTACCTAATACTAAACAGGGTTGTGAAATACGATTTTAGATTTTCACGTCCAAAAGTATTTTTGTTATTAGTTTTTGGGGTATTATGCCGTGTTACGCTACCTCCTTCTTTAGCCAACGTTTCGGACAGCGTTGCAGTGTCCATCATCAGATGGGTAATAGTTAGGGGTGATGTTTATACTTATCTACTTAGGAGCGATACCGTGTCGCCAGCTCCACTCCTCTACGAGCTGATGCTACAATATACTTTAACATGTTTTTTGCGTTTAGCCTTGATGTAACCGTCAATTACCGGATACCAAGAACGATTGAGCTTAGCTCCGTCGCGTCGTCTCTATTAATATTTAAAGGATTTTTGTGAATTTCAATTGCCTCCGTAATGAGGCGTGCTCTATGAGTTTTTGGTCTTCCCAGGACCTCAGGGACAAATCCAAAGTAAGGGCCGGTTTCGATTAAGTGCTCGGCGATTGCCGATTTGTCAGGGTAGCCAAGTTTACAGGCACGAAAGTGTTCTGATATCTTTTTGGAGATCGTCCGCTCTGTTTGGCCCACATAAACCTTGTCACATCCAGAACAGCTGAGTTTGTACACTCCATCTGTTTCCAGAGGAAACTTGGTCTTTGCAGGCCTCAAAAGGTCTCGTATTTTTGTCGTGGTTCCGAAGACAGTCTTGATGCTTTCTTTTTTAAATAGTCTGGCAATTCTGTCTGTCACATTGTGAACGTAAGGTAGGAAAGCGCAGCCCTTTGACTCTTGTTCAATTCTGTCTTCGTTTGGTGCAGATTTGGCTCCTATGATTTGCCTTGTCTGCCTTGCTGGGTAACCGTTACGCTCCAGTGCATTGGTCAGTTTTGTAAGTTCTGCTCCGATTTTTGTTTCTTCACATATTCTGATCGATCGGGTCACCAATGTATGTATAAGTCCTCTCTTCTGCGCTGGGTGGTGATGGGAATCAGCATGTAGATACCGATTTGTATGAGTTAGTTTTCTATACACTGTGTGTCCTAGACTACCATCTTATTTTATACATTATACTTATCCGAAACGTTGGCTAAAGAAGGAGGTAGCGTAACACGGCATAATACCCCAAAAACTAATAACAAAAAAGGATTGTGAAATTTCACTAAAATGCGCTTGCAAAAACAAATGCATTTTTTTTGTTATTTGGGTATGAGTTCAAATAACACTCTTTTTTTTTTTCGTTATTTGTTTTTGGGGTGTTATGCCGTGTTGCGCTACCTCCTTCTTTAGCCAACGTTTCGGACATCGTTGCAGTGTCCATCATCAGGGCAGATCCGGCAGATCCGGTAGATGTCACACATCTACCGGATCTGCCGGATCTGCCCTGATGATGGACACTGCAACGATGTCCGAAACGTTGGCTAAAGAAGGAGGTAGCGCAACACGGCATAACACCCCAAAAACAAATAACGAAAATGCTTTAGGCCGTGAAAATCTTAAAACTTAACACTCTTTTTTCACTAAAACAGCACTCTTTTAATAAAGTACTTACCGACTTTATGTACAGCGTACAGCGCCTTATAATTAGATATTATTTTTATGATTGAGATGATTTCTATATCGTCGACAAAGTCTCTTACTCATAAATATTGAAAATGTTTACTTGTATACTCATTAAACATATCAGCCTTACTAAAAAACTCAGTGAAAATTTTATTCAATTGACAAACGGCCGCGGATGTGAAAACATTACTAATTAAAAATTTGTTCTTTGAAAGAAATACACATGGTTTCCACGGCCTGAGAGGGTAGTTTATCTCTGTTTTAACCGTTGATGTCCAAACGATATTTGTAATTTTTCCATAGTATTTTGAATGTTCTATATATTTTTTTTATTTTTGAAGGTGTCGTAAAAACAAATACCATTTATAAAAACTAGATAAAATTACCTTTTAGATTTGAGTATTTGAAATACACTTAGCTTTCAAAAACTGCCATATTTTAAGATTCAAACTCGGAAAAAAATGGAAAAAAATTTCCTCCCACAACATTTTTGACCAAAATGTAGAGAAATTTAAATAAAATCAAAATTTAAAAAAACACAGTCCTTTTATGTAATAAATTTGGAAGGAAACTATCACCTCACTTTTTCATCGTGAATAAAAACATAATAAAAAATTTCAAAGTTTTTTTTATTGCCAAAAAAATAATACCGAAATTTAAAACAGATTTCTTGCATCTCTAAAGACGTTAATTTTTTTGATACGTTTACGAACACATGTATTAGATTTTAATATTATAAAAAAATATCACTTTTGAGAAATTCTCTTAAAATAAAGATCTTAAAATGAAAATTTTATCTTTTAAGTAACCTATAAAAAACAATATTCTGACAGTTCAACTTTGAAAGTACGGCGTTTGTACAATAACTTGATTAAACTGATGTAAACCACACAAATAACATGGTAAATATATCAATTATGTGAACAGAAGAGTAAATTCGTCACTACATATCCCGCCATAAAACACACCGAGCTGTTTTGTCATCGCGGGCTGTCGCGGGCCGTAGAACTAATGCATAGGCGCGCCAATAATGCCCCTTGCGGAGAAAAATTAAAACAACATTGTTTCCTAGTAAATTAAAACCATATACAACGTTGTCACATCTTCAATGCGTTTTAACAGCCTGACCACGTAAGAAACGTTATTGGTAATGAAACGTGGTTTAGTGTATACGAGCTTTATTTATGTTATTGTAATAACACAGTTAATCGGTCGCGCTGTGGTTTTTTTTTAGTAAGGCTGAAAATATCTCTTTCTTCTCTGATTGTACCAACATCATTTTTGTCTAACATATGTTATTATTATTTCTTTTTTTATATTGACAATTCGTGGTGGAATCCATTATATGTTCCCCAGACAACATTAAAATAATCTACAAACCCGAGATAATTATGTCTACTGCTAATAGTCAAATAACTAAAAATCCAATCGTCAAAGACGACATGGCAACAAATATGGAAAAAACCACATGAATTGAATAAAATCCTTAAAAACTACCTCCCTCCCTCTCCCCCGCAGTTAGGTAATCAAATAAAGTCCAGATTAAGAATAATTTGTACCAGTCTGAAGATGGCTTTAATAAGCGAGACCGGTTACGGTAAAAAATAAATTAAGGTGAAATAAGTTTTATTTTATTTTAATATTTATGTAATTATTTTTCTTCCAGAAATCCAACTCCGAAAATCACAGACGATTTCAAGACACCTTGGAAACCGGTTACTAAAAATGAAATAAACTGTTACGATATTAGTGAGCAGCTCACCCTGATCCAGAACCCTTTCCAAGAAAGGGCAAAGTTTTGGGAAGATTTAAACAACATGTAACTTAATATTTCGATGACATTATACATTTTAAATTCATAAACGACTTTGGCCATTGTAATCACTAACTTTACTATCTTTAGTATCTTTTCACTGCTGTGTACGTACATAGGATTGCAATGTTTGCGAGATGATGTGATTGCAATGTTATATGTATGTATTGTTTTCACGATAAAAAATGATAATTCCGTATCAGTGTAATCAGATTTAATAGTTCAAAGGAATTCGAAAGATGTAATCCTGAATATACAGACAGAATATAGACCTAAATAACACGGTACCCAAATCATAAAATTATACCAATAACGTCAAGATTGTTCAATGAAATAAGTGAACCCCACAACATCGACATATTTTCAATTTCCTTCAATTCTTTCTAAAACTCGTTACAAAAAGTCATAGCTGATGTTGTTTAATTTACATAATCATTAATTAATATATAATTAAAATTAATTACGCATCCAAACAATTTTAAAAGAAATTCAAATCGTACCAGCCAAAGACGTGGCGCCAGTGAGTATTTTGTACCCCACTGCAAAACTAGGTTGGCCTAAATACATTAGTTTTATTGCTCCAAAAATGTATAATTCAATATGTACAACACGTGATCGAAGTGTACAACCTTTAAAGAGACCACGTCTTTCATTTCAATCTTATAAAAAATATATCGAAACTTGGCTAAAAAAACACTGAAACAGATATTTTTTAGTTTTAAAAGCCAGACAGCTTTTAGAGAAGGTATTGTTTGCTTGTCTGGTTATGTTTTTGTCTTTTACAACACTTTTTGTCTTTTACAAAATTGCACTAACAACATTCATTCTCCATAAAACTTTCATAAATGCGTTAATAACTATGTAGACTGTTATTATGCTCTAGTTTTTTTATTGTACTTGTTAGTCTTTTTAAATATCTTAATTTATATTTGAAACTTAAATCTCCACTTTAATCATAGAAATACAATAAAAAACGAGTGTGCTTTAGACCACACAACTGAATTAAAACTTCACTAACTTATATCTCCCTCTCAACTTCCGTTTGCCTCGCCCGACCGTTCGCCTCGCCCGACCGTTCACCTCGCCCGATCATACTTTTCATAACGCTCTCGTCACGCATTCACCAGCTTACTCCCCAAATCGAGCGTGCGTAAAGGCCCGACCGTTCGCCTCGCCTGAGCACACTTTTCGTAACGCTCTCGTCACGCATTCACCAATACTCCCTAAAATAAATTATAATACTCATTAAATCGATAATAAACCAAGTGAAATCTTTGAACAGTTTTGTTGTGACTTTGCGCTAACTTCAACATTATAACATCAAAATTAACATTGTTGTTAATAACTAAATAATTCCTAAGCTTTTTGACACATTTATTTAAGATACTTGCACGCGGATTGTTTATAATGTATTTTGTTTTGACGCTTTTATGTAAACACTTCTAATTAAAAACAAATCCTCCTAAAAACAACTTTCTTTTATTTTATAAAAAAATAATTTCATTTAGGCTTGGCGAAACATTCATTTCATTTAAAAAAATATTTCAAAAATAAGTGTAATCGTAATCCGATATGTGATTGTTAACAGAGTAGCGATAAGGCAGACATGCAATATTATCCATCCAATATCTTAACATTATCTCAAAATTTGATTGTCACATCACGAGATTATTTTGGTTCATAGTACGTCCATAATTCGATTTTGTTAGAGTTATCATCACTTTGAAAACTGAGTTGTTGGAAGTCATACGTCTAGTATTAGTTGTTTTAAATAACAAAATACTTTCGTCAAACACGGACAGGATGGAGCGACCAAATGGGATAACCATTGACAATTCTGAGAAATCAGAAGTGTCAGTCATGGATTTAGTGGATAAACTACAAGGCTCCAAACCAAAGGCAACGGACAGGATGGCGAAACCACAAGAATTAACCAAGGAGATTGAGGTGGAACCGCAACTCATGGACAGAATGGCTCTCTCGGAAGTTCCATCTGAGGATCCACATGTGTTAACCAAGGATCTCATGGAGGAACTATCGAATGTCATAACCAAAGACATTGTTGTGGATCCTCAAGACCTAGTAGCGGATAAGTTGGCACCTGCAGAAGGCTTGACCAAGGAGCTTCTTATTGAGGACCCTCCAGTATCGACGTTCAATACTTTGGAGGCACCACTGTCACCATCAGTCAACACTTTGGAAGCATCAGTAGCACCATCATTCAACACCTTGGAGGCACCAGTTACACCATCAGTCAATACCTTGGAGGCACCACTAACACCATCAGTCAACACATTGGAAGCACCGCTAGCACCTGTCGTGAATACGCTGGAGAAACCATTAATAGCGACCTTGAGACCTCAGGTCACCGTTCATCAGGGAAGAATTGAAGGACTCAACTTGAAAACCGACTCAGGATTTCCATACAAGGCGTTCTTAGGCGTCCCGTATGCTAAGCCTCCAATCGGAAATCTGAGATTCAAGGTATTTAATGTATTTTTTATTACATTTTCTTATATGTTTGCTTTCATTGGACAATTTTTTGTCGAACACTTTCAAAATATGTCGATCCAAATTATTTATTCGCAATTTTTTCCATTTTTTTTTAATGTTGATATTTCTGAGGTTAAACCCCGATAATTACTAAAGTCTTGATTGAAAAAAATGTATTTCTGAAGTAGTTATAGCTCTGAAAATAATATTGTAAAAATAAATAGGCATATCGTGCATCCCTTATATTTATAAAAGTTTGGTTGTTCGGACGAAGGGCTATAAAAAATTACGTACCTTACGGCCGTACGGGTTTTTGAACTACCGTATATTCTCTTGAAATCTTTGCATTTGGAGGTGTCATTTTTCATTGATTTATTAATCTTCCCAATTAACAACATATATAGATAACAAATTGTGATTTTAACTAGTGATTTTACATAATCAATATTATAATAAATCACAGACAGGCATATGTGGATGACAGATTTTTTCACAATTTAATTTTTACCGTAATTGTGACACCTACTTGATGACGAGGTGCATCACGTGAAAAATGACGTAAGGTTTCTAGTAAAGATGTTTTAACACTGGACGAGTCGCGGCCAGCCTGCTTTTGCATCCCTATAAATCACATCTCTTTTGTAATGTTCTCACATTCAATCATCAAAAATGAACTGCTTGTCAATATTAAGATGCAGTTGCTTATTTTAATATTGTTTAAAAACAGATCATGCCGTAGATAACATTTGTCGATCATTCATAATTAAGCTGCAACGGTGAGGGATTATCAATGAATTAGTGATGTGTAGATTCAGCTGGAGTGGGCCCTTGAACTCGGGTAATTCGCAGGAAGCGGATCCTACTCCTATTCCTTTTCAAATTGACTACTCCCAGAGAACCCGGTCCATGACTCGAACCCAATCCCAGAACTCGAAGCTGGAACCCAAATGCTTCCCCCGGAGTGCCCGTGTTCGCGGTTCAAGACACTCGCGAGTAGGGAGCAGGTCCCGGGTTCGAGTTCTTTTGCGGGTTCCGGCTCCGAGGTCCAACTCCGAGGTCCGGCTCCGGCCGAAGCCCGTCTCGGAGGCATCCGGCAAAATGCAGAACTCTATAATATGAATATGTCTCTTTCAATTAACCCCTCAAGCTAATTTCTTCGGATTTCGGAACAACTTAGATATATAGGTATCAGAGAAATCATTGTGGCCCTTGTGTCCCCCTTATTATTATGATCTAAATGATGTTAAAAAGATAAAATACCATGCTTCATATTCAAATCTAAAAGTTAACCTTAAAATAATAAAAATGTACACCTTTATAAAATTAAGGTTTCCCACTGCAATTTGAAACTAGCGATTTTTATTAATTATTTTTACATGAAACGACAAAAAGTAATTTGACGATAACGTTTATTATACATTTGTCTAATAAAATGTGTGGGCGTTTTTATTTTTTTCTTTATCACTAATTTTAGTTAGAAAAAAGGTAAGGGGGGCCATGTTTAAAAGTTTCTCTTGTTTGCATTAAAAAAAATATATTTAGAAAATTATATATTAATCTTTAGTATAAATACATAGTATAAATTATATAGTATAAAATGAAGAATGTGCGCTGTATGTGCTTAGATCTTTTAAACTATGCAACGAATTTTCATGCGGTTTTCACTAATAGATAGAGTGATTCACGAGGAAGGCTTTGAAATATATAATTTGTCAAGATTTTGTGTAAATTGGTTGAAATACATAATATATCTGGCCAAGCGGCAGCGGGCAGCGTGCTGACAAACGGGCGGTGTGGATTGGATTGAACAGATGGCGTTGGTTATAAAGGTTTCGTTAGCCACAGCAACGTGTGGCCGGGTCTGCTAGTTTGAATTATAAAATTTGAAAACGTATTTCATCACCTTTCAAAAACAGTTTTCAGTTTTCGGGTGCGTTCTGAAATATTTCTTTTAATTGGATTTTATTGTGAAGCGGAAATATTTTGATATTCCGACAAAATAGGCCTGAGGTCTGAGGGGTTAAAATATTTCACCATTTTCGACTAAATTCTACCTAACACAAAACATACATTTACTTTTAGGATCCTCAACCTGCCGACCATTGGGAAGGAGTACGCGACGCAACGGCAGAGGGAAACGAGAGCCCGCATTTTGAAATGATGAGAAACACTTTCCGAGGAAAAGAGGACTGCCTTTTCCTTAACGTGTATACTCCCCAAGGAGCTACCACCGACTCAGACTTGCCTGTGATGTTTTGGATACACGGCGGTGGATTCAATTTGGGCTCCGGTGGCAAGGAGATGTACGGACCTGATTACCTCGTGGACAAGGACGTCGTCCTTGTGACCATCAACTACAGGCTCGGTCCTCTCGGGTTCCTGTGCCTGAACACTATTGAATGTCCTGGAAATGCCGGACTTAAAGATCAGGTTATGGCTTTGAAGTGGGTTAACGATAACATACGTCAATTTGGAGGCAATCCTAAAAATATTACCATCTTCGGAGAGAGTGCTGGATCTATATCCGCACACTACCTCACAATGTCTCCAATGGCTAAAGGTCTATTTGGTAAAGCTATTTTTCAGTCGGGATCCGGCGCCAGCGAATGGGCCGTCCAATCTGATCCCCTTGCAATCGCAACAAAATTGGCAGAGCTATTGGGATTCAAAAATAGTCACAACAAGAACATAAATGATCTTTTGAGGTTCTTGACCAACGTCCAATATGAATCATTGATCAAAGCTGCAAATGCACCTGAACTCGGTAACGGAACTGGGTTGCTATTTTCGCCGGTTCTTGAAAAACCATTCCCACCAAAAAAGGCAATTATTACTGAAAGCGTCAGGAACCTTCAGAAGCTTGGTAAATATAACAAAGTCCCAACAATTTCTGGAGTCACTTCCAACGAAGGGGTCATTTTTACCATGAAATTAGCTGGCTTGAATTTGGAGACGATTACATTGGATCAGTTGGTTCCTGATTTCCAAGAATACATCCCGAAAGAGTTGAAGACAAAACTGAATGCCGCTAAGCGATACGTCGCCGCAAATAAAATAAAGGAATTCTATTTTGCCACCCAGGACAACCTTATCGAAAAATTCTGCACATTGATGTCCGACTATTCGTTTATTAGAGATACGGAATACTCCGTGAAGATGTTCTCGAAGGTTGTTCCTGCGACATATTACTACAGATTTTCCTATGTTGGGTCGCTGAATACCATGAAGCACATTTTGAAGGTCCCTTACTCCGGCGCAGCGCACGGAGATGATTTGAGGTACTTCTTCAAAGCTTCCATGGAGGAACTGAAGCAACAGGTGGCCTCTGCCCAGGACATCGCTGTTATACAATTTGTCACCGAGATGTGGACCAACTTTGCTAGAACTGGGTGAGTTCTTGATGATTTTTCTTTTTAAAATACCTAACGATAATTCTCTGGTTTTTCGTAGTCTAATATACTCGTATATACGTAGGTATATTTTATCTGTAATAAAGGAGACTTTATTGCATGGCGGTAATTTCAACCATCCGACACCAGCAAATTATCAAAGTGGAAATAAACAACATAAAAATTTGTAATATTTTCTTTTCAGAAACCCAACCCCGGCCCTGTCGGATAACATCAAAACACTTTGGAAGCCAGTCAACGAGAAGGAATTCAACTGCTACGACATCAGCGAAGACAGCACTCTGATTCAGAACCCGTTCCTGGAGAGGGCTAAATTCTGGGAGGAACTGAATACCATTCAGTAAACATCTAGCAAAACATAACAAAAGCGCGGTATCATCTGCACACAACAGGCAACACAGATAATATACATTGCTATTTTCGCATCCAAGGCTTTCAAATATTGCTTGTTCTTTTAGATTGTTCACAATCGCGTTCAAGACTACACCTTTCAATTCTTGCACACAATTCTTCAGAAAGATAAACATACACAACACTTAGATATTAATTTTGATAATATTTTTTTAGGTTTTTTGAAATATTTTTTCTACTTACTAATTTGTAATGATATATGACATAATATTACATAAGATATGTATGATACACTACAAATTAATCAAGAATTAGTTATGACTTCACTTTCCAACGTCTCGATCACAGATTATATTATGATTATTATTTATGAAGGCCAATTTGACAATAAAATGTATCGGTTTTTGATAAAAAAAAAATTAAATCTTAAACGTTTATATTTATCTTTATGTGAACAATGTGTATCTCCCCTGTTCATTTTTATTTGCACAAGAGTCCCAACTGATTCCAACCATCTATGAGACTACGGCATTCCTAACTAATTGTGGTATATCGTGAGGCTGAAGGTAGTAGAGAGGGGAAGGATTTGGGGAAGAGGAAAATGGGAAAGTACCTGGCTTTTCAGATCTGGTCACCAAACCCGGCTAAATTCAGGAAGGCAACATTTTAATTCTTATTGTTGGTCTTCCACCAGGGCGATATTGAAAGTTTCTTCTACTCTGGAACGTGCCGCAAATATACTATGTATTATTTTTAATTAATAATACCTATAATGTTTTAATAATTTATTTTTTTATATTAGGCCCTGAGGAAAACAAATTCCCTCAGGGCCTATGTTATCTTCAGGGATGCTGTGTGGATGGTATGTTTAGTAAAAGGAAGGAGAGGAAGTTCTGGGAAATAAAAAGGTATGAGGGGTGGGTAGGAATATGTTCAGGAGTGACGGACGTATGAATCCATTCCTCCCACTGCCGGGAGGGATGGTCCGGATGGAGAGTCTCTCTCAACCTATCGCTCCCGATACGGCCCGCTACACAGTTGGTGGGCAAACTATTGGCCGCCGAGATCTAGACAAACCTCACCCTATGATCCCGGGCATCCCTGCTAAGTCACCAAACGTAGTGAAGCACTAGCGGTGACCTGTGTCAGGCTGTTGTTTATCCAATAAATGGTTCCCGAGGCGACGGTACCCATACCCGCCTCCCGAATTGAAACATCGCAAATTAATAAGATAAAATTAACTTACGCACGTCGGGATTTGAACCCGGTATTTGAACCTCCTAATTCGCTTCGCAGTCGAGAACCTTACCCCTCCATCATGGAGGCCCTCAAAAATAAGCAAGTGGTAAGAATAAGTGGTAAATGTAAAAATATGTGTGATGTTTTTTTTTTTTAATAGCGGAGAAGGTTTACATATAAATAGTTCCCGTGAGCAATTAGGCCGTAGGCCCATTGTGCTATCTCCCATTTTACCTCATTCATTTGGCAGTAACCCAGTTCCTTTTATAGAGTTCACCAGGATTGTCATTGGAAATGAAGCTACATCTTCTGGTTTGACAATGTGTCTTCCCAGGTCTCATTTCCCCTCTTCACTTCTCCTTGGTTCCCTGAAGGCCCCACGAGGGAAGAGAGGACTTCATCTCTCACTCCTCCGTGGTTCCCTAAAGGCCCCACAGGGGAAGAGTTCAGAGATTTTTAGGCCTCATTTCTCCTCTTCACTCCTACATGGTTCTCTGAAGGCCCCACATGGAAAGAGGACATCATCTCTCTCCACTTCACTCCTCCTTGGTCCCTCAAAGGCCCCGCGCTGGAAGAGTGTCCTTCCCCTTGTTCCCTGAAGGCCCCACAAGGGAAGAGTTCGTGGAGGTGGCCTCAGCTCTCCTCTCCACGGCTTCTCTTCTTGATACCGCCTAGAGGCCCCAGGAAAGAAGTCCACAGAGGTGGCCTCAGCACCAGGGAATGCAAATCTCGCGAGATTGGGGCTCAAGCGAGATCCCGCGAGTTTATGAATAACAATACTGCGAGATCTCGCCAATTTCGAGATCTCGCGAGATTTGCAGTTTTGTGTGTTTTTTTGCAAATAATCATAATATTTGAATAAATTAGGAAAAAAATAATAATTTTTTTAAGTATTATTATAAGATAAACATTTATGTTCACGAATTTTTCAACAGACTTTTATGCATTAAACATTGTTTGACGTCTTTGTCTATAATTTTTTAATAAACTTCTTAGTAGTAAACTTTGATGTACGTTTCTATCAAATAACAAATGAATGAAACAACCAGTCTTCTCTTCTAATATCATACAAAAATCTTTTAGTAATAAAACAGTTATTTTATAACAAACACAACAACGAGAAGTAAAAAAAAAAAACTTATTATCTAAGTTGAGTTGACTATAAACTGAGATATTATTATCAATTTAATAAAACTATATCTACTCAGTAGATCCATCATATATTACAGATTAATTAACAAAATATACCAATCAAATGAAAGATTTGTTCAGTTCAAATCACAAGCCATTATTACGAATTATTTTGAAAATAGCTCCTTAAGAAGCACAAAATGTCCAAAGAATCGTCTGCCAAACGGCTTCTTATTTCCGCGCTTCGAATAAGACGTTTTTATGCTCGAGTGCAATCTCGTTAAACTCGCTAGTTCTCGCCCTTTTTTCGTCCGAGATCAATCTCGCTAAAAAAGTCCGAGATCTCGCGAAAACGAGATCTCGCGAGAACGAGATTGCATTTCCTACTCAGCACTCCTAGGTTCTCAAAAGGCCCCTCGTTTGAAAAGGTCCTCAAAGTTGATAATATTACATATTTTATTGATGACCTCCATATAGTTATTGGAGATGGATTCCGGAACGCCTCTTATTTCTACATTCCATATTTGTTGCATGTATTCAAGTCTGTCTATCCTGTCATCTTTTTGTGATATTGTATTTGATAAAATGGTATTTTGGTTTTTTAGATCAATTAGATCCGAGTTATCTTTTACGTGTGATAATTCCAAGGCATTCACTCGATTTTTAATATCTTCCTGCTGGTCCGATATGAATTGAAGTGACTTTATAAGATAATTGTTTTGTGTTAATAATGATTCATATTTTGATTCATAGTTTTTTGTCGACAAATACCATCAGCGAAGATTTGAAATTTTCAAGTTCTTTAATAAAAAGTTCTTGAGTAAGGAGTTGATGAAAGCCATCTGTGTGTGAAGTCGGTAAATTTTCACTGTTGACTGCCTGGTCGGTTAAAGTTTTCGATGTTTGTGCAAGTTGTTTTGAATTTTTAGCAATAGATGGCGGTTTTTGATTGTTTTCCGTCAAACTATTTACAGTGCTTTTCTGTTTGTTAGTTTTAGGTTTTACGCAATTTTTACATTTCCAGTATTGTTGTTGATGACTTTTCACACCTCGTCGAGAACTTTCCACTGTATCAGCACGCAAAATGTGGTAACCTTCATTACAGGCAGAACAAGATATAAATAAAGTCTGCGGGAACTTCGATGTTTTTTCCACAAGCCGTGCAAATAGTATGCATTTTAAAGTTCATTGGGCGTGAAATTCACACAAAGAAAAATAACACTTTTGAGTGATTGATTCCTTAATTGAAAGCAACACCTTTTTAACACTTAGTTCCTTATAGGAATGTATTCTATAATGATCAAGTCACTGTGGCACAGATTGGTAAAATTGTGACAGAAGTTCCAGGAAAACAAATCTCTTTTCGCGGACGAACGATACACTTTTGTGAAAAATAAATACGCTATCCCAGAGCGAAATATTCGATTTAAAAGAAACGACCACCTTTGTTTACTTCACAACTGTTTATATTGTAAAATCTTTGATAATTTGAAGCAGGCATAGAAATACGTCAACACTAGACTAAAGGTATTTTAAATTCCAATCATTGGAAACATTATATCATACGCAAATGATACAGTGATAACTATTGAAGGAAATTCTTGGAATGAGGTCAAAATATTAGCTAATAATGCAATAAATATCGTAAAAGTATGGTTTCACGAAAACTTATTGACACTAAATGTCGAGAAAACCAATTTTATACCTTATAGCCTAACAGGGGGAATATCTCAAATAAAAATCTAAACATAAAAATTCACGATAGAAATTGCCTCCTTAGAATCGCACCCTGTAACTCAAACTGTATATACATTATTTAAACTGTAAAGAAGAAATAAAATATCTTGGAATAATTATCGATAATAACATTAAATGGAAAAGTCAAATAAATTCCACAGTAGACAGAATGAGAAAACTGATCTATATATTTTTAGATTAAGAAATACTGTATCATTAAAAATACTAAAAGATATTTATTATGCACTTGCGCACTCTGTACTACAATATGGAATCTTGGCTTGGGGGGGTGCATACAAAGCAACCCTTCTCCCATTGGAAACAATTCAAAAAATATTAATAAAAATCATCCTAAAAAAGCCCTATTACTATCCAACTATAAATGTTTTTCAAGATTTCCCGGTTCCCCCACTTACAAAAATTTATGACAAAATTGCACTATTACAAATACATAAAGATTTCTTTAGTAAAAATAATTTACCACAATTAAATATAAGCAAAAGAATAATATCTGTTGGAGGATTTACCGTGCCACTAGTGCGAAGCACAACAGCACAGCATCACTATACATTCAAGGGTATAAAATTATTTAATAAATTACCCCTTGATATACGATCGGAAGAAAGCTACGAAAAATATTTAAAATTTAATTTAATTAAAATATTCTAGTGCCACCTCATAACTTAACTTATTGTATATTATATTTAGAAATATGTATTGATTTAGAAATATATTTTTGCCTTATCAATAGTTTAAATCATTTATTAACTAACCTATATTTTTATTACTTTTATCTGTATTTTCTCTTAAAATTACTAATATTTTTTGTTAAATTGCGAATATTTTTTGTTTTAATTTAAACAAATGTATTTTTTTTAGTTGTCCTCTTCTAAACACAAGCAGCTGCTTTATTAGGAGAGTTATTGAAATATTGATGTATATATTATGTTGTAAAACTGTAACCTTGTTATATTTTTCAATAAAAAAAATATATACAAAAGTGTACAATATATGCATTATATTCTCAAATATAATTCCCATATAGCATGCATTATATTCCCAAGAGGTAAGATACCCAATGTGGGATCTTTAATAATACATTGACAGTACATGTAGACAGTGGCGTAGTCGCCAGCGCGACTGAAACGCGGTAGGGATTGTAAATACGCGTACGGGTACTGGCTTTATCGTTTCTGATAGTTTTTAAAACGCTTTGGAATATTTGACGTTTTCCTGTGAGACTGTGCTATTATCATGTGCCTTACCCACAGGCAAACACTAAATGTTATATTGGGGCTCTTCAATAAATAATAGATCCTTGTCACAATCTGTTTTTTTTATAGTTTTTACGTATTTGCAATATCTACTGGGTCATACGACCGATCTTAACTGGCTACGAATTGTATCTGGGCCGGCTGGCGAGCGTTGACCGACCCCAGAGGCAATTAACTTGGAGGACATCTTCACAATTTCACTTAGTCTGATGGTATCTTGGAAATTCACTCGTTCAGAGCGTTTCACGGGTACGCATCTTTCGTATTGTGCACAAACATAACGGTTTTTGCACTGTTATTAGGCGTTTATTACACTCTAAGTTCAATTTGCCTGACCAAATCCGTGTCCCGGTAGACGTGTTATTAGGCCATGGGTCAGAAAGTTCGAAGTTACGGATTACACTTCCAATCATCCAGGACAGGGTCAACAAAAACAGAAGAAGCAGTTAGTAAAGTTAGCGCTTCCATACAAAGTAATCCCGGTTTCAACATAATTAGTGAGACAATCTGAATCCATAAAGTCTGGCCGGTAAACATCAATTTTACGAGAATTTTTCTTCCGAAGTCTCATAGCAGGATATGATTTCTACAAGACGGTGCGACACGCCACACGTCAAATGTATCGTTGGCAGTAGTAACCGAGATGTTTGCAGGAAAACTCTTATCGCGCCGATCCTTCCCCCTTCCCCTGGTTCGTGTGAGTTGGCCGTCGCAATCGCCTCGGAGGGATCCCGGGCCAACTCGAACTTTTAACGCATGAACTACCCCCCACACAATCGTCCAAACGTTTGAAGTTGGAAGTTGGCCTCAGTGTGACCTTACCAAAAAAGGAGAAAATACTGCAGTAATACAACTACAATTTTTTGCGCAATCGAAGTTGAAATAATGCCAATTATTCCAAGCGCAATGTACCAGTGTAGCAAACCATTTCCGATTTTAAGATAATGTTGATTAGTCATTCGATTAGTTTGACGTCTACTTCGGATTACATTATAAACTCTTTTAGATTGATTATAGACTCTTTTATAACCCTTTTGGTAAAAGGTTAAGAGCGTTTAACCGGCCAGCGGACGAAAATCCACATTTCGTCGAAAGTTGTTCTTACGATCGTGCAGGGCGGTTACAATGAGAAAGATTCATTATTCTCCGTACCAGCTTTTTTTAAATTATAACTCAATATCGAATTTATTTCAATCCAAATTAGCTTTAATTTATACCTTCATCCAAAAATGCTGAAAGGCGTGTTGATAAAACTATTAAAATAATGTACTTTTTGTAGTTATTTTTTGATTAAAAGTATTTATCATTTTTCAATAATGTCTAAATTTAATAAGAATGTTAAAAAAATCTGAAATATATTAGTTTGAAAGTGCGCAAATAAATACACAAATGGACCAATTTTCGTCAAGAAACACATGTACGTACATATTTTTTAATGATTTTATTGAAATTAAAATTCTAAAACATGCGTTTGCTAGATAATGTATTGATTTATTTTACTGCATGATTATATTATTTGAAATGGGTGTGGTATAATACAAAATCTTTTTTGAAAATTTAACAAATCTGCCAACGACATATGGAATAACCTTATTATACTAAAAATTTAAAAAAATTCTCAAAATTTAGTACGTGCGAATGCTAGATAAAAGAACAATCTTTCGAAATCCATTTATAATTTTTTGTGGAAAAGAGTCAATACGTCTAAAATCTGATTTGAAAATGACATATTTCTGGTTTTCTCTGGTAATGCCCTCTTAAACGAGCATTTGAGGGAACAATTTTGTTCCTTTGGGAGTAAACCCAAAAGTTTATTGTGCCGTCTTGCTTTTATTGAACCGTGTTTACCCAAACTATAAACATTTAATAAAAATTGTGTTTACCGTAAAAATTGTGGATTTTATTTAATTATCCCGTTACATAAGCGAGTTTTAAAAAAATTGTAAGAGTGATAGCTCTTACAGATTTGAAGAGTTTTTCATCGTGATAGTTCACACCCGGGAGAAGTATTTTTTTACCTAAATTTCCCAGGTGTTTATTTTAATCCAATAAATATTAATTATTATTTTTATTTATTTACCTCCCAGAGAGCTTTTACGTGTTGGGTAGTACAATTAATTCATGGCAGACAATTTTGAAACAAATAGAGAATTAATTAAAATAAGATTAGATAAAAAAATGCACACAAGTCATAAAAATATTAAAATACAGATATGTTTAGGAATAGTTGAATATATTTTTACAAGATCCACAAAACTCGCCAAGTTGTATTAAAAATATCAACATCACCAAAGTTCTGATTTCCCGTAGTGTGAAATCGCTGTATCGGAGAGGGCAATGTAGTTCCGCTTATAAATGCTGCAGTAGAATAGTGTATTTTGTCTTGTTGTTACTATGGTTATTCGTAAGTTTATGAGTTGCAGGAGTTCGCAACAGTTGAATTTAGAGTTTAGTATTTTGAATTAAAATGTTTAGTCGTTTATTTTACGTCTGTCTTATAATGTGTGCATTTTTAGAATATTTAATTAAAAATTATATTTTAAGTCTTCTAGTGGGATATTTAATTTAAAATTTATAAAACGTAGTTTTTTTTGTATTCGCTGAATGTTATTAATGTAAATTTTGTAAGATGGAGACCAAACTACCGAGTTATATTCAATTAGGCTTCTAAGTAGAGATACGCATAATAGTTTAATGGCTTGTATGGAATTAAGGTTTTTAGTTGTTCGTAATATGAAGCCTAGTGTTTTCATACCTTTTGTTCACAATTTGGTGGATATTTTTTATTTTAGCGTATAAAATATAATTTACATTTAGATGATGAAATAATTTGCGTACATGTTCATGTTCAAATATCTTAATATCACTCTTCCATGGAAGCATTAGCTTGTGTCTGGAAGAGTAGTGTTCATTTTTAATACTATATTATATTATAAGTACTTAAATTACAATATGAAAGTAAAAAACAATAAGTTGTAAGTTCGGTGTTATTTAATTATCAGTATTTATCTACTATCAAACAATTTCACTATTTGGATAATGTATCTAGAATTATTGTAATTAGTTGTTAAAAACAAAACAAAATTTAACTTATTTGAAGAACGGAGAATCACTTGGAAACTGAGTTATAAGTTATTCTTAAGATGAGATTAGTCGAAAACTTTTTTTTTTGAGATTATCTTTAAAATATTTTTTAACAGAGTTTATTAAGAGCGTTTAACCAGCCAGCGGTCGAAAATCCACCTTTCGTCAAATGTTGTTCTTACGATCGTGCAGGGCGGTTACGATGAGAAAGATTAATTATTCTCCGCTTTATTCTTCCAGCTTTTTAAAATTATAACGCAATATCGATTTTATTTCATTCCAAATTTGCTTTAATTTATACCTACATCCAAAAATGCTGAAAGGCGTGATGATAAAACTATTAAAATAATGTACTTTTGTAATTATTTTTTGATTATAAGTATTTATCATTTTTCAATAATGTCTAAGTTAAAAAAGAATGTTAAAAAAATCTGAAATATATTAGTTTGTAAGTTCGCAAATAAATACACAAACGGATCAATTTTCGTCAAGAAACACATGTACGTTTATATTTTTAAATGATTTTATTTAAACTAAAATTTTAATTCTAAAACATGCGATACCCAGATAATGTAATGATTTATTTTACCGCATGATTATATGGTTTGAAATGGGTGTGGTATAATACAAAATCTTTTTTGAAAATTTAACAAATCTGCCAACGACCTATGTTATAACCTTATTATACTAAAACTAAACATTTTTTCTCAAAACTTAAAACATGCGAATGCTAGATAAAAGAACAATCTTTCGAAATCCATTTACAATTTTTTGTGGAATAGAGTCAACACGTCTAAAATCTGATTTAAAAATGACATATTTCTGGTTTTTTCTAGTAATACCCTCTTAATTGGATTTTATCGTTAATTTTTCTAATTTCATCGGTAGTCGATTGAAAAAAAAGTCTTCCTTGGTAAGTATAATAATTTTGTGAGAAAGAAGTGTTTAATTTTCGGCATGAAAAAATATATTTGTCTAGTACGGTTTTCAGTTATAAATTTATACTTTTCTTTTTCTTTTATAACTTGAATCAATGCATTTTTATTGGACAGATCTTCGAATGAAGGTGCTTAGAATTCTTTTAATAATTGATCCGTTGGGTAGTCGGAAGGTTTTTTTAATACGATTTTAATTATTAGCCTCTGCACAACTTCAATTGGGGAAAGATTAGTTTTGTGTGCGGATCCCCAGCGAATGAGAGCATATTGTAAAATTGATTGAACCAAAGCGTAATATATTAAATGTAAGTTTTTTACAGATACAAAATTTCTGATTCTTAAAAATGTATAAATCAATTTTCAAATTTTTTTTACAACTACAGATTTGTTCCATCCATTTCAATTTTTTATCTATAATAACTCCTAAATATTTGATTCTGTTTGTTGTTTTTAATATTGTGCAGTTTGGGATATAATAATTTTTATTAGGGAACGTACCCATACTACGTGACCTGTTCAGGGGGGGGGGTCTTCAAAATACCACGCTTTAGTTATTTTACGTAGAAGAAATTCTTTAGAATAATTGTATCTTCGGTGGCTTTAAATGTTAAGTTTTCCCAAGTTTTATCGCTAATTATTAGTACCGTAACCGTATCATCGGCGTATGAAGTAATTTGGCCATGCAGTGGTTGAAAAAAAATGTCATTAACATATATGGTGAAAAGGATTGGTCGAATTACTGCACCTTGCGGCATTCTAAAGTCTGATATTTCTTTATCGCTATTAATCTGATTTATTTTTACGACTTGCGGTTGATTTTTTTGGTAGTTCGAAATCCATTTAATCGCATTGTTTTTTATACATATATTGTTCAGTTTTTTTAGTAGAATCTCATGGGATATACTATCAAAGGCTTTTCTGAGATCAATAAATATATTAATCGTTGATATATGAGGTTAAATTAGCAATATCATCTTGGGTGCTTAGTGACTTTATAAAACCGAACTGGTTTTTGATAAGAATTTTATTACTTTCTAGGAAACTGACCAATTGGTTTTATTGATTGGCGAAACTTAGTTTTCCATACAAAATAATTCCAAGATCTCTCATTTCCGTGACTCTCTCTAAAGCTATGTTATGGATAGAATATTCAATTAAAACAGGATTTTTATTTCTGAAGAAAGCCTAGGTTTTGCACTTTTCTACATTTAAAAATAAATTATTTTGAACGCACAAATCTTTAAACTTACTAATATTTGACTGTAATATATGACAATGATTCACATCAGTTATTTTCTTGTATAGCTTGATGTCATCAGCAGATAGCAATACCTAAACATCGTTGAAGCAATTGGTTATACTATTGATTAAAATGAGGAAAACCAGGCCGAGGTGACTACCTTGCGATAGGCCACAAGTAGTCCAGAAAGCTTTCGACATCGAAGATTTTGTTTAAACGAACAGTTTACTATTTAATAAATAGTTAGTTAACCATTTTAGCATATTATCACTTATTTCTAGGGAAAATAGTTTTTGGATTAGTAGTTTTGCTAGTACGCAGTGTAAGGTGTTTTTTTTAATGGTATAAATAAATAAATAAATAAATAAGTGTTTATTCCAGTATGTGGGGAGGAGAGTGCAATCCCACACATTCCATAAGGGTAATATACACATACATGTACAAAGTATTTGAAAAGAAAAAAAAGAAAAAGAAGGTGGATATGAATGTACACGAAACAAAAAAAAGATAATAAGCTAATAGTAGTAAAAGGAAAAACAAATGAAATAATAATATTAAGCTTTCAGGATTCTGTGAGCACGTAAGGAGCCAGTATTTTTCTCCAGTGTGCATCAATACTGGATGATGGACTGAGGCGGGCTTCCATGACGAGGATGTTTCCAGAGCTGGTTATCCTTTCCCTAATTCCTGCCACCCTGGATCTAATAAGGGCTGCAAAGCCAGGAACTCGCCCCTCCGTGAACATCCGGGAAGCGCTGCAATATCTGGGGAGACCAAACATTATGCGGAAGGCGTTGTTATACTGAACCCGAAGTCTTTCTATACTACTCTTCTTGTAGTTTGCCCAGAGTTCACACGTATACAGTGTTGCGCAGAAGGAAAGGAAGAGCGTCCTTTTTACAGCAGTACTGCAAAGGCGGAATCTTCTACTGAGCATGTTAGCTTTTACACTGAGAGCTCTTCTTTGCCTATCGATGTCGTCATCGTCCATCAGATTACTGGTGATTATGTGTCCAAGGTATTTAGTTCCTTCAGTCACCTGCAGGTTCACACCATTCAGGGTAGCTGGAATGGTATGAGGGCACATATATCTAATTTTATAAATACTCCAAATCAACTTTTGAAACTTGGACGCCAAATTACGACTTAATATGCTGATTTGCAGCAGAGCAGAGATTCCATCACCTAAGGTCGTGGGCACTATATTTAAGACATTTCTGAAAAGGGTTTAGGGTTTCTAGCATTGAAACAAGGTAAAAGATTAAATCTGATGTATTGCAAAACATTAAACCTCAGTGTACACAAATCATACAATGACGAGTAACACTCACCCTGGACCATGTTTTTTTAAATTAAGCTAGCTACCTAGGTTCGTACGCCGGCCTTTGTATCCGTCGGGAAAAGGCTTATAAGCCTCCTCACGTTGACTGTCTGATTGTCATCTGACTGCCGAAGAAAGCGGCAGCCTTGGTTTTTATCTGTCTGGATTGAAATATAATCGGCCGAAGACCCTCCAGGCCTCCTACAAGCGGGTTTACAACATTGTCAACGGGAATCGCCGTGGTCACGGCTCAAAGAACTTCCCGAAACGATCTGCCGACTGCGGAATGGGTAGATAATTCGCGCATTGCTTCTTACGCAGGCCGATGACCCAGATTTACTCCAATCTTGGAAATGGCAATGGTCTCGGAACACAAGGCACCGTAGGCCCAGTTACATTTTCGCGCTTAACATAAAAACTTCAAATCACGAACAATACATTATGCAGTCGCACGATTGTGTCTGATCGTATACTTTCCCGAATGATTATTCCATTTAAACTTAAATTTAATTGATTGTCGTTTCAAGACAGGTTGCACACAAGACCGGCATCAAAAAAAGAGTGAGCCGGACACGGAAGCCGCCTCCCGCCACCAAAAACAAAACCCGGTTTTAGTGTTGCCATCATTATTTGAAAAGGGAGCAACCTACAAAATACATAGTACTTGAATATTGTTATGAAATAATTACTTCATAACAGTTTATGGGATACTTTGTAGAATGCCTTCGAAAAGTCTGTATACTCGTACATGCAGTCCACTTGTTTATTTTCTGCAAAACATTGTATTACATATGTAGTTTTGAAATATTGTTTAGTAGCTGTAGATCTATCTTCGATAAAATCGTGTTGTTTTTGGTCAATTAATTTTCTTGTTACTGTTGTATATAAAATGATGTTTGTAAAAGTTAAGATACTGTACGATGTCCAAAATTTCACGTGCATGATCGTTTTCACTTTAGTTTGTGATGAGACCACAGTTATTTGCTTTCCATGTTAGGTTTGGTAAGTTATAATCCCAAAGAATAACAATTAATGATTTCAATGAATTTTTAAAATTCACTCAACTTTCTGGCCCACCCTTTACCTTCTTGTTGCCAAATTTGAGATAAGGAAAACATGGAGTATTGTCCGCTGAATATCTAAACGTTATCGTACGATTTGATTATCATATCAAATATTTTTTGGAAAGTATTAGGTCCACAATCGTTTTATTAGAGATATCAGTGTGAAAACTGAGGTGTTGAAAGTCTAGTTTTCCCTGTTTTAAATAACAAAATACTTTTGTCAAACACGGAACAGGATGGAGAGACCAAATGGGATAACCATTGACAGTTCTGAGAAATCAGAAGTAGTCATGGAGTTAGTGGATGAACTACAAGAATCTAACCCAAAAGTAACGGATAGGATGGCGAAACCACAAGAATTAACCAAGGAGATTGAGATGGAATCGCAACCAATACTCATGGACAACATGGCTCTCTCGGAAGTTCCATCTGAGGACCCACATGTGTTAACCACGGATCGCATGGAGGAACTATCGAATGTCATAACCAAAGATATTGTTGTGGATCCTCAAGACCCAGTTGCGGATAAGTTGGCACCTGTGGAAGGCTTAACCAAGGACCTTCTTATTGAGAACCCACAAGCATCGACGTTCAATACTTTGGAGGCACCACTGGCACCATCAGTCAACACTTTGGAAACATCAGTAGCACCATCAGTCAACACTTTGGAAGCATCAGTAGCACCATCAGTCAACACCTTGGAGGCACCAGTTGCACCATCAGTCAACACTTTGGAGGCACCACTAACACCATCAGTCAACACCTTGGAGGCACCTCTATCACCTGTCGTGAACACGCAGGAGAAACCATTAATAGCGACCTTGAGACCTCAGGTCACCGTTCATCAGGGAAAAATTGAAGGACTCAATTTGAAAACTGACTCAGGATTTCCATACAAGGCGTTCTTAGGCGTTCCATATGCCAAGCCTCCAATCGGAAATCTGAGATTCAAGGTATTTAATATATTTTGTATTACATTTTCGTGTATGTTTGTTTGTTTTGGACAATTTTTTTGTCGAACACTTTCAAAACATTTCAAGGCAAATTTAAACATTTATTTATACTTACGCAATTTTTTCCATTTTTATAAAATTTTGAACTTACTGATTTTAAATCCCGATAATTACTGAAGTTTTCATTGAAAAAAATGTATTTCTGAAGTAGTTGCAGCTCTGAAAATAATCTTGTAAAAATAAATAGGCATATCTTATATTTAGAAAAGTTTGGACAAAGGAATATAAATAATTACGTAGAGTAATTTGTATCTAAGGTAGGCCGAGACAGTTTTTGAACTACCGTATATTCTGTTGAAATCTTTGCAGTTGGAGGTGTCATTTTTCATTGATTATTAATTTTATTTTCCCAATTAGCAAGATATATAGATAACAAATTGTGATTTTTACCAGTGATTTTACACAATTAATATAATAAATCAAAGATCATACGTGGATGATAAATTTTTTCACAATTTAATTTTTACCGTAATTGTAACACCTACTTGACGACGAGGTGCCTCACGTGAAAAATGACGTTAGGTTTCTAGTAAAGATGTTTTAACACTGGACTAAGAGTCGCGGCCGGCCTGCTTTTGTATCCCTATAAACTACATCTATTTTGTAATGTTCTCACACAGTGGCGTAGCTACGCTAGCTAGCATGGGTGGTGGATGTCACCCCCCCGGGGCGTGGTGTCACCCCCCCCCCCTATTAAAGTTGACTTGAGAAAAAATTCTAAACGCTAATTTATATTTCATAAAATTGGTGGTCCATCCTGGGGGGGGGGGGGGGGTAGAGAATTTCAGATTTCTCCACAAATAAAGGCTATGTTCGCCTATAAAAAGACCTAGGCACAAATTCGGGGCACTCCACGAGGAACATATGAAAGAAAATAACAAACCGTGTTCATGTATACAATACTTTCGTGAAAATATCCTTCGTAAATTGTTTTCCACGGTCGAGTGACACCCCACGCTACGCCACTGTTCTCACATTCAATCATCAAAAATGAACTGCATTTCAATAATATTAAAATGCAGTTACTTATTTTGATATTGTTTAAAAACAGATTGTGCCGTAGACAAAATTTGTTCATCATACATTATTATGCTGCAACAGTGCGTTATTGTCTATGAATAGGTCTCTTTACAATTAACGCCTCGGGCTAATTTCTTCGGTTTTCGTAGGTTTTCGTTAACTTATGTAGTTCTCATAGAATTCGTTGTATCTCCCTTACCATCATGGAAAGAGAAAATACCTCGCTTTATATTCAAATGTAAAAGTTAACTGCAAAATAATAAAAATGTACACCTTTATAAAACTAAATTTGCCGACCGCAATTTGATAATCATTATAAAATTTTGGGATTTTTTATTAACTATTTATTTTTACACGAAACCACAAAAAAAGAAAGAGAATTTTTTTAAGGTTTCCCATGTTTGCAATCAAATTTTTAATTTTTTTATTTTTTTTTATTTCGAATCTTTCAAAAACAATTTTTAGGATTCGGATGCGTTCAGAAATATTCCATTTAATTGGATTTTATTTATACAATAAAATATTTGGTATTTCGAAAAAATAGGCCCGAGTCTGAGGGGTTAAGATATTTCACCATTTTCAACTAGCGATGTGCAGGTTCAGCTGGAGTAGTCTCTTGAACTCGGGTTCTTCGCGGGAAACGGATCCTACTATTATTCCTTTTTTAAATCGTCTACTCCCAGAGAACACGTTCCATCAGCGTCTGCGGTTCGAGCCACTCGCGTGTCGGGAGCAGGTCCCGGGTTCGAGTTCTTTTGCGGGTTCCGGCTCCGAGGTCCGGCCCCGACCGAACCCGTACGTCCCGGTAGCCGTAACAGTAAAATCGAGTACTTTTAAAAGGAAGCCATTTTTGGAGGCCTCCGGCAAAATGCAGAACTCACCCATCTCTATTTTCGACTAAATTCTACTTAACACAAAACATACAAAACTTTCAGGATCCTCAACCTGCCGACCATTGGGAAGGAGTACGCAACACAACGGCCGAGGGAAACGAGAGCCCGCAGTTAGAAGTAATGAGAGATATTTTCCGAGGAAAAGAGGACTGCCTTTACCTAAACGTGTATGCTCCCCAAGAGGCTACCACCGACTCAGATTTGCCTGTGATGTTTTGGATACACGGCGGAGCATTCAAGTTGGGCTCCGGTGGCAAGGAATTGTACGGACCCGACTACCTCGTGGACAAGCACGTCGTCCTCGTGACCATCAACTACAGGCTCGGCCCTCTCGGGTTCTTGTGCCTGAACACCGCTGAATGTCCAGGAAATGCCGGACTTAAAGATCAGGTTATGGCTTTGAAGTGGGTTAACGACAATATTCGTCAATTTGGAGGCAATCCTAAAAATATTACCATCTTCGGAGAGAGTGCTGGATCTGTATCCGCACACTACCTCACAATGTCTCGGATGACTAAAGGACTATTTGGTAAAGCCATTTTCCAGTCGGGATCCAGCACCAGCGAATGGGCCGTTCAATCTGATCCCCTTGCAAGTGCAACAAAATTGGCAGAGCTATTGGGATTCAAAAATAGTCACAACAAGAACATAAATGATCTTTTGAGGTTCTTGACCAACATCCCATATGAATCATTGATCAAAGCTGCTAGTGCACCTGTATTCAGTGGCGGAACTGATATGTCATTTTCGCCAGTTGTTGAAAAACCATTCCCACCAAAAAAGGCAATTATTACTGAAAGCGCCAGGGATCTTCAGAAGCTTGGTAAATATAACAAAGTTCCAACAATTTCAGGAGTCACTTCCAATGAAGGGGTCCTTGTTACTATGAAATTAGCTGGCTTGAATTTTGAAACGATTACATTGGATCAATTGGTTCCTAATTTCCAAGAATACATCCCGAAAGAGTTGAAGACAAGACTGAATGCCGCTAAGCGATACGTTGCCGCAAATAAAATAAAGGAATTCTATTTTGCCACCCAGGACAATCTTATTGAAAAATTCTGCACTTTGATGTCCGACTTTTCATTTATTAGAGATACGGAATACTCCGTGAAGATGTTCTCGAAGGTTGTTCCTGCTACATATTACTACAGATTTTCCTATGTTGGATCGCTGAACACCATGAAGCACATTTTGAAGGTCCCTTACTCTGGCGTAGCGCACGGAGATGATTTGAGGTACTTCTTCAAAGCTTCCCTAGAGGAACTGAAGCAACAGGTGGCATCCGCCCAGGACTTCGCTATTATACAATTTGTCACCGAGATGTGGACCAACTTTGCTAGAACTGGGTGAGTTCTTAATGATTTTTCAATAATAAAATACATATCGATAATTATATGTTATTCCGAAATCTAAATATTTTAAATCTAATTCTTTAGTTTCAAATTATAAAAGAGGATAGTTTGATCCAAAAATGCGCATAATATGGCTGTAACTTGAATGAATGTTTCCATCAACACTGCCTTCAGCTGGAAAGTTTCATGGCTTGCAGTTTTATATAAACAGGCTCTTTTTAGATACGTTTTTAGATTTTCACGGCCAAAAGTATTTTCGTTATTTGTTTTGGGGGTGTTATGCCGTGTTGCGCTACCTCTTTCTTTAGCCAACGGACTGATGATGGACACTGCAACGCTGTTCGAAACGTTAGCTAATGAAGAAAAAAAGGCTCTTTTTAATATATTTATTTGCTTACTTATTAACGGACTTCCAACGAAGGTACAATTTACAACAAAGTAACACGAAATTTGGGAAAATGTATATTGCATGAATAAAGGGTGATATATGAAAGCAGAGACGAAATAGAGAAAACATAAGAAAATAGAAGTGTCAAGCCAAGTCAAAACTTTTCTAAAATTAGAGTAAATATTCAATACTTTAGTGAGCGACAAAAATCATTTAGGCTTATACCAAAAAATCAAGGTCTTGACGTGAGTTGACCATTCTACATATTTTGGACAGTGGTGAATTATAACCATAATTAGTGTATCAACACTCGACTAATTATGGTAAATCAGGAGGAAGAGCAGTTCATGAGAGTTTACGGGAAAGTATATCGAATGGGATGAGTTGTAGTAATGTAGGTGAATCAATAATACAGTTGATAGTTTTTAAAAAACAAATTATATCAGATTTTTTCCTATGGTCTTCTAAAGGAGTTTAGAGTTAGTTCAATTTACATCATACGAGTATTTGCCTCGTTCTAATCAATGCCTTTTTGGAACCGATGTTGAACGTACTCAATATGACGAATATGGACAGCATAAAAAGGAGACCATATAACACAAGTATATTCAAGATGGGGGTGAACCAAGGAGCAGCAAAGAGTTCTTAGGGTATTTATGTTTTTGAAGTAGGAAGTGATTCTAGTGATGAAACCAAGTAGTTTATATGTTCCCGAAAAGAAAACTTGCTATCACGAGAGACACCTAGGTCTTTAATAGATTAAACAGTTGTAAGCAATTATTACTTAGTTTGTATTCGAAAACAATCGTTTTTTTAGTTCTGGAGAACATAATTTTGCACTTATCGACATTTAGTTCCAAGCAATTAATTTTACACCAATCATTGAGTGATATATCATATCAATGATGTATGAATATCTGATTGGAAAGAAGGCAGTCATGGTAATTTTTAATTTTCTTTTAGGATCTTATTCGACGACCTCCGTAGTCCAGTGGGTAATACTCTTGACTCACAATCCGGAGGTCGCGGGTTCGAACCCGGCATGCGCAAATAAATTTTATTTGATTAATTTGTGTTATTTCACAATTAATTCATTTAAAATAATATATAGTATATTTGCGGCATGTTCCAGAGTGGAAGATACTATCAGTATCGCCCTGGTGTAAGACCACCATTCAGAGTTTTAACGTTGCTTGAAAATGGCTTTAGCCGTGTTTGGTGACCAGATCTGAAAAGCCAGGTACTTCCCAACCTTCCTCTTCCCCACCTCCTTCCCCTCCCCACTACCTTCAGTGTCACAACATACCCCAATTGGGGATGCCATAGTCTCACTGGCTCCAGACGGGAGCAGTTGAGATTCTTGTGCGGTATTCACTGTAAAAAAAAAAAAATAAAAAAATAAAAAAATAAAAAAAAAATAAAAAAAATTATTGTCATCCCCAAAAAGGCAAAAGGGTGTGTGAGAGAAAATACTAATAATGTCGTTTACAAACAAGTTGAAAAGGAGAGGGGCTAGATGTGCTCCTTGAGGTACGCCGCCGCGCCGGTTCAATAATAATAGACACAATGTTATTTATTTTAACTCTTTGTTTTATATTGCTTAAAAAATGAGAATTAAAGAAGGATAGCAATGGGTTTCGTTCGTATACCTATAGCTTGTAGCTAGGCCATAAGGATTGAGTAGTTTACTTTGTCAAAAGCTTTGGAAAAGTCAGTATATAGAACATCTACTTGTGATTTATCTTCTAGGCCGTCGACGATAGTGTCGGTGAAGGAGAGTAAGTTTTCAAGAAAGTCAAGTTGTCAATGTGGAAATAAACAATATAAAATTTTGTAATATTTTCTTTTCAGAAACCCAACCCCGGCACTGTCGGATAACATCAAAATCCTTTGGAAGCCAGTCAACGAGAAGGAATTCAACTGTTACGACATCAGCGAAAACAGCACTCTGATTCAGAACCCGTTCCTGGAAAGGGCCAAATTCTGGGAGGAACTGAACACAATTCAATAAACATCTAGCAAAACATAACATAAGCACTGTATCATCTGCATACAACTGGCAACATAAATAACATACTTTGAAATTACATTTTCGCACCCAATCGCACACATTCGCACCCAACAGTACACCTTTCAATTCTTGCATTCAATTATCATAACTATATTGCATACAATTATCATATCTATTTTCCAGAGAGATAATCATATAAAACATGTAGATATTAATTTTGATAATATTTTTATTAGGTTTTTTGAAATCATTTTAGTACTTACTAATTTGTAAGATAACATGATATATGGCATAATATTATATATTACGAGTATGTAAGATATTTATGATACACTATAAATTATTCGAGAAGTAGTTATGTATGAGTTGACATTCCAATGTCTCCATCACTGATTATATGATTATTATTTATGCATGACATTGTGATAATAAAATGTATCGGTTTTTAATCAAAAAAATTACAAAATCTTAAACGTTTATATTTATCTTTATATAAATGTTTTTACAATATTTATCACCCTTGTTCATTTTTATACGCACAAGAGTTCCAACTTATCGCAATCGTCTGGAGCCAGGGAGGCTATGGCGTTTCCAACAAATTGGGGTATGTCGTGAGGCTGAAGGTAGTAGAGAGGGGAAGGATTTGGGGAAGAGGAAAATGGGGAAGTACCTGGCTTTTCAGATCTGGTCACCAAATACGGCTAAATTCATTTTAAGTAACGTTCAATTCCGAATAGTGATCTTTCACTAAGTATCTTACACTCCGGAACGTGTGGCAAATATACTATATATTATTTTTAATTAATTAATTTTGAAATATTACAAATTTATAAGATACAATTTACTTACGCACGCTAGGATTTGAACCCGCAACCTCCGGATTCGTTTCGCAGTCGAGAACTTTATCCCTCGACCACGGAGGCCGTTAAAATATAAAAAGTGGTAAATGTGAAAATGTAGTAATAAGGTTTCAATTTGGAGGCGGATCGGTTACCTCCTTGGCTCCGAACCCTGAAGCCGCAAACACAAAACCTACATACAATGAAAAATACTTTCAGTATCGCCCTGGCAACCATTCAGGATTAAAACATTGTTTTTAGTGACCAGATCTGAATAGCCAGGTACGGTCCAACCTTCCTCTTTTTTTCTTCTTCCCCGCCCTCACTTCCTTAGACTCGCAGTCAAATGGGTATAACTTGGTTCTACTGGCTTTGTCTAACGTTTTTTTAAAACTTTAGAACCGACAAATTTGGCATATTTAAACTAACAACGCTTTGGAATATTTGACGTTTTCTATTACCCTGGCACCTTACATGGCTACGCGTATATAATAGCTATGTAAGGTGCCAGGGTAAGACTGTAAATTGAAAAGTGTTAGAATGATATAAATAGATTCGTTCAAATTCAAGGCAAAAAGATAATAAGACCCGATCGTCTTATCGAAATGCTGATATGAAAATGCATATTTTATCGCAATATCTGTTAAGTTATTTATTTATTTATTATTTTTAAGCCCAGGGGGCTTTATCATACATAAATAAAGTCAGTACAACTTTAGCATGAGAAATAATTGGAACATGAGAAAGAAATAATAAAAATAAAGTTACAATAAAAAAAAAATACATGAAATAAAAATACAAGCAACAAAAATGTTGAAGTACAGAGATAAGTTTAGAAAATTACAACATTAAACATGTCAATATCGTTTAAGTATTGGTTTCCCATAGTGCGAAACCTCTATATCGGGGAATGGGCTAAATAGTTACACTTATGTATAAGTACTACAGTAGACAGGTCTTTGAGGGAGAGGTCGATTCAGGCGGTTGCTGACGGTTTCACCTCTTCCTCACATTCGATAAATGCTGGCGTCCGGATCTACGAAATCTGGCGCCCTATGCAGTAGGTACCGATGGCGCCCCCCCCCTACATTTTTATTTTGATTAAAAATTCGTTCACCCCAATTTTTTTAATTTTTTTTATTTAATTTTATTTTTTTTACACTAATTTATCAAATAAAATCAATACAGGGTGTAACTTTTCCAAGTGACCTGGCGGTAGCTCTCACACTCGTTTTTTTAAAGAGAGAATCGCCAAGAGCCCTGTACTCTCTGAATCTATTGGGTAAACATAAAATTATGGTGCTATTTTAATTATTTTAGGAAAAAACTCTTTTTGCAAGTTATGCTTTAAAATAATACAACGAATTGTTTGTTTGTGCCCGTACCATGATTTAAAATATAGGTTACGAGACAATGCGGGTGGTTTAGCTGAACTAGATCCATTAGACATTCTTGAGATTTACTGCGTTTATGTATATACCCAACGCGAATATTAATAGAAAAGGCAAATACAAATACATTCTCATGGCAACGTACAACACAAGAATAGCATCTACAGCTTCTGACTAATAAGAATATAACCTCAAATTTGTACCTTGCATTTCCCGTGTTAAGCGAACAAACACCAAATTGAGCGAACAAACACCATACAAACACTAAACACTGACGTATGGTATCAACGGCTTACGAAAGACGCTTACACTGACACCACAAAATAACAGATCCAACAAATCTAATAGATATTAATCATACATTTAACGAACTTTAAATAATATGTCGAATCAATGATCTGCAATGATCAAACTGTCAACACGTAACACGTTGCATCCTGCAAACCGTGCGATGTTTTTGTTAATGGAATTTACTGAAGATTTCATAAGAAAATGGTCTTTAACTACCTTCTCCTAGAGACTAAAATCGTACAAAATAAAACAATAGCGAGCGTACGCTAACTTGAAAGGCGGTCGGTTTGTTTGTTCTCTTGAACAAAAACATCGCGCTGTGATTGGTTATTGAATTTGGATTGCACCCATTCGTCGTAAAAGACGGTAAAAGATATATGGAAAAATAGATCTTACGTTTAAACTAAATATAAGGAAATTGTAAAAAAATTCTGTAACTGACTATAAATTCGTAAGCCGTAAACCAACCTGATGCGTGCGCATGACTGGTTTATTTATGCGTGCGCATTCTGTTTCTTTGGAAAGTGTTGGTAGAGCGTAATAATTATTTCGTACTATGGGTAATTTTGAAACGATTCAGGGAATATTATAACTAAATTTTAATACAATATTTATTTTCTCACGGCGCCCCTTCGGAGTTGGCGCCAGGTTTTTTGCACGTTTTTGAACGTATGGCAGATCCGGCGCTGCGTCCCACAGGGATCGGTTTTGTCACCGACTTTTTTCTGTTGCACATCAACGACATATTGTCATGTGCACCGATTCATTGTTACGCGGATGACAGTACAGTCCATGATAGCTTTTTGTTTGACAAGCCCCCAAACGGCACACAAACTCCAATAGCTCGGAGGGCTTTGAAGCAAAGAATGGACGGTTACCTCGAGAGTGTTTTATCTTGGGGTAAGAATAACCTCGTCGAATTTAATGTTTCAAAGACCCAATCATGTTTGATAACGTCTAAAGGGGATCGAAATGAAAATCTAGTCTCCTTCAACGGAAGCAATCTTCCGAACAGGACCTCCATCGATATGCTTGGTGTAACTCTAAGTGACCAGCTCAGGTACGGGGGCTCCATCGAAACCGTTAAGTTAACCTCTCAGAAACTGGGCGTACTGTACAGGGCCCGCAGATACTTTAATAGTACACAACTGCTAACCCTGTACAAATTGCAAGTGCGCCCCACGGTTGAATTTGGCAGCCACCTCTGGTCAGGAGCTCCAAAATACCTAAAAAAATAACCTTGATTCTGTGCAGAAACGGGCCGTCCGTTTGATAGATTCTCCCATCTTAACAGACGGACTGCAATCTTTAGAGCACATGCTCATTATTATTTTCAAATTTGGAACCATCAGTGTAAAGGATGGAAAATCCAGGGAATTTTGAAGCCACAATGCTTTTAAAACAATCATCCACATTTTGAAATCTATTTGGGGAGGATAAAATATTCTTCTGAAAGACTGATGTTATTGTGTTCGGCATAAAAGTGATTGCCTTAAATGGAATATTGTATATAGGGAGATTGGGAACTTCTTGAAGATATTGGAGGGAAGATGATAGACAATTATAAAGATGAAAACTTTTAATTAGGAGAGGAAAACATTGTTTTTCTCTCAATCTTATGTTAGAATTCAAATTAACACTTAACGGATTAAGACTTTGTTTAATAGGATGATGTGATAACGATAAAGCCTTGAAAATATATTTATTGGCCTTCTGAAATATAATGGAGGCTCCCCACATTCCACCTGAAGCGCATTAATTGGAGAAGACTTCTTAGCTTCAATAATCATTCTGAGGGCTTTTTATTGAATTCTTTCCATTTTCTTATCTAAATATTTAGGGAGTGGGTCAAAAAGGAATGAGCCATAATCCAAGTGGCTCCGAACTAGGGAATTATAAATTAATTTAAGAGTGGTAGGATGAGATCCCCACCATACTCTGGAAACTGTTCGCATCATATTAAGTCCCTTTTCACACTTTGTAGAAATTATCTGAATGTGTGGAAGCCAGGAAAGTTTATGGTTCAAAAGAAGACCAAGGAATTTGATTTGAGTAGCGGTTTGTAGAGGCACATTATCAAAAGAGATTGAGAATTGGGGAATTTTTCTTTTGCGCGTGAAAGCCACGACCCCTTGTTTTAGATGCCGCCAGATTCATCCCATTTATTGACAACCAGCTTTTAATATATTGTAAAGCCAAATTCATTTCCTTAGCTGCAAGAATAATATTTTTATGTAAAAAATATATAAGGATATCATCCGCAAAGTAAAGTCGCTTGATAGAAAAAGAAATTACTGAGTCTAGGTCGCTTATATAAATATTAAACAACAGAGGACTAATAACAGAACCCTGGGGCAAACCTCTCCATAGTTTGCGCCTTAAGCATTTAGAGGAAGACTCAATAATAATGGACCTATCTGAGAGCAAATTAATAATAAATTGGACCAATTTCGGGGGGATTTGTTTTTTAATTAGCTTTTCTTTCAAAACATTCAGTAAAACGTAAGCTGATGAAAGGTCAAGGAATGTGGCCAATGTATAATAATTTAGGGATTGAGAAACTCGGATATCAGTTATGAACAAACTTAAATTATCCATTGTAGATTTCTTTTTCCGAAAACCATACTGATTTGGTGAGATAATATCTTGACTTTCAACAAACCACTCTAATCTGTTTTTGATCAAACGCTCCGCTACTTTCATCAAACATGATGAAAGAGCAATAGGTCGATTTTTTCCAGGTTTTAAAATGGGAATGATTTTTTGAGTTTTCCAATCATCCGGAATTAGTCCTGTTTCAAACATATTATTAATAAGAGATAAGAAATAATCAACCGCCATATCAGAAAATGATTTAATGAAACTATTAAATATTCCATCGGGACCCGGAGCAGAGTCAGAAAGGGCTCTTATTACTCGTTTCATCTCATCAATGGAGAAAGGAGCATCTAGCCAGTTAGAATGAGATAGATATGGCTTAATAGAAGGCATTTCTTCACATCCGGCCACTGATGGGGGGGGGGGCTATTTTATCCGCAAATCCTATAAGAATTTCTTCTGATATATGTTTGATTCTCGGCGGAGAATACGATGATCCGAATTTTTTTAAGCTAGACCAAACTGAAGACTGGGGAGTTTCCGGAGACAGGTTCTCACAGAACTTCCGCCATCCAGCGCGTTTTTTATTTTTCAAAATTCGTTTGGTTTCTGCCTGGGCTTTTTTAACGGATAAAAAATTTTCTAGTGACATACACTTACGAAAAGAGGAAATTGCTTTTTTACGTGAGGTGACGGAGCGAGTGCATTCCTCGTCCCACCACGGAGTAGAGTGTTTTATTTTAATGTTCGCATTGTGTTTCGGGATGGATTTTTCTGCTGCATATATAACCATAGAGGGAAACGTCTCACATTGCATTCTGATGTCTCCCGGGGACGATTTTGTTAAATTAATAAGGTTATCTAGTTCAGAAGAGAAAGTGCTCCAATTCGCATCTTTTGTTCTAAATTTGAGATTATTTTTAACTGAGGGGGGATAAGTGTTAGATTGATGGTGGATTGGATTATAATTGGGAAATGATCACTAGAGAGGGGATCGTTTAGGATGTCCCAAGAGCATTTAGATGCTAACGAATACGAACAAAGAGATAAATCAACAGCACTTTTCCGTTGATGAGGGGGGGTGAATCTGGTTGGAGATCCGTCATTTAAAAAACATAGGTTATGGGTATCAATAAAATCTAAAAGATTGCGGCCAGAACAATTTGTTATTTTGCTACCCCAAGAAGGGGAATGTGCATTAAAATCTCCAAGGATCATATAAGGGGAACAAATCTGGGTTAAGATTGGTGCCCATTCATTTTCAATAAAAGTCGTAGAGGGAGGAATATATATTGATAATATTGTGATATCAGATAAGACAGCTGCTATTATCTGGATATCGTCGGAGGGAGTATGAGTATTAATTTGTTTAAACGGGATAGAATTATGGATTATCAGAGCCGTGCCGCCTTTACCATCCGGTCTGTCGTGTCTGAGACAATAATAACCTGGAATTTTTAAGTGAAAGGAGGGTTTTAACCACGTTTCAGAAATGGCGGCTACTGAAACGTCGTGTTCGTCGAGTAATTGAATTAGGTCAGATTTGTTAGCGAAGAGGCTTCTACTGTTCCACTGAAGAATTTTGTGCAGTTTCGAAGTCATTGGGGAGGCAAGATAATAAAGATTTAATGTAATCGGCAGCGTTGGACGGTACAGTATTGTTGTTTGTAAGGGTAGAAATTAAAAGGGTAATTAAGGTTTGTATAAAAGAATTATTATTCATTATTTCGGGGAGAGCAGGAGGGGAAGTATTACCATTAATGGCATACCCATTGGGGGTCTGGGATTTGGCATTCCCATTCGGGCTGGCCAAAATATTATTCAATTGTTTTTTTATCAAGGTAAGGAGTATATTTTGTGTTGGGTTTGACTGGCTGAATGGTTTCTCTGTGAGAAGATGACGTTGAATTTAAAAAGGTGGTTGTTTGGAAAGGAGCTGTGGACGATATCATCTCTGCGAGTGATTTTTTCGCAGGAGAGAATAACTTTGAGGCCTGGAAGTACGAAATGTTGTCGGTAGCCATTTTATGTTTTATGTTCTTCTGTCTTGATAATTCCGGACAGGCTAGACTGACCGCGGTATGTGCACCCGAACAGTTAATGCAAATGGGGTCATTGGAAGATTTCGGACATTGATCAAATGAGTGACCTTCTCCGCAAAAGTAACAACGTGGGGGGGAGCGGCATACGGGTTTTGAATGTCCAAACCGGCAGCAATTGAAACATTGAATAGTTGGGAATTTATAAACTTCGACGAGAAGCGAGGTATAATAAATAAACACACGAGATGGTAGGGATTGTCCTTCAAATGTAATAACAACAGATTGGGAAGGTTTCCAGATCGTGTTTCCATCAGTAGAATCCTTGTAGTTCAGTCGACGTGCTTTTAATACTTTCGGGGTTCCGTGGGAATTATTCAAAGCATCAACAATTTCAGCCTCTGGGATCTCCGCGGGAATTCCTCGCACAAGACCCATTCTCGTAAGGTTAAATGTCGGGATGAACGATTTATATTTATAGTTTGAGAGCGAGTCAATTTTTTTTACAAATCCATTTGCGGAAGCGGCAGTATTAAACTCGATAGATAATTTATATCGCCCTTCCGGTTTAATTGAATCGTTAACAATACCAAGGTTATTATTTTTTGAGTCAAATAAGAATTTTCCAAAATCTAAAGGATGAATAAGTTTTCCTTGTTCAGTTCTCTGAACCATAACGATAAAAGGACTGGAAGCGGAAGCAGGATAAAGTAAGTCAGTATTTTTTGTATTATCGCTAGTTAAAGTACTTGTCTGGGTGTTACTATTGGTGTTAAGGTCGTTAAAGGTCAAGGTTTGTTGAATCGGCGGTATAGATTTAACTTTCGATGGAATGTGAAGGCTATGCGATGGTCGTCGCTTACGAGATGGGAGTGCTATAGAAACATGGCTAGTATTAGAATCCGAATCAGAAAAATCTAATATCGACCCTGGGTCGGGAGGCCTATCTTCGTCTTCCTCAATTATATAAAAAAAACTTAACCTTTAAAAATTAAACTGAAAAAATAATACGCAGTCTATTTCATTGACTGTACAAACAAAAACGGATTAGCCGTAAGCAGGAATGCAAACAAATAGGTATACGATAAACAAAATTAAATAAAATGTAACAATAATCTCTTATCTGTATGAGGCACAGGAACGGGCGAACGGCACTAAGCAATAGGTAAGGTACACACAACCACTGTTGACCGCGGCTTGAATCGGACCTCGGAAAGAAAGTTAAATCATTTATTTAACGTCTCTCTTATGTGCCCAGCAATTGTTCTCTTGTCCTCGGGTCTTCCATCTTCAATCTTTCTCTACACAGTCAGTCCACCTCGTCCCAGGGCCGTAGCCAGAGTTGAATTTAAGATAGGGCAGCGGTAATTACAAGTAGGGCGCAAGTAAAAATGTAACTTGATCTGATCTGGGGGAGGGGGTGCGGCCCGCCCCGGGCGGCACTTTTAAGGGGTAGCAAAATACACAATAAACAATAATAATATCTTGTAAAAATTTTAAATATTTCGTTTCATATTTTTGCTGCACCTACGATTCAGACCGATTGAAATGGGCACGGAATTTTTCATAACTTATTTTGTGACAAACCTGGGGAATCCTCTTTCTTTAAATGAATGTATAATAATGTCAACTTGATCACTGCAGCGACTGGCAACACCGTCTGGGTCGAACTTTGTTTTGCACTTGGATTGTTTATGACTAATATTCATTGAGAATGATTAAGAGAGATCCGTGGGCGATATGCGACAATTCTAAGAAAGTTTCATGGATCATCATGTGTTTCAATGGATCATCAAACCATCCATGTATTCCAAGTACAAACGTAAGAGGAAAACCATTTTCTTGTTCTGGGTGTAGTATCTGAGAGGTAAATATTTTCCTTTTGAATCCACGCTCTATGCACACTTTAAAAATTTAAAAAAAATTACACTAGGTAGATAACTGTTAGTAATAGAATTGAAAAATATTCATTAGAAATATTAATATTAACAAAAGGGCGTTAATATTAACATCTGAGCTAAAGCTGAGGACTCGCGTGCAGATTAACTCTTAGGTTTCAGTTTCATGTTCCGAATGATTTGTCAAAATTCCGGTTGCGGATTAATCTGCTGACGTATTTCACCCTTCATCGCGATTCACCCTTAATTTAAAACCAGTTTTGTGATCAGAATGTTAATTTCCAGTTGTGGATTCATCTACTGACACATTTTGAAGGAAAACATTCTCTTATTTGAAGTTCAGTTATAAAATTCTAGTTGCAGACTATGGTGCTGCCAGAATAAAGAAATACTATTTTCATCTGAGTGTAGTTTTAATTCGCCACATACAGTTTTAACTTAAACCAGTTTTGGGTTCAGAATGTAAAATTCCAGTTCTGAATTCACCTGCTGACACATTTCGAAGGAAAATATTCTCTTATTCGAAGTGCATTGGAGGTTATTCACCACATACCCGCCCCGGCGTAAGTAACAGATGATTACTACTTCAGGGCTCTCACAAGGACGATTTTTTTATAGAACGATTCTACATTTATAATTAACCAAAACTAGACCCCCATTGTCCCTGCATACGTTGTTAGCGAGCAGTATGCAAGTGCTTGATCTGATGACACTGATGACAAACCGTTTAGTATGGAGAAGGCCCGAAGATATCAATCTAGGGATTGGTTTATTTTTGACTCAACCGTTTAATAGCATCCCCAAACTGTTTAGGAATTCCCTGTAAAAGGCAGTAATTGCAATACGCGCAGAATAAAAAAAATAGTATGATATGATTCCTTGGTTAATTCGAAGCTGTTTAGTTATATATCGCTACGCTACACTAATAGGTAGTATTTTTTTTAATCATATCAAACTATGAACAAACAGTTTACTAGTATATCATCATAGTCGATGGTATTTCTTAAGGTAGGGCACAGGTATTTTAAGGTAGGGCATTGCTCCATAATGCCCCAGCTACGGCCCTGCCTCGTCCTCGGTTAGCCTCTGGTCGGCATACACTGTGACCGTGGCCATACATTTCGGAGCCAGTAGAATCTTACGATATAATCATGCCTTCTCGAGTTCGTGAATCATTTTATTTCTGTAGTTAGTGTATATTTGTTCCATGACAACTCAGAATCCTGCATTTCAACACCCCTTTGAAAAGTCATTAAAAGTTATGATTGTTTTTAAATACCTAGCCCACAAGGGAACGTACGCGTACTACGTAACCCATTTTGGGGGGAGGGAGATCTTCAAAATACCACGCTTGGTCAAAATGGGGTGGGGCTTAGGTTTTTATCACGTAGTCAATCTAGAATTTTTTTATATTTTTTCCACTAACTTTTTAATATTTTTTCCACTTGTAACTATAAGTATGCATGCACTCTTGCCGTCACGCAGCAAGCGCCGTATTAATAACGACAAATATAAGCCAAATATTTTTTTATGACTTTTTGTTAGCAAGAAATGATTCAAAACCATATTTATGATTTACTACATGAAAACTGTAGGGGGAGGGGGGGGTTCTTGGAATATACTACTCGTGAGGGGGGGGGGGGGGGTTATTGCAAAAAGTGGGTCACGTAGTCTGGGTACGTTCCCTTACCTAACTGTCCGGTCACCGTATTTGGTAGTTTTGGCGTTCAAAGACTGCTAATTTGGAGAACATCTTCCCAATTTCACAGCAATTTGATGGTATTATTATCTGAATGACTGAACATTTTTGATTGTTGTTAACGGTAGTTCAAACATGGAAATTTCCCAACTTCATGTAGTTAAAATCTTTTTTTTTAATTTCCCGTAGGTATTATTTTTCAAAAAAAAAATTCCGATTGTTTCAGAAGAATTATTTTAAAAAAAAATTCCAAGATCAATAGTTTTCCCAAAACGAAAAGTTTCCAAAACTTTAAATAAAAATTCTTTTCCCGCGGCTTCGCTCGCATCCCCCCCTCCCCCTATGGGGGGTTCCCACTCCACCTCCTCCCCCTCCTCCACCTCCCCCCCTATCACCGCCCTCCCTCCCCTCCCCCCCCCTCCCCCCCCTCCCCCCCTCCCCCCTCCCCCTATCCCTCCCCCACCTCCCTCCCCCCACCCCCTCCCCCCTCCCTCACCCCCCTCCCCCTCCCTCCACCCGCATCTCTCCCTCCTTCCCGCTTTCCATATATTCAATCCCAGTACATTCAGTTTTTAAACAGCCCGTGTGCCACCTTTTACAATTTTTATTCAAATTTCCATTTATCATGTATATGTATATTAAATTTGGTACCTAACATAGGTACCTATTTAAAATATCTAAAATTCTTGATTCGATTCAAACTATTAAGGGAGTACCTACTTTAAATAAATTTATCGAATAGAATCCTGATTTAACAATCATTGTTTTGCAAAATGTCATTCTCAAATACGCGAACTGTCAAACGTGCGATAGTCGTTAGGTTTTCTGAAATTATCCAATTTTCTTAATTTTTCTCTCCATAAGAACCATTCTACTTACTTACTTCAAAGAATATTCTAAAAAAAGAATTAGCGAAATCGGTTCAGCTGCTCTCGAGATTTGCGCTTAGCAACACAGTCAGCGATTCATTTTTATATACCACAAGAAGATAACTACCAATTTATTTTCCAAGCAAAATTTTCCGATTTTAAAATTTTTCTTGAAGAATTTTTTTCAGGATAACATTTTTTTTAAATTCCCGACCAATTTTTACGATTTTCTCAAAAGAAATTTTATTTTTCCAGGATCAAAAATTTTCCTGCTTTTGTTTTTTTGTCCCATTAACATTTCTGCAACTGGATCGCCCGCTATTATTTTTTAGTGCTTATGAACAACCAAATTCATCTACAATGATATATTATTTATAAATGGTAATCTTAGAATTTTAGAGCTCACTAACTGATTTGGAGAATATAGAGAGGTTAGGGGGAAGAAACTAGAATTTTACGTCAAAATACACAATTTCGGCGGCGTTCTTTAATTTCTTGAGTTTTTATTGGCAGTAAATTTCTAACTTAGGGGCATACATTAATTACGTGAGCTCAAAAGGGGAGGGGTCTAGATTGGAATAAAAACTGCTCACGTAATGAATTTATGCCCCCTTAATGGTGGGAGGTTGTTAGTAGAAATTAGTTTTCATTCATCCATTGAATTTCAAATGAACGAAGTTATATATTACGTAGGTATATAGACATATATAAATACATATATTACGTAGGCATTCAAATAAATAGGTACCTAGTACCTATATGAAAAGTTAATTTTTGACACTTTCTAATAGTTGCTGTTGTACATACAAAGCCACAGGGCCTAGCAGTGAAAAACCCACGGGAGCGGGTTTTTATCTGCTGGTTGTCTATTTATTGTGATCAACATTTTGACGTTTTAACCGAATTTAAGTTCACAATCACTGATTTTTTATGTCGCGAGTGGTCCGCTTTCTGGAAATGTGTGGTGAAGTGCAGGATCACTCTTTCGCTCCATCTTTCATCAATGATTTCATCGCTGGTTTCATCAGAGGCGTCAATACTCCAACACTGATTTCAGCGCTGATATCATTCCAATTTTTATCACAGAATGCATTGTTTATTTTATCGCTAGATTCATAGTTGATTTCACCCCTGGCTTCATCACAGGACGCATCTGTGCTTTGATTGCTAGTTTTAATAATATAACCCTTTGTTTTTATATGTAACTTTACATTTATATGTCACTTTCTTATGTTATTGTATTATAATATATATAAATATAATTATGTCAATGGGACATGTTGTGCCGTATGTTTTGAAATAAATAAATAAATAAATATATCCCCACCTTCCTCTTCCGCACCTCCTTCCCCTCCCCACTACCTTCAGCCTCCTAACACACCCCAATTGGGGAAGCCATAGTCTCACTGGCTCCAAACGGGAGCAGCTGGGACTCTTCTGAGGTATTCAATTAAAAATTTAAAAAAAATAAAATCGTGCTTATAGCACCTTAGTACTTACTACTGGATATGATTATAATAAGTTGTTTTCTAAATCACCGACCAAATGGCTTAAAATATTGGAAATATCTACTTGTGCTATTTTTATTTGGGTGGGTCAGAAAGATGTACGATATTAAAATCACCATTTCATCGGAATATTTTTGGTTACGCCCATACATACTTACACATACACATACCTACATAGCACGCTTACATACGGTCACTGCTTGGGATTGGTATTAATATTGTTGCAAATTCCTTTCCTAACCATCCCTATTGCCTATCCGTCAATTTTACCCAGTCTGTAATAAACTCCCGCCGCAACATATAGAATTGTGCTTCCGCTATCGGTTAATCGCCATTAAAATAACTCCGCCGTGTATTATCAAAGAAACGAAACTCACGCCTATTGCTGTTTGTGCCTGTTGGATGGGAGAGAAAGCAGACGAGGGAATTGCCAGCCTACAAGTTCTTTCATCCTTTCGGTGAGTCATTTCCTTTGTATGCCACATGTATTTTTATCATTTCCAGCAGTGATAGTAACACAATGACCATGAGGTCCTTCGCCAGTCATTCTTTTACACAAACATATCAATCCACTCTACACAATCATAAATCTCATTTAATGTATTCATTTGTTTATTTAATATCAACGGTATGGACAATGATTTCATGTCTCACTTAAAACCATAAGAAAACATTGCAACGCCCCTTAAATAAAGATATTGTTTCTCCCTGCGTGTCCTTTCCAATTCGTCCCGTTCCCCTTCCACCTCCTCTTTCCCTCCCGCGTTTCCCCTCCGCCTTCCTCCCCTTTCCCACTCCCCTTTTCCGCTTCCACCCGTCCCGCGAAACCCCACACTCCCCACTTTTCCCGCCTTTCCCCCTCCCTTTCTCTTTCCCCTCCGCCCCTCCCGGATTCCTCTCCCCCTCCCGCCACTTACCACTTATTGCAAAACTTTTTTACAAATTTCATAACGACAGAGCTCACCAGTGTACATAGAAACACTCTTCTGCTAAAGTGTAAAAATTTTGAGTAAATCCATCGATTACTTTCCGATATTTGCAGACTCAAACATACGGAACCTGGATTTTGGCTGGACACCCTAATCACGTAGCGATATACTTTACGTCCTATTCTCATACCTACCAAATATACATTAAAAAAATTCATAAAAATCGGTCGAGCCGTTTCGGAGACACGAGATTTTTATCAAACACCGTGACACGAGATTTTTATATACGAGTTATACATATTGGAAATAATTTTGAAAAAAAATCACATTAATTTATTTGTTGTTGCATTTGATCGTGAAATGACACCAGAGATAAAAGTAAGAGATACAAGTACATACAAATTATAATGTATAAGTAAAGCAGACATAGATTAAATTAATATTTTATTGAAAATATTTAATAGCACAGCCTTCTTGTATCTACCTTCCGCGCAGTTAAATAGATCCGCCACGTCTGCGTTCTGCGTAGGTATCTACTACTTACTTCATGCAACCTAGGTACAAGCGAGTGTTTAGAATACTCAGTCCGGGTAATTTTACATTTAAACATGATTTTGGTTTTTTCGTATACCAACGATTCGCTCTCGTAGGTATACGAAATTCAATGAGAAAAATTAAATCCGGGCTGTCTATAGGTACTACAATTCACAGAGGTACGCGGGAGCGGTTCGCGGGTGGTGGGGATTGGTGGCTTGTTTCTTGGAAATTCACACGTTCAAAGCGTTTCACGTCCTTCGTATTGTGTAAAGAACTTTTACAAACATAGCGGTTCTTGCACTGTTCATGCGTTTATTACGCTTTGAGTTCAATTTGCATGACCTAAATCAGTGTCCCAGTGAACATGCGACAAGGCCGTGTGTCAGAAAGTTCGAAGTTACGGATTACTCTTAAATTTTATTTTGTTTTATTTTATTTGGAAAACCAACAGTTACAATAATTAATTATATTTAATGAAATATGTGTAAATATTTAACCAATGATAGGTTTTCACTGACGTGTATTACATTATTTAGTGAGTAGGTATAAAGAAAAATAGTTAAATTAGGTTATGTGGATGGGATCGTGGAAGGGAGGGGAAAGGGATGAATCTATTCTGTGTAAATACATAGTAGTATGTATGTGTAAATTTTGTTAATTAATTTTAGGTTTGAAAATGTTAGGTACTGTGTTAAATAAGTCGAATTCACTGTATGAAATGTTAAAGATGTGTGAAGCGCGGTGAATGAATAGTTTTGCATTGTTGAATGTTTAATGCGTGGTTTTGTCTGATTTGTCTGATGGGCACTCTTAGTTGAATTCTTTCTAGCAATTCCGGGCAATCTATCATAGATGTAGCTATTTTTTGTTAAAATAGTACATCTGCCAAATTTCTTCGACTTTCCAAAGTCGATATCCTGAAGAACGCGGCTGCCTCTTCGTGACTCAGATGAGGACTATAGCTCCGAAAACCAAGGTATCGCAGAAATCGGTTTTGCACTTTCTCAATCCTTTCTATGTGACATATCTCTCTCTCTGGTTTCAATCCTGGGATTGGTTTGCAGCAATTTCATCTATTCGTCTCTTCCATTCTTCCCTGTCTTGTGCGGCTCTTTTGAAGTCTGCATATGATGAGCAGCTCACATCCACCAGCAGGTCCTTCAGGTACTCTCGGCGTGGGCGTCCCCTAGAATTCGTCCCCTCAGTCATACCCTCCATTATGGCATGCAAGAGGCCTTCTTGTCTTATTACATGGCCGATCCATCTTGCACGCCTTTCGGACAAGGTCCTGACCAGGTGCCTTCCTCCTTCGATTCTTTGGAGAACCTCCTCATTTGTAATGTGGTCTCTCCAGGAAATTCTTAATAGTCTTCTATAGGACCACATCTCAAAATCTCTTTCGGATAGGCGCCATGTTTCGCAGCCGTACATCAAGATACTCCAAACATAGGTCTTGATGAGGAGTTTCTCAGTTTTAGTGACATATATACAAAGAATATTCAATATTCAAATAATTTAATGTCAGAAAATTAAATACTCTTTTAATGTATCACTCAACCTTACAAGTTTACAAAGAGGATATCCTCAACAAAACCACACCTTTCAAAAACACAGCAAATCTCTGGCAAAAATACATGTTCGATACCAATTCCCATTTGTAAAAAAACTTTGGATCAACAAAACTACAAATACTTAGGAAGAAATTTTTTTAATAAATTACCAGAAAATAAGATAAGATGTACATAAGATCCCTTAATGATAGTTTCAAAAATTTCAAAGCACAATTAAAAAAATATACAGAAAACCTTAACAAAAAAAATAAAAAAATAATAATAATAAAAAAAATTAAAAATACGTATATGTATATAAAAATATGTATTTATGCATATATTTCTCTTATTCTTTATATAAACTAAATTTCAAAAGTACTAAATATAAATTAAAGTAGTACATTATAGAAACATGTGTTCTAAACTTATAAAATTTGCCAGAGGTAACTATTACAAACGTCAGATTCAAAACTGTAATAATGACCCTAAACTTGTCTGGAAAATTATTAAGGAGATGACATACACTAAAAACAATAAAAGTAGTGATATTACCGAACTTGATACACCAAATCAAAAATTAAATATGAAAGAAAATCCAAAGGAAATAGTTCAATTTGTGAATGAATATTTCTCCAAGGTGGGTTCTAATTTAGCTAAAAAAATAATTAAACCTCCTTATACTGATAATGAAATTAACAACACACTTACAAATAATATCACCTTTAAATTAAATACAGTTACAGCAGATGACATTAAAAGCATTATAGATTCAAAGAAACCAACACTAACATCAGGATCAGATGGCATCTCAATGAGAATAATTAAATCAACTAGAGATGAAATAATTCAACCACTCCTCCACCTTGTGAACAGATGTATCATGGAGGGTATCTTTCCCGAAACGCTTAAAATGGGTTCTGTTATACCAATCTTTAAAACTGGCAATAAAGCGGATATAAATAACTATAGACCGATAACAATATTGAATAATCTTTCAAAAATAGTAGAGAAAGTCATAAAGTAGCAGCTCACTCAATATCTTGAAACAAACTTCATACTATCTGAAAATCAATACGGATTTAGAAAAAATATAGGAACCTCCGATGCCATCGCCTCTATTGTAAAAAGTATAAAACGTAGTCTCGATAACGGAAATAAGTGTATCGGAATATTTTTAGATCTAAGTAAAGCATTCGATACAATTGATCACACATATCTTCTAGAAAAACTCAAAAAGCTTGGAATCTCAGGACGTGAACTAAACCTCATTAAAAGCTACATGTCAGAAAGGTTACAGTTAGTCAGGATTCAAAATGAATCAAGTCAACCAATACAAATCCAATATGGAGTCCCGCAAGGCAGTGTCTTAGGCCCGATTTTATTCCTGATATTTATAAATGATTTATGTGAACTAAACTGTCACGGCTTAGTCATTAGTTTTGCAGATGATACAGTCCTTCTATTCCATGGAAATTCATGGGAGACTGTATTTGAAAAAGCTGAAAAAGGGATGAATCGGGTAAAACAATGGCTTGATTCAAATTCACTAACACTAAATGATACAAAAACTAATTATATTAAATTCAAAATCCACAACAAACAGACGGATAACCTCAATACAAACCTAAACATAAAAATTCATAAAGACTGTATAAACGTGAACCGAGAAACTCCTTGCAACTGTCCAAAATTGAATGAAATACAAACAATAAAATATCTTGGAATAATAATTGATCAAAACTTAAATTGGAACTCCCAAGTGGAAAATGTGAGCAAAAAATTAAAAAAACTAACCTATTTTTTCAAAACAATAAGAAACATTTTAGATAAAGAACAGCTAATTAAAATCTATTATGCCTTAGCCCAATCTCAACTACAATATGGTCTAATCGGATGGGGAAGCTCATGCGATTCCACTATAAAACCAGTCCTCATAGCACAAAGGGCAATTCTGAAAATTATACTTAGAGTACCCATCAGAACCCCTACAGACTATGTTTTTAAAGCGCTGAATTTAATGTCACTGAAACAATTATATACAAAAGATATTCTAATGTACGCATTCAAAAATCAGGATAACTTTACACAGACAAACTCGGGCCGATTCACAAGATCTACATTACAACATACATTCTACCAACCTACAACTAAAACGACTTTTGGACAAAGAAATATGGAATACTTCTCTGTAAAATTATTTAATTTACTCCCTCTTGCAATGAAAACCACAAAAAAAATAACCGCCTTCAAAAGAAGCAAAAAATATGGATTATGGACATGGGAAGGAAGAAAATAGATTCAATTTTGCAACCCAACAAAGAATAATGCTTGTTTTGTACTTTCTTTTAGATCTAACTTAATAATTTTCCTTGGCAATATTCTAACATAGATTAGGTATTTACTTATAATTCAAATAATAAAACTTGTACAATGTGTCTGTTTAGATTTAAACCCAGGACTCAAACCAATTATGGAGTTGAGTTACCATCAAAGGTTGGATTGCGATCCAAGAGTTGTCTGATTTGTTCGTTAGATGTCGATAGAATCATTTTATTTTTGTCCCTTTCTCACACAACAAACAAGGTAAATATAGATGTACGAAACCTTTATAAAAAGGCTTGCATCGGTAAAATTAACTTACTTCTTTACGAAAACTTGCACTAAGAATTTAAAATACTACTGAACCCTTGTCCGTTGGGTGAGGAAAGTTATTGTCGTCAGTTTGTAAATATTCAAATCATAACAATAAAAAATCAAGAACTTAAAGTTAAGACCAAAAAGTGCTTCATTTATAAAAAACCAGTCTACCCAAAGAAATTCTCCTGAGTGAAGGCCTCCAATTTTTACAGTGTCCTTAGAACGGGGTACCCCAGTTAGGACACATTTTCTCTAAAAAACTGTAAAAATATATATATAAATAAAAAATAAAAAAAATAAATAAATAAAAAAATAAGAAATAAAAACAAAAACAAAAAATCAAAATAACCAAACAAATAATACTTCCTCCCGTGCACATAAGCATTTGCTTATTATGGGAGAATATTTAAAAATATATACTATATATAATTGTAATAATAATAATAATTGTATTAAACTTTTTATATACTTTCATTATATTTATGTATCTATTGTATGTATGGTACCAAAAAAAAATTTCAATTAAAAAATTTAAAAAATACTTGGTATTCCAGATTTGAGAAGCGTACTCCAGAGAACTTCGTACGTACGCAAAGTAAAGCTCATGATTTTTACTTTTTTTTAAACTTTCCAGGTTCTACATAAGTACAAAGCCTAGTATCTTGGAAGCCTTTGATACCGTGGATTCGATGTGGCGGTCAAAAAGCAATATGCAGGACAAGGTCAACAAAAACAGGGGAAGCAGTTACTGAAGTAAGGACTTCCATACAAAGTAATCCCGGTTTTAACGGAATCAGTGAGTTCAATCTATAAAGTCTGGCCGGTAAACAGCAATTTTACGAGATTTTTTCCCGAAACCTATAATAGCAGGACATGATTTCCTTCCCCCCTCGCCCCTCCCCGCCAACCACCAACCTGACCTGACTCCTCCAGATTTCTTTCTCTCGGGAAGGAGAAAATGCTGTAATATTACAAATACAATTTTTTGCGCGGTCTACGTTGAAAAAATAGCCGTTATTCCGAGCGCAATGTAGGTACCATCGACTCCAGATACTAATATCTACAGCCTGTATGTCTACAGCTCATATGTTGGACTAATATCTATGAACTTCAGAGTGAGGACTAATATCTACAGAGCTAAGGTCGGACGAATATCTATGACGGTCACAGTGGTGACTAATATCTATGGAGCGTAGGTTGGACTAATATTTACAGAGGGCAGCTGAGCAAGAGGTTGTACGGAAAAGCATAAATTACTTCAATTAAGTAATTACTAATTACGTAAAAGCTTAAACGTTTAAAGTACGTACATGAAGTTTTTGCATAATATTACGAATTTTGCTGTTTACGAGGACAATAATTTGTTGAACAAACATGGAGGCCATAATACAAAGATATTTATTTATTTCGAACACGGCACCACAACCTAACCTAACCTAACTGACATAGAAATGGTCATGGTAACAGACTAAATAATTTAGAAGTACTCAAAATAAAGAAAGCTGTTAAAACAAAAACCCAAATCCTTAATAATCAGCTAAATGTGTCCGATATTTGGGATTTTTACATGCATAAATACCTAAATTAAGTTTTTTAAACTGCATACGCAATATTACGTTATTCCATTATGCTATACATAATTGCAAATCCAACCTCTGCCAGTGCTGTAGATATTCGTCCACACTTTGGTTCTCATAGATATTAGTCAGCAGTTTGAGCTGTATATATCTGTCTTTACTTTGGTTCTCATAGATATTAGTCAGCAGTTTGAGCTGTAGATATTCGTCCTCACTTGGGTTCTCACAGATATTAGTCCGATTTCTTCAGTTTTTGGAATTCCTGTAGATATTAGTAGACGCCTCCGGTACCATCCCATTCGTTGCCTTGTAGTTTATCCACTAACTACCATTTCACTAGCAAACCATTTCCGATTTCGAGACTATATTGATTAGTTCTTCGATCTCGAATACTTTGCATTTCCTTCGCATGCTGTGAGGGATTCTATTGGTTAATTTTCACCCGCCGCTCAGGCTTACAGATGTCACAGCTGGGATCACTGATATAAGGTGACAACGACGGTTGGTTTATCGCTCCCAAAATGTATAATGCTCTGAGTGCCGATATAAAATCACGGAATAATTCTAAATCTCTCTTTAAAGCCCGTATCAAACATTGGATATTTGAAAAGGGAAGAGATTTCTTCAAACAACACATGAGAGCTTAATATTACAATAAAAACAAATATATTAATATAAAAAAAATATTAAAAATTAATACAAATTTAATTAATTAATTAATTTAACTTAACATTACATTAAAAAAAATTACAAACAAAAAAAATTACTTTCTCTAACACTCTTTCCAACTTCTTTCAGAGAAAGAATATCAAAAGCGAATACAAACATGTACTCTCGTGCAGAAGAATACTTACCAATTTTTTATTTCTATTTTTATTTCTATTTTTATTTCTATTTTTATTTCTATTTTTATCTCAAGAATAATAATACTTACCAGAGTTTATTTCAATCTTCTTAAAATTATCTTTTTATTCTTTATTTCTTAGCTTACTTTTAATTGTTATATCTTTATTTTTATCTGTTTTTAGTTTTATTTATCCCTAAATATGTTATTTTTTCTTTCCTCTTCTCATATTTTTTTTTATCTGTTTATATAAAATAATATGTCATGTATGACTACCACAACACGGGCAATAGCCTAGTGTGGTAGTCAAAAAATACCAACAATGTACCTATCATGTAAACATTTATTAAATAATAAAAAAATAAAATAAATAAATAAAGGTCATGTTTAAACTAAGGTTTGTTTCCTGCGCATCTTCAAGAAAAATCTCTGGCAGGACTGAATCAAAGGGACGCGTTTGTACATCGTCTACTTGGATTTCAGTTACCTAGAGTGATTATAGACTATTTTATAATCCCTGTGGTAAAAGGTTAAACGATCGTTTGAGGGAACAATTAAGTTCATTTGGGTGTGAACCGATAAAGTTTATTGTGCGGTCTTGCTTTTATTGAGCCGTGTAACGTGTAATACTTGCAAATTGATGGTACCCAAACTAAAGACATTTAATAATAATTGTTTTTACCGCAAAAATTGTGGATTTTATTTAATTATCCCGTTACACCAGCGAGTTTAAAAAAAACAAGGTCCAGATTTGAAGAGTGTTTGCATCGTGATGTTTCACACCCGGGAGACGTATTTTCTTACATAAATTTTCCAGGTGTTTATTTTAATCTAAATAAACATTGGTCTCGGTAATGATTTTAAATGAATTTTTAAAATATACTTATCTTTCTGGCTCACCTTTATCTTCTTGTTGCCAAAGTTGAGATAAGGCGGACTTGGATTATTATCCGTTGACTATCTAAAGGTTATCGTACCATTTTATTATCATATCAAGATATTTTTGGATATTATTATGTCCACAATCGTTTTTATTAGAGATATCCCCTTCAGTGTGAAAACTGAGGTGTTGAAAGTCTAATTTTTCTTGTTTTACATAAAAAAATACTTTGTCAAACATGGACAGGATGGAGAGACCGAAGGGGATAACCATTGACAGTTCCGAGAAACCAGAAGTATCAGTCATGGAGTTAGTGGATAAACTACAAGGGTCTAACCCAAAGGCTACGGATAGGATGGCAAAACCACAAAAATTAACCAAGGAGATTGAGATGGAACCGCAACCAATGATCACGGACAGAATGATGGCTAACTTGGAAGTTTCATCTGAGGGCCCACATGTGTTAACCAAGGACTTCATTGAAGAAAAATCGAATGTTGTAACCAAAGACATTGTTGCGAATCCTCAAGGTCCAGTTGCCGATAAGTTGGCACCTGCGGAAGGCTTAACTAAGGACCTTATTGTTGAGAACCCACCAGCATCAACATTCATCACATTGGAGGCTTCACTGGCAACGGTGAATACGCTAGAAAAACCATTAATAGCAACCTTGAGACCCCAGGTCACCGTTCATCAGGGAAGAATTGAAGGACTGAACTTGAAAACCGACTCAGGATTTCCATACAAGGCGTTCTTAGGCATTCCATACGCCAAACCTCCAATCGGAAATTTGAGATTCAAGGTATTTAATAGTTTTCATTAGGTTTTCTTATGTGCTAAATTTTATTAGATATTTTTTCATGCGAACTCTTAAAAACATCAACATAATAATAAGACGTAACATTATGTTGACTTTATTTGACGACCTCCGTAGTCCAGTGGGTAAGACTCTTGACTCACAATCCGGAGGTCGCGGGTTCGAACCCGGCAAGCGCAAATAAATTTTATTTGATTAATTTGTGTTATTTCACAATTAATTCATTTAAAACAATATATAGTATATTTGCGGCATGTTCCAGAGTGGAAGATACTATCAGTATCGCCCTGGTGTAAGACCACCATTCAGAATTGAAACGTTGCTTGAAAATGGCTTTAGCCGTGTTTGGTGACCAGATCTGAATAGCCAGGTACTTCCCAACCTTCCTCTTCCTCACCTCCTTCCCCTCCCCACTACCCTCAGCCCCACAACATACCCCAATTGGGGATGCCATAGTCTCACTGGCTCCAGACGGGAGCAGTTGAGATTCTTGTGCGGTATTCACTGTAAAAAAAAAAAAAAATCTATTATACTATCAGACAATTTGAGAGGCGGGAATGGGTACCGCCGCCCCGGGAACCTTTATTGGATAACCAACACCTCTGCCAAAGGTCACCCCAAGTGGTTCGCTATGTTTGGTGATTTAGCAGGGGTGCCCGGGTTCATGGGGTGAGGTTTGTTTAGGTCTTGGAGGCGGATGACCAGGACATACTAAACCCCAGATTCCTACCCACCCCTTAAACCCTTTTCCTTCCCAGAACTCTCCTCTCCTTCCTTTCCTTAAAAAACCCTCCACACAGCATCCCCAAAGATGACATAGGCCCTGAGGGCAATTATTTTCCTCAGGACCTCCTGTGTGGAGCTGATGTAAAAAAAAAAGACAAGATAATATTTTTTCTAAAAAATTTATCGACTTAACTGTGATACCTACCTATTTGCTGGCGAGGTACCTCACATGAGGTATAAAGTTTAAAGTTGAGGAGTATTAGGTACCACTGGAGTATTACCACAGGAGTATTACCACGCGGCCTGCCTTCCGCCGCACTAAATCGCATGTATTTTGCAATATTCTCACTTCAATCATTCAATATGATGGTACCCAAAACGACATTTGTTCATCTATCCGCCCTGCCTCTAGTGACTCGACGTTTCTATCCTTAGGGTCTTCGGGTTTCCACCCCATTTCCCAGTTACTTTTCTTATAGGCACTACCGAGAAACTGGCTTAAGGGCGAGGATGGCGGGTTTCGTGAACGGTCGTTCTGAAGCCCATGCACTTTCTCCCAGGGACTATCAACTGAATGGGGGAATACATATGTACTCCGGATTAGTACATATTAATTACTACTTCTTACATTTCTTATTTTGTTATTCTTTTTATCTCTTATTTGCAGATGCTCGCAGTCCCACAGTCAGCAATTATGTCTTTTTTCCTTTCTTTTGTCCTTTTTTTCTTCTTTAGGTAATCAATTTGGGAGGCGGGAATGGGTACCGCCGCCCCGGGAACTTTTATTGGATAACCAACACCTCTGTCATAGGTCACCCCAAGTGGTTCGCTACGTTTGGTGATTTAGCAGGGGTGCTCGGGTTCATGGGGTGAGGTCAATTTAGGAGGCGGTTATGAATACCGCCGCCCCGGGAACCTTTATTGGATAACCAACACCTCTCCCATAGGTCACCCCAAGTGGTTCGCGACGTTTGGTGATTTAGCAGGGGTGCCCGGGTTCATGGGGTGAGGTTTGTCTAGGTCTTGGAGGCGGATGACCAGGACATACTGAACCCCAGATTCCTACCCACCCCTTAAACCCTTTTCCTTCCCAGAACTCTCCTCTCCTTCCTTTCCTTAAAAAAACCCTCCACACAACATCCCCAAAGATGACATAGGCCCTGAGGGAAATTATTATCCTCAGGGCCTCCTGTGTGTAGCTCATGTAAAAAAAAAAATCAGGTGGCTCTTAAGGAATTAAGACCACTGCCCGAAGGAGCGGCCATTTTTTATCTCTAATGACTACAAACTCTTTGCTGTCCTGTACTTTTGTAAGCACTTGCATACTGCTTCCTAACACTGTATGCGGGGACATTTGGAGGTCTAACTTCGTTCATTTATATAGAATCGTTCCTTTACTAATCGTTAGTTACTTATAAGTGGTGGGGCCCTCCAAATGTTCATCATTCACATTATTTGTGCCGCCACGGTGCTAACTTCTCAATTAATAGATATTTCACCATTTTCGATTACATTCTACCAAAAACAAAACATACATTTACTTTTAGGATCCTCAACCTTCCGACCATTGGGAAGGAGTGCGCGACGGAACGGCAGAGGGAAACGAGAGCCCTCAGCTTGAAATGTTGAGAAACACTTTCCGAGGAAAAGAGGACTGCCTTTACCTTAACGTGTATGCGCCCCAAGGAGCTACCACCGACTCAGACTTGCCTGTGATGTTTTGGATTCACGGCGGTGGATTCAAGATTGGTTCCGGTGGCAAGGAGATGCACGGACCTGACTACCTCGTGGACAAGCACATCGTCCTCGTGACGATCAACTACAGGCTCGGCCCTCTCGGGTTCTTGTGCCTGAACACCGCTGAATGTCCAGGAAATGCCGGACTTAAAGATCAGGTTATGGCTTTGAAGTGGGTTAACGATAACATTCGTCAATTTGGAGGAAATCCTAAAAATATTACCATCTTCGGAGAGAGTGCTGGATCTGTATCCGCACACTGCCTCACAATGTCTCCGATGGCTAAAGGATTATTCGGTAAAGCCATCTTCCAGTCGGGATCCAGCGCCGGTGAATGGGCCGTCGATTCCGATCCGGTGAGAAGTGCAACAAAATTGGCAGAACTACTGGGATTCAAAAGTAGTAACAACAAGAACATTAATGATATGTTGAGGTTCTTGACCAACGTTCAATGTGAATCATTGATCAAAGCTGCCAATGCACCTGAATTCAGTGTCGGAACTGAGATTCCATTTTCACCAATTCATGAAAAACCATTCCCACTAAAAAAGGCTATTCTTACTGAGAGCGCCAGGGAACTACAGAGGCTTGGTAAATATAACAAAGTACCAACTATTTCCGGGATCACGTCCAATGAAGGAGTCCCCTTCACCATGAAATTAGCTGGTTTGAATTTGGAAACGATTACATTAGATCAATTAATTCCCAATTTCCAAGAATATATCCCTAAAGAATTAAAGACAAGGCTGAATGCGGCTGAACGATATGTCGCTGCAAATAAAATAAAGGAATTCTATTTTGCCACCCAAGATAACCTTATCGAAAAATTCTGCAATTTGATGTCCGACTTTGCAATTATTAGGGATACGGAATATTCCGTGAAGATGTTCTCGAAGGTTGTTCCTGCGACATATTACTACAGATTTTCATATACTGGGTCGCTGAACATCATGAAGCATTTGTTGCGAGTGCCTTACTCCGGCGCAGCGCACGGAGATGATTTGAGGTACTTATTCAAAGCTTCCTCCGAGGAATTGAAGCAACAGGTGGCCTCCGCCCAGGATACCGCCATGATACAATCTCTCACTGAGATGTGGACCAACTTCGCTAGAACTGGGTGAGTAAGATTTTTAATGTGAATACCGCACTAGGGTCTCAACTGATACCTACTAACCAAAGCCATGAGACTATGGCGTCCCCATTTAGGGTATGTTGTAAAGCTGAGGGGTATGGAAAGGGGAAGGTGGAAGGAGGATCATTTTAAGCAGCGTTTCGACTTTGATGTGTGGTCTTTAATAAGGGTGACACTGAGAGTAGACATTTATCACTCTAGAACAATATGAATTAATATATCCGTAACACTGGGTACATTTTGTCATAATATGTATGACATGCATACTCGTAATTGAAGGATGGAGAAACCAAACAGAATAATCGGTATCAATAAATAATTACACATGCTTGTATTCAGAACCATAAACCTCTAAATAATAATAAAATTGGTAATGGCTTAGATGTCAGTTTTGAATAGCGAGGCACAGGTACTTCCCAACCATTAACTTCCCTACCTCCATTCTCTCCCCACTTCGTTGAGCCTCTCAAGATTCCTCAAACGGAGAAGCAATAGTTCACTGGCTCCAGGCAGGAAAACAACCATTTATTTAAAAACAGGTTTTTGAGCTCCCTATCAAACAAATAAATAAATATCTTCAAGGGTTCCATTATTTCTATGAAATTCTGAATAGCATAATGATACAATAAAATTATTTTATCAACAGCACGATGCAAGAAACCAAAAATGCCTCCTTGGTTAAACCTAATAGTATAATATAATATGGAAGCGAGGGGCACTATTAAAATGTTTTACGTAAGTCTTACGTAAAACATCCTAAAATAATTTGTAATATTTTCTTTTCAGAAATCCAACCCCGGCACTGTCAGATAACAACAAAACTCTTTGGAAACCAGTCAACGAGAAGGAATTCAACTGTTACGACATCAGCGAAAACAGCACTCTGATTCAGAACCCGTTCCCGGAGAGGGCCAAATTCTGGGAGGAACTAAACACCATTCAATAAACATCTAGCATTTGATGTCAGCGAAGAAAGCACCTTTATTCAGAACCCGTTCCCGGTTCAATTTCTGAGAAGAATTTAACACCATTCAATAAACACCTAGCAAAGCTGAAGTCAGCGATGACACCACCTTGATTCAGAACCCGTTCCCAGGTCAAATTCTTGGAGGAACTGAACACCATTCAATACACATCCAACAAAGCTGATATCAGCGACGACAGCACCTTTATTCAGAACCTATCCCAGTTCTAGTTCTGGTAAGAATTGAACACCATTCAATAGGCAAACCTGAAAGGTAAACGGTAAACTAGCAAAGTATGTTATAAGCACCGCATACATAAGAGGTTTTGGGTTTGGGTCCGAGTTGCGACCATTATCTTTTTTTTTGTGTTTGGTTTTTTTCACATTTTCGTTTATATCATAAGTGTTATCTTTTTATTATTTTATTATTATTTTATTTATTAAAATATATATATATATATATTTTAATTTAAAAATATATAAATAATATGTACATATATTGTTTACGTGTTTTCATATATTTTTTATTACTATTTGTAAATATAGTGAGTATTATCACGAGTTCATTAAATAATGTTGGTGTTACTACAATGAACATAGACATTCAAAATTCAAATTAATGACCATGTGCTCGTATGTGCAGAAAAAAGCTATAACCTATACTCTAATTATTAAAAACAAATAACAGAAAATTAAAATACAAATATTTTTTTAATCGGCTCCACACAGGAGGCCTCGAGGAAAAAATCCCTCTGGGAAGAAAAACCGCCAGGGGGGTGGATATGAATCTGGGGATTAATGAGTCGTATGAATCCATCCCTTCCACTGCTGGCCAAGGCGACGAATCGCGAGCATCCGGCTAAAGTGACGACCTCCGTAGTCCAGTGGGTAAGACTCTTGACTCACAATCCGGAGGTCGCGGGTTCGAACCCGGCATGCGCAAATAAATTTTATTTGATTAATTTGTGTTATTTCACAATTAATTCATTAAAAATAATATATAGTATATTTGCGGCATGTTCCAGAGTGGAAGATACTATCAGTATCGCCCTGGTGTAAGACCACCATTCAGAATTGAAACGTTGCTTGAAAATGGCTTTAGCCGTGTTTAGTGACCAGATCTGAATAGCCAGGTACTTCCCAACCTTCCTCTTCCCCACCTCTTTCCCCTCCCCACTACCTTCAGCCTCACAAAATACCCCAATTGGGGATGCCATAGTCTCACTGGCTCCAGACGGGAGCAGTTGAGATTCTTGTGCGGTATTCACTGTAAAAAAAAATTTAAAAAAAAAAAAAAAAGGTCAAACGCATTCGCCGCTAGACAAACCTCATTCTATGAACCCGGACAGTCCGGGCACCTCTGCTAAATCACCAAACACTTGAAGCAACCTATGGCAGGGGGGTGACGACACCAGCCTCCCAAATTGGAAATGAGTATATACTTTTTTTACATTAACTCCACACAGGAGGCCCTGAGGAAAATAATTTTCCTCAGGGCCTATGTCATCTGGATGCTATGTGGAGGGTCTTTTTGAGGAGAGGAAGGAATGAACGTTGGTCTTGAAGAGACCCATGTTGTAGGAAGGAGGAAACACAGAGGCCGGCAAATCATTCCACAGCCGACTGCATACATTACTTACATGCATTTTTCGATTTTTTTTCCAATTGCGTACAATCGTTATAGCTACAACACAACCAATTTAGTTTATGGTAAAGTGTATTTTATGTCTGTTCTTTTAACAAAAAAATTATTTGCACACAGATTTTTCGGATTACTAGTCGATAGGCCGACCGAGGCCTTACGAGATTTAATGTATGTGTAACGTTGTTTTTCATTATTTGTTGTTGTTTTTTTTATTTTTTTATTATTTGTCGTATATAAATTTTATTTATTCCCAAAAAGCCAGTTCTTACGGTGATTTATTTTTTATTTTATTTTTCATTGTGTTAACACAGTAAATAAAGAAGTAATTAATATACATATATTTAATAATTATGTTTAACTCAAAAAAATTCCAAAAGTTGCCTCCAAAATGAAACTAAATTGAATTCTTTAATTACCTATATACGAGTATCATTATTAAAATTGCTGTAAATAAAATAGCACAAATCAGTCTAGATATTTAATATAACTTTAAATTAAAAATAATGATTCAGTTTGGTTAGGTATTTTGGCCTCGAATCCAAAATTAAGTTTTGTATGAAACGCGCCGACTTTGACTGAATTTGAAGATTATTAGAAACTAGCTGGTTCCTGGCATGCGTTGCAATGCCATGTTACATTGCAATACATTGTTTCTCCCTGAATCACCTTTCCCGTGCGTCCCCGTTCCCTTCCTGCGTCCCCATTCCTAGCTATTTTTATAAATTATAGCCTATATGTTATTCTGATGTTACAGTGTTTCCCAAACATTGTGGCCCGTTAATTTTCACACTGCCCCTTCGTGACTCACTTAATACTTTTAAACCCAAGCTGGTTCCATCAGGTAAAATAATACTCATTTATTAATAGTAAAAATGTTTTATTAATACTACATATTTTGGTATCGCCTATTTAGTCAGTAAATTTTAGTGCGAAGTATGGAGCTGCTGCTTAATTGTTACTAAAGAATCCAAGTTCGCGGAAAATGACGAAAGTTTATCCTAAGGTCTGGTTCCACTTGGTTTCTATATTTATTTTTAAGGTAAACTAGTCTTGAAACCCAGCTTCACATTTATAAGTTGTCACAAAAGGCATTAAAAAAGGTATTGCTTGATGAACTAATTTTGTGTATTCTTGACGACAAGATAACCAAAAATCTATCAACGGTCTCAATCTTGTGTCAAATATATCCTTGAGTGATGTGTCAGTTGACAGTTTAAATAACAAGTCGACATCTGAATCTGGCAATTCGTGGCAAATTAGTTTCGGAATCTAACTTGAATGTAAAAGGGTTTCTTATCCAAGCTTTGTTGCTGTCGATTGGAGGAAAATATTCTTGAAGATTCCTCTCCAGTCCTAATAAATGTTCTTTAATTTGAGTTAAGATGTCTTGTGACAATGCAATCATGTTGTACTCTTTTTGTATTTCACTTAAATTACTAAATGCTTTGAAGTTCCCTGTTTTCGCCCGTTGTGCCCACACATTAAGCTTTTTATCTTGCAGGTTTCACCTTGTCTTAAAACAAGGCGGGAATGTTGCGACCCGGTATTTTATTTTGATGGCCCGGTACAGGGTCGCGACCCGGTAAATGGGAAACCCTGAGCTATAATATTGTAAAGTTTCATTAATCCATTTCAAAATCCATTCAGTAGTGTTTGCGTGAAAGAGTAACAAACACACAAACATCCAAACAAACTTTCGCGTTTATAATATTAGTAAGATTTTAAAATCATTTTAATATTAACTTACTGATTTATATTAACGTTTAAAAATTAATGCTTTTTTTCCGGAATGTGGGGAGGTTAGTGCAATTCCACACACACTAAATCTTCCTAATATTACATGTCAAAATTTTTGCATCCCGTAACAACCCGGTCTGTGTTTAACTGAGGCAAGGAAACTAGGAACCTGTGTTACCAACTCGATTTTGAATGAAAATAAAGTCAGATGTCTCCGAAAACGAGCTAAACTCAAAAATTCTTTCTGGCTAGGGAGAGAAATTCCTAAAAGAAATAAGGCAGTTCTTTCCAATTTTCGTATTTCCTGGGGGAGGGGGTGGCGGCTAATTCTAAGGTAAAAAAAACAGTTTTCAATATGAAAATAAGCGTTTCCTAAGGAAATAACTCTTATAGAAGGAATCACCAGAGAAAACCAGAAATATGTCATTTTTAAATCAGGTTTTAGACGTATTGACTCTTTTCCACCAAAAATTACAAATGGATTTCGAAAGATTGTTCTTTTATCTATCATTCGCATGTTTTAAATTTTGAGAAAAAATGTTTATTTTTAGTATAATAAGGTTATACCATACGTCGTTGGCAGATTTGTTAAATTTTCAAAAAAGATTTTGTATTATACCACACCCATTTCAAATCATATAATCATGCAGTAAAATAAATCAATACATTATCTGGGTATCGCATGTTTTAGAATTTTAATTTTAGTTGAAATAAAATCTTTAACAAATAAATACGTATATGTGTTTCTTGACGAAAATTGGTCCGTTTGTGTATTTATTTGCGCACTTACAAACTAATATATATCAGATTTTTTCACATTCTTATTTACCTTACCTAAACATTATTGAAAAATGGTCAATACTTATAATCAAAAAATAATTACAAAAAGTACATTATTTTAATAGTTTTGTCATCACGCCTTTCAGCATTTTTGGATGTAGGTATAAATTTAAAAAAACTTTGGAATGAAATAAAATCGATATTGAGTTATAATTTTAAAAAGCTGATACGGAGAATACTTAATCTTTCTCATTGGAACCGCCCTGTATGATCGAAAGAACAACTTTCGACGAAATGTGGATTTTCGGCCGCTGGCTGGTTAAACGCTCTTAAGTTATCGTTTTTCGTTCATGAGTTTAAAAAAATAGGAGCTAGATTATCTGAAAAAAACCAGCTAAGAAGCTCGTTGAGGAGCTAAATCTAGCTCCAAATCAGCTGAGTTGGCGACGCGGTAAGGAACTGAACTAAGCACTGAAAATGCCCAGCTAAAATCAACTGCTAAATTGGAGCCCTAGTGATTTGAAACCAACTGTGCCAGTGGCGTAACTATACCATTTGAGGCCCGTGACAAATTCATTGGATGGGGCCCCCTCAGTATAAATCGTCACGTTGAAATTGAATTTTAATAAATCATTTAAAAAGTTACCCAACAGTTTTATTTATTTATCAGGTTTTTTTTTATTAGCAAATTTTTTTTGATACTTGGGAATAGGTACATACACAATAACATAAAATATAAGAGAGTAACAAAAAAGATCCCACAAAGGCGAAGTCTGTTCGTGGATATTAAACAGTGGTGGTTAAAATAGAATTTAATACAGAGATCAATATGATTGATTTTACAGGAGTTACTGAGAATTTTCTTAAAATTAAAGATATATATAATATAAACGTGTATACCAGTGGCGGTCCGTGAGTTTTCAGTGAGCTAGAGTGCTAAGGTTGAAAAATACGGCGATATTAATGTTGTAGCTGAAAACGATTTTTTTTTCAAAACTTCAACTTTTTGTATGAAGATATACTGAAATATGGATGCAGCGTATCCACATTTCAGTAGAATAATGAAAATATTCATACAAAATGTTGAAATTTTGAAAAAAGATGAAATTCATTACATTCAGTTACAACAACATTAAGAACATGGTATTTTTCAATTTTGCACTCTAGCTCACTGAAAACTCACGGACCGCCACTACCATATACATGCATACACACGTTCATATATATGTGTATATATAATACACATATATTTCCTTTTTTAAATCTAAATATACATAAAAAACTTGGAATATTTAAGAAATTTAGAAACAAATTATAGATATATGTTTATAATGATAGATTTGTATTTATATAGATATATGTTTATAATGAAATAACAATTTAATATTTGCAAGATCTTTTATCCGGCTTTCTGTTCCGCAAAAGTATCAATAACGTCATCAAATTTTAAAGATCGGGCCATAGAATTTTCAATAGACAGAATAGCCAAGTTACATAGCCAAAGTACTTTCTTGCTTAAAAAAATGCGGGAATACCCCGAGCTTCACTAGCTCGTCCGCGCCACCAAAGTACCGCGCCAAAAAATAAAGCAACGAATGGATGCGTTCTAAAATTGATCGACATCCTTTTCTTATGAATGCTAGATTTAAATCTAGGTAATTTATTTATATATAATATGGTCTTTAGTTGAGCTCAAGGCCTCTCGGGCTGGGGCCCCGGTCTCCGCGGGGCCCGTGGCATTTTGCCAGCCCTGCCATCCTAGCAATAAAAAATACCATACTTAATAAATATAATAACGATTTGACATTAAAATTAGGTCATTAGTAACTCATATTACTTGTAAGGTTTTTCCCTGATCATCATTGAAGTGAGCTGCAAACCCAATGTAATAAGCTTACTGGAATTACCAAAATATTTTGAAATTCGATAGTCTAAAACGACTTAGCAACAAATATAATTATTATAATTTATTAAAATCTTTGTAGACAATATGTTGTCTATATAAACCGTAGACTAAGAATTATTTGTACCAGTCTGAAGATGGCTTTAACGAGTTGAAACCGGTTACGGTCAAATAAAATTAATTGGAATAAAGTTTTTTTTTCGTTTTATTATAATATATTATAATGGAATTCCACCATGAATTATCACTCTCAAAAATAGAAATATTAGTAAGAAAAAACGCTTTGTAATATTAGTGTAGCAAGTACAAATATATAACGTTTTCCTGTAACACTCGCCGCTAATTCATTTCATCCGCTATATCGTGCGTTGAAAGTGCTAAAATTAATTAATAGAATCTTACACACAAGGTATAAAGGTGATAACAATAAGACTCGATTACGTTATCTGAAAGCCAGTATTAAATCTTTCCATTTTATTGCGGAAATTGTGTATGTATTATGTATATGTTGCGGTGAAAGGTACCCGATAAAAATATTAGGTGGATTCAAACATTTGGATTTGCAAATATTCTCCTACAGGCATCCACAAAATGTTCATTTATTCTGTGGTGGGATTTGGTCTCCTCCACAAACGTTCTTTTTTATGTGAATACCGCACAAGAGTCCCAATTGCTATCACCAGTGAGACCATGGCATCCTCAATTGGGGTACGTTGTGAGGGTGGAGGTAGTGGGGAGGGGAAGGAGATGGGGGAGAGTAAGGTGGAGAAGTACCTACCTTGCTCAGATCACCAAACACGGCTAAAGCCATTTCAATCAATTCTGAATGGTGGTCTTGCACCAGGGCGATATCTTCCACTCTGGAACGTGGCGCAAATATACTATATATATTTTTTTCTTTTTTTTACATGAATACCGCACAAGAGTCCCAACTGCTCCCGTCTTCAGCCAGTGGGACTATGGCATCCCCAATTGGGGTACGTTGGGAGTACAGTGGGGAGAGGAAGGAGATAGGGAAGAGGAAGGTGGGGAAGTAACTGGCTATTCAGATCTGGTTACCTGGATGTATGAGTGAGTATATGAGATGTCTATGCGTTGCTAAACCATTCATTCGATTGCGATGAAAATTTGGGGATTTGATGTGTGCATACCCGCGATGGTTTCTGTATATAATTGTGAGCTCTGGCATTATGAAATTTGTATAAAAAAATTGCAAATGGTGGTATGCGAGCTATTGAGAAATGTATGCACCGGGACTGAATGTATGGAATGCGGGAGGGGGGAGGGGAACTCGGGAGAAGGGTTCACTGGACGGGGGAAGCGGGAGAGGGAAGTGGGGAGAGGGACGGCGGAGTGGAAACGCGTGAGGTGAAGAGAGGAAGGGGAGGCGAAAGGGGAACGGGACCGATGGGATAGGACATTCATCTGTTCAATTCTGCGACAATTTATTTCGTTCTTAGCTTCGTATGGAATCCGCAGCACTTTTTTTTTTTACATAACTCCACACAGGGGGCCCTGAGGAAAATAATTTCCCTCAGGGCCTATGTCATCTGGGATGCTGTGTGGAGGGTATTTTTGAGGAGAGGAAGGAATGAACATTGGTCTTGAAGAGACCCATGTTGTAGGAAGGAGGAAACACAGAGGCCGGCAAATCATTCCACAGCCGAGCTGTTGAACACAAGAACGAGTCGAAGAAACGACCCGTTCTCATGTGACAAATGTCAACCGTGTACAAATGTTGGGCACGCGTGTTTCCCGACTATGCACCGGTGCCGAAAGGATCAATGATGCTAGTTCCTCGGAGCATCTTCCATTGTAATACCGGTAGAACAAGGATAGCATTCCCACCCGACGCCTGTGCTCTAAAGATTGCAATCCGTCTGTTAAGATGGGAGAATCTATTAAACGGACCGCCCGTTTCTGCGCAGAGTCGAGGGTATTTTTCAAGTATTTTGGAGCTTCAGACCAGAGGTGGCTGCCAAATTCAACCGTGGGGCGCACTTGTGATTTTTACAGGGTTAGCAGTTGTGTACTATTAAAGTATCTGCGGGCCCTGTACAGTACGCCCAGTTTTTGGGAGGTTAACTTTACTCTAGCTTCGATGGAGCCCCCATACCTGAGCTGGTCACTTAGGGTTTCACCAAGCATATCAATGGAGGGCCTGTTCGGAAGATTGCTTCCGTTGAAGGATACTAGATATTCATTTCGATCCCTTTTAGACGTAATCAGACAAGATTGGGTCTTTGAAACATTAAATTCAACGAGATTATTTTTACCCCAAGAGAAAACACTCTCCAGGTAACCGTCCATTCTTTGCTTCAAAGCCCTCCGAGCCGTTGGGGTTTGTGAGCCCTTTGGGGGCTTGTCAAACAAAAAGCTATCATGGACTGTATTGTCATCCGCGTAACAGTGAATTGGTGCACATGACAGAACCGATCCCTGCGGGACGCCAGCATTTATCGAGTGTGAGGAAGAGGTGAAACCATCGACTACCGTCTGAACAGGGGCGTGCACTCCATATAGGCACATAAGCACTGCCTACCCTACCGGTTTTGTAAAACATAAGCATGTAAATAATATTATAATTTATTCAATTATTGCTAAAAATAAATACACACTTTCAAAAATAAGCGCGAAACTACGCGAGCGGCACGCGGCACTAACCACAAAACATCGCATAATCTGTAACTAAAAACTACACGTGCGCCCTCCACTAAAAATGCGGCCATAGGCAGGAATTATGACTGCATCGAGCTAATTTCTTACAAAGTTTTGAAATCAATGTTTACGAACTGTCGTTTTGAATTCGCCAATAGAGGTTTTTTTGTTCGTATGAAGCAGTGCTTTCTGGAACAAAATTAGCAAATATGGCAATTAGTGACGACAGTGACATCTGTTGTTTTCTATTTATACCATCCAGTTGTCTTTCGCCAGTACAAATTGTCGGTTCAAAAACGTTTCTCGTATTTTAATTGTGAATTATCTGGTAAAATATGGAAATTTTAACCTGTGAAACTTGTTGTAGTGAAGGAAATATTGTGTGTTTAAATAATTTAAAAAACAATGGGTTTTCTCTTTTAACGAAAAAAAAAAACGAATAATTTGTGTGGGAAGACGTACGCCTAAATTAGACAATTTAAATCAAATGAAAACACCATCGGTTACGCGACGATTCAATATGAAATATTATGAAGAGTATAATTGGTTAACAGGATGTATTCATAGTAATCGTTTATTCTGTTTTCCTTGTGTATTATTTTCTAATAATAAAAATGTTTGGAATGACGGCGGCTACTGCGATTACTAACGCGGCTAAAAAACACGACATGTCAGAAAATCATATAGAGTGTTTGGCGAAATATCTAAGATTCAGTAATAATCGGATTGAAACGGCTTTAGATAATAATTTGAGATTAGACATTGAACGTCACAACGCTAAAGTAGTTAGAAATAGAAATATTTTTCAAAGATTAATAGATATTGCTTGTTTTCTAGCGAAACAAGAATTATCATTTCGTGGACATGACGAGACAAGTTCTTCATTGAATAAAGGTAATTTTTTAGAACTTGTAGATTTAATAGCAAAATATGACGGTATTTTACAGCATCACCTAGAAATGTCTACTAGTTCGTTCACGGGTTTGTCAAATAGAGTTCAAAATGATTTAATTTCCAGTGTAGCATCCGTAATAAACGACGATATTAAAAACAAATAAAGGAGACAGAATTCGTAGCGGTAATGATCGATGAAACTCCAGACGTCAGCGGTCGGGAGCAGTTAGTTATAATTTTGCGATATTTCCATAAATCAGAAATCGTAGATCGGTTTATAAAATATGGTGAGTTTTAGAAGAATATAATTGTTTATCAAAATTAATATCTCAGACGTATGATGGCGCTGCAGTTTTATCTTCTGAACAAAACGGCGTTCAATCTATCATTAGACAACATTGTCCACTAGCCATGTACGTTTGGTGTTCAGCGCATGTCCTCAACTTAATTCTTTCAAATTCTTGCCAAAGGATTGGTGAAACTAAACGTTTCTTCAATGTAATAAAGACCATGGCAAACTTTTTTCACAGTAATACCAAAAGAATAGCTCATTATAATCAAATTGCATGTAAAAAAAACTGCCACGCGTCGCGGAAACACGGTGGACTTATAACTCTCGCACAGTTAACGTGATTTACAAAGATAGGACCCATTTTTTTGAGGACATACTGGAAAACGTTGACATATGGGACGGTGATACAATGACACAAGCAAATACATTTCTAAACATTCCATTTGAAAGAGTTTGATTTTAATTTCCTCCTACAAATCTTCAAGCAGGTATTCGCGGAAACAGATATTCTTTACGATGTAATGCAAAAAAACCTCTGATATAGTTTACTGCGTTCGAAAAATTAAAGAATTTGAATTTTTTTTGGAAAATTTTAGATCTAATTTCGAGGACATATATAATATGGTCGTTATAGAATGTGGTCAGCAGTTAAAACACATTACAAGCGGATATTTACTGTACTAGACGTTTGTACATAAACTAAATATAATAGGGAGCTGGCCACAATGACACGCCAATGGAGTTTGGTACGCCAGTGGATTTTGGAATGCCACTGGTCTTTTAAATGAATTTACTACTTTGACAAAAAATGCTTCTAGGTATAATGGCAAAACTGATTTGAGTACTGGATTAAAATAAATATTTTTCACTTTGGAGACTGTGGGAGACTGGGGTTTTTAGGATTTTAGGTTACTGGGACACTGGGAGAGGTAAACTGAATCTAAGACTGATTAAAACACTTGAAAAGAGGTTTGAACTTGGAGACTGTTGGTATCTTGAGTAGGTATTGTTTCTTCTTGGCTGATAGTTTTGAACTGACTTCCTACCGGTTTGACTTCTATTTTTATAGGACAAACTCAGGTCGGACTTTTGGGGGACAGAACCTCCTTAATTTTTCTAAGGTACTTGTTTTAGGTAATTTCCCTGGTCGCTACGATTGGAAGTCAGCTGTGTTAAAATTATGTGTGATAGTTTTTGCCAAGATTTTACCAACTCAGGATCCCAAAGCTTCACATCATTTTTATTGTGTTTACAAGAAAAGGTACAAGTATACATATGTGATATAAGGTACAATTTTAAACAGTAAATATTTTTCTTAAAGTGCAACAATCACTGATAGACGTCAGTTTTTGGGTTGTTTTTGTAGTACATACTCATTTTTAGGTGATGATGTTTATTTCTTGATCCAAATTATTCCCAATTTCTCGAAATTGAGCTCCAAATTTTTTTCGGAAGATGAATTCGCTGTCGTAAATATTTACGATTCAGATTTTTCCTTTGTTCAGAATTGACCAATAGTGGCTCGGCTGGTCGCATGGTGGGGGTGACGTAAATAGTCAGCCATTTCCTTGGCGTTGATCATTGCTGTCTGGAGTCCCTTGTGGAAGCATTAGGTGGTTATTCAGATGTGTTTTCCAGTCCAATGAGGCTGCTGCATGTATTCATTATCAATTTCATTTATGTTTTCAATTGATTAGTTAGTTAAAGGACATAATAGCGTTGTAGACAAGTCATTTGGAAGGGGCACCACATGCACATAATTCCGCTAGCCAATAGCAGCTCTCAGATTGTCGTGCTGGCGGCATGGTACTCTGTGGGAGCGTAAATTCCATTCTTGAATTTCCATGGTTGTCAAAAGCTTTCGCGCACTCGTTAGATGCACACGGATTCCTACGACACGTTCCATACACTCCCCTCAGTGCAGTCTCGACTGTGCTCAGCTACTTCGTCGGGCGTGTCCTTTTCCGATGTCTGAGTTTTGAGTCGGGTGTCTTCGCAGAGTTTACAGTTTCATCAGTTGCTGGCGTGGCAGGCAGAATGACGGCGATTTTGACTGCCGGCCTTACGTATATCCCAGTGCTGGTTTGGATCCGGGCAGTTCTGACTTGTCCATCAGCTGCAGGTATTGCTTCGATGATACGGCCACGTGGCCAACTGTTTCGAGGCAGTGCTGGGTCCATGATGATCACTAGGTCATCCTTCTTAATTGGTGTAGTTGGATGGTGCCATTTTTGCCGGACAGCCATGGTAGGTAGGTATTCCCGCAGCCATCGCCTCCAGAAGGTGTCTGCAAGTTGTTGTCCGATGCGCCACTGGCGGCGTAGGCATGTTTCCTCTTCTTTTTTGTCGTAGAAGGATAATTGAGGGCGCTTCCCGGCTGACCCTAGCAAAAAGTGGTTGGGTGTTAGAGGTTCTTCATCACGTGGGTCAACTGAAATGTGGGTGAGTGGACGATTATTTACCACAAACTCAGCTTCTGCAAGTGCGGTGCGTAGCGTTTCTTCTTTTGGTGCTCTTTCCTTTAGTGTAGCGCTTAGGGCTTTCTTTACTGATCGTACTAATCTTTCCCAAGCTCCCCCCATGTGCGGACTTAGTGGTGGTATGAAGTGCCACTCGATGCCCTGGGTAGCTATTGCGTCAATCATTCTGGCGTCTTGACTTATTGACAGCAGGGCGTCCCTCATCTCGGTGTCAGCTCCGTGAAAGTTTGTCCCGTTGTCCGAGTACATGGCTGCTGGTTGTCCTCTGCGGGCGGTCATTCTTTGTAGGGCCATGATGGCCGAGTCAGCAGTCAGTGAAGCGGCTAGTTCTAGGTGAATGGCGCGTGTCGAGAGGCAGGTGAAGATGGCTCCATATCGTTTTTCTCGATGCCTACCGACCGTGATAGCCATAGGGCCGAAATAGTCAAGCCCACAGTGTGTGAATGGGCGGACGTGATGCATCAGGCGGGGTGGTGGTAATGCGCCCATCAGAGGTGGAGTCGGTTTGCTGCGTCGTATGAAGCAAGTGGGGCAGGCGTGCGTTATCTTCCTGCTTGTTGTGCGTAGTCGTATTATGAAGAAATGATTGCGTATTTCTGCTACTGTTTTCTCAGTACTAGGATGATCCGCCTTTTTGTGGTAGTGACTGATAAGAAGTCGAGTGTAGGGTTCGTCGCCGTCCAGTATTATGGGAGTTCGGGCCACACTCTTTGTTCTTTCCAAGGCTTGTAGTCGGGTCCCCATTCGTAGTAGGTCATCTGGTCCAAAGAATGGGTTCAGGGAGTTGAGGCGGCTGCCAGCAGGCAGTTTTTGACCTTGTCGGATGATGTGTAGATCAGTTGTGAAAGCGTCTTCCTGGGACCTTTTGATCCATCTGTGTTCTGCTGCTTTTATCTCATCGGCTAGTAGTGGGCCTTCTACTGGTTTATTGGGCCCCATCTTGCATCGTCTGATAAATCGGAGGATCCAAGCTGTGGAGCGAATCAGCCGGTGCCATGAGGAGAACCGCTCTACTGATGGGAGTGCTTCGCCCCTGGTGGACACAAGGCCAACGTAGTGAGGTTTGACTTCTAGTGTCAGGTCGTCAGGCCTGTGGGCGGGTGCCCGTTCTTTTGGCCACGCACCCTCCGGGGAAGTGAGAAAGGCTGGGCCAGTAAACCATCTTCCTTCTGGTGTTAAGTCTGGTACCTCTAAGTCTCGTGTTCCTATGTCAGCGGGATTGAGTTTTGTGGGTACCCATTTCCAGTCGGGTATGTTGGTTAGTTCGTCTATTTCCCCCAATCGGTTTGCCACAAAGGTTGAGTAGGCGCGTGGGTCGGTGCGTAACCAGCATAGTACAGTTGTGGAGTCTGTCCAGAAGCAGGTGCGGGATATCAGGGCTTTGCTTTCTTTTTGGATCGTCTGGGCTAGTCTCGCTGCTATGAGGGCGGCTTGAAGCTCGAGGCGTGGAATGGAGAGAGGCTTCAGTGGCGCTACCTTGCATTTACTTGCAAGGAATGTTACTCGTAAGGATCCATCTATTTTTTCGGTGAAGTAGGCCACGGCACAGCAAGCTTGCTCGGATGCATCGCAGAAAAGGTGTAGTGTTACGTTGTTTAGTTTGTTGTAGAGGCAACGTCTCGGGATTGAGATGCTGTTCGTGTGCAACAGATTTAGCCAGTCTGTCCATCTCTGGGCGTGTTCAGGGGCAATGGGTTCATCCCAGCCGACGCTTGAGCGCCACACTGCTTGCAGTAGCATCTTAGATCTGATGGTAAGGCAGGCAACGAAGCCGACTGGGTCGAAGATCTTCATTACTATAGATAATAGTTGCCGCTTGGTAGGTTGTGTGGCCGTGTCGTGGGAGATTGCCTCACGAAATGAGTACAGGAAGCGGTCTGTGGTGGGGTCCCAGATTAAACCAAGCACTCGCTCTGTTTCCGGACCTCCGCTGCTGATTTGTATCGTGGAGCTGGCACGGTCTTCTATAGGTACGCTAGCTAGGGCCGCCGGGCTGTTGGACGCCCAATTTGTCAAGTGGAACCCTCCTTTCGCGAGCAGGGCACTTACACTTTGGGCGAGTGCAGCAGCTTCATTGGGTGTGTCTGCTGCATCTAGGTAATCGTCCATGTAGAACTTGGTGCGTACGGCTTTTGCGGCGGCCGGGTACTCGTGCTCGTATGTTTCAGCCACTTTATTTCGGACGAATTGGGCACTGCTTGGGGAACAGGTGGCTCCGAACATCATCGATGACATTTGATAGGTGTCTGGTTCGTGATGGGGTGATGTCCTCCACAGGAATAGCTGGGACGACTGATCTTCTCGCCTTATTTTTATTTGCAGGAACATTTCTTTGATGTCTGCAGCAATAGCGATGTTTCCTTCCCGGAAGCGTATTATATTCCCCAGGAGGGAGGACAGCAGGTCAGGACCAGTAAGCAGCTGGTCGTTGAGGGAGGTTCCTCGGCATCGGCTTGCGGCATCGAACACCACTCTGATTTTTCCTGGCTTATTTGGGTTGATTACTGCAAAGTGGGGCAGGTACCATTTGCGAGGTGTGGTGGTGGAAGCTTCATGGCTTGATAACTTCTTGGCATAGCCTTTGTTGATAAGTTGATTTATTTTGTCGTTGTAGGCCACTGCTAGATTTTTGTCTTTTTCTAGCTTTTTCTCCAGGGACAGAAGTCGTTTCAGCGCACACTGCCGATTGTCAGGTAACGTGGCTTCTGGTTTGCGCCATAGTAGACCGGTTTCCCACCTTCCTACAGGAAGAGGACGGGTAGTTGCATTCATAAGTGCAATTGCCTGTTGTTCGCTTGCATTGACTCTGGTGGCTGATGTTACTCCGAGGGAGTCGATGGCGAAGTTGGTTTTTACTAGCTCCCTCAACTGTATGTCTGCGGCCGTTTCTGGTTGTAGTGCCAAAGTGGTGGTCGTGTTATTATCTCTGGGGTTGACTCCCCCATGAGCGATCCATCCTAGTGCGGTGCGTGATGCTATTCGCGTAGTATCATTGCATTCACGAACTTCCCTTGACACGATCAGGTGAGCGTTATCTTGGCCTATTAGCAGCTTCGGGACGACCGACCTTCCTTGGGTCTGTTGCTCCGGCAGGTTGAGGTTGCTTATTGTGCTGGCAGATATGTGGAATGTATTACTGTTGCCTGCACCTCGTATTCTTAGTCTCACTCGTTGGGAGAGATTGTCGGAGGTGCACATTCCTTTCGCGCCGTGGATTCGCAGTCCGTGAACTGGGCCGTTTGCTCCGACTTGTATTGCGGTGTCAGCGTCGACAAGTGTTACTGTGGATCCTTCATCCAGGAGAGCGAACACTGACACTTCTTCTTTGTTTGGAGCGCTTAATATGACTGGCGCAATTTTTAATAGTACTCTCTGTCCGGAGTCCTGGCGTCACAAATTGACATTTTCCACGGCGCTTTTTCGTACGAACTCGGGATTATGTAGCAGGGGGTGGTGTGGGGATCTGCAATCTCCTACTTTGCACCATTGGTTTATTTTGCAGCTTCGTGAGTGGTGTTTTTCTAAGCACTTGCGGCATAATCTTCCCGTGCGTACAGTTTCCCATCGGAGTTCAACATCTTTGGCTGCGAATTCTTTGCATTCGCGGGTTTTATGATCGCCGCCACATTGGGCGCAGCTTTCATCAGCAGTTTTTCTTTTTCGGCTTGGTCCAGGGTAAGTATGTTCCTCGTTTACTTTGCGTTTTATGGGGGCAATCTTTTCTTTTGGGCCATCCCTGATTTCTTCTTGATGTCCGGCATGTATTTGCTCATGGCTCGGTAGAAGTCGCATGCGATCACTCTCTTCTTCCTCCTGGTACCCGGCATGTATTTGTTCACGGCGTGGTCGAGATCGTATGTGGTCCACCATCCCACTGTTTGGAATTGCGTTTGACACCTCTTTCAGAAAGGCAGCGAGCTGGGTTATGGTGGCCGGAGCGTGTTGTTTGCGGATCTCGATTAGCCATGCCAGACGCAGGGAACTTGGCATTTTGTCAGTGACGTCATTCATTAATGCAGGATTGGTGAGATAACCTTCGGTTTTCAGGATCCGGAGAGATGCCACCAGGTTTTGTACCGTTCCGGAGAAATCTGCCAGGTCCTCGAGTGATACCTCGGTCGTGAGGTAAGGTAGTTTTTTAACCTTGTCTAGCATAAATTTTGCTATGGAGTTAGCGCTGCCGTATCGCTGCTCGAGGACGCTGATGATCTCTGGGACTTGCGCAGGATCCATTAGTAGGGGACCCACGGTATCTCGTGCCTTGCCTTTGAGGGCGCGCTGCAGCCGAATGAGATTTTCGCTTGGAGTCATTTGGCAGGTGGCGGTGGATTGAGCGTACTGCGCCTTCCAGGTGGGCCACTCCAGGGGGTCTCCGGAGAAGGTAGGCAAATCTTTTGCTGTGGATTGCCTGGCAATGAGGGCAGCCATTCTTGAATCATCTTCTAATGTGCGGGGGCTATCTTGCGTTCTGGAAGAGCGAAGGGCCTCTGCCATCACAGAGGCGATCTGGGCCAGTGGGTCGTTGCCATGCTGCAACCATTCTCGGGTGTGCCGTGCTGTCTGATTGGCTGTGTGCGGTGGTGTAAATAATGGGGAATCCTGGCCGGAGGAGGCTGGCTGATGCTGGTACCCTGCTGTGTTGTAAAGTGGGCGCTCGGGTCCGATATGGCTGTATTCGGCCGTAGGGATGTTCTTCGCAGGGCCCGTCAGTAGTGTGTACTCTTGGGTGGCGGCGGCGGCGTATCCGGTTGGATCGGTTACAGCAAATTCATTGGTAGGCTGACCGGCTGGTGTGTCCATTTGAGTAGTTGCATATCTCGTTGCAAACTCTTCGGCCGGCTTGTAAACTTGAGTGGCATATCTCGTTGCAAACTCATTAGTAGAAGGGCCGGTTGGTGCATGCACTTGAGTAGTTGCATATCTCGTTGCAAACTCTTCGGCTGGCTTGTGTACTTGAGTGGCATATCTCGTTGCGAACTCATTAGTAGAAGAGCCGGTTGGTGCGTGCACTTGAGTTGTTGCATATCTCGTTGCAAACTCTCCGGTAGACGGGCCGTCTGACGTGTGTACTCGAGTGGCATATCTCGTTGCGAACTCGTTCGTAGACGGGCCGGTTGGTGCCTGGGTTTGAATTACTGCCTGACCGAGGTTGGCTCGCAGGGTCGGGCTGGTTGGTGCGGGCTCCTGGGTAGGTTGGCTGACTGCTTGGCGTGTTGCAGCGTTCAGGGCTGCGAGCAGATTGGTTGTCTGCTTGGCGTGACGTCTGTCCCGGATGCGCATCTCTCGGCGCAGCAATCGCAGGGAGTCTTCAGTTGATTCAGAAGTTGTTTCGCTGCTTTTACTGTTGGATCCGTGGAGGCTCTTGGCGACACATTCTGGAGCAGGTTGGTCAAGAGTGATGAGGTCAGGGTTCCTGGCAGGGTTCGCACCAGATAGATCGTGGCGGGTTCCGCTGGATGGCGTCTCATCGATGTCTACGGTGCGTGGGCCCGGGGTCCGACGGGGTGCCACTGGCATGTTTCGGCTTGTTCCCGGGGCGTTAGGTTTAGACAGCGATGTTTCGGAAGATGTCGGGGTCTTACGGCCACTGCGAAGAGACGGCATTTCCACTGGGTAAGACTGAAGGCGTGTTATGTGTGGATCCGGCTCGAAGGACCAATTGTACTAGACGTTTGTACATAAACTAAATATAATAGGGAGCTGGCCACAATGACACGCCAATGGAGTTTGGTACGCCAGTGGATTTTGGAATGCCACTGGTCTTTTAAATGAATTTACTACTTTGACAAAAAATGCTTCTAGGTATAATGGCAAAACTGATTTGAGTACTGGATTAAAATAAATATTTTTCACTTTGGAGACTGTGGGAGACTGGGGTTTTTAGGATTTTAGGTTACTGGGACACTGGGAGAGGTAAACTGAATCTAAGACTGATTAAAACACTTGAAAAGAGGTTTGAACTTGGAGACTGTTGGTATCTTGAGTAGGTATTGTTTCTTCTTGGCTGATAGTTTTGAACTGACTTCCTACCGGTTTGACTTCTATTTTTATAGGACAAACTCAGGTCGGACTTTTGGGGGACAGAACCTCCTTAATTTTTCTAAGGTACTTGTTTTAGGTAATTTCCCTGGTCGCTACGATTGGAAGTCAGCTGTGTTAAAATTATGTGTGATAGTTTTTGCCAAGATTTTACCAACTCAGGATCCCAAAGCTTCACATCATTTTTATTGTGTTTACAAGAAAAGGTACAAGTATACATATGTGATATAAGGTACAATTTTAAACAGTAAATATTTTTCTTAAAGTGCAACAATCACTGATAGACGTCAGTTTTTGGGTTGTTTTTGTAGTACATACTCATTTTTAGGTGATGATGTTTATTTCTTGATCCAAATTATTCCCAATTTCTCGAAATTGAGCTCCAAATTTTTCGGAAGATGAATTCGCTGTCGTAAATATTTACGATTCAGATTTTTCCTTTGTTCAGAATTGACCAATAGTGGCTCGGCTGGTCGCATGGTGGGGGTGACGTAAATAGTCAGCCATTTCCTTGGCGTTGATCATTGCTGTCTGGAGTCCCTTGTGGAAGCATTAGGTGGTTATTCAGATGTGTTTTCCAGTCCAATGAGGCTGCTGCATGTATTCATTATCAATTTCATTTATGTTTTCAATTGATTAGTTAGTTAAAGGACATAATAGCGTTGTAGACAAGTCATTTGGAAGGGGCACCACATGCACATAATTCCGCTAGCCAATAGCAGCTCTCAGATTGTCGTGCTGGCGGCATGGTACTCTGTGGGAGCGTAAATTCCATTCTTGAATTTCCATGGTTGTCAAAAGCTTTCGCGCACTCGTTAGATGCACACGGATTCCTACGACACGTTCCATACATTTACTGAAATAATTGACAACGTCCTTAGCGAATCCCGTGACCGCTACGGCAACGTTAAAAATTTGACATTTTTCCAGTTACTGTAGTATGAAAACTTTGATAAATATAATGGCAATTTCCCTGATACGTTGGTCAATGATTTAGTGTATACTTATGCTGCACACAATTTTAATCTGGATCGTCTCCGAAATGAGTTAATGTGCGTTTACAAATCATTAGAATTTAAAACTCTCAGTGTATATGAAATTATAGAAAATATTTATCAAAATAATTTACAAGTAGTTTTCCCCCAAGTTGTACAATTGGCTAAACTAATAGTCACTATCCCTGCAACTAGCGCGTCTGCTGAACGTTCATTTTCATAAAGCGCATACACACATATTTACGGAACACACAAGGTCAACAGCGTCTTTCAAACCTCTCCATGATTTCAATAGAAAAAAAAAATTGTTTTGGAATTAAAAAGTTCCGCGACATTTTACGAAGAAGTTATAAAGTCGTATTTGAAAAAAGATAGACGTATCGATTTGACATTTAAATAATATTTCCCGTAAAATTGTATGAAGTGTGAGACAACGCCAACGGCCTTTATCAAGGCCACCTCGGATATCCAGTAATTGGCTTGTGATAATAAGCATAAATTAAGCAATTATTTGGATATTTGATGTGGCTTAGATAATCCAAACCTACATAATCAGGAGCCAGCAGCAACGAAACACTTAACGAAAACGTGTACGAAGGGAGTTATCTGTGGTAAGTTTTTTTTTTATTTATTTGAATCAATTCGGCAGTTTTCCTATATACTGCCTACCCTGATCAAAAACTCTGTGCACGCCCCTGCGTCTGAATCGACCTCTCCCTCAAAAAGTCGGCAATCCACATATACAAGGATGCGGGAAGTCCGTAAGAAGGCAGTTTGTAGACAAGTCCTCTTTGCCAAACCCGGTCAAAGGCCTTGGAAATGTCCAATGCAACCGTTTGGGTCTCACCAAAACGTTCCAGGCACCGCCCCCAAACATGCGTCACATACGCGAGAAGATCACCGCACGAGCGGTTCCGCCGGAATCCGTATTGACGGTCGTTAATAATTTTGTTCTTCTCGAGGTATGTGAGCAGTTTGTCGTTGATCACACGTTCCATCACCTTAGACAGAACTGATGTGATCACTATGGGGCCGGTAGTTGGCCGGGTTGGAACGGTCACCCTTCTTTGGAATAGGATGGATAACCGCTTTTTTCCAACCAGAGGGCACAGAGCCAGTCTTCAGGGACATTTTAAAAAGCTTGGTCAAAATTTGAGCTATTTCTGCAGCGCACCTCTGTCTATTCCATCAGGTCCACTAGCTTTATTAACATCTAGCCCTCGTAAAACATGGAGTACTTCCCGATGCCGGATCCTCAGCTTTTTCATACGAAAACCGCAGTGAGGAACCGACGTCGGGACAGCACCTTGGTCATCGAGGGTTGATCCTGAGAACTTCAACCAAGGTTCGTTATGAACATTGAAGTCCCCCAGGACCACAAACTCTGCCGTAGGGTAGCGGGGCAAGAGGTCATCGATAGTGTCGCTTAAATGTTTGAAGAGCTTGGACGTGTCTGATTCGCTAAGGTTCGGTGAGCGGTATAAACATGCGTAGAATCTTACTGTACTGGCAAGATTGACGCGTACCCACATTACGTCGAATTTGGAGTTTTCCAGATTCAACAGTCGCACACAGTTGACGTCAGCTCGACTATAGAGACAGACACCTCCTTTAGGTCTGAACTTGCTTGCGAGGGTGAAGCCCGGGCAGTCCAGATGGGAGGCGTCTACAGGCTCGGCTATCTGCGTTTCAGGCAGGAATAGTAGGTTGGGGCGTTGAGAAAAAAGGTGGTGGTGGACAGAGTTTAAATTGGTATGCAGGCCGCGAATGTTGGTGTAATTCACCAACATATTTGGCCTGCACCGGGGTCTCCTACTAATCGCCGCTGTAGTGAATTTAATTTGTGTTGGTTGTGTTGTCATGATTTTATTGATTTTTTATTTTTATGATAGGATGTGGGGGAAGGAAGGTCTGGGAAGGAAAGGGTATGAAGGGTGGGTAGGAAGCTGGGGATCAGAGTGTCCAAGAGTGATGAACGAATGAATCCAATCCACCCACTGCGGTGCAAGGCGATGAGCAGGGAGAGTCCGGCTGGAGAGGTCGCCCAATGCGCCCCAAACGCTGCTGCTGGGTCCCCTCCGGTCACGAACCGGCACTGCGAGTCGGTCAAAATTTTTGAATTAAGGGTTCAAAGATTGCGCAGTCCAGACGTGGGTGTTGGCATATTTATGGTCCAGACATTCAGAGGCGAGCGGATGACACGCAGACACAAAATGCATACCTCTATCTGTCATGGTCACGATGCGTGACTGGAGGTACAGCATGATCGATAAAAACCTATATCAATATGATATTGACCAAATCCGTCATCTATGTTCAGTTATCAATATTTGCAAGCACGGTCAATTATTCCGACCAACGACTGACCAATTTAAAGCGGCCTCCATAGCATCCGATAAGTTTCAATTAACTGTCATAATATTGTTTGCCAACTAAGCCAAATATGCCAATACATAGACATGTAAGGTGCACCATAGAAAGAATAACCAGACAAAACCGGAAATATGTCATTTTTAAATCAAATTTTAGACGTATTGACTCTTTTCGACAAAAAATTATAAATTGATTTCGAAAGACACATCTTTTATCTAGTAAAGATATGATTTAAATTTTGAGAAAAAATGTTTATTTTTAGTACAATAAGGTTTTACCGTATGTCGTTGGCAGATTTTTTAAATTTTCAAACTAAATTTTGTAGTATACCTACAACACACATTTCAAATCATATAATCATGCAGTAAAATAAATTAATACATTTTCTGGGAAAGCTATGTTTCAGAATTTTAATTTTGGTTTAAATAAAATCTTTAAAAAAAAGATCCGCGCACTTGTTTTGTGACGAAAATACTTCAGTTTGTCTATTTATTTACGGTCTTACAAACTAATAAATTTAAGATTTTTTTTACATTCTTATTTTGCTAAATTTGAATTCTCGGCCGCTGGCTGGTTAATGACGCATAATGATATGAAGGCACGGCCGCGGCGCCGCGCCGAAGGGCAGCGACGGAGAGTCGCCAAAATAATAATCCAAATAAGTCGCGTCATTATATCCCGCATTGGAGGTTGTATGTTCGGTTAATCATAATCGCATTAATACTACTATTCTCTACTCTTAATATTAATTACAAAGATGAAGACATAAATTAGTTTTTCTGCTTTACAAGCAACTTTTTGTAAAATCTACAACCTGGAAATTTATGTCATCACTTTAATTATTTGATTTAAAAAAACCTGAAAAAAGATTTAACAATTAATCATCTTGTTTAAAGCAATGTTTAAAGTATGTTTTTTTTTATTTATTTGGACACCCATTGGGTTTTTTTATGAATAGATACATTAAAAAAAAACGAGAGTGCTTTGTACCACACAACTGAAGTAAAACTTCGGCTCCATCTATATGATAGGAAGAGAGAAAGAAAAAGTGCGCGCGCACTGCTCTCTCTTGCTCCTACAGTGTGATACAGATAATAGGCATGCACTGTGTAACGTAACTGGCTATAAGAGAAAGAAAATGTGTGCTCGCACCTCTCTCTCTTGTCCCTACAGTAATATACGAAGAGTACTCCCTCTCAACTACCCTTCACCTCGCTTTTCGTAACGCTCTCGTCACGCATTCGCCAGCTTACTCCCCAAGTCAAGCGTGCGTAAAGACGTTTTACTTCAACAAGTTCATAAGTTGGTACATAATCAGTTATAAGGCAAAAATCCTTATATGCTACCTACGCGTACAAACAAAACTAGGTATGCGTTGTTAACACGAAAACTAGTATGTATTTATATTAAAGTGAATAATTTTTGGGTTATTTTGCCGTGTTGCGCTTCTTCAACGTTTCGTACACCGCGGCGTTACAATGTCCATCGTCATGTGAGATCTTTAGTTGTGGTAAGTGGTAGGCAATTAATATTAATTAATGTTAAAATGAATGGGGTTTCAAAACTAAACGCCGAAAACTACATCAATTTCACTAATTATTACGCTTAAATACCGGCCCTAAGTGGATGAATGTTCGCTAGAATATTTGCGCTATGCTCTTGTTTCAATGGGGGAACGTTATGCTTATATATTTTTTTTAATCTTTATTTACATTTAAGCAAAATTTCAAAATTTCATTTATCTAGTAGGAAAATTGAAAAAAAATACACTTTAAGAGATACCGTTGCATTTACAAATAGGTTTGAAAAATTCATTTTTAGAAAAACAGATAACTTGGTTTAAGGTGACTAACATAATATTGGTGGTGTTACGATACACATTAAGCGGGAGAACGGTGTGCGGAGTAATTAAAGTAGTCCCTAGAAGCCGGCATTCTACTCGCTAACGCAAGCATTCCTTCCCCCCCGCTAGCTAAAGGGAGCACAGCGCACCTCCACCCGCACTCTCCCCAGAGAGAAGCTACACCCGGTACGGGACGGTCGCGTCGACTGCGCGCTCGCTTTGCCGCTCTCGATACGCCGAAGCAATGGCTGTCGCGACTAAACTATCGAACTCGATTTGAACGCAGTAATTACGGGTCGCAGGTGTGAGACTCTATGTTGAGTTGACACCACCGTGTAGAGTGATGGAACTGCCTACTCTGACCATGGCCTGCCTCCTGGTTTCCCGCCCCTTGACGACCAGCTGTAAGTCGATCTCCCCTCTGTTTGTAATGTGTCCTTTATAGTAATTTACGGGTAACACTAATCGCATTCCCAGTCCCAGGGAGGATTTTGAGAGAGATTTCTTTGTTAGGAATTACCTAGCCAGGCATTGTGTTGTTTGTGTCCGATATGTATTTTGCAAGCTGTTGTATTTGTGTTTACTAGACAATATAGCTATGTTTTATCCAGCTTCCTCTTTCATTTGATGAGATTACACGTGGGCGAGTTGGTAAATACCTTTGTACCTCTTAATTTAGCTACCTACCACCTTGAGGTGGAGAGACCTCACGCTCACCGACGATACGAGCTAGCCGTCTGCAAAGGTAAGTGAGGCCCCCCTGTCGGGACCGCCACAGTGGGTATGTTCGTATTCAAATCTATCTAGGAATATATGTATAGGCCAAGCCACGAGATTACAGCGCAAGTGTGCCAGCAACGGTGACCCGAAAGTTTGCCCCCGACAATCTTATTAATATTATAAAGGCGAATGTTTGTATGGATGTATGTTTGTTACTCTTTCACACAAAAACTACAGAATGGACTTTAAAAATTCTTTCACTAATAGAAAGCTACATTATTTGCGAATAATATAGGCTGTATATATTGGTAAGCTCTGGCGTTATGAATAAGCTCTGGCGTAATGAAATTATTTGTCAGACGTTTTCTGTCCCTAAAAAAATCGAGTTATTGCAAAGTCAGAAGAAAAGCAAGACATAGATACGTTTGCCGTGGAAACGATGTTGGGGTCGTATTTAATATCTATCTCTAAAAATGAATCGCAGAAATGTGTGTGGGTGCATAACTTCCGAACGATTGCACCAAATTGGATAATTCTTTTTTTTTGTATAAAACTACTGATGAGCTCTGGCATTATGAAATTTGTATAAAAAATTCCAATAGGTGGCACGCGAGCAGTTTGAAAACTGAATGTACTGGGAATTAATATAAGGGGAGGGGGGAGGCGGAGTGGGAACCCCCTAATAGCGTGGAAAAAAGCTGGTTTACTATAAAATTGTAATTACTTGTGCATTATTTACCAATTTCAAAAGTAAAAGATATTCAGTTCGACTTCAAAAATGCCCTTAATAGTAAGTTGGTATAAATATCAGACTATAAGGAATTTATACACAGTGTTGATTTTTTGTACTTAATGCGCTGGTACATACAGTAAATAGAAAGGCAGATTTTTCCCTGATGCATTTGAATGTAAAAATGTTTTATTCTTTTGTTATTCGGCGGTACATCCTCTCTGCACATCCCTACGAGGTCACTTAGTTATATTTAGTGTAATTTGGTATAACCTTAGATCAATCATCGTCAATAGGTATAAGGCATTATCGCTAAAGCTACTGCACATTGTATATGAGTACGCCGGGGGACGAATTGTCATGGAACCGTCAGCAACATAACACGTGCAATACGGTATCACTTCTTCAGAATAGGGATGTCGAAAGTGAAAAAAAAATCGATATAACGATGTATCGATATTTATTAAAATATCAATATCGACGTCGATATATCGAGGAAAAAAAATCGATATATCGGTAAAATTTTCAAGAGATTTTGCGTTTTTAAAATAATAGTGTATTCAGCTCAATATTATCAACAGTAATTTTTGTACACAATTTGCTTTTTTTAATGTACAAAAATCTCAATAAAAATTAAGGTATTTTTATCACTATTCATTTTTATTACGTAATAATTACAAAAATATCAAAAACTAAAAAGCTGTCTTCTAACTTATATGTAAACTGAGATGCATACAAAGTTTGTATGCGTCTCAGTAACATTCTATTGGCGTATTAATCTGTCAAAAAGGACTTCGTGTTTGGAACAAGGTATAGTCAATAATCATAGACAATTGGGAACCAACACATAGGAGTGGCTTAGAAAAAAATGGCGAAAAATAGCATACTATATTTCTATGTATGTACATTCACACATGAGATAGTATTGGTGATCACAAATACTAATGCAAAGACAATAGATTTGTAAGCTATTAATAGTTAAAATTTTAACCGCCAGATGTCATGACCCAATACAGTTACTTTTTTCCGTTCGTTCTTATACGGTTTTGGATTCTAGTGACTTTAAAACAATAAATTTAAAAAAATATCGTTGTTGATATAATTTTCGATATTGGATATTTTGTATCGATATATCGGATCAAAATATATCGGCTAAAAATATCGATATTTTGAATTAAAAATATCGATATTTCGATATAACGATATTTTTTTAACAAGCCTACGTCAGAATCTACACATCTGGCCCGAACATTTTATTTTGATCAATTTATCAAACATTTCCAAAAAAAAAATTTTTTTTTAAAAGAATGACAAACATTCCAGGGTTACGAATAACCCGACAATATTTGAAAATCTCCTACTACAATTACAGTAAGCCGAAAATGTTGCTTGAGTCGTGATGGAGGACTTAACCAGCCGAGGATCGAACACGGAACGCCGGGGTGGGACCCAAACGCGATGCCCACTCAACCACTGACTGGTCATCGGTTATATAATGTGGTTTTGCATGAAACTAAGTAATCATAATAAAATGATTCATTGATCATGCATCATTAATAGATTCATGACATCAATTCATTATTTTCAATCATGATATTAACTAATCAGATAAAATATTAATTCTTCATAATTTGTTGAATTATTGATTGTGTATTTTGACAGTATCTATGACTAAACTCGAACAGAAATTTGTCATTTTTAAATGCAATTCTTTTGATTCACCAATTCGTGGAAAATAATAATCTTGAAATTGAAAAAATAAAATTCTAGATTTATCGACTTTTTTCCACAAAAACCCTATTTTGATTTTGAAAGGTTGTTATTTTATCTGGTTAATCTATTTTTAAATTTGTAGAAAAATAAGTATTTTTTGTTATAATAAAGCTATATCGTTGATCAAAATTTTCAAAGGACATAATATAAAAATTTAGGTTCCGTATGTTTGCGTTCGCTAATCTCGGAAAGTAATCGATGGATTGACTCAAAAATTTTACAGAACATTGCATTTTAGCAGAAGAGCGTTTCTACATACTTTTTATTTGGAAGTTCCAAAGGAAAAGGATAATTTTATACGTTTTAAATTGACTCATTATTTGTCATAGTAAACAACGGAATGACAGTTCTAGACAGTGTTGCCATTTTATTAATTTTATTAAAAGTTACAAAAATTTATGATACCTATAATTAGGAATTAAAAGAACTTAATCGGATTTAAAAGTAGAATTATATCTAACAAATTATATTACTATTTTCACTCATTTGTTTTCTCTGATCTACTCATAATTGTACTGAATGTCAGTTCGTACCTACAAAAAATCAGATTAACAAATCGAATCATATATGACAAATTTTCATAGGGTCAAAAAAGTGTAACTGTGACCAGTTGATTGATGTGTAAGTTTTTTCAAAGTTGATCACCATTCGTGGGATGCCTTGCTCACATTCAAACATAGGTTATCGTACTCGACACGCAAACGCAGATCATCAGAGAAGATCAAACCGCACTGATCAAGAACGTTTAGACGATAAAGAACATGTTCGAGTTAGAATTATTCAGAGGCGAGCAGAAGAACTGGCGAATCGTCGGGAAGAAAGACTTAAAAGCATATGAGTAGAAGCGCGAATAAGACGAGCAGCACATTCATCTCAACAACGTCAAGAAGAAATAGATCAACGCCGAAGACGAATGCAAGTGCAACTTTTGAATAACCATGCTTCGTACCATCGAATTGATTTTTCATACGAACAATATTCAATACAATACCTCATGTAAATTTGTTCAAATCGGTAAAATGGATAAAGTTTGTCCACACTGCAAAGCGATGAAATTTAAAAGAGAAACTCAAGGGATGTGTTGTGCGAGCGGCAAAGTAAAGCTACCTGAAATTGATCAGCCAATAGCACCACTGATAAATTTGTTGCAAGGAATTACTGATGATTCAAAACATTTCCTCAAAAATATTAGAAAATACAATTCATGTTTTCAGATGACTTCATTTAGCGCTAACGTTATAACAGAAAATTTTATGCCGACGTTTAAAATTCAGGGACAAATTTACCATAAAGCTGGTTCTTTGCTCCCTTTTCACAGCAATCAACATAAATTTCTACAAATATATTTCATGGGAGATCAAAATGATCAGTTGAATGCACGCTGTCAAATCTCTACTAAAGTCAAAAGGCATATTGTTGAGTCGTTGTAAAAAATGTTACATGATAACAATAATTTAATTCGAATGTTAAAAATGCAATTGATCTCATGCCATCAGACAGCCATAAAATTATCATTAGTGCTGATCAAACACCAGCAAGTGAGCATGTCAGACGATATAATGCGCTAACAATTAATGAGGTGGGAATTGTCATGGTTTGAGAAGAATTTCATCCTTGCGATATCGTTTTGCAACGCAGAAATGATCAACTACAAAGAATTGCTGACACTCATAGGTGCTACGATCCACTGCAATATCCAATTCTGTTTCCAAGCGGTCAAGATGGTTATCAATTCAATAACAAAATGATAAATACAGTGACAGGTGAATACACAGACAAAAAAGTTAGTTCAATGAATTATTATTCCTATCGAATTATGGTACGTGAAAATAAAGATAACCATCTTCTGAAATGCCGTGAGCTCTTCCATCAGTACATTGTCGACATGTACGCGAAAATAGAATCAGAACGACTACTATTTATTAGGCTCAATCAAAAGAAGCTAAGATCCGAAGAATACCTACATTTGAGAGATGCGATAAGAAATGATGGTGATGTAAGTAACATAGGGAATTTGACCATTTTGCCGGCAACATATAGTGGTAGTCCCCGACACATGCACGAATATGCGCAGGACGCTATTACATATGTGCGGAAATATGGTCGTCCTGATCTTTTCATTACATTTACGTGTAATCCAACATGGGATGAAATAAAAGAGTTACTACTTCCAGGACAGTCTCCGATTGATCGCCACCACGTAACAGCACGTGTTTTCAAACAAAAACTTTGATTAATTTAATGACATCACTAAACATTTTCGGAGAAACATAATGCTGGATGTACTCTGTGGAGTGGCAAAAAAGAGAATTACAACATGAACATATTTTAATTTAATTTTTTTTATTTTTTTTTTTTATTATTTTAACTTTATGAGTAAAACCTCAAATTGTAATATTTAATTAAATGAAGATTCATTTAATTAAATATTTTAATATGGCTTACTGTGAAGATTATGCCAAATGAGATCGATGAAGTAATCAGGTCCTACGATCGACAATGAGTTATTTGAAGTTGTGATCAAAAACATGATACACGGACCATGTGGCGCAATTAATACAAACTCACCGTGCTTGGTCGATGGAAAACGCTCAAAACGCTATCGTCGAGATTTGTTAAAAGACACAATCACTAGCAATGATGGTTACCCACTATATCGACGAAGAAGTACAGAAGACAATGGAAAAGCTATCATTATGAAAGTGAGAGGAAATGACACTGAAGTTGATAATCGCTGGGTAGTTCCATATTCGCCACTGACATCAAAAACTTTTAAAGCACATATCAACGTTGACTATTGTAATTCTGTTAAATCCATAAAATATATTTGTAGATATGTCAACAAAGTCAGTGATATGGCTGTGTTTGGAGTTACAAAAACCAGTAACTTAGATGAGATATCACAATACCAAATTAAAAAAATTACGAATGTTTTTTTTTCTTCACTTATATTCTACACTACAGCATAGTCACAGCAGATATTGAATTAAGCAATGTGTCTTCTTGGAAAATGCACAGTTGCTAACAATTTTTGTTAACTCCTCTAATAATTAAAATCAGACAAAGCCACAGCGAAGCGTGGTCGGGTTTAGCTAGTGTACATATAGATATATAAATTCTCAAAGTATTCTGATTCTAGTTTAGACAACCCTGAGCGGGCGGACGAGCGACCTCAGATCGCGTTTGATTTTTATATGGGTCTATTATTAGATACCCGAACCAACACAATGAGTTAAGTTTCATCAAGTCGGCAGATTTTTTAATTCAAAGTTAAGGAAGAAATCGTTAGGTTGAACTTTGATTTTTTTTAATTAGGCTGGCCAGTAAAACAAAATGAGAATTGAAAAAAAAAACTAAGGACGTGTCGGATAGAATTTGAACATTTCTTCAAATTTTAAAATTAGTATTAAAGTTCTGTGAAAGTCTTATTCATATTATGATATTACCTACCCAAATACAATGAAACAACCGGCCCAAGATGAAATAATAACAGAACTTGAGTTTTAACGTTGAAAATTGATAAATTGTTCAAATTCTCTGAAACAACCCATCCCTCAGTCAAGGAATCAAAGTAAAGCCTGCTGTAGGTACGCCTTAATGCAAAAGACTGTCCCATCAAAACCGTGGTTTCAACAATTCTCCCATTGTTCCAAAAATGAAATTTTCTCACTTAATCGAATGCGATTTGGATATTGTTCTGTTCCTTCTCACATTTTTAAAAAATTCACGTCCTTGACTCCCTGGATTGTACATTTTGTAGTCTAGATGTGGAAATTTTGGATTAAACATATTTTGGTTGTCCCTCTATAAACAAATATGCTCTCTTCTATCAAGCCTTATCTAAAATTGCCTCCCCCCAATCAACATTTCGTCTCTTCTAATTCTGAAATCGACTCCAATCTTCCATATGATTTTGAAATATATAAATGCACGTTTCCTCTCTTCATAATTTAATATGATGGCCCAGAATGCCATTCAAGGGTGAAAGATAGAAACATTTGATATAAAAAAAACCCGTCCCAAGTTTTATTTTTAATGTCGAACGTTAATCTTTTTTTTAAAAGAAATATCCATTTTCGGGTTATGAATAACCTGAAAATATTTGAAAATCTCCTACTACCACCACAGTAAGCGGAAAAAGTTCCTTGTGTCGGGAAGGAGGACTCAGCCGAGGAATTAATCTCACGACGCCTGGGTGAAACCCAAACGCTATACCAACATAGCCACTGACTGGTCAAATATTGTCAAGGAATGAGATTATCTAGATTTAGCACTATGTGAGCTGATCTATAATTAAGAATTTTAAGTAGAATATCTAGAATAATAGGGTACTTTGAGAAAATGTATTTTTCCGCTATGGGACCATTGTACGGTGCCATGTGCTGCAATATTAACCCTTTCTCAACCATAGTCATCTTAAAATGACGTGAAATTTGATTTTTTTTTTTACTTAGTAACTACGGATCATTTTTGTTATTAGTTTTTGGGGTGTTATGCCGTGTTGGACTACCTCCTCCTTTAGCCAACGTTTCGGACAGCGTTACAGTGTCCATCATCAGGGCAGATGTGTGCGAGACGGGCAAAAACATACACACTTCATATCGTAAACAAGAATCATTGATCACACCTTTTGAAAAGCTATGATCCGAGGGAATTGCAGTACCTATTCAAACGGAGAAGGTATTTATGTTTTTTTCACTTATTTTACCGTTTTTATTTACAGTAAAACGTACATTCTTTCATATTATAATGAAAATACAACAAAAACTTTGATATAATATTTGTTTTTAGCATCCTAAAGTATCGTGTCATTTCAGAACGACACTGGTCGTTTGAGGTTATACTATATGACTATTTTGTCTGATAACATATATATTTATTATGTGTTATATGTGTTTTGATGAGAAGAGCACATCAATAATACTTTCAAATGATAAGTAGACATGATATTGTCTTAAATTGATGTATTTTTTGTGAATATTATTTGTAGAACATGGTCCATTTTCATACTAATGTTATTTACCTCTCGGAACCACTGTCGTTTTAAAATGACGTTGAATATTCCCAAACTATCAGTTAAAAAATAAAATAAATAAATAAAACTTTTAAAAAAATCTACTATTTCAAGTACACAAAATCATACGTTATTTTTTTTATCTATAGAAATTAATTTGGATGAGAAAGGGTTAAAGATCCGATAAAAAATATTTAATAAATAATGATAAAAAATATTGAATAAATACTGAATCAGATAATTTATTGGCAGTTAATATCTGAGTTTGCGTATAATCGATGGCACGTGAAGCAAAAGCAGTTAGAAAAGAAAGAAGAGAGAGAGAGAGAGGAAGGACTTAAGTTTTTTCCTTGAAAAGTTCTGGTTGCCTCCAGGAAATGCATTAACTCTTTAGTTCCTGAGCACTGGTTCCTGGTGTTCACTCTAATATCGTTAAGCCACAACTTTATTGTTCCAACCTTTTTTCGTCCTTCAGGTTTGTTATAACTTAAATGCCGATCTAAATTAATACTATCCATAAGCTGCTTTTAATATTCCCGCGGAAACGGCACGGTGACGGGAATGGCTCGTTTCTCATTTCTTTAATACGAGTGAGGGAGAAGCAAGAAAATGATTACTTTTTCCTTTGGAGGAAACAGACATACGTAAATCGTTGTCTAATCCTTTGTCTCATTATTAATCAGTGTCTCAGAAAGAGCTGCAGCATTTGGTGATAAGGAACGTACGTTTATTGCCTTTTTTGTAAAGTCACCGGGCCGTAAACGTGGAAAAATTAAAAGCGCTCATTCACGTGCAGATACAGCCGCTATCTTCGACCAAGTATTCCCTACGTCAATGGCCGCTATACTTACTTTACAATGACCGTAAGCGAAGGAAAGATGCGTAAAACATACACGTGCGACAGAGAAAAGCGCGGGCGGGCAGGTATACCGATTTTCGGACCTTAAACGCGCCTATTGCGATGATTTCTGTATCAACGTCATGTCGGCATTAGAGTTTGGCAGAAAAATATCAAATATCTTAAAGTTAGAGAGTACCGCTCCAGAGTCCCAATTGTTCTCAAAGTTGACATCCCCAATTAGGGTATGTTATGAGGCTGAAGGTAACAGGGAGGGTAACGAGATGGTGAGGAAAAGGTGAGGAAGTACCTACCCTGCGTTTCAAATCTAGTCACCAAACACGGCAATAGCAGTTCAAGCAACGTTTCGATTCTGAATAGAGGTGCAGAGCGATACTGAAAGCATCTAATCCCAATTTGGGAGCCGGGTATGGGTAGCCACACCCCGGGAACTATTTTTATTGGATAACCAACATCCCTGCCATAGGTCACTTTAAGTGGTTCGCTAGTTTGGTGACTTATCAGGGGTGCCCGGGTTGCTTATTTACAAAACCTATACCGATTCAGTCGCGGTAGCTTCAATTTACATTTTAAATATACCTCTATATTGGTTATTTTTTATTACATTTCAAAAACAAAAATTGTTCTAAAATCTAGATAAAATAATCTTTCTGATGTGTATATTAGAAATTAATAATTTTATTTCTAAATATTTAAATTTTGTTATTGAAAATTTAAAGCGACTGAAACGCGGTAGGGATTGTAAATACGCGCCCGGGTTCATGGTGAGGTGTGTCTAGGTCTTGGCGGCAAATGTGTTTGCCGACCTACTGCGTGGCGGGACGGATCGGGAGAGACTAGTTGAGGGAGACGTTTTGATCTCTCCAGCAGGACTCTCTCGGAACATTGCCTTGCACCGCAGTAAGAAGGATGGATAGATTCATACGTCCGTCACTCCTGGACACATTGACCCAGAGTCCTACCCATCCCTCATACCTTTTTCTTTCCTAGAACTTTCTTAAACCTTCCCTAAAAGACTCTTCATACAGCAACCCCAAAGATGACGCAGGTCTTGAGAGATTTTTTCCAATCTAACACTCTGGAACGTGCCCCAAATATGTTAAGTATTATATTAATTTCTCGTCAAAATATATTGTGAAATAACACTAATTACTCTAACAAAATTTACTTGTGCTCGGCGAGATTTATAAGGATCTCTTCAGTGTTGCCATATTCAAATATGAATAAATAATTTTCTACGTTTCCGGTAGTCGAACCACTCAAGTTACTACAAACATTACTTGCAAAAACCATAATGACAGTAACGTACGAGTAGTAATGAAATAGCAAGCAGGTTAAGAATATTGTCAAGTCATTCCATGGGTAGGTACCACGTATTTCTAAGAAATATTACGCTAAAGGCGCATTTTGGACACATGTTTTATGACACATTGAGTAAAGTGGAAAACTATTTTTCTTAATATTTGTTTTAGATTTCACACGAATAAATCGAAGAGTCATAAATAATACTACATAAGATCACCGATAGTCACCGATAAATTACAGCTTGGTACCTAATCCCACCAAAAAACTAGCATGAGAGGAAGTTCAGGGAAGGAAAAAGGTATGAGGGGTGGGTAGGAATCTGGGATTCAATATGTTCAGGTCATCACTCACCGCAACAACCCGGTCACCCCTGCTATGTCACCAAACGTAGCGAACTACTTTTGAAGTTATGATTTGAGGGCATTTGATTCGTTGAAAACTTTTTACGTTAAGAGAAACGGCATTTTTTGGGATGCGGATGTGGGTACCGCCGGGAACCACTTATTGGATAACCAACACCTCTGCCCTAGGTCACCTCAAATAGTTCGCTGTGTTTGGTGACAGCAGGGGTCCCGGGTTCGTGGGGTAGGTTTTGTACAGGTCTTGGCGGCCAATGAGTTTGCCTACCTGCTACATGGCGGACCGGATCGGGAGAGATTGATTGAGGAAAACCTAACCTAGATCTACCTCTCCAGCCGGATACTCTCGATCCATTTTCTTACACCGCAGTAGGAGGGATGGATTCATGCATCCGTCACTGCTGGAGACATTGACCCCCAGCTTCCTACCCTTTTCTGATATCTTTTTCCTTCCCAGAACTTCCTCTCCTTCCTTTCCTTAAAAAGACCCTCCACATAACATCTCCTAATACGACATAGGATCTGAGAGAAATTATTTATTTTCCTGGAGCTATTGTAAAAAAAACATCTTTCATACTTTCAATCAAAAACTATCTTTTGAACATTTTTCATACAAAATTTTAATTTGGATTTGAGGCCAAAATACTTGATCAAATAATTATTTTTTAATCAAAAAAGTGTTTTTACTACCTAACTGTATTAAAATAAAATACTCTGTCTGTACCTTTTTTTATTACATTGTCTAGTTTGTATACGGAACGTCCATTGACGGCGTTCAAAACAGGCAATTTTTAACGATTTTTTATGGTCCTAACGCCTGTAAGAAGTAACTTAACAAAAAAATCAGAGTGTGTAATTCACACGCGCTAGAAATGAAACTAGAAAGTCGCTAGATGTCGCTTTCTTTTTAAACGATTTTTGGAGTGTCCTAACGCCCATAAGAAGTAATTTAACAAAAAATTAAAACACGTCCATAAGCCAGTTGTCGATATCTGCGAGTATGTGTAGGCCTGCGACATCTATATCAATTTTTTTTAAATTTATACTTTGGGAAGAAAATTGGGGAATAGGGAATATGGGACAAAACGCCGCCCGGTTTCCTCGTTTCGCTCCGTCGCGTTTGCTCTGTTCCTTTCCCCCATGCTGCGATGAGTAGAGCAAACTATTTTTACATCACATTGTTACTAACAACTTGAAATTACGTGAAAGTTATTTAAGGTGTCTGCTTGTGTACCCAAGTACAAGTGCCGGATTGAGATTTAATGCCAGATGGCCATTTAAAAGAAAAATAAAGTAACGGTAGGACTATAGTCCCCAATTCGAGGTATGTTGTGAGGTTTGAGGGAGTGGGAAGGGGAAGGGTTCATGGAAGAGAAAGGTTGAGAAGTATCTGGCCACGAAGCTGACCAAAAACCTAAGCCCCCGCCGCTCATTTTGACCAAGCGTGGTATTTTGAAGACCCCCCCCTGAACAGGTCACGTAGTATGGGTACGTTCCCTAAAGTCTTTTCAAGCTAAAATATTTCGATTACGAATGGTGGTATGGGCGATTCAGAGGGCATTTACACCTCTGGAACGAGGTGAAAATTAATCTACTTTAGGTATGTGTTATTTAGATTTTAGTGTAGGCGTGATATGAGATATCTTGCAGATCTTAATAAAACGCGCGTGGAATATTTATTTGCACAATATAAAGTATGTGTTGTAAGCTACGTGCTAACTATCGGAGCTGTCTGTGAGCGAGCAGTATCATTCATCACCTATTATACCTGTATCTGCCGCCTCGCTTGTGTATATCTAAAAAGGCAGGCGTACCAACAAAACCATTCTCACAGTATGTATCATTGTAATTAAATTACCTTTAATCTTAATATATAAAAAAAAATTGCAGCCTCCGTGATCCCGAGGTAACACTCTCAACTCACAATCTGAAGGTCGCGGGTTCGAACTCGGCGTGCGCAAATAAATTTTATTTGATTATTTTGAAGTATTTCACAATTAATTCACTTAAAATAATATATGTGTAGTACTAGCTGGTCCCCGGCATGCGTTGCAATGCCATTCAAAGAAATAAATTGATTCTTCCTGCATGTCCTTTCCCGTGCGCCCCCGTTCCCTTCCACCTTCCCCGCCTTCCCCCTCCCTAGTCTCTTCGATCTCCGCGAACCCCACCCCCCCCGTTCCCCTTCCCCCTGTCTTTCCTCATATATATTATAGCTCATACAACAGAATAATATATAGGCTATATATAATTGGAAGCTCTGGAATTATCAAATTTGTATAAAAAAATTGCAATAGGTGGCACGCGAGCTGTTTGAAAACTGAATGTACCGGGAATGAATTAATGGAATGTGAGAAGGGGGAGGGGAATCCGGAAGGGGGGAGGGGAACTCGGGAGGGGTGGAGGGGAACTCGGGAGGGGGGTTCGCGAGACGGGATAAGCGGAAAGGGAAGGGGACGTGGAAGAGGAAGGGGAGGCGGAAGGGGAACGGGACGAATGAGATAGGGCACGCAGGGAGAAGCAATTTCTTCATTAAGTGGCATAGAAACGCATACCGGGAATCGCTATAATAATATAAATAGAACGAAGGTTGGGTAACTATCCAGTAGATGGCGTTGTGTTTCGTTAGCCACAGAGACGAGTGGCCGCGTCAGCTAGTTTTCTATAATGTTCATCCGATTGCGATGGGCATCCGGTTCGCGGGATGGATAGCGCAAAATATTGATCTAAGGCAGTCAACTCTTAGATCAGCGACATCTTCTGCAATTGGATGGTTGAAAGAACCTAAGCGAAATCCGAACACTAAGTTTGGTGATCGTGCATTCGCAGTATCCGGCCCCGAAGCTTGGAATAAACTTCCTATGGAATTGAGATGCATAACCAACTCAGCGGAATTTAGATCCAAACTGAAAACTCACTTTTTCCGATACTCCTTTCCAAAAATTCATCATTCTATTTAAACTTTGCAATTTTTAATAGTTTTTTTTTCCTCTTTTCTCTTTGTTTATAGTTAACTCAATCTGTTTAATGTAATCTGTTAATTGTGATACCTCAATCTGTTTACTGATGAGCGATGAATCACCTCAATGCAGTACAGATCGACTATTAAATTTATTAATTTATTTAAAATATCTATACCTTCCCGTAAATCCAGTTAACCTTCATTATACTTTTTGCACCCGTATTCTCGAATTGTAATATTATGTAAAAAAACTTCCTACTTCTTCTGGCGCTAATCTTAATTGTAAATATGTGTGTTAATAAGTCACCAGTTTTAGGTTAGAATCTATATGTCTTAGTCATAAGTCACTAGCTATAAGTCTTAGATGTAAGTCACTAGTTATAATTGTAAATCTTAGTTGTAAGCCAGTAATATAAGTAGCTATAAGTCTTAGATGTAAGTCACTAGTTGTAATTGTAAATCTTAGTTTTAAGCCAGTAATATTAATTATTTTATACATTATTTGTACAGCGCCCTTGAGGTGATTTTCCACGAAAACGGCGCTATATAAATTAGCCAATTATTATTATTATTAAATGAAGACGGGGATGAGAGAAGGGGAATGCAAGAGGGAAAAGAAACGCAGGAAGAGAACGAGGGCCTAAACCGGGAAGCATGGGAAAGGTCACGCAGAATGAAACAATTTCTTTCTTTGAGTGGTATTGCAACGCATGCCGGTAACTCGCTAGTATAACATGAAATAATTTATCTCAATTAGTTTTCAATTGACTTACATACTCCAGGTTTGGAACCGAAAAGGAAACAATAGCAAGAACCTCTCACGAAAGCCGCATTATTGAAAGGGGGGTTTATTGGGGAAATTTGTAAGCGGTAGGTAGGCGCACCCGTCCTGCAAACCGAATATTCCGAGATCAATAACAAATCTTATTTTATTTTCTTTCTAACCATATTGTTTAAAATATTATAAAAATAATAAGAAATTTTGGTAATTTAATTATAATGTTGTACTGCCCTGTCCTAAGTTTAGTCCTGATACGGCGAATGATTGCCATAAATACATCCGGGAAATGAGAATATTACCAGTATTATTTCGAGCCCGGCGTCGCGTAGTGTCGTTATCATTTGTAATTCTGTGTGGTCTTATCAATAGTTTATTAATTTGACTGTTGCAATAAATTATAAGGTACAAGGTGCGTAGTGTTATAATAATACAGGTTTTACGTTGGTTTATTGACGCTGGGAAGGGTGTTGTTGATAATACGAGTATATTATATTTGTTATTCTGTCAGTTTTCAGAGTTGTGTCTTTCACGCCCTTTAGCTTTTCCAGTGTTCAATGGTGATTGTTTTCAGAGTTGTGTCTTTTGTAATAATAAAATCAAGTGATCACGCCCTAGCTTTTCTAGTGTTCAGTAACCGACGAGTTCATTGAAAATCAATTCATTGAAAGCAAATTCATCGAAAACGAGTTCATCGAAAATCAATTCATCGAAAGCAAATTCATCGAAAACGAGTTCATCGAAAATCAATTCATCGAAAATCAATTCATCGAATGATCAATTCATCGAATCGCCAATTCATCGAAAAACATTTTTTTTGTAGATATTTGAGCTGTGAAAATTGAATACCCAAAAAGGTCTGTTTAACTTTTTTTTTTTTTTTTAGTAACTATATAATATTTTTTTACATTTTTATATGAAACATGTTAGTTAGATGTATATATAAAATATATTCGTAGTCCTCCTCACTAGGAGATCCTGTGCTGAGGGGGACTATGCTTTGGATAAGTTTTTCAGCGACTTCTATGGTTTAACTTTATTGATTGGATAAGGTTTTCCAGAAACTTCTATGATGTTTTAAGTATACTAGTAAGTTCATTTTCCGATAGATTCTTCAGCCAACATTTAATGTCCTTAATGTAGCTATTTTTTTTTTATTTGTTTGATACTAAGTGGGAGTTAAATGTGTTTAGCAACTGTCAGTTTCGTAGTGACAATGTAAAATTTATAGGTTATCTCTTCGATTTCCGATTGTCTGATACTGCAAAAAAGGGATATCTAAGGAACGGTGACCAGACAACTCATAATGAAACCAACTCATAAACAACTCAGAAAGGTCATTAAGAGTGATGATAAAAAAATATTTAAAAATTGGTTAAATAGGTTAAGTTAGGTTAGGTTAGGTTAGGTTAGGTTAGATTAGGTTAGGTTAGTTTAGATTGACCAATGCTTTTTTAACCTCTCAAATACCAACAAAATATATTTTTTCGATGAATTGGCGATTCGATGACTTGATCATTCGATGAATTGGTTTTCGATGAATTGATTTTCGATGAATTGGTTTTCGATGAACTCGTTTTCGATGAATCGGCTTTCGATGAATTGATTTTCGATGAATTGATTTTCGATGAATTCGTTTTCGATGAACTCGTCGTGAACCGTTCAATAGCTATGTAGCTTGATAATATTTTAATTATATTAACCATAAAATAGAAAATCGGTTTACAAACCGTGTTGACACAAGTGTCTCTCACATACATACTCGCGAAAGGTGAAATGTGAGGTCCCATGACAGTTGATCCGCCGGCTGTTGCCCCCCGGCGTACTTACATACAATGTGCAGTCGGGAAAATACTTTAATAATTTAGGGAAATAACGAAAATTTTAATAACGGGAAAATAATTTAGGGAAAATACTGTATACCTTATTAGACAAAATATAACTAAGTGACCGCCGAATAACAAAAGTATAAAACATATTTTCATTCAAGGAAAAATATGCCTCTCTATGTACTGTATATACTAGCGCATAAGTATACAAATATGCCTCTCTATGTACTGTATATACTAGCGCATAAGTATACAAATATGCCTCTCTATGTACTGTATATACTAGCGCATAAGTATAAACAAATCGACCGTGTGTTAAAATTCGTACCAACTTAATATTAAGGGTATTTTTGAATTTTTTTACGATTTTACGTTTGAAATTGGTAAATGATGCAAAAAACGTTAAAATTCTATAGTAAATATCATTTCGGGGGCCAACTGTCGGTGGAACACCTTTTTCAGTATATTGACACTCATCTACATGTAGATGAGTGTTTCAGGTTGATAATTATTGCTTATAATAATTGTTACCCTTTGTGCTATGCATAAAATCTTGTCTTAAACGTTAGTTTATCAATTAAAAAATAATAATTAATATTTGACAAGTTAAAAATTTTTCCCAAAAAATGTAGACATAATTTATCTCGACGTCACCTAGCGAGAGATTTAATACTAACAATGTCTCGCTCACATAAATAAAGTTGGTTGTTTTCAGGTGGAAAAATGTAATAAACAGTAATTGTTGAATGAAACACTAGTATATATTGAATTATTTGGCAGGTATTAGATAAGCCGCCATAGCTCAGTGGTCAGAGCACCTGACCGGCAATCAGAAGGACACGGGTTCAAGTCCCGTTGGCGGCAAGTATCTTTTCTCGGAAGATTTTTTCAATGTAGATGAGTGTTTCAGGCTGATAATTATTGCTTATAATTATAATAAAGTTAACTTTTTCAGTCTTGAATTTCAAGGTCAACGTACCTATCTTTTTTCAGTTGGCATTTCATTCATGCGTTTTGATATTAATTTATTTATTATTGTGTAGGTCAATGTCTATGGGACTTTGACATTAAATGATTTCGTATCTTTGAAATAAGCAGTACCTACAATATACACTGTGAATTAAAAAAAAAAAAAGAAAAAAACGAAACCCATACAACTGACCGGAAAACTAACGCTAAAGATAAGATAAGCAGTAAAAATATCCAACTGTAAGCAAGACACGCGGTGACATTGCAAACACCATAATGTGAAGGGTGACGAGTGACGAGATATCGCCACCTCAATTGGACGATGTTCTAACTGATCGTTTTTTCAAAAATGACCTTTGATCGCAAAACCATCTCTTTTGTTCATTTCTATAACCATAATAATTTTCAGAACCATATTTATGTGTTGTTCATCTATTATGTGTTGCCATACCATATTTATGTGTTGTTCATCTATTATGTGTTGCCATACCATATTTATGTGTTGTTGCTCCATCTATTATTAGTCAATACAAACTTGCTGGTATTAACAGTTGACAGTTGAGATATTATTGACCATGTTCTGAGTTTCAAAATTTGCAAAGACAATTTTTCGTCAGATATGATTTTAGATTTTCACGGCCAAAAGTATTGTTGTTATTTGTTTTTGGGGTGTTATGCCAGAAAAAATTTTTTTCGTCATTTATTTAACAATTTTTGTTTTAGAGGGTCATTCTTGTGTGAAGTATTTTAGTTTATGATGTTGGAAAATATTTAAATAGGTCTTGGCCCTAGCTTGGAATTGGGAAATGTAGTTAGAACCTTACGCAATGAATTATTATGCCCTAGCTGGTTGAGTATTGTTTAGGTATGTTGTAAAATGGAAAATATACGTCCAATTAGATTCAACCTCAAATCAGACATTGGTAAATAGATAATGAGAAATCGCTATTGTAAACATCGACACCGGATATTTCAGAACAAGGTAAAATGAAGTTAAAACGCTTTCCAACTGAGGTGACGATATCATAACGATCATTTTGGTGGAAAACTGGTCTGTAATGCCATCTTGTGCATTTTTACGAAACGAGGGAACCGTTTATTGAAAAATATTACTATTATTGTAAAAAAATCGCTGCCTAAGTAAATGAAGGGAGATGATTAAAGATATGTGATGCCGCCAACATTCGCGCGCTGCTAGAATTAATCAGGTGGCGAATTTCCGAACTTTATCCTAGTCTAGGGACATATCCTAGGAGCACCTTAATTTCCCCCCATTCTGGCTCTGGCATAGTCTGGTTTGTGCCAAGGCTGAAATGAGGGGGATGGATAATATCCACCCCATGTCCTCAATCATTTCATAGTATAAAATTAAGTCGCTCAAAATGTATGTGTGCGTTAATCTTTTGAACTACGCAACAGATTTTCATACGGTTTTCACCAGTAGATAGAGTGATTGAAGAGGAATGTTCATATGTATAATACGTGTAAATTATATGAGAGAAAAGTCGAGAAATTCAAAGAAAACATATTTTTGTGCGATTTAAAACGGCTGGCGGGCCGTACTATAGTGACTTTTGAAATTCGTTCTACGGAAGAAATTAGAAAATAGATGTCCTAGATTAAGTAGGTATTTGATTTTACCTTTTCAAATATCCAGTGTTGCATTTCAAGCATTGTATAATTAGTGACGAGTTAATTAGTTCATATGTATAATACATGCTTATTATAGTAGAGAAAAGCCGATAAATTCAAATATTCAATTCGGGCAGCGGGCAGCGGGCAGCTGGCAAGCGGGGGGTGTGGATTTTATAAAGATTGGGTAATGGCGTTGTGTTTCGTTAGCCACAGCATCGTGTGGCCGGGTCTGCTAGTATATTATATATATTAGACGTATCCTTGGTTAGGGATGGAGAACCAGAATCCAACTTCAGGGTCTTAAACCCCTCCCCCCTTCAGCAGGTCCCATCTATGGTCTATCCAGTGTTTTTTTTTTTTATTTTATTATATATTTAGCACAATATTATACATTTATATACATTATTTATTAAATTTTGACTGCCCAACTAGGAGTATTATCCCGTTTTAGAACAGTCAAATAATTATGGGTATGAACATGTGGACAATGATTTGTACAAAAAAGAAATAAAATTGATGAAATAAAAAGAGGAAATAAAAAGAAGAGAAAGAATATAAAATAAAATAATAAAAATAAAAAAAAATATAGTACCTAACTGTTATTTGTTTAGCATAGCAATATTGTTTGTTTGTTTATCAATATTGTTTGTTTGTTTATCATTCGTTTGTTTTTTCTTTTTTTTTCCTAATTTTTACATTTGACATATATAATACTATTAAATCATATAAGTAATGGGAACCCATTGAGGCGCAACCTGTGCGTGGCTAATATAGTTATATACATTTTATTATTGAACCTAAAAAGAAACAAACAGTGGGCATTTAAAGCCAAAACAGTTAGCTTATAATTAATTTTGTCAAAACAGTTTGTACAAAAAGTGTTTACAATAGTGTAGTGTTTACAATAGTGTTATAATATTTAAATAGTTCGTGAGAAATAATAATAATATTGTACTGCATTGTTAAGCCATAATTTTGACTCTTTTAAAACCCTCCGTCCGTCGGGCGCAATGCAAATCCTAACACGATCGGGCGCAATTCAACTGTGTGATTATATAATACAAAAACAGATTAAAATAGATTTTTCCCTTAAATTTTTCAAAAAAAAATCTAAAATGTGAGTGGTGGCGAAGGAGGCCACGCCCCTAGATCGGCGATATTTACTTACCTTTTGGCACAAAAATAACAGACCACTTCATCTCACAGATTAGTTGCGCCTGACGGAGGGTTAAGTATTGAGGTAGTTTAGTTGTCACTTGATTTTTTTTGGTAAAAGATTGACAGTACGAGGTCTAATGCTTTGTGTTTGCATTTGTTTGGTATTTGTTTGTGAGGTATAAAATACATTTTTATTTCTAACTAGCTGGTTTCCGGCATGCGTTGCTACGCCATTAAATAAAGAAATTGTTTCTCCCTGCGTGTCCTTTCCCATTCGTCCCGTTCCCCTTCCGCCTCCCCTTCTTCTCCTGCGTCCTCTTCCCCTCTCGCGTTCCCACTCCGTCACCTCCACCTTCCCTCTCCCCACTCCACTCCCCCCCTTCCCCCATCCCGCGAACCCCCTCCCGAGTTCCCCTCCCCCCTCCCATCCCCCTCCCCCCTTCCAGGTTCCCCTCCCCCTCCCTCCCTCCCGTTTTCCATACATTCAGTTTTCAAACCTCGCTTGCCACCAATAGCAATTTTTTTATACAAATTTCATAATGCCAGAGTTCACATGAAGTTTTATAAAAACCTTGTCCTGACAATAACGAACAAACAAAAAAAAGAATTATCCCATTTGGTGCAGTCGTTCGAAAGTTATGCGCTTAGCAACACATTCAGTGATTCATTTTTGTATTATAGATGTTGATTCTGTTTTCAAATTTGTTTTTGTTTTTAAAGTTAAATTTCATAATTTGCAGTATAAATAGTTTACGGAGAATAAATAGTTTAGATTCTTTCTACAATGCGTCTTATGGGCGAATGTCGTGACATCAAGTCGTACGTATCTCAATGTCGACTGATTTCAGTGATACGGACTCATCTCGAAGAAGAGGTGAGCCGAGTAGAGTAAAAAAGACAGAAAAACAGTTCAAACATGAACAAAATGCCATTTAAAAAAAAACCCTGACATTATGCATTTTCTCCGTCGTGTCATAGATTTTTCAAAGTGACTAATTGCATCAATTATTGTTTTTTTTTCAGTGATTACCATATCATTTTTAAAATGACCGCACCCGAAGTAACTCTTTCCGCAGGAAAAAGACTAATAGGAAGAACGCTAAAAACTGAAAGCGGGTTTTCATACAACGCTTTTTCAGGTATCCCATACGCTCAACCACCCGTGGGAAATCTCAGATTCAAAGTAAGTTCAACCATAAACAATTTATTTACTTTCTTCGATTTTATCCTTTTTGCACTCTTTTACCCCACTAAATTGAATATGTTTTTTTTTATTGTGTACCTAAATATATGTTCTGCTTAATAAATTATTTAGTGTCCGACCGAAACAGGATTTTCTACTGAAACCGAATCTGTCTCAGTTTTAGCTGAAACCGAAACTTTTTTTAGTCAAGACATCCTATAAAGACAATTAAAAATAGTAAAATTGAACAAAAATAACATACATCCTGTAAAGTTAGGTTAGGTTAGGTTAGTTTAGATTTTAGTAGATATTTTGTTGAAGGGTGTTTTTATTATGTCGGGGATATTTAGTAACGGGGTGAAAACGTGCATTACCAGGAATTATGCCTCGGTTTTGGCAATTTTTCTTATGGCATGAATTATACGGTTAACTTATTGCAGACGACTAAATAAGAATTATAAAAAAACCATGCTTTCAAAATTCCGAATATGTACTTCAAATAAATTTAAGTTGTGCATTCTCTCTCTGACTGTGAAGCGGTACAAAGTGACCTACATAGACTTTGCAAGTGTTGCACTTTGCAAGTGTTTAGATATCAATGTTTCCAAATTTCACTTCAACATTCACCAGAAATAAACATGTAATTAAGTACTCTTATTCACTCAACAATGAACCTGTCATCTTTGAAAGCGGAATATAAAGATCTTGGTGTTTACCTTGATAGCAAACTTATATTTAATAAGCACATCGACTCAATCGTTCACAGGTCATATAAAAGGCTTGGTTTAGTTCTTCGTGTGACTAATGTGTTCAGTAACCCGCGTACAGTAGTAATGTTATATTTTGCATTAGTCAAAAGTACACTGGAATATGCCTCGCCAATTTGGAACCCGCTGTACAAAGTATACATAGATAGCATAGAACGTATTCAAAACAAATTTATAAAATATCTTACCTTCAAATTCAATAATAACTTTGAATGCACATTTCAAACTTTTCAACAAAGGCGAGCAATAGCTGATTTGACATTTATACACGAAATTTTAAATAATAACATAATAACAAGACGTATACGCCAAACAGAACTATTCCACACACTTAATTACAAGACAAATGCAGCAACTAATTCGCCAATCAATCGTGCTCTTCATACTCGTATGTTCAATATTATTGGTCTCAATTCTTACATCGACATTTTCTCCGATTCATTGCCCAAATTTAAAAAGAGCATCATGTCGGTAGGTAATATAAATTGTTCAATGCGCATATATACATACATATACATATACACATACTCACTCACACCTTTCCACTACATACATCACCCGGTAATTACTTAATATACATACATAAATAAGACACTACAATGAAACACATAATAGGTATCCACCATGAAATATACGTATTAATTGATTTTTTTTTCATCTATGTAACTAATTTACTGTTTGTTTCTGTTTATAAATATATATATTTTTTTAAAAAACAACTCACGCTAAAATGAGGGCTTTGTGAGAATTGGTCTTTGACCTGGCCTCTTACTTCAAATTCCGTCGCCTTATTCGTCTTTTGATTTTCTAGGATCCTCAGCCACTAAGCAGTTCGTCGTCGGAAGTTCACGATGCCTCTGTTGAAGGGAATGTCTGCGCCCATGTTGACCTTTTCTTCAGGAAACCGTACCGGGGGGTAGAGGATTGCCTTTACTTAAATGTTTACGTTCCCGAAGACGTCTCCAAGGTTAATAACTTACCTGTAATGTTTTGGATCCACGGAGGCGGTTTTAGTGCTGGATCTGGCAGCAAAGAGGTCTATGGACCAGACCATCTTGTTGACAAGGATGTGATCCTCGTCACCATCAACTACAGGCTTGGTCCTCTGGGATTCCTATGTCTACACACCCCTGAAGTTCCTGGAAATTGAAAGATCAAGTTATGGCTTTGAAATGGGTGAATGACAATATTAAACAATTTGGTGGGGATCCAGATAACATCACCATCTTTGGCGAAAGCGCAGGAGGAGCATCAGTACATTTCCAATTACTGTCATCATTGTCCAAGGGATTATTTGCAAAAGCAATTATTCAGTCAGGGACCAGCATAAACGAGTGGGCTATTCAACCGAATCCAGTTAGAACCGCATTTAAACTAGGGGAGTTATTGAAATTCAAAACTGACAACAAGGAAGAGTTGTATAAATTTTTGTTGGAGGTAGATGTAAAAGCTTTGATGGAATTTTCCGCTGATGTTCCAGAATTGGTTGTGGACAATGGGATTGCCTTCAGCCCAGTAGTCGAGAATATTTACCCTAACTGCCAGCCTTTTATTGATGAACTACCGAAAGAGCTTTTGAAAGCCGGTAAATTGAATAAGGTTCCAACTATTACTGGATTTAATTCCAATGAAGGGGTTCTATTAGCGATGAAATTCGCACATGTGGATTTTAGCACGCTGAAATTGGAGCACCTTATTCCTGACTTTGGAGCATATATCCCCAAAGATTTGAAACCAAAGCTCAATTCCGAAACAACTACAATTGTTGCGAAGAAGATAAAAGATTATTATTTTGCAGAAGAGGAAAAACTTATCGAGAACTTCTTCACACTAATGACAGACTTTATTTTTGTGAAAGACATAGATTTTTCTGCGAAATTGCTTTCAAAGTTCAATAAACAAACTTACTATTACCAATTTTCCTTCAAAGGCTCTTTAAATGTCATGAAGTTGCTATGGGGAGTGGCGTACAATGGAGCTGCGCACGCAGATGAATTGGGATATTTGTTTAAAGCTATCTTGAACGCGGGTGAACACATTGAAGTTAATGAGAAGGATATCGATATGATTAAAAAAATGACAGAGATGTGGACCAACTTTGCCAAAAGCAGGTATGAAATATAAAATTATTTCCTAATTATTATGTTTAAAATTAGCATAGGTTTGCAACGGCTGATTCGCGATATACCCTTACAACACGGGGCTCTTCAAGATCCAAAATCCCCAATGATAATAGGCCCTTTTCACAGAGTCTAAAGACGAACAATTAAGTTTAAATAATAATCATAAAATAATAATAATAACACGATAATAGTGCAATGCAATACATTCCATGTTTTGAAATAACAAAAGAAATTAGATAAATAATAGTTTAAAGTTAAAAGTAAATAACAACACATAAATAAAATAAAAACGAATAAGCATGAAAAACATGAGAAATGAAACTGAAAAAATAATAAACAATAAAATGAACTAACTACCGGATAGTAAATACTACCCGACTTCAATGAACAAACTATACATGATGTAACAGCATGTACCTGAAAGATTTTTACAAGCGATTCCAAAGCATATTTGGAGTAAAAAATGCTGATGTCATTTTGCTGTCCTGTGATTTTTTTCTATTAAAAACAAAAATAATATATCAATCACACGTCGCTATTGATCCCATCCCTATATATCCGATATGCGCGCTGTTTCGTGTGTTACTGTGCTGCTAGAACAAGACGCAACGCTTATCGGGTGATCTGCAAAGCTGTAAACACGTTACTATTCTGATTACTCACTTCCGAAGTGTGATGGAAAAATATTTTTAATGTTTTTTATGTCATCGGCCAGCAACTTGACATCAACATTTTTTATTCATGACATGCTCAGAAATCTCTGGTTAAAATCTTTCTGGTACGTTCTGTTACCTACTTTATACATGAAACCATTACAATACACATTTTATCGTAATTTACAACCATACCCCATTATATTTACTGATTTTTTTTTAAAGTGAAAACTTCTTTAGCACCGTTGTGATTTTAAACTCGTTGAAACGAAACAAAAATATCGTAGATCATCGTATCATCCTTACATCTACAGAATATATATAGCCTGCGAGAGAACGAGGTAGTAAATTCGGTTTCCTTTGTTGTGCGGTGCTTCGTAGCCTATCGGTCTCCTCTTTGTGCGATGCTTCGTAGGCTCCCCACTCTTGTCTATTTTAGTTTTCTGAAGGTTTCACTTCTACCGCGTGCGAATTGCACACTCTGTTTATTTTCATTACCGCCTTTATTATTTTATTTTATTTCATATCCTTTTATTTTTATTATTTCATGTTAGATATCTTTTGTATTGAATTTTATTAAATTGTAAAATGGAGGATTCACGACGGGTAAAATACCCAGTAAGGCCCATATTTTTATATAATGTTTGAAAAAACATAATATTATTGTATCATTAAAAAAAAAAACAATAAATGAGACAAATTGTTTCATTTATTTTATGAAAAAGGTAAATCAATGCTCCACGATGGAGATAACGCAACGGCGAAATGATAAATAAATATGCGTCCACCTTCAAATTTCAGATAAAAATAGCTGTTCACATACGAGTGCGATCGATTACGAATAATACAAACAGATTTCACTCTAGTGGCACGTGTAATTAGTTGATAATGCACACCTGAAAGAGTGTTAAAAATCGTATCTCAAGTTTTTTGTCATTTAAGTAGAATTCTCTTAGATAAAAAAATTAAAACATGTTTGTCAATTTGGAAAACAAATGTTTTGTAATGTACTTCCCAATTAGCTCCATGCTATTTTTAAGAAAGGGAAGAAGATCTGGGAAGGAAAAACGTATGAGATGTGGGTAGGAATCTGGTGATCAATGTGTCCAGGAGTGACAGACATATAAATCTATCCTTTCAACTGCGGTTCAAGGCGATGGGTCAGGAGAGTCCGGCCGGAGGGGTCAAAAGGTCTCCCTCCACAAGTCTCTCCCGATCTCCAGTCCCACTGGTCCCAGTGGTAGGCAGACTCATCCGCCGCCAAGACCAGGCAAATCAAAGTTTCAGGGCACCTCTGCTAAGTCACCAAATGGTGACATTGGTGAATCTGTGGCAGAGGTGTTGGTTATCCAATAAATGGTACCCATACCCGCTTCCCAAATTATGGCCCCGGCACCGGAATGAAACGTTGTACAAATAATTATATTATAGTGTTATTACGGAAGAATTAGTTTTTATTGGTAAAGCTTGAAAAGTAATAACAAAGAATAGCAGGAAATAGAACCGTCGTGGATTTGACACAAAAAAAATATTCATCAGTTTTTCTTAACGTATTTGTATTTGTTATGTTTCAGTAATCCAACTCCACACCTAACCGAGACCATAAGGACTATCTGGGAACCAATAGAAAATAATGTCATAAATTGTCTCGACATTGACGAAGAATGCACCTTGATACAAAATCCATTGCAGGAGAGATTGCAATTTTGGGAAGATTTATTTAAGATTGATTAAGCATAGTTTTATTTTATTTTTTATTTTAATTGGTTATACCTCAAAAAATATGTTAAACTTGTAAAATACTATAAATTTTTATAAAATATAGTCAGGAAACAGAGAGATTGTTTTCACTTACACACCTTTAAATATGCAGTTAGTCCACCTCACGGATAATACAGAACGTTCATGATGTCGAAGTTTGATGCACGGATAATACGGAATATTCCTTTTTTAACTAATAGACAATCAAATATGACATTTCCCAGAAGTACCAATCTTATAAAATAAATTCTCGTCAAAATAAAAACAAAAAAGTACCTACATTGTCGGGATCGAGGTTCAAGCCACGAAAGCTGCATGTCATCATAATTTAGATATACATCCCAGGTTTTAAATGGTTTGTTTCGCAAAGCAGGGTTTGTCTAGCTGGTATGTATAATTATTCTAAGTGTCGTGAGGAGAGCGCTTAAAGCGCATATACATTTCTTACCATGTTCTGCTGTTAAAAATACAGGTACAAACTAGTCAATAATGCATTCACTTAAGTGAATAAATTATTGTTTTATATCATTTATATGGCAATTATATTTTTCTATGATTGGCAGCATTGATTGATTGTCTATGAAATGTTACATAAAAACGATAAATATGAAAATGGCGTTACTGCGTAAGTGAATTAATTTTCCGTTTTAAACTACGCAACGGATTTTCATACGATTTTCACCAATAGATAGTGATTGAAGAGGAATGTTTATATGTATAATACATGTAAATTATATTAGAGAAAAGACGAGAAATTCAAAGAAAACATATTTTTGTGCGATTTAAAACGGCTGGCGGGCCGTACTATAGTCACTTTTGAAATTCGTTCTACGGAAGAAATTGGAATAGATGTCCTAGATTAAGTAGGTATTTGATTTTACCTTTTCAAATATCCAGTGTTGCATTGCAAGCACTGTATAATTAGTGGCGATCGCTCGTAATAATTGTTATAAAATGAAGTCGCTTAAAATGTATGTGCTCATTGATCTTTTAAACTACGCAACGGATTTTCATGCGGTTTTCACTAATAGATAGAATGATTCAAGAGAAGATTTATATGTATAATATACGGTTATTATAGTAGAGAAAAGCCAAAATATTCAATTCAGGCAGCGGGCAGCAGGCAAGCGGGTGGTGTGGATTTTATAAAGGTTGGGTAATGGCGTTGTGTTTCGTTAGCCGCAGCAACGTGTGGCCGGGTCTGCTAGTAATATTATATTATCAACAAAACCAAGCATTGCTTGCGCCCTTTCTTCTTCCCAGTGTCAATAATCCAACGTAAAACCTATTTTATGATGACACTGTGCACTTTTTTTTTTATTCTTCATTCTAAGCACCCGCTAAACTGCCAAAGCAGTTTGTCAGCAGGTCAATTTAACAATTTTAATATAACATTAAATCACAAATATAACAAGAAACCACAATACACAAAATAGATACAGAAGAATAACTTTTAAATAGCTACAATACAAAGGCATAAAATATACAGATAGACCGATATAACACATGCAAATTAATCTTAGTCATATTTATAGATAAGATTACAAACAATATCAGTATAAGAAGTTATGATCCATTAGCCATTTTTTAATTTTTTTTTAAATCGGTGGTGCAATTTGATTCGATTTTTATGTTCACTGGCATCTTATTAAATATGGTAGGGACAAGATAAATTAATGTTCGTTGTCCGTATTTATTTATAATTTTCGGAACGGATAAACCCCCATTTTTACTAAATCTAGTGCCATGTGCATGGTCAACTTTTTCTTTATATATTGAATCCGACAAAAGGTTTTGGCATACAATTTTAAACCATAATATCCCTCGAACAGGTAATATATTAACTGACTCATATAATAATTTTATGTCTCTTCTTTGTGCATAAATACTTTTGCTTACCAAGAGCTTAGTCAAAGAGTTTTGAATTGTTTGAATGTAACCTATATTTGTCTTGCACGAGTTTCCCCAAGACGTTATTCCATATCTGATAGTAGATTCCGCTAATGAGAAATAAATTATTTTTAACGTACTTATGGGCATGAAATATTTAATTTTGTAAATTCGCCCAGCAATTGCTCGTAGGCGTTTGCAGATGTTGCTTATGTGAGTATCCTATTTCATATGCGTATCTACAGTTATCCCCAAATATATATACGTTTGTACAATTTTAATGGTTCCGCAGTTGCAGGATTGTGACGAATTGTGTATACACTCAAATGTATGCGATTTTATTACAGGCGTGATGGTATATTTGACATGTGGAGATCGTATGTGCATTAATTTAGTTTTTTTGGAATTTATTATAAGACCCGCATCATGTGACCATTTCTATAAGGAAAGGAAATCGTGCTGCATGAGTTTTATTGCAATCCATAATTCTTCATGCGAAATGACTAGTGCCGTATCATCTGCATAAACGTAATGTTTGACAAATGTGAAAATTTTATTCATGAGTGAAACGAATATTATGTATAATGTTGGGCCGAGAATTGAGCCCTGCGGGACGCCTGTTGACATATATTTAGCTTTGCTGTAAGTTTGAAAGAGTTTCACTTTAATTTGTCGATTGTTTAAATAGTTTTTGAGTAGTTCTAGTAATTTTCCCCTAATTCCTATCGCCTCCAATATCTGTAATAGTTTTGTCGGATCAATGGTATCAAACGCTTTAGACAACTGTCTATGAATAAAACCAGAATATGTTTTTTATTATTGAGTTCTTGATTTATGTAATTCGAAAATCTTGTAGTAACATTTCTGTGCTTTTATTTTTTTGAAATCCGTATTGTTTAGGATCAATAATAGAGAAACTTTCTAGGTATTTTATAAAATTTACGGAAATGTATTTTTCTAGAATTTTTTCAATAGCTGGCAGTATACTGATTGGTCTGTAATTTTCTATATCAGTATGTTTTCCCCCTTTGTATATTGGACTAATAATATTACATTTAAGCTCATCTGGTATAACTGCTTGAAACAAGATTTTATTAATTAAATGGGTAATTACCGGACATAGAATAGTTATATGTTTTTTAATGTCGAACATTCGAATATTGTCAATCCCCGGCGATTTGGAATTATTCAGTTGACTGATAATCCTGCGTATGTCTTCACAGGTAGCTCTGGGCAGGTACATGCTATGCGGCAAATCAACGGGAGATATGTTAGACGCTTTGTAGTCGCATTTGTGTAACATCGAGCTGATGCTGTTTGAGAAGTACTCAGCGAATCTATTTACAACGATTTCCTCTGTTTGCCCATTTTTATTTAGCATATACTTTGAAATAATTTCATCGCAGTTTGTTTTTGTTTTACGTCCTAATAATTTGTTTATTTGATCCCACGTTTTTTTGGAATTGCTGAAGTAGTTTTTAAATGTTTCATTAAAATGTGTAGTTTTACTTTTTATGATTAATTTAGAAACAGTATTTCGGAATGATTTGTAATTTTTTTCGTAGTTTTTATTGGTAGGGGATTTTTTCCACCTTTTGAACAGGGAATCTCGGATTTTAATTTTTTCTAAGATGTCATCCGTTATCCATGGTTTTGTTGCAAATGGTCTTTTTTGGGGGTTTGGGCAGAAAGAGATTTTACTTTTTTCACATAGGTCATTAAAAACGTTTTTGAGTTTATTATATATGTCAACGCAATCTTGTTCTGCAAGCAGGGCATTCCAGTTATAACTACGTATGTATTTATCAATTATACCTTTTACCTTTAATAAATTATTACAACAGTCAAATAAATAAATTATTGATATTAACACACCGAATTACAGATGATAACTGGGCGACGCCGCGCCGGGCTCCAAATAGTACTGGTAATATTATTACATATTTCCCGGATGTATTTATGGCAATCATGCGCTTTATCAAGACTAAACTTAGGACAGGGCAGTACAATATTGTAATTAAGTTACCAAAACTTCTTTTTATTAATAATACATGAAAAAATATGATTATAAAGAAAAGAAAAGAATATTTGGTTGCGATCGATAATAATTATTGATCTCGGAATATTAAGTTTGCGGGACGGGTGCGCTCAAAAATTTTCGAAATGAACCCCCATTTCAATAAGAGAACGTACCCATACTAAGTGACCCGTTTAGGGGGGATCTTCAAAATACCACGCTTGGTCACAATGGGGGGGGGGGGGGTAAGGTTTTTATCACGTAGTCAATCTAGAAATGTTTTTATATTTTTTCCACTAACTTTTTTATATTTTTGCCACTTGTAATTATAGGTAGCAAGCGCCGTATTAATAAAGACAAATATAAGCCAAATATATTTTTTTCAAGCCCTCAACTTGCCACGAGATATTGAACAAATATCAATGAACTTTTTAAAACTATTATATTCATAACATTGAGTGCTTGAATGTTCAATAACCAGGAGATTGAACAAATAATAACTAAATTTTCCGTAAGTAGAAATTGGCCATCGAAAAATACTGAAGATAGCGATTTAAAACAGAAAAACATGATTTTTTAGCTACATTGGCATTGGTGCGTAATAGGCTAATGAACACATTGGAAGTAACTCAGTTTTGCTAATAAAAGGTCTATTGAAAATACAAGTAGTAGAGCAGCGACTACGAAATGTCAAACGCCAAAATATTAATATATTGGCAATGTTGAATTGAAATACTTACCTAAATATGCATTGATAGTCCGCAAAGGGAGTTAATTAATCAGATCTTTAGTCATATGTAAACCACTTAAATGTCTCAAAGATCGAATGGAATAAATTTGTCGCATATTCGTTGAAGACTATGGATCGCAAATACGACTTCTTTCAATTCTAAGAGCTTCGTTAGGTTGAACTCCGTTTATTAATAATTCAGTAATTTTGCATGATGAACGATATTATGCGTATATTGACATTAACCGAAATTTGGAGACCGCGCTAAAATTTATTAATAGTCGCTCCGAATATCTATTATCATTTGTTCACCTCGATAGCAAATATTGGTAACTGATCAAAGATGACGGATTTGATCAATATCGTATTGATATGGGGTTCTATCGATCGTCTATGCTTCAGATATGAATAGTCAGGTACTGCCTAACCTAACCTACTCTTACGAAAATCCATTTCCTTTCCCCTCCCTTAAACCTCACAACCTACCACGAATTGGGAATTCCATAGTCCTGCCGTCATCGGGCAGTTGGAACTCTTGTGCAGTATTAACTTTATTTTTTTCTAATAGCCACCTGGCATTGAATCTCAATCCGGCACTCGTACTTGGGCACACAAGTAGACACCCTAAATAACTTTCACGTAGTTTCATCTTGTTAGTAACAATGTGATGTGAATTGTTACGATGTGATGTACAAATAGTTTGCTCTGCTCATCGCAGCATAGTATAAGTTGTGTCGTGCACATGTAATGCTGCGTATAAGCAGGTAGTTATTACCGCGAGTCGAACCACGAATTATGGGAAAGAAGGTACATCATACGTCAATGGAAAGAAACGAAGCAACCGCAACGTTGCGACTTGCGACCGGCGCGAAACGCCGCTTTTAAGAGAAAACTGGGTCGTCCCCAAACGTTTTGTCCCCACAAACGTATTCCTTAATTTCCTCTCTGAATTTAGACACTAGTGCATTCTTTTTAAATATAATATTGATATCGGCGTGTCCGCAGGTACGTTTTGCTTTTTTGAAAACTTATTTCTTATAGGCGTTAGAACCTTCCAAAATTGCCTGGTTTGAACTTTGTTTGAACCCTATCAACAGACGTTCAGTATACAAACTAGACAATAAATTTTAAAAATAGAAAAATGTTAAGACGTAGAATATTTTCTTATAATGTAATTGCAAAAAAAATCTTATTAATCGGTTCAAGTTTTGTAGGAGAAAAATGGGGAATACAAAACTTGGATTTATTTGGGTATTGTGGTTTATTTAGGTGCAGTTTTCCCTTTAGCCCAGTATTCGGAGGGGTGGAAGGGGGGGAGGACAGCGACAGTGTCAGTAATGTATGTAGGGCTCTCCTCACGATACTGTATACAGGGACTCTGCCGCAGAGAGTTCCTGCGTGCGTCTCGTTCTAGCGGCACTTTAACAAACGAGACAGCGCTAGTTCGCTCAAACCCACGCTCTCTGCTCTCTGCAGGCAGTGCCGTGTGGAGAGCCCATGTGCCATACGCGCAGATAAAAGCGCGAGCAGATTATCTGTTAAACCGCAAGAGCTTATGTGTTGTACCGTCACACGACGCTAACAATATTATCTAATAATATTTCTTCCTATGGTAGGTGAGGACGTCAGTTGAATTACAGAGCTGCCACGAAATGCCATTTCTTTGAATCTATCAACTTGACAGCTGTCATCTGCCCGTTCAGGAAGCTCTGTAATTAAAATGACCCTCTCTCCTGTTTTCGGCGGAGAAGGGGTTGCATAACTTTTCGTCTATCGCCTCAGAAGCGGTTACGGTGTAAGATCTGCATTGTCTATGGTTGATCTGCGCATAAACCGCTTAGGTGTGACAGATCTGATGGGATTGCATGGAGAGGGTTATTTGCCGTGCGATGATTTTTTATCTTTTATCAGCGCGTGTGGCACCGCTTCAAGTACTCGAGCTTTTATCTTTACCTATGGGTGATGCTTAACAGTTTGCTAAAATACCTATTATTCAAATTTATAAAAAAAACGTAATTTCATATCTAAATAAATAAAAAGAAAATACTTTGTTTTACGTCACTTTAATGTTATTTTTTCCGTCTACCGGTTTCGGTACCTCCGTACCTCAGGACTGAATATAAAAATACTGACAAATACAGGGTAATACACACACATATATATATATACAAATTGTGAAAGAAAGAGACAGTAAATTAGAGTGGGACAGTGCGGAAATATTTATACAAGAGATAGTAAATTAGAGTGGGACAGTGCGTCAGTTGTTGGAGGGAAGTGGGGGAGGAGCGAGTGGGATAACGGGAAACATACTTATAATAGGGCTGAATGTTAAATTTAGTTGATTATTAATGATTTCAGCCTTTGTATTAACTGATTTTTTTTTATTTCTTTATTTAAAAAAAAAAATATGACCATCCTCCTGATAGCTTATCTATAATGAATATTAATAAATTAGCATTTTAGCGGACTAATAACCATTTTTAAAAAAATAAATTTAAATGCAGTTCTCATTTTCTTTGTACGACGCAACTTTTGAGACCCTGGGCGTTTCTGAATTCAAAAGTTGAAATAATTGACACACCCTAATGTAGAGCGAATGAACGAAGAAATTAGTGTAAGAAAAATATACGACGCAAATGTGAATGGTAGAAGAAGACATGGCACGATCGAGTGAATCGGATACTTGAGTCGGGCCACGTCAAAAGTCTTAAAAATAGAAGAGTATGTACGAGACCATGTATGAATCTGAGTGTGGCAAAGAGTGTGTGCCAAGACCGAGTTGTTTGGCGGTCCGTCCTCTCTGCCTACACCTGCGGGGAAGCGGCGTGGTTAGTTAGTTAGTTAGTGCTTTCAAAGCAAAAATTGAATGAAATAAAACGGATGTAGTTAACAAAGGCTGTTCCATACTCAACAAGAAAAGAAAAGTTTTATCTTGGATTGAATAAATAATCTTTACAAATAATTATTATGAAGTAACAATGAATAGAGATTTGAAGCGATGATAAGGTAAGGGACCACTATTTACAAAAGATGTGGTGATTTCCTTATTGGCAGATTTCAGAGATAGGTAGGTACTTTTATACGGTTCAGTAATGGATTATCAATAATAAATTATTACTTGTGTGACATGTTGCTTAACACTTACTCAAAAAATCAAATTTACAGTAATTATGGAGTTATTAATTCTTCGATAAATTTCTCCGTCTTGCCATCCATCGCTGTAGAATTCGACCCCGAGGTATTTGAATCTGTCCACCTGTTTCAGCTGAATCCCATTAGCGAGTATGTTGCACTGAGTTTGGTTCTTTCTATAACCATCACCTCTATTTTTCAGGTACTCAAAAAATCGCAACTGAGGTGGCTTGGGCACGTACTAAGAATGTCTGATGACCGAATTCCGAGGAAAATACTGAGTGCGATTTCAGAGAGTAGACGGGTGGGCCGCCCCAAACACAGTTGGGCGAGGCAACTCCAGAAATGTGTGAGGAGAGTATGGGTGGCCATAGACGGAGGCCGAACAAGCCGCACAAGACAGGGACGTAGTGGATGCAGTGGGTAGATGAAGGGGAAGAAGAATATGATGATGCAATTAATAAAAAGTTTGCAAGTTGGGTATAAATTTGAGATTGGACATAATTATTGTTCTACTAAGCAGGGGTGGAGAACCTTTTCGGCGTCGGGGGCCATTTGTATGTTTGTATGTATGTATGGGGGGGGGGGGGGGGGGGGGTAGAAACTATTTTTTTTATTACGTCCTCTTTTATACCGATTTTTTTTTTTATATCACACGTGACGAGTGTTCTTCCAATAAAAATCATGTGATAACTGCTTTTTTGCATTGTGCTTAGAACACGAGGCAGCTTTTAACAATATTGATTCTGCGTAAGAGGGCACAAGCTTAAATAATAGTTACACACGGAACATACCATTTCTAAGGATTTTGAGGCGTGTGGTGTGCAACTCAAATGTAAAGCTTCACTACATAAAAATGGCTTCCTTTAATGAATCTGCAACTTGTTATTTAATTTATCGTTATACTCTCTGTTATCGGGCTCCGTCGACGCCAGAGTTCTCAAAAACTGGGTGTACTGTACTGTGCCCGCAGATATTTTAACAGTACACAAAAGTTAACCCTGTACAAATCACAAGTGCGCCCCGCGTTTGACTTTGTAATTTACAATCTTAAGAGCACAGGCTATAATATATACAGGTGGGAATGCTATCCTTGATCTATCGATATTTCAATGGAAGATGCACCGAGGAACCTGCGTCATTGATCCCTTTGGCACCGGTGCACAGTACATATCTACACGTTTCACGTTTGTCACATGAGACCGGGTCGTTTCTTCGACTCGTTCTTGTGCTATAGCTCGGCTGTGGAACGATTTGCCGGCCTCTGTGTTTCCTCCTTCCTACAACATGGGTCTCAAGAAGAATTTTCATTCCTTACTCTCCTCAAAAAGACCTTCCACACAGAATCTCAGATGACATAGGACCTAGGGAAATTATTTTTCTCAGGGCCTCCTGTGTGGAGTTAATGTTAAGCACAAAACTGGTTTAAATTAACTGTGTATGCGGGGAATTAAAACTACACTCAGAACACGGAAATGTTTTTTCATTGATTCTGGCAGCACACACATCGATCTGATCTGATCGTTACATTCTGAACACAAAAAACTGACTTTAATTTATGAGTGAATCTGTGTGCGAGCCCGGGGCTTAAATTAGTATTATTCTCATAATATGCGTATGGGTTTCCTACGAATAGGGTATTTTCACAGTTTTTTTTTATTATTGAAAAAAATTAAATAAAAAATTACGATAATAACGGAATTTTTGTTTTATTTTTACGACGACGAATAAATTTTCTATAACGTTTTAAAATACGCCTTTTCAAAATGCTGCCAAAACGATGTTTTCACGCCCTGTTGTTGTCCAATGGCTCCGTGACGTCACCGCCGCCGAACATCTTGTGGTCAGTTCGTAAGTTGCAGTCGGTGTTATTTATTTACTTTCAGTTTGCTTGAATTAAATCGTTATGTTTATCCTATATCGTCCCAGTGGCGACATATATATATAGTTTGGTATACATGTATACAAAAACTATAATAAAAACCCGAAATGAGATGTTTAAACGACCCTTTCTAAAGCGATAAAAATGTCGACCGTATACAAACGTTGCGAGTGCGTTTAATGTGTTTGACATCAGTGCCGAGGGGATCAATAACGCTAGTTCCTCGGAACATCATCTATTAAAATACCGGTAGAACAAGGACACCATTCCCACCTGAAGTGTACGGTTTAACACCACCATTCCGAATTGAAATGTTCGTGAAATGGCTTTATCCGTGATTAGTGACCAGATCTGAAAAGCCAGGTACTTCCCCACCTTCCTCCTCCGCATCTCCTTTCCTCCCCACTACCTTCCCTTCTACCTTCAATCAATTATAAAAAATAAGTACTTAAAATATAAACATGTTATTTTACGTTATAAATATTAGTGCTTAATGGCAACACTTAATTTTGTGTGGTAAAAACATCTATGTTATCGTGTTTTTCTATGATCTTTGTACTACATGTGTCAAAATACTTCCGGAATGATTATTTTCATGTGTGTGTGTATAGAAAATTTTTAAGTCGTGTAATTAAGTTAATATTGCTTGCCGCCGCCTAATTCTTTCAGATTCGGATTCCCCGGCCCATAGTTAGTATAAAAATAACTAGTTTGATTTTCTAGGAATCAAAATGCTTCCAAAATGGCTATTTTCCTGTATGTGTATAAAAATTTTTAAAGTCCTGTAATTCAGTTAATATTGCTTGCCGCCGCCTAATTCTTTCAGATTCGGATTCCCCGACCCCAAATTAGTATAAAAATAACTAGTTTTATTTTTTAGGAATTTGGCCCATAAACCGAACTTTACCCCCTAATTCTTTCAGATTCGGATTCCCCGGCCCATAGTTAGTATAAAAATAACTAGTTTGATTTTCTAGGAATCAAAATGCTTCCAAAATGGCTATTTTCCTGTATGTGTATAAAAATTTTTAAAGTCGTGTAATTCTGTTAATATTGCTTGCCGCCGCCTAATTCTTTCAGATTCGGATTCCCCGACCCCAAATTAGTATAAAAATAACTAGTTTTATTTTTTAGGAATTTAACCCAAACACCGAATTTATTCCGGGAAATTTACTTGTAAAATGGTCAAAATTTTAAAGATCATCTTACGACAGGGAACTTAGGTTACGAAATGTCACTTGCTGTTTTGTCCAATATAATTTAAAAGTACCAGAATTAACTCTATATTGGGTGTATGTTGTTAAAATATAATACAACGGATATAATATGAGAGTTTGTGCATACAAAATGTTTTTATTACAGTTTCGTCTTAAAACCCCGAAATTCAGGCTTAGAAAATTACTGTTCTCATTCTAACTGTAGCGTCTATTTTAGGCAAGTTGTCGGATTACGCCCTTAAAAAACCGTTTTCAGTCATTACAGCTGAACAATATTATATAAAACTGTAGGAACATAACACGGGCATCTTAAAAATGAAAAAAAAAACCGTCAATAACCGCCAACAAGTCGAGAATGTTTAAACTTTTGATAGTAACGCGGTGATAAACTTCTGAACGTTGACAGGCGTGATGTCATGATTCGCTCAACCAATCATGGGCCGTTTACCGTTATAGGCCATCAGGCCTATTTTGAAATCAATAATTATGAATGAAAATATTAAAATTAAACCTTTTTAATGCGATAATCGTAATCAGAAAAATAATTTTTATTTATTTATTAACGCCCTTTTTCGGGGCTTTTACATATGAATAGTAAGGAATATACAGTATTTATTGTACATAACTAAACTGCCTTCGTAACAATATTTTATATTTGTTTAAAGATAAATTGAAGATGTCCACTGACTTGGTAAAATTGTTTCCCTCCATTAGTATTCTGGGTAAAGAGGAATACATATGGTAGTTAGTTCCAGAATTACTGCACTGAAATAAATCCTGACTTCTAGTATTACGTGGTGGAATCCGGAAGCTTATCAATTCGAGCAATACCGGACTGTCAACTAAATCATTTAGAATTTTATACAGAAATACCAAGTCAGTGAATCTGTCTGACAATTTGAGCATATTCATATCATTCAAAATAGTATTGTAGTTCAACATAATTGCTGGAATACCCATTTTAAAATTAAGAAAACGTAAGAATTTGTTTTGTATTCTTTCAACAGCTTGTACATGTATATTGTAATATGGGTTCCAAACGGGAGAATTGTATTCAAGTTGACTTCTAACATATGCAAAATATAACAGTTTTATATACTTAATATTGTTAAAATTTCTAGTTAGCCTAGTTATAAATCCCAACATTTTTAAGGCCTTATTAGAGATTTCTGTTATGTGGTTAACAAATGAAAGATTAGATTGAAAAGTGATGCCCAAGTCTTTAATTTGTGTTAATGTCTCCAGAGTATTGTTATCAATGTTGTAATTGAAGATCACTGGATTTTTTATTCGAGAAAATCTAACTATATGACATTTTGAGATATTTAAGTAAAGTCTATTTTCATTACACCAAATTAACAATTTGTTGCAATGGTTGAAGAATGTTGCAATGGTAAATATTTTGAATTATTCTAAAAAATTTGAGGTCATCAGCAAAAAGTAAGATAAATACATCATGAAATATTTTTGAAAGATTATTTATAAACAAGATAAATAATATTGGGCCAAGGTGTGAACCCTGTGGAACTCCACTTGTTGCATAAATTTTTTCCGACAAAGAGGATTTTATTCTAACAATTTGTTGTCTTCCAGTAAGATAGCTTTCAAACCAGGCTAATATACTTCCACGTATACCAAGCTTTTCTAATTTCCAAATGAGAATTTTATGGGAAACTGAATCAAAGGCTTTACTTAAATCAGTATAGACAGAGTCTACTTGTTTTTTTCTTTAAAAGCATTGGTCATAAAATTTTCATAAATAATCAAGTAAGAAAGTGTACTTCTACCTGGCATAAATCCAAACTGGTAAGGTGATATTACAGGTTTTTAAATCATCCACATATTTTTAGCGGTATCCCTAGTTTGCGAAAATACCCTATTACGAATTTTGCATTATTTCGTTTGAAATAAAAATTTTAACATGACTCGAAACATTAGAATGAATTTCATCGAAATCCGCCAGTCGAATTTTGACAGATCATTCGGAACATGGTTTCATTTAAGAGTTAATCTGTATTGCAGTCCCCGGTTTAATTGGTACAACACCCAGAACATGAAAATGGTTTTCCTCCGATTTTTGCCCTTGGAACACACGTATGATTTCCTTCGAAATGCGTTAGCAGATGAATCCGCAACAGGAATTTGCATTATGAACACAAGAGTGGTTTTAACTTGGGAATGGGTCTGCATAGGTGTCCAATAGTTTAAATTATATTGTGATCAGAACACGTTAATGGTTTTCTGCATTTTACAGCAAATTTATTGACTGCCATTAAATTTTCATAATTTAATATTTATTTGACTATTTACAAGAATTTATACGGAATGATTTTTTTTTATTTAACTGTGTTTTTGGCAGAAGCAGTGGCGGACTAAGCCCGTCAGAGGCCCGGGGCGGCAAAGCTGAATGAGACCCCCCCCCCCCCCCCATTTTAAGAAGTTGATGTAATTTTACGAAATTTTTATTCAGTTCACACGGGCCACTGGTCCTGGAAGACCTCCAAGTGCCTCCATGTTCCCTTGATCAAATCCTAAACAAGGCTTTAAGGCACCAGGGCACTGTAAAAAAAAGTCTTTATTTTTCATTTTCTAAAAGAAGCATTTGTTAATAATGCTATCACATAAAGTTTCAAGGAAATTCTAAGAAAATTTAGAGAAAGTTTTAAACAGCTTGTATGATGAATAATCCTTCAGCAAAACTTTCAACGCGTTTTTCCCGAAACTACGTTTTTCAACATGGTTGACAACATATTAAAAAAACTATACACCGGATTTGCATGCATCACGTCTTAAACTGTTCGAAAATCCAGTCACTATGGCACCACATAGGGATTTTTTTATAAAGGGCCCCCTTCTATATTTTTTAAGAACGCTGAAAATTTTCAATAAAAAATCGAATGTCAAATTCGCTGGTCCGCAATTTTTCCTTTTTTAGATATCAAAATTCCTCTACGTGGTGCCATAGTCACTGGATTTTCGAACAGTATAAGACTTGGTTGATGCCAAAGTAAATGCAAATGCAATAAAATACTTACAGGTGGATGAATAGTTTTTTTTAATATGTTGTCAACCAGGTTGAAAAACGAAAAAAGTTTCGGGAAAAACGCATTCAAAGTTTTGCTGAAGGATAATTAAACATACACACTGTTTCAAACGGTTTCACGTAAAATGCAGTAAAAAACTATCGGTGAGAGCATTGTTAACTTCAGAAAATGAAATGAAAAAAAATTACAAACATGTTTTTACAGTGCCCTGGTGCCTTTTAGGATTTGATCAAGGAAACATGTAGGCGTTTGGAGGCCCCCGGGGACCAAAGGCCGACCGTTCCGTATGTTTGTACGGGCCCTCCCAACTCCAAACCACCTCTTAGATAGGTACTAAGCATATTTTAAAGGCACCAGGGGTCCTAGCATGGTCGATCGATATAAGTTATATCGAAAATGTCGGTAACTTGGCATCGCTCCCGAACACGACTGCAGACCGCTAACGAACAAACGATAGTTCGCAATGACTAGGGGTTCCTAATATATTTGACGTAAACTGTTGTTAATTCGTTAGCGGCTTGCATTCGTGCTCGGGAGCGATCGCAAGTTACCGACATTATCGATAAAACCTATATCGATTGACCATGCTAGGGGGCCAGGACACTAAAAAAATTGTCACTTTTTATTTAATTTTCTAAAAGATGCATTTGTTAATAACGCTTTTACCAAATTCGTAAAATTGACGGAGATACAGCATCTTACATGAAACCGTTTGTATGTTGAATTATCCTTCAGCAAAACTTTGAATGCGTTTTTCTCAAAACGTTTTTCAACCTGATTGACAACATATTAGAAAAACTATACATCTTATTTGCATGCACCAAGTCCTAAACTGTTCGATAATCCAGTAACTGTAGCCATTATAATATTATCCCTAAGACGTGTAGGCAACTGTCTAGGGGCCCCGCATTGGGTAGGGGCCTCAAGGGTAAAAGGCCCCGAGACGTGCATTGCCTAGGGGCCCCGACATGTTTAAGCCGGCCCTGGCAGGCTCCTTTTGTCCATAAGGCTGTGGAATGATTTTCCGGCCTCTGTGTTTCCTCCTTCCCACAACATGGGTCTCTTCAAGACCAATGTTCATTCCTTCCTCTCCTCAAAAAGACCCTCTATACAGCATCCCAGATGACATAGGCCCTGAGGGAAATTATTTTCCTCAGGGCCTCCTGTGTGGAGTTAATGTAAAAAAAAAAAAAAAGGCAGTGTAGGCCACTGCCTAGGGGCTCCGCATCGGATAGGGGCCCCGAGATGTGCATTGCCTTGGGGCCCCGACATGTTTAAGCCGGCCCTGGCAGGGCCGTATTGTCCATAAGGCAGTGTAGGCCAATGCCTTCGAAAATCTAGTCACTATGGCCAGGGCCGTAATACACATTAAACGTGTAGGCAACTCCCTAGGGTAAATAAAGGGGCCCCGAGACTTGCATTGCCTAGGGGCCCCGACGTGTTTAAGCCAGCCCTGGCAGGGCCGTACTGTCCACAAGGCAGTGTCGGCCCATGCCTAGGGGCCACACATCGGCTATGGGCCCCTATGGTAAAGGGGCCCCGACACGTGCATTGAGTAGGGTCCCCGACATGTTTAATCCGGCCCTGACTATATACCAGACAAGGAAAATTTATAATAAAAAATAGAAAATAAAATTCATTCAAAAATAAAACGCATTTAAAATTTGCTGAGGATAATTCAACATACAAACTGTTCCAAACGGTTTCACATAAAATACTGCATCTCCGTCAATTTTTCGAATTTCTTTTAAAAAATTGGTGAGAGCATTCTTAACAAGTGCATCTATCAAAAAATTCGCCACTGGGCAGAAGTATGGCAATATATTATAAAGAAAGCGCATCATTTTTTTTCCTTCCTGAATGGAGTTGTCATTAATACTGAGATATTTTTTCAACGATAATTTCACTATTAAAACATAAATTAAAATAAAACTGAAAATGGATGTTGGATTACGTATGTGTTTGTGTCTAACCTGATTTCTAGAAACATAGGTGCATATGTAAGTACATATCTGCAAGCTATGTTATAACTTCCGCTGAGTTTAGAATAATAACTTAAAAATTTTATTGAAATACCGTTAAAGGAAATCGTTCACGCTTTTTGAGTGTAATTTTTTGTGGTGCTTTCGGCAGGCCGCTCTAAAAGTGCTCGCGGGCCGCACCAAAAGGTTTCGCGGGCCGCAGGTTCCCCACCCCTGTACTAAAGGCTGCGTATTGGACAACAATACCCAGCAATCGATAGCAGCAGGTAGCTATATAAAGATAAGATGGTAATGGGTAGGTACACAACATATTTATTATTTATCTTAGGTATATAATTGTTATCATAAGTAACGCAATTTCCAACCGTCACCATCACCGAACAGTTTTGAAAGAATAGAGAACTCCAGTCCAATTTTTTTATTTTTTTTAATGAATAAAGACCTTCAAACTTAAATAACTGCATTTTTATTTTTATTTTTATAGTTAGTTTTAATAGTTAAAATAATTGTCAAAGTTTTAATTTTTCAAGACTCCCAGAAACGCACCGTATCTATGGTGGTCTAATTTTTTTACTTTTTAAGTTGTCATTTTGAATCAGTGATGTTATGTCGAGGGAAATTTCCCTAGATCTAGGGGAGAAAAATATTTTTTAGGGATAAGGGAAATCAGGACAAAATCTAGGGAAATTTCGAACTCTGGCAAAAATTTTATTACATATGACAGTATTACTGGTATTATTTATATATATACGTTTATATATTTTTTGGAATTCCTATGAATCTTAATTATTTTTCATGTACTTACATGCCATGTTATTTTTAACACTGACAACTCAAAATGATATTAGGGAACGTACCCATACTACGTGACACGTTCGGGGGGGGGGGGTCTTCAAAATACCACGCTTGGTACAAATGAGCGGCGGGTTGCTTATGATTTTTATTTTGCAAAGTGTTTTTTTTTAATTTGGAATTCAGTGGTGAGTGTATTCGTACTTTTAAATTATTACTTCACGTAGCAAAAAGTGTTGTATTTGGAAAATCACGGTATTATTAGTATATTTACCAAGTTCCGATATCTTTCCAATTAATTATCATATTAATTAACATATAGCAGGATTAGTGTTACACAATCAGGTGGCTACGTAGGTAATTGCGTAAATGTGAAATTCTAGGGAAATTTCACTTCTAACTGTTGGCAACACTGTGAAGAACACAGAATAATCATGGCGGAATGCTTTGTAATGACTACTTTTAGGTGTGAGGTGTGTTTTTTATTCAAGATTAACTGCTTTTAATATAGAAAAACATTGGTAAAATGTCCACATTTCACCGCTACTGTTATTGTATTTAATCAAAGTGCAATATAAAAACAATAAATCATCTCTTTCATTGCAAATACATGTGACATCGTGTTTTGTGTCAGGTGTTACTTTGTAGGTACATTGTTTTATGTATAATACATACAGAAATACTGTATGTATTATATTACATTTATAATACACTGATCATGACGAGTGTGTAACAACTTGTATAAAAAGCCCTATACTAAAAACAATTTGAAAATACATAACCAAAAGTCAAAATATGACATGACTTTAACCTCAAATAGACAAAATTTATTGCAGATTGTCCGCAAATATAGCCCTTTTCGTAAATTGTTGAGGGCCTAAATTATGTTTCAATAAACACAATAACTATTATTTATCTAAATCTCTATAAACAGTATGAAAATAAACCAAAAACACGAAATGTTGAATTGCATAGGTACGTGTGCACTTCAAGTCATTTCAAATGTCAATACAATACAATACACAGGTGACAGGTTAACTGTGACGTCACGGTTAACCATTTCAGTAATGCCAACTTAACGCTGTTGGATACGCGCCATAAATATATTTGGGCATTAATTTCTTTAAATTGATAATTTATGCTATAAGACCATAAGGGCGCCATCTATGGGTTTTGTATTGTATTGAATTGAACCTATGTGACTTGAGATGCAGTGTATTCATGCGTTTCCTTACCTTTGTGAATCAAGCAATTACGTCTGACGGGAGTGTCAGTAAAAGGCCAAGAGATGTCTCTCCTGGTCAGTCATAAGAATAATTCATCCAGTGAGTGAATTATTGTTGTACCTAAGATTGGATTTTTGGCACGCATTATTAATATGCAAATTTTTCATGGTTGAAACTTCCTTGCTGTGCGAAACATCTGTCAAGATTATGCAATATCGCCTTGACATTTTTATTGAAAAGAAGTGTCTTTTTGTGTGGACATCGTGGCTGAGCTGCATTCTCTGAGTGAGTGTTTGTTTGTTTTCACTTTGGTTTTTGAGATTGCTGGGTCAACTGTTTTTTTGTGTCACATAGGGAAGAATTCAATTTTCGTTAATTTTACATAGGGTAGTCATCCCTTGTGTCAGGGGCTATTTACACGCCCCTACATATTTATTGGCCCAACTCGTTTCACATGATTTATGGTGGAACGGCCCATCATGGATTCGCAGCCCACCTTTGGAATGGCCATTAAAACCGTTTCACCCTACCAATACTGGTGAAATGCCTGAACACAAGGCTAATGTGCTCATTGCAACATTTCAGGGTGAAAAATCGGTCCTGAGTGAACTGGCTCAGCGTATATCCACTTGGGATAAACTACTAAGGATTGTTGTTTATGTCCTCCGATTCATAAAAAAGATATCACTTTCCTCTGGAACGGTCAATAATCTTATGACTGCTGAAAAGGCTGTGATTCGTGCTGTGCAGAGTATTCATTTTGCAGGAGATATTGCTGCACTCCAGGAAGGCAAATTTCATTCCAAAAGACTTCAGAGTTTATCTCTATTTCTTGATGGAGATAATCTGTTACGTATTGGGGGGCGGCTTTCTAAATCGGATTTACCTTTTGAGGTTAAACATCCGGTTTTGCTTCCCAAACATGACTGTGTTGTCGATCTGATCATCGCTCACTTTCATGTCGTGAACTGTCATACAGGCCCAGGACTTCTTATGTCTATCTTACGTCAACGCTATTGGATATTAGATGCTAGGACTGTTATTAGGGCGATGGTGCGGAAATGCAATTGTTGCTTCCGCTTAAATCCATCGCATCCTACACCGAAGATGGCAGATTTACCGTCATATCGTGTTGCAGAAGCAAAGGCCTTCGTACATACCGGTGTAGATTACGCAGGTCCACTCCGTATTACGCTGACTCGTCGGAGAGGACAACATTCTCAAAAGGCATATATTTGTCTATTCGTATGCCTTGTGACCAAGGCTATTCATATTGAGTTGGTCTCTGACTTAACTTCAAATGCTTTCCTGGCTGCTTTCAGCCGTTTTATTTCTCGGCGTGGCCCGGTAACATGCTTGTATTCAGATAATGGTACTAATTTTGTGGGTGCGAAGGCACAATTAGATGACCTCTACAAGTTTTTGGTTGAATCTGAATATGAGCCCTCATTAAAGCGCGAACTCGCTAAGCGTCGTATAGAGTGAAAAATGATTCCACCACGCGCGCCTCATTTTGGGGGTATGTGGGAGTCGAACATAAAGAGCATGAAGACACACTTGTACCGTGTGATTGGAACTCAGCTTCTCACCTATGAGGAGTTACAGACTGTGCTAGTTCAAATTGAGTGCATAATGAATTCGCGTCCACTTACAGTTATGTCTTCTGACCCTTATCCAGAAGTCCTTACGCCTGCGCATTTTTTAATGTCGACACCATTGCAGTACTTGCCTGCTTCTGTCCTGGCAGACGGTAAAATCAATTTGACTCAGCGTAAGCAATTATTAGACAGCATGGTTCAGTCCTTCTGGAAGAAGTGGCGTTCAGAGTATCTGCACACCTTGCAAGTCAGGCAGAAGTGGACTACTTCTGATCATCCGATTGATATCGGAACTGTCGTACTAGTGGGACAAGAAGATTCCCCTCCGTTAAATTGGCCTTTAGGCGTGATAACTGAAATCCATCCCGGAATGGATAAAATTGTTCGCGTTGCGACGGTAAAGACAAGATTTGGTTCTTTTAAACGTCCGGTTGTCAAATTATATCCCATTCCAACGCAATAATTTTATATTTTATCTATTTTTGTTTATTTTTATTTATTTATTTTTTTTGATTTTAGTCATTGTTTCAATGATCTCTGACCCAGACATGGCATTACTTAATATCCGTTATCTTGGTCAATTGAACTTTATTACATTGTATTTTTAGTTATTTTTCTTTATTTTGTGAGATTCTGCGAATTTCCAATGCGTGTCATTCCTGAATATTACCGGTGAATAGTCACTTTATTTCTATTTCATTTCTTGTTTCATTTGTATTTTTATATTCTTTCTTTTGTAAGCTCTACGAACTTCCAAGGCGGGGAATATGGATACGCGCCATAAATATATTTGGGCATTAATTTCTTTAAATTGATAATTTATGCTATAAGACCATAAGGGCGCCATCTATGGGTTTTGTATTGTATTGAATTGAACCTATGTGACTTGAGATGCAGTGTATTCATGCGTTTCCTTACCTTTGTGAATCAAGCAATTACGTCTGACGGGAGTGTCAGTAAAAGGCCAAGAGATGTCTCTCCTGGTCAGTCATAAGAATAATTCATCCAGTGAGTGAATTATTGTTGTACCTAAGATTGGATTTTTGGCACGCATTATTAATATGCAAATTTTTCATGGTTGAAACTTCCTTGCTGTGCGAAACATCTGTCAAGATTATGCAATATCGCCTTGACATTTTTATTGAAAAGAAGTGTCTTTTTGTGTGGACATCGTGGCTGAGCTGCATTCTCTGAGTGAGTGTTTGTTTGTTTTCACTTTGGTTTTTGAGATTGCTGGGTCAACTGTTTTTTTGTGTCACATAGGGAAGAATTCAATTTTCGTTAATTTTACATAGGGTAGTCATCCCTTGTGTCAGGGGCTATTTACACGCCCCTACAGCTGTGTTTTGGGAAGAGGTTTAAAAATGCAGTTTTTAATAATTTATTAAAAACTCTGCATTTAATATTATGAAATAAAACTTATATATTCAGAATCAGCGTTTCTTGGTCTATATGAACATATTTTTTTAAAGCCATAATATTTTTCACTGGAGTTCCTTATTATCTGATGTGACATTTATATAAGAGTGACTAGCTGGTACCCGGCATGCATAGCTATGCCATTTAATAAAGAAATTGTTTTTCCATGCTTGTCCTTTCCCATTCGTCCCGTTCCCCTTCCGCCTCCCCTTCTTCTCCTGCGTCCCCTTCCCCTCTCGCGTTCCCACTCCACTTCCCCTTCCGCCTCCCCTTCTTCTCCTGCGTCCCCTTCCCCTCTCACGTTCCCACTCCACCTCCTCCACCTTCCCTCTCCCCACTCCACTCCCCCCCCCGCCCCGTCCCACTTCATTCCGGTACATTCAGTTTTCAAACAGCTCGCGTGCCACCTATTGCATTTTTTTATACAAATTTCATAATGCCAGAGCTTACCATTAGTTTTATACAAACCTTGTCCTGACAATAACGAATTAAAAAATAATAATTATCCAATTTGGTGCAGTCGTTCGGAAGTTATACGCGTACATATATTTCGGGGATTCATTTTTATATAAAGATATATAAAATTCAGGCCCGCTGCCTGAATTGAATATTTGAATTTATCGACTTTTCTCTACTATAATAAGCATGTATTTATACATATAAACTAAAACCCCTCCGCAACGTAAGCAGATATATGCGTTAAAAATACGACAGCAGTCAAGTACAATAAGCGTGTTTACACGTCAGCGCGTGTGTCTCCATAGAAACCGTTATAATCCCGTTATTGTTTTAGTTACATCCGTAAAATAAAAAGTGAAAGGTCGATAGTGAATCATGCTGCACATCTCTATTCAAGTTGTCCATAGAAATACATAAAAAGAACATTCTGTCAGACGCGCAATCAGGGGCGTATATCTCTGTATTAACCTTGTAACTCCAAAAAAGATCGGGTCCATAGATGAACTGAATTGTAGATAGTAGGTAAACGGAAATGACAAATACGCCATTGAACCAGCATATCCGGTTTGGTTTATTGCATTTGTCAGTCGCGTTATACCAATACGTAAATATTTTGATTTTAAAATGGTTCTTGCAAAAGCAGTAAAAGCACTTCGAGGAAGTTTTAAAAAGCCGTGCTGCGTTAAAGGCTGTGTGGACAGATATTCGATTCGACATAGATATCCCAACTACATAATTAAAGAAAGTCAGTTTCGTGAGTGGTTGTAATGACGACGAAAATGCAGGTGATAATCTCTCATCCGTTATTGCATTTGTTTTTATGTTTCATTTTGTTGTTTTTTTTTGCCTAAAACTGTATTTATTTTTCATTGTAGACCCCAACTCGACAAAATCTCACGACATTAAGTATTATGAAGCCAAAGGAAGGAACATTAATAAGGAACCACGATTACGTCAAACATCATAAAGGTATGTAATCTTAAATTGCATCATTATTCTTTTTTATATTTATTCAGATTTAATTCATGTTTGCTGAGGACAAAGTTGTGGAAATTATTGCAAAACGTATAATCGCTAATGGTTTGTTCACAAACTTTGGTTAATTATATTGATTTCAGTGCATAATGATTTCCCAAGGGCCATCGGTGTGGTTGCTCCTGCCAGGGAAAAAATAAAGTAGTTTTTGTTCCAAAATTTTAGCTAATTCATACATATATTTATTTCAGATCAACATGTCTACGAAGGAACCAGCAGTGAGATTGTTCCTGCCGAAGGAGTCCCAGGAGTTAACGAAGGTATGTACATTTTGTATACTTAGGCACACTGAATAAAGGACGGTCTGAGTAAATGAACTTGCACCATTTCCAATGCCTTAGGCATCTACGGTACCTACCTGACCAGTGAATCAGATACTTGAGACGGGCCATGTCAAAAGTAAGAATAATAGAAGAGTATGTATGAGACGATGAATGAATGTGAGTGAGGCAAAGAGTGTGTACTAAGACCGAGTTGTTTGGCGGTCCGTCCTCTGCCTACCCCTGCGGAAAACAGCGTGATGGTTAGTTAGTTAGGTACACATGGCATGCCCCAGACGTTCGCTATTTGGATAATATTTTGTTTTAAGAATCCAAAAAGTTTATTACAAAGCTCCTGGATATTTGTTGAAAGGGAAAAAGTATTCTACTTTTTGTTTCCAAACTTTGGTTAATGTGTTAAATATATTTATTTCAGAACAAAACTTCTACCTAGGGACCAGCAGTGAGGTTATTCCTACCAAAGGGATACCAGGAGTTAACGAAGGTATGTATATTTGTTTTATATTTCTTGAAAGGGAAAAATAAAGTTAAGTTATTAAATAAAGTAGTTGTAACTTGCCTCGCAAATTTTTAGTGACAGGGTGTCAGCTGCCCTAGAAGCATTAAACCATATACGTCCAGAGGCATTTACTAAAAATCCATTGGACACTTCACGAGTTTTGCAATTCTTTGATACACTATTCGATAGTGTCAATGGAACTTTATTTCACCCCAAAGGGAGCAAAAAATATCGTGTGGCTTTATCAAATGACTCCCCCCACTTTCAATATTGTGGAATGAGTCGTTGCAAATATTGCGCACGATGAAATACGTCCATCAGACGACAGGGGCAAATATTAGGACTTTAGCTCCAGTATTAAATAACTAGATTTTTTCCATCCACGGCAAATGGAGTTGTGGAAATTTCTCGAAAATATAGGTTTCAAATATTTAAAATGTAGATATCTAAACCAAGATCCATTAGAAAACTTTTTCGGTTCGATACGAAGTCGTGGGGTCCGAAATCCATCCGCTACCTTATTTTCAGCAGCCTATAAATCATTAATGATTTGTAATTTTTGGTCCGCACGTTCACCGGGTATGAATTGCGAAGCTGACAATAGAGCCGTCCTTCTGTCTAACATAGCAGATTTTATTTACACCCAATCTTCAACTTTAAATCTAAATTTAACGTCTTTTTTAACTATAGCGGACAAAGATGCCGAATTTGGTGAAATTTTAGATTCATTTTCCATACAAAAAATGAGTATTGACGCCTATGTCGCTGGATTTTTGTTAAAAAAGGTGTTGAAATATATTAGAAATTGTAAAGAATGCAAATCATCTTGCATTGGTGATCTGTATGATTCCTTAAATGCCTTTATTCTGAGCCGTGAATACCGCATCACGGAAAGGCTCAGCCTTAATTATCCAACAAAAAATTTTGCACTAAACGCTTTGAATATTCGTTGTGTCTTTGAGAATGTACTAAATCATTATTGCGAAAATATACATCTTGTGCCCATTATAAAAAATACAATTTTCAAATATGTATGTTTTGATTGGATTAATTGTCAAGAGCATAAAAAAAATTTGACCGAATCTATTGTGAATTCGCCGTGCCCTTTAATATTAATGTTTGGTGCGGAGATATTAATAAAAAAATATCTAGAAAAGATACCAGACCTTATAATGGACCTGATTCCATGAGGAAAAAGGCAATGTTGAGGTACGCAAAATATTCTAAGTATAGAAAAAAATGGTCATCTAAGTATTTTTTTTTCCTTATTTACATTTATTTATATTAACATTTATATACATACATATCTCAACTCAACCTATTGTAGTAATATATTGTTTGTCAAATTCTGTGTCTTTATGGGGGCGCTTAGTACTTTCTTGAATATCTTTCAACACCTTCTTTAATTAAAATATGTTTAGTATTTACATATTTTTGTATAAATTTTTTGTGCTTACATATTTTGACCGTGCATCAACTGAGGAGATGACTCCCAAGGCAACAGCTGCATAACCCTCCCGCGCCTCCCCCGTTGCCATGAGCAGGCCCGAAGACTGACCGTAGCGGACCGCTGCCCTTACACCCTGCCTCTGGTGACCCGATGCTCACTTTTTTCCCTAGGGTCTTCAGGTTTTTTCCCCCTTAATCCCAACATTCTCTTCGAGGGCCTACCGGGAAGCCGGCTTGGGATGCTGACGCCGAGTCTTGCTTGCGACTGGATTGATGGCTCCGCTCATCCTCGGCGGGACTGCCTTCTCTCAGAAGGAACTCTTCTTCCTTTATATTAATAAACTTTTATTTCAGATACATCAAGTGGCGGAGATGAGACGTGATACAGTGAAATAAATAATTAACAACATGTACGCACTCGCATACTGCCTGCTAACAATGTATGCCTGGACATTGGAGGTCTAGAGTCATTTTAATAAAAGGTAGAGTCTTTACAAAAAAAATAGAGTCCTGACGTGTACATTGAAGGAGGAAACCATCTGTTTCCTTAGAACGCTGTGGGAAAGTGGTTGGCAACCTCCAATGTTTACATATTTTTGTATAAAGCTCTTTGTTTTTGTGTTTTTTAAAATTTTTTGTGTACTGTTTTTGTGCTTGTAATTTGTGCTATTATTTTTTATGTATTTGTATTATATAATACTGTTAATTATATGACAAGTACAATGAATGAATACATTATGGCCCAGTTAGCGTTAATTTCTGACTCATGCTCAATCTATGGGTGGAACCTCCTACTCTGCATTTTTATGTATTGTTTATTAATTGTCTTTTTAAAAATAAAAATAAATATTTAAAAAATGCACCTGTGAGTTTTTCATTTTTCTAACGTATTGATTTTTCATCTCAGGATAACAGGTTTCCATCTGACAAAGCTTCCTCCTGAGAAAATGAGCTGTAAAAAAACTATGTAAATCTCATTTCCTCGGAACCATCTTTGGCACATGGAACCTTGTCCTGGAGGAAAGTTTTTTTTTTTCATTTTTCTGCTTTTCAATTTTTTTTTTTAATAATTTATTGGGCTAATAAAGTAAGGCGAGTATATTGTCTATGGCAGGCTTTGTACCATTGTCTATGACAAATGGCCTTGAACTCCCTTCTACCAAGATCGGGATTGTTTTTCCGTGGTGAAGTTGGTTTCGACATTTGTCCCATAGAAAAGGCCCGAAGATATCGATCTAGGGATTGGTATATTTATGCGCGCAATGGACGCGCAGTCTGACACATAATTTATGCCGCCAAATTTCCTACGGGCGGCCGACATTGTTAATTTCTATTAAATATTTTTATATGAAATGATAAAAAAGTGAGGTGACAAAAGTGTTTATTACACATTTATACAATAGAATAAATTAAATTTACAATAAGCCGCCGCACTTTTAATAGGCACAGATTTTGGAAAGTACACTATTTTTAAACTTAGTCATTCTAAATTTCGATTACATAAAATTAAAATTAGCTTTCGTCTTATGAGATTGTACGCCAGAATCACAAACCATGTTACACAAACCTAGCGTAGCCGCTGAACTACTTTTTTTTTTTTTAATTGTTTATTTGGCTTTCACCCATTAAGGGTGATCTTGGCCATTTATTAAAGTAAGTTACATATTTTTAAAATTATTTACATTTCCAGTTTTTTTGTAAATTAGTTACATTATCAATTTTTTAAAATTATTTACATTTTCAGATTTTTTAAAATTAGGTACATTATCAGTTTTTTAAAATTAGTTACATTTTCATATTTTTTTTAAATTAGTTACTATTTCAGTTTTTTACATGGAATAGATAAATTATATTAGCAAATACTTATAGACAATGGGCCAAGACAAATATTCATAAGATTATACAAGTTGTACTAACATACAGAGTTGGTATTAGTAGTAATTGCAAAATTGTAGAGTAGGAAGATGTACAGGTTCCCAAAAATAGGAACCTATACAACTGTACACACAGAGTAACACACAGAGTTGGCATTAATAATAATTACAAAATTGAAGAGTAGGAAGATGTACAGGTTCCCAAAAATAGTAACCTGTACATATCCCATACTTCCATTTTCATACAGAGTAACACACAGAGTTGGTATTAATTATCATTACAAAATTGTAGAGTAGGAAGATGTACAGATTCCCAAAAAAAGGAACCTGTACAACTGTACATAATAACACAGCTAGAAACAAATGTATACGTATGCAAGAGAGAGAAATCTGATTGATGCTTAAATGTTGAGGCCATTTTTGTAAATAAATTTTGCTAACAAATAGTGAATTTCAGGAGAGTTGAGACTAAGAAGGCAGGGTACACTGGTAGGGAATTCAATTTTAAGTTTTAACAATTCAGGTATGAAGTTTGGAAATTGGTCATTGATAGGACACTCAAAAAAATTATGGTCTAAAGTATCCTCTGAACCACAATCACAATAAGGCGAATTGACTATGTGGAATCTGGCGAGATGGCTAAGACAACAAGTATGACCTAAACGCATTCGAATAATGGAAGAGATGTATTTTTTAGGCATGGAAGTGTATTTGTGAAACCAGGGCTTGACAGGAATAGAAGGTTGAATTAAAGAGTACTGGTGACCTTTTAACAGAGAGGATGATTTCCATTCAGAGGACCATTGGCGTTGTAACTTATTTTTTAAAATAGGAAAATAGTCTCTAACAGGAATAGGAATGCTATTTAATGGACCATGAACAGTGGATTCCTTAGCAATAGAATCAGCCATTTCATTTCCAACAATACCAAGGTGTCCTGGGATCCAGGCCAAGACCACTGACACGTGAGCCAGCGACAAGGAATGAAGGAGGTCTCTGATAGAGCAGGTAAGAGAGTCACTAATGGAATTGAGAGGGGATGCGCTTATTTTTTGTAATGAGCTAAGTGAGTCTGAAAGGATGAGGGCATTTCTAATGTTGAGAGATTTGACGAGATGTAAAGCTTCTATGATAGCTATGCATTCAGCAGAGAAAATGGAACATTCTTTGGGAAGTCTGTGTGGGAAACACAATTTCCTGTGAGGAGCATAGACACTGGCCCCACAATGGGAGTCCGAACTGAGTTTGGAACCATCTGTGAAAAATTTTATATAATTTGGCCAGTTATTTTCAATAATTTTGTTGAATACTGCATTATTGGATTGAACTGAGTTTTTAATATTTTTTTTACATATTCCTATAAATTGGTGCACCTTTGGATAGAAAGTAAGACTTTTATAGGGATAAGAGTATAAGGGGAGAGATTCATTGCGATAGGAGTTTGTGGAAACATCCAGGAAAGTGTTGAAGCAATTATAGAAAAGGGGAGGGGAATGTTTTTTCCAAAATGGATTCAAATTAACCTCATACTTTAACAATTGAAGTTTGGGAATCAGGGGATGAGAAGTTATTGAGCATGTTTTGAAAATATATTTTTCTGCTAGGCATCGCCTTCTTATATTTAAGGGAGGTTCGCAGCATTCAACTTGCATTGCGTTGATTGGGGAAGATTTCATGGCTCCTAAGATAAGGCGAAGAGATTTAGACTGAATTTTATCTGATTTAAGCGAATTTGAAGTGGACATTGGATCAAACAGACAAGATCCGTAATCAAGATGGCTTCGGATGAGAGCATTGTACAGAAGTTTTAAAGATGATGGGTGTGATCCCCACCACACTCCGGACAGAAATCTAAGGGGATTGATGTTGCTTTCGCATTTCATGATGACATGATTTATGTGAGAATTCCAAGTAAGCTTTGAGTCTAAAAACATTCCCAGGAACTTAACTTCTTTAGAGATAGGGATGATTTCATCGCCAAATCTCACCTGAATGTCTGGGAGCTTTCGACGACGAGTGAAGATGACAACTTTGCTTTTGGAGGGGGAAAGTTCAAGGCCATTAATATTTAACCACGCCAAAAGTTTTCTAAGAGCATTGTTGATTGCTGATGCTGCGATAAAAATATTACGGGATATTTTGTAGAAAGTCAAGTCATCGGCATATTGGAGTATGTTGCACAAGAATTGAATAGATTTTTCTAGATCATATGTGTAAATATTGTACAGGATCGGGCTTAAGACTGACCCTTGCGGGAGACCTTTGAAAATGTGTCTAATGTGGGGAGGGGATTCAGACCCATCTACAAAAATAGTTCTCTGGGAGAGCAAATTGACAATGAATTTTACTAATTTGGGCGGAATACCTATTGCCAGTAACTTTTCTTTCAGGATGGGAATATGAACATTGTCATATGCTCCACAGATGTCTAGAAACACTGCAATGCAATATTCATTTTTAGATAATGCTAATTTGATATCTGTAACAAGAGAGGAAAGGTTGTCAAGGGTACTTTTACCCTTTCTAAATCCAAACTGGGAAGGGGAAAGAATTTGATTTTTTTCTACGAACCAGTCCAATCTATTCTTAATCATTCTTTCAGATACTTTGCAAAGAGTAGAAGAGAGGGCGATAGGTCTGTAGCTCGAACCTATGCTTGGATCTTTGCCACTTTTGAAAATGGGAATGATATTTTGAATTTTCCAGTCTGGGGGAATAATGCCAGAATCCAGAAAGACATTGATGAGAGAGAGAAAGTAGGTAAGAGAATTTTCATCAGAATGACGGATGAATATATTCAGGATTTCATCCTTGCCCGGAGCTGAGTCATTGAGGATTTCAATGGCTCTTTTTAACTCATCAAAGGAAAATGGAGCATCTAACCATGAAGAAGATTTTAAAGTGAAAGGCAAAGAAGGAAGTTCATCAAAATTAGGGACATAAGGGGGAGCTATTTTATTAACAAAGTCATCAATCCAAATAGCAGAATTACGAGATGGCTTTGGCAGGGAAAAGGAAGATCTAAACCTGCGAATCATGGACCAAACCTCCCCTGCTGGAGTAGCAGGGGATATATTGGTACAGAAATTACGCCAGCTGTTTTTTTTTTTGAAACGGAATGTGCGTTTAGCAACAGCTTGGGCATTCTTGGCTGAGATGTAATTATTCATAGTCATCTGTTGGCAGTATGTCTTATTGGCCGCTTTCCTCTCCTTCAGCACTCTAAGGCATTCCTCATCCCACCAAGGGGGAGGGCGAGCCTTCGAGCCTACAGGAGATGATTTGGGGATAGACTTGTCAGCCGATTTTAGAATGGAATCAGTCCAAGATTTATAAGAGGAGGTGCAATTATCAGAAGAAAGGGAAGGCAGGGAGAGGGAAAGATCCTGGATAGAGTCTCTGAAACGGGACCAATCCGCTTTTTTTATAATAAATTTGGGCTTACTTTTAAAGTGATTGGTATCCAACCGTTGAGCCAAATTCAAAATAATGGGATAGTGGTCACTGCCGCAGGGATCTGAAGAAATTCGCCAGGAGATTAGAGGATAGATACTCGGGGAACAGAGGGATATGTCCACCGCACTAGGATTCTGTCCAGGGTGACTAAACCTTGTTGAGGATCCGTCATTTAGGAGACATATGTTCAAGGAGTCCAAAAGTTCAATTAATTTGATACCTGAGGGATCCGAGGAAGAAGAACCCCAGAGTGGGGAGTGGGCATTGAAATCACCCAAAATGACCAAGGGAGAAGAAATTTTGCTAAGCATGTGAACCCACAGTGGAAGGTCAAATGGGGTAGAAGGAGGAATATAGAGAGATACAAATGTAATATTGGAGACAGTGGCTGCCACTAATTGGAAGGATGAATTTGGGGGTTTAATGGAAATAGGGGAGAAGGGGAGAGAGTTTTTGATGAAAAGGGCTGCACCACCCTTCCCATCAATGCGGTCGTCCCGCAGACATTGATAGCCACTCACCTTGAAGAGTTGAGATGGCTTGAACCAAGTCTCAGAGACGGCAGCAATCGATATAGAGTGTAAATGTAGAAGGCGGACGAGGTCATCCTTATTGGAGGTGGCGCTTCTACAATTCCACTGCAGAATTGCTGCTGTTGGGGCAGCCATTGGGAAGAAGAGAATACAAAGAGGAGAGTAACGAGGCAGCGTTGGACGGTAGAGAATTATTATTGTTAATAACAGAGATAAGTAGCATGAGAAGAGTTTGAATAAAAGAAGAATTGTCATTAGAAGTATTGTTGTTTATGGAATTTGCATTTAGATCAGGATTGAAAGCACTGCTGTTAGTTGAATTTGAGTTAGAAAAGACGGGGTTTTGAGGAAAAAGAGAGCTGATGTTACCATTTGGGAACAAGAGCTGGGAGTTATGGCCAAATTGATCATATCCAGGGGTTTTAATTGGACGAGAAGCTTGTTTTGTCATTACAGTTTTCTTGTAAGACAAGTTTGAAGGAGCACTAATTTGGGGTTGAGAGGCAACTTCAGCAAAAGATTTTTTAGAAGGAGCTATTAATTTGGAGGCATAGAAGTATGAAACGCTATTGGAGGCCATATAACTTTTTATGTTTTTTTGGCGAGAAAGTTCGGGGCAGGATGGATGAGTGGCTGTGTGCGAGCCTGAACAATTGACGCAAGTGGGGGAATTGGAAGGGGAGGAGCATTGGTCTGCTAAATGATTTTCTGCGCATTTAAAGCAGCGGGGAGAGGAGCGGCATGATTGCTTAGAATGGCCAAACCGACAACAATTAAAGCATTGGATTGTTGGGTACGAATAAATTTCCACCGGGAGAGAGTTGTGAAATAAATAAACGTGAGAGGGAAGGGACTGTCCTTCAAATGTCAGAACTACAGTTTGAGAGGGTTTCCAAACTACAGACTCAGATGATCGATCTTTGAAATTAAGACGCCTAGTCTTAATAACTTTTCCCGAAGATGCTGGAATAATGAGTTCCGAGATAAGCTCTTCTTCAGATAGGTCTACAGGAATACCTCTAACGAGACCCAAGCGAGAGATATTGAAAGAAGGGATATAGGCTTTAAATTTTTTTGCAGAGAGGGAGTCGATGGAATTTATGAATTTATTGGCATTCAACGCGGATGTGAACTCAACACAAATGCGAAATCTGCCCTCTGATCGGATACCACCTGGGGAAATGCCAAGTGGTTTTTTTCCAATGAATTTACCAAATTCAAGGGGATGTAAAGAGTGGCCAGGAGAGTTGTTTTGAACATAAACTATGAAGGGAGCTTTTGCTGAAGTCGGATACAAAGAAAGAGGAGAAGCTACAGGAACTGAGACCTGCGAAGAATCAGTTTTTGTAAGGTCGCAAACTTTCCTCTTTTTTGGAGTAGAGGATGGAACTTGAAGGTCTGTTATTTCTACCTCACTACCAATGTCAAAATTTGAAGGGTCAGGGGGAGCGGGATCAGGGGGTTTCTTCCCTATGGCAAAGGCCATTGGGGCAAAAGGATATAAAACAAAAATAAAATAACACTTACTGGACTTGGTCAGCAATAAACGAACTCAAAAGAGGACAAAAAACTAAAAATAAAACTGACTAAATGCCAAAAATTCGATTTTTCGTATTAAAACGAAAAAAAACGCAACAGTGTTTTTCAACTGTCAAAATTCGAATCGCTGAACTACTTGAAAAGGGAAAATCAAATACCAACTTACTCTAGGACATCTATTTTCCAATTTCTTCCGTAGTAGTGGTAGTAGTCCAGTCAAGTTAAACATGAAAAGTGGGTTGTGCTTGCAAAAAGTCCGGTCATTCTGAATTTTGGTAAATATCGGTTCGGACTGGCCACGCTTATTACGAATAATTTTTAGAAAAAAACTTTAGATTCGCCTTAATTACTATAAAAGGAAACTTTTTGGCTTTGGGGCGGCGGAAAATAATGCATTTTAATTTTCAATTGCATAAAACCAAAATTCGTTTCGCGACTGACACAGCGAAAATCCGCGGCCGTACATGTCACTGTGATGTTGGTATTTGGTATCCTTGATAAATTAACAAGAGCTAATACGACTGTAGGCGACTTCGTGGGATAAGGCGCGTAATTATGAAATTTGTCTAGCGGGCTTGTTTGTGTAACATGGTTTGTGATACAAAAGAAAGTGCCCCTTTATAACGCCTACTCGCGTCAAGGCAAGAAAAACATCCCAGTTTTCAAGTGGCTTAGCGGCTACGCTAGGTTTGTGTAACATGGTTTGTGATTCGCGGTATTTCATGTAGGTATCCCACGAAGTCAGCTACAGTCCCATAACAGTGACAGCTACGGCCGCGGATTTTCGCTGCGTCGGTTCGCGAAGTGAATTTTGGTTTTATGCAATTGAAAATTAAAATGCATTATTTTCCGCCGCCCCAAAGCCAAAAAGTTTCCTTTTATAGTAATTAAGGCGAATCTAAAGTTTTTTTCTAAAAATTATTCGTAATAAGCGTGGCCAGTCCGAACCGATAATTACCTGAATTTTTTATATGTTGTTAGGACCTAAACCAGTAATAAAAAAAATAATTTTGCAACTTCGAAAGTGCTGTGCGAGCGACGGTGGACCCAAAAAACCAAGAAATTTTCGGATTTTTTTCAGTTTTTGCTCAATATCTCAGTGAAGGAAGGGTCTGACCGGTATAGTTAGTAAACATACTTTTAAAGTAGACTAAATTTTCTACAATTTGAGACTAAAGCAAGCTTTATACAGCCATTGATTTTCAAGATACAGTTCTTCAAAAATAGGCCATTTTTTCCAAAAAGTGAAATTTTTTCGAAATGGTCATTTATTTTGTAAAATATTTTCTAAAACACGTATCCCACGTCAAATATTATATGAAATAAAATTGTAGTAAATTTAATTAGCTTTCATTTAAAACTAGATTGATATCTGTAGACCTAACGGTTCTCTCAAGAACGCCAGATAACCAAAAACAGTCATAGGCGGGTTTTGGGGGGAAATGCAAATAAACTGTTCTCACGTCTTTTTATGGTTTTATTTATCAAACAGTGACAATTTTTTTTGTTGTTGTTATTGTTAACACATTTTTGATGAAAAAAAGAAAAGATAATACATCTATCGGGAATTACGTCATCTTCAAACATTGTTTTATATACCTACATACTAAAATGCTTGTACAAACATCATGGTACCTACTGTAAGGACAAGTTATATGTACACAAAAAATAAAACTAATATAAATCATGTAGGTATTGTGTCTTGGTTGCCAAATCATGTCTTTATTTTTATCTTAGATGGCCCGGGCTTAGGCTAGCACGAAGAAGGTGTCTCGATATCTGTGATGGACGCTGGGAGAGGCGCCCAGTCTGTAGTCGGGTCATCTTCATCGTCCGAGCATTTCAGCTCCACATCCGGGACGTTATTGCACAATTTTCCACCGCATGACTGACAGAGGACTGAGCAGTGGAGCCCAGCCTTTCTGCACGAGCAGCTCCCAGAGCATCTTTGGTAGCATCTTCGGGGTAGCCGTCAAAAACGATGGAGACGTTCTTCCCGAAGTGGTTTCGGACGTAGGTGGTATAACGCGTCAAAAGTGCTTGAACCGTACTCTTCCGCTGCCACACGACCTTGTGCAAGAGTTAGCCACCAAAATGACGTGAGTGCTGGCATCTATTGGCGTGTGGCTGGAAAGAGGAGTGAAGGCAGAGTACAGAGTAGATTTTGTGCCCTTGCGCATCCCTTGTTTATTGAACAGAGACATCGGGAACGGGGCCAACTCATACTTGAAGTCATCCTGTAAATCCTGTTCAGATTGCTTTGTAATACACACTCGCTGGAAAATTGTGAGTGGATCCACAGCCACTCTTCTGTTTTTGTCCGGCAGTTTAAATTGAGGTGATCGATGCCAGCGTGGTAACTTTATTTTTCCGCTTTACTACTACCTTGTCGTACATTTGCCCCACAATCTTCATCACTCCCTCCGTTCCAACTCTCTGGGCTGTGTGGCAATTAATTTCAGGACCTGTCAGTAAACCACTACTGATAGAAATTAAACTGTCAGTTTTGGGAAATGGAGGGTGGAGACTGTGGAGAGCAAACCAGTTTTTTAGTTTTTCCACATCACTATTATCTCGGATGATTCTAGAAGGTCTCATGTCTACATGCTGCTCTCCAGTAGGACATGAGATGCTGCAAAAACTTTCCAGTTCTTCACAAATATTCAACATAAACACCATTTCTGTTGTCCACCTTGCCAGAACACTGTCGGAGATTCCCCTTCCTTGGGTCAACCCACCGTAGGTTTTCATGGATCGCATCAGCTTCTGCTCAATTGTTAGATCTGACCACAACCCAGACCAAAACTTGTCAGACCGGCGAATGGTGAAGGATCCTTTTGTGAACATGTCATATTCACTTTTATCCATCCGATCTTGTAGAGCCATCATATCCTGAAGGTAGAGGTGCGCGCTCTTAGCATACAACCAGAAACGACCTTTAATTTAATATTTTGTAAAATATATGTGTATATAATATGTAACTCATATTTTTTATATTACAATAAAAAAATAAATAAAAAAATGTGAATGGTAGAAACTTCATTTCATGTCATATCAAAAATTAACATCACAACATAGTTTATATTCATTGTATACTCTAAGTAAAATGTATGTTATAAAAATGAAATAATTGTAAAATAACTCCTATGCCAAGCTCAAGAGCTAGTACTCTTCATTGGCGTAGAAATTCATTAAAACATGTTTTTTTTCATAATTAAGTAAATAAAAAAAAATAAAAAAAGAATAAGTCGAGGACGCCCAAGAAAGACATGGCACGACCAAGTGAATCAGATACTTGAGTCAGGCCATGTCAAGAGTCAGAATAATAGAAGAGCGTGTATGAGACGATGTATGAACGTAAGCGAGGCAAGGAGTGTGCGCCAAGATCTAGTTGTTTAGTGGCCCGTCCTCTCTGCCTACCCCTGTGGAACGACATGATGGTTAGTTAGTTAGTGATAGTACTCACAGCACAGCATTTGGATCAGGTCTTATTTTTCTCTCCCCTTAACATCCTTGACTCAAGTAAGTACATTTTTGGGTTTAGCTTGCAAAGGCTCATAAGTGTGGTGGGGGGAAATGTGTCCGCTTATAAGCCTGTGACATTTTTAGGGTTTAGCTTGCAAAGGTTCATAAGTGTGGTGGGGGGAAATGTGTCCGCTTATAAGCCTGTGACATTTTTATAGTAAATGTGTATTTATTGGTAATTAGTAATACTTGAAAATAAAACATGTTTTAGTCGTTACGCCTGTTGGCATGCTAAATGTATAACTTCTTCTTTCGTATGGTGGGGGGTCAGAGGGGGACATCTAGGTCTGCGAGCCAGTCTAGGGCCTCAGGCGTTGCCCTGTGGACCTCATCAATCCCGCCGGGGAATGAATGGAGCGGGCATTCGTTGACCACATGTTCGGTGGTCTGCACCGCACAGCATTCACTCGTCGCCGACTCTTTAAGGCCCCATCTATGCATCATGTGAGCACAACGGCTATGGGAGCACCTTATCCTATTGATGGCTGTCCAGAGTTTGCGAGGCAATGAGAACCCAGGCTGTCTCTCAGTGGGGTCTTGCACGAGATGTGCGTTTTTGACGTTGGCTGATTGCCACTCAAGCTTCCACCTATCTTCTGGGGTGAGAGGTGTTCGAAGGAGTCTTTCTCCTTCCATCCAGAAGGGTTTTCGAGACTTTAAGCGGCATGCCGGGTGAGAAACGACATCATCGTGCAAGGGTATTTCGCTTTTTTGCAGCGCCTTCTTGTATTCCCTCAGTGTTGCAATCTCTCGCCTGATATTTGGTGAGTATTATTGGGCGTTTTTTTTCATGATTTGGTATTCGGTATTCGGCCGAATATTGCAAAAAGAGTAGTTAAAAAAATTAGCTGAATAGTCCAAATACCGAATAGTAGCCGAACATTCGTAGTATCTCTATTAGAGGCACTGTTGAAAACCAGCTACATTCAAGGAGAAAATCTATAAAATCTAAATAGCTGACCTTTTTGTCAATAATAAATAAACAAAATATAAATAATTGTAAAAATCTATTGGTGAATAAATGTTTTATTTATTATTATGTATTGTAATTATTTTAATGTTATTGTTGTTATTTTTTTATAATCATATATTTTTACAATGTGTTAGCAAAAAAGTAAGGTAATATTGTTTCCTAAGCATAAAGTTTCTAAAAAAGAAGGCAGTTGGTATTGTTTTATATTAAAGGTCCACTTATATTTTAATCTTAAAAATAAAGAAATTTCCCAGCAAAATGTGTTTTACTTACAAAACTGGAACTAAACTTCATTAGTGATAAAATAAAAATAAATTAAATTAACTAAATCTGAAAAAATTCTGTATCTACAATGTACCTTGTAATGTGGTTATCTTTCTAGAGAATAATGTATATTCATAAAAACAAATGTAAAATAAAACAGTCTGACATAAATATCAGACCAGAAGGGCAGAAATGACTTCCGTTCAAGCAGCACAGCAATCTATCAAAAAATAGTCCCATATCTCGAAATGAAAATATATAATAAAATCCCTACACGATTCAAAAAAATGTTAATAACTGAGTTCTGATAATTTATTACGAGTTTTTTAATTAGTTTCTTTGGCAAAGTTTGTACATGATTTAAGTAATATCAGATGAGAGTAGATAGGTCAGAAGTTCCACTAAAGAACACCAAGGAGTTTGTCTACCTCGGGAGCAAAATAACATGGGACGGTCGGTCTAAGAGCGAGGTCGACAGCCGTATACACCAGGCTAGGCTTGCATTCAATAAAAGGTCGAAAATAATAGAATCGAATAATATAGACCTAAAACTGAGAATACTCCTCATCAAGACCTATGTATGGAGTATCTTGATGTACGGCTGCGAAACACGGTGCCTATCCGAAAGAGGTAAACGGAGACTAGAGGCTTTTGAGATAGGGATGGACGATATACATCGATGTATTATAAACACTCGATGTATTGTAACGATGCATCGTATTGAAGCGATGTATTGTTAATACTTCAACATCGAATATATTTATTTATTTATTTCTATGTATTACAGTATTTACCTATTAATTAACATTTTTACATAATAGATAAATTTTGAAAACATTTTTACATAATATATTTTACAATTTTATTATGTAGGGTGTATGGTAGGTTTGCGAAGGTGAAACTGTGGATAGGTATTGTATATATTATTATTGTATATATATTTTATTGTATATATATCGATGTTTTTTATTCGATGCATCGAATACGAATATTTTTTTTTTTTTTTTACTTTCCTCTATTCATTGAAATTTTTTATTACATAACTATGAGATGAGTGTCTATGAATGACCATAAATAAACCAATCCCAGTGTTGCCAGTACGCGTTTGAATAATTTTACTGCTTACATTGTTTCAAAGTTCGACAACCCCCCCCCCCCCCCCCCCCCCGACGCGGATGCTCACATCAGAAATACATCGATGTATTGGAAACATAGATGTATTTCTCAATACATTGTATTAACATTGATGCATTACATCGGAAAAAACATAGATCTATTTTTTGAATGTCCATCCCTATTTTGAGATGTGGTCCTATAGAAGACTATTAGGAATTTCCTGGAGAGACCATATTACAAATGAGGAGATTCTCCAGAGGATCGAAGGAGGAAGGCACCTGCTCAGGACCTTGTCCGAAAGGCGTGCAAGATGGATCGGCCAATTAGTACACTACCATGTTTTGCTAAGGTTTTTGAATCTCTGATATATAAAAATATTTTTTCTCACTTCAAGCCCCTTCTCTGCACTAGGCAACATAGGTTTGTTCCTCACAGATCTATTACTTCAAATCTTTTGGAATTTTATGATTATGCGTGTAACTGTTTTCATGAAAGATTACAAGTAGATGCAATTTATACCGATTTCCAAAAAGCTTTAGATAAAGTTAACCACTCCATCTTACTCTTAAAAAGCTTGATCAAGAAGGAGTAGGTACATAGGCACGGAAAAGAGTCGAGCTGAGCGGGGTTGGAGACGAGCGAAATAGCTTTGACCTTCCACCAAAAAGAGTCGCTAAGATAGGTGTTTGCCTTCCACTGCCCATGCGAGAAATGACCGAGACGAGCAGAGCGATGTCAACGAAAAATAGTTTTGCCCTTCCATTGAAAACTAGTCTTGCTGATGCTCCTTCTCGAAGTAAACAAGAGTGATTTCAAGAACTGATTCTAGTGAGGATGATTTTTTTTGTGCATATGCAATGTTGAAATGTTTGCTTCAAAAAATGCAATGATTGAAAAAATTATAATTTTTTTTTTAAACCATCTTATTATCATTTTCCAAGCTGCACCTTTTTTGTCGACATTGCGAGATTCTTTGATAGTCGTATCCTATGAATAGAGATGGCAAAATTTCGTTTTAACTAAAAATGCGAAAAAATAGCGAAAAACGTGATTTTGGCCGTATTTCAGCTAAATTATTCTATTTAGCGAAATAGGCGTGAATTTCCCGAAAATACCGGGTATTAAAATAATATGTGAGAATTTCAAAAAATCGATATTTATCAGTGGAAATAAGTGATTAAAAATCATCTCTAACTTCAGCTCGCGCTCCCCCGACTGTGTGCGTAAGCTCGGGTTTTCCCTACATCGCACGTTCTTCAACAACACATTACTTTCTCGCTGGCTCATCGCTGCATTCCGCAGTCATTGCCTAGCAACCAGTTCCCCTTCCACCTCCCCCCCACTACCCCAATAACCACACCCCAGATATTTCTGCCTGCGAGCGTCAGTCCAGCGTCTGCAGCTCTCCTGCAGACTCGCACTTGGCGCAATCGTCTCTCAATCACTTGTCGCGATGGGTCGTGGTAAGACGATTACGGTAGAACAGCGTGCGTCGCCATTTAAGGCAGACCAATTTTATGTAAGTGACAAGAAGATATTGATGTGTGGCATTTGTAATACTAGGCTAGAATGGGATAAGAAGGACAGCCTTAGTAAACACGTATTAGGCGCAGGGCATTTACGCAAAAAAAAAGAGGAAAAAAAGAATCACGGCCACAAGAGACAGCTTTCTATCACCGAAGCTTGCGAAATACAGAAGAAAGCCAAGACAGAGAAATTAATCTTCATCGACGACACCCTGAAGATGTGTTTAAAAGCAAACATACCCATCAACAAGTTGGACCATCCAGCGGTGCGAGAATACTTAAAAAAGTAAGTTTGTTTTTATCATTATTTTTATCTGACGAGTTTGAATGCACTGTTGTCTATTGTGTTGCTTTCCTGTATTGGTTTTTAGTAACTATTAATTTGTATCTAATTGTAGGCCTAACTGGGCATTGCTCAAAGCCGGCAGTGGGGCACATGTTGATATTTTAATCCCCCCGCTCCCTATTCCCAGCGTCGTAAAAACACATTGGAATGATCAGATTTTTTTTACACGGTATATTTTATTATTGTTAATTTTTTCGGTATATCCCTGGTTCTGGAGATCTACCTGCTGGTAGAACTTTACGGCAAAACTTCGTCCAGCCTGTTGGAGAGGAAATGAAGCAGGAGCTGAAAGAGAGGATGAAGGGCGTTCCTATCGCCATCGTGGTCGACGAGACTTCCGACAGCCGTGGTCGCTGCATGCTGGCGGTCCTCTTCCGCACTGTTGCTGAGGCTGCCACGCAGGATGTCTTCTTGGCAAACTGTCTCTTCCTCGACAAGGCGACCGGATCAACTTGCTGCCAGGCCATCAATGGATCTATAACTACCTACGGCATCGAATACAACAACGTCCTGGGCCTCGTTTCTGACTCTGCTCGTTACATGGAGACGTGCTTCGGAGCACTAAATGTCTTGGCTGGTGAGCACCTCCTACACTTTCAATGCTGGGCTCACAAAGTCAATCTTGCAGGAGATATCTTCATGAAGGAGTTGCAGGCACTCAACCAGTTTGTGGTCAAGGTGAAGATGTCTTTTTTAACTACCAGGAAAATGAAAAATGCGTACGTGCGATTCCTGGAAGAAAATTACCCTGACCTTCCTGCAGTACTGTTCCCAAGTCCAGTAGTGACCAGGTGGAACTCCTGGTTCCACTCAGTTCTCTATCTGAGTGAATACTCTGACGCCCTGATTGAGTTTCTGAGCCAGTACGAGAACAGGAACGCCAGCGCCGAATTTTTGCTGGAGCAGCAGAGGGACCCAGTCGCCTGGCAATCGGTCAAACTGCAGATGGTGTTCGTTGCAGACTCATGTAAAAAGTTTGTGGAACTGATCAACACACTTGAAGGCTCAAAATTTCCCTATGCCCATCTGCTCTGGCACGAGCTGGAAGCTCTTATGTCAGCCCTAAAGCGCTTGTCGAATGGAAATTTCTCTCAGAGGACTCAATCTCTCCTCGGCAGCATCACAAGTGTAACCAAGCGGGAGGAGCTCAAGCAGTTGTTGTGTGGGTGTGCCCAGAAAAGCGCCTTGAAGTTAGCAAAACACATGGCGCCGTGCAAGACAAATAATTTCTACAAGGCTGCCGGCCAGCTCTTCAACCCGGCAACTGCAGCACAATCCCCGACACCTGATGAGAAGTGCGTGAGAGGAGACTTTGAAATGCTTCCTGTGTTCTCAAAGCTGACCAGCGACAAGTGTGTTGAGGGCTATCTCTACCTTCACAAACTGATGGGACAAATTGTGCGTGAAGGTAAAGTGTGTGACTTGGTGCAAATGTTGATGGCAATGAAAGTGACAAACTCTGCCTTTGCTGGGCCAGCCCTAGACAATTTGGGCCCCTGTAAATAGTGTTGATGCAGAGCGTTTTTTCAGTCACTACAATTTAGTACTGACTGACAGGCGTACGAGAATGAAGGCGTCCACTATTGAAAAGTGCGCAATGCTATCATTCAATCAGTAAAGTGCCATTTCCATTGTTTTTTTTCAAATATGCCTACTTTATTTCATTTTTGGAAGCCTGTCCTACCTCTTTTTACAGTTTTGTTACTATTTTATGTGTAAATATTTAATATTTTTGTACTGTAGGCTAAAATTGCTTTTTGACATTACACAAATTGTGCGAAATAAATTACGCCTATTGATGTTAATCGCAATCTGCATTAGTTGTGTTTGTGTTCGACCCGTACTTAAGAGTTTCCTTCCTTATTAATTTAATATTAAAATTAATTATTTATAATCTTTCACATGGAAATACTTGCAAATGAAGGTTAAACATATATTTTACCAAAAATACTTAAAATATGCGCTAAAAACATTCAAGAAATACATTTTTTTCTATTTTGCTACAAAACACTACATTATGCCTCAAAATGCCATAAAACGCTAAATTTCCAATTGTTAATGCTAAAAAATCTGAAAATCAATGCTAAATTTTGCCATCTCTACCTATAAACACGAAAATTGGCGAGCGGCTTCAGTAAACAACTCCATCTCGACAAAAACACCAACTGAATTAGCTACAGTTCTTGAGCAAAGTCCGTTAGAAACTAGTCGGCGATGGTGTGCGCGAGCGGACTCTTTCGAACCTTTTTAACAAGTTCGGTCCGCTCCGCTCGTCTCGTTCCTGAAGGAAGCACCTGTATGCAGTTAACATGTGTGAGTCGAACTGAGTTCGTATGGAGCTCGCTCCGCTCAAATTAGCAGAGCGGACTCGTTCGAACCTATTTAACTCGTTTCGTCCGCTCCACTCACCTTGTTCTTGATGGAAGCACTTGTATGAAGTTAACGTTTGCTAGTCGAGCGGAGTCCGCTCCGCTCGCAGTGATAGGCAGGCTTTAGACCACTGTCGTGGATGTTTGTTTCAAATATCTAGTGCAGTTTAAATTCTGAAAAATTCATCTGACTTAGGCCAGTTTGATACCAACCGAGGGTTGTGAATTTGAAAGAATCTTAACAAGGGATTATATATATCACATTACATTGAACAGCAATAAAGCATTGCACAAGAGACCATTAATCAACCCAACCTAATTGGGTATGTAGAAAATGCAAAGTTTAATATTATGAGGTAAGGCTTTTGAAAAAGGATAAAATGAAAGAATAATAATTCATGTCCACCAATTTATTTCAGCATAAAAATATACTAAAATTAAGCGGGGGCAGTGGTTGTGGTGGCGGCAGCAGCCGTGGCAGCAGACTCTTCCTTCAGCCTGTCCTTCTTGAAGGTTCCCATGAAGGAATTCTTGTCCAGTGGGGTCTGGAAGCGTCCGTGACCGAACTTGGATGATGTGTCGATGAACTTCAGGTTGATCTTTTCCAAGGCAGCCTTCTTGGTGTGTACCCTCAAGGACTGTAACAAGTTAACAAAATGATTAATAAAATCCCTTTTTTTTAAGTTTAACCGGTCAAAGGCCAGAGACGCGCCGGCGCGCGCGTCATATGCGCATGCGCGAGAAAATAATTCAAATATTTGAATAATACTTCCGACAAAAAACTTTTGGTCGACGATTTTGGCCCTTCTATGTACACAATTTGTATGGAGAACAGTGTCAGAATCGCTTGCGCTGTCATTACTCTCGGAGACGCTACAAGTTTCATTGACCTAGTCACCCTGGAATATTTTAAAAACGATTTCTTCTATGACAATCGGCTGTCAGAATTTGCCGCGAATTTAACGGTCGCAATTAATGGGTGTATCGCGAATAAAACGATCATAAAACCTATTAATTTACGTAATAAATGCAAGTAATGTGGTTTTCGTAGATAGTTTATTGTGATGTGAATGTGTTTCAGTTAATAAAATATACAATAGCTCAAAATTTATCAACAAAACATTCAATTCAAAATTCAAAGTGGTGGTTTTTTAGTGTTTTTTTGCGAAGTTCCGCGAATTTCCGCTAAATGTCACGGCCTTTGACCGGTTAAATCAATTCAGGCTACAAATATTGTACAAGTTTTTTTAGTACCGCACAAGAGACCTAAATGGGGACTGGCATCCCCAATCGGGACATGTTTCGAGGCTGAAGGTAGTGGCGAGGGGAAGGAGACGGGGAGGGGAAGGAGAGGGGGAGGGGAAGGAGACGGGGAGGGGAAGAGACGGGGAGGGGAAGAGACGGGGAGGGGAAGGAGACGGGAAGGAAGGAGTTGGAGATAGAAAGTAATACATAATCGTGTATTATTTCATGTCTAAACTTTAGGGCGCACAATTTACACCCACGCTGTGCAAGTGAGCTCCCTACAGAGCAGCTATCTCGGGTGGGGAAGTACCTAGCTATTCAGATCTGGTTGACAAAAATGGCCAAAGCCATTTCAAGCAACATTTCAATTCTGAATGGTGG